>CM035125.1:30327624-31722624 GCA_020205555.1 Panax stipuleanatus
CCATGATTAGTTGCCGTGATTAAAGTTTAGCATAAACAAAGCATGTTTTCAAGATAATAACAATGCTAGCTACATATATGCAATACGAGTACTCATGAGCATGACTAATACAAGTTATATGAATATCTTATGTGTTTAAAAGAGACCATGTTAGACCATATGAGTTCGTGTCCTTGAATGGCTTTAAGTATTAACTTAAGAACCTATACCATGTACGATTGGATTTGGAAAAGTTATACAAGCATGAAAGTATCCTTTAAATATGAATACATGCTACGTGATATTATATGATGTTACTTGAACCCGATTTTGACGGTTAACTTAAGGAGATGCCGTAACTTGATAAAATGAAATATATTTAGTATTGATTGTGGTCTTATGTGATATTAATAATATGCAAGCATGTTTGCTAATTGTTGAGATCTTATATAATATGAGAATGCGTTTAAACTCTAAAGAAGGAACGTTAAGGATAGAAATTATATTCTATATAACTGTGTAGCTAGGTAAAACTTACCTTATGTGTTGATCGTATATTCAAAGAGAAAATGTGAAGTTAAATTATATGACTAATGAATATCATATATATACGTAACTGTATTACGATAGGAATTCGAAAGTGTTGATTGCTTTTCGTGGATAAACTACGCTAAAGGCAAGTTCTCTTACTTACACTCTTTTAAAGTGCAAGTATCCTAACCGACGCATTTACTTTATGCAAGGAAATCTATGATTGTGAAAGTTTCCTAACTTATACTCTTTTACTATGCAAGTATCCTATCTTGTGTATTGCGAACTAGTTTCCTATTTAATCGGTTGAATTGAATTAGCATACTTGAACTCTTATTTCATTAAAGCTATTATTCATGTTGAACTTAGTATTGTTCTTGAATATTGTGAAAGTGTCTATGCCATTTGATTCGGCTGGACTTATGTTATTGAAAAGCAACCCAAACTAATTGATTGGTGCGGGATCTTGTACTTGACTGAGAAGAACAACTTTCTTTGAAGGGAATATATAATTGTCGAAGAACCGACGTGCACACTTGAGTATGATTGATTGTTATGCATAACAAGGGTACTTTAGGCTGAACACCTGTTGTACCTGTTTTTGTTGGATTTTCAGTTTATTACTGTTAATTCTAGTAGAAGTTCATAGTCCGTAGTGGCTACTCAGTATTCAATTATTTGAAATCTTGAATTGACTTATTATTGAATCATATTGATATTATCCTGTCCTTAGCGACTGTTATTGAAAACTGTTGATATTCTTGTTATTCTTGAACTATCAAATCTTGCTATACCGTTTCGAGAATTGAGAATCTTATTATTCACCCTTATTGTATATTACTTGCTGGGCAATTTGTGCTCATTCTTGCTTTCCCTAAAATATTTCAGTTAAGGTAGAGCATGGCGAACCTTCGGGCATTGATAAGGGCAAGGGCAAGGCTACCAACTAGCTTATGTCTGTTATGTTTCAAATATATTAATATTGTGTGAAGATGATGTAGTAAGACTGGATTTGTTTATGTTTAAGCTTAAGTTAGATTATATAACAAGTCGTTAATTGATATTGCTATGTAATCTATTAAGTACTGTAGGTTGCGAGACTTGGGGGAATAATTATAATAAATCATTGTAAATTATTCTAGAATAGATTTTCCGCTGTGGTTGTGTGATATTTAGTTATCATTATTGCGATGTATTACCATGAGCACGTGATGAACCGAATTCGAGAGACCAAGTGGCGGTCCTGGAATTTGGGGGCGTCACAAAGCTGAAGGTTGTTATTCATGGATGCGAGCATGATGCATTGAAGCCACAGATGCATCATCTTGCCACTTCTTTATAGTGGCAATCTCTTCCTTAGAGGTTGTGTCTGCAACAATTGCAGGGATAAGGGAATTTAGGACATAAGAAATCTTTTTAGCAGTGAGAACTTTTTTTAGATTCCTTAACCAGTCCGTATAATTCGGTCCGGTCAGTTTGTTAGCATCAAGTATGCTATGCAGTGAAATTAGTGATTTCGACATTTTTAAATTTCTGCATGTGAAAAGACAACATTTTAGCAAACATTCATTTAATTAATTAATATTCCAAAATAAATTAGGTCTTATTTTAAATTGGTATCTTCCACTATTTTCTTCAAATTATATTACCCTCACATATATAGTTCGGCAAAATCTAATTAAAGATTTGCTAATGAGAATAAGGATCCCATTTCAAATATATATAGCCTTGTGGAAAATACAACAAACCATATATAAATAAATAGGTAGACAACTCTTTGTTAATTAGATAAACATGTAACTCCTTTTATTTTGCCTCTCAGATTATTTTGATCAAGTGGTAACACATCCGAATCAAAATTATCTGAGTTAAGTCCAACCTAGCAATTCCATATATTCAAAAAAAAATGTATTGTCCTTGTGGAAAACACAACAAAACAATATTGTTCAATTTTCTTTATAAGCATCAAATGTGATTAATTAACATCTTAAATAATTAATATTTGCCTTGTGGAAAACACAACAAACTTATATTAAATATTTAATGCTCTATTAATTTTATCATGCTAGAAGGCGACGTTCGATATTCCAAATATCTTTGAACGCTTTAGACTTAATATAATTTTTTTGAGGGCTTTGTTAATATTAGTTTCATATTGTTTAGCGCGCATACACATATATATATAAAATACGCGTCATTTTATTAAAACTTTCGAAGCATGTGTGCATAAAATATAATATATATATATATATATATATATATATAATACTAGCATGCACATATAGAATACTATATTCTACCCGAATTGATTATGGACTTTTATTCTAGTTTGGTTCATTAGAGCCATCAAGTGAACCAAAAGGTCAAACCTAGGAATGCAATAATTAAATTTAAACATAACTATTATATTTAAACCCGGGCTTCATACAAATGGGTGTTTAAGCGCTCCTTGCTCCTTGCTCTCCAATTCTTCAAAATAATTCTAACTAGTCCTATTACATAAACTATTTAATTTAAATAGAAACCTTGATCAGCAATCAAGGGGAAGTAAATAGGAGGGAGATATAACTTTACATTAAGGAAAAAAATTAGAGAAAACGAGGTACGCAGACCCAATTTAATAAAACTCATTCATTCAAGAATTCAACTAAAATAAATACCAATCACATTGGTTAATAGTCCATAATCAACCCCATTTATTTTCATATATATCACCATATGCATCAATAAATTAAATAGTTAATATATACATTGATATCAATTTATTGGGCAATCCTAGTTAGTTTCGAAAACTAATTTCAACTCTAATTAGTTATCATGGAATCAATTCCAACTCTAATTAGTTAGCATGAAATCCAATTCTAATTAAAACAAACATCTTTATTTTAATCCAATTCCAAATCTAATAAACTTCTTTATTAATCTAGAATTACAGGAAAAACATTTAATTTTTAATTTTTAAATAAAATAAACCTTTTATCTTAATTTTAAAAATAAAATAAAATAAAATATTTTTCTGGTGGAGTGGCGCTGCAGCGCTGCTAGTGAACTAGCATCCGGCGCTGCAGCGCCACGTTACCAAAATAGAGACAGTTAGTTGGCGCTGCGGCGCTGTTGAAGTACTGGCCTCAGGCGCTGCAGCGCCACATGAGCACCAGGGACACGGAGCCGGTGCTGAAGTGCGGCAGTAAAGCCTGGAACGGGCGCTGCGGCGCCGCTGGGTAGAATCACTTTCCCTGGTTCGCGAATTGTGCAATTTTCTCCAAAAACATAACTTCTAGCTAACTATTATGCCCAATTAAACAAAACACATATCAGTGTATATATCAACTAAAAAAATTTAATAACTCGCATAAAGCTTTTGGCACTGATGCCACTGTTAGGTTTGTATGAAATCATGACGCAATCAAATTGCAAAAATAGCAGAGGCTTGGTAAAATCAGAATCTAAAATTTTTCTACAAACCAATTACCTGGATCATCCTTTATGCAAATTATTAATTTAAAACGATTGATAAGAAGTTATGCAATCATACCCTTGTAGAACTAAGCTTCCACAGGTACGAGTTCAACTTCTTGTTCTTCGCAATCTCCTTGAATCTCCGGGATTGATTCCTTCCTTTGATCAACGTTAACCATCCAAGTGTTTGGCCTCTAGAGGTGATCCACCAAGGAAGATGAATTGTTCAAGAAGGAGAGTGGTTGGCAAAACCCGAGTTTTATATTCTCTATAGAAAAGGAGTACTCTCTCTAACAACTAGAATCTCATCAATTGATATCTAACATAGGATTCCTCTTATATAGATATTTAGCCAACCCTTCTAATTCAATTAAAAATAGGGTTTTATTTAATTAATTAAACTCTTTTAATTAATTAGGCTTCCCAACACATTGGGAATAATTAATTAAACTCTTTTAATTAATTTGCCTCCTAATCTTATTAGGAATAAATGAGAGTACTAATATTATATTAATTCATAAACTCCTTTAGAAATTAAAATAATATTAATATTAATAAGACTCCTCTTATTAATTTATATTTAATATTTCCAAAATATTAAATAATAAACATTAAGATATTTAATTTATTCTATCATCACAGATTAAATTACTTACACTTAACATATTAATACGATTATGTCATTTTCTTCTTAAATAATTATTATTCCTTTTATGGTGTGACCCGTTTAAGTTCTCCATATTAAATCGGTTGTGAATAAATCAATTAGAATAATTCTAATCTTATTTAAATAAATAAATCAAACTAATAATCTATTTATATAAATAATATTTATTCTACAATAGGGATAAGCCTCCCTAGCGATCAACGACTTTCCAGATAATATAGTTTTCAACATTAATCATAAAAGAACCCTTGAGTTAATAGAAATCCGTATAATTCAATCCTTCCACCATACAATGTCCCAATTAAATATAAGACATGGAATTACTGTCAAAGTCTTATTTTATTTAATTATATGTATTTCAATCAGAAAATGCACAACTCCAAATAATGCAAATTAGAAACTCTTTCCTAATTTCTTTCCACCTTGGCCAACGTTTTATGGGTTGTCATTAATCGAATCACATAGGACATATCTCTTCTTTTACTAGAAGCGGTAGATTCTTTATTGATCATTCATTATCTCCATATATAACTTATTACACCCAAGTATACCTTTTGATATACCCTAAGGGTCTTAAGAAATAAGTCAAAGTATAATTCATTATACACATAATAATATGGTTATCTCAAGTCTGAGGATCACTTGTACTACTATCACATTAGGAATTCCTATTGACATGCGAGTAAAACTCCATTATATATTCCTTAGCGAGTCACGTTCAGTGTATTTATTCTCTAATAAGCACCAATATACATGCTTTAGTGTCTCCACACAAATAATCATGAGATCAATCATCCTCATCTAATGAGCAAGCAACGTATGTACCAATCTATCCAGATTTACTAATCCTCTTTTTAGTAATCCATCGATTGGGAACTATTTTAGTTTTAAGCTATCTAAGAATTTAGATCTCATTAACACGATCAACATCATGATTTTAAAAGCATTGCTTAAAACTATGAGTTATTTACATATTATAAAAATAGCATCATGTAGATAATTATATGTCTTTAATAAATGAATACTTTTATTAATAAATAAATAAGATCGTTTACAAAGTATATGTTTTATCATCATACATGATTGGCTTGTATCATACTCCTTTTAGGTACAACCATTTAACTCATACCAACTGGCGACTCTGTCTAATTCGGACCAATAAAATCAATCTTTTCAAAATCAGTCGACATTGTATGTCGGTTTTTTCCTAAAAATCTCACCCTTCAAATCAATCAAAATTCAAACAGAAAATAAAAAGGGTAGAAATACATAGAAAAAGAAGCCAAGATTTTTTTCGACGTCGACATAACTTCCATAAAAATAGGAAAGTTATTTAGTCTGCCCGACAACTCTGCCGGGGTGAGATTTTTGTACTGCCAATACCCGCTGGGACGGATGTTTACTCTTCCTGGGCTCCAAAGGGATCTCCGTCGGGGTAGAGATTTCCTTCATTAAAAACTCACAGGGCGAAAAAGGGTAGAGAAGAACTCGCTAGGTCGGCTTTTATACGCGCTGGGGCAACTTTTGGTTGAGAGGTCTTCGCCGTGGCGGAGATTTTGGACTAACAAATCTCGTCGGGGCGAACTTCATTGTTTCATGATTCTTCTTCCTTTTCCATGTAATCAACTTTAATACGCCTCAGTTTAGTACTTAAGCTCCATTTCCCTCCTGAAATCCATACACAACCTTATTAGACTCGTGCTAACACCAAAACATGCAATAAACTAAGCAAAAAGGAATTAAAATAGATGAATATTTATCACTCGTCAAATTCCCCCAAACTTAGCTTTTCCACGTCCTCGTGTAATCCAAATCCAAAGTCATGCTATCTCTAACAGAGTCTATTCAACCATAGTGTCAAGAAGTTCAAGTTACAAATCATGAATACCAATGCTCATTACCGGAAGCCTGATTAGTATTTCATCAACCAATTCATAACTAATAACCTCACCATCTTACTAATGAATTTCATCAAACCGAATCACATCCACATAAGTAACTATCCCATAATCCACATACTTACCCAACTCAGTTATCATGGAGCAAAAACTACGCACACCAACTCATAACTCAAAACAAATTTTCCCTGTAAATTTTTTTTGTAGAACCCTCTTTTTAGCACAGATGACTATATTTTGATGTATTTCTCATAGTTTTCCTTTTCTTAACATGTGCAATGTCTCATTTTAATAGTCTTTTTAATGTTACCCATGTAGCGCACTTTTCAAATAACAAAGGCCACAAAAATTGACTAGTCAAGCTGCTTTTTTTCATCACACTTTTCAACATGAATACTTATGCTTCCTGAGGCTTGGATACTAAGTTAATTCGTATAATGGACATTAAAGCAGATTTTTTTCTTCCTTTTTTTCTTTTACAACAATTTCATCATCATTTTTTTTTCACTTTTCATCCAATTTTTTTTCAAGGTTTTCTCATTGACATAAGCAGTGAAAATAGTTATTAAGCATGAAATCAGTGTACATGGACAACTCCACATATAACTTAGCCAACTAAGCATGCTTCTCATATTCAAGTACTTTTGTATCAACAAATCCAATGTGAATCAAGTACAATGGTTAATGATTTAGTTTTCATCATTTATTGATCAATTAAGCGCAAACAGATTTTGAAATTAAGCATTAATTTTCAAATTATTTTAAACTTTACCCTTTTTCAACACTTAGTCAAACAGAATTATGGAACCAAAGGAAACATTTCAACAAGTTTTCAAATTTCAGCATGTAGACACTCGAAATTTTTTTCATTCCTGTTGTAAACGCTCAAAATTTTGCATTCCTGTTACTAACCCTGCAAGGGGGTAAAACCATCTTTTAAGCCCCGATCTCAATACCGGGATGCCAACTCAGCCCCGGTCTCAATACTGGGATGCCAACTCAGCTCTGGTCTCAATATCGGGATGCCAACTCAGCCCTAGTCTTAATACCGGGATGTTAACTCAACCCCGGTCTCAATAACGGGATGCCAACTCAGCCCCGATCTCAATACAGGGATATCAACTCAGCATCAGTCTCAATACCGGGATGCCAACTCAGCCCCGGTATCAATATTGGGATGCCAACTCAGCCCCGATATCAATACCGGGTTGCCAACTCAGCCCCGATCAAAACATCGGGATGCCAACTAAACCCCGATCTCAATACCGGGAAGCCAACTCAGCCTCGGTCTCAATATTGAGATGTCAACTAAACTTCGGTCTCAATACCAGGATGTCAACTAAGCCCCGGTCTCAATACCGGGATGTCAACTCATCTCCGGTCTCAATATTGGGATGTTAACTCAGCCCCGGTCTCAATACCGGGATGTCAACTCAGCCCCGGTCTCAATATCGGGATCTCAACTCAGCCCCGGTCTTAATACCGGGATGTCAACTCAACCCCGGTCACAATACCGGGATGTCATTTCAACCCCGGAATCAACCCCGGGATGTTAAGTCAAGCCCCGATCTCAACTCGGAAGGTACAGTAACCCCGATGACAACACTAGAAGATCTAGTTCTGGCACGGTCACAATCCAGGAGGTCAGGTCAAGCCTTAGTCACAACCCGGGAGGCCAAATAAACTTCAGAAACAACCCCGAAGCATCACATCATCTCCAGAGACAACCCTGGGAAACCAAGTCAACCTCAGAGACAACCTTGAGGACAAACAGAATCGACTGGGATCAAAACCTCGAAGACAACCCCGAGAAAATAGTTGAATACTGTGCCAGTACAGGAAATAACACTTGGAGGGGCAAAATGGTCATTTTAACAACTTGAAGCCAATCTGATCAAGATCAAGCTGAATTAATGCAATGAAGGTTAGAAAGAACCATAACATTGATCCCGAGTAAAAATAACACAATACAGCTCAACTGATAAACTACGAAGAAATAAAGATCCGATTATAAACCTCACTTCTTGGACTCGAAAACGGTTTAGTCCCATGTAATTGTGATGCTCTCGACGAGGGCTTTCCTGAAAGATATAGCACACCTCAAACAGACGCTCCGATCAAAAGTTAGAAAGTTTTAAATATGACCTCGCGTTGCTCGGAGTGTACATACATCGAGACAACGGGACCCACCAGGTGGGGCCTGCCATGTGACGTCGTAGGTAGACCCGTGGCTGCCGTGGGTAGACCCTCTTTCATCGGGTCTTTAAATACAAGTGCACCCCCAAGCCAAAAAAAAAAGAAAAAAAAAATGCTCTAAAACTCTGCCTATTTCGTTTCCTAGCCTGACTTCTAGTACTCCAAACTCAGATTTTATTACTCTAACACGTAGGTATACTCATATACTACCACATAGCAAAAATTGAACAGTGGAAACGCTCGTTTGAAGCCTACGAAGTGACAAAAAGCCAGTGTAGCAGTCCATTGTAAGTATTTTTATTATCAAAACTTGTTTCTTACTTCATTGTGCATTTATACACGTGCACGTAAAGTTTCATCTTTTGATTTTTCCTGGAACTTAGTTCCGTGACCGTTTTGGCGTACTTTTTAGTACATTATAGTACATATATACGTTTTTTCGCGTTTGCACAGCCCGGATCGACGATCCGCTTCTTTTAAATGCTTATATATATATATATATATATATATATATATATATATATCTACATATATATTAACTCTTCGGGACTGGATCGCTGACTCATGTCCTTTTGGCTTTATTATGTATATATTTAACTATATATATACTAATGTTTCATTCTATCAAGCCCGGATGACAAATCCGTGGTAGTTATTGTTTTTATATATATAACTATATATATATAAATTTTCCTGACTTCGTTTGGCCTGGATTTGGATTTCGTGGCCTTTCTATTGCTTTAATATATATATTAACTTTATATATATATTAACATTTACATTTCCGTTTGGCCTGGATCATTTCGTGGCCTTTTTAATACTTTTATATATATATATATACATATATATACATTTTTGTCCCGACATAAGATTGCAAATCTGTCGCCCTTTATAGCTTTTGTATATATATATATATATATATATATATATATATATACATTCTGTTGAGCCTGGATTAAGTTGTAGCTCATTTACAACTTTTATATATATATATATATATATATATATATATATATATATATTTAAAAGCTGTAAAAGAGCCACAGAATGATCAAGACTTGACATAATAGAAATATATATATATATATATATATTTCAATTCTATCAAGCCTGGATCATTCCGTGGCTCTTTTACAGCTTATATATATATATATAATTCAATTCTGTCAAGCCTGGATCATTTCGTGGCTATTTTACAGCTTATATATATATATATATATATATTTCCATTCTAGTTCGGGCATAGGATGCAAATCTGTCACCCTTTAGAGCTTATATATAAATATATATATATATACATATATATTTCAATTCTGTCAATCCTGGAATACTTCATAGTTTTTTACAGCTTATATATATATATTTACATTCCAGTACGGGCCTGAGAGTGAAAACCTATCGCCATTTACAGCTTTCGTATATATATAATTATATATATATATATATTCTTTATTCATTGTAATTAAATATTTTCTTTAAATATTCATTTGATATGAATTGGCACTGATATTCAATTGGAGAGTTAGATTTCTTTAAATCTAGCCCTTTCTACCTTTCAAACGGTACAAAATAGGTCCAACCGAAACTGGGAAGCTAGAATGGCTAAGATTTATTTAAATCTAGCTTTCTTTCAAGTTTTATTCATTTTAAAGCAACCTCGCGACCGTTAGATCACTGTCTATTGGGAACGAGAAGCTTTGGCTATGCGCATGCTAGGATTTGACTGATGAATCCTTGGTTTTTTGCGACGTATTGGTGTAAATATACATTTTCTGTGAATATCTGAACTGTGCAAGTTTTCTTGGCTTCCCTCTGTGAGCCTAGGAATCGTGGGATTCATGATAAAACTTATCAGAATCTGATTCCCACGATGGACAAACTCCACATTACAAATGTACCCTGCCAGTTTTTCTGTAAAAATATATATCCGAAAAACCTTAAAACGGTTATCCGGGTTTAAGGTCTCGAACATAATGAAATAATGGCTTGTCGTGCAAGAGTCACTCCGATGGCTGTCATGCCCATGAGAAGACTGACATTTGTATATATTATGCGGTCGAGGATGCTTCGCATCCCGACAATCAACATTCAAATTGAGCCAAAAGGCTAAAAAGATAAAACAGAAGTATCTAAATGCTTCAATTCCTACGTCAGCGTAAAGGTTTGAAAACCTGCTTTCAAAACATCATTTTCATATCTTGTCTAAAAATGGACTTTTGCAAATCAAATCAAACCCTTCGTCTATAGGTTCAACGAAGCACATCCATACTTTCAAATCAAACAAGCATAGGCCCAATTTCTTCCATCATTTACACACACATTGCAAATAAAAAGGGAAATATTGAAAATATGTGGTACTGTGTTTTCACGGGAGTTGGTGGGTGCCTAACACCTTCCCCCACTTAACCAAGCCCCCAAACTTAGAATCTTCGGTTTCAAAGATCAAGTTTCGATAGTGTCCAGCAATTGGGCCTACTTTCAAACAAAACTCGGTTGAGTTGGTACAACCATTTCCAAATCTACCAAATGGCGACTCTGTAAACTGTTCAAATGGTCGACATGATACATGTTATCCTTTTCCTGAAAACCTTTTGACCCTTCATAAAACAGACAAGATAATAAGGGTAGAAAACAACAAGAGCTTAGGAAGAGAGAAAGATTCGTGTCCCACGGTGACAGGAATTTTTTCTCGACGTCGACAGGTGGCGACTCTGCTGGGGATAGTAGAGGGCTTAGGTTGCGTTCCAATCTTTTCAAAATTTTCTTTTATATCTCCGTGTGTGTGGATGCTACATATTACATTGTATGAATGTGAGTAAATGCTTTACTGCTTTATATTAGTGCTTCACACAATGTCATAATTTCATACTATGAGACACGATGTATGTGAATGTATGTTTTGTGATTCCTCCACCAGGAGGCATACCCGTCAGTGTTTGATTACTGGACTCAAAGAAGAGTAATTCTGTGAGGCTCTGGAAAGGCACCACTCAGATCCGCTCTAATTGAAAGATCGGATTAATTTCCCCTCTAGTAGATTGCGATAATCTGGGGACCTTCATGCCGAAAAGCTACGAGAGTAGCCTAAGATAGGTCAGCTTCTGATCAACCAAATCCAAAGGGAAGCTTCTTCATGCCTTCCTCTTTCAATACAAATGTCCATTTTCAAATTCTAATGCAAATTTCATAATATACATTTCATTATGAATCTAGTCATGCTATTCTGTCATTTAAAATAACTTACCTTTATTTTACAGGATAAGATTAAGAAAACCTCAAAAATGAACACATTGCAGAGCATGCACCCGACTGATACCTACATCAAAAAATTGACACACTTATGTTTGTTGTAGGCAAAAATTGATTCCATCACCAGGTCAAAATCTAAGAAAGCACTAAGTCCATCTTCAGACATGGCTTTCAGTGCTCAACCAGAATCCACCCTTGTTTCTAGGGAGGAGTTTGAAGGATTGAAGAACTAGATAGCCGAATTGGCTATTTTCCTGAGAAAGCGAAGCAAAGGCTTTCAAGGGAAACAAATACCCGGTCATACAGAACCAGTTACACCCGGTGGCAGTCAAGAGACCGAAAAGAAAGACACTCAGACTCCTAAACCACATAACCAGGATATGACCAACAAAACCCCTGAAATCACCAACCTCAACAAAGAGCAGGAAACTGGTGATATTCTGAAGAAGGTCCAACAGATGGAAAAAACCATCCGGTCCATCAAAGGGTCTGGGGAATTTGGAAGTGTTAATTACTCAGATTTATGTAAATTCCCCGGGGCTCATTATCCAAAAAAAATTGAAGTCCCTAATTTTGAGAAATATGATGGATTGGGAGATCCATACACCCATTTAAAGGTATTCGTTGGAGAGCTCAGATCCTATGCAGAGGACGAAAAGCTAAGAATGTAATTGTTCCAGAAGAGTCTAACTGGAGAGGCTAGAGCCTAGTATGCCCGACTAGACAATTCAAAGATTCATAGTTGGGAAGAGTTAGCACATGCCTTCCTCAATCAATACAGCTTTCAATCCCAAATGTCTAGGCAGATATCAAATCACTAAAATTAAAAAGCAAAATACTTAATCATTTAGAGAATATGCCCAATGATGGAGGCAGGTGGCAGCACAAGTCACCCCACCTACGACTGAGTCTGAGATAGTCATGACCTTCATCGACATCCAAGAAGCTTCGTATTATGAAAGGGTCCTAGTAAGCATAGGAAAACCATTCTAGGAGATGATCATGCATGGAGAATTGGCTGAAATGGGGTTGAAATCTGAGAAGATAAAAGATCTTACCGCCTTGGAAGCCGTTGCGGAGCATATTTAGTCAGGGAGTTATGGGAGTAATCCCCGGAGAGTACACAAGAAGAAAGATGAGGAAGTGTCCTTAGTGCTACAAGGACAGAATCAGAGGAGCGAGTCGAGCAGTATGCCCATTCAACGGAGGAATTATTCCCCTTTTCGAGCTCCATCCCAGCCTTCTAATCCTCCATTTCAAAAAAATTTGGAAGCCAAACGTCAGAGAAGGTTCACCCCTTTATGGAATTCACTAGAGAATGTGCTGAAACTGTTGACAGCATAGAAGAAGATTGTTCATCTCCTTCCACCAACAAGTACCAGGTGAAGGAATTTTGACCCAAGTAAAAAGTACGCATACCATTCTAGATATCCGGGCTATGATACATAAGACTGTTGGGCTCTCAAGCACAAAATCCCAGACTTGATAGACAACACAGAGATTGTGGTGACCAAACTGGAGCAACTGCATGTTCAAGATAGTCCCCTCCCTCAGAAAAAAGAGGAGAGTGTTAATATGATTAGCACGAGGAATGGGGAAGGCTCCAAATACCTCCGTTATATCTGAGAGTCAACTTAATCCAGCATTAATAGCACAAACAGTTGGGATTTCTCAGAGAAATAGTTTTTGATGAATTAAGAAATCAAGTCCATTGAGGAACAGATTGGACAGTTAGCGGATTTGGTCGTGTATCAACATGAGATAACCAGACAGCTGATAAACCAGTCCAACTAGTCTGAAGCAAGTCCTCCTACATCAAAAATTAGTCCCATTGCTATGAGGGATCATTACCGATTTCATGAGCTTGAACCCTGGGCCGACAAGGTGGCCAAGGAAGAAAAGTTCCAAGCTGATCGGGAATTTTCCTTCTAGAGGAATTTCACTAATTTAAACCAGCCGATGAAGGAAATCCTCTAGATGCTGATCAATAAGGGGATGGTTACAGACCTATTAGCCCTAGTGAACCCTCGATCCAGAAAATTCAGGCCTGGCGGGATCTGCCAGTACCATTCCAATGCTCCCGGTTATAACATTGAGGATTGCTGGGGACTTCGGCACTTGATTCAAAATCTTATTGAAAATGGTGAGCTGATAAAAGGGAATCAAGATTATGGCCTCCCCGATGAGGAAGCACTCTTTATTCCCACGATATGGAATCTGGAAACCGTGGCTGTTATTTCTTGTGAGAAGGAGTTAGCCGTGACACCCCTAATACTTCAAGGGAAAGGGGGGTCCAATAAACACAGAATCCTGTGAAATTAACAATGCCCGAGCCTTTAATATTTCCCTTCAGATCGCAATATCCAATGATCAGTCTGAAAAGAGTCCCATGGAACTATTGGAATGATGAGGGGTCCACCTCAAACAATATTACCAGCATCTCCGAGGAGAATCCATTGTACCTGCCTCAGCGGGTGATCAATTCAGTTATTAAGGCTAAAGAGAAAGTGGCTAAAGAGGAAATCGAAGAGTTCCTCAGTAAAATGGGGCATAACGAGATCAAGGTGGTGCCAAGCTTGAAGGATGAACCTAAGAAGATATCCATCCTGGACCTGGTCAAATCATTGGTGGATCATCACAACATTCTGGTAAAAGTACTAGAGGAAGCCCATCTGCCAAAACGGTCGATACTGAGAAATTTTGTCACGTGATAAAACAAATCTTCGACAGCAATGTGATATCTTTCACTGATGATGATATACCCGCAGAAGGGACAGGCCATCACAAATCACTACACAATGTAGTAATGTCATCAGGGTACGTGATAGTAGATGTGCTGATAGATGGAGGATTGTCCCTGAACATTTGTCATTACGATACCTTGGAGAGAATGACTATCAAGCCAAACCAGATCAGAACCAGTAATGTGGTTATCTGGGCTTTCGATGGATCTCGCCGAAAGGCTGTGGGAGAGATTGAGCTTCCGTTGGAGATTGGTCCCTACACTTTTTATATATCCTTCCAGGTACTCAACATTACCACCGGATACAACTTTTTATTTGGGAGGCCGTGGATCCACATGGAAGGAGCAGTTCCATCGACCCTCCATCAGCAACTCAAGTACATTATCAATGGCAACCTAATCATAGTGAACGCCGAACCAGAATACCCTGTCTGCATACAGGGAGACATGCCGGTGATAAGTCTAGATGTAGAGGTTGAACCTACAAGTTTTCAAGCATTAGAGGTGAGCGATATTCAGTACCTACCTGTGGGTGCACCAGCCTTGAAACCAAAGGTTTATCCCGAAGTTATGACAGTGGGTTAGGAGATGGTATCTTTGGGTTTCCGCCTTGTAGAAGGGTTAGGAAAAAATCAGCAAGGTATCAAAAGTCCGGAATAGATCCCGAGCCAGTCAAGGAAACCCAAATTGGGCTATTCATCTGTGTCAAACCACAAGAACCCACACAAGCATCCAAAGGCTCATACTTCCACTATACTAATCCTGAACCTCACTGATGTCGGATTGGTGAAGCCAATGAGGAAGATTCCTGCTGTTATGTCAACCATACTATTTCCTCCAATCATACTGATAAGTGAGAGAAAAGCTCCAAAAAAGCTTGATGGGAAGAGCAAAAACGGAAAAGAAGAGTTCCTTTACGAAGGACGAGACCCATTTGGTAGAATGCATGCTCTCATACACTACGAGGGGATGAATGATGATATCCCAAATAGTGACGAAGAGGATCAGATCCAAATTCCTCGCATCAAGAAAGGAAAGGGGGGCAGTTCAAAGAAGAATCCCAGCTCTGATCTGAAGGATGTCTCAGTCGTCATCAGAGATGAGACAAATGACCACAAATCTTGTATCCTCCCTATTCATGAGGATTTAACTCTAGACAACTGGAGCAGCATCCCATACCTCATTTAAAAAGGGTAGAAGGGCAGAGAGTTCGTCTGCCCTGTAACATGGTTTAATTTAGTGCTTATTTTGATTCCACAACTATATCCATAAATTTTGTCATGCTTTGCCAAATACTTTGTATGTTTAAAAAAATTCATATATTAAAGCGAAAGCATTTTATTTTCAGGACTCCAGAATTGGATTTGTTTGTCTCTGCTGATGAGATGCCAACATGTCATAGTGACTATAACTTTGATGTAAAACTGAACTTCGACTTGATGGAAGTTAATTCAGAGGAGGTAGATAACTACGAGGTGCCCGAGGAAATCAAATAATGGGTCAAAGACAAACCTAAACCAAACCTCGATCAAACCACCACCGTCAATTTTGGAACCTCGAAAAATCTAAAAGAAATCCAGATAGGCCTAGACCTCACCCAGACCAAAGAGTCGACCTAATTGACATCTTAACACAATTCCAGGATATGTTTGCATGGTCACATGAAGACATGATTGGCTTGTCCACTAACATTGTCATCCATCAACTACCTATCAAAGATGGATTTAAGCCAGTTAAGCAGAGGCTCAGACGATTGAAACCCGAATGGAGTCTAAAAGTCAAAAAAGAGGTTGTCAAACAATTCAAAGCCGGTATCATCATGGTATCAACATACCCGGAGTGGATGCCGAACATAGTTCCCGTGCTTAAGCCCGGAGGGAAGGTACGAGTATGCGTGGATTACAAGGATTTGAACAAAGCGTGTCTTAAGGATAATTTCCCGGTGCCTTTCATCCACATCCTAATAGATAATATGGCGCAGTACGACATGTATTCTTTTATGGATTGCTTTGCTTTTTACCATCAAATTATGGTCGCTGAAGAGGACAGGGATAAGACAGCTTTCATTACTCCCTGGGGAACCTTTTGCTATAGATGTCTATCCTTCAGCCTCATCAATGTCGGTGCCACATATCAGCGAGCCATGATGGCCCTATTTCATGACATGATACATAAGGACATAGAGGTTGATGTGGATGACATCATCGTTAAATCCTGGAAGGAGGACGATCACATCAACCATCTCAGGAAGCTGTTCAATAGGTTGCGTAAGGAAAACCTCAAGCTAAATCCAGCCAAATGTGCTTTTGGTGTCAAATCGGGCAAGTTGTTAGGATTTCTGGAAAGCAATAATGGCATTGAGATGGATCCTGCCAAGATTAAAGCCATCACAGAGATGCCCATACCCTGAATAGAGAGGAGATATGCGGGTTCCTAGGAAGGATCAATTTTATAAGCGGGTTCAGCTCACAGCAACTTGTGAACCCATCTTCAAGCTACTAAGGAATATTTTCGTCGCGAGATGGAATGAGGATTGTCAAAAAGCCTTCTTTGCCATCAAGAAGCAGCTGATCGAAGCGCCTGTCTTGGTACCTCCGAGGGATGAAGTTCCCCTGTTTATGTACTTGTCCGTCAATGCCAACGCAATGGGCTGTATGTTGGAATAGAAACATGATAGTAGCAAGGAAAGAGCTATCTACTACATCAGCAAAAGATTCAGCAGCGGCGAACAGAAGTACACACTAATTGAAAAGACATGATCTGCATTACCATGGGCCGCCATGCGGTTACAACATTACCTGTATGGTCACACGACCTATCTCAAATCCTGCATGGATCCACTGAAGTACGTATTCAGCAAGCCAATGTTAAATTGTCGATTGTCCAAATGGCAATTGATCCTCCAACAATTTGATATTGTATACGTGACTCAAAAGTCTATCAAAGGTCAAGGCATTGCAGATCAACTAGCTGAAGCACTGTCTGGAGGGTTTGAACCCTTGGAGACTTATTTCCCAGATGATGGGATCTGTGACGCCCCTAAATTCGGGCCACAATGCCTCGAATCTGGTGTGTCACTATCTAACAATAATAACTAAAATCATACAATCAGAGCGGATAATCTAGAATAATATACAATGATTTATTATATTTATTCCCCCAAGTCTCGCACCCTACAATACTTAATAGATTACATAATAATATCAAATAAAGACTTATTACATAACCCTACTTGCGTTTAAACATAGTTCTGAATCAGTCTTAATACATTATCATAGTTGTCATAATACAACACCAGAATTTCTAAAACATAAAGGGACTAGCTAGTCGGTAGCCTTGCCCTTGCCCTTATCGATGCCCGATGGTCCGCCCTTCTCTGCCTTAACTGAAATGTTTTAGGGAAAGCAAGAATGAGCAACAAGTTTGCTCAGCAAGTAGCATAGCAATAAGGGTGAGTAATATAGTTTTCAAATCCCAAAGGGGTATATCAATAAGGATAGTTCAAGTATACTATGAAGTATTGATAGTTCTCAACAATAGTCGCCAAGGACAGAAGGATATCAATAAGATTTAATACTAAATCAACTTAAGAATTCAAAACAATGAATATACTGAGCAGTCACTAAGAACTATGAACTTTTACTATAATTAACAGAAATATACTAATAATCCAATAAAATAAGTACAACAGGTGATCAGCCTAAAGTACCCTACATTATGCATAATATTCAATCGTACTCATGTGCGCACGTCGGTCTCCCGACAAATATTGTTTCCCCTTCAAAAGGATTGTTCATCTAAGTCAATATAAAACTCCGCACCAATCAATTAGTTTGGATCGTATTTCAAATTTATAATATAGATCTAGACGAATCAAATGGCATAGACCGCTCTATCAAGGTATATAAGAACAATCATAAGTTCAAAACTCAAGATTTAAAGTTCAAAGAATATAAATCAACTTTATCTTATTCATGAAATATTTAAGTCATAAGACATGAATTTCAATTCCAATAGCTTACTTGTACGACAATAATAGTACAAGCTCAATAAATTCTCAATTAGGAGTAAAGTTAGAGTACTTGCTTACAATATCAGTTGAATAAAGTAATGCAAGGTTAGGATACTTGCCTTAAGCTTAGATTACCAAAGTAAAGCTTATCAACACTTTGGATTCCTATCATAATATATTTATGTATAGGATATTCATTAGCTAAGTATATTCAGTACACAAGTTTGATATGTAAGTTGAATATACACATATAATTCTACTTTAATCATATAAATCTATATGTACGTTATTACGTACTTGCACATATACTTAACACAAAATCAGTATATAAGACATTACAAAATCAAGTACGTAGTTATACCACGTATAATATCATAACACTTAAACAACATCATCTTCACTAACTTTAGAATCCCTTTTATAAGTTAAATGTTATCATGCTATACTATCAACACTTATATACATATATCAGTAGAGTTCTGACCAAGTTTATCAGTTTAGGCATCATAATAAGCTAGCTGTCACAATTAAAAAACCAGCAGATTGCATCTGTTCAGATTCCAGCATGGCGCAGCTGCGCCCTGGTTAAGCCTAGGGACGGCGCAGCTGCGGCGTTCCCTGGTCAGACCATAGTTAGGCTGGTGCACTGCTGCTTCTGTTCAGATCATCGACATATATTTCCACATAGCATGTACACATGTTAAAGATCCTTTCATGCTTGTCAAGTCCATCTAAGTCCAACCTATCACGATATGGTTTTAAATTAACATCTTTAATAACTTAAGGCCATACAACGTCATGAAATCACATAAGCTATCATTCTTGTCATTTAAACATATAAGGTGGTCACATAACTTGTTTTATGCGTGCTCACAAGTATCTAAATCATATACATATAACTAGCATCGTTATTTGCTTGAAACTTAATCAAACTCATACTTGATCAATCTTCTATGTATGTAACAAGTATGTGTATATGTATGCTATCTTAGAAATGTTAATAGCACTATCAAGCATGCTAAAAATATCAGAACATAAACCTCAATATAACATGTCAAAGTCCACTTTCAAAACTTATATTTTCGTTAGTAAACGTTCACTAATGAGGTCCAACATGTTCATGCTACATCACGAAATATATATACATGTCAACATGTTCTTCATGCATTTCTAGGCTATACAATCATGTTCAAAAAGTCAGAACATAAATATGATACATACATGTTAAAGTTCACTTCAAGAACTATAAGTTCATTTTCAAACTATAAGTCTTTTCATCAATAATGTTTACTATCATAGTCATGGACATGCATGCTATATAAAGAACATATATATACGTGTTAAATCAGTCATTATATTTGTCTAGGTAGTATCAATCATGTTAGCACATATATCAGATTACATCACAAGCAGGAAAACAAACACAGGGTCCTGGTGCAGCTACGCTGCGCACTAGAACAAAACTGGCGCAGCTGCGCCGGGTATCGGCCAGCAATAGAACAGTTCTTGCTCCGGCAGTTTACAAATCCAAATCGAGATTTCTCAACAAATTTGATTCCAGGCAAGCTACATTATAGTTCTAACTTGTATATAAGCTAACATATCAACTAACTACCACGATCCAATCCAATTAGCATGAATTCAAGTATAATCAAGAATTAGAAATTTCAGAAAACCAAAGATGAAGAGCATGAACTTGCTGCTAAATATACCTTTGCTAATTTGATTACAGCTTGCTGCTAATTTGATTCCTCTCTCAACGGATATCTTTGTCTCTATATCTAAGTATACTAGCTCTTAGCAATATCTCAGCAAATTGAAAATGTGAAGGAAAAGAGCTTATTTATAGAGGATTCAATATACAGACAATGTTATTACATTCCAAATCAAACCAATGGAAGGAATGAGAATTTGATGGGTAATTGAGGTTTGGTAGAGTTGTTGAAATGCACTGTTATGCCCACTCCCCTTTGTTATCATTGGCTAGACATTGCTGAATTTGAGAAGAAGGATAGAGTAGCTAGCTTTTTGGTTTGCACGTGAGAAGGGAAATGACTATTATATTAGGATAAGCCAAATGGAAACTCAGCAACATGAATACAACACACTAAGGTTATATATATATGCCTACCATGCATACTTAGGTGTATAACATATATACACATTACATTTCATATACTCTTACGTTATAAATAGAGTCACAATGTAATTCTAATAAGTAAATAATATTATAATGTAGTAAGTAGGGGTACATATATATACATCAACATATAATCCATGTACATTTCATTAATACCGAATATAATTTAACCGGGTATTATCTCATTATATTATCCCAACTTTATTATTTCAATAATATTAATATATTGAAGTAACCATAAATCAACAATTGTTTACATAGTTCATAATGATATTCACAAGGTACACATTTAATGTTCTCACACACATGTTGTCACATAAGCATTATTATTATGTAACTCATTAAACCTTACTATCTAGTTTGTATATATAATATAGTCTTATTTAAGTGTCACACTTCACTTTACACATTTCATAATATATGTTTAACTACTATATATTATACGTTTGATACATGCATATAACAATTAATCGAGTAAATATAAATCTTATTATTTTTATAAACCATTGACTCATTAATATTCTATTTCTCATAATAATGATTAATCAACATATTATCGATTAATTACTCAAAATATCAATTAATCAATAATACTATCAATTGATCCTTCACTTACTAATTTCATTAATATTGAAAATAAATCTTTAAAATTCATGCATGCAGATATTACTTTCCAAGTCTTACTACCGGCGCAGCTGCGCGGGTTTACTATACAGAAGTGGCGCAGCTGCGCCACTCTGGGGAAAATTATAATAATTTACTTAGATTATTGTTTTGATTATTAACATTCTTGTCCAATCACTTTGCCACACTAGGCAATTCATATGAGCATTAAGTTAAGCTTTTCATCACTTTCATTCTCGTGCCACACAAGGCATTCCACGGGTTTATCGTAACTCTACATTCTCTTAATTAACATAAATTTAATTTGAAATCTTTTGAATTAACCCATCTCATAACACATAAACATTTATATATGAATAAATATTTATTTTTATTAATTTATTCATTAATAACATTCAGAAATTCTTGGGTATTACATCCTCCCCCCCACTTATAAAACTTTTGTCCTCAGAATTGCTACAAGGTTACACAAATAAATGGGGATAATCCCTCATCATCCTATCTTCTAACTCCCACGTAGCCTCCTCGACATCGTGGTTATGCTAAAGTACTTTTACAGATGAAATAACTTTATTCCTTAATATCTCCTCTTTCCTATCTAATATTTGGACAGGAATTTCTTCATATGACAGGTTCTTCTCTATTTGAATGGGCTCATAAGAAATCACATGCTTGTAGTTGGCCTTGTATGGTCGCAACACGAAAATGTGAAACACATTGTGGACGTGCTCCAACTCAGGTGGTAATGCAACTTTGTATGCCACTTTGCCCACTCGCTTCAAAGTCTCGAACGGTCCTATGAATCTCGAATTCAACTTTCCCTTCTTGCCGAATAGTATCTTTCCTTTCTAGGGAGATACCTTCAAGATAACGAAACAGCGGACTTTAAAGTCTCAGTCTTGTCGATGCAAGTCTGCGTACTTTTTCTGACGATCTTGAGCTGCTACTAGTCTGGCTCTTATCACTATCACCACGTCTGCGGTTTGTTGTACTAACTCTGGTCTGTGTGACAACCCGAGAATTTACAAGATTTTAAATGATTAAAATAAAGGTTAAAGAATAAAACCTAGATGGAAATGTGAGGATTTATTTAAAATTTTCAAGTAGAACCTATATGGTTTCTTATTTGAATGAGAATAAAGAAAATATGAGTTACTAAACCTTAGAAATTGTGTGAAGGAATGTTAAAAATAAGGTATTACGATACTTATAAAAATTAATGTGAACTAAATGGTGTAAGAAATGTTATATAGGTACATGTGAAAATTTTATTAAGAAATTAAAATTCACAATAAGAGATTCTATGAGGTTAAACGAAGATAGTATATATATAGAAATATATATACTTAGTAAGGTACTATATATTTTTGCAATAGGAATGATGAATTACATTAGGGATATGAAAATTAAGATAAAACTATGTCAGTAATTAGCATAGCTGGAATGTTGGCCTTGATTGGCAAATAAGAAGAGGAATAAGTATAAAGGTAATAGCTAATATGATTAGCAATAAAAATGGAGTATGTTAAAACACAAAATTCGAGTTAGAGATAGAATTTTGAAGCACGGACTGCTCGGTTGCGTCCGTAACGTCGAGTTTAGTCAGAAAAGACAATAAACACAAAATGTGTAAGGGTTGACTTTTTGGTTAAAATCAACAGTTGACTTTTATAGAGAAAAGTCAAAATTAGAGTTAGAAGTGAAATATGTGATGATTTATGTGAACTATGTATGTGCTATGTATATGATTAAATAAATATACATTATATAATGTGTATACATTTATTTTGTATATAAAAGAGAATTAAGAATAAAGTTATGTAACCTAATATATATATTAGGAATGATAATTAAATAATCTAAGGGGTTATAATATGGGAGAATGTTAGTATTAAAAATATATATTAATCCTAAGAGATTTATTTTATATATCTCAATTAATTAATTTTATAACCTAATTAAAGCAAGTCTAATTGGGTTAAGTAATTAAATGTACATGAGTAAGGATTTGATGTACAAATTGAGTGAATAAAAATCCTAATTACATAATTAGGGTATGATAGAATTAAAATTAGTGGACTATGTTAATTTACATGGCCCAAATATTTTATTAGCAAGCCTAAATTTTTATGGGAGCCCAAGACTTTTGCCCAATTAGCAAGGGACATGTTAGACATTTAGTAAGCTAAATAAAGCAATAAAAAGAAAACAATTTGGGAAAATAAAGGGTCTACATTTTGGCCATACAGGGAATAAGGAAGAAATGATAGGTGCATGCCAGTAATGATTATAATTTTTTTTTGGAATGGATAAGTGATGCTAGGTGTCCTTTATTTTATGAAGCCACCATGTGGTCTTATCTCTTGTAATGATTATGAGAGAGAAGAAGGATAGATATGGGGAGATTGGATATATATGATTTAAAAATAGAAGAAATAAAAAGAGAAAAGAGAAGGAAAGGACAAAAAGAAAGAAGATAAGGAAGAGATAAAAATAAAGAAAAGATAAGATAAGGAAAGAGAAAGGATAAGAAAGAGAGATAAGGAAAAAAGAAAAGAAAGGAATGGACAAGATAGAGAGAGAGAGGAGGAGGAGGACGACTGCCCTATTAGGGAGAGAAGAGGGAAAGAAATTCCTCCATGAAAGGAAGAAGAAGAAGATGACAGAAAAGGTATAAAAATTTACCTTTGTTTATTTTGTTTAATTTGTTTTGATGGGAATGAAGATCTAAGGTTCCAAAACTCTAAAACCTTATATCAACATGTATATAAGTATATTATGTGTGGATCTATCACTTTTAAGTGCCAAAAGTTAGATCAAAAGCAAGAAGAATGAAACTATGTTTTAAAAGTTAGAAAACTCTAATTTTTCTAGCCAAAAGTATGTTTTGTTTGGGTTTGATGAAAGCTTGATGAAATTAATTAAGGATCATGATAGATCCTTGAGTTTAAGAAAGTTTATGATGTAATATGCTAGTTTATGGTGGCTAATGTTTGATCAATCAAGAGATCTAGAAGTTTTTTTACAAAATTTAAAAGTGAGAAAATTAATTTTTGAGAAAGTAGAACATGATATTAAAATGACCATATCTCTCATTGTGTGTTGAATTTTTGAGTACGGTCAATATCTAGAGTTAGATCTAGAAGTCTTCTAACAGATCCAAGTGGAATCATTGAAAAATTCCATGTACATTTCCGTCTAGATTATTTTTAGCAAAGGACGCAAAAACTGAAAATGACAAAAAGCTTGCTGTCTAAATTTTCAGGAACTATTTCGTTAACGTATTTTGTGAAATAAATTCCGGCCTTTTGGAACATTATAATATATGTTATAAAGTAGCTTGTGTCCAAAAATGAGCTCATTCCGACTTAAAATGAGCAAGTTATGACTATTTCAATATTTGTGTTTTTTCGATAAAAATCGCTATAACCGGAGTTGTATAACTCCGATGGCCACGAAATTTAAACTGGAGGCTCACGTTAACATGTGTAAGATCCTGCCAAGAGTTGGGAATTTTTGGAGTTAAGCGTGATATAACAAATTTCTTAAGAATTAACTAGAAATGGATTTTTGAAAAATACTAAAGTAAATTGAAAAATTTCTGAAAATTTATTTTTGTTTATAGAATACATGTATTTTTTTGTGGACAAAAGATAAAAAAATAATAAGATGTTTAGATTAAAAAAGAAGAATCGAATTTGCTGGATTGGCCATCAGGTTGCTGGATTGCAATCTGGTTTGCTGGATTGGCCATCAAGTTGCTGGAATGATCTGTTTGGATAATCCAGGTTGCTGGATTGAAGAATTAGTGAATCTAGGTTGCTGGATTGTAGGTAAGTTGAATCCAGGCTTGCTGGATTAGATGTTAATTGAATCCAGGCTTGCCGGATTAGATGACAGTTGAATCCAGGCTTACTGGATTGGAGGTCAGTTGAATCCAGTCTGCTGGATTGGAAAATAGTTTACTAAATTGAAATTCAGTCTGAATCCAGGTTGCTGGATTAGATATTCAACTTACTAAATTATAAAGGACTTATAAAATAAAAAATTAAGTTTTAATTCACAAGTTATATAATAAAGTAGTGTTAAGTCTAAGGTAGTACAGTCGTACTTTTTAATGGTTGATGTATAGTAGCTGGGCTAAACGACTCCTTCATATGGGAAAGGTATCTACGAATTAGTAACCGATCTAACTCAGTGTGAAAATAGTGTAGACGAGACGGAAACTAATTTGTTAGTTGTTTGTGGAAAACCACTCAGTATACTATATTGAATATTATTAAAGACTCGATGTGTCCTAGGTTTAGACTTGTGTATATGTATAGTGTTAAGGATATCTAATATTTGACTATGTGTTTAAATGTTAGATAGTTTACTTATAAGGTATATTTTTCTAATTGAAAGATCAATCTTATAACTGATAGGTCTTTTCAATAAAGCGATTAAAACTAGATTGCATAGCAGTAATTGACGGTACACTCAAGTTCCTATACTCTTTTATTGAGCAAGTTTCCTAACCCGAACTCGAGTGATTATTGTAAAGCTTGTTCGTGATTAATCATTGTTGATTATTCATATCTATACTAATTATTGATTCGCCTTTGTGCATGTTGTATATGTTCATCAAGTATGAAAGGCTGATCACCTTCATTACCATATTATTCAGTTGAATTTATTTATGTTCATTGTTGGCTATTCAGCATTATTGATTCATGTTCTTCCACAATTCTTATATTGTTGAAAGTTTGTCAACTTATTATTCTTGCTTTCAATCATGATATATCTTTATTTGAACTTAAACTTGCTGGGCAAACTTGTTGCTCACCCTTGCTATATCATGATAAACATTTCAGATTAAAGACGAAACTTCGGACACAGTCAAAGGTAAAGATAAGTTCCAGGATGGAATTATTATACGGTTAAAATGGTAATAGTATAAGATATAAATGACATTGTATGTCACGTAGGATATTGAATACAGGTATTAAGTTAAGGTTACAAACCTTGGGAATTATGTTGTAAAAGTTATTGTATAAATAATTTATGTTTATATCTTCCGCAATAGTTATAAAAATGATGTATCGTAATGTACCAGGTCCGAAGTTCTTGGGACCTGGATTTGAGGGCTGCTACAGTTGGTATCAGAGCTGTAGGTTATAAACCTTAGGTAGGGTTACCTTAGGCTATAACCACAAGGATGAGGATAAGGAATAAACTCAAATAGAGTTTAAGTTCTAAGCGATGAATTTGGGCGAGGTATTAATAAGTCATTAAGATTCAAAGAAGAATCATGACAAGTAAAAAAGATCCAGAGTTACCTAACTCTGATAATAAAGATGAACATTAGTAATGAATAGATAGAGTCTAAAAGACTAAAAGTATAAAGAGAAAGAAGATCGTAAAAAAAACGATTATAAGATAGAAAAGAATCGTAATATAATACGATTATAATATGAGATCACAACGTAATCTGATAAGGTTATAGCAGGAGAAGGATCAATCAAATGATTGAAAACTTTATAGCAGAATTGTTGTACGACAGTTGTACTATAAAATTGTACTATTAAAACTCAGGAAAGAGTTGTGAATTATAGATACGGATTAAATGAAATTCTTATCGAGTATTGAGGGAGCTAGAATTATGTGGGATTTCAGTTGAGGACTCATGTGATAGCTGAGTTGTACAAACCTTTGTATGGGCGGGGGTTTTGTGCTTGGTCTAACGACTACTTAGTTTCTCACATTGATAATCATTGAAATGTCGGTGTCGCGCTATTCGCTATATGTATGATGAGAATGTGATTCTTTTCTCATTTGTATAACGGATAGGTAGAGAATATAAGATTAGGTACGAGTTCTTAAAACTCATACTTATGGTAAGTTCGTGACTCATAATCGTATAGTATATTTTTGAACCCTTAAGCATATGGACAGTTCCTGTTTGGTTCTTGAACTACGTATTGCTAGGATAAGTTCCTAAACACATATTATTATGAAAAGTTCTTGAACTAATAACGTGTGGTATGTTTGATGAATTATATGGGGGTATAGAAAAATTATGAATGAAGGATTGAGGAGAATAGAAATAGATAGAAATATTAAGCAATTGATCATTAGAATAATTGAAGTTGATGGTGGAAGCATAGGTATTCCAAATCTTCTATCTGTGCTAGACTTCAAAATTTTTGACATCAAGCTAAATTCGCACTGATGTGCCTTTTTTCAAAATAAAATGAATTTTTGTTATCTTCACAACATGGTGACAAGGGTGTGGAGATGGACTTTGAGCCATTAACACATCGTTACCTGTTACGGCATAATAACATTAAAAGAATGATGATTTTCAATAATTTTGCACTGTTTAAAGAAGAGTCTATGCTAATTATTTCGGTTAGACAAATTATCGATTAAAATTTGAATTGTTGGTATATGTCTAAAGCTATTTGATTCAGCTAGATAATGTTTATGAAAATTCAAGTATCTCTTTGAGAACTTATCCCGAACCATATTATTTTAATTCGGACTTTCGGCTGAGTATGAACAACCACGAAAAATGGGGATATAGTGGTTGGATAACGTACATTCCAATCATTGAACGCATATAGTCGTTCAGATAATTACGGCCAACATCTGTAGTTTACCTTCTTCGTGATTGTAAACATATCTTTTATTTGATTACGGTAAATACCGTTAAACTCGAGAGTTCATGGTCTATATGACCCTCAGCATAATTTGAAAAGTTTTTTTTACTCCTTGGGGAGAAGTCTGGGTAGAATGTTATGATAGAATAATTCCTCATAGAAAGAAGCCGTGTGTACTCATTAAATGAGAATGAAATCAGATAAAGGTTAAGTTGAAAACCTAATTTTGGTGAATAGAAGGAGTAGGGATTAGTAGACTGTAATTTCGAGGACAAAATTCTTAGAAGAAAGGGTGAATGTGACAAACCGAGAATTTACAAGATTTTAAATGATTAAAATAAAGGTTAAAGAATAAACCTAGATGGAAATGTGAGAATTTATTTAAAATTTTCAAGTAGAACCTATATGGTTTCTTATTTGAATGAGAATAAAGAAAATATCTAGAAATGGTGTGAAGGAATGTTAAGAATAAGGTACTACGATACTTATAAAAATTAATATGAACTATATGGTGTAAGAAATGTTACATAGGTTAATGTGAAAATTTTATTAAGAAATTAAAATTCACATAAACAGATTCTATGAGGTTAAACAAAGATAGTATATGTATAGAAATATATATATACTTAGTAAGGTGCTATATATTTTAGCAAGAGGAATGATGAATTGCGTTAGGGATATGAAAATCAAGATAAAACTATGTTAGTAATTAGCATAGTTGGAATGTTGGCCTTGATTGGCAAATAAGAAGAGGAATAAGTATAAAGCTAATAGCTAATATAATTAGCAATAAAAATGAAGTATGTTAAAACACAAAATTTGAGTTAGAGATAGAATTTTGAAGCACGGACTGCTCGGTTGTGTCCGGAACGTCAAGTTTAGTCAGAAAAGATAATAAACACAAAATGTGTAATGGTTGACTTTTTGGTCAAAGTTAACAGTTGACTTTTATGGAAAAAAGTCAAATTAGAGTTAGAAATAAAATATGTGATGATTTATGTGAACTATGTATGTGCTATATATATATGATTAAATAAATATACATTATATAATGTGTATACATTTATTTTGTATGTAAAATAGAATTAAGAATAAAGTTATATAACCTAATATATATATTAGGAATGATAATTAAATAACCCAAGGGCTTATAATATGGGAGAATGTTAGTATTAAAAATATATATTAACCTACGAGATTTATTTTATATATCTCAATTAATTAATTTTATAACCTAATTAAAGCAAGTCTAATTGGGTTAAGTAATTAAATGTACATGAGTAAGGATTTGATGTACAAATTGAGTGAATAGAAACCCTAATTAAATAATTAGGGTACGATAGTTTTAAAATTAGTGGACTATGTTAGTTTACATGGCCCAAGTATTTTATTAGCAAGCCTAAATTTTTATGGGAGCCCAATACTTTAGCCCAATTAGCAATGGATATGTTAGACCTTTAGTAAGCTAAATAAAGAAATAAAAAGAAAACAAATTGGGAAAATAAAGGGTCTAAATTTTGGCCAAACAAGGAATAAGGAAGAAATGAGAGGTTCATGCCAGTAATGATTACAATTTTTTTTTGGAATGGATAAGTGATGCTATGTGTCCTTTATTTTATGAAGCCACCATGTGGTCTTATCTCTTGTAATGATTATGAGAGAAAAGAAGGATAGATATGGGGAGATTGGATACATATGATTTATATATAGAAGAAATAAAAAGAGAAAAGAGAAGGAAAGGACAAAAAGAAAGAAGATAAGGAAGAGATAAAAATAAAGAAAAGATTAGATAAGGAAAGAGAAAGGATAAGAAAGAGAGATAAGGAAAGAACAAAAGAAAGGAACGGACAAGATAGAGAGAGAGAGAGAGTAGGACGGCTGCCCTTGTAACGACCAAGAATTTTAAGCTCCTTATTAATTTTATATGTGATTTAAAATTTTTAGGAGTTAATTTTTTAAACTTATTTAAACCTTATGTGGTTATGTGCTTATGTGAATTTAACATATGCGAATAAATGCTAGGATTTTTATTAAAGGGAATCACTAATGGTTATTTAACTTAGTAGATTAACCCTGAGACTTTTATATCAGAATATTGATAAAAGTGTTAGTACTTATATATTCAAATTTCTTGAATATAGTGTAGAGATTTAATCGGGATTAATTATTTATAATTGAGTAATTAATTGATAACGTATGAAATTATCATTGTTGTTGATTTATAATTATTATGAATAAATAATAATTAATGAATTGGGAGTAATTAGTTGATAATGTGATGATTAATTATTATTATGAATAAATAATAATTAATGAGTAAGAGATTAATAAATATATAATATTATATTTACTTGATTAATTATTTTATACAAACATATGTTATTTATATGGTAGTTAACCATATATTATATTTAGACTATATAGTAACCTTAATTGTATTATGTGAGGTTGATGAATTGAATGTGTACATAAAAGCATGTGACAATACATGGATAGACATTAATATGTATACCCTATTACTTTATATTATATCAATAACATTATTAATTGATAATTGATATCAATAAGTTATTATAATTATTTTAATAACAGTTATTTTTATAATAATACCCAATTACTTTATATTTGGTGTTAATAGATAATGTACATGGATTATATGTTGTGTACATATTCATTATTAATTGCTATTTGAAATAACATGGTAACACCCATTTAAATATATATGGAATTGATACATGTAGCTTAAGTATATACTATGTGTATATATATCATATAACCCAGATGTATTATATTATATAGCCTAAGTATGGCCATATATTATCCACACATTACAAGAATGCTGAGATTGCTTTGTTTGTCCCATATTATATGCCCAATTGCTCTCTTATTTCTCATACATGGGAACCCACATGCTATGCTACTCTATATCTTCCTCAATTTCTTCACAAAGCTTAGCTAATCATGAAATGGGGAGTGGGGATGATGATGGATTGCACCAACCCTTACCAACTTCTTGTAATCCATTATGTAATCATATAATCCTTTGTTTTGAATTGGTGAACAAAAGCATTAACCGTGTATTGATTTACCTATATATATAACTCATCCCCTTCATAAATTCTTTTACCGAGAATTGCTTGAGTGTTGGAGTAAGAGTAATACATATCAGTGTAGTAGCATTGAGAGAGTAAGAGATAGCAACAAGCCATATTACAGAGGTATAATCACTTACCTTCTTGTTCTTCATTCTCTGTAAAATCCCATTCATGCTCCACATTGTCAAATTCTTGAGTTTTGCAATCTAGATGTTAATTGAGCTATAGAATATGTTTTGATAAGTGTTATATGAAGTTATATACATGATAGGATTGTATTATAGCTGGTACAGGAAGAATTTTGTAAATTGATTTGGAGTTGAAATTGCAGAACTGCCAAAACTGCACAGCTTTAGGCCTGGCCGCCAGCTTGCGCAGCTGCGCCAGTATTACACTGGCCAGGTGCCTGTCTGCAGAATTTTTTTCCTTTTTGCTTTCTGCTCATTCTAACTTGATGGTACTAATTTGGACATGCATGAAAGTTAGTCTAACTCATATATATATATATATATATATATATATATATATATTCTTGATACAACATGCATGATTTTAACCATGTTAGTATGCGTTATGGGAGGAAGCTTTATAGTTTACAAATGAACTTGGACTTATTAGAGTGAACTTAGAAGCTTTAAAAAGGGGACTTTGACATAAAAATACCATGACTATATTCTGACTTTTGAGACATGTTTGTATAACTTAGAAACACATGAGAAGCATGTTAACTTGCATACATAAGTTTCATGACGGAATGAGAACCCCACTATTGAACATTTCTAACAAATATATAAGCTTCAAAGGTGAACGTTAGCATAAAGGTATTGTATATGCATTCTAATTTGGCGAGTATGTAGTACGACCTAGAATGCATGATTAGAGTATTAAACGCACTAGCATACGTGTTTGAGATACTCAAAGGTTTACAAAGGAAAACTTAAGAACTTTCAAAGTAAACTTGACCAATAATTTTGTCTTGTGATATGAGAGCATTAATGTGGCTTTGGTATATGTTTCTAATGCAAGTGAGTCATAGTTACAAAACACTAGATTATACTAAACGACCTTGTGGACTTAGTATACTTTTGAAAAAGAATTTAAGATGTGAAAATAAATAACATCAAATACCATGTGAATGATATTATGACCATGCGAGCATGTGTATTAGAGTTCGTTATGCCTATAAGCATATTAACATAGACCTCGTTTGGTCAAAGCGTGAATTTCGCATATGCACGTATTCATAAGAAATTAATTTCTGAAGCATGAACTTGTATTAGTTAAAGTATGTGAATTATCGGCATGAAAATATGACTTTAAATTGGATTAGGATAAGCATGCTAGGTTTTCAAACTTAAAATTATAAAACTTATAAGCATGTGTGTTGATTTATAACTTGAAGTGCTATGTGTTCAAGCGTATATTGATGCATAGTAACTATATAATCTAAAGTTAGTAAAACTAAAGACAGTATTAGATTGACTTACGTGAACTATGTGATAGAATTATATAATGACTAGATTCTTGTATGTGTGAACTTATATTAGTTTATATATACTAATTGAAGAGATCGACTTGTTAATATTAGGTCATTCCAATGCCGTTTTATTAAAGCTAGAATTAATTGTAGCTGAGCAATCAGGCAAGTATTCTATCCTTGTGTTTACTTTACTCAAGGAACGTTATAAGCAAGTTTCTTAAACTACACTTGATTTGAATGCAAGTCTCCCTAACCTTACTCAAATTTATATTGAGCAGGGTATTATCATATTGCAAGTTTTCCTGAACTACTCTTTTATTTGAGCAAGTTTTCTTGATTTATACTTATTTATTGTACAAGTATCAGGACCCTATTGTGCAAGTATTCTAAATTCTTGTACTACCTTATTCAATGAACCGTGTAAGCGAGTTTCTAAACTTCACTTGTTTTTGGTGAAAGTTTTATATCCTTCTCATATTGTTTTGAGCAGGTTATTATTGTATTGTGAAAGTTCCCCGAACTTCACACTTTGGTTATTGTGAAAGTTCCCCGAACTTCACACTTTGATTATTTTGCAAGTTCCCGAACTTCATTTATTTATTATGCAAGTTCTCTAAACTTATACAAATTCGTATATTGTGCAAGTATCTTATCTTTGTGTTTACTTTACTCAAAGAACGTTGTAAGCAAATGTCATAACCTATGCATTTACTTTATGCAAGAGATCTATTTTGGTGAAATTCCTCGAATTTCACTCTTTGATGTTGTAAGTGTCTAAGCCTATGCATTTATTTTATGCAAGAAATCTATTATCATGCAAGTTCCCCAAACTTCACACGTTGAGTATTGTGCAAGTTCCCCAAACTTAACACGTTGAGTATTATACAAGTTCCCCAAACTTTACACGTTGATTATTGTGCAAGTTCCCCGAACTTACACAAATTCATATATTGTGCAAATTCTAAACTTCACTTTGTGCAAGTTCTCTATCCTTCTCATATTGTATTGAGTAGGTTATTGTTGAATCGAAAGTTGTTTACTTAATTGCTTGAACATTATTTCCAAGAATGCTATTTAGTGGTTTAATTACTTATCAATTATTCCACATTGATATTATTGATGTCCGCACCTAGTGCATTTGAGCTCGTACAGTCTTGGACTTGTACATTATTCAAGGTTCTAACTTTCTTGAACTATGTCAGTAAGAGTCTGAACCTTTGCTCGGTCAGACTAGTGTATAAAGTTTTCTTTGAAGCTATCCAAACCAATTGATGGTAAGAATTCTTAGACGGAACAGAACACCCCTCATATGTAGGAGTGTGCCCAGGTATCTAATATATATGATACAAGTAAGCATATATAAGTATTATGCATATTCATGTCGTGCCCGAGGCTGATCTCCTCGAGGTACTTAGTTTCTGTAGCCAATAGCCAGTAATCCAAAGGGTCAATTAGCTATTGAACCCATTGAAAAATTATAGTTCAGAGTCTACTCGACTATCAGTCATTCTAAAGGAAATTATTATCTTTGCTTTTAAATATTCATATTGTTGAATTGTTCAGATGTTCATATCGTTGAATCTATCTAATATTCATATTATTGAATCGTTCTATTATTCATATTGTTGAATCATTCTACTATTCATATTGTTGAATCGTTCAGATATTCATATTATTAAATCGTTCTAATATTCATATTGTTGAATCGTTCAGATATTCATATTATTGAATCGTTCTAATATTCATATTGTTGAATCTTTAAGATATTCATTTTGTTGAAATCATTGTCAGATATTTTTCCATTCATCATGATATATCCTTATTTGTTGTATTTAAACTTGCGGAGCAAACTTGTTGCTCATTCTTGCTATATCATGACTTATATTGCAGTTGAGCCCGAGCCCTCAAGGAAGGACAAGGGTAAAGGAAAGATATAGGATGGTTTGCAAGGAGCAGACTTTGTCTTTATGATTTGTTTAATTATCGTTAATGTAATATGAACCCTAATGTTTATTCTAGGGTATGTTTGTATTGATGTATTAAGGTTATCGAATCTTGGGACTAGTAACACCTTTTGAATGAACGACGTACGTTTATTATATTTCGCATTTTAGTTATCGTATGTTACTTAAAGGTGGATGTTAGTATTATTTCGTGGCGACCGGACCAGGGTCAGAGGACCCGGATTCGGGGGTGTCAGAGCCCTATTAGGGAGAGAAGAGGGAAAGAAATTCCTCCATGAAAGGAAGAAGAAGAAGATGATGATGAAAGAAAAGGTATAAAAATCTACTTTAGTTTATTTTGTTTAATTTGTTTTGATGGGAATGAAGATCTAAGGTTCCAAAACTCCAAAACCTTAGATCTACATGTATATAAGTATATTATGTGTGTATCTATCACTTTTAAGTGTCAAAAGTTAGATCAAAAGTAAGAAGAATGAAACTATGTTTTAAAAGTTAGAAAACTCTAATTTTCCTAGCCAAAAGTATGTTTTGTTTGGGTTTGATGAAAGCTTGATGAAATTAATTAAGGATCATGGTAGATCCTTGAGTTTAAGGAAGTTTATGATGTAATATGCTAGTTTATGGTGGCTAATATTTGATCAATCAAGAGATCTAGAAGTTTTCTTACAAAATTTAAAAGTGAGAAAATCATATTTTTGAGAAAATAGAACATGATATTAAAATGACAAAATCTCTCAATGTGTTTTGAATTTTTGAGTACGGTCAATTTTTTGAGTTAGATCTTGAAGTCTTCTAACAGATCCAAGTGGAATCACTGAAAAATTCCATGTAGATTTCCGTCTGGACAGTTTTTAGCAAAGGACGCAAAAACTAAAAATGACAAAAAGCTTGTTATTCGGAAATTTCAGGGACTATTTCATCCACTTATTTTGTGAAATAAATTCCGGCCTTTTGAGACATTAAAATATATGTTATAAAGTAGCTTGTGTCCAAAAATGAGATCATTTTGACTTAAAATGAACAAGTTATGAATATTTTAATATTTGCATTTTTTCAACGAAAATCGCTATAACCAGAGTTGTATAACTCCGATGGCCACGAAATTTAAACTGGAGGCTCACGTTAACATGTGTAAGATCCTGCCAAGAGTTGGGAATTTTTGGAGTTAAGCGTGATATAACAAATATCTGAAGTAGTTAAGTAAAAATGAATTTTTGAAAAATATTAAAGGAAATTGAAAAATTCCTGAAAAATTATTTTTGTGTATGGAATACATGTATTTATGTGTGAAAAAAAGATAAAAAATAATAAGATGTTTAGATTAAAAAAGGGGAATCTAGCTTGCTAGATTGGCCATCAGGTTGCTGGATTGCAATCTGGTTTGCTGGATTGGCCATCAAGTTGCTGGAATGATCTGTTTGGATAATCCAGGTTGCTGGATTGAAGAATTAGTGAATCTAGGTTGTTGGATTGTATGTAAGTTGAATCCAGGCTTGCTGGATTAGATGTTAGTTGAATCCAGGCTTTCCGAATTGGATGACAGTTGAATCCAGGCTTGCTGGATTGGAGGTCAGTTGGATCCAGTCTGCTGGATTGGAAAATAGTTTACTAAATTGAAATTCAGTCTGAATCCAGGTTGCTGGATTAGATATTCGACTTACTAAATTATAAAGAACTTATAAAATAAAAGATTAAGTGTTAATTCACAAGTTATATGATAAATTAGTGTTAAGTCTAAGGTAGTACAGTCGTACTCTTTAATGGTTGATGTATACTAGCTGGGCTAAACGACTCCTTCATATGGGGAAGGTATCTACGAATTAGTAACCGATCTAACTCACTGGGAAAATAGTGTAGACGATACGAAAACTAATTTGTTAGTTGTTTGTGGGAAACCACTCAGTATACTATATTGAATATTATTAAAGACTCGATGTGTGCTAGGTTTAGGCTTGTGTATATGTACAGTGTTAAGGATATCTAATATTTGACTATGCGTTAAATGTTAGATAGTTTACTTATAAGGTATGTTTTTCTAATTGAAAGATCAATTTTATAACTAATAGGTCTTTTCAATAAAGCGGTTAAAACTAGATTGCATGTGAGCACCCATAATTTTAAATAATTCAAATTTTACGAATAAATTTATTTTTGTATTGATTATCAATAATTGTGCTGAGTATCTGTGATACGAGTTTAGTAAGTTGGTCAAATTGGGTATTGACTGAGAAATATAAGTAGACATATAGTTAACAGATATTGATCAGATAAGGTATAACCTTAGTAAACCCTAATGATAGATTAGAATCCCTAATCTGTAGTTAGGAAACCCTAATTTTTTATTCAAAAATCCTAAACCCTAATTTATAAACCTTAATAGTGATTAGCAAACCCTAATGTTATTTATCAAACCTTAAGGGTTAAATTTTAAGAGAAATATGGGAAATGACCGAACTATCCTTAAAATTATGTGGGAAATTATTAGAATACCCTTTTAGGAGTCAAAATGACCGAATTACCCTTAAAATATATGTGAAATGACCAAAATACCCTCCAATCCATGTGAGCTTAAATCAACCAATCAGAGAAGAGATGATGCAAGCATGACATCATCCTTAAAGAAATACAGATGATGCAAGCATGACGCAAGCATGACGCAAGCATAACATCAGCATTAAAGAAACACAAAAGATGATGTCATCATAATGATGCCATGATGATGTCACCTGGTAGATATTTTGGGAAATGACTATTTTGTCCTAACAAAAAATTAATAATGACTTTTATGTCCTAGGAAGGAAATTGCTAGGAAGTTTCCTAGTAATAGAGAAATGACAATTTTGCCCCAAGAGAGATTTGATAATGACCATGGCATCCTTGAAGGAAATTTCTAGGAAATTTTCTAATTATAGTAAAATGACAATTTTGTCCTTAAAAAAATTGATTATGACCAATATGTCCTATGAGGAAATTTTTAGAAAATTTTCTTAAGATGACTTAAAGACCATTTTGCCCTTTCCTAGTGATGGTTAAAGACTACTTTGCCCTTGGTCTTAATTTTATACTAACTTAAACAAAACAAAAGAAAGAAAGAAAGAAAAAGAAAAAGAGAAGAAATTCTCTCTTATCTCTCTCACCCCCACCCGAGAATAGAAGAGAAAGAAGAGAGGGAGTGCTACCATGGGAGAAGAGAGGGAGAGAAGAAAAGAAGGAGAAATCAAGAGGAAGAACTCTAAAGGTATAAAAATCTCCTAAACTCAAAATCTTAGTGTAATTTATTTTGTTATGGTTGTTTTAGATCAAATGTTAAGCTTAAGGTCTTAAATCATATGAGGGTAGATTTACATGATATATGATGTTTTATGCTTATATCTTACCATTTTTAGAGTTGATGAGCTTAAACAAAGAAGAAGAACCAAAATAGTTTTTACACTCAAAAACCCTAATTTTTAGTCTACTTTGAGGCTTTACTATTTAAAATATACAAATTATTTTTGTGATCTGTCAAAGAGGTGGGTTAGATACATGAGATATCTGATGAACCCAAGTGGTAGAACTCAAAAATATTAAATGAATCAACCGTGGCGTAATTTTTTGTAAAACACTCCTTGCCTACAAAAATCTGGAAAAATCAAATGAGTTTTCTGGCCATTTTTGGTGAAGGCTGTTTCGGATGGTGTTGTTGGTCTGAAAATTCGGACCTTTTGTGGTATGATACTATATCAAGTTAACTAGGTCCTGTCCAAAGATGGTGATTTTTTGATATCTAAAAAGGGAGATATGGATTTTACAAGAAAGTGTGATTTTAAAAGTAAACTGTAATAACTCAGTGAGTTCAACTCAAACCAATGTGAAATTTTTACATGAGGCTCTATCGAATAATATTTAGGTACCATATAAATTTCAGAATATTTGAAAAAAAAAGGATAATTTATGATAAATGTTGCTATTTTGGACTATTTTAACCTATTTAAAAATACCAAACGAATTTGGAAAATTTCAAGAAAATTATTTTGTGACTCAAATCTCATATATTGATATTTCTCATAATATAAAAAAATAATAAGTTGTTTTGATATTTTTCATGCCTATGAATGAGTTAAGAATAAATGAGAAAATTAAGTTATATTGAGTTATAAAACTTGGAAATGTGATTTTAATAATTAAATAATTATTATATATTATAATAAGACTTTATAGGGGTATTTTGATTATTTTTAATAAAAAAATATATGAATGGCATATTATGTGTGTTAAATAAATTAAATAGTAAGAGATAAATAATTAAATTAAATTGTTTATAAATGAATAAAATATTATTAAATAATTAATAATATTACTAAGTAATTAAAATATTATTAAAGATTAATAATATTTATAAATAAATAAAATATTACTAAAGGATTAATAATATTTATAAATGTTTAAGATATTATTAAATGATTAATAATATTACTAAGTAATTAAAATATTATTAAAGGATTAATAATATTTATAAATGATTAAGATGTTGTTAAATGATTAATAATATCTATAAAGGATTAAAGATATTATTAAATGGTTAATAATATTAAAAAATAAATAAAATATTATTAAATGGTTAATGATGTTAGACTAGGGTCTTAAGATAATGATAATATTATCAAAGAATGATAATATTACTAATAAGTTAAGAAATTATCTAATGTTTAATTATGTGACTAAATGTTAGATAATTTATTTTAAGGATAGTTGAGTTAAGATATGTTATGCTGATTGAAAGATCAATCTTATTAATGATAGGTCTTCTCTAAAGAGACTAAATTAGATTGCTTAGCGATAATCGACGGTTCAGGCAAGTTTTTCCAACTTTATTTAATTTCTATATTAAATGCAAGTCATATCTATTGATATACGAACTTGTTATAAATATTATTCGTGATATCTGTGATTTTAAGAGGGTTATGACTTATTGTTTAAGCATAACCAATCCATATGAGCTATTATTTGCGTAAAATATATTTTGATTTGATATCAAAGCATAAACTGTGGTAAAACCAATGTTGTTTGGTACATACATACTGAGTTGTTGATTGCGTGAAATGTGTTTGATTTGATATCAAAGCATAAACTGTGGAAAAACCAATATTGTTTGGTGCATATATATATTGATACTTGTCCCGGGATTATATTGGCAGTCATAGTACTGACCTTGGTTTACAGTTATGGGCAGTTATAACACTGACCCTGGATTTTCAATTACAGGCAATTAAAAAATTACTGACCTTGTTAAATTGGTAGGATGATATGCATACTCCTAGGATATGATTAGGCTGATCACCTATGAGATATCCGAACAGTAGCTCCTATAAGTCTTTGTGACTGTTAGGAGTGTGGTGTGGTTAACCGAATTAACCTGTGTTGCTAAGTCTATATGACTGACAGAAACTCGTAATATGAGATATCTAGTATCTCCTATAAGTCTTTGTGACTGTTAGGAGTGTGGTGTGGTTAACCGAATTAACCCGTGTTGCTAAGTCTATATGACTGATAGAATCTCGTAATATGTGGGTTTTATTATATATCTTGAAAATCTCTGAACTATATATGTTCATTCAATTCAGATTCAGTGTCAGTATAATATATAACTTGATTAAAACTTGCTGAGCTTTCTGTAGCTCATCCTTGTAATTATTCTTTTCCTTTGTAGCTTTTGCTGAAATGTCAAAGGTTCTGGAGATCAATAATATAGATGGAAGAACTCAGTCAATGTAAATTTGTCAATATCCTCGGGAACTATACTCTGATGTAATAGTAAGTTGGGATTTATTTGTAAGCCAATTTAAGAATATATAATATTGTATTATCATCTTTAACAATTGCGTAGTTTTACCTTTCTAGAACATAGGAAGAAATACAGTATCTATATGAACTATACATCTGAATTGGGAGTATTGAAAGATATTGTGGTTCTCTGATGCACTGAGGTCGGTCGCACCCCTCAGATTCCAAGAACGACAATAACATTAATACTACGAATGTCAGATAGATGGGAATTATTGATATGAAAGAAATATCCGTTAGATTATAAACCTATTCATCCAAGTGAGGGTATCTCAACACATGAAATGTTCTGACGAGAACTACTGTTCGTTGTGGAATACTGTGAATCTTGGATTGATATGAATTATTATCTTATAGAATATTTACGTTAGCACCAAATCTGCTACAGGGATTATAGAGAATTTGGGGGCATCACATTGCATAGCAGTAATCGACGGTTAAAGCAAGATCCTATACTCTTTTATTGAGCAAGTTTCCTAACTCGAACTCGAGTTGTTATTGTAAAGCATGTTCGTGATTAATCATTGTTGATTATTCACATCTATACTGATTATTGATTCGCACTTGTGCATGTTGTATATGTTTATCAGGTATGAAAAGCTGATCACCTTCATTACCATATTGTTCAATTGAATTTATTCATGTTCATTGTTGGCTATTCAGCATTATTGATTCATCTTCTTTCACAATTCTTATATTGTTGAAAGTTTGTCAGCTTATTATTCTCTCTTTCAGTCATGATATATCTTCATTTGAACTTAAACTTGATGGGAAAACTTGTTGCTCACCCTTGCTATATCATGATAAACATTTCAGATTAAAGACGAAACTTCGGACACAGTCAAAGGCAAAGACAAGTTCCAGGATGGAATTATTATACTGGTTAAAATGGTAATAGTATAAGATATAAATGACATTGTATCTCATGTAGGATATTGAATACAGGTATTAAGTTAAGGTTACAGACCTTGAGAATTATGTTGTAAAAGTTATTGTATAAATAATTTATGTTTATATCTTTCGCAATAGTTATAGAAATGATGTATCGTAATGTACCAGGTTCGAGGTTCTTGGGACCTGAATTTGGGGGCTCTATAGTTTGAGTATTCGTCGTTCTCCGACTTCGTCCCAACATAACGGCATTCTGTATTTTCTCCCGTAAAGTGCTTCGTACGGTGGCATGCCGATACTCGCATGGTAACTATTATTATATGCAAATTCCACTAAGGGTAGGTGGTCGTCCCAATTTCCCTTGAAGTCCATCACGCAAGTCTTAAGCATGTCCTCCAGCGTTTGTATAGTTCGCTCATTCTTTTCGTCCATCTGAGGATGATAAGCGGTACTTAACCTCAACTGTGTTCCCATTCTTTCTTGCAAGCTTTTCCAAAAGTTGGACGTGAAGCGCGGATCTCGATCAGAGACGATTGACACCGGCACTCCATGTTGTGAACCCACCTTTGGGGACTTAAAAAGGTTTAAAACCAATGTCATTGTGACACTCTCATCGAGGGCTTTTCGGAAAGCTATAGCACGCCCCAAACGGACGCTATGATCAAAAGTTATAAAGTTTCGAACCTAAGATCGTGTCGCCCGGCATGCACGCACTTTGAGACGACAAAGCCGGGTATATGGGCCCCGACTAGGGGAGCCGAACCTCTACCTATGGCTACTGCAGGTAGAGTGGAGGCTCCCTGGCCTATAAATAAATGTGACCCCCCCCCCCCCCGGTTCATTTTAAACAATTTTGAAACGCAGCGAAGCTCTGTCCGTCTGATTTTTCGACTTTTACACTGCTTCTAAACCCAAATATTTTTACTCCAACACGTAGATATACCCACATACTACCACATATCAAAAATCCACCGGTAGATTTGGACGTTTAGGGCCCACTAAGTGGCAAAATACCCGTTTTGCAGGCTATTATAAGTATTTTTACGAATCAGCAAGTTGCTATTACTACTTTGCACTGTTTTGCACTTGCACACAAAGTTTCATCTTCTAAATATGCCCGGAACTTAGTTCCGTGGCTGTTTTTGTCAAAAATTAATACATTTTTGTACATAAAATTCATTTCAATTTTTCTACAACTCAGATTGGCGATCCGTCAGCTCCAGTAGCTTCAATGCACTAGCACACAGTTTTGGCAACTTCGTCAGACTGGGTTGTCTTCCCAGTCCGAGTTTGGCCTTTTTCTGTACATATTTAACTGCAAATTTACTAACATTTCAATTCTGTCAAGCTCGAATTTCAAATCTGTGGTAGTTTATCGTTTTTATATATATTTACACATATATAAGCGACATTCACCATCACTGGTACTCCTATCAGTCTTAGTTGACTACATTTTTGTCAATATATATATATATATATATATATATATATTTATATATATTTTTAGTCCGGCCTGGATTACTTCGTGGCCTTTTTACTGCTTTTGCACACTTCCCTATACTGGGTGCTCTCCCCAGTCACTAGGTGACTACTTTCTGTCAATTTCAATTCTAGCACGGGCACCGGCGTGAAAACCCATCGCCCTTATTACTGTTTATATATATATATATATATATATATATATATATTTCGATTCCAGTCCGGGCTTGCGAGTTAAAACCCATCTCCCTTTTACAGCTTATATATATATATATGTATATATATATATAATTATATATATTGCGTTATTCAATTTATTCAACTGCTGCATTTAACATTCATTTGTATATGAATCTGCACTGACATATCTGCGTGCAGATTAGGTTTATTTAAATCTCTCCAATTCTAGTTTTCAAATGGTTCAAAACCTTCAGACTAAACTGGGAAGCTAGAATGGCTGTCTAGTTTCAGCTTCAAAAGCAACCTCGCGTCCCTTAGATTGCTATCTAGTGGGAACGAGAAGCTTTGGTCACGCGCAGCCAGGATTTATCGATGAATCTTTGGTTCCATACGACGTGAGGATGTATATATATCTGTTTCTATACAAATTTGAACTGTGCAGGTTTTATAGCTTCTCATATGTGAGCATAGGAATCGTGGGATTCATGATCAAACTGATCAGAATCTGATTCCCATGATGGACAAACTCCGATTTATAGATGTACCCTGCCAGTTTTTTTCTATAAAATGTACATGCACAGACCTTAAAACGGTTATCCGGTTTAAGGTCTCAACATAGTGTAAATATGGATTGTCGTGTCAGCGTCCCTCTAATGGTTTTCATACCCATGAGGAGACCGACACTTGTAATACTTCTGTGGTCGAGGATGCTTCGCAGCCTGACAAATCACCATTCACATGCAGCCTTAAGGCTATAAAGATAAAATTAAAAGTGGCGATGTGTTTTAATTCCTATGTCAGCGTCGGGGTTTGATAAACAGCTTTCAAAACATCACTGTCATTTCAATTTCAAAGCTTTATGCAAATCAAATTAAATGCTTTTGCAAATCAAATTAAATTCCAGAAATCACCATCCTAATCAAAGAATAGGAAGCTGGTGACATTCTCAAGAAAATGTAACAAATGGAAGAAACCCTCCGGTCCATCAAAGGAACTGGGGCATTTGGCAGTGTTAACTACTCAGATCTATGCATATTTCCCGGGGCTCGGTATCCAAAAAAATTCAAGTCCCTAATTTCGAGAAATATGACGTATTAGGGGATCCTTATACACACCTAAAAAGTTTTCATTGGAGAACTCCGATCTTATGCTGAGGATGAGAAACTTTGAATGCAACTATTTCAGAAGAGTTTAACTGGTGACGCCAGAGCCTGGTATGCCCGTCTGGACAACTCCAAAATCCACAGTTGGGAAGAATTGGCCCATGCCTTCCTCAGCCAATACAGTTTCCAATCTCAGCTAGCTCCAGATCGGTATCAAATTACTAAAATCAGAAGAATAACACTGAATCATTCAGAGAATATGCCCAGCGATGGAGACGGGTTGCAACACAAGTCACCCCAGCCATGACTGAATCTGAAATAATTATGACTTTCATTGACATCCAAGAGGCACCTTACTATGAGAGGATCCTAGCCGGGATAGGAAAGCCATTCTCAGAAATGATCAAACATGGCAAAATGGCAGAGATGGGCCTGAAAGAAGGCAAGATTAAAGATCTCACAACCTTGAAAGTAGTCGCTGATCAAATACAGTATGGCAAATATACGAGTAATCCCATAAGGGTATAGGCGATGAATATGTATCCCTCATTGAACAGGGGCAGTCTAGGAGACCCAACAGTTGTCCCCCCATTTGGAAGAGGGAAAGAAATTTGCCGTCACAACAGATTGCATTCAACAATTACCAGGAGAGAAAGAGAAAATTTGAAAGGACTGAAAATCGGGTGTTCACTCCACTAGGCGATTCCCTTGAAAACATGTTGGTGATGTTAATAGATCACAAGAAGATTACAGAACTGGCTCCACCTCTGGATCCAAAAAGCAAAAGATACGAAAAATATGCTTATCATTCCGGATCTCCGGGCCATGATAAGGAAGACTATTGGTCCTTAAAGCATAAAATTCAAAACCTGATCAAAAATGACGATATTGTAGTCCAACAACATGACCATCTAAATGTCAATGCCAACCTTCTGATGCAACATGATACAGATGGAGTAAACATGATCGGGTCAGGAAGCAATGAAATGTATCCAAATCGTAAATACATACGAAGGATAGAGGAATACCCCTAATGGAACATAACAAATGTCCTTAAGTTGGAAAATACAGAGGAGGGTCTGACGATAATACAAAAGTTGGATGCGATTCAACATCAAGTAACTCTGCTGGCTAATTTGGTAGTGCGCCAACATCAGGATACGAGGCAGGTTTTCACTCAACTATCAGAAAGCCAAGAGAAAGAGGAGGTTACTCAGAAGATAAGCATATCTCCCTCTAATATCAGCCAGCTAACCGAAGAAGATCAAAACATGCTGAATAGACAAGAAAGGTGGAGTGATAAAATTCCTAGAAGATCCCGACAAAGGAAAAATAGTCTAGAGGAATGCAAATTCCCAAATAAAAAATATCAAACAACATTCCAAACACGGGCAAACCCTCAAAATCCTACGACACCGAGAGTCGGGGAGAGTCTGCGAAGAAGGGTATTCACACCTGTGGAGGACTCATTGGAAAATATGTTAGCACTGTTGGTTGCACAGAGAAAGAGTACTGAGTTTCTGCCTTCTACCAAGCCCTAGATAAGAAGTTATGATGCCACAAAGATATATCGCTATTATTCTAACTCACCTGGACATGCAACCGAGGAATGCTGGTCTCTAAAGCACAAAATCCAGGACCTCATTGAAAATGGAGAACAGAAGAAAGAATTCCTCATGACCAGAAAAGGCGAGAGGGAGATAAAGAGCTCAAGATGTCCACTCAAAGCGGGCAGTTCAAAGGATGTGACGGTTATGAGAATCCATTATGGCATAACACAAGGTGGACCAACCCTAATACTGGGAGTGACCGAAGAAACAAAAGAATCTCCTAATGAAGTTCATCCACCATCACCAAATATCTTGAAGCCCAAAGCCAACAACTACATTCCTGACCTTATCCTTCTGGAAGATGAGGAGGAGATACTGATCCTTCCCCGTATGGAAAAAGCCCAAAAGGAAAGTTCCTTGCGAGAGATACAACATCAGTGCTAGAGGGATTTCATGCTCAATTCCTCTCAAGGCTATGAGAAAAGTGAAGGAGAAGACAAAAAAAAAGGTGGCAAAATTCTCAAGGAAGCCAACCCCTCGAGGAATCTAGAGTTCATACCTTTCTGCGACGAGTCCAGTTTAAGCCTCCTTAAGGGATATGCTGATTCAGGAGGCGATCAATTTATGGCAGGGATTGAAGATGTTCAGAGCCAAGAGGGAACCTCCATCACTAGCCTCGAAGGCGACATAACCACAGACGGCTGGACTATCAGGCCTCAACTAGCCAGGAAGACATAGATCTAGAGGAAAGTTGCGAGTTCCAGAGGATGTTGGGACGTTATCTTTTTCTTAGCCTTATGCCTTTCATTTTCCATGCATACAAAATCAAAAGACCAAAAAATTAAAAATTAAAAAAAAATCAAAAAAGGAAAAAATCAAAAGTCGAGCCTTTCACAAATAGCGTGAACTACGAAAGACCTGATCTACCTCAACTCGGGAGTACGTAAGCAACCATCTTGGTGAGGTCAAACCATACAAAAAATTCAAAAACCCTTAAATCTAAATACAAAACAAACAAAAACTCAAAAGCTCATCAAACCAAACTCAGAACCCAAAAGGGACACTTCTCAGCCCTCTCTCAAAAATAGAACTACGAATGACCTGATCTCCCTCAACCCGGGAGTACGTAGGCAGCCATCTACGGTGCAGTTTGACCTTCAAGAAAAGAAAAAAAAATAAAGACCAGTTCCAGGACACCGAAGACAAATAAAAGCCAAATTCTATCAAACCACCTGGTTAACGAGCCTCGCTAAAGAAAATCAAAGCTAGTCTCTAAACCCGTGGATAAGTGGGATACCAGTGCCAACACGGCATCTCTCTGAAGATAGAGGAGCAGCTGCAAGCTCCTAACCCTCCATCTCTATACGAGCCAGAACATCCACTTCCATTTGCATACTATGGCCCCATCCCTCTCAGCCAAGGCAACATCCCGAGTGGCTCCGGCCTCGCCTCAATCAACAGAAGTTGTATCTCTAATAAAATGGGTCGTCAACATCAACGCCCTAGCCTGATCTCTCTCGAAGGTCATCCGAGCTGTCAAATCTTCCATAGCCATATCTTTCTCGGAAGGGACACTCTGTAGGTCACCGACCAAAGCCACGGTCAAAGCCATCATATCACCAACCATCACAAGCCCTTGAGTCCAATTCATTGGAGTTCGAAGGCATCTCGACATCAAGCGTCAAAGTTGGAACAACAACACAGCGATATATCAAGCATAAACATCCGCAAGGACATTCCAAAAGCTGAAGCCTCAATCTGAAATTTTCATCAAATCAAAGGAAAGGTCATCAAAGCCAATTGCTCCTACAAATCAAAAAATAATAACTGGGGCATCCAAGCATTAAAGCCAAAATCCACTACCTGTTCACCATGGGGGTCAGACGATTAAAGACTATTGCGATCTCGGCATCTTATCAGTCCATCGATCAAACATACACCCAAGCAATCCTCCCAGATAAAAACCAAGACTGAGGCAAGTCCAAAGTCCACAACAACCCGATGTTGGGACCCTTGCAACAAGACTAGACCAATTCCAGAAATGGTGACAATTCAACATTGGGCATTTATCAACCATCCAATCAACATGCACCAGTCGACACCATCAGCATCGTCCATCATCGTCCCAGCTTCCATCATTGGCGATTTTGTATGATCAATCGATCTTTTCCAATCATAATTTTCTTAGAATACTGCGATCCGCTGATAAGGTATGACTCTTTCATCTCTTTATGTGCTTTCAAATTCCATGCATTAGCGATCATACACAAAAATCCTGCATTAGAGTCTTAGAAAAAGAGAAGAAAAAAGATTTTTGCTTAACTTGTTATGAATTGGATTAATTCTGATAAGTGTCCGTGGAGCAAGAATCATGAAAGCGATTAGAGAATTAAGACCATTCAATCGTTGGATTAAGCACGACGTCCTAGTTCAAAGCACTTTTTAGAGCAAACTTGACCTCATATGCATGTCTGCACTTTACGATTGACCTGATTCTTAGTTGTGGGGTATGAAACTATGACGACAAGGATGAAAATTAGTAGCCAACCTAATATCTCGAATCGTGGTCTAGGTTACTCGAGTAATTAAGCCCGAGGGGTGTCTCTACACCTGGTGCCTTAAAGCCATCTGGTTTAGGAGCCATCGGCCCAACATATACTCGTTACATGGGTAACTCAGTTCTTAAGAAAACGAGCATTGCAAGAAATCAAAGCATTAGCAGATTTGAATCGTGGCCTAGGTTACTCGAGTAATTAAGCCATAGGGGTGTCTCTACACTTGGTGCCCTAAAGCCGTCTAGTTTGGGAGTCACCGACCCAACATTCACTACATGGGTGACTTAGAGCCTAAGAAAATGAATCTTCCATTAGCTCAGGCGAATCAAAAGAATATACCACCTAACTTATCTCGAAGTGTGGCCTTTGTTACTCGAGCCAGTAAACCCGAAGGGTTGTCTTAACACCTAATGCCCTAAAACCGTCTGGTTTAGGAGTCATCGGTCCAAAACTCGTTATATGGGTAACTCTGAAAAGCCTAAGAAAACGAGACAAAGTTAAGTGAGAAAACCAAAAAATTTTATAAGAAAAAATGAGATCATCTAGAAATCATAGAAGAGAAACCCTTGCTAAGGGTTGCGTCACACATAGTGCACATGTCATATGATCTTAATCTTGTGAAGAGCAGTTTCTAAAGCGAAGATGAGATGCCTCTGATGAAGGAAGATAAGTCTTGTGAATTTAATCCTACCCATGAAACATGACCAGTGGACGCTTAAAAGTTTTCTTGCGATTTCATAACTTGTCAAGCAAAAATTTTGATTTTCTTAGGAAAAATTCATTTTCATACTCCCTTTCAAGATCTTTAGGGATAAGATGAGAGCGCATTGAATACAAGCATTCAATTTCATAAACTCTAAATTTCAAATGCCTCATACTAGTACCGACGGCCCGAGCCATCAAGCTGTCGGCACATATTGTTGTTTGTCTGAATGTGCAAGATATTACTCACCGTGGACATTGTCAACAAAGCGAGTTTTTCTATAAACCCCAGTAACAACCTGCGAAAGGGCTGGGGCATTTTTTCCATTCCAAGAAATGGAAAGGATCAACGGCGGGACCAAGTTGTTAGAGTTTATGCCCTAGAGGCCAATTCTTTGATGTAATTGCTTAACATTTTTAAAATTATATTTGATTGAATAAATGAATTATTTTATTATTATTTTATTTACTGCGTTATATAAATGTTAACATAATAAAAGTCCTTAGAATAGTGATACAAATTATATGGCTTCAAGTATGTGACTTGAACATGAGATCATATAATTACAATTAGTATCATTACTCTTAAATGTCCCTAATCGAGTGTCATTGTTAATGGGACAACAATGATACATTGAGACTAGTATGTGAATTGACGGATGGCCAAATCTCATTGGTCATAAATATATGAGATATTGAGTCAATGCATAGGTACATATTAGAAAACAATGTACTGGACAGACCCACCATGAGAATTCTACGTGGAGCATTATGCAAAGTGTCAGAAGCAATTCTCATAGTGACAATGATGTAATGATCCTCCGACCTAAAATCACTATATTACTACACGGGAATTTATGTACTTTAATATCATCAAAGGTCACCTTTAATAGGGTGGACAATAAAGGTGATTATTGGGTACATTATGAATCATGTGAGGAATATGAGTGATCTAGATGGAATTTAACCCTCCTATATATTAGGGGTGATATCCATAGGTCCTCTTGATTGAGTAGAACTATGAAATGCATGGCCATGCTCAAATAGTGATTTGTTTCATATAGTCTACTCATCGATCAAGAAAACTCAGATTAAATTATAAAGAGGATGACACATTCCATGCCTCGAGTTTAATCTAGGATGTCAAGGTTAAAAGAATTAAATTACATTGAAACATTGGTCACGAAAAGGTTGTATCGAATCACGGATCTTATTATTATTTGGGTAGCAGTGATGCATTACTAGATGCCGCTCATTATTTATAATTTTATAATATAATTTTAAAATTATTGTCAACATAATAATAACCTATAAGGTCACCCACCTAGGGGAGCCGTACCTCTACATGCGGCTTCCATAGGTAAATTAGAGGCTCCCTGGCCTATAAATAAACGTGCCCCCCGATCATTTTCAACCATTCTGAAAACGCAGCGAATCTCAGCCTGTCTGATTTTTTGACTTTTACACCGCTTCTAAACCCAAATATTTTTACTCCAACACGTAGATATACCCACATACTACCACATATCAAAAATCGACCAGTAGATTTGGACGTTTAAGGCCCACTAAGTGGCAAAAAGCCCGTTTTGCAGGATATTATAAGTATTTTTACGATCAGCAAGTTGCTATTACTACTTTACACTGTTTTGCACTTGCACACAAAGTTTAATCTTCTAAATATGCCCAGAACTTAGTTCCGTTGTAGTTTTCGTCAAAAATTTATATATTTTTGTACATAAACTCCGTTTTTAACATTTCTACAACTCGGATTAACGATCCGTCAGCTCCAGTAGCTTCAATGCACTAGCACACACAGTTTTGACAACTTCGTCGGACTGGGTTATCTTCCCAGTCCGGGTTTGGCCTTTTTTGTACATATTTAACTGCAAATGTACTAACATTTCAATTCGGTCAAGCCTGGATTTCAAATCTGTGGTAGTTTACCGCTTTAATATATATTTACGCATATATATAAGCGACATTCACCATCACTAGTACTCCTATCAGTCTTGGTTGACTATATTTTTGTTAATATATATATATATATATTTAAATATTTTCAGTCCGACCTGGATTACTTCGTGGGTTTTTTACTGCTTTTGCACACTTCCCTATATTAGTTGCTCTTCCCAGTCATTTGTTGACAACTTTCTGTCAATTTCAATTCTAGCACGGGCACCGGCGTGAAAACTCATCGCCCTTATTACTGTTTATATATATATTATTTCTGTCACAGCCTGGATTGTGGCTATTTACAATTTATATATATATATATATATATATATCGATTCCAATCTGGGTTTGCGAGTGAAAACCCATCGCCCATTTACAACTTATATATATATATATATATATATATATATATATATATATAATTATATATATTTCTTTATTCAATTTATTCAACTGTTGTATTTAACATTCATTTGTATATATATATTTATATATTTTCAGTCTGGCCTAGATTACTTCGTGGCCTTTTTACTGCTTTTGCACACTTCCCTATACTGGGTGCTCTCCCCAGTCACTATGTGACTACTTTCTGTCAATTTTAATTCTAGCACGGGCACCGACGTGAAAATCCATCGCCCTTATTACTATTTATATATATATATATATTTCATTTCTCTCACAACCTAAATTATTTCATAGCTATTTACAGTTTATATATATATTTTTTGATTCCAGTCTGGGCTTGCGAGTGAAAACCCATCTCCCTTTTACAGCTTTTATATATATATATATAATTATAATATTGCTTTATTCAATTTATTCAACTGCTGCATTTAACATTCATTTGTATATGAATCTGCACTGACATATCTGCTTGCAGAATAGGTTTATTTAAATCTCTCCAATTCTAGTTTTCAAATAGTTCAAAACCTTCAGACTAAACCGGGAAGCTAGAATGGCTGAGATTTCTTTAAATCTAGCTTTCTGTCTAGTTTCAGCTTCAAAAGCAACCTCAGCGTCCCTTAGATTGCTATCTAGTGGGAATGAGACGCTTTGGTCACACGCAGCCAGGATTTATCGATGAATCTTTGGTTCCATACGACGTGAGGATGTAAATATATCTGTTTCTGTACAAATTTGAACTGTGTAGGTTTTATAGCTGCTCATATGTGAGCCTAGGAATCGTGGGATTCATGATCAAACTGATCAAAATCTGATTCCCACGATGGAGAAACTCCGATATACAGATGTACCCTGCCAGTTTTTTTTTGTAAAATGTACATGTACAGACCTTAAAACGGTTATCCGAATTTAAGGTCTCAAAATAGTGAAAATATGGATTGTCGTGTCAGCGTCCCTCGATGGTTTTCATACCCATGAGGAGACCGACACTTGTAATACTTCTGTGGTCAAGGATGCTTCGCAGCCCGACAAATCACCATTCACATGCAGCCTTAAGGCTATAAAGATATAATTGAAAGTGGCGATGTGTTTCAATTCCTATGTCAACATAGGGGTTTGATAAACAGCTTTCAAAACATCGCTGTTAATTCAATTTCCAAGTTTTTTTCAAATCAAATTAAATGCTTTTGCAAATCAAATCAAAGACTAATTTTCAAATCAAATCAAACCCTTCGTATATAGGTTCAACGAAGCCTGTCAAAACTTTCAATCAATTAAATCAATAGGCCCAATTTTCAAATAGCATTAACTCACTCATTCCAGTTTTAAGGAAAATAGTGAAAAGATTGTGGTACCGTGTTTACACGGGAGTCGTGGGGTGCTTGACACCTTCCCCACACTTAACCAAGCCCCCGAACTCAAAACTTCAATTTCAAAGATCAAGTTTCGATAATGTCCAGCATTTGGGCCTATTTTCAAATCAAATTCGGTTGAGTTGGTACAACCTTTTTCAAAACTACCAACTGGCAACTCTGTTTAAATCGAATCAAATCGTCGACATATACACATGTTGGCCTCTTTCCTAAAATACCCTTCAAAACCTTTTTTGCAATAAAAAGAATAAGGGTAGAGATAACTTAGGAAGATCGATTTGAGGAAAACCGGATTATAAACTGACCCGCGATATTTCTTAAATTTTCTAACGTTGACATATATATATATATATATATATATATATTTAAATTCTATCAAGCCTGGATCATCCCGTGGCTCTTTTACAGCTTTTATATATATATATATATATATTAATTCTGTCAAGCCTAGAATACCTCGCGACCCTTAGATCGCTATCTATTGGGAAAGAGAAGCTTTGGCTACGCGCATTCCAGGATGTGACTGATGAATCCTTGATTTTTTGCGCTGTATTGGTGTAAATATACATTTTCTAAGAATATCTGAACTGTGCATGTTTTCTTGGCTTCCCTTTGTAAGCCTAGGAATCATGGGATTCATGATCAAACTGATCAGAATCTGATTCCCACGATGGACAAACTCCATATTACAAATGCACCCTGCCAGTTTTTCTGTAAAAATGTATATCTGAAAGACCTTAAAACGGTTATCCAAGTTTAAGGTCTCGAACATAATGAAATAATGGCTTGTCATGCTAGAGTAATTCTGATGCATTTCATGCCCATGAAAAGACCGACATTTGTATATATTCATGGGTTTGTACGAAATCATGGGCGCAATCAAATTGTAAAATAAGCGAAAGCATGTTATATCAGAGTTTAAAAATTTTCTACAAAACCATTACCCGGATCATCCTTTATGCATATTACTAATTTAAAAAGATAAATAAGAAGTTATGGAATTCATACCCTTGTAGAATGAAGCTTCCACAAGTACAAGTTCAACTCCTTGTTCTTAGCGATCTCCTTGAATATCCGGAATTGATTCCTTCCTTTGATCAACGTTAGCCACCCAAGTGTTTGGCCTCTAGATGTGATCCACCAAAGAATAGGAATTATTCAAGAAGAAGGGTGGTTGGCTAAACTCTAGTTTTCTATTCTCTATAGAAAATGAGTACTCACCAACAATTAGAATTTTATCAACTAATATCTATTATAAGACTCCTCTTATATAGATATTGGTCAACCCTTCTAATCCTATTAGACATGGGTTGTCATTTAATTAATTAAAATCCTTTAATTAATTAGGCTTCCCAACATATTGGGATTTAATTAATTAAACTCCTTAATTAATTTGTCTCCTAATCTTATTAGAAATAAATGAGAGTACTAATATTAAATTAATTTCTAAACTCCTTTAGAAATTAAAATAATAATAATTGTAATAATATTAATAAAACTCCTCTTATTAATTTATATTTAATATTTCCAAAATATTAAATAATAAACATTAAGCTATTTAATTTATTCTATCATCATAGATTAAATTAATTACACTTAATGCATTATTACGATTATGTCATTACCTTCTTAAATAATTATTCTTTCTTTTATGGTGTGACCATTTAGGTTCTCTATATTAAATCGGTTGTGAATAAATCAATTAGAACAATTCTAATCTTATTTAAATAAATAAATAAAATTAATAATCTATTTAAATAAATAATATTTATTCTACAATAGGGATAAGCCTCCCTAGTGATCAAAGACTTTCCAGATAATATAGATTTCAACATTAATCATAAAAGAACCTGTGAGTAAATAGTTACCGTATAATTCAATCTTTCCAACATACAATGTCCCAATTAAATATAAGTCATGAAATTATTGTCAAGTCTTATTTTATTTAATCATATGTATTTCAATTGGAAAATGCACAACTCCAAATAAAGCAAATTACAAACTTCTTTCTAATTTCATTCTGCATTGGCCAAGGACTACTGTGTTGTCATTTAACGAATCACATAGAACATATCTCTTCTTTTACTAAAAGTGGTAGATTCTTTATTGATCATTCATTATCTCCATATGTAACTCATTATACCCAAGCATACCCTTTGATATACCCGAAGGGTTTTTAAGGAATAAGTCAAAGTATAATTCATTACATATAAGATACTATGATGAGCTTAAGTCCAAGGATCACTTGTACTACTATCAAATTAGGAATTCCTATTGACAGGCAAGTAAAACTCCATTAGGTATTCCATAGCGAGTCATGTTCAGTGAACTTATTCTCCAATAAGCACCTACATACTTGATTTAGTGTCTCCACACAAATGATCATGAGATCAATCATCCTCATCAAATGAGCAAGCAACATATGTGCCAATTTATCCGGATTTACTAATCCCCTTTTTAGTAATCCATGATTGGGAACTATTTTAGTTTAAAGCTTTCTAAGAATTTAGATCTCATTAGCATGATCAACATCATGATTCTAAAAGCATTGCTTAAAATTATGGGTTATTTATATATTATAAAAACAGCACCATGTAGATAATTAAATGCATTTAATAAGTTAGTACTTTTATTAATAAATAAATAAGATCGTCTCCAAAGTATATGCTTTATCATCATACATGATTGGCGTGTATGCATTCTACTTTCATATATTCTGTGGTCGAGGATGTTTCGCAGCCCGACAATCATCATTCAAATTAAGCCAAAAGCTGAAAAGATAAAACGAAAGTATCGAAATGCTTCAATTCCCAAGTCAGCGTAAGGGTGAAAATCTGCGTTCAAAACATCATTTTCATATCTTGTCTAAAAATGGACTTTTGCAAATCAAATCAAACCGTTTGTATATAGGTTCAACGAAGCACGTCTATAATTTCAAATCAAATAAGCGTAGGCCCAATTTCTTCCAGCATTCACACACACATTGCAAATAAAAAGGGAAATATTATAAAGATTCGGTACCGTGTTTTCACAAGAGTTGGTGGATGCCTAACACCTTCCCCCCACTTAACCAAGCCCCCGAACTTAGAACTTCAATTTTAAAGATCAAGTTTCGACAATGTCCAGCAATTGGGCCTACTTTCAAATAATACTTGGTTCAGTTGGTACAACCATTTTCAAATCTACCAACTAGCGACTTTGTAAACTGTTCAAATCGTCGACGTGATACATGTTAGCCTTTTCCTAAAAACCTTTTCACCCTTCATAAAACAGACAAGATAATAAGGGTAGAAAATAACAAGAGCTTATGAAGAGAGAAAGATTCGTGTCCCACGGTGACAGGAATTTTTTCCCGACATCGACACATCAGATTTGGACTACTATTCCTAAAACTAAATCTAAATCTAAATCTCCTACCCCACACTCAAACCTTACATTGTCCCCAATGTAAGAAAATTATGCAAAGCAAAAAATGACTACAACTAACAAATTAAAAAGAAGAGGGATAAAAAGATCAAATTTGAATTCTTGGGTTGCCTCCCAAGAAGTTGCTCTTGTTTAACGTCATTAACTTGATGGCAATCCTCTTAATCATCCATAAGCCGGATCCACCAACATCTCAACCCCCTCAACCTGACTGCTATCGAAAAATGGCTTCAACCTGTGTCTGTTTACTTTGAATGTATTTTCAATTTTTTGGATTTTGAATATCTATAGCACCATGAGGAAACACATTAGTAATAACAAATGGACCCTCCTAATGAGAACGTAGCTTACCTGGAAACGATTTTAATCGTGAATTAAATAGAAGAACTTTTTGCCCAAAAATTTAAATTTTTCCTCAAAATTTGCTTATCATGGAAAGCTTTAGTCTTTGCCTTGTACATTTTAGACCTCTTATATGATTCATTACGCAACTCTTTGAGTTCTTGTAATTGCAACTTCCTATGAACTCCAGCCTTATCCAAGTTCATATTGCACTATTTGATCGCCCAGAAAGCTTTATGTTCTAGCTCCACAGGTAGATGACACGATTTTCCAAACACTAGCCTATAAGGAAACATCCCAATAGGCGTTTTGTATGCCGTCCTATATACCCAAAGTGCATCCTCCAGTCTCAAACTCCAATCCTTTCTGCTTGGGTTGACTACTTTCTCCAAAATGGAATTGATCTCCCGGTTGGATACCTTAGCTTGACCATTACTCTGCGAATGGTAGGATGTAGACACCTTGTGGAGAACATTGTATTTTCAAAATAAAGCCGCTAACACCATATTGCAAAATTGAGTTTCGCGATCAATAATGATGGTTCGTGGTACTCCAAACCTGACAAATATGTTAGTCCTGACAAAATCTGCAACAACTTTAGAATCGTCAGTCCTGGAGGCTTTAGCTTCCTCCAATTTTAAAACATAATCAACAACCAATAGGATGTAAATATTACCAAAGGAAGCAAGAAAAGGTCCCATAAAATTAATACCCCAAACATCAAAGATTTCAACAATTAGAATAGGGTTTTGTGGCATTTGATGTCTATGTTATATATTTCCTGTTCTTTGATAATTTTCACATTATTTGCAAAAGAGATATGAGTCTTTAAAAATTGAAGGCCAAAATAAACCACTTTCTAAAATCTTATGTGCTGTTGTTTTAGGTCCAAAATGACCTCCACAAGCATAAGAATGACATAAAGTTAAAATAGACTATAACTCATTATCAGGCACAATGTGACACCCCCAAATTCAGATACATGTACCTTGAATCTGGTGCTTCACGATCGAATTCTAATAACATACTAAAATCTCATGCAACGGAATAATATAATAATTTACATTGGTTTAATATAAATATTCTCATCCTAAGGTCTCGCAACCATGACTAACTTAATACATAACTTAAATCCAAACATAACTTAAAACATAATACTAAATCAAGTCTTATTATAACATAATAATAAATCTTCTAACAAAGAAGAACAAAGCTACGTTGTAGCCTTGCCTTTGCCCTTATCCGTGCTAGAGGGTCCAAATTATTTTGCCTTAACTGAAAGGTTTAAGGAAAACAAGAACGAGCAACAAATTTGCCCAGCAAATAATATAACAATAAGTGTGAGCAAGCATAATTATAAAGCTAATAATCTCAAAAGTATAATGACAAAGGATAGCTCAGGAGTTTAAGGAATAATGTTGTAAACAAGGAAATATCAATAGTTCCACAATTGTCCTTTGAATTTTAAATAGAAAGTTATTATAGACTGATGCATTATCAAAAGGATTTAAGTGTTTCAATGTTTCCTAATAGATAAGATTTTAATATTGAGCAGTCACTCAGGACCAAGAACTAGTGCTAGAATTAACATTAATTCACTGAAAATCTAATATAAACAAGTACAACAGGTGATCAACCTAAAGTACCCTACATTATGCATAATATTTAGACATGTCGTTTGTGCGCACGTCGATTCCCCGACAGTTATATAATTACCTTTTCATTAAGGGTTGTTCATCTTAGTAGATTTATAAGATTTCGCACCAAACCAGTTGATTTGGATCACTTTCTAACTCATGATATTGGTGTAGCCGAATCAAATGGCACAGACAACTTTTGCAATGTATATAGAAATAATTTATAAGTTCAATGCTCGCAACATGATTCTAAGAATATAATTGTGATTTAAATCAATCTACAAAATATGAAATATTAGCTTATATATAATACAATAATTATTCTACATATTATTTACTCGTACGTTCACTAAGAGTACAAGCTTAGGTATTTGTTCAATAAAGAGTAAGGTTCAAATACTTACCTGAGTCATTGACTAAGTCCGATTTTGACTTCTTATCTGCTGAATAACCTATTGTTATTATAACGGTTAATCTCTATCAACCCATAATATAAATCTTATTCGATCTAACACACTAGCCTTAGGTAACTAAGACTTCACAATATATTTTATTCATTATTTCTCTAATTATCATCTCCTTCATTCTATCATTGATCTTTGCATTTATTTAATAAGATAATCTTTTATTATCTTAATTGTTCGTTTAAGGTTTCATACCTTCTTATATTTGTAAAGTATCCTCACTTCATTTATTCCTTTAAGCAATTTCCTTAATTACCAATCACACTTTAATAGTTCACAATAATTTAGTAATTACTTTGATTCATAATTAGAAATACCTCTTTATATCATTCTAATTATTTATGTCTCATTGGTCCACAATTAAGTAATATTCAAAAGTATTTATTTGTTTATTAATATCATTTCATAATTAAAGTAATTATTAACTTTAATTATCCATAATTAAAATATTTACTAATGTCACTTTAATTGTTCATACTTTATTAATTTCACAATTAGAAATAGTCTTTACTATTATTCTAATTGTTCACTATTTAAACCATATTATAATTGAAATGGTTTAAGCTTTTAATGATTCATAATAATTACTATTTTAATTACTTATTAGTTTCACAAATAAAACCATCTTTAGTCTTTATTTGTTTAATTATAGTTTAAGGAATTCTTACATCTGTCTTCTAATATCACCTCACAATTAGGTACTTTACAAATTCATAATTGTGTTACTTTAATTGTTTAATTATATTTAATTAAAATAATTTCTTAATATTATTTAAATTATTAATTATTTTATATTTTATTTTATTTTATTTTAGAAAAATCGCATTTTTCTGACCCTATTTGACCCGACCCGGACCCCTTTGGCCAGACCCGACCCGACCCGATTTGACCCGGATCTAGTCAACCAAAGAACCGGACCAGTGCCCCGGTGCTACAAAAAGGCCTTGGGCCGGAACTTCTTGTTTGATTTTTCAACATTTTTGTTTTCTAACTCTTTTGGTTCAATCTTGCATAGTTTGTTCATTTTATATCCAAATGAGTTCAAACCACTTGCATTATTTCAAAAACTCACATATCTTAAATATTTAATATCTTGAACATTTTTCCAACATATTTATTTAATCAAATTATTGGTCTTTCCAAGCTAGGGCTCTTACTTGGACATGTTCTACTAATTTGTTTTAAGTCCGATTTCGACGATTCCTCTTAGGAAATGTTCGTATTTCGTAGAGGTTCAACATACATTTTTGGAACATTCATAGAGCTTACACATTTTAGTTTATTTTAGCACTAAATATCAAGCTCTTAAACATTTAAATCTAGATTTCATGCTTACATGCTTTAATCTTGATTCATAGGTTCAATTATCACATACAAGGCATGTATATCACATATACTCCTTCCAATACCCATCCTTATATCTTCGAATCCATCATGATCCCACAACACATAATTCTCCCACAATCAAGTATGCATTTCTACCGAGAATCATATACTAACCTATCTTGACAAGAATTATGAACTAGGTGATGAGCCTACCTTTTTTAACGATCTTGAGTTGCTACCAGTCTGGCTCTTATTGTTGTCACTACATCGGCTGTTTAATGAACTAATTTCGGTTCCAAAATTCGTCGTTCTTCGACTTCGTCCCAACACAACGGTGTTCTGCTCTTCCTTCTGTAGAGGGCTTTGTACAGTGGCATACCGATACTTGCATGATAACTATTGTTGTAAGAAAATCCTATGAAGGGTAGATGGTCATCCCAGTTCCCTTTGAAGTCCATCACGCAAGCTCTAAGAATTTCCTCTAGTGTTTGTATGGTTCGCTCACTCTTTCCGTCGGTCTGAGGATGGTTAGTGGTACTCTATCTTAACAGTGATCCCAACAGCTCTTGCAAGCTTTTCCAAAAATTTGACGTAAAGTGCGGATCTCGATCGGAGATAATTGATACCTGCACTCCATGTTGTGAAACGATTTCCTTTACGTACAGGCTTGCTAACTGATTCAAATTGAAACGGCTCTTAATTGGTAGAAAATGAGTTGTATTCGTTAATCGATCTATGAAAACCCAAATAACATCATAACCTTTCTATGTGAATGGAAGTCCTACCATAAAGTCCATCGTAATATGCTCCCATTTCCACCACTACAAAAAAAAGGTCATTGCCAACTGGCATTGTTGTCTACTATGACTTTACTGCCGTCGGCATTGAGGTCATTAGCGATAGCAACGACCGTCGCCACTCCCGTCGCCTCCCAGGTCGTCGCCCCTGGTTCCCATCGGTCGCCGTCGGCAGCATAGTCATGGGCGACGGGGTCATTGGTGACGGCCAAATACTCATTGGCGACGGCAATGATGACGGCCTGACCATCGACAATCATATTCAGAAATTATTTATTTTTCTGGCATTGGCGATGGCCAAGCCGTCGGTAATGACATTTGTGCCCGTCTGCACTGACTTATAATACTTTTATTTAAGGAATCAATTGCCTGTCAGCAAGTTCGTCGCTATATGTCATTGGCAATGGCAACCCCGTCGCCACTACCCCCGTCGGCAATGCCAGTATTTTTTATTTTTTTTAATATCAAAATTTCCCTGTTCATTTACAAATATATACATATAACATGTTATAAACTAATGAAAAACCATCAAATAACAATCAAATATCATACAATATTATCATAACAATTAAATAGTAATGCAAATCAATTTTATAGATCAAAACTGGTCGTCTGAACAACTCAAAAATTGTACAAGTACATACATGAAACTCAAAATATATCATAAACTAACTACAACCCAAATCATGAGTGACAATATCATCATTGCCGGTCCCATCGCCGGTCTCATCGTCGATCCCACCCTATACTAGAGTCTGCTCGTTATTAACTCGGTGGTCGTCACCCTGTACTATAACCTGCTCACCATCACCTCCACAGTCATCGCCTGTGCCTCCACCTCAACCTCCACCTCCACGAGTCTCATCAACAAGACCCTACAAAATTAAAATATTAATAACAAAGTTGAAATGAAAATATATTTACATTATTTTAGTTTGTGTTCTTCAAGTTATAACAAAGTAGGCAGACGGGACTCGAACTTGGGCTCCGTATATTGGAATTGAGTCCCTTCAGTTGTAACATGTGCCTAATACCTATGCGGTGCTATGTTTGTGTTTACGAGTCATTTCGACCACCAAGGCAGGTTTTGGTCTCTTTTTCGATTATTGTTCTAAGTTTGCGTAAGTTAGGCATATGGGACTCGAACTCGGGATCCGTATATCAGAATCAAGTCCCGTCAGTTATAACGCATGCCTGATACCTATGTGGTGATATGTCTATGTGTTTACGTGTCGTTTTGACCACCGAGGCGGGTTTTGGTCCCTTTTTCGACTATTATTCTAAGTTTACGTAAGTTAGGCATACGGGACTCAAACTCGGGATCCGTATATTGTAATTGAGTCCAGTCAGTTGTAACGCGTGTCTAATACCTATGCAGTGCTATGTCTGTGTTTGCATGTCTTTTCAACCACCGAGGCGAGTTTTGGTCTCTTTTTCGACTATTGTTCTAAGTTTGCGTAAGTTAGGTATACGGGACTCGAACTTGGGCTTTTTATATCGAAATCGAGTTCCGTCAATTGTAACGCGTGCATAATACCTATGCATTGCTATGTCTGTGTTTGCGTGTTATTTTGACCCCCGAGGCTGGTTTTGGTCTCTTTTACTACTATTATTCTAAGTTTGTGTAAGTTAGGAATATGGGACTCGAACTCAGGCTCTGTATATCGGAATCATGTCCCGTCAGTTGTAACGCATGCTAATACCTATGCGGTGCTATGTTTGTGTTTACGAGTTGTTTCGACCACCGAGGCGGGTTTTGGTCTCTTTTTCGATTATTATTCTAAGTTTGCGTAAGTTAGGCATATGGGACTCGAACTCGGGATCCGTATATCGGAATCGAGTCCCGTCAGTTATAACGCATGCCTAATACCTATGCGGTGATATGTCTGTGTGTTTGCATGTCGTTTTGACCACCAAGGCGAGTTTTGGTCTCTTTTTTGACTATAGTTCTAAGTTTACGTAAGTTAGGCATACGGGACTCGAACTCGGGCTTCGTATATCAAAATTAAGTCCCGTCAGTTGTAACGCGTGCCCAATACCTATGAGGTTTTATGTTTGTGTTTACGTGTCATTTTGACCCCCGAGGCGAGTTTTGATCTCTTTTTTGATTATTGTTCTAAGTTTGCGTAAGTTAGGCAGATGGGACTTGAACTCGGGCTCCATATATCGGAATAGAGTCCCATCAGTTGTAACGCGTGCCTAATACCTATGCGGTGCTATGTCTGTGTTAACTATTTATTTGACAGTTTATTTAAGTAATATAATTACAAATAAATAAATACATCAATAATTATTTTTAACTGTCGAATATATGGAGGCAAGATGTTGGCCAAGATAACCGCACATACACGGATGGCCTCCTCCCGGACTACACCCATGAGGTCGTTAGCAGCAGCTGTAGGATCTATGGAGCCGTGGACAACCTCCTGAGCAAGCTGGTAGATCCGCAAGAGTGATGGTGCGCCTGACTGCACGACACTGCTCGTCATGCACCCCTCTATGATTCGCCTGAAGAAATCGTCAGATAACGAAGGGTCGGCGCCCGATCCACTCGCACCACTACGTCTGGTCGGTTGGCAACGTCGAGATCTTGCAGCAGGGACTAAAGTGTAGGCTGGGACACGGGGAATGCCCATAACTCTACCCTTCTTCAGCCCCCCTGTAGCCTGTAGCTAGTCCTCCATCTCCTCATCCGCACGCTAAGAATCATCTACCGAAGTGTCACCTCTCTAGCTGCTCCGGACCATAGCAAGGTCCTCGAACCGTCGCTGAAAAAACATATAAATAGATGAAAAGCAAAGTATAAAACCAAAAAATACAAAAGAATTTCAAGATTTTAAATATATATTAAATAAAAGAATTAAAATACTGACAGCAATACGCTCTGCCTCAGGTGAGATATAACCATCGTCACCTTTTTTCTGGTGAGCGTGCCACCAAAACTCTAGGCGGAAAGGTGGGTTCTTTAGACTCACCTCGAGTCTTTCCCTGTAGAGGTCGTACGACTGAGACCCAGTGCAGTGTGGGAGACGACTCTACTGTCGGGAAGCTATACACTGTGCCGACATCTTCTTGAACGCCTCGCCCTCCCAAATGCTGCACATCTGCTCCCACACCACAGCACCAATGAAATCTGGTCAGACATCTTTAAGTGTCTGTCCATCAGCCATCTTGGTCTGGGCCTTCTTCTTCCAATCGTAGACCCACTTGTGTCAATTCATCTTGAGATACTTCTAGAGAACAGTCATGACATGGGCTTCCTGCCCATCCTCAAAGCGGTAATATCTCCGCACATTACACATTAAGAAGCTTAGTAGACCTGTATTAAATCAAAGCGGTAAAAAAATATTCAAATGAAATATAAAACTTACATATGAATGAATGACATCTTATCCTAAACTTAGCAAAAATGAGCCCACATGTGCGGTCATCCACATCCGCCCACCTCATCCACGAGCTTGAGAATCGGTTGCGGACGATCCCAAGCAACGTGTTCCTTGGCGTCGCGTCAAGGATACTAAAATTGACATAGATACATTTGTAAATTACAAAGAATATATAAGAACTAAATAATTAATAAAAAAATAATGTCAAATATGAAATTACCTATTACTCCCAATATGGCATATAAACGACGCCTGGGGGATTCCTTAGCAAACCATGTTCTAGTCCCCGCGGAGACCTACGTCGATTGCCTATGTAGTGAAATACAGCAATATTTATATAAATGAATATAATGTCAATACTATATAAAATTAAATAAAATAAGATGTATAACAACAAAATATGTAATTATACCTGATGACCCGGCTTGATCATCACCCCCACTACCTTCACAGCCCCCACAACTTGTAATACCAGCACGCCCACAACGATTGTCGTGTGGTGTACGCGTCATATCTGTATATATACTGTCAAATTATAAACAAAATATTATTAGACATTCATAATCACAATATTTTTGAACAGTAACAAAGAGGATAACATACGGATGCAACTAAAAGGATATAACAGAAATAGTAACCTAAAAGGATACAACATAAATAGTAACCTAAAACAACTAGAACCTTGAATTGCCAGATAATATAAGTTTCAGATAATGATTGCACTACTAAAAACTATTACATTTGAATACAACTAAAAGGACATAAAGAGTACATACTTCTAATCATTTATATCATCAAAGCCATCAATATCAAAATCATCATCTTCGAGCAGTAGATCTTCAATATCGTTGTCATCACCATGTTCGTCATCCTCAACAATTTCTTCAATTATATCTACCTCGTTAACAACATCATCTTCACTTTCGACAGCGGCGACATCATCCTCTTCTTCACTAGACTCACTAATAATTGTCACATCAGCAAGTGTGGCACTATTAGACTCGACTTGTAGTGGTTCATCGTCTGGACGAGGAGCTATGCCTTGAAAACCATGGGCTTTGGTGGTTATAACAACATACCACGGGCTTGCAGGAGTCTTAAGACTCCGCGCATAGTACACCTATGTAGCTTGACTTGCTAAAATAAAAGGCTCGTTTGAGTTAAGTTTTGACTTAACATTAACAGTCACCAGTCCTGAATTTTTATCTACTCTAACTCCATTGGCAACATCAAACCAATGACAATTTAAGGAAACTAACTCTTTATAACCCCAATAGTTGAGAACGACAACTTCTAGCAATCGTCCATACCGGTCATCCCAAAAATTATCGTAGCAGCTACCTTTAACCACAACACCAGATTCTAAAGAAGCGACTTTCCCAATATCGCAGCACTTAAATCTGTAACCATTGACAATGTAGCATGTATAAATATCTACAGATCTTTCAGGGACGTCGACTATAAGCTTTAGCCGAATGTCAGCAAAATCATCTACCAGTACCTAATGTACATTAACACAACATATTCTAAAGTTAATTACGCCATAAGATTGTGTCATTTGAACTTGTAAAGGTTAGACTTACATGATCTTTAAACCACTGCAAAAATTATCCATTTCTCAAATTTTGCAAATCCTCGTCCGATATACTCGGATTCGCTTCACGTACTTCAGCATCATATTGACTGCAGTACAGTAATATACTTAATGTGTATGCAAGGAACTTGACACAGTTACACCAAACATATATAGTTACGACTACTTACTTAATGTATGGCGCTACTTCATTCATGTTTACAAGTGCATAAAATATGGCAGCTGCATACTCATTATCGGTTAAGAATCACTTTTATTTACTGTCGAATGGTTGTACAGGATGACTAAAGGCCGTTAATTCTCTATTTTCCTCATGCGCAACAACCTCATTATGACATAAGCGATTGTGCCTCGTCTGAACATTCGGCTCAAAGTACAACGAGCAAAAATTAACAAGTTCCTCCATAACATAACTTTCAGCAATTGACTCGTCTATACGGGCTCTATTCTTCACCTTTTTCTTTAGACGTCACATATACCTATGTGATATATATGCATGTATAGATTAGCAAACAAGAATGAACATTTTATCGTATTAAAAACAAATATGTCATTAACTCTCGAATGGATACATCCATCTATATTGCACGGGACCACCGAACTTAGCTTCGTATGGCAAGTGAATAGGCAAATGCATCATTGAATTAAAAAATGATGGAGGGAAGAACATTTCTAACTTGCACATTATTTCCACTATCTACATCTCCATTTTATCTATGTCTTTGAGCTGGAGCTCCGTTAAGCATAGATCTCTAAAGAAATTAGAAAGCTATGTCAATGCTTCAACCACACGTTTCGGTAACAAGTCGATAAATGCCACGAGGATCAACTTCTGCATGAATACATGACAATCATGACTTTTGAGACCCCGAAACTTTAGCTCTTTGACTTTACAACAACTTTCTATGTTCGAAGAATATCCATCTGGGAGCTATCAGTCCACTGATCCAATTACATATCAATATTAATTGTTCCCTGGTGAAAGTATAATCAGCTTTAGGCGTTACCGTCTTAATACCCTCCTGATACAGCCATAGATGTTCACTAATGTTCATTTCTACCAAATCAAGCCTCGATTTGTTGTTGTCCTTTGTTCTACCACTGGCATCTAGGACTGTATAAAAAATGTTATCAAAAACGTTCTTTTCAGTATGCATCGGATCTAAACAATGACGGATGTAGAGTGTAGCCCAATAAGGCAGGTCAAAGAACATGGATCTGTGTGTCCAGTTGTGAACCTTGCCGTAACCATAAGCTTGCTCTACTCTGTGATTCTTCTCTGGAGGTGGAAAATTCAAGTGACTAATCCAACTCAACACTGTTGTCCTAGAAAGACGGCCAGGTACTTGACGTTTCTCTGTTTTTAGATTGAATTATCTACTCATCCGTCGATAACGATGTTCAATAGGCAAAAACTGTCTGGATGTTGCAAGAAACTCATTTTCCCCCATGTTTGAGCCGCATAGCTTTAACTGACCCCATGACATGACAAGCCCCCGTGAGTTGACCATCCACTGATCATTTCTAACGCCGGGAAGTCATTTATTGTCCACAGTAAAGCTGCCCTCATGTCAAAGTTCTGCTTAAGAGATACATCATAAGTTTGAACCCCTTTTTCCCACAACATCTTTAACTCATCAACTAACGGACCTGAGGTATACATTGATGTCTCTACTTCGACTCTTATCACTCGGAATCAGTAAAGGCATGAACATGTAGGGATCTTTCATACACATCGAAGGCGGAAGGTTATACACAACAATAATCACCGGCCAAGTTGAGTAGGGCTTTGTGTAAGGCCTATTAACCGGATTAAACCCATCCGTAGCAAGTCCAAGCCTAACATTGTGAACCTCTTCAGCAAATGAGGGGGGCTTTTATCAAAAATTTTCCACTCAAGCCCGTCTGCCGGGTGCGTCAGTTGACCTTCGACTATATCCCGTGTAGAGTGCCATCTCATATCCTCGGCGGTATGTGTTGACATGAACAACCGCTGATGTGACACCCCCAAAATAGGTTCAATACTCAACCCATTTTGAGTCGCCAAATACACTCAACAAAATTCAAATACAATCTTTCATATCACACGATCGTGCAAAATACGACCACACAACCGTGAGTGTCAATACAGACATGTAGAAAATATTAACATTTAAACTAAGTCCTCATTACATTTATTATCACACTATTTTAAATAAAAAAATAGTGGGGACTTCTACAGCACTAACTCGGGCAATCACTCCATTCCCCGACTAGTACCCGCAATATTCTCATTTTCTGAAGAGAACAATGGAAGAAAAGGGTGAGCTCAACTAGCCCAGTAAAGAATATTATGACTAAGATAATAAAAAACAAATTATCGTTAGCCTTCAATAAATCAGATAAAATATTATGGACAACAAGTTTTAGATCAATATTCGCAGCGGAAATAACAATTCATTAGGAGAGTTAAGTAGAGAATGATGTTTACTATCTTCTTTGATTTAAAAGTCCATCATCAATATTTTATCCTTGTAACATCAATCCATATACATCTCAAATCAAATATCCATCTTTGCACTACGGGCCAAAGATATTCATTTGTATCATCAGTTGGTCATGTTCAACTCAACACTTGTCCATCTTTGCACTATGGGCCAAAGATATTCATCTGGTAATCATTCATCTTTGCACTACAGGCCAAAGATATTCATCACGTAATTATTCATCTTTGCACTACAGGCCAAAGATATTCAGTTATATCACCACTTAGAACTGAAGATGATGAAAAATAATACGAATAACGGATCTAGTGAGATAAAGGACAAATATTAGAGAATTTATCCAGAGTTCAAGAATGAAGATCAAAACCTGGATCCAATCAAATATGATTTGGAAGAAAAAAATTGTTTTTTTACCGTGAATAGTACCCCGTGAATAGTAACCCGTGAATAGTAACTCGACAGAAAAAGATAAAAATTTCACAAGAAAGTTCATACCAATATTTTAGTGAAATAATATTAGATGAAGCGCAAAACTCAAGTAATATATGATCATATCAGGAATTATAGAAGTAATACTTACCGTAGTAAGTTTAGAGTTAGGAATCTGAAATGAAACAATATCCGAAACTGCAATTGAATTTTCACCCGTCTGGTGGTAGTCCGCTCATACAAATTATTTCCACAATTTAATAACAACTGAAAATGAAGGGTTATTCAGCAGGCATGCGGTAGTCTGCGTAGACAGGTTATTCCCACAGAATAATAAAGAATAGAATAACAACAGAATTTCACCATGCATGCGGTAGTCCGCGTAGACAGGTTATTCCAACAGAATAATAAAGAATGGAATAACAACCCTTACGAGTATTGAAAGAAAATAACTCTCTTCATGAATACGAAAGAAATAATACCCCTTACCTTAAAATTTGGAGACTGTACTAGCATAATAGCAGAATACTCTTCTTCTTTCTCTCTTATTCTCTCTATACTTTCTCTCTCTATAGCTTTAGTGAATTAGTGAGAAATAATGAAGAAATGAGCTTCTATTTATAGACTCGGCAGAGTAAGGGTAAAAAAGTCTTTTCACTATAATTTATGACATCATTGCTTACCTCATCGCTCCGATGACATCATTGTTTACCTCATCGCTCCGATGACCTCATTGTTTGCATCATAAGAGTTCAAATTCAATTTGCACTCTTCCACCTCGTTTAACTTTTATACCATAAATTTACTATAATAATGTTACCATTCAAATTATAAAAATCATACTATTATATAATCACATCATACTACTATAATGTAATATTATAATAATATATTTGAATGAATTATTTTATCGGACAAAATAAAATACCAACTTTCAACAAATATTACATGTTAAAAATTTCTCCGTTTAAATTCACATTGAATAAATATTTCCTTATCATATATATCAAAAATTAATTATTCACAAATAATATTACAGAACTACAATATTGACAATCAGGTCGTTCCCAGGAAAGAGGGGGCTTTCCGATAAGGATTTCTCCTTACTGGCGCGCAATTAATCAACCCATTTCCTAGACAGAACTTCCTTAGACATTACCAATAATGCTATCTAATAATATTATTCAAATAATATGAATTATTGATTTGATAATTTAAAATAATGTGCAATGACAATTATTGAATCAATAATATAAAATATTGAACAGTAATTACTGTAACAATAATTGAGTAAGTAGTCTTCCTACGTAAGAATCAATAATTCAAAATACTATGCAATACCGTGTGCTATCGTGCAACACCGCGTATTACTGTATTTTAACCACCGGGTATTTCAACAGTACTAACGGTAATAGTTTTGCCGTTATTTTTTATAAAAAGGTTACTTCTGTCGCTTTCTATATCGACATTCATTCCGTTGTGGGGTCCACCAATGACTGCGCCGTCGTACGAATATTCTCCGACAAAAAGAATATTCCTCGACCGAACGAATATTCCCCGACACAATGAATATTTTATAACCACTTGCTTACTTTGCAAACTTTGCACATTTCACCCATAACTTATCACATTTATCAAATCAACACCTTACTATTTCAAAATAATATATAAAGAAAATTAAATCTTATTCATAAAATTTGGGGTCTTACAGCCGAAGCCTCGGCGCAATGGGAAAGTAATGTAAGATCTTTCTCGGCACGTCTTTTCCATTTTTCTTGCGCTGTTCACAGTATCTACTTGAACCGCAAATATCACATGACCTCTTATCTTTATTGACATCACCGTAAAATAACATACAGTAATTCTCACAAGCATCAAACTTCTCATACCCTAAATTGAGCCTTTTGACCATTTTCTTCACATCATAGTACGACTCTAGTAACTTATTACCTGCAGGTAAGCACTCCTTCATGATGTTAAGCAGTTCATTAAAACCTCTCTCGCTACAGTTATGCTCGTTCTTGAAGTGTAAAAACTTAGTCACTGCAGATAAAACAGTGTGTTTTTCATTTTTGTCATACGGTGGTGCCGCTGATTCCTGCAATAACTCATAGAAACCTTTAGCCCCATCATTCGGCTCTTGCTCAATGCTACCGTCATCCCTATCTGTATTCCACTGGAAGTATGAACCATCAGCTTCGACTATCATGTTAGTATAGTCAAACGTTTCGTCACCTCTGGATTCCGGTTCTGATTCATGTTCATCCAACCAGGTTTCCCCATGATAGATCCATGTCGTATAACCCTGCTTGAACCCATACGCAAATAAGTCGCACATGACATCACTACTTTCCTTCCACACTTCATTCACACACCTCTTACAAGGACATTTGATCTCATCGCCGCTGACCTGCTCAAACGCGAAATTGAGAAACTGTTCAACCCCACTTCGGTACTCAGAGGTAAGCCCACTCTTATCAGTGGCAACCCTACGTTCCATCCAACTTCGATAAACAGACATCTTGGACAACGCAATATGGGCTGCTATATATGAGGAAAAATAAAAGACAAATAGGAGGATTAATATCTATGCATACATATGAGTGTCCTGACTTCATCTCCACTCTAACGGGTCAGGCTTCTATCCCACTCCCGAATGCGTCTCCCCACCTGATGCCAACAACATGAACACATTTTTATATTTTAAGAAATTTCGACAGCACCTCCCCATGGTCTTCAAGGACACAAAATAGACTACCACGTCGTAGCCTAAATCTGCACCCGAAGAACATCAAGAGATATTCACAAAAAAAATTCAAAATAGAAAGACGTGCTCAAGCCGTTAACACCGACCTAAGTGGGATCAGAACATTCAGGAACAGTCCCAAAATGGGCACTATTCGAGATTTACTTCTATTAAGTGAATCTCGAATGGGTTTCTAAGCTTCCTAAACTATATGGAAAAATATGCAAATGCAATAATCACAATGATAAGTTTAAATATTGAAACAATATTCTCATTGGAGTATTACAAAGAAAAGAATGGCAGTCCTTAAGCTAGATAAGAAACACGCAATAAACACGCATCATTAGCTTATTAAAATGTAAACTACAACACAAAACGACTATGTTTAACAGTTCTCATTTGTTCTTTTATTCCCCTCCATTACAAACAATGGATTTTTGAATTGAACCACCATTTTTTGAACAATTATCTTAAAAGCAAATGTTTTCATTAATTTGTCAATGAAAAACGTAGTCTTTATATTAATTTCAAAAATATATATTAAAGTGATTACCATATAAGAAAAGGTTCAGGTATAAATGGCCAAAAAGTCATATAAAAAAAAGCAACATTATGTAATCAATCAAGCAGCTTTTCGAATTTATATACAATGTTAAAGGGGTAATCAACTAAGTATTTACCTTTAATTAAGCATAAATTATGTAGGACTTTTTAATTACTTGGTCTTTGTCTTTGTGAGTAACAATTTTTTAATTAATATATATATAATATGCTATAACAATAACAATTTCATTTTCAAGAGGGAAATTCTAAGGTAGTCCGTACATGAAAAGGACTGGACATGTACACTCGTCAATAATTTTGATTTGGTTCTGGTTATATAAGATTCTGACTATTTGATATTCAAATTTAGGTAGCTGGAAGAACTAGGCTACATGGATTTTATTTATTTATTTATTTATTTATTTATGTTTATGTTGAGGAAATAACAATAATATTAATTATATTGTGCAGATACTCAATATTTTTTGACTAATTGAAGTTTCAATTGTTCCTTTAAGATGAACATCACAGCTAATACTATAGGAACAAGAAATTGCGACTTGGCAAGTATCTTTTGACTCTAGCCAAGGTTGGAAAGATTTTGCTTTTTATCAGAGGGTACTAGACTTAGAATACTAAAGAGAAGAGTGTTATATATATATATATATATATATTCATTTATCGTTAGTAATCAAAATTATAATAATAATAATTATTATTATCAAAAACACACATTTTTTTCAATTAGAAAAGTTGCTTGATGAGAACTTGTTACAATCAATAACTAGAAAATGCTCAATAAGGAAATAAAGCTGCTTGATGAGAACTTAGACTAAATCCAACACAGGCCAATTTGGGAACAAACCCAACATATAGAACAAATTCAATTTGGGAACAATCCTAACACAGACAAGGAGCATACATGAACTGAAAACAGAATGCCAAACAAGGGAACTAAATCAGAGCATACATGATATGCAAATTTCTAAATTAATTTAAAATTAAAGCATACCTGAACTTAATTTAAGAATTGGGGTTTTTTTTAATTCAAGTAGACGAATTGGGGGATGATTAGGGTTATATTTGGGGGAAACTGTAACGAATTAGAATTTTAATATATTAATTTTAATATTTATTGAATTAAATAAATATTTTAATTGATTTATTTATTGAGTTAAATAAATAAATTATGTGATTGTTGTGGAGTAATTTAATTAAGTGTAATATATTAATTAAATTAAATAAATATTTAATATTTAATTGATGTGCAATGATTTTATAGTATAGTTCTAATTTATTTGAGATAATTAAATTAGATGAATTTTATGTGATGATGATGATTGTTACATGAAATTATAATTAGCAAGTAATTATAATTGTTATGTGGGATTTTTATGTGATTAATTGGTGTTAGCTTTTAATTAATTAAATGAGACTATTAGAATTTAATTAATTAAAGTGTAACATTTAAAAATACGTGCTAAATGATTTATTAAAAAAATAAAGAGGGTTTTTAAATTAGTTTTACCTAAACAAGACCTTTAAAACTATTTTTAAATGGTTTTGCCAAACAGGACCCTTGCACTTGTTTTAAATGAATTTTTACCTAAATAATGCCTTAAGTTCAAAAAGCTAGTTTTTAAAAATAAGGAGTTTTTACCAGACAAAGCCTTATGGCTTTTAAATTTCAAAAACACAAAACTGATAATTTATTAAAGAAATAAATTACAATTAATATATGACGTCAGTTATGTATATATTATATATCAATATACGTTAGTTATAAATAAAGAGTTAGAGGTTAGTCTGTGTTAGAAAGAAAAGCATAGAACAGAGAGTTAGATAGAAAAGAGAAGAAGAAGAGAGAAAGAAGAAAGAGGAAGAGGAAGTTTAAGAGAATCAAACACACCACCATCATCATCTTCATCTTTTCTCCTAATCAAAGTAAAGGTATAACTAATTTTTATATTACGTTCTTCACTGTTTTTATGGTTTTAGTTCTCTGTAAAAATAATTCTTCATGAAAAATTATGATTTTGATGTATATATGTTATACTGTGTTCATAACATATTTATATATGAATTGTATACCTAAATTAGCTGTTTAATTTATGAAAACATAATGAACATGAAGAAATCATGTTCATCAAAAATTATAGTGAACTTGGTTATGATAAATGGTTATTTTAAAATCAAACTTCGAGTTTAATTGTTAATTGTTGTATAAATTGGTTTTAGATTATGTTAATATGTTGAGATAGGAATTCAATGTGCTTTAAATTGGGTATTTTGATTGAGTAACAAATTCACAGTGTATAATTTCATCAAGAACACTGAAAAAAATGGTTTTTTTAAATTTTTACAAAATTAAGTGTTTTAAATTATGTAATTTGATGTCTTTATGTGTTAAATCATGTTAAAAACTTAGAATTATGTTTTCTGTAAAGCTTATATGAATTATGTTGGCTGAATTTTGAACTTGATGTGAAGAAATAAGCCAAATTAGCTATTCTCTGCAAAGTTCGTGACACTGTCAAACCAGTCTGCACAGTGGCGCGGCCGCGCTGCTCCCAAAGCCATTTGGAGCGCGACCGCAATGGTCCTGCAGATTGGGCAGAAAACTATTTTTAATAGTAAAAAATTATAAGATTTAATATGTAATAAATTATAAAGCATGTTAATAAAATTAAAATGCTAAATGGACAGTAATGAATTATATTTATAAAATATAAAATATAATTATAATTTGAATAATTATAATTAAAGAAAATGTGTGATTTAAATTATAAATTGTTAATTATAATTTAATTAGTGCATGAATTGAAATTGATTATTTATAATCAAAGTAATTGTTTAATTTAAATTATTATTGGTTTAATTATAATTTAATTAATATAAATGCATAAATTTAGTTTGGTTAATTTTTAATCAAAGTACATGTTTAATTTAAATTATGATTTATTTAATTATAATTTAAAATGTAATTATAATTTAATTAATTATAATTAAAGTAAATATTTAATTTAAATTATAATTTAATTAATTATAATTAAAATAAATATTTAATTTAAATTATAATTTATTTAATTATAATTTAATTAATATGAGTACATAATTATTATTTACTTAATTATGTGAACATGTAATATGATTACGTGATGCGATTAATTATGTGATAATTAATTATTAACTTAATAATTAAAGAGGAGTGAGTTAACCTAATGGGTTAACTAATTATGTGAATTAGTTACGTGATAACAAATTTATATTATTATTGTTAATTATATGTATGTAGGAATTTTTAAGGAACGTGATAGTAACTGTAGCTTGCGCTCAAGGCAAGTTGTTCTATCCTTTCTTGATTTCGTTTATGCTAATTATTGTATTCTCTACAATTTATATATTAAATAAATATCTTAGCGAAGTCCATTTATGAATTGATGTGACATTGACTTAATTGTTCAAGTAAGGTCTATTAAGTCTTTCAAATGCTTTAAGTTATTTTTAAAGCATAAATTATTTCGTAATTCCTTATTGATGAATTATTCTAAATTATTGTAAGTCGATTCAACTATTCCTTAGTTGATGAACGTTGAATTCTAAATTACCCTTTTAAGCTTATCCAAACTAAACTTTCTTTGGTGCGGACTTGTATTCAAATACTGAGATGAACAACCCTACTAATTAGGGGGTTACTATGCGAAAACGTTAAATGTCTGTGCACAATACAAGGTACGAAGGGCTGATCCCCCTAAGTACGAGTTAAGAGTCCATAGTCTATATGACTGTTATTGGTTTTAAATAGAAATGTTTATAACCTAGGACAAAGTTAAAGGACTTACGACCCTCAGATGATTTCAATATTCGAGATTCTAAACATTGAAGAAAGAATTATTGTTCAATTCATTATGAAAGAAAAATTATTCAAATCTATTGAAACTATTCAGTTATGTTATATTATTGATATTTCTAGTGAGCTTTTGTTTGCTCACTCTTGCAATTTAAATAACCATTGCAACTAAAGTTGAAAGTGTTGACGCTCCGTCAACTAGTAAAGGCAAAGACAAGCTGAACAAGTGAAGACTTGTTTTGTTTGTTAATTATGAATTGTAACAAGACTGGATTACTTTATGTTATATTTTTATTTTTCGCATTTGATGTTTAAGTTAAGGTTAGATTAAACCCTGGGATATTTTGGACAAAGTTGTAATCCTTTTTACAAGGAAGAATTTTATTTAATTATAAGGTTGTAATTCATTTTGCATTCCTTATTATTTGGTAGATGTATGTTTTATTTAGAAAGTGAACACCAAATCGTGTGAAAACGAAGTACCCGGATTTGGGAGTGTCACAGGTGGGTATCAAAGCTTTAGGTTATGAACCTTAGGTGGGGGGAAAACCTTAGGTAGTAGCCTTATAGGAAGATCGAAAAGATAGTGGTGATAGGTAAAGATAATAAACTACCTAATATGCTATGTGTTTACGTTTAAGTATTCGAAGAGTGTCGATCGATATCACGTAATAATTAAACTTTAAAATTTTCTTGTTAGGATGTCGAATGTTGGAGAGTCCAGTCAGGCTAGGGAGGAGTTACCTCAGATATCGAGAGACGAGGAGCCCCAAGACATCCATGTTGTCTGGGAGCCGTTGGTTAGGAGAGAGCCATCTCCATTGATCACCATAGCTAGTTAGGAGCATGAGCCGACATCTGATCCAGAGGATGAGGATGAGTCAGAAGAGGAGGAAGAGGATCTCGAGGAGGAATTCCCACCTCACCCTACTAGTGCTGAGATGTACAAGGCGATCTACGACCGTAACGTGGAGCTTCAGGAACTGGTGGACGAGAGTCGGACTCCCATCTAGCAGCGGGAGGAGACCATTGAAGAGCTGGACAGTGAACTAGAAAACGAGAAGTGGGATCTAATCCACGCAGAGAGTGATAGAGACGATGCACGGGCTGAACTAGCGAAGCTGAAGAACGACATCCAAGAGGAAGCTTGAAGCATGTGCCAAATGTGGGAAGAATCACACTGGAGTGTGCTTGAGGGGGAAGCGGGTGTGCTTCAACTGTGGTCATGAAGGCCACATTGCGCCGAATTGCCTGAACCCGAAGAAGGGAGCTTGCTACATATGTGGATCCAAGGATCACATGGCCTGAAGTTGCCCTAAGAAACTAGCTGGAGGGTCAGCAGGGCGCGGAGGAAATGGGAGAGGCAGCACTTTGGCTATCACTGCACCACTACAGGCCGTTCGACCCACTGCCCGAACATTAAACATGACGGTGCAGGATGCTGTGCAGTCAAAGGATGTGGTGTCAGGAATTATTCCAATCAATAGTATAAATGCATATGTATTATTTGATTCGGGTGCTACTTGTTCATTCATATCTGATGAATTTGCTAAGACCCTAAACTTACCTAAAGAGGAATTACTTTATCCCTTGAACATAGAGATTGCGAATAGGGAGGTTATTCCTGTTAGGTTTGTATGCAAGAACTGTAGGTTGGACATTAAGGGTCAGGAATTGAGGGTAGATTTAATTATGATAAAACTTGGGGAATTTGATGTCATACTGGGTATGGACTGGTTGTTCAGCCATTGGGCGGTAATCGACTATCAGAACAAGTCGGTAAACCTTATGACTCCGTCGAAGTTAGTATTCTATGGTAGCAAATCGCCTAGACAAGCGAGTTGTCTAATGGTTATGTAAGCCAGGAAACTTTTGACGTAAGGCTGTGTAGGATATCTAGCCTACATAGCAGATACTCGTAAGGAAAGCCCGAAGATAGAAGAGATATCAGTGGTTAGGGAGTTTATAGACGTATTTTTGAGTGATTTGCCAAGACTTCTGCCAGATAGAGAGATACAGTTCGTGATCTACTTAGCGCCAGGAACCGCTCCAATTTTGAAAGCTCCATAGCGAATGGCTCCAGTCGAGATGAAGGATCTGATGGTTCAACTACAAGAATTACTGGACAAGAAGTATATTCAGCCGAGCGTTTCACCGTGGGGAGCGCCAGTATTATTCGTGAAGAAGAAGGACGGATCGATGCGGCTATATATTGATTATAAGGAGTTGAACAAAGTTACGATCAAGAATATATATCATTTACCTAGGATTGATGACTTGTTCGATTAACTGAAGGGTGCTAGATACTTTTCAAAAATTGATTTGAGAAATGGGTATCATCAGTTGAAGGTGAGGATAGAAGATATACCGAAGAAGGCTTTTAGAACTCGGTATGGTCATTACGAGTTCTTAGTGATGTCATTTGGTCTAACAAATGCCCCAGCTGCATTTATGGACTTAATGAATAGGGTGTTCAAGCCATTCCTAGACAAATTCGTAGTAGTGTTCATTGATGACATCCTGGTTTATTCCAAGACCGAGGAGGAACACATTGAAGACTTGAAGCTGACCTTAGAATCACTAAGACGAGAGAAGCTTTACGCGAAATTCTCGAAGTGTAAATTATGGTTAGAACGTGTGCAATTTCTTGGCCACGTGATTGACAAAGATGGGATTTTTGTAGATCCGTCGAAGGTTGAAGCCGTGATTAATTGGGAACAGCCGAAGATACTTTCTGAAGTGAAGAGTTTCTTTGGATTGGCAGGTTATTACCAAAGATTTATTCAAGACTTTTCCAAGATCGCAACTCCGTTGATGACTTTAACTCGTAAGACAGTTAAATTTGTTTGGACGAAAAAGTGTGAGGAGAGTTTTCAGGAATTGAAGAAGAGGTTGAGTATTACGCCTGTGTCGTCCTTATCGGATAGTATGGGAAATTTTGTGGTATATAGTGACGCCTCACATAAGGGATTAGACTGCGTGCAGATGTAGAGCGACATGGTTATTAACTACGCATCACGTCAGCTGAACGATTACTAGAAAGGGTATCCAACCCATGATTTAGAATTGGCAGCAGTCGTGTTTGCTCTGAAGATTTGGAGACACTACCTATATGGAGAAAAGTGTGAGATATACACATATCACAAGAGTCTGAAGTATATCTTTACACAAAAGGATTTGAACTTGCGCCAGAGAAGATGGTTGGAACTGATCAAGGACTACGACTGATAGATACTTTACCATCTGGGTAAAGCTAACGTCATTGCCGACGCCTTCAGTAGAAAAGGTCGGGAGAAGCTAAATATATTAACTGATCAGGACCAGTTAATAGAAGAGATGGCTAAGTTGGAACTAGAAGTGAAGTATCCGAAGGAATCAGATGAGAAGCTGTTTCAATTAACTACTAGTTCTACTCTGGTAGAAAAAGTGAAATAAGCACAACTTCACGATGAACAATGCGAGAAGATCCGGAAGAGAATAGCTGATGGTGAAGAGTTCAAGTTCAAGATCGATACCGAAGGATTGTCACAATTTGAAGAAAGAATATGGGTACCGCCAGTACCAGAAGTCAAAGAGGAGGTTTTGAGCGAATCTCATAGTTCAAGATATTCAATTCACCTTGGGAGTATGAAGATGTACCAGGATCTTAGGCATCACTTCTGGTGGCCGAACATGAAGAGGGATGTTACTGAATGTGTTGCGAAATGCTTAACGTGCTAGAAAGTCAAAGCAGAACACCAGAGACCCAGTGGATTGCTACAACCATTGGAGATTCCAGAATGGAAGTGGGAGCACATCACAATGGATTTCGAGGTTGGCCTTCCAGCAACTCAGAAGGGTTTCGACGCGATATAGCTAATAGTGGAGCCACTCACGAATTCGGCACATTTCCTACCGATCAAGATTAAGTTCAACTTAGATCAGTTAGCAAAGCTGTACGTTAAGGAAATTATTTCTCGACATGGTGTTCCGATGTCGATTGTGTTCGATAGAGATCCGTGTTTTACGTCAAATTTTTGGAAGCATTTACAAGAGTGTCTGGGAACACAATTACGAATGAGTACGGCGTACCATCCTCAGACCAACGGCCAGAGCGAGAGAACGATTCAGACGCTAAAGGATATGCTGAGAGCTTGCATTATGGACTTCAAAATAAGCTGGGATGATCATTTGCCATTGGTGGAGTTCGCCTACAATAATAGCTACCACGCGAGTATCGACATGCCGCCTATCGAAGTATTGTATGGCAGAAAATGCAGAACCCCATTATGCTGGGATGAAGTCGGTGAACGTCAACTGGTGGGACCGAAATTGGTACAACAAATCGTTGAAATCGTGAAGCTGATCAGAACCAGACTGGTTACTGCTCAAGACAGATAGAAGAAGTATGTCGATCAACATCGATAGAACCGAGAATTTTTACCAGGAAGCTTCGTTTTCTTGAAGGTATCTCCCTGGAAGGGGAAGATTCGATTTGGAAAGAAGGGGAAGCTGAGTCCCCAATTTATTGGACCTTTTGAGATACTGCGAAAGGTGGGCGAAGTGGCTTACGAGGTTGCGTTACCTCCGAAGCTAGACAATATACACAAAGTTTTTCACATTTATGTGTTAAGACCGTACAAACACGACTACAAACATGTAATAGAATACGAGCCTTTACAATTCGATAAAGACTTAACATATGAAGAAGTGCCTATTCAAATAGTTGATAGAAAAGAACAAGTGCTTAGAAATAAAATGATACCTTCTGTTAAGGTAATCTTGAGGAACCACAGTGCTGAAGAAGCCACGTGGAAACTCAAAGATGTAATGAAGAAAACGTATCCCCAATTATTTGCTTAGTTATTTGTGTAACTCCTTATATACCGATTTTAGGGACATAATCTTTTTAAGTAGAGGAAGAATGTAATAGATGATATTTTTTTGGTGTTATTCTGGGGACAGAATCCTTTTAAGGAGGAAAGATTGTAACGAATGAGAATTTTAATATATTAATTTTAATATTTATTGAATTAAATAAATATTTTAATTAATTTATTGATTTATTTATTGAGTTAAATAAATAAATTATGTGATTGTTGTGGAGTAATTTAATTAAGTGTAATATATTAATTAAATAAATATTTAATATTTAATTGATGTGCAATAATTTTATAGTATAGTTCTAATTTAGTTGAGATAATTAAATTAGATGAATTTTATGTGATGATTGTTACATAAAATTATAATTAGCAAGTAATTATAATTGTTATGTGGCATTTTTATGTGATTAATTGATGTTAGCTTTTGATTAATTAAATGAGAATATTAGAATTTAATTAATTAAAGTGTAACATTTAAAAATGTGCTAAAGGATTTATTAAAAGAATAAAAAGGGGTTTTAAATTAGTTTTACCAAACAAGGCCCGTAAAACTGTTTTTAAAGGGTTTTGTCAAACAGGGCCCTTGCACTTGTTTTAAATGAATTTTTACCAAACAATGCCTTAAGTTCAAAAAGCTAGTTTTTAAAAATAAGGAGTTTTTGCCAAACAAAGCCGTATGGCTTTTAAATTTCAAAAACACAAAACTGATAATTTATTAAAGAAATAAATTACAATTAATATATGATGTCAGTTATGTATATATTATATATCAATATACATTAGTTAAAAACAAAGAGTTAGAGGTTAGTCTGTGCTAGAAAGAAAAGCAGAGAACAGAGAGTTAAAGAGAAAAGAGAAGAAGCATAAAGAAAGAAGAAAGAGGAAAAGGAAGTTTGAGAGAATCAAACACACCACCATCATCATCTTCATCTTTTCTCCAAATCAAAGTAAATGTATAACTAATTTTTATATTACGTTCTTAATTGTTTTTATGGTTTTAGTTCTTTGTAAAAATAATTCTTCATAAAAAATTATGATTTTGATGTATATATGTTATACTGTGTTCATAACATATTTATATATGAATTGTATGCCTAAATTAGCTGTTTAACTAATGAAAAAATGATGAACATGAAGAAATCATGTTCAACAAAAATTGTAGTGAATTGGTTATGATAAATGGCTATTTTAAAATCAAAATATGAGTTTAATTGTTAATTGTTGTATAAATTGGTTTTAAATTATGTTACTATGTTAAGATATGAATTCAATGTGCTTTGAATTAGGTATTTTGATTGAGTAAGAAATTCACAGTGTTCAATTTCAACAAGAACACTGAAAAATTGTTTTCTCAAATTTTTACAAAATTAAGTGTTTTAAATTATGTAATTTGATGTCTTTATGTGTTAAAACATGTTAGAAACTAAGAATTATATTTTCTGTAAAGTTTATATGAATTATGTTGGCAGAATTTGGAACTTGATGTGAAGAAATAAGCCAAATTAGCTTTTTCTCTGCAAAGTTCGCGACACTGTCAGACTAGTCTGCATAGTGGTGCGCGGCCGCGCCGCTCTAAAGGCCATTTGGAACGCGGTCGCGCTAGTCCTGCAGATTGGGCAGAAAATTATTTTTAATTTTATAAAATTATAAGATTTAATATGTAATAAATTATAAAGCATGTTAATAAAATTAAAATGCTAAATGTACAATAATGAATTATATTTAAAAAATATAAAATATAATTATAATTTGAATAATTATAATTAAAGAAAATGTGTGATTTAAATTATAAATTATTAATTATAATTTAATTAGTGCATGAATTGAAATTGATTAATTATAATCAAAGTAATTTTTTAATTTAAATTATAATTGGTTTAATTATAATTTAATTAATATAAATGCATAAATTTAGTTTGGTTAATTTTTAATCAAAGTACAGGTTTAATTTAAATTATAATTTATTTAATTATAATTTAAAATGTAATTATAATTTGACTAATTATAATTAAAGTAAATGACTAATTTAAATAATAATTTGATTAATTGTAATTTAATTAATGTAAGATATAATTATAATTTGATTAATTATAATTAAAATAAATATTTAATTTAAATTATAATTTGTTGAATTATAATTTAATTAATATGAGTACATAATTATTATTTGATTAATTATGTGAACATGTAATATGATTACGTGATACGATTAATTATGTGATAATTAATTATTAACTTAATAATTTAAGAGTTGTGAGTTAACATAAGGGGTTAACTAATTATGTGAATTAGTTACGTGATAACTAATTTATATTATTATTGTTAATTATATGTATGTAGGAATTTTTAAGGAACGTGATAGTAACTGTAGCTTGCGCTCAAGGCAAGTTGTTCTATCCTTTCTTGATTTCGTTTATGCTAATTATTGTATTCTCTACAATTTATATATTAAATAAATATCTTAGCGAAGTCCATTTATGAATTGATGTGACATTGACTTAATTGTTCAAGTAAGGTCTATTAAGTCTTTCAAATGCTTTAAGTTATTTTTAAAGCATAAATTATTTCGTAATTCCTTATTGATGAATTATTCTAAATTATTGTAAGTCGATTCAACTATTCCTTAGTTGATGAACGTTGAATTCTAAATTACCCTTTTAAGCTTATCCAAACTAAACTTTCTTTGGTGCGGACTTGTATTCAAATACTGAGATGAACAACCCTACTAATTAGGGGGTTACTATGCGAAAACGTTAAATGTTTGTGCACAATACAAGGTACGAAGGGCTGATCCCCCTAAGTACGAGTTAAGAGTCCATAGTCTATATGACTGTTATTGGTTTTAAATAGAAATGTTTATAACCTAGGACAAAGTTAAAGGACTTACGACCCTCAGATGATTTCAATATTCGAGATTCTAAACATTGAAGAAAGAATTATTGTTCAATTCATTATGAAAGAAAAATTATTCAAATCAATTGAAACTATTCAGTTATGTTATATTATTGATTATTCAAATCTAGTGAGCTCCGTCAACTAGTAAGGGTAAAGGCAAGCTGTACAAGTGAAGACTTGTTTTATTTGTTAATTATGAATTGTAACAAGACTGGATTACTTTATGTTATGTTTTTATTTTCCGCATTTGATGTTTAAGTTAAGGTTAGATTAAACCCTGAGATATTTTAGACGAGTTGTAATCCTTTTTACAAGGAAGATTTTTATTTAAGTATAAGGTTGTAATTTATTTTTCATTTCTTATTATTGGGTAGATGTATGTTTTATTTAAAATGTGAATACCAAATCGTGTGAAAATGAAGTACCCGGATTTGGGGGTGTCACAGAAACTGAAACATACATAGCCTCCGAGAGGAGGCGATGGACTATGGATGACGGCGACGACGACAGCGAGAATGACCAGAAGGTCGATGGCGAGCTTCTAAGGCAACAACAGCAGAAGAAGAGGGAAAGGGAGGGAAAAAAAATTTCTCGCGCGAGGGAGAAAAATAAGACACCATAAGTAATTTAATTAGACTCATTCCCGATGGCATATCCGTTGATCTTCGTCCCGTCGATATTTACTCACGACGGCATGCCCGTCGTTATAAACTTTTCACCCCGTAGCCTATGACTTTCCCTCGAGAGCGAAAAAATTCCCACCAAATTCTAGCCTGCGAAAGATCATTCTCGACGAGTTCTATTGGCGATGGTTATGCCGTCGACATTGATGTCATTCTCGATGGGCATCACGCCATCGCTAATGGTGTCGTCGCCAATGACCAGTTTCCTTGCAATGCACTCTAGTATTTCCAATGGTTATAGTAGACCACTCGGCCTATGGTACTCTGCTTTGACTCGTTGACAATTGAGACATCTAATGACGCACTCTGCGACTTCCCGTTTCAGATTGGGCCACCAAAAGTGCTGTTGAAGATCTCGATACATTTTTGTGCCTTCTGGATGAACATAATACGTCGTATTGTGTGCTTCGTGCAAGATTTCTTCTCTTAGTTCAGTTACAGCTAGCACATATACTTAACCTTTAAATCTTAATATACCGTCCTTATCCATCTTGAACTTTTCTTCTTCATTTTCTACTATCCTCTTCTTTATTTTCTCACACTCTCCATTCTTCTTTTGTGATTCTTTTATCCTATCCAAAATGTCGGATGAGCTTACATTATAAATAATTTTCCCTCGGACTTTTCGAGTTCCTTTACTTCTATTATCAATTTCTCCATTTCTCGTATTAACTGAAAGTAGTATGCATACAAGCCAATTATGTATGATGATAAAGCATATACTTTGTAAATGATCTTATTTATTTATTTATAAAAGTATTTATTTATTAAAGGCATGTAATTATCTATATAATGATGTTTTTATAATATGTAAATAACCCATAGTTTTAAGCAATGCTTTTAGAATCATATTGTTCATCATGCTAATGAGATCTAAAATCTTAGAAAGCTTAAAACTAAAATAGTTTCTAATCGTTGGATTACTAAAAAGATGATTAGTAAATCGGGATAGATTGGTACATATGTTGCTTGCTCATTGGATGAGGATGATTGATCACATGATTATTTGTGTGGAGACACTAAAGTAAGTATGTAGGTGCTTATTGGAGAATAAGTACACTGAACGTGACTAGCTAAGGAATACCTAATGAGGTTTTACTCGCCTGTCAATAGAAATTCTTAATGTGATAGTAGTATAAGTGATCCTCAGACTTGAGATCATCATAGTATCTTGTGTGTAATTAATTAAACTTTGACTTATTCTTTAAGACCCTTAGGGTATATCAAAGGGTATGATTGGGTGTAATAAGTTATATATGGAGATAATGAATGATCAATAAAGAATCTACCGCTTCTAGTAAAAGAAGAGATATGTCCTATGTGATTCGTTAAATGACAACCCACTAGTCCTTGGCAAAAACATAATGAAATTAGAAAGAAGTTTCTAATTTGCATTATTTGGAGTTGTGCATTTACTGATCGAAATATATATAATTAAATAAAATAAGACTTGACAGTAATTCTCATGTATTATATTTAATTGGGACATTGTATGGTGGAAGGATTGAATTGTACGGTAACTATTTACTCAGAGGTTCTTTTATGATTAATATTGAAATCTATATTATCTGAAAAGTCGTTGAACGCTAGGGAGGACTTATCCCTATTGTAGAATAAATATTATTTATTTAAATAGATTATTAGTTTAATTTATTTATTTAAATAAAATTAGAATTATTTTAATTGATTTATTCGCAACCAATTTAATATGAAAAACCTAAAGGGTCACACCATAAAAGGAAGAACAATTATTTAAGAAGGTAATGGCATAATCGTAATAATATGTTAAGTGTAATTAATTTAATCTATGGTGATAGAATAAATTAAATAGCTTAATGTTTATTATTTAATATTTTAAAAATATTAAATATAAATTAATAAGAGGAGTCTTATTAATATTATTACAATTATTATTCTTTTAATTTCTTAAAGAGTTTAGAAATTAATTTAATATTAGTACTCTCATTTATTCCTAATAAGATTAGGATGCAAATTAATTAAAACTCCTTTAATTAATTAATCCTAATGTGTTGGGAGGCCTAATTATTTAAAGGAGTTTAATCAATTAAATGAAAGCCAATTTCTAATTGGATTAGAAGGGTTGACCAATATCTATGTCAGAGGAGTCTTATGTTAGATATCAGTTGATGCGATTCCAATTGTTGGAGAGTACTCATTTTCTATAGAAAATAGAAAACTAGGGTTTAGCCAACCACCCTCCTTCTTAAACAATTCATCTTCCTTGGTGGATCACTTCTAGAAGCCAAACACTTAGGTGGCTAACGTTGATCAAAGGAAGGAATCAATCCCAGAGATCACGAAGAACAAGGAGTTGAACTCGTACCTGTGAAAACTTAGTTCTACAAAGGTATGAATCTAATCTCCTTCTATTTTGTTTTAATTAATAACTATGCAGAAATGATGATCCGGGTAATTGATTTGTACATAAATTTTAAACTCTGTTTTTACCATGTTTTCACCATTTTGCAATTTGATTGCACCATGATTTCATACAAACCTAATAATGGCATCAGAGCCAAATCTTTATGCGAGTTATTAATTGTTGAGATTTGATATATATACTGATATGTGTTTTGAACAATTTAATTGGACATAATAGTTATCTAGGAATTTTGTTTTTGGAGAAAAATTGCTCAATTCGCGAACCAAAAAAATGGACAATGCCCAGCGGCACTGCAGCACCGGTTACAGGCCTTACAGCAGCGCCGGCTCTGTGTCCCTGATGGTGATGTGGCGCTGCAGCGCCAGCCAGCTATCTCAGTTTTTTATGACTTGGCGCGGCAGCGCCAGATGCTAGTTCAGTAGCAACGCTGCAGCGCCACCCCAGCAAAAAATTTTTTTTTAAAGATAAAAGGTTTATTTAAATTAAAAATTAAAAATAAATGTTTTTTTTTTGTAATTCTAAATTAATAAAGGAGTTTATTAGATTTAGAATTGGACTAAAATAAAGATGTTTATTTTAATTAGAATTGGATTTAATGCTAACTAGGTAGAGTTGGAATTGAATTCCATGATAACTAATTAGAGTTGAAATTGGTTTCCAAAACTAATTAGGAATGCCCATTAAATCGATATCAATGTATATATTATATGTTTTATTTATTGATGCATATGGTGATATGTATGAAAATAAATGGGGTTGATTATATACTATTGACCAATGCGATTGGATTTTATTTTAGTTGAATGGTTGAATGAATGAGTTTTATTAAATGGGGTCTACGTACCTCGTCTTCTCTTATTTTTCTTGATGTAAAATTCTATCTCTCTCCTATGTACTTCCCCTTGACTGCTGATCAAGGTTTCTATTTACATTAATTTTTTTATGTAATAGGACTAGTTAGAATTATCTTGAAGAATTGGAGAACAAGAAGCAAGGAGCGCTTGAAGACCCATGCGTATGAAGCACGGGTTTAAATGTAATAGTTATGTTTAAATTTAATTCTTGCACTCCTAGGTTTGACCTTTTGGTTCACTTGATGGCTCTAGTGAACCAAACTAAAATAAAAGTTCATAATCAATCTGGGTAGAATATATTATTCTATATGTGCATGCTAGTATTATATATATATATATATATATATATATATATATATTATATTTTATGCACATATGCTTCACATGTTTTAATAAAATAACGCGTATTACATATATATATATATGTATATGTATATATATATATATGTATATATATATATATATGTGTGTGTGTGTATGTGTGTGTGCGTGTGTGTGCATTCGCGCTAAACAAGATGAGACTAATAATAACAAACCCCTCCAAAATATTATTTTAAGTCTAAAGCGCTTAAAGATATTTGGAATATCGAACTTCGCCTTCTAGCATGATAAAATTAATAGAATATTAAATATTTAAAATGAGTTTATTGTGCTATCCACAAGACAAGTATTAAGTATTTAAGATGTTAATTTAATCACATTTTATGCTTATAATGAAAATTGAACAATATTGTTTTGTTGTGGTATCCACAAGGACAATATTTTTCTTTTTTGAATATATGAAAGTGCTAGGTTGGACTTAACTCAGATAATTTTGATTCGGATGTGATACCACTTGATCAAAATAATCTGAGAGGCAAAATAAAAAGTAGTTACATGTTGATGTAATTTACAAAGAGTTGTCTACCTATTTATTTATATATGGTTTGTTGTGCTATCCACAAGGCTATATACATTTGAAATAGGTTCCTTATTCTCACTAGCAAATCTTTAATTAGATTTTGTCGAACTATATAAGTGAGGGTAATATAGTTTAAAGAAAATAGTGGGAGATACAAATTTAAAATAAGATTTAATTTATTTTGGTGTGTAAAATTAATTAAATGAATGTTTGCTAAAATATTATCTTTTCACATGCAGAAATTAAAAATGTCGAAATCACTATTTTCACTGCGTATCATACTTGATGCTAACAAACTGACTGGACAGAATTACACGGACTGGTTAAGGAATCCGTCTAAAAAAGGACTTTTTCAAATCAAATCAAACCTTCCGTATATAGGTTAAACGAAGCACGTCCATACTTTCAAATCAATCAAGCATAGGCCAAATTTCTTCCAACATTCACACACACACATTGCAGATTTAAAAGGGAAATATTGAAAAGATGTGGTACCGTATTATCACGGGAGTTGTGGGGTGCCTAACACCTTTCCCACACTTAACCAAGCCCCCGAAATTAGAACTTCAGTTTCAAAGATTCAGTTTTGACAGTGTCCAGCAATTGGGCCTACTTTCATACAAAACTCGGTTAAGTTGGTACAACCATTTCAAAACTACCAACTGGCGACTTTGTATACGTTCAAATCGTCAACATGATACATGTTGGCCTTTTCATAAAAAACACCTTCAAAACTTAGGAAGAGAGAAAGATTCGTTAACGAACGAGTAAACCCAATTAAAAAAGATAAAATAAGGGTAGACAAAACCTAGGAAGATAGAAAGATTCGGGTCCAACTCGAAACGAATTTTTAGTGGTGACTCTGCTGGGGATAGTAGAGGGCTTAGATCGCGCTCAAATCTTTTCAAAATTTCCCTTTCATATCTGCGTATGTGTGAATGCTGCGTCTCTACATTGAATAAATGTTTGAATGCTGCGTCTTTACATTGAATGAATGTGAATGAATGCTTTACAACTTTATATTAGTGCTTCTCACCGATGTTATCATATGCATACGATAAGACGCAATGTATGTGAATGTATGTTGTGTGATTCCTCCACCAGGAGGCAAACCCGTCGGTGACAGAGTAATGTATTCGAGGGCGAATAAGTCTTCGGGGCTCATGAAAAAGCACCACTCAGATCCGCTCAAGTTGAAAGATCAAATTAATTTCCCCTCTAGTAGATTGCGATGATCTGGGGACATTCATGCCGAAAAGCCACAATAGTAGCCTAAGATAGATCAGCCTCTGATTAACCAAATCCGATGGGAAGCTTCTCCATGCCTTCCTCTTCAATTCAATGTCAGGTTTTCAATTCCAATGTAAATAGCATAATATAGATATCATAATATACATTCCCTATGTTTGTACATCAAGTCATGTTATCCTATCATCAAAACAGCTGACCTCTGTTTTGCAAGATAAGATTAAAAAACCTCAAAAACACATCATGGCATGCATCCTATCCATACATACCTCAGGAAATTGACACGCCTACGCTTGTTGTAGGTAAAAAATTGGTCCTATCAATAGATCTAAGTTTAAGAAAGCACTAAGTCCATCTCTGAACATGGCTTCCGGTGCTCAGCCAGAATCTACCCTTGTCTCTAGGGAAGAGTTTGAAGGATTGAAGAACCACATAGCCGAATTGGCTCTTTTCCTAAGAGAGCAAATTAAAGCTCTTAATAGGAAACAAGCACAGGGTCATACAGAACCACGTACACCCGGTGGCAGTTAAGAGTTCGAGAAGAAGGACACTCAGATTCCTGAACCACAGAACCAGGATACTACCAACAAAACTATGAAATCACCATCCTTAACAAAGAACAGGAAGTTGGTGATATTCTGAAGAAAGTCCAATAGATGGAAGAAACTATCTGGTCTATCAAAGGGACGGGGGCATTTGGCAGTGTCAATTATTCAGACTTATGTATTTTCCCTAGGGCTCCATAGTATGAAAGGGTCCTAGCAGGCATAGGAAAGCCATTCTCGGAGATGATCAAACATGGAGAAACGGCATAAATAGGGCTCAATTCTGGGAAGATAAAAGATCTTATTACCTTGGATGCCGTCGCCGAGCATATCCAATCTAGAAGTTAAGGAAGTAATCCCCGGAGAACACACAAGAAGAAAGACGAAGAAGTTTCCTTAGTACTGCAAGGACAGAATCAGAGGGGTGATTCAAGAAGCATGCCCATTCAAAGGAGGAACTATTCCCCTTTTCAAGCTCCATCCCAACCTTCAAACCCACCATTCCAGAAAAATTTGGAGGCCTGGCGTCGAAGAACGTTCACCCCCTTAGGAGATTCACTCGAAAATGTGCTAAAACTGTTGACGGCACAGAAAAAGATTGTTCAACTCCTTTCACCAACCAATACCGGTGGATGAAATTTTAACCCAAGTAAAAAGTGTGCCTATCATTTCGGAGCTCCAGGCCATGATACACAAGACTGTTGGTCTCTCAAGCAAAAAATCCAAGACTTGATTGACAATGGAGAGATTGTGGTGACCAAACCGGAGCAACCGCACGTGCAAGATAATCCCCTCCCTCAGCACAAAGAGGAGAGTGTCAACATGATTAGCACCTAAAATGGAAAAGGGTCCAAGTACCTACGGTATATCGGAGAGTCAACTCAGGCCAGTAACAATATCCCGGACAACTGGGAATTATCTAAAAAGCAGTTCCTGATGGAATAGGAAATCAAATCCATCAAGGAACAGGTGGGACAGTTGGCAGAATTGGTTGTATATCAACATCAGATAACCAGGCAGCTGATAAATCAGACCAACCAACAGAAGACAAGCTCTCCTACACCTGAGATTAGCCCCATTATTATAAGTGATCAGTACCGGTTTCATGAGCATGAACCCTGGGCCGATAAGGTGGCCAAGGAAGAAAAGTTTCAAGCTGATAGAGAATTCGCCTTTCAAAGGAATTTCTCTAACCTGAACCAAGCGATGAAGGAAATCCTCCAGATGTTGATCAATGAGGGGATGGATACAGATCTGTTACCCCCAATAAATCCTTGGTCCAGGAAATTCAAGCCTGATCGAATCTGTCAGTATTACTCCAATGCGCTCGGTCATGACACTGAAGATTGCTTGGGACTTCGTCACTTAATTTAAAACATGATTGAAAATGGTGAACTATTTAGAGGGAATCAAGATTATGGCCTTCTTGATGAAGAAACAATCTTTATTCCTACGACGTGGAGTTAGGAAACAGTGGATGTTATCTCCTGTGAGAAGGAGCTAGCTAGTACACCCTTAGTACTGTCTGGGAAAGGGGTCCTAGAAGCACAGAATCCTGTGAAGGTAGCCGCACCCGAGCCTTTAATCTTACCTTTCAGACTCCAGTATCCAATGATCAGTCTAAAGAGAGTCCCATGGAACTATGGCAATGATGAAGGTTAAACCATGAATAACATTACCATTATATCCACGGAGAATCCATTGTAACTGCCTCAGCGGGTGATCAATTCAGTTTTCAAGGCCATAGGGAAGGTGGCTGAAGAGAAAATCTAAGAGTTCCTCAGTAAAATGGGACACAATGAGATCAAGGTGGTGCAAAGTTTGAAGGATGCACCCAAGCAGACGTCCATCCTAGATTTGATATTATCCTCAGTGGATCATCGCAACATTCTGGTGAAAGTACTGGAAGAAGACCATCTGCCAAAGATAGTGGATGCCGAGAAATTTTGTCATGTGATAGAACACATCTTTAACAGCAATGTGATATCTTTCACTGACGATGATATACCCGCAGAAGAGATGAGCCATCGTAAGTCACTGCACATAGTGGTGATGACATCAAGGTATGTGATAGGAGGCGTGCTAATAGATGGAGGGTCGTCCCTGAACATCTGTCCCTACGACACCTTGGAGAGAATGAAGATTAATCCAAATTGAATCAGAACCAGTCATGTGGTTATCCGGGCTTTTGATGGGTCTCACCGAGAAGCTGTGGGAGAGATTGAGCTTCTATAGGAAATTGGTCCCCATACCTTCTATGTAACCTTCAAGGTACTCAACATTACTGCCGGATACAACTTATTTTTAGGAAGGCCATGGATCTACATGGCAGGAGCTGTTCCCTACACGCTCTATCAGCAACTCAAATACATTATCAATGGCAACCTAATCACGGTGAATGTCAAACCTAAATATCCTGTCTTCATACAGGGAGACATGCCGGTTATCAGTCTGGATGCAGGGATTGAACCTGCAAGTTTTCAAGCATTAGAGGTGAGTGATACTCAGTATCTACCTGTTGGGGCACCAGCCTTGAAACCAAAGGTCTCCTCTGAAGTGATGACAGTGGGACAGGAGATGGTATCTTTGGGTTTTTGCCCTAGAGAAGGGTTAGGAAAGAATCAGTAAGGTATTAAAAGCCCGGTGCAAATCCCAAGTCAGTCGGGGAAAGCTGGATTGGGTTACACATCCGGGTTAAACCATCGGAACCCAAATAAGCATCCAAAGGCTCATGCTTCCACTATACAATTGCCAAACCTCACTGATGTAGGGTTTGTGAAGCCAATGAGGAAGATTCCTGCTATTGTGTCAGCCATGTTGTTTCCTCCAATCATACCGGTAAGTGAGAGGAATGCCTCAAAGCCTGAGGATAACAAAAAGGGAAAGGAAAAGTTCATGTACGAAGGACGAGACCCATTTGCTAACATGCATATTCTCATACACTATGAAGGTATGAATGATGATATTCCAGACAATGACGAGAAGGATCAGATCAGAATTCCTCGTATCAAGAAAGAGAAGGGAGGCAGTTCAAAGAAGAATCCCGACTCTGATCTGAAGGATATCTTAGTCGTCATCAAGGAATAGATAGACGACCACAAATCTGGTATTCTCCCTATCCATAATGATCTGACCCTGGATAACTGAAGTAGCGTCCCTTGCCTCATTCAAAAAATGTTATAGGGCAGAGAGTCTGTCTGTCCTGTAACATGGATTCATTTACTGCTTATTTTGGTTCCACATCTATAGTAGTAACTTTTGTCATGCTTTGCTAAATGCTTTGTATATTTAAGCAGTTGCATATATTAAAGCAAAAGCATTTTGTTTTCAGGTCTCCAAGATTGGATTTGTTTGTCCCTGCTGATGAGATGCCAACCGGTCACAGTGACTACAACTTTGATGTAGAACTGAGCTTCGATTTGGTGGAAGTTGATCAAGAGGATCAAGATGACTATGAAGTGCTAGAGGAGATCAAAGAATGGGTCGAAGACAAACCCATACCAAACCTCAACAAAACCACCATTGTCAATATCGGAACCTCAAAAAACCTCAAAGAAATCCAGATAGGCATAGACCTCACTCAAGATCAAAAAACTAACCTGATTGAACTCTTAACACAGTTCCAGGATGTGGTTGCATGGTCGCACGAAGACATGACTGGCCTGTCTACCGACCTTGTCATCCATCAAATGCCTATCAAAGATGGATTCAAGCCAATTAAATAAAAGCTCAGGCGATGAAAACCTGAGTGGAGTCTGAAAGTCAAAGAAGAAGTTGTTAAACAATTCAAAGTCGGTATCATCATGGTATTACATATCCAGAGTGGCTTTCAAACATAGTTCCCGTGCCAAAGCCCGGAGGGAAAGTATGAGTATGTGTAGATTACAGGGATTTGAATAAAGCCTGCCTAAAAGATAATTTCCCGGTACCTTTCATCCACATCTTGATAGACAACATGGCGCAGTATGGCATGTATTCTTTAGTGGATTGCTTTGTTGGTTACCATCAAATCATAGTCCCTGAAGAAGACAGGGAGAAAATAGCTTTCATCACTCCTTGGGGAACCTTCTGCTACAGACGTTTGTCCTTCGGCCTCATTAAGTCGGGGCCACATATCAGCGAGCCATGATGGCCATATTTTATGATATGATGCATAAGGAGATAGAGGTCCATGTGGATGACATCGTTTTCAAATCTCGGAAGGAGGATGATCACATTGACCATCTCAGGAAGCTGTTCAACAGGTTGTGTAAGTACAACCTCAAGCTAAATCCAGCCAAATGAGCTTTTGGCGTCAAATGGGCAAGCTGTTGGGATTCCTAGTGAGCAATAAAGGCGTTGAGATGGATCCTACCAAGATTAAAGCCATCACTAAAATGTCCATACCCCGAATAGAGAAGGAGATACGTGGGTTCCTGGGAAGGATCAATTTCATAAGTCGATTCATTTCCCAGCTCACATCAACTTGTGAACCCATCTTCAAGCTACTAAGGAAGAATTCTTCCACCAAATGTAATTAAGATTGCCAAAAAGCATTCCTTGCCATCAAGAAGCAGCTGATCAAAGCACCTATCTTGATAACCACGAGGGATGAATTTCTCTTATTTATGTACTTGTCTGTCAATGCTAATGTAATGGGCTGCATGCTAGAACAAAAAGATGATAGTAGCAAAGAGAGAGCTATCTACTACATCACCAAAAGATTCAATAGCGGTGAACAGAAGTACACCCTGATCGAGTAGACCTGTTGTTAGTTAGCATGGGCCGTCATGAGGTTACAACACTATCTGCATGGGCATACGACCTATCTCATATCCCAAATGGATCAGCTAAAATACGTATTCAACAAGATAATATTTAATTGTTGATTGTCCAAATGGCAGTTGATCCTCCAACAGTTCGACATTATCTACGTGACTCAGAAGTCCATCAAAGGTCAAGGCATTGCAGATCAACTAGCCAAAGCACCATCAAGAGGGTTTGAACCTTTGGAGACTTATTTCCCGGATGATGGAATCATGACAATTTAAGAAATCCGACAAGAGAATACAGTCCAACCATGGAGAATGTATTTCGATGGAGCGGTGAACATGGAAGGTGCCGGAGCCGGGGCAGTCCTCATATTTGGTACAGGAGAACAATATTCTATGGCTACCAAGTTTCAGTTTGACAAAACCAACAACACAATTGAGTATGAAGGCAGCATAATGGGGTTAAAATTAGCCCAATCCATGGGTGTCAAACATCTATTTGTTTTTGGAGATTAAGAGTTGGTTATCAAACAAACCACCGAGGCGTATCACACCAAAGAACTGCATTTGCTGCCTTATCACTGGCAGGTTATCAACATATCCACATATTTTAAAGAGATAACCTTTATCCACATCCCTCGTGGAAGAAACGACTTTGCGAATGCATTGGTAACGTTGGCTTCCCTGATCAACATATCAGATAGGAGGGGAATTCCCGACATCAAATTCACAAACCAAAAGGCCCTGACATACAAGAATTACATTGGAGAAGTATCAAAGGAATTACTTTCTATCAAACAACATTGGTATCAAGATATCAAGGAATATCTCCGACATAGATCTACACCCGCTGGGCCAAGCCAAGCTGAACGAAAGCGGATTCACAAGATGGCTATGAAGTTCTATCTGAGCGGAGACGCACTCTACAAAAGGGATGCTGGAATAGGCCTGTTACGATGCCTCGACAAAGAGCAAGCCCAAAGATTAATGGATGAAGTCCATGGTAGAGTATGCGGTCCACACATAAGCGATCATCTGCTGGCCAAGAAAATATTGAGAACAGGGCATTATTGGATCTCACTCAAAACTGACTGTGATGATCATGTAAGGAGATGCTATCAATGTCAAGTACATGGAAATACCATCCATGCTCCTCCTAATGAGCTTCATAATATGAGTTTGCCATGGGCTTTCTCTATGTGGGGAATGGATTTGATTGGGCCAATCGAACCCAAAGCCAGCAATGAACACCGCTTCATCTTCACCATGATCGATTACTTCACTAAGTAGGTTGAAGTGACATCTTTTGCCAAAGTCACCAAAGAGGTTATCATTGGTTTCATCAGAAACAATATCGTCTGTCGATATGGACAACCGGAGGTGATCGTATCTGACAACGACAATAACCTAAACAATCAGATGATAAGATAACTGTGCAACAAGTGCATCTCAATTTTGTCATTTATCGGCCCAAGATGAATGGTGCCGTCAAAGCGGCCAACAAGAACATCAAGAAAATCATGCAGAAATGTCCCCCAATCACAAAGAATGGCCTGACCTGTTGCCTCTAACCCTGTTAGCATACAAGACGTCAATCCGTACTTCTATTGGGGTTACCCCATACTTATTGATCTATGGTATAGAAGCAGTGCTTCCCATAGAAGTAGAAATGGAGTCCTTGAGAGTGTTAATAGACGCTCAAATGGAAGAAGATCAGTGGTTGCAAGAGAAGTACCACCAATTATCCCTGATAGAGGAAAAGAGGGCTACAACCATTTTCCACGGGCAGTTATATCAACAAAGGATTGCTCGATCATACAGCAAGAAAGTTCAAATCTGGCAATTCAAAGAAAACAACTTGGTGCAGAAGAAAGTTTTGGCCAATCAAGAAAAAGCCAAAGGAAAGTTCGCCCCAAATTGAGAAGACCCTTTCATTGTTAAAGAAGTGTTAACAGGAGGAGTTGTCAGATTGAAAGAAATGGACGGGAATGAATTTCCCCAACTTATCAACTCAGACACCATAAAAAGGTACTATATTTGAAACACAAGCCAGCCATCATCCTGTTCCTGCAAATCAATCAAATCAGTTTTGGTTTTCACTAGAAAACTAAACTACAAATGACCTGATCTCCCCCAACCCTGGAGTGCGTAGGTAGCCATCCCTGGTGCGGTCAAACAAAATAAAAACTCAAAAACTTATTAAACTAAACTCAAAAGAGACACTTCTCAAGCCTCTCTCACACAAAAGCTGAACTACGAATGACCTGATCTCCCTACACCCAGGAGTTCGTAGGCAGCCATTCAAGGTGCGGTTTAACCTTCAAGAAAATACAAAAACCAATAAAAACCAGTCCCAAGACACCGAAACATAAATCCTATCAAGCTTCCTTGATCAATAGGCCCGTCTGAGATATTCTACTACATCTCAATGTCAATCCATCAAGGAGAAGCTCGTGATACATCAACGACAGCAAGTCATGAAAGAAGTGGTAATCACTCAGTAGTGACAATACATATCCAACATGCAACTGAATCAAAATATATTTCTCTGATATATAATACTGTTTGATATATACACTGTGTCCTGTACATGACAAAATGGCTGATCTAGTATGTGCAGGAAAAACAAAACTAGTCTATGGACCCATGGACAAGCGGGACGTCAATGCCAACATGGCGTCTCTCTCTAAAGATGGAGGAGCCGCTACAAGCACATTACCCTAAGCCTCCATACGAGCCAGAACATTCACAGACATCTGCATAGTGGCACTGTGATCATCAATGTAAGCACTCACATTGGCAACTAGGTCATGGGTATATGATCGAAGAGTAGTACTATCAGCAATGTGGAGATCACGGGAAGTTTTGGCCTCATCCCTCTCTACAAAAGCAGCATCCCTGGCAATCAAAGTCTCCTAAATCTCGACAAAAATAGCATTTCTAGAAGATCGAGCCTCATCTCTCTCGACCAATGCCGTATCCCGAGTGGCTCGAGCCTCATCTCTATCATCAAAATATATATCTCTGCCGGACAGGGCAGTCACCATCAGCACCCTAGCCTGATCTCTCTTGAAAGTCATCCTAGCTAATGAATCTGCCATAGCTGGATCTGTCCCTGCTGTAATGATTAGCAGGTCACTAACTAACGCTGCTGTCAGACCCATGAACAAATCGTCATCCGTAAGAGAATCACGATCCTCCATAGGCTCCTCAACATCTGAATCCACAATCAGAGCTGACTGGATGAGTGCGGCTGCTGCTATATCAGCCTCAACAACGCTGAATACTCCGGAGAGCAATCCGGATGGCTATTAGAGAAATTAGCCCTCTCCCTATGAGTCCAACACTCATAGATCCGGATCAGGTCGATTGACGATAACAATGAAGCTAATATTCGCTGATCGATAGCCCCCTCAAACTGGTCTAGGCTCTGGAACTAATCAAACTGACCCATGACTGCCAACGAATGATAAATGGTCGCCCCTCTCAATCCCGCTAGGGGCAAGTAGTCCATGCCAGATGCATGGGTTATGAAGCTATTAGGGGAGACTATCCCTAAGCATGGAAGAATTAAAAAATGATGCTTAATATCTGACAGAAAAGTTGACCATGTTTTTGCATCCGAACACTCCGTTGGCTGAAAAGAGTAGGACATAGCTATCTCGTGGGTGAAGTAGTACCCCCGATGTCTAAAGAAACCAATTGGGAATAAATGAGTCATGAGCCATACATACAACAAGACAAAGCTACCTCTAAAAAACCCATATGGATGAGTACTGCAATAGGTAGCTGACCTCAATGTCTCGGCCAGTATCATCGGCACAATAGTGCAACCTTGTCCAAGGGCACGGACCACGACCATCAAGTTAACGTCCAAATGGTCCAAATATAGTGGCATGTATACATAGGCCACGATGCACATCAGCAAAACCTCTATCCGGGCCAAATGCCACTCCACTGCCAAGATAATAAAGTCACCAGCGTGTAGATCGTAGCTATCTAGCCTTTCGAAACGATCGATCATAAATTCAATAGAGATCACACATCCAAAAATGATCTCATGCGTGACTACTCTCTGACGTAGAACCGACATCCACAGGAACGGTCTCCTCATATCACTAATAGCAGTGCGAGCACAAGGCAGATCCAGGGCTAAACCTGTAAGTCGCTCGTACTCCTCCAAAGTTGGTGTCAACTCATGCCGCCCGAAGCTGAAAACCTTCAGCTAAGGTATCCAACACGATAAAATTGAAAGTAGTATACATACAAGCCAATCATGTATGATGATAAAGCATATACTTTGTAAACGATCTTATTTATTTATTAATAAAAGTATTTATTTAGTAAATACATTTAATTATCTACATGATGCTATTTTTAAAATATGTAAATAACCCATAGTTTTAAGCAATGCTTTTAGAATCATGATATTGATCATGCTAATGAGATCTAAATTCTTAGAAAGCTTAAAACTAAAATAGTTCCCAATCGTGGGATTACTAAAAAGGGGATTAGTAAATTCGGATAGATTGGTACATATTTTGCTTGTTCGTTGGATGAGGATAATTGATCTCATGATCATTTGTGTGGAGACACTAAAGCAAGTATGTAGGTGCTTATTGGAAAATAAGTTCACTGAACGTGACTCTCTATGGAATACCTAATAGAGTTTTACTTGCCTGTCAATAGGAATTCCTAATGTGATAGTAGTACAAGCGATCCTTGGACTTGAGATCATCATAGTATCTTGTATGTAAAGAATTATATTTTGACTTATTTCTTAAAAACCCTTAGGGTATATCAAAGGGTATGCTTGGGTATAATGAGTTACATATGGAGATAATGAACGATCAATAACGAATCTACCACTTCTAGTTAAAGAAGAAATATGTCCTATGTGATTCGTTAAATGACAACCCAGTAGTCTTTGGCCAAGGCAGAATGAAATTAGAAAAAGAGTTTCTAATTTACATTATTTGGAGTTGTGCATTTTCTAATCGAAATACATATAATTAAATAAAATAAGACTTGACAATAATTCCATGTCTTATATTTAATTGAGATATTGTGTGGTAGAATGATTGAATTGTATGATAACTATTTACTGACAGGTTCTTTTATGATTAATGTTGAAATCTATATTATTTGGAAAGTCGTTGATCGCTAGGGAGGCTTATCCCTATTGTAGAATGAATATTATTTATTTAAATAGATTATTAGTTTAATTTATTTATTTAAATAAGATTAGAATTGTTCTAATTGATTTATTCACAACCGGTTTAATATGGAGAACTTAAAGGGTCACACCATAAATCAAAGAATAATTATTTAAGAAGGTAATGGCATAATCGTAATAATGCATTAAGTATAATTAATTTAATCTATGGTGATAGAATAAATTAAATAGCTTAATGTTTATTATTTAATATTTTTGAAATATTAAATATAAATTAATAAGAGGAGTCTTATTAATATTATTACAAATATTATTATTTTAATTTCTAGAGGAGTTTAAGAATTAATTTAATATTAGTACTCTCATTTATTCCTAATAAGATTAGGAGGCAAATTAATTAAATAAATTTAATTAATTATTTCCAATGTGGTGGGAATCCTAAGTTAATTAAAGGAGTTTAATTAATTAAATGAAATTTCAAGTCTAATAGGATTAGTAGGGTTGACTAATATCTATATAAGATGAGTCTTATAATAGATATCAGTTGATGCAATTTCAATTGTTGGAGATTACCCTTTTTTTATAGAGGATAAATAACTAGGTTTTACTCAATCACCCTCCTTCTTGATAATTCCACTTTTTTGGTGGATCATTTCTAGAGGCCAAACACTTGGGTGGCTAACGTTGATCAAAGGAAAAAATCTAACCCGGAAATTCAAGGAGATCACGAAGGACAATGAGTTGAACTCGTACCTGTGAAAGTTTCGTTCTACATGGGTATGATTGCATAACTTCTTATTTATTGTTTTCAATTAATAATTTGCATAAAGGATGATCCGGATAATGGTTTTGTATAAATTTTTTAAACTCTGATATACCATGCTTCCGTTAATTTTTGCAATTTGATTGCATCACGATTTCTTACAAACTCAATAGTGGCATCAGAGAAAACCTTTATGCAATTATTAATTGCTTTGATTCTATATATGTATGGATATGTATTTAGAAAAATTTATTAGGCATAATTAATTGTATAAAATTATTTTTTTATAAAAAAAAAACGAAAACCAATCCTTTTTATTTCGCTTCGGACTGATCCATGAATTGGTGAATCACATTAACGTTAAAGTGACCCTTCGTATCATTAATCATTATATATATATAATAATAAAATAGCGTAAAGGTTTCCTGCATGCCTTATTAACGTGGTGCATTATAAGATTCACCCAGGAAGTTTTTTTTTCCAAAAAGTAATCTGATTAGTATTATATATATAATATAAAATATAATCAGGTTATATATATATATATATATATATACTAGTAATTGCCCGTGTTTGAAGGCACGGCGTAACGAAAAATTAGATTAAAATTCAAAAAATACTACATTATCTAAAGATTATTTGTAACATAAAATAACTTAAAATCAAACATAACAATGATCATAATTCACCATGCCACCACAATAATTAATACATACTCAATCATCAACACATATCCAACCACCAAAACATCAAGCTAGTCGCTACTTATTTCAAGAAATTTCGGCAGAATTTTCTTTAAAAATAGATATCCAAAAAAATTCTAAACCTGTCTGCAACACTTACAATCATCAATACAATATTTAAACCACCAAAACAACCATCATTCTATACCCAAAATCATCATAACCATGTATAATTAGTTAACTTTACAAAAGATGGAACACAAAAAATACACACATGCAGAGAACTTTTATTGACGATTTCTAAGGTAAAGAATGTGAAAATTACTAAACTTATGGCTATTTTTTTTTTTTTGCAAAAGAAGAAAAGGACATGATTATCTGCAGAAGGAATTTTCTTTTACAGTTTGAAACGAAGTGTGACAGTCAATTTACTAAATACAAAAACCAATAAAAACAAGTCCCAAGACACCGAAACATAAATCCTATCAAGCCTCCCTGATCAATAGGCCTGTCTGAGTTATTCTCCTACATCTTAATGTCAATCCATCAAGGAGAAGCTCGTGATACATCAACAACAGCAAGTTATGAAAGAAGTGGTAATCACTCAGTAGTGACAATACATATCCAACAGGGAAGTGAATCAAAATATATTTCTGTGATATATAATATTATTTGATATATACACTGTGTCCTGTACACGACAAAATGGCTGATCTAGTATGTGCAGGAAAAATAAAACTAGTCTATGGACCCATGGACAAGCGGGACATCAATGCCAACCTGGCGTCTCTCTCTAAAGATGGAGGAGCCGCTGCAAGCACATTACCTTAAGCCTCCATACGAACCAGAACATCCACAGCCATCTGCATAGTGGCACTGTGATCATTAATGTAAGCACTCACATTGGCAACTATGTCATGGGTATATGATCGAAGAGTAGTACTATCAGCAATGTGGAGATCACGAGAAGCTTTGGCCTCATCCCACTCTACAAAAGCAGCATCCCTGGCAATCAAAGTCTCCTAAATCTCGACAAAAGCAGCATCTCCAGAAGATCGAGCCTCATCTCTCTCGACTAATGCCGTATCCCGAGTGGCTCGAGCCTCATCTCTATCAGCAAAATCTATATCTCTGCCGGACAGGGCAGTCAACATCAGCGCCCTAGCCAGATCTCTCTTGAAAGTCATCCTAGCTAATGAATCTGCCATAGTTGGATCTGTCCCGGCTGTAATGATTAGCGGGTCACTAACTAACGTTGTTATCAGACCCATGAACAAATCGTCATCCATAGGAGAATCAGGATCCTCCATAGGCTCCTCCTCATCTGAATCCACAATCGGAGCTGACTGGATGAGTGCGGTTGCTGCTATATCAGCCTCAACCATGCTGAATACTTCCGAGAGCAATCTGGATGGCTAGTAGAGAAATTAGCCCTCTCCCTATTAGTCCAACACTCATAGATCTGGATTAAGTCGACTGATGATAACAATGAAGCTGATATCCGCTGATCGATAGCCCCCTCAAACTGGTCTAGGCTCTGGAACTGATCAAACTGACCCATAACTGCCAATGGATGATAAGTTGTCACCCCTCTCAATCCCACTAGGGGCAAGTAGTCAATGCCGGATGCATGGGTTATGAAGCTATAAGGGGAGACTATTCCTAAGCATGGAAGAATCAAAAAAGGATGCTCAATATCTGACAGAAAAGCTGACCATATTTCTGCATCCGACCACTCCGCTGACTGAAAGGAGTAGGACATAGCTGTCTCGTGGGTGAAGCAGTACCCTCGATGTCTGAAGAAACTAATCAGGTACAAATGGGTCATGAGCCATACATATAACAAGACAAAGCTACCTCTAAAAAACCCATATGGATGAGTACTGCAATAGGTAGCTGACCTCAATGTCTCGGCCAGTATCATCGGCACAATAGTGCAACCCTGTCTAAGGGCACGGACCACAACCATCAAGCCAACGTCGAAATGGTCCAAATATAGTGGCATGTGTACATAGGCCACGATGCACATCAGCAAAACATCTATCCGGGCCAAATGCCACGCCTCTGCCAAGATAATAAAGTCACCAACGTGTAGATCGTCGCTATCTAGCCTTCCGTAATGATCAATCAAAAATTCAATAGAGATCACACATCCGAAAATGATCTCATTCATGACTACTCTCTGACGTGGAACCTGTTGGGTTTGTATGTAACGCAATCATGCAATCAAATCACAAAAATAGGGCGGAAGCGTAAAAACTAGGTTTTCAAAATTTATACAAACCCATAACCATGATCATGCTTTGTGCTTGTTATCAATAACAGAAAAGAGAGAACATGGAATTATACCTTTGAAGATCTAAGCTTCCTCAGGTACAAGTTCTACTCCTTTGATTCCTTTGATTCCTCTGATAGTGGCTCCTTCCCTTGATCAATGTCAGCCACCCAAATGTTTGGCCTCTAACGGTGATCCACCAAGGAAGATGAAGAACTCAAGAAGATGGGTTATTGGCTTAACCCTTGTTTCTATCTCTATAGAATATGTGTACTCCCAACTCTTGGAAAATTTCACGTCCCTTATTTCTGATATAAGACTCTCTTATATAGATATTAGGTTAACCATCCTACTCCAATTAGAATAGGGTTTTATTTAATTAATTTATATCCTAATCTTTATTAGGATTGAGAGAGAGTACTGATATTATATTAATTCCTAAACTCCTTTAGAATTAAAATAATAATAATAATAATAATATTAATAAGACTCCTCTTATTAATTTATATTTAATATTTTGAAAATATTAAAAAATAAACATTAAGCTATTTAATTTATTCTATCATCATAGATTAAATTAATTATACTTAATGCATTATTACTATCATGCCATTTTCTTCTTAAATAATTCTTCTTCCTTTTATGGTGTGACCCTTTAGGTTCTCCATATTAAACCGGTTGTGAATAAATCAATTAGAACAATTATAATCTTATTTAAATAAATAAATTAAACTAATAATCTATTTAAATAAATAACATTTATTCTACAATAGGGATAAGCCTCCCTAGCGATCAACGACTTTCCAGATAATATAGATTTCAACATTAATCATAAAAGAACCTGTGAGTTAATAGTTACCGTATAATTCAATCCTTCCACCATACAATGTCCCAATTAAATATAAGACATGGATTTACTGTCAAGTCTTAATTTATTTAATCATATGTATTTCGATTAGAAAATGCACAACTCCAAATAATGCAAATTAGAAACCTCTTTCTAATTTCATTCTACCTTGGCCAAGGATTCCTGGGTTGTCATTTAACGAATCACATAGGACATATCTCCTCTTTTACTAGAGGTGGTAGATTCTTTATTGATCATTCATTATCTCCATATGTAACTCATTACACCCAAGCATACCCTATATATGCCTTAAAAGGCCTTAAGGAATTAGTCAAAGTATAATTTGTTACATACAAGATACTATGATGATCTCAAGTCCAAGGATCACATGTACTACTATCACATTAGGAATTCCTATTGACAGGCGAGTAAAACTCCATTAGGTATTCCATAGCAAGTCACGTTCAGTGAACTTATTCTCCAATAAGCACCTACATACTTGCTTTAGTGTCTCCACACAAATGACCATGAGATCAGTCATCCTCATCCAATGAGCAAGCAACATATGTACTAATCTATCCGGATTTACTAATCCCCTTTTTAGTAATCCCACGATTGGAAACTATTTTAGTTTTAAAGCTTTCTAAGAATTTAGATCTCATTAGCATGATCAACATCATGATTCTAAAAGCATTGTTTAAAACTATGGGTTATTTACATATTATAAAAACAACACCATGTAGATAATTAAATGCCTTTAATAAATAAATATTTTATTAATAAATAAATAAGATTGTTTACAAAGTATGTGCTTTATCATCATACATGATTGGCTTGTATGCACACTACTTTCAATTCTATCGTGTTGGATACCTGAGCGGTTGAAATATATATATATATATATATATATATATATTTATATAAAAGAACAGGTGCTGAATGAGTCTCCTCTTGAGCTCTTGGAAGCTCTTCTCACATTCTTTGCTCCATCCGAATTTTATATCTTTTCGAGTCAGCTGAGTTAATGGAGTAGCAATTCGAGAAAATCCTTCCACGAATCTCCGATAATAAACAGCTAAGCCTAGAAAGCTACATATTTCGGTTACAGACTTAGGTTGCTCCCAACTTTGTATTGCTTCAATCTTTACCGGGTCAACTGATATTCCATATTTCGATACCACGTGCCCAAGGAATGCTACTTCCTCAAGCCACAACTCGCATTTCTTTAACTCGGCATATAGCTCATTTCAATGAAGTTTTTAGAGTATCAGCTCCAAGTGTTGCACATAATCTTCACGGCTTTGGGAGTAAATGAGGATGTCATCAATAAAGACAACCACAAAATGATCCAGATATTCTTTGAATATCCAGTTCATCATATCCATGAAGGCCACAAGAGCATTAGTCAATCCAAAAGACATAACTAAGAATTCATAATGCCCGTATTGAGTTCTGAAGGCAGTCTTTGGAATGTCATCCATTTTATTCTTTAACTAATGATATCTAGAACGAAGATCGATCTTAGAAAAGAATTTAGCACCTTGTAACTGGTCAAACAAGTCATTAATGCGAGTGATAAGTACATAATATTCGATGATTATTATTCCTTTATATTTAGTTTATTACATATTTCATGTGGACATGGGATTAATTACTGTGTTTATTATTTTCAGGATTATTTGGAACAATATATTAAAACGGGACAAATTAGAGTTTAATTTGGGACTAATTGGATTGACCCAATTTTGCAACTGATGGAGCCATGAAATTAGAAGTACATGCAACATCATCATGCCGCAAAGGTTGAAGAACAGCTCACGTTGCAAGGGAATGACCTAGTGGGCCATGGGTTTAAAGCAAGCAATTAAATGGAGGATACACTAGCAACCCAATAACATGCCACGGTCTAGCAGCTTGTTCACGAATTGAGAAGCATGTGGGCCACGGTTCAGCATGTTTTGGAAAGTTGAATTCAACAAAGAAGGAGTGCATGCATTCGTAAACTTTGCCACGGTTTCAGCTTACTAAAGGAAATCATATAGGCCCACGGTTTTATATATATAACAAATGAGTCAAGCAGCTTGTATAACATGTTATGTGGGCTGGTCATGGGAATTTAAGCAGCTTGTAAGGGAACTCCTAGTGGACCACGGAATGGGCCTCGAAATAAGCAGCTAGAGGGGATTGAATGGGTCACGCCTTTTCCTAGTGGGTCACCATCTTGTAAATGGACGGTTTAAGCAAAGGAGTGCATGCAAGGCTATATCAAATTGGAAAAGGATGTCACATGTGGGCCATGCGTCTAGTAGCTTATGTATTCCTATTCCAAGTAATACACATGCAGCTTACGTTCTTAGTTTTCCTACTAATCCTGGTGGGTCACGAATTGGGCAGCACATGTATGTCCAACTTATTAAATCCTAGCTGCTCACGGATTTCCAAGCCATGAATGGAAAAGGAATGTTAGTTGGTCACGAAAATAAGGAAGGGGAGATGAGGGCTGCAAATTTAATGTTATAAATAATTTCTTTATGGAAGCTAGTTGTAATTGTAATTCCTTTTAGGATTTGGATTCCTAGTCCTTATAGGATTTAGGTCCTTGTCTAGCACTATAAATAGAGGATGATAGTTAAGGTTTTATTCATTCAATCTTCTACCAACTATTATACCTCATTGAAGTGCAGACTTGGAGCATGTCAGGCTAGTTTCTTTATTCAGTTCTAAAGGGGGGTGGAACCTTGTTACAAGTAATTAATTAATTGAGTATTATTATTTATTCCTTCTTGTATGAAATTTCTTTTGATAATCTGTTTTCATTGATTGCATGCTAATTGATCTAATTAATTTGATATGGCCAATTGAGTTAATTTAATCATTATCATATGCTAGATTAAGATTGGTATTACGTGTAATTGATATCTGTCTTCATCACGAGTAGTAAATTAGTGATACTAATTGTGGACAAGCTTTTGGGTATTGCTAAGATTATCAGAAAACAAGTTAAACAAATCGAGCTTATGTGTTTGTTGCTTGGATTAGCCTAATTCTCTATTTCTTAATGCTTCTATCATATTAAATCTAGAGAGCTTGTTCTAGGTTATATGCTAGTTGAATCTGGTGAAGAGCTTGTTTCATACAGTGAATATCTAAGGAGAATTTCGGATAGCAGAGCTTATTGTTATCTAGGGTTAATAGTTTCATTGAATGGTAAAGAATAATAACTTGATTAATTGATTGCTGTGCTTGGTGAAACTGAACTACAGAACTGAAGTTTTTACATATTTGGTTAATCTCTTTATTTAAATTCTGTTTTTCTTAGTTTAAAACAATTTCAAAAATCCCCCATCTTTATTTTATGTTAAAATAGTAGAATAAATCTAAAACAAACTTACTCTCTGTGGGATCGATCCTTACTTACTACTGTGCTAATTATTTAAATTCGTGAAGTGAAAGTGAGGTTAATTTAGGAGTGTAAACGACAGCTCCCAGCGAGGTAACAGATACCTATTTTTGATGGTGACATGGTTTAACTCCTGATAGTCAATATAAAGTAACATACTCCCGTCTTTTTTTTTTACGAATAAAACAGGAGCACCCCAAGGAGATGTGCTAGGACGAATGAAACCAATGTCTAACAACTCTTGTAGTTGGACCTTTAACTCCTGAAGTTCAATAGGAGCCATTCGATATGGGGTTTTGGAAATAGGTTTTGTAACGGGTTCAAGGTCAATAAAAAATTTAACTTCACGTTCTGGGGGTAGACCGGGAAGTTCTTTGTGAAATACATCAGGGAATTTATTAACAATAGAAATATCATTCAAATCTGACGTATTCTTGTTTAAATCGGTGACATGGGCTAAGAAATATTGACATTCATTTTTTAATAAACAAAAAACTTTATGACTTGAAATGACAATGCTTGATTTTAGTAGTTTGGTTGTTTGGATTCGCATAACAGGTTGGTTAGGAATATGAAAGCTAACAACCTTATGAAAACAATCAATTTTAGTATGATGAGTGGTTAACCAGTCAATTTCTAAAATCACATCAAACGCAAGTATTTTCAAAGAGATGAGATCTACAAGTAATGTGTGGGTGCCAACTTGAATCAAACAAGATTTCTAAACTGTGGATGTAACGAAAGTTTCTCCCAACGGAGTTTAAACAGATAAGTCAAAGTCTAATTTGTTAGAGGTCAAGCTCAAACGTTGAGCACAAATAAGTGAAATAAACGAATGAGTAGAACCGGTATCTAATAAGGTATATACTTCGCAAGAATTTATGACAAGCTTACCCGTGATAACTTCATTCAGGTTCCTCGCTTTTTGGGTAGTCACGACAAAAGCCCTTCCCTGAACCACCGGCTTTGACTTGTCCGGGACAACCTTTGGTGCAACCGTTCTAGCTGGACTTGACTTCACTACAGGACAAAATCGAGCTATGTAACCGTCCTTTCCACAAATGAAACACACTTTGGAAGACTGTGTACAGTTTGGACTGATGTGTCCCTCCTCTCTGCATTTATAGCATCTAACTGGTGGTCGTTCTCTTTCCTGAGAAACGGTTGCTGATGTTGCTGCCAACATCTTTACGTTGTCATTGTTGTACCTTCTCTTTTTGAAATTTTCCCTCGACTCACTTCTTCTATTATCATGGCCATGATTACCACCTGAGTGGTTACCTTGTAACGACCCCAAAATTCATACAATAATATTCTCCTTCTCGATCGTTAACAATACAATTTTAATCTCCCATTACATCATTATTCGATATTAAAAATCACTAAAAATGCAGAATATTTAAAACTTTTATAAACTTTCTTTCTATATTGCCCTGAATCGCAACCTTTACATTACATCTCTTCGATTCAAATCTATATCATGAATCGTTACAATAAAATGATTATACAAAGTCTTACATAATAAAACAATATCCATCAACATTGGATAACTCTACTTATAACTCAGCGACATATTTCATTCAAAATTTTAACTACAATTTGAAATTGAACATAACTAATATTCTTGAACATTGATCTCTATAAATCACTTAACACGTATTTTTACCTTGCGTCTTTGACCTGCAAAAATGGTTATTTGCAAGAGTGAGCTCGATAGCTCAGCAAGTTCTAACAGTTTTCATGCATGGAATTGAAATATATATATATATATATATATATATATATATATATAAAAGAACTGTAAATAGCCACGAAATAATCCAGGCTGTGACAGAAATGAAATATATATATATATATATATATATGTATAAAAATAGTAAAAAGGGCGATGGGTTTTCACGCCGGAGCCCGTACTAGAATTGAAATTAACAAAAAAGTAGTCAACTAGTGACTAGGGAGAGCACCCAGTATGGCGAAGTGTGCAAAAGCAGTAAAATGCATGAAGTAATCCAGGCCGGACTGAAAATATATAAATATATATACTGACAGAAATGTAGTCAACCAAAACTGACATGAGTACCATTGATGGTGAAATTCGCTTATATATGCGTAAATATATATAAAAGCGATAAACTACCACGGATTGACATCCGAGCTTGACAGAATTGAAATGTTAGTACATTTGTAGTTAACTATATACAAAAAAGGGCCAAACCCGGACTGGGAAGACAACCCAGTCCGGAGGAGTTGCCAAAAATGTGTGTGCTAGTGCATTGAAGCTGCTAAAGCTGACGGATCGTCAATCTGAGTTGTAAAAATGCAAAAAACTGCGTTTATGTATAGAAATATACCAAATTTTGACGAAAATGGCCACAGAACTAAGTTCTGGGATGTGCAAGTGGAAAACAGTGCAAAGTAATAGTATTGACTTTCTGATCATAAAAATACTTACAATGGACTGCAATACGGGCTTTTTGCCAAATCGTAGGCTCTATACGTCCAAATCTACCGGTTATTTTCTGATATGTGGTAGTATATGGGTATATCTACATGTTGGAGTAAAAATATTTGGGATTAGAAGAGGTGTAAAAGTAAGAAAATCAGACGGGCAGAGCTTCGCTGCGTTTCGAAAACTTTAAAATGGAGGGGGGGGGGGGGTGCACGTTTATTTATAGGCCAGGGAGCCTTAACTCTACCTGCGATTTCTGTAGGTAGAGGTGCGGCTCCCCAAGTGGGGCCCACGGTGCTTGGTTCCGTCGTCTCAAAGTACGTGCATTCCGGACAACGCGCAGTCGAGGTCAAAACTTTCTAACTTTTGGTAGGAGCGTCCGTTTGAGGCGTGCGATACCTTTTTCGAAAAGCCCTAGCCGAGAGTGTAGCAATGACATGGCATAAAACATTTTTTGGGTCCGAGAAGATGGGTTCATAACCAGGTCTTCGATTCCACGTAGTTTGTCCGTTGAGCTATCTTGCGTCGTTTGCACTCGGGATCGTTGTTATGGTTTATTCTGACTTCGATGGCATCAATTCGGCTTGAGTTTGACCGAATCAACTGAAAGTTAATAAAATGACCATTTTTCCCCTCTTAGGGTTGCTGGATGGATGGTTTGATTGGAGATCAGAGCTAGATAGACGGTCTGATTGGAGATCGAAGCTGAATTGACGGTCCGATTGGAGATCGGAGCTGGATTGACGGTCCGATTGGAGATCGGAGCTGGATAAATGATCCGATTGGAGATCGAAGCTGGATAGACGGTCTGATTGGAGATCAGAGCTAGATAGACTGTCTGATTGGAGATCAGAGCTGGATTAATGGTCTGATCGGAGATCGGAGCTGGATTGACGGTCCGATTGGAGATCGGAGATAGATTGACGGTCCGATAAGAGATCGGAGCTGGATGGACTGTCCGATTGGAGATCGAAGCTGGATTGACGGTCCGATTGGAGATCAGAGCTGGATGAACTGTCTGATTGGAGATTGGAGCTGGATTGACTGTCCGATTGGAGATCGGAGCTGGATTGACAGTCCGATTGGAGATCGGAGCTGGATAGACGGTCCAATTAGAGATCGGAGCTGGATAGACGGTCCGGTTGGAGATCAGAGCTAGATGGATGGTCCGATTATGGATCAAACCTGGATTGACTGTTTGATTGGAGATCAGAGCTGGATTGACGGTCCGATTGGAGATCGGAGCTGGATAGACGGTCCGATTGGAGATCAGAGCTGGTTAGACAGTCCGATTGGAGATCGGAACTAGATAAACTGTCTGATTGGAGATCGGTGCTGGATTGACGGTCCAATTGGAGATCGAAGCTGGACGGACTGTCTGATTAGAGATCAGAGCTGGATGGACTGTCCGATTAGAGATCAGAGCTAAATTGACGGTCTGATTGGAGATCGTAGCTGGATTGACGGTCCGATTAGAGATCGAAACTGGATAGACGGTCCGATTGGAGATCGGAGCTGGATAGACGGTCCAGTTGGAGATCGGAGCTGGATAGACGGTCCGATTGGAGATCGAAGCTGGATTGACGGTCCGATTAGAGATCAGAGCTGGATTGACGGTCCGATTGGAGATCGGAGCTGGATTAACCGTCCAATTGGAAATCGGAGCTGGATAGACTACCGATATTGGTGATTGGGTTTTGGTTACAGGACCGGCATTGGCGGCCAGATTTGAATTAAAGGACCGACATTGGCGGCCAAATTTGAATTGAAGGACGATTTTGCCCTCCTACGGTGTTAGTGTTCGGGCAAGGAAAATTTCGAGTGTCTACACATCCCTAGCGCAGGGCGTGCCGTTTGTGAAGGATTCCAGGCGCGGGGCTAGTCAGACGAATCTGATGGAGATTTGGTCAATTAAAACATCAAGTTGAGCTGGAAAAGGATTGCAGACTTACCTAATTGTAATAGGGTTTTGATAGACTATTTATATGAGTTGTTTTCTTAGGTTTTGGGGATCTGGGATCATTGGAACTAGAAGGAGGCTATTCATTCAGCAAGGCATGTCAGGCTAATTTACTTATTCAATTCTGAAGGGTTGTTGAACCTTATGATCAATTAATGGTTTGATCAAGTTTATTTTATTTATTCTTTCATACTGAGATTTATTCTGATTATCTACATAAACTGTCTTGTATGTTATTCAATTGACTAATTTGGTTTTTGCAGGATTAAATTAGTAAATTGATATCATATACTAGATTAAAATATATATTAAGCAAACGATGTATGTCTAATCATAAGTAGCAATTAATAATATTTGATTGTGGTCAAGCTTTTGAATATTGTTAAGGTTTTCAGAAGACAAGTTAAATAATTCTTGATTGTGTAATTATTGGTTGGAATAATCTAATTCTCATTATTCATTCTTCTATCATATTAAATCTAGACTGATAGTTCTAGGTTGTATGATAGTTAGGATCTTTTGTTGGCGATCGTCGCATTAGATTTACACATTAGTAGAATTTTGAATAATTTGCGATCGCGGTTATCTAGGGTTATTAATCTCATTGAAAAATAATAGTGTAAACACTTGGTTAATCAATAACTGTGAAAAGGGGATACTGAATGGAAGAACTGAAGCTTTTTACTCATTGATATTTTCTTTAAATTCACTTTCATTAATTATACTTTTAAAACTAAAAATCCCCAATTCATTGGAAAATACTTGGATAATTATAAACAACACACTCTTAGTGGGATCGATCCTTGCTTATTACTATACTAATTCTTGAGTTAGTGGAATAGAAGTAAGGTAAATTTTGTAGTGCTAGACGACAGCTACCACCTTGCATCAACAGGGACAAGGAGAGCAGTTCAAAGAAAAGCACTGGCCCTGATATGAATGTTGTCTTAGTCATCATCAAAGAGGAGACAGACGACAGCAACCCTGTGAGATCTCGAAACCCTAATAAGACTCGGTTATGTAAAATTTTCAATTATAAATAAAATCTCTCCGTTCTGATAATGTATGGCGTTATTTAGACTTCGGTCCAAAAATATTTTTCACCGAAAAAACGCTATGCTTAAAATTTTTTGTTTTGTATTTGGACTTTTCGATATATTATTTTATCAAGCTGCTTTGTCGTGCTTACATTGACGAAACACTTTATCGTGATTATGTTGGCAAAACGCTTCGTCATGCTTTGAATGGATTAGGTGTCACCCTAAATTAGGAAACCCAAATGCTAAATTAGGGAACCCTAAACCTAATTTAGAAACCCTAACCATAATTTAAAACCCTAAAACCCTAATTAAGAAGTATAAACCATAATTATGTTATCTTAAACCCTAATCATGTTAACTGAACTTAAATTAGGTGTTAATAACTTCATTAAGTTATCCTAAACATAAAGATCAAAACCCTAAATCATAATTAGTGAAGATTCGGGCAAAATTAGCTACTAATTAAACTCTATAGTTACTCACAAGCTAGTGCCACCTCCTACATCAAAAATTCATCATATCTAATCCCCAAGCACCTTGTCATAGCTGCACAAGTTCAGAGGAAAGATATTTTTATAGGCAAAATGTGAAAAATGACCTAAAAACCCTAACTTAGAAATCCAATAAATAGCAGCTTCAAATCAGTGTAGAATCACGAATTTCTTTCACTATTATACTTATACTATCTGCCTTAAGGAGCCCTATCAATAACAACATCAGAATCAAAACCTAGATAGAAAATTTTGCTCAAGAAAGGTATAAACCCTAATTTTACAATTAATCTTTTATGCTATGTTAATTTTGTTGTTATGTTGTTTAGTTATGTGTAATAACATGTTAGTTAGTGTTCTGGGTTGTTAGATCACGTTTTCATAAAACATCTAGATGCATCAAATATGTGTTTTAAGCAATCTGAAAAATTGTTAAAAACATGCTTGACAACCATTTGTCAGAGCATGTAGATCTTCGTGTGTTAATGTTTAGGTCTGTTAATGGTATGCTAGTTGTAGTATTACAAGAGCTTAGTAATCTAAAATAAGAATCGAGTCCATAGGATTAACAGAATGAAAGATAAAAGTGGTCAAAGGTCATTGACCGATTACGAAAAATCTAAAATCTGGAAAACCCAGAAAATTTCCAGGAAGGCTCTGGCACCTATTTGACCGGCCCATATCTTCGTTCCAGATGGTTGTTAAGCTATGAAAGTGCTATGTTTTTGTAATTTGATATGTATAGTAGACCAATAGAGCAGTCTAACACCTTAAAAATTTATAGGATGACTAGAATTAATGGTCAAAACCCGTCGACCGTTCACGGGTTGGTTTTCTGAAAAACCCAGTAAATGAAGAACATGAAGAACAGTCTCTGACAAGACTTTTACCGACCAAGAACTATATCTTAAGAGGTTACTTGGTCCTGACCAGTGCTATCTCGTTCAAGTATGACATATATACTACACACTGCAACAATTAAAACATCTATCTAATACACGGAATCAAAGCTATATATTAGCCTCACAAAGTCATTGACCGACGTTGACTAATGTTCTGGGTCACCCAGAAACCCAAGAACAGCTCGGACAGGTACTTTGAGCCTTAAAAACTTTCTGATAGGTGATGTTTAGAGTCCAAAATTGATATCTAGTTATAGTATTACATAAACACTATAATACTAAAGCACTTACAAACACCGAATCAAAACAAGCTGCAAGAACGATCTTGGTCAAAGTAGTCATTCGGCCTTGACCAAGGCTGTTCTTCAACGACTCTTCCTGTCGCTATAGGCCTTTAGCGACGTACAAAAATGAAAATAAATAAAATAAATTAAAATAAATAGAAATAATTATAAATTCAGTTTTAAAAATCATTTTAAGTTATAATAATTAACTTTTAATATTTTGACATAAAATTCATAATTATTTTTATTAATTAATTAATTAAGTAATTAAGTAATTAAATTATTTATGAATAATAAAGTAATTATTTAAAAATGATTTAAATATTTTAAAAATTATAATAAATGATTATAAATAAAACTAAGGTTTTAATAAATATACTAAGTAATTGATAATTATTTAGGTATAAAATTAATGATTTAAAAATCATTCTAATGGATAAATAAATACTTAAAATTTATTATAAGCTTTCAAAAATTATTATAATGATAAATAAATTATCTAAAATTATAATAAAGCTTATGAATAAAGTTTTACCAAGTTTTTAACTTATTAAGTGAAGATTTAGGACACCAAAATCATACCGAACATAGACCAAACGTATGTACTTTGAGTAGTTAGGTACTGTTATCAATACTAATAATATTTATAAATATGTTTAACATATTTTAGGTATCTTAAACACTTCAATTAACATTAGATAAACGTTCTTCGCACATGCAAGTATTCGAACTTTACCTTTTCATTTGTGCAATTATTATATCCGTAAATGTATTACATTACGCAAGTTTTATACTTAAATTTTATGACGTTACTTGAATACCTTTCGATATCTTCTACCAAACTAGATTACTACTTATTTATTGAAAAAGTTACTGATATTGTTTCAGCATAACTTAATAAATGAATCATTTATTCATATGATATTGAATTGTTGTTTATCAAACATAAACTGTTAGTCAAACCAAATTATTTTGGTAAGGTATCCTATACTGAGTTGAATTTATCCTAAATTGGGTTTTCTATATGTGTGTCTATAAATAGACAATAGAAGTAGGATGATAAATACTCCTAGGATACTGAATAGGATGATCCCTTATCTCAGATCCAAATACATAGATTTCTAAGTCTGTGTGACTGACAGAAATGGTTGAGTGAAATAAAAATTCCAGAAATGGTCGTCAACCCTATGTAAAGTGAAATTGTTGAACTATTGTTTATTCAAAATCAAACATTTTGTTATACAAACTTGTTGAGCATGTCATAGTTCATTCTTGCAAATTATTTCCTTTGCAATTTTAGATGGTAATCCCGGCACTTCTGACAACCATAATGGGAAAAGACCTTGCGTAGATTAGCTTTATTTACTGTCTCTTGTTATTGTAAGTCTGATAAGACTTTTTTTTGTAATAAGAACTCATTGTTGAGAATCATGTAATCGAACTTATTATAATATATATATATATATATATATATATATATTATCATCTTTTGTTTTCACAATCGTGTATTGATACATACTTATATGATTAGTAATACGAGTTAAACGTTACAGTTTTCTTAGGGATTATATATCTGAGTGAGGGTATTGGCAATATGGACTGTTCATGTTATTGCTGATACTCTGGAATTCGGATGGATATAAACTACTGATATAAAAGGGATATTCATAGGATACAGTCTATTTATCCAAGTGAGGGTATCCAAACACCGCAATAGTTCTAAACAAGAATTGTTATCTGTTATGGGATATTGTGAATCTTGGATAGATAGAAATTATATCTTATTGAATATCTATACTATTTGGATAATCATGAACTCCAGATCGGATACCACGGGTGTATAGATTTAGGGGCGCCACAAACTCTTTTATCATCTCTGTTCATGAGGACTTGACTCTAGACAATTGGAGCAGCAATCCGTGCATCAATTGAAAAGGGTAAAAAGGAAGAAAGTCCATCTACTCTGAAGTGTGGTTTTATTTCCTGCTTATTTTTGTTGCACATCGATAGCAGTTACTTTTGATATGCTTTTTTACTAAATTCTTTGTATGATCAAACAATTTCATATATTAAAGTGAAAGCATTTTATTTTCAAGACTCCATAGTTGGATTTGTTTGGCCATGCTGATGAGATGACAAATTTTCACAGTGACTACAACTTTGATGTAGAACTAGACTTTGACTTGATGGAGATTGATCAAGAGGAGATAGATGACTATGAGGTGCCTCTAGGAGATCAAAGAATGGGTCGAAGGCAAAGTCAAACCAAACCTTGAACAAACCATCACTGTCAATATCGAAACCTCAAAAAACCCTTAAGAAAACCAGATAGGCATGGACCTCACCCAAAACCAAAGAAAATACCTGATTGAACTCTTAACACAGTTTCACGATGTGTTTGCATGGTCACATGAAGACATGATTAGTTTGTCTATTGACATTGTCATTCATTAATTGCCCATTAAAGATGGATTCAAGCCAGTCAAGCAGAAGCTCAGGCGATTAAAACCTGAGTGGAGTTTGAAAGTTAAAGAAGAAATTGTCAAGCAATTCAAAGCCGGCATCACCATGGTATCAACTTACCCTGAGTGGCTATCCAACATAGTTCTAGTGCTTAAGCTCGGAGGGAAGGTACAAGTATGCGTGGATTATCGAGATTTGAACAAGGCTTGTCTCAATGATAACTTCCCAGTACCTTTTATCCATATACTGATAGACAGCATGGCGCAGTATGACATATATTCTTTTGTTGTCTGTTTCGCCGGATACCATTAAATCATGGTTGCTAAAGAGGATAGGGATAAAACAGCCTTCATTACTCCCTAGGGAACCTTTTGTTATAGACGTTTATTTGTCGGTCTTATTAATACCGATGCCACATTTCAGCGTGCCATGATGGCCATTTTTCATGACATAATGCACAAAGAAATAGAGGTCTATATGGATCACATCGTCATCAAATCCCGAAATGAGGATGACCACATCAGCCATCTCAAAAATCTTTTTAATAGGTTGCGCAAGTATAACCCAAAGTTGAATCTGGCCAAATGTACTTTTAGTGTTAAATCAGCAAGTTGTTGGGATTTCTAGTGAGCAACAAAGGCATTGAACTAGATTTCGCCAAAATTAAAGCAATCACCGAGATGCCCGTGTGTTGGGTAAAATCTAATACGCACAATACGCAAGTATACGTGGTCAACAAGTAATAGAGTTGAAGTAAAGTATCGTTCCCACGGAGAAAATAACTACACTTTATTCTAATAATTACCAATTTTATATTATCTCAATTTTATTAAACCAATGATTAATTCTGTGAATTTTTTGAAAACTACTAATGACTTCAAGATCAACTAACTACCCTTGCTTTTAACTAGTTATTGGAGATTTAAGTCTGCAATTTCACTTTATGCGTCACTTAGAATGACACACTTCCTTTTAATTAGAATCAACTATACCACCTTGTAAATCAAGAACACAATAGTAGCTATAACCACCTCTCGATGAATTATACTCGTATCTATGTAATTCCACAGTTGATAGAATTAAATAGAACACCTTAGTTAACTAATCCACTATATCTCTATGTCAATTATAATTAAAGAAGGTTTAATCACAAATTCTCATAAGATTACGTGCGATGCATGAGTATATCTCTATACTAATCATAAATTGTAACTTCTAACAACCAAGCAGAAATCATAATCACACGTTACTATAATTAGTTTTAAACCCAAAATTCTTCTCTTGAGTTCATATGGCTTATTAGAAATTGGTGATCATGCAATTTATAAATTAAGCATCAACCATAATTTACAAGGCTGGAAATAGTATCCCTAAATTAATATAGAAGCATGTCAAACTTTGATACACATAAAGATCCATCATAGACTTAAAAAGTAATTTAGTTTATAATGAATGAATAAGAAATTGAAATCCACAATGTTACTAGCATTCTAAATGAAAAGGTGAAGAAAGAGAGTAAAAAATGTAAGTAGAACTGCTGCTCGTCTTCAATCTCCTTCGCGTTCTTCGTGCTTGAAATCCTCGCTTCAATCCTCTAAAACGTGATCCCAAAATTAGGTCTTAGTCAATGATCATGAATGACTCCTCTTTTTCTTCTAATCTTCCTCTTTATATCTTCATAATTCGCGTCTAAAATCACGTCCCAAAGATCTGCAGAATCCTTCTCAAAGATGGAAACCTCCACACTCTGCCGCGCACCCCACCCAATGGATGTTTTGTATTGGGGATGCCCGCCTCGGCAGGTGTCCTAGAAATCTAAAAATGTGGACCCCCGCCTTGGCAGGTGAATTGGCCTGTGGAAGCACACCCCGTCGGGTGTGCTGGCTAAGAAATGCTAAATTTTTCCTGTAAGTCCTAGTTTCCATCCACTCCATTTCCTGTAACATCAACACAGAAATCGAGTAAAATAACACTTAAACTACTCAAAGTAGCAAGGAATCAAGCTAGAAAGGTTATTGATTCATAGGTATAAAACCAACTCATCAAATACCCCCAAACTTAAGACCTTGCTTGTCCTTAAGTAGAACACAATACAGATGCGAACTAACAATATGCCTATAAATGCAGCTGTCAGATAGAATAAAGCTCACAATGATTTCCTCAGAGAAATCACAACAGATATAAATAGCAAATCCAACAAAGAACATGTCAGCAGTTCAAACCAATCTATCAATCAACACCTATTATTACGGATGTAGTGTGTGTACTCGACAACCATGATACCAACTACAGTTCAAATATATCACATAATATGCTTCTTAGAAGGAAAACACAACTTTTACTCAAGAAATTGTGTAAACAAACTAATTCAGCTAAGACTCAACATCCACCAAGTCGGAAGTCAATATGGGAAAATTTTGCTATCTTTATTCATTTACGGGGGCATTTTGCTCTTTTTCCTGTATTTGTACTCTACCCATGACTGTGCAATGTCTAGTTCCCTTAGGCTCTTCAGTGTCACCAAATTAAAGCGTTCGACCAACGACTCCCAAACCAGACGGTTTTAGGGCACTGGGTGTAAAGACATCTCCTAGGGCGTACTTACTCGAGTAATAAAGGCCACAAAACTAAACTTGTCACAGTGTTTATTCATATATCTTTTTCTTGTCACATTTCTTTCTTTCTTTTGTTTCTATTTTTTTATAGATAGCTTCCATATCTTCCCCCAAACTTAGGTTTCTGCCTAATCCTAGTCATTACCACTAGTTCACTGAATTTCTTTTATTAAACCTCAATTTCCTTGAAGAAGTCAATTATGTCAATATTTGACCAAGTTAGCCTACATGGTCATCCTATTGTGCTATCTGGTACAACAATGTCAAACAGGCAGAGATTTACGTCATGGTCTAAAATTACATTTATGTTTTAGTTGTTATTAACGTTCAATTTCTATGCAAGTCCAGTCTCATCACTTGATAAGGTAACTTCATACTTACAGAAATACTTGATCATACAACTATGATTAACTATGTGCGAATAACAACTAACTAACTAAATAAATCATTTTGTGGTCTTCTGATGATTATGTTTTAAATTATTTTTTCTTTTTAAAATATATTCAATTAAATAAACTAATATGCATTAACTAACTACTATGCAACTAATATGCTCTAAACAACGACTATCATGATACACGACAACACCCCCAAACTTAGATTGCGCAACGTCCTAATTGTGAATATAATAAGAATTAAAGCATAGAGGACTTCCCTAAGAAGCTATAGATCAGGCTCGACCACCTCAACATCAGAATCAGAAGGCGGGTAGCCTGGGAGTGGCTGAGGTGTCGGGAACTGGAATGGCTCAGCAGACAAGTTCATCCGTACAAATGCCTCGGCCACAGCAGTATTGAAGCTATTCTGTGTCTCAAACATGTGGCTCTGCCTTGCTGCCAAACGATCGGCCTTTTTATCCTCCAACTTGCTCCAGTCATCCAAATATCGCTGAAGTGTTCGAAACTGGTAGATAAACATGAACTTCACCGTGCGAGAAGTGCTCGACGTAGTAGCATCCCCCTTCTTAGGCAGTATATCATCAACAAACTCGTCATACTCTTCCTCCTCTGCTGCCTCATAGTCCGCATCCGCTGCTTCTTCCTCCTCCTCATCCGAGTCTGAAGGAAATATGAAGTCGAGTCTGCGTGGATGTGACGTGCCCCATTTCCACACTGAATATCGGGAAATCAACCTAGTGTCCAGTAGCTGCAGTGGTTGCTTGACCGGCTCCTCCACTGCCCACTTAACAGCAGCGCAGCGGCAAAACCACAAATAAAGGACGGATGTGGCAATCCTCCCGGAATAGGCCCTCGCAAGCATCGGCGCATTGAAAAGTTGATGATTGCCCCAATGTTAATAGCAAAGTCATTGATGATGGCGTATAACAGTGACACTTTTTCCTTTGTGATCTCGTTGGTGTGCTGTGATGGAAGGAGCTTGGCACAGAGGAAGGCATTTTAAATTTTTCCATAGAGGCTCAAATCCGAACTCAAGAATAGCGTACCCCCTTTCTTGCATTTTAGCCACATAGTCTCGGGCTAGCAAATTTTTATCAGAATTTTATCATAGTCTGGCCCACTGTCTCGAAAAACTATATATTAGCATACGGCAGACACTCGTAGGTTGTAGTAGTCATTGATAGCCGCAGCACTAAAGGACACCATCTTGCCCCTGACGAACACTGTAAATGAAGCCTTGTCTTCAGCGTTCGTGTAATAATCCAAACTTTAAATGGGAATATTAATATAACAAGTAAATATTAATATGTTTTATACCTTGTGCAATGTGTATTTAGGTTTATTATTGCTACACACACACACACACACACACACACACACATATATATATATATATATATATATATATCAACACATAAGATATAATTATGGAAACAAAATGGAAAGTTTTTATTAGTAAACCGTAATCTGAGATTCAATTTAGATAAGAAACCCTAACTGGAATTATAAATAGAAATTATAACTTAATACATTGATAATGATATAAAAGAATTTGAATAATTATGAGCATTAATTTTATGAATGTTTAATTAAGAAATGAATTGAAAAATATTGCTAGAAAATCCTAATTGAGAATTAGGAAACCCTAACCGAAAATATAAAACCCTAATTTTATTTATTAACCCGAATTCTAAATTTTAAAAACCCTAGTGGTTTAATTTTAGTTTTTGGGTTTCTAAGAGAACATGAAATGACTAATTTAACCTTAGATTTAATTATGAAATTACCAAAATATTCTTAGTATATGTAAAATGACTAAAATGCCCTTAATTCTTTCTTTTTGAAAGAGATAAGATCAAATCTTTAACTCAACAAGTAAAAGATTTGGCTCATGCTTCTCTTAGAACCCTAGCTTGACAACACAACACTACACACTTAATGATCTAGGCTTAGTTGCCAAGTGAAGGAGAGAATTAAGTTTTTACCCCACTTTAAGTTTTCTTATAAGGATAAGTGATAAGATCTTAAAGCCACGAATTTTACACTTAAAGTATATCACAAACAAACTCCCAAACACTCCTCATCAAGGCCAGATCAGATCAGAAAGTAGAGAATCAAAAGTTGCTCAAAAAGGTCAAAACATAACCCTAGCTTTAGGTCTTTAAATCTAAAATAGTAATTTATTTTTATTGTTTAAATATGTTAATTAGTCTGTTGTTTAGTGTTCTGAGTTGCTAAAAAATAAATCTATAACACTTAAATGCATGAAAACAGTAATTTAAACAAAACTGCCAAAACCTAAAAAAAGGGTCTAACAGTCGAATGTCAGACCATATAGCATGTGATCTGTTACTGTTTTAAGTGTTTTAAAGGTTTGTAGTTATACTATATAGTATTGTTAGTAGCCTGGAAGTGGTATCATGGAAATCAGATTAACAGATTGGAAGGTATAGGCAGTCAAAACCCGTTGACCAACCATGACTTTTAGTTTTTTGGAAAACCAAGAAAACTGAAGAACACGACTGACAAACCGTTTGACCGACTTTAATATTTTAATTGTAATACTATTAGGATGTTAGGATGTATCTAGAATATACCTTGACATGGGCACTACACCACCAGAGCACTCTAAAACCTTACAAAATCACAGATCGAATGTTATTAAAGGTCAAACTATGTTTACCATTCAGCTTGCGTTTCTGGGTAACCCAAAAATCCAAAGCAGCGTTCTGACTATACCTTTAGAGGCCCAGATCTTGCTTCCTTCAGATACTTAGAATCTATAAGTGCTACACTTTTGTACTCTGATAGTTACCATTGGCTTGTTTCGGTGTTAACAAAATAGACACAAACACGTGCAAGTATACACGATCAACAAGTAATATATGATACGTAAAGATCGTTCTCACGGAGAAAAGCAATTACTCTTAATCTATCATACAACAACTTTGTAGCTATTTTTGGCTGCTTAAACGAGTAAACAAGATATGAATTAATGACTAAAATGATTATCGACTAAAAATAACTAACTAACAAACGATTGGTTGAAATTGGGAAGATAAGGGATCCTAATGTCACTTAATTCATCATCCAGTCTACACACCTCTTGTTAGGCCTATTAATTACTTCGGATTGCTAGTCGAGAGCACGAAGGTGAGAAATGGCTATCTTTCGATATACCAAGTCCATATCACATAAAATCCACAAAAGAGATAGAATTCATCTGAACATCAATATTACCTAAATCACTATATGTTTATGTGACTTACAAGCAATATTGATTTAAGTGAAAGCTCTCAATTAACTACATATGGTAAGCCGGTATATGTCTATCCTGATTAGACCTGTCAAAAAATAGGTTTGGGTTGGTTTTGGTGTTCATAAAATAAGTTTGGGTTGGTTTTGGAACCAAAACCATATTATCTATATTTAATATGGGTTATGTGATTTGGATTTAAATGGTTATGGGTCGAATCCAGATCGACCTATTTTTCAAATTATAGTTTCACTAAAATCATAATTTTTGTTATACTAAAAGAGTCTTATTTTAATTTTTTAGACCCAAGTTTAAAACTAAAAATTTTAATTGATGTGACTAATTTGAGTATTAAAAATATTAATTTTGTGATTATAGGAACTTTCAAAAAATATTACATTAATAATTATTAAGTTAATTAAAATTATTGAGAATTTTATTACAATAATCAATAAATATTATTATTTTTTGGAGTGTATATATAATCAGTAAATATTATTTTTTTTGGGGTTGGGGATGGGGGTGGGGGTGGGGTGGGAGTGGATGGTGCGGGGGCGTGGGAGTGTATACATAATCAATAAATAATATTTTTTTGGGGGGTTGGGGGTGGGGGCGAGGTGGGGGTGGGCGGGGGATGGGGGGCGAGGTGGGAGTGTATACATAATCAATAAATATTATTTTTTTGTGGAGGTGAGGAACCGGGGGGCGAGGTGGGGGTGGAAATGTTAGCTCACAAAAATCAAAACCAATTAATCAGGTAAACAAACACATCCCAAATGTCAAACCCAACTTTACACATACAATGAAGCAACAAATCCAAACCAATTAATCAAACAAACAAATAAATATTATTTTTTTGGGATGGATTAGGGTGGGGTGGGGAAGGGGTGTAGGGGGGGGAGGGGGCGAGGTGGGCGGTGGGGGTGGGCGGGGGGGGGGGGGTTGCGAGGTGGGGCGAGGTGGGCGGTGGGCGGGGAGGGGGGGTTGAGGTGGGGGTGCATACATAATCTATAAATATTTTTTTTGGGGTTGGGGTGGGTGGGGTGAGGTGGGGGTGGGGGGTAGGGGGAAATTAAATTAAATTATATAATATAAAATAATTTATGGAGAGAAGGAGGAAATAAAATTTAATTATATAATATAAATTATATTAAATGAGTTATTTTAATTAATTAAGGGAGGATATATTAATTATTTAAATTACTAGTTCGTTACACTAAAAATGTTAACTTTATTATGGATTAATTTCATAATTAGTGAAATGGTTTTTATACATAATTACAAGTGTATAAATTACAAAAGTATGTAATATATATAATGTATATGTGTTATATAAGATTGTAGTATAATAATGCATACAAGTTAATGTATTAGCTCTTCAAAGTGCAAAAAACTAGTATAGACTAATATAGGTCAAAAGTAGTTAAACTAGATTCAACCCATATTTGTAATAATAATATGGGTCTAAAACCAAACCAATCGTCACTTAAAAAATAGTTAACCAACCCAATAGATCCAAGTAGTTTTGGTTAACTATATGGGTTTCAACTTAAATTATCATGTTTAATCCGGATTACGAATCACAAAATCTATCACATGCAAATTTCATGAACGTATGCTAGCATGGCCCAATCTGATTTTATACTTCCTCTTTTAATTCCGTACAAACTATTAAGGTAGATGGTGATCAAGCATCTAAACAATAAACACAACCATGCTAGGCAATCTATACATAATCAATCACACATAACAAAGAGGCATATAGATCTGAATTAAACAATAAGCTCTATTAGAATCCCATAATGGTGATTAGTTCATCTCTGAATCAATAACCATTATGGGATTTGATCTAAGCATTGAAAACAAATAATGAAAGCAAAGAGAATTAAGAGAAGAGGGAATTGCAAATATGATAATCCTTCTCCCAAAATAAGCCTTCAAGCTAAGTTCAAGATAACAATCAGACCCAATTCAAAACCCTAATAATGGAAATCTATTAAGAGCAAAAGAGAGAAGCCCAAAATGGTAAGCTATAGCTTAGAACTCTCTCCACTCTCAAAAACCCTAAAAACTAGAAAATATAACGATTAAAACTTCGTTTTGTAACTTGCAAATACACCTATATATGGAAAATACGCTACAACAAATGTTTAAGTGAAAAAGTCAACAATTAAAAGAAATTAACTGGCGCAGCCGCGCCACCCCGTAAGTCTTTTATGGCGCGGGCGCGCTGATCTTCAGGTTGGCTGTCTCCTGGCGTGGGCAAGCGGCTTTTGTTCCTCTTGCCAGCGCGGCCGCGCTATGCTAATTATTTTGTAGATTTTGCTGGTGCAATGCTGGTTTCCTGCCCATTTGCTTGTTGCCTTAGTCTTCTTTCTTCTTTCACTTGTATCTACTCAGATGCCATTTCCACATGCCATAAGCTATGCCCCATCTTTAGCTCCCCACATGCTCACCATCTTGCCAAGTCCATGCCATTGCTTGCCATTTGAGTTTCCTTAATGCATCCTATAAAACAAAGATAAAAAGCATAAAATGACACTAAAACATTTGAGTTTAAGCCATAATTCTAGCAAGTTGATAGCCAATAAGTAAGTATAAAATCTACTTATCAAATACCCCCAAACTTGAACTATTGCTTGTCCTTAAGCAACAACACAAATGCAACTACATGCTATGCAACTATACTACTATGAAAATGAATCCCAAAATTTTAGCCATGTTATGAATTCCAATAAGATGTGCCTCAGAGAAATAACCAGATATATTAAAAGAGCATCAAACCAAGTTAAGTCATAAGGACATACAATTTGAAAATCACAACTTGTTGCTAAGATGTAGTGTGTGTGTGCTATATCACAAATAAGCTTGATAAAGGCAAAGATTCCACATGCTATACTTCTAAAGAAGAAAACTGAGGTTTTAAATCAAGAACTTTGTACATATATGAAACAACAACCAATCCAACACATCAATACAAGCTAAGGCTCAACAAACGGTTTATTATGCTTTTATTCCCACACGGGGGCGATATTCGCACTTTCTCGTGGTTACACTCGATTATGCAATGCTAAGCCCTCTTAGGCTTTTCAATGATACACATTTAATGAGCTTTCGACCAACGACTCCTAAACCGTAAGGCTTTAGGGCGCTGGGTGTAGAGACAATCTCCTAGGGCGTACTTGCTCGAGTATCAAAAGCCACAAGACTTAGCTAGCCAATGTGTTTATTCTATTTTTTTTCTTTTTCTCAATTTCTTTTCTTTTCTTTTTCTGGTTCTTTTTCTTTTTAGCATGCATACCCAATGTTTTCCCCCAAATTTGAATTTCTGTGTTATTATGGTCATTACTCATTTTTTTTACACAATTCTATCAATAAAAATAAATTTTTCCCCTCAAAAGACAAGCATGTGCTAATCTAACCAACAAGCAAATAATAACAATATCGTGCTATCCGGTAACATCAAAACAAAAGGCATAGACTACATCATGTATGAAATTATAACTAAGCTTAAGTTATCAACTGGGTTCAAAAATCTATAACATTTTAATATCATCATCGGCCATACTAGAATTCAACAAGCTAAAAACATGGGATTATGCTATGCAAATGCAACTAAACACATAACTAAATAAACAAAACTAAAGAAATTTGAAAAAAATTTACTCAAAATTTAACAAATATTTAACTAATAAATACTAACATGCAAACTAAACATAAACTAAACATGCAATTAAACTATATGCAACTAGCTATATGCACTACTACTAACTATAACACAATACCCCCAAACTTAAAAAATACAATGACCTCATTGGAGATAAAGGGTAAGGAAACTCCCCTAAGAATTGGCATGGCCACCCTCCCCGGGTGGTGAATTTGGCGGCGGGTAAGGCATGGCAGAACCAAAGACCGGCCACTCCACTATCTATCCCTGCTGCGCAAAAGCCTTAGCCGAGGAACGAGATAGCCCATCGGCAAACGCTGCGAAGTTTCCATGAAATGCATCCATCCTCCTCTCCAACCTTCTTATCTTATGATCCTGATTCGCTTTAGTGGCTGGGGGAGGAGTGGCTGCCTCTACTGGCTGTGGTGGAGGCATTGGCGAAGGAGTCGGCAAGATAAATCCTTTGCCCCGCGGATGTGCCTTTCCACCAGCCCAATCTTCAAATTTATTGATGGTGGCATGAGTGATGTCTTGGCTCGGCATCTGAACCTGCTCGTCCTTCCAATCAAGTCCTGCCTAAGCATACAGATGTGCCACTACTGATGCATGTGGAATACTACTGGTGGTACTGCCTCTCATGAAGTGCAGCATGTTCTGATGGAGAAATTGCCCAATATCTATATATTTCCCAATAATGATTCCCAATAGAATAATAGCCCTCTCAGGCAGAATGTCATGGTGGTGAGTGGACTGCATCAGATTGGAGTATATAAACATGTTCCATACCTTTGCATATTTGTTCAGCGCTGAGCTAGAGAAGTTGGTCTTTGTCTCAGTGCCCTGCTTATAATTCCATTGAGTGCTAGGCACGCACAAGTCGGTAATCACCTTGTCTAAGTCTATCTTGAAACTCTCTGCCTCAACCCAATTTACTCAACCAGTTGGGAGTGAAGGCAAATTGAAGACCTCACGAATCACCAGCGGACGGTAGTCAACTTGAAATACCCGGACGAACGAGAAGACACTCTGTGTCTCCTTGGCGTTTGCATAGAATTCGCAAACTATGGCCATCGGAGCTGGCACAGGCGTTGCCACAACTCCAAACCAGGCCCTTCCTCGGACCATCTCAAGAAATTGGCCATCCTCCTTGGCCGGTTTCAGTCCCCGCTCCTTCACAAATGTCTTAGCAGCAATTCGATAATATTCAATCTGTGCCGCGAGGCTAATGAACCTGGTCAAGTCCACAGTATCCTCAGCCTGGCTGCTTTGCAAAGACGACTCTGGAGTGGCGGAGCGAGCTCTATTAGGACCCATAATTTTTGCAGAACTCTTTCATTTGCAAAGCTCTAATGTGAAGAATGCTGAAGAACACCCCCAAACTTGCCTTAGAACCCTCTAAATTTCCAAACCCTAACTTCTCAAGGTTGATCAAAATTTAATATTAGTTAAATAGTAATTAACTATTTACCTTTAGTTATTACTTACAAATAACCAATTATAACTCATTATTTAATGTTAATTAAATAATGGACAATTAAATTATTATTTGTCTTTAAATAATAATTAATAACTCCCTCATCTATGAATAAATAATATTTGATTTATTCACTTCATTCTTCTTTAATTATTCCTTATTATTTTAAAAGGATAATTAATTAACATTCATCTTTATTTATTATTCAAATAATAAATAATTAATTATATAAACTTTCATGTTAAAGTAAGTAGGTAATTACATAATCTTACTTAATTATACTTTAATCATTATTTAATATTAATTAAATAATTGATTAACTCAATTTATTATTTAAGCTTAGTTAAATAATAAGTAGTTATCTTACTAACACTAACCCATTTTAATTATTACTTAACATCATTAAATCATTAATTATATTTTATTTTATATGTATTTAACTTAATAGCCCATTAGTGGCCTTAAAGTTATTTATTACAATATCTTGCTTTCATTTCGTTCCATAATGATACTCAAATTTTCGCCAAAAATTTCTAGATTTGGGGTCCTTCACGGAAACGCCCGTAGAACGAAGCCTACAACTCGGATTTTATTTTCGTCAGAGGTGTTGGATTCGTATCTTCCTGAAATCTAATTTTCATTCATCAAACATCAAATTCTGTTTGGTTTAGGTCCCGGAAATCAATGCCAAAGTGACTGATCAGCAGGAAAATTCGCAACAGTTTAGTCGTTTTCTAGATTTGAGATCCTTTACAGAAACGCTCATATCTCGAGATCTACATCTCGGATTTGGGTCAATTTGCTATCGTTGGATTCATATTTTCCCGAACTACATATATTAAATACCAAATTTGAGTTTGTTTTGGTTACCAAAAAATAGTCCACAAGTGACTGATCAGTAGCACGTTCTCAACAATTGGGTAGTTTGGGATTTAATCCATATCTTGCTCATTTGAAAACATATTTGAGTGATTCCAAAGGGGTTTAGCCCTTAACTCATACATCTAGCATACCAAGAAAGAAAACCTCAAATATCACTTGTAGATCTCAACATGCACATGATAAAGCATACTAGTTAAACAAAAATTCTTTCAAAAATCCATTTAACTTCTTTTTTCCAAATCTCACCATATGAACTCATATAAATCCACAAATCTCATTTGTTAAACTCAAGATTTAACACTCTAATCATGATATTAACCATATTCAACATGTATCACAAGAATCTATCATAAAATCACCTAGTGCATGCATACATGTGTCTTTCTCTACTCATTTGGTACAAATCTCCTTTTTGATTTTATATTCAACTTCAAAAAATGTTTTGATCTTCAAATAAAATATTTATACACCAATAGATGAAGAGTTTATCAATGATCAAACTTAAGACTTTTGTTTCATCAAAAACCCACCAAATAAGAAATCAAGCTTAAAAAAATAAAGAGAATCAATACCTAGTTTTTCTTGCTATCTTCCTTATCTTGCCAAAGTAGCTTACAAACTTGGCATGCATGAAGCACAAGATCCTCTCCTCTTCTTCCTCTTGGCCAAAAATCTCTCCCTCTTTTGTCTCTATGTTTTGATTTTCTTTTGCTAGCTAACTTGGAGAATGAAATGAAAATGAGTAAACTTTTTATTTGCAAGTGAGGTGGGTTTATTTATAAGCTAGCAATAGGTGTAGATATAACTTATATATCTATTATAAATCTCGCAATATCTTCTATCTCCTCTCTCTTATCTTTAGCAAATCTAAGCATATCTCACCAAATCTCTCCGTATCTTTCCATATCTTTACAAAATATATCCAATATCTTTTCTTTCTCTTTCATAATCTTTTAGCAAATCTAAGCATATCTCACCAAATCTCTCCATTTTTTTCCTAGCTTGGGCCGGCCACTTGGGCCTTCTTTGGTCCAAGTTTTATTTTTTTTAATTCCTCACTTAACTTACTAAAGGTCCAATAATTTCTCTCTCCCATTGGGCTACGCTTGGGAGTTGCTTTAATTCATTTGGGCTTGCACCTTTTTCTTGTTTACTTACTAACAAAATTAAACTTGGGCTTTCACCCATAAATAAATTGGGCCATCAATATACTTGTCCTAAAAATATTATATTGGGCTACACAAATAATTTCTTACACATAAATCTTTAATTCCATAACCCAATTAGACGTGCTATACTTAGATTATAAAATTAATAAATTGAGATAAAAAACTTAATTTCTTAGGTTAGTAAAAATTTAAATACTAACATCCTTTCCTATTATAACCTTTAGGTTATTTAATTTTCATACCTAATATATATATTAGGTTACGTAGCTTTCTATTTAATTTTTCTTTATACAATAAATAAATATATATACATAACATAATTATTTATTTATTCACATACATATTTCACATAAGTCACAAAGTATATAAAAAAACAATTCATTTACATTGTCACCTAAATCTTTAATTATACTTAATTCATAAAAAAAGCAAAATTTTTGGGTCATCACATTCTCCCCCCTTTTATAAGGATTCCGTCCTCGGAATCACTATTACACCAAAAGTACATATAAATTTTCATTACTACCTTGACTAAAGGTATAATCTTACATATTTAAATATTTGGCAAGTGTCGATTTGCCACTACTTTTTCCACCCATCTTTTTCCTTGGACAATCCTTTGCCTGATGATCCACTGATCCACAAGTAAAACATACGCCTTTCTTTGGGTTGGGGCAATTAAGAAAGATATGTCCCTCTTGCCCACAATTATAACACATCTTTGCTTTACTTTTCTTCGGGTATCCTCGCCCTTTATTAGCATGACTATTCTATTTCCATTTACGGCTTCCTTCAGCTTGATTATTCTTGATCTTTCCTTCGCAATGAAGTTGATCTAACTCTTTCCTTCCTCCCTTGGCTATCATAGCCTTTTCTAAAATTTTCCCAAATGAGTTACCTGCAATACCGATAATTTATCGTATAGTGAAGGTTTAAACCTTGTTCAAACCTACGCTCCTTTCTTTCTTCAGTGTTTACTTGATGTGGAGCAAACCTCGCCAGTTCATTGAATTTGGCAGCATATTGGGAAACCGACATGTCTCCCTGCTTTAGCTCAAGAAATTTTATCTCCATCTGACTCTGCATACCCTTGGGAAAGTAGTTTTTGAATAACAATTTCTTAAACCGTTCCCAAGTTACTATTTCCTCTCCAGCTCTGTTCTGATTGACTTCCCACCAAAAACTAGCTTCACCTTTCATCATATAGGTAGAAAAATTTATCTTTTGCTCCTCTCCCACTTTGGCAACAACGAACACCTTTTCAATCTCCTTAATCCAAGTTTGAGCCTCTATAGGCTCAGTGGTCCCCTTAAACTCAGGTGGTCCAACTTTCTTAAAATCCTTAAAGTTTGCTACTGGCAAAGCTGAAGGATTATTTATCCTGATGGGGTTTGTATTTACAGCCCTTATTATTCGATCCACAAACTGATGTATAACATCTACTTGTTCTCTATTCTCGTTCTCTACCTTGGACTGATTACGTTGATTCATCCTTGGCGGCATTATTCTGTATAATAAAAATACATTATTTTCTTATCCTTCACTTTAAAGCATTCAGTATAAATGCTAAAATTTAATCACCTCATAGCATATACTATTATCTATTTATATTAACATGCATCTCCATGTACAACAATCTTTTCATTTTATAGCTTTTTGCTATTACCTACGCAATCTTCTTCTTACTCTGAAAGTCCTAAAATCTTCGGACTAAATCTTTTGAGCTTGCATCTTTAAGGTTAACTTCTTTATATCCATATACTAGAGTATTCCTTATAAATCACATGATCAGGAAATCTCTTATCTACATCCCTAAATGACTAAACGCATTTAGGTAAACCAACTTGTGTTTGTTTTTAATAACAATGTACATTAACTTGACACCAACTTGTGTCAATTTGATACCAATTTGCATTAACTTGACACCAACTTGTGTCAATTTGATATCAACTTGTATCACTTAATGCGAACACCAACTTGTGTCGAATACCAACTTGTATCCATTGGATACCAACTTGCATAAGATTCCGCACCAAATCAATTTAGTTGGGGATAAATTCTCAAAGAGATACTTGAATTTCATAATCATTTGTCTAGTTGAATCAAATAGCTTAGACGTATACCAATAATTCGAGCATCAATCAAAATATTTGTCTGCCCAATTCAATTGGCATTGACTTTTCTTTAAAATTTTGAAAATCATTTTATGACATCATTATACCGCACTGTATTTACAGTCCGTTGAAGATTCTGTCATTTTTGTGACTTTGTCTACAACAATATACCATAGTGGGCTGACGATCTTTAGATCACATCCAACACTAGGCAATACTACATTAATGACTCCATCGTTTTTATCATCCTTACATCAGGTTCCATGATGCATTGATGATATATAAAATACATTTTGATATTTTAAATAATTTTTATCTAGGCAAAACAATTAGCGTAGACTCTTCTTTAAACCGTTCAAAACTATTGAAAATTATTTTTGAAAGTATCATGTCGCAATAGGTAACGATGTGTCAGGGTCTTGAAGTCCACATATACACAATTGTAACCATGTTTTGAATATAACCAAAAACTCATTTTTGCTGTTTTCATACCGCAACAGGTTACGATGTGATAATGGCTCAAAGTCCATCTCCACACCCTTGTCACCATGTTGTGAAGACAACAAATATTTGTTTTATTTTGAAAAGCACATCAGTGCGAATTTAGCTTGATATCAAAAATTTTGAAGTCTAGCACAGCTAGAAGATTTGGAATACCTATGCTTCCACAATCAACTTCAATTGCTCTAATGATTCTTTGCTTAATAATTCTATCTATTTCTATTATCCTCAATCCTTCATTCACAATTTTTTTATACCCCCGTATAGTTCATCAAACATACCACACATTTTGAGTTCAGGAACTTACCATAATAATATGAGTTTAGGAACTTATCCTAGAAATACGTAGTTCAAGAACAAATTAGGAACTGTCCATACACTTAGGAGTTCAAAAACATACCATACGATTATGAGTCACGAACTTACCATACGTATGAGTTTTAAGAACTTGCACCTAATCTTATATTCTCTACCTATCCGTTATACACATGAGAAAAAATCACATTCTCATCATACATATAGCGAATAGCGCGACATCGACATTTCAATGATTATCAATGTGATAAACTAAGTAGTCGTTAGACCAAGCACAAAATCCCAGCCCATACAAAGGTTTGCACAACTTAGCAATCACCTGAGTCCTCAATTGAAATCTCACATAATCCTAGCTCCCTCAATACTCGATACGAATTTCATTTAATCCGTATCTACAATTCACAACTCTTTCCTGAGTTTTAATAGTATAATTTCATAGTACAACTGTCATACATCAATTCTGCTATAAAGTTTTCAATCATTTGATTGATCATCTGTCCTCTTATGACCTCATCAGATCACGTTGTGACACATATTATAATCGTATTATATTACGATTCTTTCCTATCTTATAATCGTTTTGTTTTACGATCTTCTTTCCCTTTATACTTTTAGTCTTTTAGACTATATCTATTCATTACTACTATTCATCTTTATTATCAGAGTTAGGTAACTCTAGATCTTTATTACTTGTTAGGATTCTTCTTTGAATCTTATTGGCTTATTAATACCTTGCCCAAATTCATCGCTTAGAACTTAAAGTCTATTCAAGTTTATTCATATTCCTCATCCCTGCGGTTATAGCCTAAGGTACCCCTACCTAAGGTTTATACCCTATAGCTCTGATACCAACCTGTGACGCCCCCAAATCCGAGTCCCCAGGACCTCGGACCTGATACGTTATGATACATCATTCTTATAACTACTACGAAATATATAAACATAAATTATTTATATAATAAACTTTTACACATAATTCCCAAGGTCTGTAACCTTAACTTAATACCTGCATTCAATATCCTACATGACATACAATGTCATTTGTATCATATACTATTACCATTTTAACCGTATAATAATTCCATCCTAGAACTTGTCTTTGCTTTTGACTGTTTTCAAAGTTTCGTCTTTAATCTGAAATGTTTATCATGATATAGCAAGGGTGAGCAACAAGTTTGCCCAACAAGTTTAAGTTCAAATGAAGATATATCATGATTGAAAAGAATAATAAGCTGACAAGCTTTCAATAATATAAGAATTATGAAAGAATATAAATAAATTTACATAACTGAATGACCGATAGAATAATATGAATGGCCAATAATGAACATGAACAAATTTAACTGAACCAAATGGTAATGAAGGTGATCAGATTTTCATACCTGATGAACATATGCAACATGCACTAAGTGCGAATCAATAATCAGTATAGATCTGAATAATTAACAATAATTATTCATGAACATGCTTTGAAATATAACTCAAGGTTGAGTTAAAGAAAACTTGCCTGTTCAGCGAGCTACAACTTTCTAGCTTTAATTAACAATCTTTGAATGACCTATCATTGATAAGGTAGATCTGTCAATTAATACTGCGTATATTTCATCAATACGCTAACTCGTATTATTATCTCACCAACAATACATTCATCGGGTACATGCATCTAATGTACTATCATTAATCCTATAAGATATTTAATTGATCTTATGTTAATGATTGAATAATTAATAAAGCTTTCCTTAAGGGATAAATACTTATTAGATCTTTAAACAATTTATTTTAATTGTTTAATTAAGGAGTTATTTAATTTCGTTCAATTGTTAACTCCCTCTTCCTTCGATTACCATTTAATATTAGTTAAATAGTAATTAACTATTTACCTTTAGTTATTACTTATAAATAACCAATTATAACTCATCATTATTTAATGTTAATTAAATAATGGACAATTAAATTATTTTATCTTTAAATAATAATTAATAACTCTCTCATCTTTGAATAAATAATATTTGATTTATTCACTTCATTCTTCTTTAATTATTCCTTATTATTTTAAAAGGATAATTAATTAATATTCATCTTTATTTATTATTCAAATAATAAATAATTAATTCTATAAACTTTCATGTTAAAGTACGTAAGTAATTACTTAATCTTACTTAATTATACTTTAATCATTATTTAATATTAATTAAATAATAATTAATTAATTGATTAACTCAATTTATTATTTAAGCTTAGTTAAATAATAATTAGTTATCTTACTAACACTAACCCATTTTAATTATTAATTAACATCATTAAATCATTAATTATATTTCATTATATATGTATTTAACTTAATAGCCCATTAGTGGCCTTAAAGTTATTTATTATAATATCTTGCTTTCATTTCGTTCCATAATGATACTCAAATTTTCGCCCAAAATTTTCAGATTTGGGGTCCTTCACGGAAACACCCGTAGAACGAAGTCTACAACTCGGATTTTGGTTCCGTCGGAGGCGTTGGATTTGTATCTTCTCGAAATCCAATTTCTATTTATGAAACATCAGATTCTATTTTGTTTAGGTCCCAGAAATCAGTGCCAAAGTAACTGATCAGCAAAAAAATTAGCAACAGTTTAGTCGTTTTCCAGATTTGAAGTCCTTTACAGAAACGCTCATATCTCGAGATCTACATCTCGGATTTGGGTCCATTTGCTATCGTTGGATTCGTAGTTTCCCGAAATACGTTTGTCTTATATCAAACACCAAATTTGAGTTTGTTTTGATTACCGAAAATAGTCCAAAAGTGACTAATCAGTAGCATATTCTCAACATTTGGGTAGTTTGGGATTTAATCCATATCTTGCTCATTTTAAAACATATTTGAGTGATTCTAAAGGGGTTTAGCCCTTAACTCATGCATCTAGCATACCAAGAAAGAAAACCTCAAATATCACTTGTAGATCTAAACATGCACATGATAATGCATTCTAGTTAAACAAAAACTCCTTCAAAAATTCATTTAACTTCTTTTTTCCAAATCTCACCATATAAACTCATATAAATCCACAAGTCTCGTTTGTTAAACTCAAGATCTACCACTCTAATCTTGATATTAATCATATTCAACATGCATCACAAGAATCTATCATAAAATAACCTAGTGTATGCATGCATGTGCCTTTCTCTACTCATTTAGTACAAATCTCCCTTTTGATCTTATATTCAACTTCAAAAAATGTTTTGATTATCAAATAAAATATTTATACACCAATAGATGAAGAGTTTATTAATGATCAAACTTAAGACTTTTGTTTCATCAAAAACCCACCAAATAAGAAATCATGCTTAAAAAAATAAAGAGAATCAATACCTAGTTTTTCTTGCTATCTTCCTTATCTTGCCAAAGTAGCTTACAAACTTTGCATGCATGAAGCACAAGATCCTCTCTTCTTCTTCCACTTGGCCGAAAATCTCTCCCGCTTTTCTCTCTATGTTTTGATTTTCTTTTGCTAGCTAACTTGGAGAATGAAATTAAAATGAGTAAACTCATTATTTGCAAATGAGATGGGTTTATTTATAAGCTAGCAATAAGTGTAGATATAACTTATATATCTATTCTAAATCTCCCAATATCTTCTATCTCCTCTCTCTTATCTTTAGCAAATCTAAGCATATCTCACCAAATCTCTCCATATCTTTCCATATCTTTACAAAATCTATCCAATATCTTTTCTTTCTCTCTCATAATCTTTTAGCAAATCTAAGCATATCTTACCAAATCTCTCTATTTCTTTCCTAGCTTGGGCCGGCCACTTGGGCCTTCTTTGGTCCAAGTTTTATTTTTCTTAATTCCTCACTTAACTTACTAAAGGTCCAATAATTTCTCTCTCCCATTGGGCTAAGCTTGGGCGTTGCTTTAATTCACTTGGGCTTGCACCTTTTTCTTGTTTACTTACTAACAAAATTAAACTTGGGCTTCCAACCATAAATAAATTGGGCCACCAATATACTTGTCTTAAAAATATTATATTGGGCTACACAAATAATTTCTTACACATAAATCTTTAATTCCATAAACCAATTAAACGTGGTATACTTAGATTATAAAATTAATAAATTAAGATAATAAACTTAATCTCTTTGGTTAGTAAAAATTTAAATACTAACATCTTTTCCTATTATAACCTTTAGGTTATTTAATTTTCATACCTAATATATATATTAGGTTACGTAGCTTTCTATTTAATTTTTCTTTATACAATAAATAAATATTCATTTACTTACATCTATCCCAATGAGCCGTCTAACATAATTCTTTATTTATTCACATACACATTTCACATAAGTCACAAAGTATATAAAAAAAAATTCATTTACATTGTGACCTAAATCTTTAATTATACTTAATTCATAAATAAAGCCAAATTTTTGGGTCATCACAGAAGAACTCTGATAATGGCTGTGTATAGGAACTCGACCAAATGATATAAGATATAAGGTGTGGATCGAATTTTAAACATTTTAATAGTCAGCAGTTTCTGAGGTCGGGTGCGGGCGCGTGGTGTCTAGCCTTGAGGAGGGTGCGGGTGAACTGATACTCATAACTGCTTTCTGGTCTCTGCATATTGGCGCGGCTGCCCTAATTTTTGCCTTGAGGCTGGTGCGGCCATGCTGCCATGAGCCCAGCAATGAATTTTTTATCTGCAACAGTGAACTTTTCTGCAGCAACCCAACATGCAAACTAACATTAAAATTGGACTATGTAAGATGTATGTTTGTTTGAATCATCAAAAATGCTATATAAGTGAATCATATATATGTGAAACCTCAAAAATGCTATATGTGTGTATATGCAATATGCTCATAACCCCAAATTGATCAAAATTTTCATGATTTTTTAGAATTAAACAAGGGGAAAAGAAATATAAAGACATGTAACTAGAATTAAATAAGAGGGAGAGGAGAGATGATGGGGTGCCTCCCATCGAGTGCTTGTTTATAGTCAATTAGCTCGACTCTGTCTGATTTGGTTATGTTGTAGAAAGGATCGAAGAGACTTTTTGCAGATCAACTTCGCCCCCATAGTAGTTCTTCAACCACTGTCCATTCACTTTAAATGGTTGTCCGGGTATTGATCAAAAATCTTGACTGCACCATAAGGAAACATAATTTTCACCGTGAAAGGACCCGACCATCGCAATTTGAGCTTTCCAGGAAAGAGTCTAGGACGAGGGTTATATAACAACACCACTTACCCCGTCTCGAATTTTCTGTCCCTGCTTTTACTGTCGTGCCACCTTTTCACTTTTTCCCTATACAGTTTTTAGTTTTCATAATCCTGCAGTCTAAATTCATCTAGTTCATTTAGTTGGAGAAGGCGCTTCTCCCCTGCAGCTTTCAAGTCAAAGTTTAGCTTTTTTATGGCCCAGTAGGCCTTGTGCTCAAGTTCCATGGGAAGATGGCAGGCCTTCCCATAAACTAGCTGATACGGGGACATACCCAATTGTGACTCCCCCAGAATAGGTCCAGTCAACCCAACCCATTCTGAGTCGTCAAATACATGGTAAAGAATTCAAATACAAACTTTATATCACACGGTCGTGCAAAATACGACCACACAACTGTGAGTGTCATTACAAATATGTAAAAAATATTAAAATTCAAACTAAGTCCTCATTATAATTATTATCACACTATTTATTAGAAATAGTGAGGACTACTACTGCTCTAACTCGGACCATCACTCTGTCCCCCGACTAGTTCCTGCGACATTCTCATTTCCTGAAGAGGACAATAGATGAAAAGGGTGAGCTCAACTAACCCAGTAAAGAATATTATGACTAAGATAATGGAAAATAAATTATCGTTAGTCTTCAACAATTCAGATAAAATATTATTGACAACAAGTTTTAGATCAATATTCGCAGCGGAAATAACAATTCATTAGAAGAGTAAGTAGAGAATGAAGTCTACTATCTTCTATGATTTAAAAGTCCATCATCAATTTTTTATCCCTATAACATCAATCAATATTCATGTCGAATCAAATATTCATCTTTGCACTACGGGCCAAAGATATTTATTTGTATCACCAGTGGTCATGTTCATCTCAACACCTATCCATCTTTGCACTACGGCCAAAGATATTCATCAGGTAATCATTCATCTTTGCTCTACAGGCCAAAGATATTCAGTTATATCACCTTTTAGGACTGAGGATGATGAAAAATATTTTAAAAAACGAATCCAGTGAGATAAAGGACAAAGACTAAGTATTCGTATTTTAGTTTATCCAATTCAAAAATACTTCGTAATAATCAATTGTGGAGAAAAATTCAAGAATAAAGCTCAAAAATTATATCCAATCAAAGATAAGAACCTTAACAAGCAACTTGGACATATAGAAAAAAATTTAATTTTTTTGTGAATAGTGTCGTATACGTGAATAGTGCCGTATATGTGAATAGTAACTCCGACGAAAAAAGTAAGAATTTCAAAATAAAATCCATGCCAATATTTTGGTATAATGATATTGAAAAGAATAACATTATTTACGGAATAAAATAACATCCCTTACCTCAAAAGAATAGTACTTCTGGCTGAAATATCGGATATAATACCGAATAAAACTTGCATTGAATAGTAACACTCAAATAATCTAAATACTCACAAAAATACGCTCGATATTATAGAGAGAGAAAACTTCTGATTCTGGTGTGATTTTCAATTCTAACCTAAGCACCCTATTTATAGGAAAAGTTTAGGATGCCAAAGTAGACTAAATTAATAAAATATTAATATTCTTTAAAAATTTTCTACGCACACTTCCTTGACCAAAATCTCAGCCACCACAAGTGGGGCCCACCAAAATCAGCATTTTCCACACCAACCAAAAGTGGGGCCCACCATTTTATAAAAAATATTTATTTTTCGAAACTTCAATAATTCATAAAAAATAGCCCTTTTGTCAGAAAAATATGAATTCTATCTCCTTTCTATAGGAAATTTAATTCTCTACAACTTTGAAGAAGGAAGTTTTTTCCAAATTCCAAACATAAATTATCCGAAATCCATAAACGGATGATTTTTCACACCAAAATACTGATAAAAACACATCAGCACTAATTCCTTCTTTTATATCCACAAAATAAATATTTTCTTATCATATAAATCAATAATTAATTATTCACAAATAATATTACAGAACTACAATATTGACAACCAAGTCGTTCCCAAGAAAGAGGGGGCCTTCCGATAAAGATTTCTCCTTACTGACGCGCAATTAAATAACCCCTCCTAGACAGAACTTTCTTAGATATTGTCAATAATGCTATCTAATAATATTATTCAAATAATATGAATTATTGAGTTGATAATGTGAAATACTGTGCAGTGACAATTATTGAATCAATAATACAAAATATCAACTGTAGCAATTATTGAATCAATCATATAAAATAGCAACGTAGCAATTATTGATATACAATATCAACGTAGCAATTATTGAATCAATAAAATATCATGCAATTATTGAATCAATAATATAAAATATTGAACAGTACTTGAGTAAGGGCCTACTTACGTAAGAATCAATAATTCGAAATACTGTGCAATACCGTGTGCTACTGTGCAACACCGCGTATTACTGTATTTTAACCACCGGGTATTTCAACAGTACTAACGGTAACAACTACGCCGTTATTTTATAAAAAAGATTATTTCTGTCGCTTTCTATATCCGATAGTTATTCTGTTGTGGGGCCCACAAATAGCTGCGCCGTCGTACGAATATTCCCCGACAACAAGAATATTCCACGACCAAATGAATATTCCCCGACAACAATGAATATTTTATAACCACTTGCTTATTTTGAAATATTTGCACATTTCACCCATAATTTTTCACATTTATCAAATCAACACCTTACTATTTCGAAATAATATATAAAGAAAATTGAATCTTTATTTATAAAAGTTGTGGTCTTACAACCTCCCCTCCTTATGAAATTTCGTCCTTGAAATTGACGTACACACCTGGTATGTCAAAAAGGTGAGGATACCTCGCTTTCATTTATGATTCCAACTCCCAGGTCATTTCCTCAATTTCATGGTTTCTCCACAAAACTTTAACTTGAGGTATAATTTTTGAGCGTAGAACATGCTCCTTCCTATCCATGATCTTGACAGGTACCTCCTCGTACGTTAAATCTTCTGCTATCTCGTCTGGTTCTAACTCAATAATGTGGTTTGGGTCTTTCACATATTTACGCAACATGGATATGTGAAAAACATTATGAACACGAGACATGCTTGGAGGTAAAGCGAGTCTATAGGCCACATTTCCTACTCGGTCAAAGATCTCAAATGGACCAATGAATCGTGGATTGAGCTTTCCTCTCTTGCCAAACCTCGTAACTCCCTTCCACGGAGCAACACGTAATAACACATGGTCCCCAACATTAAATTCTACGTCCTTTCGATGAAGATCCGCATAACTCTTTTGTTGATCTTGTGCAGTTTGTATACATTGCCGGATCATTTGAATCTTTTTTGTAATCATACGTACCAACTCCGGTCCCAACAATGTTGCTTCACCCACCTCATTCCAGCATATTGGAGAGCGACACTTTCGTCCATACAACGCTTCGAATGGAGCCACGCCTATACTTTCCTGATAACTGTTGTTGTAGGAGAATTCCACCAATGGTAAGTACTTATCCCAACTCCCTTTGATGTCTAGAACACAGAGTCTCAATAGATCTTCAAGAGTTTGCATAGTCCTTTCTGATTGTCCGTCTGTTTGAGGATGATAAGTCGAACTAAATCGTAAATCCGTGCCCATAGCTTTCTGCAAACTGATCCAAAATCGTGAAGTAAATCTGGGGTCACGATCCGAAACTATGGATACTGGCATGCCATGCAATCTCACAATCTCATTCACGTACATATGAGCAAGACGTTCAAGGGAATAAGTCTCTTGTATCGGCAAGAAATGAGCAGACTTGGTTAATCTATCAACAATAACCCAAATTGCATCTATGCCTTGAGAAACCTTTGGAAGACCCGTAACAAAATCCATCGTAATGTGTTCCCACTTACATTACGGAATTTCCAGTGGTTGCAATGGACCCTTCGGCACTTGATGCTCTGCCTTTACACGTTGACAAGTTAAACATCTCGAAATAAACTCCGCGATCTCTCTTTTCATATTGCTCCACCAAAATGTGTGTCGAAGATCACGATACATTTTGGTACTCCCAGGATGGATTGCAAACGGTGTGTTGTGTGCCTCCATCATGATTCTATGCTTCAAGTCGGAATCGTTAGGAACACAAAGTTTGGAGTTGACTCGAAGTATTCCCTCTTCATCGATTCTTGCTTTTTGAATGGCACCTTCTTGCACTTTCTTCTTCATCTTCATCAGCTCCGGGTCTGTAGCTTGGGTAGCTTTAATTTTATCAATCAAAGCTGGTTCCACGCATATACTTGACATCATCGTACTCATTCCCGTATATGATCTTCTACTCAACGCGTCAGCTACCACGTTCGCTTTTTCAGGATGGTATTGGATGGTATGATCGTAATCTTTCAACAGCTCAAGCCAACGTCGTTGTCACATGTTGAGTTCCTTTTGAGTGAAGAAATATTTAAGGCTCTTATGATCCGTATAAATCTCCACTTTCTCCCCGTACAAGTAGTGTCTCCAGATCTTTAATGCAAAAACAACAGCTGCCAACTCTAAATCATGAGTAGGATAATTCTTCTCATATTCCTTGAGTTGTCGCGAGGCATAGGCTATGACTTTCCCATGTTGCATGAGAACACATCCTAACATTTTGCCCGAAGCATCGCTGTAGATAACAAATCCATCTAAACCAGATGGTATTGTCAGAACAGGTGCCGAGATAAGTCTTCTCTTGAGCTCTTGGAAGCACTTCTCGCATTCCTCGCTCCAAATGAATTTTATATCTTTTCGAGTCAACTGAGTTAATGGAGTAGCGATTCGAGAAAATCCCTCTACGAACCTCCGATAATAACCAGCTAATCCTAGAAAGCTTCGTACTTCGGTCACCGACTTAGGTTGCTCCCAGCTTTGTATTGCTTCAATCTTCGTCGGGTCAACAGATACTCCACGTTTCGATACCACCTGCCCAAGGAATGCTACTTCCTCAAGCCAGAACTTGCATTTCTTCAGCTTGGCATATAGCTTGTTCTCACGAAGCTTTTGAAGTACCAGCTTCAAGTGGTGCTCATGATCTTCACGGCTTTTAGAATAAATGAGGATGTCATCAATAAAGACAACAACGAACTGATCTAAATATTCCTTAAATACACGGTTCATCATATCCATGAAAGCAGTAGGAGCATTAGTCAATCCAAAAGACATGACTAAGAACTCATAATGCCCGTACCGAGTTCTGAAGGCAGTCTTTGGAATATCCTCAATTTTAATCTTCAGCTGATGATATCCAGAACGAAGATCGATCTTTGAAAAGAATTGTGCACCTTGCAACTAGGTTGAACAGGTCATCAATACGAGGTAGCGGATACCTATTCTTGATGGTGACATGGTTCAACTCCCGATAGTCAATACAAAGTTGCATACTCCCGTCTTTCTTCTTTATGAATAAAACAGGAGCACCCCAAGGAGACGTACTAGGACGAATAAAACCGATGTCTAACAACTCCTGTAGTTGCACCTTTAACTCCTAAAGTTCAATAGGAGCCATTCGATATGGGGTTTTAGAAATGGGTTTTGTACCGGGTTCAAGGTCAATAAAGAATTCAACTTCACGTTTTGGAGGTAGACCGGGAAGTTCTTCGGGAAATACATCAGGAAACTCATTAACAACGGAAATATTATTCAAATCTGACGTATTCTGGTTTAGATCTATGATATGAGCTAAGAAAGCTTGACATCCATTTTTCAATAAACGAATAGCTTTGTGACTTGAAATGATATTGACTAATTTTAGTGGTTTGGTGGTTTGGATTCGTACAACAGGTTGATTAGGAATATAAAAACTAATAACTATACAAAAACAATCAATTTTGGCATGGTAAGTGGTTAACCAGTCAATTCCTAAAATCACGTCAAATGCAAGTATTTTCAAAGATATAAGATCAACAAGTAAGGTAAGGGTATCAACCTGAATCAAGCAAGATTTGTAAACTGTAGATGTAATGAAAGTTTCTCCTAACGGAGTTTCAACAGATAAGTCAAAGTCTAATTTATCAGAAGTCAAGTTCAAACGTTAAGCACAAGCAGGTGAAATAAAGGAATGGGTAGCACCGGTATCTAACAAGGTGTAAACTTCGCAAGAGTTTATGATTAGCTTACCCGTAATCACCTCGTGTGGATTCCTCGTATTTTGGGCTGTCACGACAAACGCTCTTCCAAGAATCACCGACTTTGACTTGTCCAAAATCGCCTTTGGAATCACCACCCCCGCTGGACTTGGTTTCGGTATAGGACAATCTCGAGCTATATGTCCTTCTTTTCCACAGTTATAACATGCTTTGATTTGTTGTGGGCAGTTTGGGCTGATGTGTCCCTCTTTCCACATTTATAGCTTACGACCGGTGGTCGTTCTCCTCCCTTGGAAACAGTTGATGCTGGTGCTGATGTTTACGTGTTCACGTTCTCATTGTTATACCTTCTCTTCTTGAAATATCCCCCTGATTCGCTTTTTCTACTATTATGGCCACGATTACCACCGGAGTGGTTACCGCTTCTGTCATACTTTCCTCCCCGCTGGTTATCATTGCTCCGATGATTGCTGCCACTGGTATAACCTTGGTTATTATCCCTTGGTTGAACATAATCACTATCTCGTTCTAACAACTGGGCCCTGTTCACTACATCCGAATATAGAGAAAATTTGTGAGAAATGAGGTATTGACGTATTTCGGGTTTCAAACCTCTCAGAAACATCCGCGTCATACGTTCCTCATTCTCTACCAAATGAGGTGCAAACCTGGACAACTCCGCGAACTTAGCCTCGTACTGGGACACAGCCATGTTATTTTGTTCTAGTCGGATAAACTCTACCTCCTTCATATGACGAATACTTTCAAAAAAGTACTTGTCATTGAACAGTTTTTGGAACGCTTCCCAAGACATCTTGAGTGCGGCAGGCTGGGTACGCTTCACAGATTTCCACCAGTAATCTACCTCTCCACGGAACATAAAGGTGGCAAATGGAACCTTCTGTTCCTCCGTGCATCCCAAGACATCAAATATCTTGGTAATTTGCTTAACCCACGTCTCCGCCTTAATCGAATCCGGCTTTCCCTGAAATTCTGGTGGTCCCAATTCTTTGAACTGCTTAGCAGTGACAAGCCGCGAGTTGTTATTATCTCCACCTGTATTTTGTACACGAGTTTCCCTCGTCTGGTTTTGCATGAACTGCAAAAAACTTCTAAACATCTCATTGTTTATCGTTTGATCAGCGTTGTTTTCAGGATGAACATTGCCTTCCTATTGCACGTTCACCTAGTTGGTGATTAAATGTGTCTCCACGGTCTCATTCACTTCGTTGTTAACATTCTCAGCTGCCATTCTCAAACACTGCCATAAAATAAGGGTTAATTAAACAAATTAACATATCACATATTAACCCTATGCTCCGACTGACCAATTAAATACGACATAAGCTTAGGTAGGTCATACTAGTGAAGGATTTACTCGTCTCTCCCCTCCTAGTTGTATTCCCAAATCTTCGCCAGAGACCATATCCCTAAGCTCTGATACCAACTATGACGCCCCCAGAATAGGTCCAGTCAACCCAACCCATTTTGAGTCATCAAATACATGGTACAGAATTCAAATACAAACTTTATATCACACGATCGTGCAAAATACGACAACACAACTGTGAGTGTCAATACAAATATGTAGAAAATATTAATATTCAAACTAAGTCCACATTACAATTATTATCACACTATTTATTAAAAATAGTGAGGACTACTACTGCTCTAACTCGGACCATCACTCTGTCCCCCGACTAGTTCCTGCGACATTCTCATTTCTTGAAGAGGACAATAGATGAAAAGGGTGAGCTCAACTAGCCCAGTAAAAAATAGTATGACTAAGATAATGGAAAATAAATTATCGTTAGTCTTCAACAATTCAGATAAAATATTATTGACAACAAGTTTTAGATCAACATTCGCAGCGGAAATAACAATTCATTAGAAGAGTAAGTAGAGAATGAAGTCTACTATCTTCTATGATTTAAAAGTCCACCATCAATATTTTATCCCTGTAACATCAATCAATATTCATCTCGAATCAAATATTCATCGTTGCACTACGGGCCAAAGATATTCATTTGTATCACCAGTGGTCATGTTCATCTCAACACCTATCCATCTTTGCACTACGGCCAAAGATATTCATCAGGTAATCATTCATCTTTGCTCTACAGGCCAAAGATATTCAGTTATATCACTTTTTAGGACTGAGGATGATGAAAAATATTTTAAAGAACGAATCTAGTGAGATAAAGGACAAAGACTAAGTATTCGTATTTTAGTTTATCCAATTCAAAAATACTTCGTAATAATCAATTGTGGAGCAAAATTCAAAAATAAAGCTCAAAAATTAGATCCAATCAAAGATAAGAACCTTAACAAGAAACTTGGACATATAGAAGAAAATTTAATTTTTCCGTGAATAGTGCCGTATACGTAAATAGTAACCTCGACGGAAAAAGTAAGAATTTCAAAATAAAATCCATGCCAATATTTTGGTATAATGATATTGAAAAGAATAACATTATTTACGAAAGAAAATATCATCCCTTACCTCAAAAGAATAGTACTTCTGGCTGGAATATCGGATATAATACCGAATAAAACTTGCACTGAATAGTAACACTCAAAGTATCTAAATACTCACAAAAATACGCTCGATATTATAGAGAGAGAAAACTTCTGATTCTGGTGTGATTTTCAATTCTAACCTAAGCACCCTATTTACAAGAAAAGCTTAGGATGCCAAAGTAGACTAAATTAATAAAATATTAATATTCTTTAAAAAATTTCTACGCACACTTCCTTGACCAAAATCTCAGCCACCACAAGCGGGGCCCACCAAAATCAGCATTTTTCACACCAACCAAAAGTGGCGCCCACCATTTTATAAAAAATATTTATTTTTCAAAACTTCAATAATTCATAATAAATAGTCCTTTTTGTCAGAAAAATACGAATTCTATGTTTTTCATCTTTGCACTACGGCCAAAGATATTCATCAGGTAATCATTCATCTTTGCTCTACAGGCCAAAGATATTCAGTTATATCACTTTTTAGGACTGAGGATGATGAAAAATATTTTAAAAAACGAATCCAGTGAGATAAAGGACAAAGACTAAGTATTCGTATTTTAGTTTATCCAATTCAAAAATACTTCGTAATAATCAATTGTGGAGAAAAATTCAAGAATAAAGCTCAAAAATTATATCCAATCAAAGATAAGAACCTTAACAAGCAACTTGGACATATAGAAAAAAAATTTAATTTTTTTGTGAATAGTGTCGTATACGTGAATAGTGCCGTATATGTGAATAGTAACTCCGACGAAAAAAGTAAGAATTTCAAAATAAAATCCATGCCAATATTTTGGTATAATGATATTGAAAAGAATAACATTATTTATGAAATAAAATAACATCCCTTACCTCAAAAGAATAGTACTTCTGGCTGAAATATCGGATATAATACCGAATAAAACTTGCACTGAATAGTAACACTCAAATAATCTAAATACTCACAAAAATACGCTCGATATTATAGAGAGAGAAAACTTCTGATTCTGGTGTGATTTTCAATTCTAACCTAAGCACCCTATTTATAGGAAAAGTTTAGGATGCCAAAGTAGACTAAATTAATAAAATATTAATATTCTTTAAAAATTTTCTACGCACACTTCCTTGACCAAAATCTCAGCCACCACAAGTGGGGCCCACCAAAATCAGCATTTTCCACACCAACCAAAAGTGGGGCCCACCATTTTATAAAAAATATTTATTTTTCGAAACTTCAATAATTCATAAAAAATAGCCCTTTTGTCAGAAAAATATGAATTCTATCTCCTTTCTATAGGAAATTTAATTCTCTACAACTTTGAAGAAGGAAGTTTTTTCCAAATTCCAAACATAAATTATCCGAAATCCATAAACAGATGATTTTTCACACCAAAATACTGATAAAAACACATCAGCACTAATTCCTTCTTTTATATCCACAAAATAAATATTTTCTTATCATATAAATCAATAATTAATTATTCACAAATAATATTACAGAACTACAATATTGACAACCAAGTCCTTCCCAAGAAAGAGGGGGCCTTCCGATAAAGATTTCTCCTTACTGGAGCGCAATTAAATAACCCCTCCTAGACATAACTTCCTTAGACATTGTCAATAATGCTATCTAATAATATTATTCAAATAATATGAATTATTGAGTTGATAATGTGAAATACTGTGCAGTGACAATTATTGAATCAATAATACAAAATATCAACAGTAGCAATTATTGAATCAATCATATAAAATAGCAACGTAGCAATTATTGATATAAAATATCAACGTAGCAATTATTGAATCAATAATATAAAATATTAAACAGTACTTGAGTAAGTGCCTTCTTACGTAAGAATCAATAATTCGAAATACTGTGCAATACAGTGTGCTACTGTGCAACACCGCGTATTACTGTATTTTAACCACCGGGTATTTCAACAGTACTAACGGTAACAACTACGTCCATTATTTTATAAAAAAGTTATTTCTGTCGCATTCTATACCTGACAGTTATTCTGTTGTGGGGCCCACAAATAGTTGCGCCGTCGTACGAATATTCCCCGACAACAAGAATATTCCATGACCAAACGAATATTCCCCGACAACAATGAATATTTTATAACCACTTGCTTATTTTGAAATATTTGCACATTTCACCCACAATTTTTCACATTTATCAAATCAACACCTTACTATTTCGAAATAATATATAAAGAAAATTAAATCTTTATTTATAAAAGTTGGGGTCTTACACCAATGGTGTCTTGTACGCTATTTTGTATGCCCAAACTGCATCATCGAGCTTAAGGGACCAATTCTTCCTCGTAGGATTTACAATTTTCTCTAAGATCCTTTTCACCTCACGATTGGACACCTCATCATGGCCGTTCGTTTGGAGATGGTACGCCATGGCGACTCGGTGATTCACCCCATATTTGGCCAATAGCACAGTAAACTGTCGATTGCAGAAATGGGTGCCCTCATCACTTCTAATAGCCCGAGGAGTCTCGAATCTTGTGAATATACTTTTTTGAAGAAATCACAAGACTACCCTATCATCATTAGTCGGCAAAGCTGCTACTTTTACCCACTTGGACATGTAATCCACTGTCAGCAAGATATACAAATTTCCACACGATGAAATAAAAGGCCCCATGAAGTCTATTCACCAGACGTCAAATATCTCAACCTCTAGGATCATATTCAAAGGCATCTCATTCCGTTTGGATTTATTACCCACTCGCTGACACCGATCACATTTTTGCATGAAGTTGTAAGAATCTTTAAACAAAGTCGGCCAATAAAAGCCTGCCTGAAGTACCTTGGCAGCTGTCCTCTCGCCCCCGTAGTGTTCACCATAGACTAATGAATGGCAATCCTGAAGTATGTTGTCCATCTCAATTTTTGAGATGCACCGTCTGATCATCCTATCTGCGCACTGCCTAAATAGGTAAGGTTCATCCCAAATATACCATTTAACATCATGTAAAAATTCTTCTTCTGGGGCCTAGTCAAATCAGAAGGGATAATGTTGCTCACTAAAAAGTTCGCAAAGTCCGCAAACCATGGCATTTCGCCTTGCACCATAAATAACTGCTCGTCCGGGAAGGACTCGTTAATCATCACTTTTTCATTTGTGTCTTTTCCCGGGTTCTCCAATCAGGATAAGTGGTCAGCCACTTGGTTTTCTGTCCCCTTTCTGTCTTTGATTTCCAAATAAAATTCTTGTAGAAGAAGTATCCATCGAATGAGACGGGGCTTTGCATCTTTCTTAGATATCAGGTATCGGATTGTAGCATAATCGGTGTATACAACAACTCTTGTGGCAATCAGATAAGATCAAAATTTATCAAATGCATATACCACCGCTAGAAGCTCCTTCTCTGTGGTAGTGTAATTCAGTTGGGCATCCGTCAGGGTTTTGTTGGCATAGTAGATGACATAAAAAACTTTGTCCCTGTGTTGCCCCAAGATAACTCCCACAGCGTAGTCACTCGCATCACACATCAGTTCAAATGGAAGAGACCAGTCAGGTGATGTGATAATGGGTGTCACAGTCAATTTCTTCTTTAAGTTCTTAAAAGCAGCTAAGCATTCATAGTCGAATCTAAATAGGACATCTTTCTCAAGCAAACTGCATAGTGGCTTAGTGATCTTTGAGAAGTCCTTTATGAAGCGGCGATAGAATCCCGCGTGGCCAAGGAAGCTACGAACCCCTTTCATAGAAGTTGGTGGAGGTAAGCTCTCAATAGTCTCCAGCATCGCTCTGTCCACCTCTAATTTTTTCCCTGAAACTTTGTGCCCCAATATAATGCCTTCTTGTACCATAATATGTCACTTTTCCCAATTCAGAACTAAATTGGTCTCAACACACCTCTTTAATACCAGAACCAGATTCTCCAAGCATATATCGAAGAAGTCTCCAAAGACTGAGAAGTCGTCCATGAAAACTTCCACATTTTGCTCGACCATATCGGAGAATATTGCCATCACACATCTGTGGAATGTGGCTAGAGCATTGCATAATCTGAAAGACATCCTCCTGAATGCAAAAGTACCATATGGGCATGTGAAGGTAGTTTTCTCCTGGTCTTCTGGAGCTATAACAATCTGGTTATACGCCGAATAACCATCCAAGAGGCAGTAGTAGTCATGTCCCGCTAACCTATCCAACATTTGGTCAATGAATGGGAGAGGGAAATGGTCTTTTCTTATAGCCTTGTTCAATCTACGATAGTCCATACAGACCCTCCACCATGTGACTATTCTGGTAGGTATCAATTCATTATTTTCATTGGACACTACTGTCATTCCCCCTTCTTCGGAACACATTGCACCGGGCTCACCCATGAGCTGTCAGAGATTGGATAAATGATTCCGGTGTCTAACCACTTTAGGATCTATTTCTTGACGACCTCTTTCATTATAGGATTCAATTTCCTCTGTTGCTCTACTGTCGACTTACTGTCATCCTCCAGGAGTATCTTATGCATGCAGAATGAGGGGTTGATCCCCTTTATGTCAGCTATGGTCCACCCAATAGCTGACTTGAATTCTTATAGCACTCGTAGCAACTTACTTTTCCAGGCCAGATGATAAGGCAGAAGCAATAATAATCAGCAAAGTGGAAGATTCCCCCAGATATGCGTATCTCAGATGATCAGGAAGAGGTTTAAGGTCAAGGGTCGGAGGCATCTCAAGAGAAGGCTTGAGTCGATCTGATGTCTCCCCAGTATGTCCAAGTGGTTCAATGGGAATCTTGAATTTTCTTATTTGTGGCACTGTGTTCAAAATTTGCACAAACTCCACAAAATCTGCATCATTCATGTTAGAGTCTCCCAGTAGAGCACTATCTAATGGATCCATGTTCATCACTTGCTCAACCTCTTCATGCAGTGCCCTGTCTACTACATCAACTCGGAAACACTCTTCTTCATCAGTGGGGAATTTAGTAGCTTTTAAAACATTAAACATAACCTCTTGGTCCTGAACCCTCATTGTCAGTTCTCTCTTCTGTACGTCTATGAGTGTTCGCCCGGCAGCTACAAAAGGTCTCCCAAGAATGATTGGTATGTCTTTGTCCTCTTCGTAGTCCAGAATAATAAAGTCGGCAAGGAAGATAAACTTGTCCACTTTAACTAAGACATCTTCTACGATACCCCTTAGATATGTGATGGACCTATCGGCAAGCTATAATGTTATATTTGTCGGCTTAGGAGCCGGCAATTCTAACTGTGTGAATACCGATAGATGGCATCAGATTTATACTTGCCCCCCAGTCACATAAGCACTTACTGAAGGACAATTTTCTAATGGAGCAAGGTATCGAAAAATTTCCTGGATCTTTAGCCTTCGGAGGTAGTTTACATTGCAATACTACATTGCATTCCTCTATCAAGGCGACTATTTCATAATCCTCTAGCTTCTTCTTCCTCGACAGTATGTCTTTCATAAACTTCACATAGCTTGGCATTTGTTCCAAAGCTTTTGTGAAAGGAATGTTAATCTACAGTTTCATAAACACCTCTAAGAACGTAGCGAACTGTTTGTCTAATTTCTGCTTCTGAAGCCTCTGAGGGTATGGTGCAGGAGGATAGACCACTTATGGTGTAGCATTGGTTTTCTCAGCTTTATCATGCTTCTCTGACTCCACTACATGCTCCCCATCCTTTTCATCATTCAAAGCTGCTTCAGGATTTTCTGCATATAGGCGCGACTTGGGGCCCGGCCGCCCTAGAGATCTGCAGTTTGCTTCCCAGACCTTAATGTGATAGCTTGACATTGTTCCTTTCCATCCTCTTTTCCTGGATTTTCTTCAATATTACTTGGCAAAGCCCCTTGCGGTCTGTTGGTCAACATATTGGCCATCTGGCCCATTTGATTCTCCAATGTTTTGATCGCCACCGCTTGGCTCTTTAACATCAACACGAGCTCTTCCATTTTAGTTTTCTTCTCTGGTTGTGGAGCAGGAGCTGGATGGTGTTGATGTTGTTGTTGAGGAAATCCGGGAGGATGTGATGGTCTGGGGCATACTGTGGATGAGACTATTGTGGTTGAGACTATTGTGGTTGGTATTATTGATATTGTTGTTGTTTAGGTTGGTGTTATTGAGCACTTTGATTATTACCAGCTGAAGTTTGAATGGTTTCTGTTGCTTGGATGGTACGAGTTACGAAATTGATTATGTGGCATTTGGTAGTTGCTGACAAATTGAACCGACTCTGCAGTGATAGCACATTGTTCTGTCGGGTGTGATCCTGCACATAACTCACAGACGAAGGCAACTTGATGAACTTTATTTTCAGTAATTGTGACACCCCCAAATCCGTGTAACATCGATTACAGGACATGGTGCTCATGATACAACATACATCCTCATCTATCTAAGTAAACTCCAGCAATAATAATAGTAATATTATAACTATTACGTACTTACTCAAAATAAAATCCCAAGTCTTTACAACCTTTAATAAACCAAAACTTAAACTTAGCGTTTATCGCTACATTACATCATATGCGGAAATATAAACTTATTTTATAAGGTAACTAGCATCATTTCATCTTAGTCTTCCCCTTGTCCTTGCCCGAGCCCTCAGCCTTCTCATCCTTAACTGAAAGGTTTAAGCAAGAATGAGCACAAATTGCCCAGCAAGTATATAAAGAAGTTTGAAAACATACATCAGGAGTAAAAACATCTGTATGACAATATCTCAACAGTTGAAAGAATTATCAAGTGTTAAACAAGAATATCAAAGATAAGAGTTTAGAATTCTCCATAGCATACTAAGGGGTGTTAAATACCCTGAACATTGCTTTGTTTCATCGAAAACTATCAGACGGTTTAACAATCAAATAGATTATAAACGGTCTCTGCAAGTACTCCAGGTGATCAGCCTATCGTACCCTACATTGTGCACAAGTATAAAGTTTAAACTGCATAAGCATAAATGGGACTATATGCCCGACATCTGTTTGCCCATTTATTCGGGTTGTTCATCTTAGTATTCATGCGAGACCGCACCAAAGCAATTTGGATTGGTAAACATTAAATAGCTTCGAAAGATTTGAATTAAATCATTTTTCATCAATAATAACTAGCCGAAAACAAAGGCCAGGAAACATACTTAGAAACAGTTCGATAATGACATGAAACTTATAAGCATAGTTGTTAGAATAATAACTGAGTAATCATCGATAAGCTTGCAAGATAATTGAAGTTGTATAACTTCACAACAAAGGAACTTGCACGAATAAATAGCTAGCATAAGTCCAATACTTACCCTCACTGAGATAAAATAAGTAAGGATTGAATAAATACCCAATAGAAATTAGGGCTAGGAAACTTGCCTGATACGTCTGCTATCGTTAAAGCTAGCAATTAACCTTCACGTAACCTAATCATATGTGTCACATTAAGCCATTAGGTTCTTGAACTCTAATTCGAAAGAAAATGATTTCCTTTCATTATAATTTCATTAATTAACTACCACGTATGCTATCATCAAACTAATTTAATCATATATCATGTTGCGTCATATAGATAAAGTGGTTCAATATGAGAATCTGAGTAAAAATAAGTTTTTGGAATTTTTCCCGGTTCGACCCGACCCAACCCGGATCAGACCCGGCCCGGACCGACCCGGACCGGCGCAGCTGCGCAGCCTCAAGCCGTGTTACCGGCGCAGCTGCGCTGCCTGGAAAACCCGGAACCCATCTTTGACTGGCGCAGCTGCGCATCGTTAAGCCGTATGAACGGCGCAGCTACTCTGCTCTTCATGCCCAGAAAATTTTTGCAGTTTTGAGCAGCCATCTTAGCGAATTAATTCCGATTAAACCATACATGATATGACCATGAAACTTGGACACAACATACTTCATCTAGCATACTATTTTACAAAAATATCACATTCCAGAAAATAGCAAATTAAGACCACGAATCGGCTACCTTGAAAAGTGTGCCAGGACAGGTTCTAACACTTAGAAAAATTCTGGAAAACCTAGAAATTTGCAGATTTTTATTTCCAACATGCTTGCTCTCGAAAATCATAACTTGCTCAATTTAACTCTGTTTCTTATGAAATTTGGTCAGGTTATACATCATACTACACAGTATTTTACAAAATTATTACACACACTAATCGGGTCATAGAAACCTTGATTCCAAGGCTCCGAAAAACCCAAAAAGTCACAGATTCTATGTTAAGCCATCTTTGACAAATTTTGTGATTTTGATTCTAGCATGCATGGGGTTGATTCCTACTGTCCAGACCACACATACTAACATATATACACGTAACCCAACCTTTAACTTCACTAAATTACCATGATTTGAACAATTTGACATCTAAGAGGCATTTTAGCAAACACTTAGCATGCATGGCATAAATTCATACGATTCAATGTGTAAGAGACATGAATTAAACCAGAACTTTCGTTCTCTACAACTATATATCAGAAACAAGCACTAGCATGGCATTACAATTCCAAAATAAGACATCTACCATGCTAATTCATGCATTTTTCACTATTTTCCTTCAAGAACATAAAAGTAGGTTTCATGGCTTACCTTGAATGTGAATTCCTCCTTGTTTAATCCGATAGCCATGCTTATTAGACTCTCCCAAAACTCCAGAAATCCTCCCTAACTCTCCACTCTCGTTCACTCAATTTCTTTAGCTCTCTTGGTGAAATTTTATCAACGTGAAGAATATAGAGGTGGAGAGTATATATATATTTATATTCTTAGCATGGATTTTACTTGTAACTTGCATTCTCAAATCATCATTTGAAAGACCCTTGATATATCCCATGATCACTTGCTAATTAAATCAAAGAAAATGAGAGTTAAAGAAAATGAAAAGGTTTGGTTTATTAAGGAGTTGTAACTCCCTCTCCCTCTATATTACTACATACGTATATACACCCTCCCTTGTCCCAGTATGCTGGTCACGTGGCCCCCTCCAGCTGCTGATTGGCTAAAAATATTATTATTATAATCAATTAAATAACCATTTTGACCCTTTTGCCCTCCGTAGCCAAATGTTTCGATACTTATATCGATTCCTACTAAAATCGGCGTGCCGGACGTCATGGGACTATCCGTTTCATCAAATTCATCTCCGAAATTCGTGGTTGACTTTTTACCCGAAAAGTCAACCGGTTGACTTTGACCAAAAAGTCAACCGTGACACATTTTCGTGGTTACAGTCTAACCTGACTAAATTCGACGTCCCGGACTCAAATACGCAGTCCGCTTCTCTAAATTCCACTCTGATCTCAAAATCATGCTTTAAAGCCATCTCACGAAATTAATAGAATTAATTCCATACTTAACCTATTTAAATAGTTGAATTAAACTAAACCAACCATTTAAATACTCCTCATTAAATATCATAAAATAACACATGTATGTATAATGCATATACATCTAAATAACAGAAAACACACCAAAATTTCACATAAATTCGTTTATTGATAATTGTTAAAAGACATAATAATCTCGGATATTACAGTAATAGAGTCAATTTTCTTCGACATCGCTGCCATTTGAGCTGATAATGCCGTGATGGCATCCACATCCAATACCCCCGCAACTCTTGGTTGAGGCATTCTAGCTGTTGGATTCTGAAAGTCATTTTCCGCCATGGTCTCAATCAATGCATAAGCTTCCTGTAGACACTCAAAATTTTCCTTGCCCAATACTAACACTGTAGGAGGGCAAAATCGTTAATCAAGCTAACCCCGGTCCCAACACCAGACATCCAATCTAAATCTGGCCACTAATGCCGGTCTTTTAGCCTAAATCAGATCACCAATATCGGTACTCCAGCTAACTCCGATCGTCAATCTGACCGTTAATCCACCTCCAATCGTCAATTGGACCGTCAGATCATCCCCGATCTCAATATCGGGACATCTGCTCTAACCCAATCATCGATATCGGGACAACCACAACACCGATCAACCTTATCGGGATGTCAAAGAAGCCTCGGTAGCAACCCGGGATGTATAAATCAGCCCCTGCAGCAACCCGAGATGTACAAATCAGCCCCGACAGTAACCCGGGAAGTACAACTCAACCCCGACATTAGTCCAGGAAGTCAGGTCTACTTCGGACATAAACCTGAAGTGCCAAAACACTTCCAGAAGAAAACTTGGAATGACCACGTCAGCCACAAAGGCAACACTGGGGACAAATAGACTCGAATAGGATCCAAGTCTTGAAAACAGCTCCCGGAAGCCAACCAGAGGCAGTGCCGACACCAAGGGCAACCCCGAGAGGGGAAAAGTGGTTATTTTACCAACTCTCATCTGATTCAGTCAAACTCAAGCCAAATTGATGCCGCCAAGGTCAGAAAAAACCACAATGGTGATTCCGGGTGAAAGCAGCACCAGACGGCTCATCGGGCAAACTGTGGGGAAATGAAGACCCGGTCATGAACCCATGTTTGGGGACATAAAAAGGGTTAAATACAATGTCATTGTGACACTCTCGGTGAGGGCTTTCAGAAAAGCTATAGCACGCCTCAAATGGAAGCTCCGATCAAAAGTTATGAAGTTTTGAACATGACAACGCGTCACCCGGCATACACACACTTCGAGATGACCAAGCTAGGCATGTGGGCCCCACCCTGGGGAGCCGCACCTCTACTTGCGGCAGTAGCAGGTAGAGCTAAGTCCCCCTAGCCTATATATAAAGGTGCACCCCCGTTCATTTTTAAGAATTGGAAACCGCAGCGAAACCCTGCCAGTTTTACACCTCTTCCAAACCCAAATATTTTCACTCCAACACGTAGATATACCCATATACTACCACATATCAAAAAACCATAGGTAGATTTGGGCGTTTAAAGCCTACGATTCGACAAAAAGCCCGCATTGCGGTCCATTGTAAGTATTTTTACGATCAGAAAGTCAATACTACTACTTTGCAGTGTTTTTCACTTACACACGAAGTTTTATCTTATAAATATGCCCGGAACTTAGTTCTGTGGCCGTTTTTCGTCAAAAATTAATACATTTTTGTACATAAACTCCATTTTCAACATTTCTACAACTCAGATTGACTATCTATCAGCTCCAGCAGCTTCAATGCACTAGCACACAGTGTTTAGCAACTTCGTCAGACTGGATTACCTTCCCAGTCTGGGTTTGGCCCTTTTTTGTGTTTATTTAACTGCAAATGTACAAACATTTCAATTCCGTCAAGCCCGTATTTCAAATCCGAGGTAGTTTACCGCTTTTATATATATTTACTTATATATAAGCGACATTCACCATCACTGGTACTAATATCAGTCCTGGTTGATACATTTATGTCAATATATATATATATATATATATATATATATATTATATTTATATATTTTCAGTCTGCCAAGACTATTTTGTGGCCATTTTATTGCTTTTGTAAACTTCCCCATACTTGGTGCTCTCCCTAGTCACTGGTGACTATTTTATGTCAATTTCAATTCCAGTACGGGCACCTGCGTGAAACATCGCCCTTTTCACTGTTTTCTATATACATATATATTTCATTTCTGTTATAGCCTGGATCATTTCATGGCTATTTACAATTTTTTATAAATATATATATATTTCAATTCTTGTCCGGGCTTGCGAGTGAAAACCCACCGCCCTTTCCAGCTTTTATATATATTAAATAATATATATTGCTTTATTCAATTTATTCAGCTGCTGCATTTAACGTTCATTTATATATAAATTTGCACTGATTTTTCTGCGGGAGGACTAGATTTATCCAAATCTCGCCAATTCTAGCTTTCAACGGTTCAAGCAGGCCCCGACAGAACCTGAAAGCTATAATGGCTGAGATTTCTTTAAATCTAGTTATTTTTATAGTTTTAGCTTCAAAAGCAACCTCGCGTCCCCTAGATCACTATCTAGTGGGAACGAGACGCTTCGGTCGTGCGGACCGGGATTTACTAAATGAATCCCTAGTTTTGGCTATTTTTGGATATTCATCTGTTTCTGTACAAATTCAAACTGTGCAGGTTTTCTAGCCACTCATATGTGAGCCTAGGAATCGTGGGATACATGATCAAACTGATCAGAATCTGATTCCCACGATGGACAAACTTCGATTTACAGATGTACCATGCTGATTTTTCTGTAAAATGTACATGCAAAGACCTTAAAATGGTTATCCGGATTTAAGGTCTCAACATAGTGAAAATATGGATTGTCGTGTCAGCGTCCCTCCGATGGTTTTCATACCCCTGAGGAGACCGACACTTTATATTCTTGAGGTCGAGGATGCTTCGCAGCTCGATAAATCACCAGTTCCATGCAGCCTTAAGGCTATAAAGATAAAGTTGAGAGTAGTGATATGCTTCAATTCCTATGTCAGCGTAAGGGTTTGATAAAACCAGCTTTCAAAATATCATTGTCAATTCAATTCAAAAGCTTTTACAAATCAAATTAAATAAATGCTTTTTGCAAATCAAATCAAAGATTGATTTTCAAATCAAATCAAACCCTTCGTATATAGGCTCAACGAAGCCTGTCAAAGCTTTCAATCAATCAAAAGGCCCAATTTTCAAACAGCATTCACTCAAGCATTCCAGTTTTAAGGGAAATATTGAAAAGATTGGGGTACTGTGTTTACACGGGAGTCCTGGGGTGCCTAACACCTTCCCCAAACTTAACTAAGCCCCCGAACTCAAAACTCGGATTTCAAAGGATCAAGTTTCGACAGTGTCCAGGAATTGGGCCTCTTTTCAAATCAAATTAGGTTGAGTTGGTACAACCATTTGCAAAACTACCAACTGGCGACTCTGTTTAAATCAAATCAAATTGTCGACATATACACATGTAGGCCTCTTTCCTAAAGAAACTCTTCAAAACCTTTTTCGCAATAAAAAGAGTAAGGGTAGAGATAACTTAGGAAGATCGATTTGAGAAAAACCGGGTTATAAACCAACCCGCGGTATTTCTTAAATTTTCCAACGTCGACACTTCCACAAAGCTCTTAGTGTATAAAGCTCCTCCTACAGCGGCATCCATGATCGGCCTAGATTGCCATCCCAAGCCGTTATAGAATGTATTGATCACCATCCAATCTGGCATCCCGTGGTGAGGACATTTCTATAGCATCTACTTATACCTTTCCCAAGCCTCATACAACGATTCTCTTTGTTGTTGCTCAAACTGAGATAGAGAACTCCTCAACTTCGCTGTTTTAGCCATTGGAATTAACTTTGGTAAAAATTTCTGAGCTAAATCCTCCCACATAGTAATTGATCCTGATGGTAACGAATGAAGCCAGCTCCTCGCTTTATCCCTCAAAGTAAATGGGAAGAGACGAAGCTTCACCTCATCATCCGACACGTTGTTGCACTTGACTTGAATGTGTCGCAAATTTCAATAAAACTCAGAAGATGTTCGTTCGGATCATCGTTAGGCGAACCCCCAAACTGGACTGTGTTCTGAACCATTTGAATCGTCGCTGGTTTGATTTCAAAGGTGTTAGCAGCTATCGCTGGCCGGACTATACTTAACTGTAGTTTATTGATGTTTGGCATAGAGTAATCCTTCAATGCTCTGTGTTCCTCGGTTGCCATTTGTACCGGTAGTTCAGTGTCTTCTTGTGTGTTAGTAGTACATGTATTCGCTCTCCAAGCTTTCCCATTGATATTATTCTGTCTGGGTACCAACGTAGAATTTGTAGATCGAGTGTGCATATACTAAACACAAGTACTTGAAACACAAAGAAAAATAAAATAGAAATAAGATAAGGTGTGAATTGTTCAAGTCAGACAAATTTAACTTAAATTAATGTCAATGGTAATAAAAATAACAACTTGCCCCCGGCAACGGCGCCAAAAACTTGTTGGCTTGTTTCGGTGTTAAAAAAACAGGCACAAACACGTGCAAGTATACACGGTCAACAAGTAATATATGATAAGTAAAGATCGTTCCCGCGGAGAAAAGTAATTACTCTTAATCTATCATGCAACAACTTTGTAGCTATTTCTGGCTGCTTAAATGAGTAAACAAGATATGAATTAATGACTAAAATGATTATCGACTGAAAATAACTAACTAACAAACGATTGATTCAAATTGGTAAGATATGGGATCCTAATGTCACTTAATGCATCATCCAGTCTACACACCTCTTGTTAGGCCTAATTAATTACTTCGGATTGCTAGTCGAGAGGACGAAGGTGAGAAATGGCTATCTTTCGATATACCAAGTCCATATCACATAAAATCCACAAAAGAGAAAGAATTCATCTGAACATCAATATTAACTAAATCACTATATGTCTATGTGACTTACAAACAATATCGATTTAAGTGCAAGCTCTCAATTGACTACATATGGTAAGCCGGTATATGTCTATCCGGATTACGAATCAAAAAATCTATCACATGCAAATTTCATGAACATATGCTAGCATGGCCCAATCTGAGTTTATACTTCCTCTTTCAATTCCATACAAACTATTAAGGTATATGGTGATCAAGCATCTAAACAATAAACACAACCATGCTAGGCAATCCATACATAATCAATCACACATAACAAAGAGGCATATAGATCTGAATTAAACAATAAGCTCCATTAGAATCCCGTAATGGTGATTAGTTCATCTCTGAATCAATAACCATTATGGGATTTGATCTAAGCATTGAAAACAAATAATGAAAGCAAAGAGAATTAAGAGAAGAGGGAATTGCAAATATGATAATCCTTCTTCCAAAATAAGCCTTCAAGCTAAGTTCAAGATCACAATCAGACCCAATTCAAAACCCTAATAATGGAAATTTATTAAGAGCAAAAGAGAGAAGCCCAAAATGGTAAGCTATAGTTTAGAACTCTCTCCACTCTCAAAAACCCTAAAAAATGGAAAATATAACGATTAAAACTTCGTCTTGTAACTTGCAAATACACCCATATATGGAAAATACGCTACAACAAATGTTTAAGTGAAAAAGTCAACAATTAACAGAAATTGACTGGCGCGGCCGCACCACCCTATAAGTCTTTTCTAGCGCATGCCCGCTAATCTTCAGGTTGGCTGTCTCCTGGCGCGACCGCGCGGCTTTTGTTCTTCTTGCCAGCGCTGTAACAATCCCAAAATTCATACAATATAATTATCATACTCGATCGTTAACAATACCACTTTATTATAACCTTACATCATTATTTGATAATAAAATCACTAAAAAAATGCTGAATATTTAAAACTTTTATAAATCTTTCTTTTTTTCCCTGAATCGCAACCTTAACATTACAAAACTTTGATTCAATTTTGTTACATGAATCGCTACAACGAAAGGACTATACAAAGTTTTACATTATAATTATTATCCATACACATCGGATAACCCAACTTACAACTTAACTATGATGATACAATCAAAATATCAATTACATTTCTCATAAAACATTAGCAATCTTCGTGAATATTGATCTCTACAATTCACTAAGCACATATCATTACCTTGCATCCTTGACCTGCAAAAATGGTTATTTGCAAGTGTGAGCTCGACATCTCAGCAAAACCTAACAGTTTTCATGCATCACATAGCACATAATAACATGCTCAACATACATCTCTTAATTACTGAAGTAACATAGCATACATGCTTTAACTCACATAACAATTATAAAAATTGAGTTCATTACTCAATCAACATTATTTAAATAAATAAATGTAGTCATACATTGACTCTAACATTTCATGCTTATAACATATATAACATATCATGCTCTTTGCAATACAATTTAAAACAGTTCATCATCAAGTTCACGTAGAAAATAGGAACTGAAAGACTTGCCTGGCTCGTAGATTACCAATTATCGAAAAATAACTTAATATAATCTGCTTCATGATCCTACAAAACGTATTACCATACGCATAAATTATTAGTCTCATAGCGACGTTTAGTAAACACTTAAGTAACTTCTACTTTATACTTTCTAATTCTCTTCTATTTACTCGTTTGACACTAACTGTCAAATCATATGTATAATTAACAATATCAGTTAATTATCACATACCTAATCCTCATCGTTATTTAACCAATCTAGGTTAACTCATTCCTCATTAACTATTTAATTAATAGTTAATTAACGCATAATTAAAATTCATCATATAATCACATTATATTTTCACATAATTAATCAACTAATAATTATATACTCATATTAAATTATAATTAAACAAATTATAATTTAAACATTCACTTTATTTATAATTAATCAATTATAATTACACAACTTATAATTTAATATAAACCATTACTCTAATTAAACAAATTATAATTAATCAAACTACATCATGCATTAAACTATAATTAAACCAATTATAATTTAAATTAAATAATTCCTTAGATTATAAATAATCAATTTTAATCCATGCACTCCTTAAATTATAATTAAATAAATTATAATTTAAGTTACACATTTACCTTAATTATAATTATTCCAAATTATAATCACATATTAAGTTATAATTACACAAATTATACTTCAAGTTAAACATTTACTTTGATTATAATAATCAAACTATATTCATTATAATTTAACAAATTAAATTAAACCTTTACTATAATTATAATTATTTCAAATTATAATTACATATTATATTTTATCAATATAATATATTAGAAATCATTTAGCATTCTAATGTAAGTTTAACATGTTATCACATCACACATTAGGTTAACTTTTATGTTCCAAATAAAATGCACAAAAAAAAACAAAGCTTCAAAACTTTCTACATACACCCCGCCGGGGCGGGGGTTCTAAGCCTAGCAGTGCCTGCCGGGGCGGGCCCCCTCTAGGGGTTCAAATTTTGCTCGCGAACTGTGCATAGAAAAAGCCAATTTGGCTTATTTCTCCACACCAAATTCCACTTTCAGTCAATATAATTCATAACAACTTTAATAGAAAACATAATTTCTAAACTCCTAACATTTTTCAACACATTTAATCCTTAAAACACATAGTTTACAACAATTAATTCCATAATTTTTGAAGAAAACCCATTGACAAGTGTTTTTGATGAAATTGAACACTATAGTTTATTTTCAAAACGAAATACACAATTCAAAATATGTTTGAATTCGTTTATAACCATATTAACATAATCTAACATCAATTTAAGCAACAACTAACAATCAACCATAAAATTTTGGTTTTCAAAGAACTATATATATAATTTTCAAAATACTTTCACTGTGACTTTTTGATGAACATGAATTCCTCATGTTCATCATATATATACATGAATTAAACATCCAATTAAGTATACAACTCAATTATAAACATATATGAACCCAATTCATACATATACATCATATTTATAAAAATTCCTCGTTAATTCATATACACAAATAACTAATACTCATGGAAAACATAAAAACATATTTAGAAGAACAAGGAATTGAGATTATACCCTTGTTGCTTAGGAGAACAAGATGATGATGATGATGTGTTTGACTCTCTCAAACTTCCTCTTCCTCTTTCTTCTTTCTCCCTTCTTCTTCTCTTTTCCTTTCTCTCCAACTCTATATTTTCTGTGTTTTCTCTCTAACACATACTAACCCTTCTAACTTCTAAACTAACGTAGTTTTTACAAAACATAAACTGATATCATATATATTATATGTATAACTATATAATATATATATATATATATATATATATATATATATATATATATATAACTCCCAATTATTAAATCACCCATTACTACCATAATTACAATTAATACAAAGAAGTTACAATTTGAATTTTAAAAGCCCTAAGGCTTGTTTGGCAAAACAAGTTATTTTAAAAAGAGGTTTTAATAGTTAAGGCCCCGTTTGGCAAAACTAATTTAAAACGATGCAAGGGCATTGTTTGGAAAAACAGTTTTAAAACTCTTTTAATTCTTTTAATAAATCATTTAACACATATTCTTAATGTTATCCTTTAACTAATTAAATCTTAACTCTAATTTAATTAATTAAAAATTAACATCAATTAATCACATAAACATTGTCACATAATTATAATTCCTCGCTAATTATAATTGCATGTAACACTCATCACATTACTCATCTAATTTAATTATCTCAATTAAATTAGAACTATAACATTAAATCATTATATCAATTAAATTAAATACTAAATATTTATTTAATTAATATATTACACTTAATTATATTACTCTATAATAATCACATAATTATTTATTTAACTCAATAAATAATTCAATTAAAATATTTATTTATTTCAATAAATATCAAAATTAACATTTAAATTATCTTCACATAAATTCACATATTTCACCATATATGACACATATACACATTCTCAAACTCAAAACGTCTCATAATAAGAATTTTATTCATTAAATTCTCATTTATAATTTCTAAAAAAATCCGAGTTGTCACAAGCACGGCTGCGCTGTGCTGAATTTTCTGCAGATTTTGCTGGTGCAATGCTGGTTTCCTGCCCATTTACTTGCTGCCTTAGTCTTCTTTCTTCTTTCACTTGTACCTACTCAGATGCCATTTCCACATGCCATAAGCTATGCCCCATCTTCAGCTCCCCACATGCTCACTATCTTGCCAAGTCCATGCCCTTTCCATACCATTGTTTGCCATTTGAGTTTCCTTAATGCAACCTATTAAACAAAGATAAAAAGCATAAAACAACACTAAAACACTTGAGTTTAAGCCATAATTCTAGCAAGTTGATAGCCAATAAGTAGGTATAAAACCTACTTATCAGTTACACTACAAAATCTTGACAATAAACTACCTAAAACATGAACAAGTTGCAAGATATGAGGGCTGCAATGTCGTTGATCGACATTGACTTCTCATTTCTGGGTAACCCAGAAATGAAGAACAACTCTAGTTTAGTGGTTTGACCATCCATATAATCTTGTAGTGATGTTGTTAGACACTGAAATGGCCATAGACGTGTACTACTACACTAACACTACAACTTACTCACACTTACCTGCCCATAAACCTAACAGATTGAAAATTAAACCGGGTCAAACTAGGGCTCAGGGAGTTGACCAGGCTGTTCTTCAATTAGTGAAAAACACCTAAGGCGACGGATTCTGTCGCTATAGCCTATAGCGATAGTTTTAATTGAAAATTAATAATAATAATTAAAATAAATAGAAATAAATAGTAAATAAGTAATAAGAAAAAAAATTAAAAATTGATTTTAAGTTATAATAAATAGTTTTAATATTTTGACATAAAATTTATTAATATTTAATTTATTTAAATATTAATGATAATAAAATTATTTACTAGTTGTATTAAATAAATTATTTAAAAATAATATTAATAGTTTAAAAATTAGTTTTAATAATAATAAATTATTTAAAAATGATATTAATGATTTAAAAATTATTATTAATAAAAATAAATTATTTAAAAATAATATTAATGATTTAAAAATCATTATGAATGATTATTAAATAATTAAAAATGATATTAATGATTTAAAAATTATTATAATTGATAATAAATCATTTAAAAATTATTTTGAGCCTTTAAAAATTATTATAAATATAAATTAAAATATTTAAAAGGGATATTGAAACTTTTAAATAAAGTGTATTGAAAAATCAACTTGATAGCTATTCAATAAAGCAATAAAAATATTGAACTGACACCGAAATCAACCCAGACACTAATAGTTGGATTAGAAATTAGTTGCTATTGTTTCTAACGACTGTTATAAATATATCTATACGTTGCGTAAATAATTTTCACATAACCTAATTAGCTGATCTTCATAAAGACAAGTTTTTCTAACTTTATTTAATTTCTATATTAAATGTAAGTCATATATATTGATATACGAACTTGTTATAAACATTATTCATGATATCTGTGATTTGAAAAGGGTTATTGCTTATTGTTCAAGCATAACCAAATCATATGAAATGTTATTGGCGTAAAATATGTTTTATTTGATATCAAAGCATAGACTGTGGTAAAACCAATATTGTTTAGTATATATATATATATATACTGATACTATTAGAACCGGCAGTTATAGCACTGACCAGGGGTTATATTTACATGCAGTTACAGCACTTACCTTGTTGGACTTGTAGGATGATATGGATACTCCTAGGATACGATTAGGCTGATCCCCTATGAGATATTCGAACAGAGCTTCTATAAGTCTTTGTGACTGTTTGGAGTGTGGTGTGGTTGACCGAATCAACTCGGGTTGCTAAGTCTATATGACTGACAAAAACTCGTAATGTGTAGAATTTGGCATATCAAACCAAAGTATATATATTGAAAAATTCTTTGAATAATGTGTTCCTAAAGTTCAGATACTGTGTGAGTATAAATTATAAATCTTTAAAAATTGTTGAGCCTTTTAAAGCTCATCCTTGCAAATGTTATTATTATTTGCAACTGTGACCTATACCCCTGGAAGTTCCAGCAACCATCCATGTGGGTAGATAATAATTCTATCATAATAGATTTTATTATATTAAGACAAAATTGTTGTTGGTAACACCTTGATGTAATATTTGAATTATATGTAATCGAATATTATTATGTTATTAATTTATTAGTTGAGTAGATTTACATTCTTAACAGAAAATAAGAACAAGTACAGTATCTATATGAACTATATATCTGAATGAGGGTATTAAATGATCTTGGGAGTTCTATAAGCACTGAGTTTCGCCCCTCAGTTCTAAGAACAATCTTATCATTTGTACTGTGAATGTCAAATAGATAGGAATTATCGATATGCAAGAAATATCTGTAAGATCATAAATCTATACATCCAAGTGAGGGTATCTGGATATAGTAATTGTTCTGACGAGAACTATTATCTGATATGGATACTATAAATTTTGGATTTATAGAAGTTATTATCTTATGGAATATTTACGTGAGCACCAAATCTGCTACAGGGAATGTAGAGAATTTGGGAGCATCACAAATTGGTATCAAAGCCCTAGGTTAGAAACCTTAGGAGGAAACCCTTAGGTTATAACCTCAGAAGAAATTAGACGGTATAGGAGATAGTAAGAAGATAATCTCGAATAGAGTTTATAAAGGGATGAAATACGGGAAAAATTTGTTAGGAAAAGTTAAACGATAAGAATACTAATAAAGTAATAAATATAATAAGTTGGGATTATTAGATACTAATCAATTTTATAAATCTGATTGTAGGATGTCAAATGAAAGGCAACTAATCGTGGTGGAACCAATTATAGATGCGGTGCCTTTGCAGATGATACCCCCTAACCATGCTCTGGTGGATGGGGTAGGGTCTTTGGTTTCCCGGTCAAGAGTTAGCATTACTCAAGAAGTCCTTTATCTGGAGAAAAGATTCCAGAAGTTAGAGAAGGAGTTGGAGAACGTAAAGAAGAGGCTAGCAGCAAAGAACAAGGAGTTGTAGGTTAATAGCACCAATTCCCAATAAGGGAATTTCAGAATATAGCTAGTGATAGGAATAAATCACTAGTCGGATATGTATTTTCTTCTTGTTGTATGTAAACTAGTGAACTAAAATGAATCACTAGCTATGTATGTAAAACCTTTAATGTGAAATACAAAGTTGTGTTCATCAAACTGAGTTATTTAATTACTGTGCAAGTATTTATATTTAGTTAATTGTTATATTTAGATAAATGGCACCCAGACGAAGACCTCGTGGAGAAATTAAAGAGGAACAAGTAGAAGCAGATCCCACACAAATCTTGGTGAATATTCTGGTGGGAGATCTACAAGTAAGAAAGGCAAATGCATTACCAGCTGCACCCAATAACCCAACTACTACCAAGTTTAAAGACTTTAAACTGGTAGGACCGCCAGAGTTCAAGGGGACCGATGAGCCAATGAAGGCTCAGACTTGGATTACAAAAATGGAGAAAATGTTTAATGTAATCAAGGTGAATGATAACCAAAAAGTGGATTTTGCCACTTTCTTTTTAAAGGAGGAAGCTAACCACTGGTGGGAAGCAAACAAGGTTCGCGCTGGAGATGGTGCCATTACTTGGGACAAGTTTAAGGAGTTTTTCTTTGCCAATTATTTTCCAACATTAATGTAGGATCGCATGAGAGTTTAATTTCTGGAATTAAAACAAGGGGAGTTGACGATATCACAGTACACAACCAAATTTAATGAGTTGGCTCGGTTTGCACCACATTAGGTAGATACTGAGGCAAGAAAGACGAGAAGATTTGAAGAGGGGCTAAAACCCCAAATTAGGAGTAAAATATCGGTGTTTCAATTGAAGACTTTCTTAGAGATTTTGAAAAGGCCATTATAGCTAAGAAGGAAGGAGAGGCCTTATTAAAGTTTCATAAGGAGAAGAGGACTAATACGGGAAAGCGAAGCACGAGTGGGAATTTTAACAACAACAACAGCAACAACAACAACAAGAGAAGGTGGGAGGTGGCTTTTCCAAACAACTCCAAAAAAGGAGGAAATAACTCTAATAATAATGTCAACAAAGGAGGAAACAACAATAATAATCAAAGAATTGAACGATGTCAAATATGTTGGAAGACTCACAAAGGGGCATGTTATTTCAGAGGGACGAAGTGTTATACCTGCGAGAAGATGGGCACTATTCCAACTGGTGTCCACAAAAGAAGGAAAAAAGCAAGAATGTCAAATGTTTCAACTGTGGGGCAGAGGGTCATGTGGCCAAGTTTTGAGCAAAACCCAAGAAGGTGAATCTGGGAGGAGGTCAAAATTTTAACAATAACCCCGAAATAGCTGCTCCAGGAGTTGCTCAAAATCGTTCGAATGCAAGAATGTTTAACATGACAGTAAGGGATGCTGTTGCAGCACAAGACGTGGTAACAGGTATTATCCCAAGTGATGTCGTAAATGCTTATGTGTTATTCAACTCTGGTGCTTCTTGTTCGTTTGCATCTGTTGATTTTGTTAAGAAATTAAAAATGCCATGTAAAGATCTAGAGGTACCTTTCAACATAGAAATTGCTAATAACAAAATAATCTCTGTTCATACAGTACATAAGTATTATAGTGTAGAAATTCAGGGATATAAGCTACCGGTAAACCTTATTCCTATACTGCTAGGGGAGTTTGATGTAATTTTGGGTATAGATTGGTTGGGTAGGCTTAAGGTAGTGATTGATTGCAAGCAAAAATAAGTAGGTTTAAGGACATCCTTGAAAACAAAGGTAGTATTCAAGGGAAGTTGTTCAACAAAAGCAAGTCCGGTGTTTAACAGTTATGCAGGCTAAGAGATTGCTTTGAAAAGGTAGTACAGGGTATTTAGCCTATATTGTGGATACGAGGAAAGAAGGGGGGAAATTAGATCAAATTCTTATAGTAAATGAGTTTTCAGACGTGTTTCCAAATGGCCTACCTGGTCTTCCACCTAACAGAGAGATTGCGTTTGTGATCGACCTTGCACCTGGTACAACACCAGTTTTAAAGGCACCATATAGGATGGCACCGGTAAAATTGAAGGAGTTACATATTTAGACACAAGAACTTTTAGATAAGAAGTACATACAACCTAGTGTTTCACCATAGGGAGCACCTATGTTGTTTATAAAGAAGAAGGATGGGACTTTAAAATTATATATAGATTATTGGGAGTTTAATAAGTTGACTATAAAGAATAAGTACCGCTTACAAATGATTGATGATTTATTTGATCAGTTAAAAGGAGCCGAGCATTTTTTGAAAATCGACTTACGATCGGGTTATCATCAGCTGAAGGTAAGAAAAGATGATGTGCCAAAGACTACGTTTAGGACACGATACGGACATTATGAGTTTCTTGTGATGTCCTTTGGGTTAACAAATGCACCAGCAACTTTTATGGATTTAATTGAATCAAGTGTTTAAGTCATATTTGGATAAATTTATGGTGGTATTTATTGATGATATCCTAAAATACTCTAAAACACGGGAGGAACATGCTGAACACTTGAGGGATGTGTTAGAGATACTATGAAAGGAATAACTCTACGTGAAATTTTCCAAGTGTGAATTCTGGTTAGAGGAAGTCCAGTTCCTAGGTCACGTAATTGATAAGAATGGGGTGGCAGTGGATCTGACGAAGATAGAAACAATCATGAATTGGGATCAACCAACAACACCAATAGAGGTGTGCAGGTTTCTTGGTTTGGCAGGGTACTATCGTCGTTTTATAAAAGATTTTTCAAAAATAGCGACTCCGCTAACCAATTTAACTCGAAAGATGGTGAAGTATATCTAGACAGACAAGTGTGAGGAGAGCTTTCATGAATTGAAGAAATTATTGAGTAGGGCTGATAAGTAGGTTTATACATACTTATTGGATATCAATTTGCTAGAATTGTAGCTTAAACTCAAGTGTTTTAGTGTCTTTTTATGTTTTTTTATCTTTGTTTTATAGGATGCATGAAGGAAACTCGAATGGCAAGCAATGGTATGGAAAGGGCATGGACTTGGCAAGATGGTGAGCATGTGGGGAGCTGAAGATGGGGCATAGCTTATGCATGTGAAAATGGCATCTAAGCAGGTACAATTGAAGGAAAAAAAAAAGCTAAAGCAGCAACAAAGATCAGCATTGCACCAGTAAATTCTGCAGGAAATACAGCATGGCATGGCCGCGCGGCCTTGAAGAATAAACCTGGCGCGCCCGAGCCAGGAAGTAGTCGAATTGAAGAACAGCGCGGTCGCGCCCAAAAATGCCTACATACTGGCGCAGCCGCACCAGTCAAATTCTGAAAAATTGTTGACTTTTCACTTAGACAGTTCCTGGAGCGAATTTTTCATACATGGGTTTATTTGCAAGTTACAAGACTAAGTTATAATCTTTTTATTTTCTATTCTAGGGTTTTTGAGAGTTGAAGAGAGTTCTAAGCTATAGTCTATCATTTTTTGGCTTCTCTCCTTTGCTCTTAGTAGATTTACTTATTTAGGGTTTTGAATTGGATCTGATTATGATCTTGAACTCAGCTTGAAGGCTTATTTTAGAAAAAGGATTATTAGATTTGCAATCTCCTCGTCTCTTATTCCCTTTACTTTCATTATTTGATTTCAATGCTTAGATCAAATCCCATAATGGTTATTGATTCAGAGATGAACTAATCACCATTATGGGATTCTAATGAAGCTTATTGTTTAATTTAGATCTATATGCCTCTTTGTGATGTACGATTGATTATGTATGATTACCTAGCATGGTTGTGTTTAGTGTTTAGATGCTTGATCACCATCTACCTTAATAGTTTGTATGGAAATAAAAAAAGAAGTATAAACTCAAATTTGGCCATGCTAGCATATGTTTATGAAATTTGCATGTTATAGATTTTGTGATTCATAATCCGGATAGACATATACCGACTTACCATATGTAGTCAATTGAGAGCTTGCAGTTGAATTGATATTGCTTGTGAGTCACATAGGCATATAGTGATTTAGGTAATATTGATGTTCATATGAATTCTATCTCTTTTGTGGATTTTATGTGATATGGATTTGGTTTATTAAAAGATAGCCATTTCTCACCTTCGTGCTCTCGACTAGCGATCCGAAATAATGAATTAAGCTTAACAAGAGGTGTATAATCTGGATGACGCATTAAGTGACATTAGGATCCCATATCTTCCCAATTTAAATCAATCATTTGTTAATTAGTTAATTTTAGTTTATAATCAATCTAATTTTTAATTTATACCTTTTTACTCGTTTGAGCAGCAAGAAATAGCTACAAAGTTATTGTATGATAGTTTAAATATAATTACTTTTCTCCGTGGGAATGATCTTTATTTATCATATATTACTTGTTGACCGCGTATACTTGCACGTGTTTGTGTCTGTTTTGTTAACACCGAAACAAGCCAACAAGTTTTTGGCGCCGTTGCCGGGGATATGTTGTTATTTTTATTACTATTAACATAAATTTAAGTTCAATTTGTCTAACTTGAACAATTCACACCTTATCTCATTTCTATTTTGTTTTTATTTGTGTTTCAGGTACTTGTGTTTAGTATATGCACACTCGATCTTCAAATTCTGTGTTGGTACCTAGACAAGATAATATCAACGGGAAAGCTTGGAGAGCAAATACACGTACTACTAACACACAAGAAGACATTGAACCACCTGGTAAAAATGGCAGCCGAGGAACATAAAGCATTGATGGATTACTCTATGCCAAACATCAATTAATTACGGTCGAGTATAGTCCGGCCAACGATAGCTATGAACTCCTTTGAAATCAAATAAGGGACAATTCAGATGGTTCAGAACACAGTCCAATTTGGGGTTTCAGCTACCGATGATCCGAACAAACAACTTCTAATTTTCATTGAAATTTGCGACACATTCAAGTACAACAACGTGTCGGATGGTGCGGTGAAGCTTCGTCTCTTTCCATTTACTTTGAGGGACAAAGAGAGGAGCTGGCTTCATTCATTACCATCAGGATCAATTACTACATGGGAGGATCTAGCTCAGAAATTTTTAGCCAAGTTCTTTCATATGGCCAAAACAACGAAGACGAGGAGTGCTCTATCTCAATTTGAGCAACAACAGGGAGAATCTTTGTATGAGGCCTAGGAACGCTATAAGGAGATGCTAAGAAAATGTCCTCACCACGGGATGCCAGATTAGATGGTGATCAATACTTTTTATAATTGTTTCGGATGGCAATCCAGGTTAATTATTGATGCTGCAGCAGGTGGAGCTTTGTGGGCTAAGAGCTTTGAGGAAGCTTATGCATTGATTGAGACAATGGCGGCAAATGACTTTCAGAATCCGACAGCTAGAATGTCTTAACCAAAAGTTGCCAGAGTATTGGATGTGGATGCCGTCACGGCATTATCAGCTTAGATGGCAGCAATGTCGAAGAAAATTGACTATATTACTGAAAACAAAGTTCACCAAGTTGCTTTCGTATATGAGTTATGTGCGGGATCACACCTAACAGAACAATGTGCTATCAATGCAAAGTCAGTTCAATTCGTCAGCAACTATCAAAAGCCACAGAATTAATTTCCGAACTCCTACCATCCAAACAACAAAAACCATCCAAACTTCACTGGAGTAACAATCAAGGTGCTCAACAACACCAACCTCAACAACAACATTACTAACCACAACAGTCTCATCAACAGTATACCCCTAGTTCGTCACATCTTATCGAATTTCATCAACAACAACATCAACAACAACATCAACACCATCCAGCTCCTACTACACAACCAGAGAAGAAAACTAAAATGGAAGAGCTCATGTTGATGTTAAAGAGCCAAGCAATGGCGATCAAAACCTTGGAGAATCAAATGGGCCAGGTGGCCAATATGTTGACCAATAGACCGCAAGGGGCTCTCCCAAGCAATACTGAAGCAAATCCAGGAAAAAGGATGGAAATGAACAATGTCATGCAATCACATTGAGGTCTGAGAAGTAAACTGCAGATCTGCGGACTGGCACGGCCACGCCCTAGGAAGAAGGAAACCTGGCGTAAGCACGCCCATGTGTAGAAAAGCCTGATGCAATTTTGAATGATGGGGATGATGGGAAGCCTGTAGTGGAGTCAGAGAAGCATGAAAAAGCTGAGAAAACCAATGCTACACCATAAGTTATCTACCCTCCTGCACCATATCCTCAGAGGTTTCAGAAACAAAAATTAGACAAATAGTTCGCGAAGTTTTTGGAGGTGCTTAAGAAACTGCAGATTAACATTCCTTTCGCCGAAGCTTTGGAACAAATGCCAAGCTATGCGAAGTTTATGAAAGGCATACTGTCAAGGAAGAAGAAGCTACTCCCTCCGTCCCATAATAAGTGATGTTTTAGGTGATTTCATTTGTCCCAAAATATTTGATGTTTTAGAAACTCTAGGAGCCTTAATTATAATATTTTCAAAATTACCCCTCATTACTCCTACTTCAATACCTAGATGGTTTTAACTCTCTCTCTCCTTATTAACACAAAGGGTATTATAGACAAATGATACTATATTTAATGCTATACAATTATTTCCTTAATGGTTGTGCCCAACTCTAAAACATCACTTATTATGGGATGGAGGGAGTAGAAGATTATGAAACAGTTGCCTTGACAGAGGAATGCAGTGCAGTATTGCAACGAAAACTACCTCCAAAGCTCAAAGACCCAGGCAGTTTTACGATACCTTACTCAATTAGAAAATTATCTTTCAATAAGTGCTTATGTGACTTGGGAGAGAGTATAAACTTTATGCCTATATCGGTATTCACACAGTTGGGATTACCGGCTCCTAAGCCAACAAATATTACATTGCAGCTTGCCGATAGGTCCATCACATACCCGAGGGGTATCGTAGAAGATGTCTTGGTTAAAGTGGACAAGTTTATCTTCCCTTCCGACTTTATTATTCTGGATTACGAGGAGGACAAAGACATACCAACCATTCTTAGGAGACCATTCATAGCTACCGGGCGAACACTCATAGACGTACAGAAAGGAGAACTGACAATGAGAGTTCAGGACTAAGAGGTCACTTTTAATGTCTTCAAAGCTATGAAGTTCCCCACTGACGAAGAAGACTATTTTTGGGTTGATATAGTCGATAGGGTACAGCATGAAGAGGCCGAGAAAGTGATGATCATGGATCCATTAAAGAGTGCTCTACTTAGAGACTCTGATATGGGTGATGCAGATGTTGTGGAGTATGTACAAATTTTGAACACAGTTCCACAGATGAGAAAATTCAAGATTCCCATTGAACCCCTTGGACATACTAGGGAGACATCGGATCGACTCAAACCTTCTCTTGAGATGCCTCCCACCTTTGACCTTAAACCTCTTCATGATCACTTGAGATACGCATTTCTGGGGGAATCTTCCATGTTGTAGATTATTATTGCTTCTGCTTTATCATCAAGCCAGGAAAGTAAGTTGTTGCGAGTTCTACGAGAATTTAAATCGTCTATTGGTTGGACCATAGCGAATATCAAGGGTACCAGCCCCTCATTCTGCATGCATAAGATACTCTTGGAGGATGACAGTAAGCCGACGATAAAGCAATAGAGGAGATTAAATCCTATTATGAAAGAGGTCGTCAAAAATGAGATCCTAAAGTGGTTAGATGCTGGAATCATTTATCCAATCTCTGACAGCTCATGGGTGAGCCCAGTGCAATGTGTTCCGAAGAAGGGGGCATGATAGTAGTGTCTAATGAAAATAATAAACTTATACCTACCAGAACAGTTACAGGGTGGAGGGTCTGCATGGACTATCGCAGATTGAACAAAGCTATAAGAAAGGACCATTTTCCTCTCCCGTTAATTGATAAAATAATGGATAGGTTAGCGGGACATGACTACTACTGCCTCTTGGATGGTTATTCGGGGTATAACCAGATTGTTATAGCCCTAGAAGACCAGGAGAAGACTACCTTCACGTGCCCATACGGTACTTTTGCATTCAGGAGGATGTCTTTCAGATTATGCAATGCTCTAGCCACATTCCAGAGAGGTATGATGGCAATATTCTTCGATATGGTCCAGCAAAATATAGAAGTTTTCATGGACGACTTTTCAGTCTTTGGAGACTCTTTTGACATATGCCTGGAGAATTTGGTTCTGGTATTAAAGAGGTGTGTTGAGACCAATTTAGTGCTGAATTGGGAAAAGTGCCATTTTATGGTACAGGAAGGCATTATATTGGGTCACAAAGTTTCCTGGAAAGGATTAGAGGTGGACAAAGCGAAGCTGGAGACTATTGAGAGCTTACCTCCACCAACTTCTGTGAAAGGGGTTCGTAGCTTCCTTGGGCACGTGGGATTTTATCACCGATTCATTAAGGACTTCTCAAAGATTACTAAGCCACTATGCAGTTTACTTGAGAAAGATGTCCCGTTTAGATTTGACGATGAATGGTTAGTCACTTTCGAACACTTGAAGAAGAGGTTGACTACGGCACCCATCATCACAACACCTGACTGGTCTCTTCCATTCGAACTAATGTGTGATGTGAGTGACTTCGCTGTGGGAGTTGTCTTAGGGCGGCACAGGGACAAGGTTTTTTAGGTTATCTACTATGTTAGTAAGACCCTAACTGATGCCCAACTAAATTACACTACCACAGAGAAGGAGCTTCTAGCGGTGGTATATGCATTTGACAAATTCCGGTCTTATCTGATTGGCACAAAAGTTGTCGTATACACCGATCATGCTGCAATTCGATACTTGATATCTAAGAAAAATGAAAAGCCCCGTCTCATTCGCTAGATACTTCTTCTGTAGGAATTTAATTTGGAAATCAAAGACAGAAAGGGGACCGAAAACCAAGAGGCTGACCACTTATCCCGATTGGAGAACCAGGGAAAGGAAACAAATGACAAAGTGATGATTAATGAGTCTTTCCCGGAAGAACAAATATTTGTGGTGCAAGGAGAAATGTCATGGTTTGCGGACTTTGCAAACTTTTTAGTGAGCAATATTATCCCTTCTGATTTGACTAGACCCTAGAAGAAGAAGTTTATATATGATGTTAAATGGTATATTTGGGATGAGCCTTACTTGTTTAAGTAGTGCGCCGATAAGATGATCAGACGGTGCATCCCAAAAAGTGAGACGGACATCATACTTCAGGATTACCATTCATCAGTCTATGGAGGACACTACGGGGGCGAGAGCACAGCTGCCAAAGTACTTCAGGGAGGCTTTTATTGGCCAAATTTGTTTAAAGATGCTTATAACTTTGTGCAAAAATGTGACCGGTGTCAGCGAGTTGGCAATATATCCAAACAAAATGAGATGCCTTTGAATATGATCCTAGAGGTTGAGATATTTGACGTCTGGGGGATAGACTTCATGGGGCCTTTCGTTTCGTTGTGTGGAAATTTGTATATCTTGCTGGCAGTGGATTACGTGTCCAAGTGGGTAGAAGTAGCAGTCTTACCGACTAATGATGCTAGGATGGTCTTGCGATTTCTTCAAAAGAGAATTTTCACAAGATTCGGGACTCCTCGGGCTATTATAAGTGATGAGGGCACCCATTTCTGCAATAGACAGTTTACTGCACTATTGGCCAAGTATGGGGTGAATCGCCGTATCACCACGGCGTACCATCCCCAAACGAACGACCAAGCTGAGGTGTCCAATCGTGAGGTGAAAAGGATATTAGAGAAAATTGTAAATTCCACAAGGAAGGATTGGTCCCTTAAGCTCGATGATGCAGTTGCGTACAAGACACCATTGGGTATGTCACCATATCAGTTAGTTTATGGGAAGGCTTTCCACCTACCCATGGAACTCGAGCACAAGGCCTGTTGAGCCATAAAAAAGTTGAACTTTGACTTGAAAGCTGCAGGGGAGAAGTTACTTCTCCAATTAAATGAGTTAGATGAATTCAGACTACAAGCTTACAAAAACTCAAAACTGTACAAAGAAAAAATGAAAAGGTGGCACGATCGCAAGATTATAGAAAGGAAATTAAAGCCGGGGAAAGCGGTATTGTTGTATAACTCTTGTCTTAGACTCTTTCCTGGAAAGCTCAAATCGAGGTGGTCGGGCCCTTTCACGGTGTAAACTATGTTTCCACATGGTGCAGTGGAGATTTACGAACAATACCCAAACAAACCATTTAAAGTGAATGGAAAAAGGTTGAAGCACTATTATGGAGGCGAAGTCGATCAGCAGAAAGTAGCCTCGATCCTTTCCACTACTGGACCATTTCAAACAGAGTCGAGCTAATTGACTTTAAACAAGCGCTCGATGGGAGGCACCCCATCATCTCTCTTCTCCCTTTTATATAATTCTTGTTACATTTCTCTATATTTCTCTCCCCCTTGTTTAATTCTGAAAACTCATGAAAATTTTGATCAATTTGGAGTTAGGAGCTTGTTGCATATATTTTTGGAGTTATGAACATATTGCATATACACACATATAGCATTTTTTGAGGAATCGCATATATATGAGTCACTTATATAGCAGTTTTGATGATTCAAACGTACATACATCTTACATAGTTAAATTTTGAATATAAAATCAAGTTATATCTCATATTTGAATGCTATGTGTGCAGGAGAGAAATTGCATGTTAGTTGATGCTTAGTTATCATCACTGCTGCAAGAAAATTTTTTGCTGGGCTCAGGGTAGCGTGGTCGTGCCAGCCTCAAGGTAAAAAGTCGTGCGGCCACGCCAATCTACAGAGGCCAGAGAGCATATCTGGGTACTCGAGCCCCCGCGCCAGCATTAAGGCCAAACTCTGCGCGGCCGTGCCTGACCTAAAAATCCTGCTGGTTAAAATTTTTAAAGCATTCGACCCAAGCCCTGAAATCCTAATCCTATTTGGTCGAATCCTTATCAGATTATAACATCCCATATACTCAGACTCTTTTCCCTCTTCTATACACAAACCCTCTCATATACATCCTCCTACCCTCTCAAAAAGCCTATTCTAATCCAACTACATATCCTTCTCATAATTCCTCCTTATTAACCCTAGCCTCCACTGCTAAATCTTTCTCGCATCTCTTTCAAATTCTCTAAGCCCTACCCAATAGTAACCCCAGTCCATCTGTTCTTCATCTTCGAACACAAGTCTCCATCAAAGCTTAGCCCTAGCCACTCAAATTCCATCATCATCATACTCATCAATTAGGGTTGGTAACAAGGGATTTCATAGGAGAATTTTGGGGATCATTTTTTAGAAGTTAGGGTTTGAAGATATAAGGTTTTAGAGTATAAGTTTGGGGGTATCAGATTAGGGTTTGCAAAGGAATTGTTTGCAAGCGATCATGGGTCCAAAGAGAGCTCGCTTTGCCACTCCAGAGTCGCCTTCGCAAAGCAGCTAGAATGAGGATACTGTGGACTTGACCAGGTTCATCAGCCTCGCGGCACAGACTGAATATTACCGTATTGCTGCTAAGATATTTGTGAAGGAGCAGGGATTGAAGCCGGGCAAAGAAGATGGCGAAATGCTTGCCATGATCCGAGATAGGGCCTAGTTTGGAGTTGTGACAACGCCTGTGCCTGCTTCGATGGCCATAGTTCGCGAATTCTATGTGAACGCCAAGGAGACACATAGCGACTTCTCGTTCATCCGGGGCTTTCAAGTTGAGTACCGTCTGCTGGCGATATGTGAGGTTTTCAATTTGCCTTCAATTCCAGCTGGTCGAGTAAATTGGGTTGAGGCAGAGCGTTTTGAGACTGACTTGGATAGGGTGATCACAGATTTATGCATGTCAGGCACAAAGTGGAACTATAAGGCGGGCACCGATACACCCACCAATTTCCCAAGCTCAGTCCTGAACTGATATACAAAGGCGTGGAACCTATTTATCTGTGCCAATCTGATGTCGTCTACGCACCAGCATGATATTCCGGTCGAGAGGGCAATTATTCTGTCGAAAATCAATACTGGAAAGTATATAGATATTGGCCATTTACTCCATTAGAATATAATACGCTACATGCGGGGCAGCACCACTGGCAGTATTCCAAATGCTTCAATCGTGACGCATCTGTGCACCCAGGCTGGGCTTGACTTAGATGACGAGCAGGTTCAGATGCTGAGCCAGGACATCACGCATGCCACCATTAAGAAGTTTGAAGATTGGGCTGGTGGCAAGGCACATCCGCGGGGCAAAGGATTCATTCTGCCAACTCCTCCACCAGTGCCTCCACCACAGCCAGCAGAGGCAGCCGCTCCTCCTCCAGCCAGTGAAGTGAATTAGGATCACAGAATGAGGCAATTGGAGAGGAGGTTGGACGCTCTACATAGCAACTTCTCAGCTTTTGCCGATGGGCTATCTCGTTCCTTGGTTGAGGCCTTTGCACAGCAGGGGACACTTGTTAAGTGGCCTATCTTCGGTTCTGCCATGCCATACCCGCCGCCAGATTCACCACCCGAGGAGGGTGGCCATGCCGATACATAGGGGAGTTTCTTTACCCTTTATCTCCAATGAGGACATTAAAAATTTTAAGTTTGGGGGTATTAGGGGTTGTTAGTAGTTAGTTGCATATAGTTTTTATTATATGTTTAGCACTCATTAGTTAAATTTAGGCATAATTTTTTTTCAGTTTTTGTTTTGTTTTGTTTATTTAGTATGTGTTTAGTTGCATTTCATAGCATAATCAAATGTTTTTAGCCTGTTGAATTCCAGTATGGCCGATGATGATATTGAAATATGTTTTAAGATTTTTGAACTCAGTTGGTAACTTAAGCTTAGTTATAATTTTATACATGATCTAGTCTGTGCCTGTTGCTTTGATGTTACCGAATAACACGACATTGTTATTATTTACTTGTTGGGTAGATTAGCACATGCTTGTCTTCTGAGGGCAAAAATTTGTTTATAATGATAGAATTGTATAGAAAAATGATTAATGGCCATAATGACACAGAAATGCAAATTTGGGGGAAAACATTGGGTATGCACATGCTAAAAAGAAAAAGAAACAGAAAAAGTAAAGAAAAGAAAATGAGCAAAAAAATATATTAGTAGTATAGTTTGCATAACATGTAGTTGCATCTGTGTTGTGGCTTGAAAGCAAGCAATAGTTCAAGTTTGGGGGTATTTGATAAATAGGTTTTATACCTACTTATTGGATATCAACTTGCTAGAATTATGTCTTAAACTCAAGTGTTTTAGTGTCTTTTTATGTTTTTTTATCTTTGTTTTGTAGGTTGAATGAAGGAAACTCGAATGGCAAGCAATGGTATGGAAAGGGCATGGACTTGGCAAGATGGTGAGCATGTGGCGAGCTGAAGATGGGGCATAGCTTATGGCATTTGAAAATAGCATTTGAGCAAGTACAAGTAAAGGCAAAAGAAGAGCTAAAGCAGCAGGTAAGCAGCTGCAAAGATCAGCATTGCACCAGCAAATTCTACAGGAAATACGGCATGGTGCAGCCGCGCGTCCTTGAAGAGTAGACCTGGAAGCAACCGAACTGAGGAACAGGGCGCCCGCTCCCAAAAAGGCCTACGTACTGGCGCTGCCACGCTAGTCAACTTCTGAAAAATTGTTGACTTTTCACTTAGACAGTTGTTGTATCGTATTTTCCATACATGGGTGTATTGGCAAGTTACAAGACTAAGTTTTAATTGTTTTATTTTCTATTCTAGGGTTTTTGAGAGCCAAAGAGAGTTCTAAGCTATAGTCTATCATTTTTTGTCTTCTCTCCTTTGCTCTTAGTAGATTTATTTATTTAGGGTTTTGAATTGGATCTGATTATGATCTTGAACTTAGCTTGAAGGCTTATTTTGGAAAGAGGATTATTAGATTTACAATCTTCTCTTCTCTTATTACCTTTACTTTCATTATTTGATTTCAATACTTAGATCAAATCCCATAATGGTTATTGATTCAGAGATGAACTAATCACCATTATGGGATTATAATGAAGCTTATTGTTTAATTCAGATCTATATGCCTCTTTGTGATGTGTGATTGATTATGTATGATTGCCTAGCATGGTTGTGTTTAGTGTTTAGATGCTTGATCACCATCTACCTTAATAGTTTGTATGGAATTGAAAGAGGAAGTATAAACTCAGATTTGACCATGCTAGCATATGTTCATAAAATTTGCATGCGACAGATTTTGTGATTCGTAATCCGAATACACATATACCGGCTTATCATATGTAGTCAATTGAGAGCTTGCACTTATATTGATATTGCTTGTAAGTCACATAGACATATAGTGATTTAGGTAATATTGATGTTCATATGAATTCTATCTCTTTTGTGGATTTTATGTGATATGGATTTGGTTTATTGAAAGATAGCTATTTCTCACCTTCGTGCTCTCGATTAGCAATCCGAAATAATGAATGAAGCTTAACAAGAGGTGTATAATCTGGATGACGCATTAAGTGACATTAGGATCCCATATCTTCCCAATTGAAATCAATCGTTTGTTAATTAGTTAATTTTAGTTTATAATCATTCTAGTTATTAATTCACACCTTGTTTACTCGTTTGAGCTGCCAGAAATAGCTACAAAGTTGTTGCATGATAGTTTAAATATAATTGTTTTTCTCCATGGGAACAATCTTTACTTATCATATATTACTTTTTGACAGTGTATACTTGCACGTGTTTGTGTCTGTTTTGTTAACACCGAAACAAGCCAACAAGGGCACCAGTACTATCACTACAAGATGATATTGGGGTCTTGTGGTTTATAGTGATGCTTCACACAGGGGTTTAGGATGTGTGTTAATGCAACATGGGAAGGTGATCACATATGCTTCGCGACAACTTAAAGATTATGAGAAAAGATATCCTACTCACGATCTGGAGTTAGCCGTAGTAGTTTTTTCTTTGAAGATTTGGCGACATTATTTGTATGGGGGAAAGTGTGAAATATACACAGATCACAAAAGTTTGAAGTATGTTTTTACACAGAAGGAGCTGAATATGAGGCAGAGGAGGTGGTTAGAGTTAATAAAGGACTTTGATTGTGAGATCCTATATCATCCTGGTAAAGCCAACATAGTTGCCGATGCATTGAGACGAAATAATCAAGAAAAGTTTAATGTCATCATAAACAACGAGGTACTGATAAAAGAGTTTGAAAAACTCAGGATTGAAGTGAGAGCTCCAACTAACTCTAACCAGAAGCTATTTGCGATAGAGACAACCTTAACTTTAATGGATAGAATCAAGGAAATGTAGGAGAAGGATGAATCATGTCAGAAGTGTAAGGACGAGATAACTCAAGGAAAGAACATCAAGTTCTAAGTAGATAAAGAGGGAATACTGAGGTATGAGGATAGAATTTGGGTTCCACCGATACCGGTACCTAAAGATAAAATCTTAACAGAAGCTTAAAGTTTCAAGTTTGTTGTGCACCCAAGAAGTACTAAGTTGTATAAAGACTTGAGTCAGCATTTTTGGTGGTCGAACATGGAACGAGAGATAGCAGAATGGGTAAGCAAATGTCTCACATATCAAAGAGTTAAAGCAGAACATCAAAGACCGAGTGGATTACTACAACCTCCACCGATTCCTGAATGAAAATGGGAGCACATTACCTTGACTTTGTGGTAGGACTTCCTGTCACCCAAAAAAAGACACAATGCCATTTGGGTAATAGTTGATCGTCTCAACAAATCAACCCATTTTCTGCCTATTAAGGTTACTTATAGTCTTGATCAGTTGGCAAAGTTCTACATAAAAGAGATTATCTCTAGACATGGAGTTCTTGTATCTATAGTGTCAGATAGAGATCCACGGTTTACTTCAAACTTTTGGAGGAGTCTTTAGATGCATTAAGGAACCCAGTTGAAGTTGAGTACAACATATCACCTACAAACCGATGGACAAAGTGAGAGAATTATTCAAATGTTGGAGGATATGTTGAGAACCTGTATTATGGATTTCAAAGGGAATTGGGATGATCAGTTGCCTTTGGTAGAATTCGCGTATAACAACAGTTACCATGCCAGTATAGGAATGCCGCCATATGAAGCCTTGTACGGTAGAAATTGTAGAACCCCTTTGTGCTGGGATGAATTTGGGGAAAGGAAAATGCTTGGACCTGAGCTAGTTCAGCAAACCACTGAGAAGATCCGAATTATGCGTCAACGGTTGCAAGCATCTTAAGACCGACAGAAGAAATATGCAGATCAACACAGACATCTCAGAGAATTTAGTGTCGGAAGTCATGTATTTTTGAAAGTATCCCCTTGGAAAGGCAAGAATCGTTTTGGTAAAAAGGGAAAGCTAAGCTCGAGATTAATTAGCCCATTTCAGGTATTAAAGAGAATAGGTGAAGTAGCCTACGACGTAGCCCTACCCCCAGAGTTAGAACACATCCATAATGTGTTTCATGTGTCTGTGCTACGTTTATATAAACCTGATTATAAGCACATTATAAACTATGAACCTGTTCAGATAGAGAAAGACTTATCTTATGTAGAAATTTCGGTACAAATAGTTTATCGAAAGGAACAGGTGTTAAGAAATAAGGTTATTTCATCGGTTAAAGTGATCTGAAAGAATCATAATATTGAAGAGGCTACGTGGAAGCTAGAAGATATAATGCAAGAAGATTTCCCATATTTGTTTTCATAGAATGTAATTTCAATTTCGGGACGAAATTCTTATAAGAAGGGGTGATTATAATAATCCCAACTCTAAATAGGAATATTAATATAACATGTAAATATTAATATGTTTTATATCTAGTGCAATGTGTATTTAGCTTTATTATTGCTACATATATATATATATATATATATATATATATATATATATATATATCAACAGATAAGATATAATTATGAAAACATAGATGGCATATTTTTATTAGTAAACCCTAGTCTAAGATTCTATTTAAATAAGAAACCCTAACTGGAATTATAAATAAAAATTATAACTTAATATATTGATAATTATATAAAAGATTTTGAATAATTATGAGCATTAATTTTATGAATGTTTAACTAAGAAATGAATTGAAAAATATTGCTAGAAAACCCTAATTGAGGATTAGGAAACCCTAACCCTAATTTTATTTATTAACCTTAATTCTAAATTTTAAAAACCCTAATGGTTCAATTTTAGTTTATGGGTTTCTAAGATAACATGAAATGACTAATTTAACCTTATATTTAATTATGAAATTCCCAAAATACCCGTAGTATATGTAAAATGACTAAAATACCCTTAATTCTTTATTTTTGAAAGAGATAAGATCAAATCTTTACCTCAACAAGCAAATGATTTGCCTCATGCTTCTATTAGAACCCTAAGTTGACAACGTAACACTACACACTTATTAATCTAGGCTTAGTTGTCAAGTGAAGGAGAGTATTAACTTTTTACCCCACTTTAAGTTTTCTTATAAGGCTAAGTGATAAGATCTTAAAGCCACAAATTTTACACTTAAAGTATATCACAAACAAACTCCCAAACACTCCTCAGCAAGGCCAGATCAGATCAGAAAGTAGAGAATCAAAAGTTACTCAAAAAGGTCAAAACCTAACCCTAGCTTTAGATCTTTGAATCTGAAATAGTAATGTTGTTTTTATTTTTTAAATATGTTAATTAGTATGTTGTTTAGTGTTCTGGGTTGCTAAAACATGAATCTATAACACTTAAATGCGTGAAAATAGTGATTTAAACAAAACTGCCAAAACTTAAAAAAAATGGCCTGACAGTCGAATGTCAGACCATATAGCTTGTGATCTGTTAATGGTTTAAGTGTTTTAAAGGTTTGTAGTTATACTATGTAGTATTGTTAGTAGCCTAGAAATGGTAGCATGGAAATCAGATTAATAGATTGGAAGATATAGGCAGTCAAAACCCGTTGATCGACCATGACATTCAGTTTTCTAGAAAACCCAAAAAACTGAAGAACACGACTGACAAGCCATTTGACCGACTTTATTAATTTAACTATTAGGATGTTAGGATGTATCTAGATTATACCCTGACATGGGCACTACACCACCAGAGCACTCCAAAGCCTTACAAAATCACAGATCGAACGTTATTAAAGGTAAAACTACGTTGACCGTTCAGCTTGCATTTCCGGGTAACCCAAAAATCCAAAGCAGCGTTCTGACAAGACCTTTAAGGGCCCAGATCTTGCTACCTTATGATACTTAGACTCTATAAGTGCTACCCTTTTGTACTCTAATAGTTCACTACAAAATCTTGATAATAAACTACCTAAAACATGAACAGGTTGCAAGATATGAGGGCTGCAATGTCGATGACCGACATTGACTTCTCAATTCTGGGTAAACCAAAAATGAAGAACAGCTTTGGCTTAGTGGTTTGACCATCCATATAATCTTGTAGCGATGTTGTTAGACACTGAAATGGTCATAGATGTGTACTACTACACTAACACTACAACTTGATCACACTTACCTACCCAGAAGCCTAATAGATTGAAAATTAAACCGGGTCAAAATTAGGCTCAGGGAGTTGACCAGATTGTTCTTCAATTGTTGAAGAACACCTAAGGCGACGGATTCTGTCACTATAGCATATCACTAACAGTTTTAGTTGAAAATTAATAATAATAATTAAAATAATTAAAATAAATAGAAATAAATACTAAATAATTAATACATAAATTTAAAAATTCATTTTAAGTTATAATAAATAGTTTTTAATATTTTGACATAAAATTTATTAATGTTTAATTTATTTAAATATTAATGATAATAAAATTATTTAATAATTATATTAAATAAATTATTTTAAAATGATATTAATGATTTAAAAATTATTATTAATAAAAATAAATTATTTAAAAATAATATTAATGATTTAAAAATCATTATAAATGATTATTAAATATTTAAAAATGATATTAATGATTTAAAAATCATTATAATTGATAATAAATTATTTAAAAATTATTTTGAGCCTTTGGAAATTATTATAAATAGTAATTAAAATATTTAAAAGGGATATTAAAATTTTAAAATAAAGTGTATTAAAAAATCAACTTGATAGCTATTCAATAAAGCAATAAAATACTGAACAGACACCGAAATCAACCCAAACACTAATAGTTGGAATAGAAATTAGTTGCTATTGCTTCTAACGACTGTTATAAATATATCTATAGGTTGCATAAATAATTTCCACATAACCTAATTAGTTGATCTTCATAAAGACAAGTTTTTTTAACTTCATTTAATTTCTATATTAAATGTAAGTCTTATATATTGATATATGAACTCGTTATAAACATTATTTGTGATATCTGTGATTTAAAAAGGGTTATTGCTTATTGTTCAAGCATAACCAAACTATATGAACTGTTATTTGCGTAAAATATATTTGATTTGATATCAAAACATAGACTGTGGTAAAACTAATATTGTTTGCTACAGATATATATACTGATATTATTAGAACCAACAGTTATAGCATTGGTCGGGGGTTATATTTACAGGCAGTTATAGTACTGACCTTGTTGGACTTGTAGGATGATATGCATACTCCTAGGATACGATTAGGCTGATCCCCTATAAGATATCCGAACAGAGCTCCTATAAGTCTTTGTGACTGTTAGGAGTGTGGTGTGGTTGATCGAATTAAGTCGGGTTGCTAAGTCTATATGACTGACAGAAACTCGTAATGTGTTCGGTTTGGCAGATCAAACCTCAATATATATATTGAAAAATTCTTTGAACAATGTGTTTAAAAAGTTCAAATATTGTGTGAGTATAATTTATAAATCTTTAAAAATTACTAAGCCTTATAAAGCTCATCCTTACAAAAGTTATTTTCCTTTGCAGCTGTGACCCATACCCCAGGAAGTTCCAGCAACCATCCATGTGGGTATATAATAATTCTATCAAAATAGATTTTATTGTATTAAGACTAAATTGTTGTTGGTAACACCCTGATGTAATAGTTGAATTATATGTAATCGAATATTATTGTGTTATTAATTTATCAGTTGAGTATATTTACATTCTTAACAGAAAATAAGAATAAGTACATTATCTATCTAAACTAGATATCTGAATGAGGGTATTGAATGATCTTGGGAGTTCTGTAAGCACTGAGGTCGACCCGCGGTTCCAAGAACAAGCTTATTATTTGTAATGTATTTGTTAGATAGATAGGAATTATCGATATGCAATAAATATCTGTAAGATCATAAATCTATAGATCCAAGTGAGGGTATTCGAATATAGTAATTGTTCTGACGAGAACTATTATCTGATATAGATACTGTAAATTTTTTATTTATAGAAGTTATTATCTTATGGAATATTTGTGTGAGCACCAAATCTTCTACAAAGAATGTAGAGAATTCGGGGGCGTCACAGTTCGCTTAGTATTCCTTAACCACGGCTACCACTACTGCTTCGGGCTGATCATTGAAGATGTCCCATCCTTGCTCTATGATTTGGGTCCCCATCTCACCATCCCTTACATCGGGCCGAAGGCCTCGTTCACGGGTGAGTGTCTTATTTGCCAAAAAATCAAACCTGTCTGCGGCGAAGGCACTGCTGAATTTTTTGAGATCAAATGGTCTTGTGGGGGTGTACGAACCCTCACCCTTATGTCGTTTTGGTGCTCTAGGTGGCATGGTGTCGCAACCCAAAATCAACTATTTCCTAAGTGAATTCTTATTGTGGCCTTGTCGACGTCGGTGGTGAAATTCGGGTCGAGTTGGACCCGTATCTTTCTCTCTTCCTAAGTTCTGTCTACGCTTATTCTTTTAATTGTGAAAAATGTTTTGAAGGGTTTTTTAGGAAAAGACCAACATGTATCATGTCGACGATTTGAACGTTTTACAGAGTCGCCAGTTGGTAGTTTTGAAATGGTTGTACCAACTCAACCGAGTTTTATTTGAAAAGAGGCCCAATTTGTTGGATATTATCGAAATTGAATCTTTAAAATCGAAGTTCTAAGTTCGTGGGCTTGGTTAAGTGTGGGAAGGTGTTAGGCACCCCATAACTCCCGTGTAAACACGGTACCGCATCTTTTTTATATTTCCCTTTTAAATTTGCAATGTGTGTGTGTGAATGCTGGAAGAAATTGTGCCTATATTTGATTGATTAAAAGCATGGATATGCTTCGTTGAACCTATGTACGAAGGGTTTGATTTGATTTGCAAAAGTCTCTTTTTTAGATAAGATTATTAAAATAATATTTTAAAAGCAGGTTTTCAAACCTTTACGCTAACATAGGAATTGAAGCATATAAACACTTCCGTTTTATCTTTTTAACCTTTTGGCTCAATTTGCATGGTGATTATCGGGCTGCGAAGCATCCTCGACCACATAATATATACAAGTGTCAGTCTCCTCATGAGCATGACAGCCATCGGAGTGACTCTGACACGACAAACTATTATTCTCATTATATTGAGACCTTAAACCCGGATAACCATTTTAAGGTCTTTTCGGATGTAAATTTTATAGAAAATTTAGCAGGGTACATTTGTAAAGTGGAGTTTGTCCATTGTGGGAATCAGATTCTGATCAATTTGATCACTATAGACACTCAAAATTTTCCTTGACCCAATGCCGGTCCTTTAATTCAAATTCGGCCGCCAATGCAGGTCCTGAAACCTAAACCCGATCACCAATGTCGATAGTTTATCCAGCTCCGATCTCCAATCGAACCGTCAATCCTGCTCTGATCTCTAATCGGATCGTCAATCCAGCTCTAATCTCCAATCAGACAGTCCATCCAGCTCCGATCTCCAATCGGACCATCAATCCAGCTCCGATCTCTAATCGGACCTTCTATCCAGCTCTGATCTCCAATCGAACCGTCAATCCAGCTTTGATCTCCAATCGAACAGTCTATCCAGCTCCGATCTCTAATCGGACCGTCAATCCAGCTCTGATCTTCAATCATACTGTCCATCCAGTTCTAATCTCCAATCGGACCGTTAATCCAACTCTGATCTACAATCGAACCGTCTATCCAGCTCTTATCTCCAATCGAATCGTCAATCCAGCTCCGATCTCTAATCGGACCGTTAATCCAGCTCTGATCTCCAATCGGATCGTCTATCCAGCTCTGATCTTTAATCGGGCCGTCTATCCAACTTCGATCTCTAATCGGACCGTCTATCCAGCTCCTATCTCCAATCGAACCTATAATCCAGCTTCGATCTCCAATTGAACCGTCAATCCAGCTTCGATCTCCAAATGGACCTTCTATCCAGCTCCGATCTCTAATCGGACAGTCTTTCCAGCTCCGATCTCCGATCGGACCGTCAGTCAAACCCTAATCTCAATATCGGGCCTTCAAGTCAGCCCCGACATTAACCCGGGAGGTACAGTTCAACCTTGGCATCAACCTAGGACGTGTCAAGTCATCCTCGATCTCAGCCCGGGAAGTACAGATAAGCCTCAGCATCAAGCCAGGAAGTGCAGTTCAGCCCCAGAGACAACCCTGGGAAGCCAGATCCATCAAAGGTCGTGCCGACACCACATGCAACCCCGGGAGGGGGAAAATGGTCATTTTATCAACTCTCAGTCAATTCGATCAAACTCAAGCCGAATTGATTCCATCGAAGTCAGAATAAACAATAACGACGATCCCGAGTGCAAACGTCGCAAGACAGCTCAACAGACATACTGTGGAGAATCAAAGACCTAGTTATGAACCCGTCTTCTTGGACCGAGAAAATGTTTTATCCCATGTCATTGCGACACTCTCATCGAGGGCTTTTTAAAAAGGTATTGCACTCCTCAAACGGACGCTCCGATCAAAAGTTAGAAAGTTTCGACCTCGACTGCGAGTTGTCTGGAGTGCACGTACTTTGAGACGACAAAACCCAGTACTGTGGGCCCCACTTGGGGAGCCGTACCTCTACCTGTTGCAATCGCAAGTAGAAATAAGGCTCCCTGGCCTATAAATAAACGTGCACCACCCCTTCATTTTCAAGTTTTAGAAATGCAGCGAAGCTCTGCTTGTCTGATTTTTTGACTTTTACACCTCTTCCAAACCCAAATATTTTCAATCCAACATGTAGATATACCCATATACTACCACATATCAGAAAATAACAGGTAGATTTGGATATATAGAGCCTACGATTTGGCAAAAAGCCCGTATTGCAGTCCATTGTAAATATTTTTACAATCAGAAAGTCAATACTACTACTTTGCACTGTTTTCCACTTGCACACGAAATGTCATCTTCTAAATATTCCCGGAACTTTGTGGCCGTTTTCGTCAAAATTTGGTACATTTCTTTACATAAACGCAGGTTTTTGTATTTTTACAACTCGGATTGACTATCCGTCAGCTCCAGCAGCTTCAATGCACTAGCACACACATTTTTGGCAACTCCTCCGGACTGGGTTGTCTTCCATGTCCGGGTTTGGACCTTTTTTCTATATATTTAACTGCAAATTTACTAACAATTAAATTTTGTCATGCCCGAATGTCAAATCCATGGTAGTTTATCGCTTTTATATATATTTACGCATTTATAAGCGAATTTCACCATCACTGGTACTCATATCAGTCCTGGTTACTACATTTTTGTTAATATATATTTATTTATATATTTTTAGTCCGGCCTGGATTACTTCGTGGCCATTTTACTGCTTTTGCACACTTCGCCACACTGGGTGCTCTCCCCAGTCACTGGTTGACTACTTTTCTGTCAATTTCAATTCCAGTACGGCACCGACGTGAAAACCCATCACCCTTTTTACTGTTTTTATACATTTATATATATATATATATATATATATTTCATTTCTGTCATAGCCTGGATTGTTTCATGGCTATTTACAGTTCTTTTATACATATATATATATATATATATATATTTCAATTCCAGTTCGGGCTTGCGAGTGAAAACCCATCGCCCTTTTACAGCTTTTGTATATATATATAATTATATATATATTTCTTTACTCAAATTTATTCAACTACTGTATTTAACATTCATTTATATATGAATCTGCCCTAACATATCTACGGGCGGACTAGATTAATTCAAATCTCGCCAATTCTAGATTTTAATGATTCAAACAGCTCCCGATAGAACCTGGAAGCTATAATGGCTGAGATTTCTTTAAATCTAGTTATTTTTATAGTTTCAGCTTTGAAAGCAAACTCACATCCCTTAGATCGCTATCTAGTGGGAACGAATTCTTTATCCACTCGCAGCTAGGATTTATTGATGAATCCTTGGTTCCATTGCGACGTGATGATGTATATATATCTATTTCTGTGCAAATTTGAACTGTGCAAGTTAATGTGCTACTCATATGTGAGCCTAAGAATCGTGGGATTCACGATCAAATCGATAGGGATTTGATTCCCATGATGGACAAACTCCAGTTTATAGATGTAACCTGCAAGTTTTTCTGTAAAATGTACATACATAGACCTGAAAACGGTTATCCAGATTTAAGGTCTCGTCATAGTCAAATGTCAATTATCGTGTCAGCGTCCCTCTGATGGTCTTCATTCCTATGAGGACCCCGACACTTGTCTATTTATGTGGTCAAGGATGCTTCGCAGCCCGACAAATCACCATTCACATGCAGCCTTAAGGCTATAAAGATAAAAAAAAAATTGAAAGTAGCGATGCACTTCAATTCCTATGGCAGCGTAAGGGTTTTATAAACCGGCTTTCAAAACATCATTTTTAATCAAAAGTAAAGCTTTTGTAGACCAAATTAAATGCTTTTGAAAATCAAATCAAAGATTGATTTTTAAATCAAATCAAACCCTTCGTATATAGGCTCAACGAAGTCTGCCAAAGCTTTCAATCAATCAAATCAATAGGCCCAATTTTCAAACAGCATTCACTCACGCATTCACAGTTTTAAGGGAAATATTTAAAAGATGCGGTACCGTGTTTCCACGGGAGTCATGGGGTGCCTAACACCTTCCCCACACTTAACCAAGCCCCCGAACATAAAACTCCGATTTTAAAAATCAAGTTTTGACAGTGTCCAGCAATTGGGCCTCTTTTCAAATCAAACTCGGTTGAGTTGGTACAACCATTTTCCAATCAACCAACTGGTGAATCTAAACGTTCAAATCGTCGACATAAACACATATTGGCCTCTTTCCTAAAAAACCTTCAAAACCTTTTTCCTAAATAAAAAGAATAAGGGTAGAGAGAACTTAGGAAGATCAATTTGAGGAAACCCGGGTTATGAACCGACCCGCGGGGTTATTCAATTTTCCAACGTCGGCAGGTGGCGACTCTGCTGGGGACAGTAGAGGGCTTAGGCCTCTTTCTAATCTTTTCAAACATTTCCCTTTCAAAACTATTGAATGCTTAAAATTCTGCGTCTCCACAGTCAATAGATGAGTGAATGTTGCGTCTTTACATTAAATGAATGTGAATGAATTCTTTCCTGCTTTAGTTCTTCACACCCATATTTAGTGCTTCGCACCCATGTCATCATATGCACAACGGTGAGGCACAGTGTATGTGAATGTATGTTGTGTGTCCCTCTCACAAGGAGGATAACTCGGTCGGTGTTAAGTAATGACTCTGGGGACAATTAAGTCTCTAGGGTGCTTCATAAAAATATACCACTCAGATTCGCTCTAGTTGAACGATCGGATTAACTTACCTTCTAGTAGATTGCGATAATTTAGGAGCCTTCATGCCGAAACAAAAGCCGCGAGAGTAAACCTAGGATAGGTCAGCCTCTGATTAACCAAAACCGACGGGAAGCTTCTTCATGCCTTCCTCTTTCAATTCCATGTCAAGTCTCCGATTTCTTAGGAGCACAATGTAAAAAATCAGTAATGAAAGATTTACTTTCCCAGTCAAATACATGTCATCCTGCCATCAAAATAACTAACCTCAGTTTTGCAGGATAAACACTAAAAAACACATCATGCATTCAACCCTTACCTACCTCAAAAAATTGACACGCCTACGTTGTGTTGTAGGTGTAAAAATTGGTCTTGTCACCAGATCTAAATTCAAGAAAGCACTCAGTCCCTCCATGGACATGGCTTCAAGTGCTCCACCAGAACCCACCCCTGTCTCAAGGGAGGAATTCGAAGGACTGAAAAATGAGATAGCCGAGCTAGTCGATTTTTTGCTAGAACAAAGTAAGGCCTTTAAAAAGAAACAATCTCAAGCTCATCCAGAACCAGGAACATCTGGTAGTGGTGCTGGCAATCAAGATGTAGAAAAGGCAGAAACTCAGATTCCTGGACCACAAAATCAGGACACCACCAACAAAACTCCTGAAATCACCCCCCTCGTCAAGGTGCCGGAAGCTGGTGACATTCTCAAAAAAATGCAATAGATAGAAGAAACTCTCCGGTCTATCAAAGGGACTGGGGTGTTTGGCAGTGTTACTTACTCTGACCTCTGCATATTCCCCGGGACTCATTATCCTGAAAAATTTTAAGTCCCTGAGTTTGAGAAATATGACGAAACGGGGGATCCTTACACACACCTGAAATTCTTCATCTGAGAACTAGGATCCTATGCTGAGGACGAGAAACTTCCAATACAACTATTCCAGAAGAGTCTAACCGGAGAAGCCAGAGCTTGGTATGCCCGCATGGACAACAACAAAATTCATAGTTGGGAAGAGCTGGCCCATGCCTTCCTCAGCCAGTACAATTTTCAATCACAGCTGGCTCCAGACAGATATCAAATAACCAAAATCAAGAAAAAGAACACTGAATCATTCAGAGAATATGCCCAGCGATGGAGATGGGTCGCAACACAAGTTACTCCTGTCATGACTGAATCTGAAATAGTCATGACCTTCATCGATATCCAAGAAGCGCCTTATTATGAGAGGGTCCTAGCAGGAATAGGAAAACCATTCTCTGAAATGATCAAGCATGGCGAGATGGCAGAAATAGGGCTCAAATCCGGGAAGATAAAATATCTAACCGCCCTCAAAGCTATCGTCGAACATATCCAATTCTGAAATTACGGGAGTAATCCCCGGAGGGTCCATAAAATGAAAGACGAAGAAGTCTCCTTGGTTTTACAAGGACAAAATTCAAGGGGCGAATCAAACCACATGCCCATTCAAAGGAGGAACTATACCCCTTTTCAAGCTTCAGCACAACCTGCAAACCCTCAATTCCAGAAAAATATGGAGGCGTCAAAGAAATTTTACCCCACTAGGGGATTCCATCGAGAATGTGTTCAAACTTTTGACAGCTTAGAAGAAGATTGTTCAACTCCTTCCACCAACCAACACTAACGGAAGGAACTTTGATCCTAACAAGAAATGTGCTTATCATTCTGGGTCTCCAGGCTATGATACTCAAGACTGTTGGTCTCTCAAGCACAAAATTCAAGACTTGATTGACAGCGGGGAAATTGTGGCAACAAAGCCTGACTAACCCCATGTCCAAGACAATCCTCTCCCACAACACAAAGAGGAAAATGTCAACATGATCAGCGCCTAAAATGGAGAAGGATCTAAGTACCTCCGCTACGTTGGGGAACCAAGTCAATCCAATCTTAGTAGCCCAGAGAGTTGGAAAACTTTTGAGAAGCGATTCCTAATGGAGCAAGATATCAAGTCTCTCAAGGAACAAATCGAGCAGTTGGTTGAACTTGTCGTCTACCAGCATCAACTCACCAGGAAGGTGCTGAAGCAAATTCATCAATCTATTGGCAGTCATTCTCCTCCGACGAAAATTAATTCCATTCCCAATACGGATCACGGCCAGTTGCACGAACAACCAATGGTAAAAAATGAGTATACCCAAGAAAGTGGAAAATTCCTGTTTCAAAGGAATTTCACCAATCTGAACCAGTCAATGGAAGAAATCCTCCAAATGATGATCAACGAGGGGATGGTTGCAGATCTATTACCCCCATTAAACACATTGTATTTAGGCTAAATATGGGCAAAGATCGGACAAATATTCTTATCTGCCGATCTATCAATCTAGAAAATTCAAACCTGACAAAATATGTCAGTACCATTCCAACTCTCCCGGCCACAATACGGAAGAATGTTGGGCACTTCGTAACCTAATTCAAGACCTGATTGAGAAAGGTGACCTAATCAAAGGAGATCAAATCCTCGACTTGGCAAATAAAGATAGCCTCTGGATCCCCAATGCATGGTACCAGTACACAGTGGCTGTCGTATCTTGTGATAAGGAATCAATCCTCACACCCCTGGTACTGACAGGGAAAAGGGTCCAAGAATTTCAAAATCCTATGAAGGTGGCTGCACCTCAGCCTCTAATCTTGCCCTTCAGACCTCAATATCCAATTATCAGTCTGAAGAAGGTCCCATAGAACTACGGGGACATTGAAAACTCTAATTCAAACAACATTTCCATCCTATTGAAGGATAATCCATTATACATGCCTCAGCAGGTGATTAAACCAGTTACCAGAGCAAAAGAAAAGGTGGCTAAAGAAAAGATCACAGAGTTCCTCAATAAAATGGGACACAATGAAATCGAGGTAGTGCAAAGCTTGAAAGACGCACCCAAGTAAGTGTCTATCCTTGACCTGGTCTTATCATCAGAAGACCATCGCAACATTCTGGTGAAGGTACTAAAAGAAGCCCATCTACCACACACGGTAGACATAGAGAAATTCCATCACGTGATAGAACACATCTTCAACAGTAATGGGGTATCCTTCATAGACAATGATATCTCGCCTGAGGTAAAAGGCCACCACAAGTCCCTACATATAGATGTAGTGTCCTCCGAATACGTGATCGAAGGAGTACTTATTGACGAAAGATCTTCCCTCAATATTTATCCATACGACAAGTTGGAACGAATAAAGATCAATCCTAACTGGATCAAAACCAATCATATGGTCATCCGGGCTTTCGATGGATCTCGCCGTCAGGCTATGGGGGAAATCGAGCTTCCCCTAGAAATTAGTCCACACACCTTCTACGTATCCTTCCAAGTGCTTAATATTGCCACTTGATACAATATGCTATTGGGCAGACCATGGATCCACATAGCAGAAGCAGTTCCATCCACCCTCCATCAGCAACTCAAGTACATCATTAACGGCAGCCTCATCACGGTCAATTCCAAGCCAAAATACTCTACCTACATACATGGGGACATGCCAATGATTAGCCTGGACGCTAGGATTGAACCTGCAAGTTTTTAAGCTTTCAAGGTGAGCAATATTCAATATCTACCAATTGGTGCACCAGCCCTAAAACCTAAAGTGTCCACTGAAGTAATGACTGTAGGCCAAGAGATGGTATCTTCGGGTTTCCAACCTGGAGAAGGGTTGGGAAAAGATTAACAAGGTATCAAGAGGCCAGTCCAAATCCCAAGTCAGATGGGAAGAGTAGGATTGGGATATTCATCCGGGTCAAGCCACCGAAATCCATACAAACAACCCAAGGCTCATGCCTCTACAATTCTGCTCCCAAACCTCACAAATACTTGCTGGGTAAAACCTACGAGGAAGATCCCTACGGTGGTATTAACCATACTATTTCCTCTAATCATACCTGTCCATGAAAGAAAAGCCCTCAAGCCTGAGGCAAACAGTGAAAAGGGAAAAGAAAAGATCATGTACGAAGGACGAGACCCATTCGCTAACATGAGAGTCATTATCAACTACGAGGGTATGAATGACGAACTCCCTGACAGTAACGATGACCATGTCCCAATTCCTCACATCAAGAAGAGGAATGATCTACAAAAAAGCCTTAGCCCTATTCTCAAGGATGTCTAAGTCATCATCCATGACCAGGTGGATGAGCACAATTCCTCGATTCTCCCAATTCATGAGAATCTAACACTGGACAATTGGAGCAGTGTCCCTTGCCTAAGTCAAAAAGGGTAAAGGGGCAAAGAGTACATCTGCCCTTAATCATGCTTTCATTTACTGCTTACTTTTGATTGCACAGATGGAGCAGTAACTTGTGTTATGCTTTGCAAATGCCATGTGTTTAAGAAGTTGTATATATTAATGAAAGCATTTTTTTAGGACCCAAGCATTGGATGTGTGTGTCTCTGCTGATGAGATGCCAACCTGTTAAGATGACTCCGACTTGGATGTAGAATTGAACTTCGACTTGATGGATATTGATCAAGAGGAGGAAGATGACTATGAGGTGAAAGAGGAGATCAAGGAATGGGTCGAAGACAACCCCAAACCAAACCTCGACCAAACCCTCACCATCAACATAGGAACCTCCAAAAACATCAAAGAAATCTAAATAGGTTTAGACCTCCCACCAAATCAAAAATCCGACCTGATCGAACTCCTAACACAGTTCCAGGATGTGTTTGCATGGTCACATGAAGATATGATTGGTCTATCTACAGATATTGTCATCCATCGAATGCCCAATAAAGAAGGGTTCAAACCAGTTAAACAAAAACTCAGGCGATTGAAACTTGAGTTGAGTCTCAAAGTCAAAGAAGAAGTCGTTATGTAATTCAAGGCCGGGATCATTATGGTATCAACATACCCCGAATGGCTATCAAATATATTCCCCGTACCTAAACTAGGAGGGAAGGTACGAGTATACGTGGATTACCAAGATTTGAACAAAGCCTGCCTCAAGGACAACTTCCCAATACCTTTCATCCACATTCTAATCGACAATACTGCGCAGTATGACATGTTTTCCTTTTTTGATTGCTTTGATGGTTACCATCAAATCATGGTTACTGAGGAAGACCGGGAGAAAATAGCCTTTATCACTCCCTAGGGAACTTTATGCTACCAACGACTATCCTTCAGCCTCATCAATGCCAGAGCAACGTATCAGTGAGCTATGATCGCCCTCTTTCATGATATGATCCATAAAGAAATGGAAGTCTATATTGACAACATCATCATCAAATCCCGAAGGGAGGATGATCACATAGACCATCTTAGAAGTTGTTCAATAGGTTACGCAAGTACAACCTCAAGCTAAATCCCGCCAAATGTGCTTTTGGTGTCAAAGCAGGCAAACTGTTAGGATTCCTGGTGAGCAATTGGGGCATTGAACTCAAACCTGCAAAAATCAAAGCCATTACTAAAATGCTCGTACCTCGTACAAAGAAGGAGATACGTGGATTTCTGGGAAGGATTAACTTCATAAGCAGGTTTATTTCCCAGTTCATAGCAACCTGTGAGCCCATCTTCAAGCTTTTAAGGAAGAATTCCTCCACCACGTGGAATGAGGATTGTCAATAAGCCTTCCTTGCCATCAAAAAATAGCTGACTGAAGCTCCTGTTCTGATACCCTCAAGGGAGGGAGTCCCTTTGTTCATGTACCTGTCCGTCAATGCCAATGCAATGGGCTACATGGTAGGACAGAAGGATGATAGTAGCAAGAAAAGAGCCATCTACTACATCAGTAAAATATTCAGCAGTGGGGAACAAAAATACACCTTGATAGAAAAGACATGTTGTGCATTAGCATGGGCCGCCATGAGGTTGCAACACTATTTGCATCGGCACACAACCTACCTCATATACCTCGTGGATCTGCTCAAATTTGTTTTCAACAAACCAATGTTGAATTATCGACTATCCAAATGGCAGTTGATCCTACACCAATTCGACATTGTCTACGTGACTCAGAAGTCAATCAAGGGTCAAGGCATTGCAGATCAATTAGCAGAAGCACCTTCAAGAGGGTTCGAGCCCCTGGAGATATATTTCCCGGATGATGGGATCATGACAATTCAACAACTCCAGTCGGAGAATACAGTCCAACCATGGAAAATGTATTTCGATGGAATGGTAAACATGGAAGATGCCGGAGTTGGGGCAGTCCTCATCTCTGGTACAGGTGATCAATATCCTGTAGCTACCAATCTTTAATTTGGCAATATTAACAAAACGACCGAGTATGAAGGCTGTATCATGGGGTTGAAGCTAGCCCAATCCATGTCTATTATACACCTACTCGTTTTTAGAGATTCTGAGCTAGTCATCAAATAAACTATCGACACGTATCTCACCAAAGAACAGCATTTGATGCCCTACCATCGGCAAGTTCTCAAAATATCTTAGGAGTTCGAAGTAATAACCTTCGTTCACATTTCTGCGGGTCGGAATAACTTCGCTGATGCACTAGCAACGTTGGCTACATTAATTCGCATGTCCGATAAGAGTGGATTTCCCAACATTCAGTTTACGATTCAGAAAGCCCAGACATATTATGTGGGAGAAGTATCAGATGAAATAGCTCCTGTCAAGCAGCCTTGGTTTGAAGACATCAAGGAATATCTTCATGATGGATCCACACCAGCTGGTGCAAGCCAATCAGAGCGGAAACGGATTCTCAGAATGGTCATAGAGTTCTTTCTGAACAGAGACGCACTTTATAAAAGGGATGCTGGAATAGGCCTGTTAAGATGCCTCGACAATGAGCAAGCCCAAAGACTAATGGATGAAGTCCATGGCGGAGTCTGTGTTACACACATGAGCGGCCATCTGCTGGCCAAGAAGATAATTAGAACAGGACATTACTGGATCTCGTTCAAAGCTGATTGCGATGATCACGTCAAGAGATGCTTTCAATGCCAAATACATGGAAATGCCATTCACACTCCTCCAAATGAGCTGCATAACATGAGTTCACCATAGCCTTTCTATATGTGGGGAATGGACGTAATAGGTCCAGTGGAACCGAAATCCAATAATGGTCATCGATTCATCTTCACTATGATCGATTACTTCACCAAATAGGTCGAAGCAGCCTTTTTTCCCAAAGTCACAAAAGTGGTCATCATTAGTTTCATCAAAAATAATGTCGTCTATCGATATGGACAACCGGAGGTGATCGTATCAGACAACGCCAAGAACCTTAATAATCAAATGATGGTGGATCTGTGCAGTATGTTCCACATCAAGCATCTCAATTCCGTCATCTATCGGCCCAAAATGAACGGTGCTGTAGAAGAGGCCAACAAAAACATCAAGAAGATCATGCAGAAAATGTCCTCCAATCACAAGGACTGGCCTAACCTGCTGCATCTAACTCTATTAGCATACAGGACGTCAATGCGCACCTCTATTGGGGCTACCCCTGCTCGTTGGTCTATGGCATGGAAGCAGTCATTCCCATAGAAGTAGAGATGGAATCTTTGCGAGTGTTGATCGATGCTCAAATAGATGAAGATCAATGGTTGCAAGACCGGTATCATCAGCTGCCTCTGATAGATGAAAAGAGAGCTACGGCCATTTTTCACGGACAGTTATACCAGCAAAGGATTGCCAGATCCTACAACAAAAAGGTCTGAATTTGGTAATTCAAAGAAAATGACTTGGTGCTCAAGAAAATTTTGGCCAATCAGGATGAAGCCAAAGGAAAATTTGCCCCAAACTGGGAAGGCCCTTTCATTGTCAAAGAAGTGTTGACTGGCGGCGCTATCAAACTGCAAGAGATGGATGGGACCGAGTTTCCCCAAATCATTAATTCAGACACCGTTAAAATGTATTACGTCTGAAGCACATGCATACCCGCATCCGGGTCCTACAAATCAAATCATGTTCAGTTTTTCACTAGAAAGCCGGAACTACGAATGACCTAATCTCCCTCAACCCGGAAGTACGTAAGCAGCCATTTCTTGTGCAGTTAAACCAAATAAAAACTCATCAAACTAGACTCAAAATACAAGATAAACTCTTTTCAAACCTCTCAAACTAAACTAGCCAAAACTACAAATGACCTGATCTCCCTCAACCCGGGAGTACGTATGAAGCCATCTACGGCGCGATTTACCCTTTAAAGAAAAAAATAATAATAAAAGACCAGTTTCAAGACACCAAAGATAAATAGAAGCTAAATTCTATCAAATTACCATAGTCAACAGGCCCATCTGAGATACTCCCTGACATCTCAACTATCGGTCCATCAAGGAGGAGCTCAAGATACATCAACAACTACGAGTTATAAAAGAAGTGATAATCACTCAACAATGACAATACATCTCCAATCAGGGAAGTGCATCAAAAATATATTTCTCTGATATATAAAACTACTTTATATACATAATGCCCTGTACATGACAAAAATGGCTAACCTAGTATGTGCAAGAAAAATAAAGCTAGTCTATGGACCCAAGGACAAGCGAGTCAACAATGTCAGCATGGCATCTCTCTTTGAAGATGGTGGAGCAGTCGTAAGTGCAGTCCACTCAGCCTCTATACGGCCCAAAACATCCATAGTCATCTGTAAGGTGGCACTGTGGTCATTAATATAAGCACTCATCTCGGTGATCAAACAATGAGTATAAGATAGAAGAATAGTTATCAGCAATGTGGAAATCAGGGGAAGCTATAGCCTCATCCCTTTTCGCAAAAGCTGCGTCTTGAGCAATCAAAGTCTCCTCGATCTCAACATATGTTGTCTCCCTGGTCTCTCTCTACAACTGCAGTAACCAGAGCAGAGCGGAGCTCCTCCCGCTCAATCAATCCAGCATCCAAAGTGGCCGTGAGACCATCCCTCTCAGCAAAAGCTAAATCTCTGTCGGACAAGGCAGTAAATATCTATGCTCTAGACGAGTCTCGCTCAGAGGTCATCCTGAATAGTGAGTCTGATAAAGCCGGATCTGTCCCCATAAGAATGGTCGAGGAATTGCTATCTAGAGCAGCAGTTAAACCCATGAACAGCTCATCCTCGATAAGAGAATCTGGATCCTCCATGGGCTCCTCTTAGTCAGAGTCCACACTAGGAGATGAAGAAGACTCTGCTACCACTCCTATCTCTGCCTCCAACTATGTAGAATACTGCCTGAGAGCAGCTCGGATGGCTATTAAAGAATTTAGCCCTCTCCCGATGAGTCCAACACTCATATACTCTGACCAAGTCAGCGGATGACATGGAAGAAGACGACATCCTCTGATCAGCAGACCCCTCGAAATGGTGTAAACTCTGCAGCTGATCAAACTGACACATAACTGCCAAAGGTTGATAGGTAGTCACTCCTCTCAAACCCTCTAGGGGCAAATAATCCAGGCCAGATGCATGAGTGTTAAAGCTATATGGGGATGCTATCCCTGAGCATGGGAAGATCACAAATGGATGCTCAATATCTGATAGAAATGCCGACCAAGACTCTGCATCAACTCACTCTGCAGGCTAAAAAGATAAAGCTCTAGATGTCTCGTGAGTAAAGCAAAAACCCCTAGGGCTGAAGGATCCAATCGGTTGTATATGGGACATCAGCCATATATACAGCAAGATCGAGCTGCCCCTAAAAAACCTCTCTAGATGGGTACTACAATACGTGGTGGATATAAATATCTCAGCTAATATCATTGGGATGATGGTGCTACCCTGTCTAAGGGCTCTAACCACTACTACTAATCCCACATCTAGATAATCCAATCGTAATGGCATGTAGACATATGCCACAACACACATTAGCAGGATGTCTATCCTGGCCGCATGCCCTGCCTCAGCTGAATAAATAAAATCTCTGACATGGCGACCATAACTGTCAAGCTCGCCAAAGCGCTCAATCAAGAAGTCCATAGAGATCACGTGCCCCAAAACAATCTCATCCATGACTACACTCTGATGGAGACTGGAGTCCGAGCGCATGAAAACTCTAAATCCAAGCTAGTAAATCTCTGGTACTACTCCATAGTCGGTGTCAGCTCACGCCGCCCTAAGCGGAACACCTGCCTGTAGGTAATCCAGCAGGGTAGAAGGCCCTTAACAAATTCGACCGAAACCAGAAAATCCGCAAGGGCCAATGAATGCTCCAACATCTGGTCCACAGTCCCCCTAGAAGGAAAAAGAAGACTATCATACCAGGACCTCAATGATGCTGCAATCGTAGATGGTGCTAATTGCTCGATACGACTAACTGCAGACGACCTCATCTGTAGCACCGTACCACAAGACCGTCTAGAGGTCAAGTCAAAACATAACTGTCTGAATGCATACACATGACATAATACATGCATGATGACAGTAATATAAACATGATGTAGAAGATAAGATATGGCAGGAATATCTACAAAAAGCTATCTACTGCATACAACATCCTTGTATCCTGATGCAAAATGAAAGGAAGAATACAGGGAAAATGCGGCACCACCACCCAACTACTACAGTGGTCTATCAAAATGATGGCACAAACACCGAATAGCCAAAACAGTGGCTGACCAAAAAGTATAGCTCCAATAGCTATCAGAGGAAGTCGTAGATATCAGTGTCGAATCGATCAACCTGCTCCATCTCCTCTGTCGTCACAAAGCTGCTAGGATTATGCATATCTGGGCAATATAAGGGAGGATCTGCCCCTGTAAAGTTGCTACTAAATGGACCTGAAGAGGGACCTACTTCTGAGCTGGATGGGTCAAAAGAAAATGCCTCTAATGGATCTCGATCAAAGTGCCTGATAAAGAAACGAGCCTGCTCTAACTCCCTGGTCAGATCTGCTATCTGGTCTGCATGAGTCAGCTCCCTGAGGCAAGCTATCCAATCTGTCATCATCACAGATCCTGGCAATATGCCTGCCATAAACTGGGTAGCCCGAGTCTGAGCTCCAATAGTACGAGTGCTCAACCATCTGCCAAATTCCTCCTAGCTATACGGATCCTCTGATAGGGTGAAGCCATCAATGCCCTCCAAAGGGATGTCTATCAAAGGCACAGTCAATGGCCAGTGATGCCAAGCTGGAGGAATAATGGGAATGTGGATCTCCCCCGTGATGCTCCTAATAGCACGCTCTCCAAGATAGAGCTCCTAGCCTCCGGCCGTCAACAACGGTACCCTGCGGGTCAATAAGTCAAACTCCCGGCCAATAGGGACTCCTCCCTAAAATTTGATGGTCAATTGCTCAAAATGTATACGGCGTCCAGGTGATCAAATCCGCAATCAAAAGCTTCAACTATAGACGGGCATGAGTGAATCCCTCGTCAAAAGGGACCTCCGTCAAAGTGGAATGATGCCATCTCCGCCCTTGAGGATAGGTTTCCAGACCTAAAGCAGTAGCGGGCTTTAGGCAAGGAAGCCTCTCAAATGCCCAAAGCTGGCCATGCAAATACCAAAAGTCCTCAGTGATCAAGACTAACAAAAATGCTAAAATCAAAAAGGTACAAAAAGATGTACTCTCTAGCAGGAATGGGTAAAATCCTAACCAAGCCTCCGTCGTACCCTCCAAAAGCATGCGCATACCCTAGAGAAAATAGGCAAAGGTATAGGATCCTCAATCATAGTCACTGAGGCGCTCTACATATTGAGTGGCACTGATCAAAGCGAAGGACACAGTATACGAGTTGTCCGCCACGAAATAAACCCTGATGATCGACAAAAACAGTCGCCTCAGAATGCGATCTCTAGCCCTCTGGTCATCAGGCGGAGGAAACTTCAAAGTCCCATCCTGGGCATCTATACTCAAGGGACAAGATCGGACTCCTCGGGACTCCCAGCAGAGACCGAACGATAGCAGGCGAAATATCAGTCATGACAGGCACTGACTCGCCCTCAGACTCAATACCAATGATAAATCTCTAATCCATAGAAGTCATCATTACCTCACAATCTAACAAATGATGGGACTGAGTCTAGTGGAACCAGCGCTCAGACAAAGCCCTCATATACCCCAAGGGGTAACGGCGGGGAAGGATCGAGAAAAAGCCTGAAATCCCCAGCCATCTACAATCTCCCTATAATTCTAATGTAAAGTGTGATACAGGGAGTGCACGCTAAACCAGTTCCCTCAAGGCTGCATAAAGCCAGGAACCTGAGTAGAAAATCAACCCATGTCAAAAACCTGTGCCCCGAGAATGGCAAAAAGGAAGAAAAGAATCCAGAGAGAAGAAAGACTTCAAGTCACCTCATTGGCGTGAAGATATCTCGAAGGATGGCGACTCAAATCCCCCAGTAGCTCCTGAGTACGCACAACAATGCCTGGGACCTCCGCATATGGAGCTTGAGCGAGAGCAGGAACCGCAAATGGAGCCTCCTCATCATCAATATCAAATGGCTGCTCATCCTGTGCTGGACGAATCATGCCCTCTACCAGTCTACGAGGCGTCCTAGCCGGACGTGGCTATGGCACATTAGAAGCCCTCTTACATCAAATACATGAGGAGACCCTACTGGAACTGCCGAGTCTATCACGATCCATCTATGGTAATAAGTCTCCAAATCACCTCAGAAAGGTTGCGGCAAGCCTTAAACCTGTGGCTTATCATTCTCAATAAGTCCAACATATATCTTTAGGTCCTAAGACATGCATGGGTCAGTCAAAAATACCCAGTAAAGTCAAAACTGCATGTTTTCAAAACCTAGCAACTCAAAACCTGCATGGGTTAGTAAAAAAATTTCCCACAGAGTTAAAAATGCTTGTTTTTCAATGCCCAAGATTTTGGAAATTTTTTGCCGGAGTTTCCTTTGTAAAATGGATTGTCCACATGCACACAGGCATGCCTAGGTGGCCATTCAGTAGCACACCTACCCAAAAATAAAAACAATTTATATTTATGAAATAAAATCAAAAATTAACCTCACAAGGTAACCAAATTACTATGGACATTTTTAGTTGAAAATCCAGGCTCACAAGGCCTCAAAAAGGATTATTAAATTGATCAAAAAATGTAAAAATTGACACTCTCAGAACCTGAATTTTCTTACATCCAAACGTGTATTACAGTAAGATATGCATACATATGTAGTAAAAAAAAATTACAGGTCATATAGGCATACATTTTTCATACATTGCGTCAAAAAGCAACTTAGGCGGTTCGCATGCTTTTAACGGTCAAAAACTGAGAAAAATATGTAAAACATTACCTGCGCTGCGCTGAATGCGTAAGAAGTGACGGATTCAGAAAATAGTTGTCCAAGCTCGGTAGATCTAAAAAAGAAGATCGAAATCCTTTTAAAACTCAAAACGGGAAACTTACAAAATGAAAATCCCGCAGCACATTAAATAGGCCAAGTAGCCGCACCTCCACCTGCAGCAGTCATACCTCCACCTGCGGCAACCCAGGTGGGGCCCACTTACCTCGGGCCCGGCTCGATTCGAGTCGAAACGGAGTTTAAACGGGCTACGAAGTTAAATTTGAAGAGAAATCGCTACGCGATTGAGCGATTTAGCCAGAAATCCTGCGTTTTAGCAGCGTAATCTTGATGAAAAGGGAAATTCCACTCAGACCCTTGGTATTCATCCCGGAGACTTGTCTGGGGATTAACAAGTTAAACTACACAAAGCTACCAAAAACTATCAATTGTTTTTCGAAGTTCGGGTACTGACCGAACCAGTTATAGCCGTTGGATCAGCCGCAATGAAGTTCGGGTACTGACCAAAGCAGTTTCAGCCGTTGGCTCAGCCCCAGCAAAGTTTGGGTACTGACTGAAGCAATTTCAACCATTGGCTCAGTCCCAGCGAAGTTCGGGTACTGACCGAAGTAGTTTCAGCCGTTGGCTCAGCCCCAGCGAAGTTCAGGTACTGACCGAAGCAGTTTCAACCGTTGGCTCAGCCCCAGCAAAGTTCGGGTAATTACTAAAGCAAATTCAGTCGTTGGTTCAGCCCCAGTAAAGTTCGGGTCATGACCGAAGTAGTTTCAATCGTTGGCTCAGCCCCAGCAAAGTTCGGGTGCTGACCGAAGCAGTTTCAGCCGTTGGCTCAGCCCCAACAAGGTTCGGGTACTGATCAAAGCAGTTTCAGCCGTTGGCTCAGCCCCAGCAAAGTTCGGGTACTGACTGAAGCAGTTTCAGCCATTGGATCAGCCCCAGCGAAGTTTGAGTACTGATCGAAGCAGTTTCAGCCGTTGGCTCAGCCCCAGCAAAGTTCGTGTACTGACCGAAGCAGTTTTAGCCGTTGGCTTAGTCCTAGCAAAGTTCGGGTACTGACCGAAGCAATTTCAGCCATTGGCTCAGCCCCAGCGAAGTTCAGTTACTAACCGAAGCAGTTTCAGCCGTTGGCTCAGCCCCAGCGAAGTTCGGGTACTGACTGAAGCAGTTTCAGCCATTGGCTCAGCCCCAGTGAAGTTCGGGTACTGACCAAAGTAGTTTCAGCCGTTGGCTCAGCCCTAGCAAAGTTCGGGTACTGACCGAAGCAGTTTCAGCCATTGGCTCAGCCCCGACGAAGTTTGGGTATAGATCAAAATGCAGTCCAACCATTGGCTCAACCCCAATGATGTTTCAACTGTCGGCTTAACCCCATCCAAGCAACAAAAGGGATCCGGTGACGGAAGCAATTATAATAATCCATCAGAAATGATGGAATCTTTTATACACATCCTCAAAGGGATCATTGAGGTAGTATCAATCAGATCAACCTCAATCAGAATCTATGAAGCTATCGCGGAGAACGTTATCCCCAGCATGTCCAGACGTTTACAATTTGTGATATCTCATCTTTGACAGTCTCATCCCCATCAGAATCAAATAGGTTATCGTGAATGATGTCATCCCCAGCAGGAAGTGACAAAAAATTAGTTCGTGGTAACTTCCCAATAACATCAATGGCTGCATATAACAACGTTATCCCCAGGAGGGTAATAACGTAGGCAGCTAACAAAAGCCCCATTCCAGTCAAAGACCCCCAGCCTTCGAAGCAGCTCTAGCACTTACTATTTCCAGTGTCTACAAATCTTTATCATGTCCATCCCATTGCATTGCATGGACATGATAAAGAGGGCATCTGTAGACACTCAAAATTTTCCTTGCCGCAACACTAACACTGTAGGAGGGTAAAATCGTCCTTTAATTCAAATCTGGTCGCCAATGCTGGTCCTTTAATTCAAATCCAGCCGCCAATGCCGGTCCTGAAACCTAAACCCGATCTCCAATGTCGGTAGTCTATCTAGATCCGATCTCCTATAGGACCGTTAATCCAGCTCTGATCCCTAATTAGACCGTCTATCCAGCTCCGATCTCCAATCGGACCGATAATTCAGCTCTGATCTCCAATCGGACTGTTAATCCATCTCTGATCTCCAATCAGACCCTCACTCCAGCTCCGATCTCAAATCGGACCATCAACCTAGCTCCGATCTCCAATTGGACTGTCTATCCAGCTCTGATATCTAATCGGACCATCAATCCAGCTCCGATCTCCAATCAGGCCTTCAATTCAACTTTGATCTCTAATCGGATCGTCTATCCAGCTCTGATCTCCAATCAGATCGTCTATCCAGCTTCAATCTCCAATCGGACCGTCTATCTAGCTCCGATCTCCAATCGAACCTATAATCTAGCTCCGATCTCCAATCGAACTAACAATCTAACTCCGATCTCCAATTGGACCATCTATCCAGCTCTGATCTCCAATCGGACAGTCTATCCAACTCCGATCTCCGATCGGACCGTCAGTTAAACCCCGATCTCAATATCGGGCCTTCAAGTCAGCCCCGACATCAACCCGGGAGGTACAGTTCAACCTTTGCATCAACCTAGGACGTGTCAAGTCATCCTCGGTCTCAGCCCGGGATGTACAGAAAAGCCTCGGCGTCAAGCCAGGAAGTGCAGTTCAGCCCCAGAGACAACCCTGGGAAGCCAGATCCATCAAAGGTCGTGCCGACACCACATGCAACCCCGGGAGGGGGGAAATGATCATTTTATCAACTCTCAGTCGATTCGGTCAAACTCAACCAAATTAATGCCATCGAAGTCAGAATAAACCATAACGACAATCCCGAGTGCAAAACGACGCAAGACAGCTCAACGGACAAACTATGGAGAATCGAAGACCTGGTTATGAACCCGTCTTCTCGGACCAAGAAAATGTTTATCCCATGTCATTGTGACACTCTCATCGAGGGCTTTCCAAAAAGGTATTGCACTCCTCAAACGGACGCTCCGATCAAAAGTTAGAAAGTTTTGACCTCGACTGCGCGTTGTTCGAAGTGCACGTACTTCGAGATGACAAAACCCAGTACTGTTGGCCCCACTTGGGGAGCCGCACCTCTACCTGTGCTAACCATAGGTAGAGCTAAGGCTCCCTGGCCTATAAATAAACGTGCACCCCCCTTCATTTTCAAGTTTTTGAAACGCAGCGAAGCTCTGCCTGTCTAACTTTTCGACTTTTACACCTCTTCCAACCCAAATATTTCCAATCCAACACGTAGATATACCCATATACTACCACATATTAGAAAATAACCAGTAGATTTGGATATATAGAGCCTACAATTTGGCAAAAATCCCGTATTGCAGTCTATTGTAAGCATTTTTACGATCAGAAAGTCAACACTACTACTTTGCACTGTTTTCCACTTGTACACGAAGTTTTATCTTCTAAATATGCCCAGAACTTAGTTTTGTGGCCGTTTTCATTAAAATTTGGTACATTTTTGTACATAAATGCAGTTTTTTGCATTTTTATAACTCGGATTGACGATACGTCAGCTCCAACAGCTTCAATGCACTAGCACACACATTTTTGGCAACTCCTCCGGACTGGGATGTCTTCCCAGTCCGAGTTTGGCCCCTTTTTGTATATATTTAACTGTAAATGTACTAATATTTTAATTCTATCAAGCCCATATGTCAAATCCGTGGTAGTTTACCGCTTTTATATATATTTACGCATATATAAGTGAATTTCACCATCACTAGTACTCATATCAGTACTGGTTGACTATACTTCTATCAATATATATATATATATATATATATATATATATATTTTCACTCCGGCCTGGATTACTTTGTCCCAATTTTACTGGTTTTGCACACTTCGCCTTACTAGGTGCTCTCCCTAGTCACTGGTTGACTACTTTTCTGTCAATTTCAATTCCAGTACGGGTACCGGTGTGAAAACCTATCGCCCTTTTTACTATTTTTATACATATATATATATATATATATATATATTATTTTTGTCACAACATGGATTATTTTATGGCTATTTACAGTTCTTTTATATAAATATATATATATATATATATATATATATATATATATATATTTTAATTCTAGTCCGGCCTTGCGAGTGAAAACCCATCGCCCTTTTACAACTTTTGTATATATATATAATTATATATATTGCTTTACTCAAATTTATTCAACAGCTGCATTTAACATTCATTTGTATATTAATCTGCCCTAACATATTTGCGGGCAGACTAGATTTATTCAAATCCCGCCAATTCTAGATTTCAATGGTTCAAACAGGCCCCGATAGAACCTGGAAGCTATAATGGCTGAGATTTCTTTAAATCTAATTATTTTTATAGTTTCAGCTTTGAAAGAAAACTCGCGTCCCTTAGATCGCTATATAGTGGGAACGAAATGCTTTATCCACTCGCAGCCAGGATTTATTGATGAATCCTTGGTTCCATTGCGACGTGATGATGTATATTTATCCATTTCTGTGAAAATTTGAACTGTGCAGGTTTATGGGCTACTCATATGTGAGCCTAGGAATCGTGGGATTCACGATCAAATCGATCGGGATCTGATTCCCATGATGGACAAACTCCAGTTTACAGATGTACCCTGCCAATTTTTCTATAAAATGTATATACACAGACCTTAAAACTGTTATCCAGATTTAAGGTCTCGTCATAGTGAAATGTCAATTAACGTGTCAGCGTCCCTCCGATGGTTTTCATACCCATGAGGAGACCGACACTTGTCTATTTTTGTGGTCGAGGATGCTTCGCAACCCAGCAAATCACCATTCACATGCAGCCTTAAGGCTATAAAGATAAAATAAATTGAAAGTAGCGATACGCTTCAATTCCTATGGCAGCGTAAGGGTTTGACAAACCAGCATTCAAAACATCATTTTCAATCAAAAGAAAAGCTTTTGTAAATCAAAATAAATGCTTTTGCAAATCAAATCAAAGACTGATTTTCAAATCAAGTCAAACCCTTCGTATATAGACTCAACGAAGTTTGTCAAAGCTTTCAATCAATCAAATCAATAGGCCCATTCTTCAAATAGTATTCACTCACGCATTCACAGTTTTAAGGGAAATATTGAAAAGATGTGGTACCGTGTTTACATGAGAGTCGTGGGGTGCCAAACACCTTCCCCACACTTAACCAAGCCTACGAACTCAAAACTCCAATTTTAATGATCAAGTTTCGATATTATCCAACAATTAGGCCTCTTTTCAAATCAAACTCGGTTGAGTTGGTACAATAATTTTTCAATCTACCAACTGGCGACTCTAAACGTTCAAATCGTCGACATAAACACATGTTGGCCTCTTTCCTAAAAAATCCTTCAAAACCTTTTTCCTAAATAAAAAGAATAAAGGTAGAGAGAACTTAAGAAGATCGATTTGAGGAAACCCGGGTTATGAACCGACCCGCGGGGTTCTTAAATTTTCCAACATCGACAATCACGAATCTCACGATTCCTAGGCTCACAGAGGAAAGCCAATAAAACCTGCACAGCTCAAATATGTACAAAAAATATATATTTACATCCAGATGTCGCCAGAACCAAGGATTCATCAGTAAATCCTGGCTCGCACATGGCCGAAGCATCTCGTTCCCACTAGATAGTGATCTAAGGTACACGAGTTTGCTTTCATAACTTAAACTAGAAAAAATGCTAGATTTCAATAAATCTCAGCCATTCTAGCTTCCCGGTTCTGTCTGGACCTATTTTGAAGCGTTTGAAAGCAAGAGTTGGCGAGATTTAAAGAAATCTAGTTAGCCTGCAGAAATGTCAGTGTAGATTCATATCAAATGAATATTTAAATCAACAATTAATTTAGAATGAGTATTAGCATATATATATATATATATATAGTTATATATATACAAAAGTTGTAAAGGGCGATGGGTTTTGTAACGAATGAGAATTTATATATTGATATTAAATATTTATTGAATTAAATAAATATTTGATTTAATTTATTTATTGAGTTAAATAAATAAATTATGTGATTGTTGTGGAATAATTTAATTAAGTGTAATATATTAAGTAAATGGATATTTAATATTTAATTTAATTGATGTACATTGATTTTATGGTATAGTCTAATTTAATTGAGATAATTAAATTAGATGAAGTTTATGTGATAATTGTTACATGAAATTATAATTAGTGAGTAATTATAATTGTTATGTGGCATTTTTCTTTATGTGGTTAGTTGATGTTAGCTTTTAATTAATTAATTTAGAATGTTAAAGATTTAATTAATTAGAGTGTAACATTACAAATATGTGTTAAAGGATTTATTAAAAGTAATTAAAAAGAGTTTTTTAAACTGTTTTGCCAAACAAGGCCCTTGCACCTGTTTTAAATCTGTTTTGCCAAACGGGGCCTTAACTACCAAAAACTTATTTTTAAATTAGTTTTGGCCAAACAAAGCCTTAAGGTTTTTTGAATTTTAAAACTTATGTAACTGATATACTTAATAAGGGTATTATTATTTTGTCAGTTATTATATTGTATAATTTATATCGTATTATATCTATATCGGTTATATGTGTTTTACGTTAGTTTTATTCTAAGCCTAAGACTAAAAAAAGAACAAAGAACGGGAAAGAAAGAGTTTAGAGAAACAGAGAAGAGTGTGAGAGAAGAAGAGAAGAAATTGTTTGTGAGTTTGAAATTGAGACATCAAAAAGGAAGTAGAGGATTGTCAAACTTCTAACAAAGAATTTAAAGGTATATAACTTAGTTTATATTTGTGGTTTTATTGTATTCTTGAGTTTTCATAATAATTGAAATTGTAGTTGATGATTTGGTTAAATAAATGTTATATGATGATAGATGTTGTAATTCATTATATGTATGCTATAAATGATTTTCAGAAATCAAATTATTGTAAAAATAAGTTTTACATGAAGAAATTGTGTTCTTATGAAGTTTTCATATATTGGTTGATTTTAGAGTGAAAATTGATGATTTACTTGTGTGTTAATTTGTAAATTTGAAGTTGTTTATGATACTATCTTCAATAATGAAAACAATGCATGTATTGTGGATTGAATTGATTGAGAATGGAATCTATGATGAATTATTTAGTTAAATATATGGGTTTTATGAAAATAGCAAAAATTATATTTTTAAACCTTTGATTTTGTTGCTTAGATGTTTTTATGGATATAAAGCATATTATACATGTGTATTGTAGCATATATGTGCTTTATATTGTTTGGGTAGTTTTTGAATTGTTGATTGAGAGCAGTCTGCAATGTTTCTGTCCGCGTTCTGGCGCAGCTACGCCGGTAACAAAGGCAGAAACAGCGCAGCTGCGCTTGCTGAACTTTATGAACTCAAGCACCAGCGCAGCTGCGTTGGTGCCAAGGCTTATGGGAGCGCAGCTGCGCCAAACCCTAAGCAGAGGCAGTTTTCTTTATTTGTTTGTTCAGTTTTTTAAACCCGATTTGATTTGGTTTAATGATAATGGTTATGTGTTAGACATGTAACAAGTTGATATAACATATTCTTAATATGTACTTAACGATTTTAAAATTTAAAAGTAAGTTGTGAAAACCTTAAGTGATTATTTGATTTATTATAATCAAGTAACTGTTTAATTGAAATTATAATTTGTTTAATTATAATAACAAAATGTAATTTTAGTTATTTTAATCAAAGTAAATGTTTAATTTAAATTATAATTTATTTAATTATAATTTAAATAACATAAAATGTAATTATGATTTGATTAATTATGATTAAAGTACATGTTTAATTTAAATTATAAATTATTTAATTATAATTTATATAATATAAGATGTAATTATAATTTGATTAATTATAATTAAAATAAATGTTTAATTATAATTTAATTAATTATGTGAACATGTGATGTAATTAATTATGTGATAATTAATTATTAATTATTGATAATTAAAGAGGAATGAGTTAACCTAGACTTGGGTTAACGAGATATGTGAATTAGTTATGTGATAACTAATTTAGATTATTATGATTAAATATATATGTGTAGGAATTGTTAAGGAACGTGGTTTGTAATAGTAGCTTGCGCTTGAGGCAAGTTTTCTAAACTCAAACTTGTTATTGTTATACAAGTGCTTTAAATTCAATCATTTATTATATTGAGATTGTTCTTTTATTTTTGCAATGGACAAGTACTTATTTAAAGTTCATAAAATTATTAAAGTGACCTTGACTTAATTGTTCAAGTAAGGTTCATCTTGTCTTTCGTATGCTTTAAGTTTAAATTCTAAAGCATAAGTTATTTCAAAATTTGTTATTATTGAATTATTCTTGATTATTGTGAGTCGATTCAACTACTCATTAGTTGATAATAGTTGAATCTCCAAATTTTCTTGTAAGCTTATCTAAACCAAACTTTCTTTGGGGCGGACTTGTATTCAAATACTGAGATGAACAACCCTATTTATTAGGGGATTACTATGCGAAAGCGTTAAGATGGTTGTCCACAATACATGGTACGAAGGGATGATCCCCCTAAGTACGAGTTAAGGGTCCATAGTCTAAATGACTGTTAATGGTTTTAAATAAAAATATTTATAACCTAGGACAAAGTTCAAGGTCTTATGACCCTCAGATGATTTCAATATTTAAAATTCTAAATATTAATGAAAGAATTATTATTCAATTCTTTATGAAAGAAAAGTTATTCAAATCTTTTGAAGTTATTCAGTTATGTTGTTATTAATATTATTGTTATTACAAGTGAGCTTTTGTTTGCTCACACTTGCAATTAATAACCATTGCAGCTAAAGTCGAGAACGTTGACGTACCGTTAATGAGTAAAGGAAAAGGAAAGATGAACAAGTGAAGACTTGTTATATTGGTTTATGTTTGTAATAAGACTTGATGTTATGATATTTTATTTCCACAGTTATTGTTTATGTTAAGGTTAGATAAATACTGGGATTATTTTTTAGACAAGGTTGTAATCCTTTTGATAAGGAAGATTTTTATTTAATTATAAGGTTTTAATTTATTTTGCATTCCTTATTATTGAGCAGTAGATGTATGTTTTATTTCGATAGTGAACACCAAATCGTGTGGAAATGAAGTACCCGGATTTGGAGATGTCACAAGTTGGTATCATAGCTTTAGGTTATGAACCTTAGGTGGGGGAAAAACCTTAGGTAGTAGCCTTATAGGAAGATCAAAAAGATAGTGGTGATAGGTAAAGATAATAAACTACCTTATGTGCTATGTGTTTACGTTTAAGTATTCTAAGAGTGACGACTCGATATCATGTAATAATTAAACTTTAAAGGTTTCTTGTTAGGATGACGAACGTTGGAGAGTTCAGTCAGGCTAGAGAGGAGTTACCTCAGATACCGAGGGACGAGGAGCCCCTAGACATCCAGGTTGTCTGGGAGAAGTTGGTTCAGAGAGAGCCATTGTCATTGATCACCATAGCTGGTCAAGAGCATGAGTCGATATCTGACTAAGAGGATGAGGACAAGGATGAGTCAGAAGAAGAGGAAGAGGATCCCAAGGAGGAATTCCCACCTCACTCTACTAGTGCTGAGATGTACGAGGCAATCTACAACCATAACGTGGAGCTCCAAGAACTGGTGGACGAGAGTCAGACTACCATCCAGCAGCGAGACGAGACCATTGAAGAGCTGGACAGTGAGCTAGGAAACGCGAAGTGGGATTTAATTCACGCGGAGAGTGATAGAGACGAAGCACGGGCTAAACTAGCGATGCTGAAGCACGACATCCAGGAGGAGTCAACAAAGCGTGCTAGAGTGGAGGAAACAAGCTTGAGGGCTACTCATCGAGCCGATCAAGCTGAAGATGAGGCTAAAGGGAAGAGGGCAAAACTGAGGGAAATGGAATACGCATTCCATACAGCTGTAGATAGGGCCCAGGATCGAGTCTTCTATTACCCAGCTTAGTTCCAAGGTTTACCATGGTACGTGGTGGACCGAAGAACAGTGTTCCAGGTGATGGAGGAAGAACGCAGAGAGGCTGTGCGACGTCTTAACATGCCTAGGCAGTAGAGCTTTTAAACTATGTGTTTCTTTATGTAATAAATAATGTAAATCCCATAATTTGAGATAATAATGAGATGAGATGATAATGTAATCCTGTAACTTATTTAGTTTAGGAAAGAGGATGTAAATAACAGAAATGTTATCTATCCTATGTTTTAAAACTACAAATGAATGAATAAAGAAGTTTATTGACGTGCTATGTGTTCTATGTGAATAGAATTATTGAAATGTTTAACTATGAACTTGAATACTTAAGAAATGAGTAAAGGATCTAATAAGAGTATTTCTTAACAGAAAATGCCTCCTAGAAGAAGACCTACACGTCAAAACCCCGAGGGATCAACGAATAATAACAACAATAACGATGGGACGAATCCCAATTCAGTTAAGCAGTTAGTGAACCTGCTGACGGGAGCACTTACGAATCAGCCGGAAGTGCAAGGCACAACTTTCAAAGAATTTAAGGTAGTAGGACCACCGAAATTCAAGGGATTGGTAAACCCGATAGATGCCCAGACGTGGGTAATGGAAATGGAGAAGGTCTTTGACGTGGCTAGGGTTAGCGAAGACCAAAAGACAGCATTCACGACTTTCATGTTGAAGTCGGATGCTAGTTTCTGGTGGCAAGACAATAAGACCAAAGCGAGTGAAGGAGTGATACCGTGGGAGCGTTTCAAAGAGATGTTCTTCGAAATGTACTTTTCCGTTAGCTCGCAGGGCCAGATAGAGGTCGAATTTCTAGAGCTTAAGTAGGGAGAAATGACGGTGTCAGAATATGTCACAAAATTTAATGAGCTGGCCAGGTTCGCTACATGCCAGGTCAGTACTAATGCTAGGAAGGCGAGGAGGTTTGAGCGGGGACTAAAGTCCTGACTCTACAACAAGGTCTCCATGTTCCAGGTGAATACGTTTGTAGTTGTGCTGGAAAAGGCCATTCTCGCTGAAGGTGGGAGCGACGCGGTGACCAAGTTTAATCAAGACAAGAAGAAGAAGAATGAGACGGAAACAAAGGCTGGTGGAACGACAACAACTCTGTTGGGAGTTAGCAGGGAAGCCAGCAGAAGAGAAAGCTCGAAGTATGTGCTACATGCAGGAAGAGTCACACTGGAGTGTGCTTGATAAGGAAGCGGGTGTGCTTCATCTGTGGTCAGGAAGGCCACATTGTGCCGAATTGCCCGAGCCCGAAGAAGGGAGCTTGCTACACATGTGGATCCAAGGATCACATAGCTCATAGTTGCCCTAAGAAGATAGCTGGAGGTTCAGCAGGGAGCGGAGGAAATTGGAACAGTAGTACCTTAACCATCGCTGCACCATTGCAAGCTGTTCGACCCACTGCCCGGACATTCAACATGATGGTGCAGGATGCTGTGCAATCAATAGATGTGGTGTCAGGTATTATTACGGTCAATAATATAAATATATATGTATTATTTGATTCGGGTGCTACTTGTTCATTCATATCTAATGATTTTGCTAAGACCCTAGACTTGGCTAGAGAGGAATTAGTTCATCCCCTTAACATAAATATTGCGAATAGGGAAGTTATTCCTATTCGGTTTGTATATTAGAACTGTAGATTGGACATTAAGGGTCAGGAGCTGAGGGTAGATTTGATTCTGATAAAACTTGGGGAATTCAATGTCATACTGGGTATGGATTGGTTGTTCAACCATGTGGCGGTAATCTACTGTCATAAGAAGTTGGTAAACCTTACGACTCGATCGAAGGTAGTATTCTATGGTAGTAAATCACCTAGATAAGTGAGTTGTCTGACGATCATACAAGTCAAGAAACTTTTTGACACAAGGCTGTGTAGGATATCTAGCCTTTATAGTAGATACCCATAAGGAGAGCCCGAAGATAGAGGAGATATCAGTGGTTAGGGAGTTTATGGACATATTTCTGAATGACTTGACAGGACTTCTGCCAGATAGGGAGATAGAGTTCGTGATCGACTTAGCGCCGGGAACTTCTCTTATTTCGAAAGCTCTGTACAGAATGGCTCCGATAGAGATGAAGGAACTGATGGTTCAACTGCAAGAACTGCTGGACAAGAAGTATATTCAGCCGAGCGTTTCAACATGGGGAGCGCCAGTTTTATTCATCAAAAAGAAGGATGGATTGATGCGGCTTTACATTGATTATAGGGAGTTGAACAAAGTCACGATCAAGAATAGGTATCCTTTACCTAGGATCGATGATTTATTCGATCAACTGAAGGGTGCTAGATACTTTTCAAAAATTAATTTGAAAAGTGGGTATCATTAGCTGAAGGTGAGGAGAGAAGATATACTGAAGATAGCTTTTAGAACTCGGTAATGGACATTACGAGTTCTTGGTGATGTTATTTGGTCTAACAAATGCCCCAGTTGCATTTATGGACTTAATGAATAGGGTGTTTAAGCCATTCCTAGATAAGTTCATAGTGGTGTTCATAGATGACATCCTGGTTTATTCCAAAACTGAGGAGGAACACATCGAACATTTAAAGCTGACTTTAGAATCGCTGAGATGAGAAATGCTTTATGAAAAATTCTTGAAATGCAAATTCTGGTTTGAACGTGTGCAATTTCTTGGCCACGTGATCTACAAGGACGGGATTTCGGTAGATCCGTCAAAGGTTGAGGCCGTAATGAATTGGGATCAGCCGAAGATACCGTCTGAAGTGAGGAGTTTCTTGGGATTGGCAGGTTATTACCGAAGATTTATTCAAGACTTTTCCAAAATCAAAACCCCGTTGACGAATTTGACTCGTAAAATAGTTAAGTATGTTTGGACAGAGAAGTGTGAGGAAAGTTTTTAGGAATTGAAGAAGAGGTTGAGTAATACGCCTGTGTTGTCTATACCGGATAGTACGGTGAATTTCATAGTATATAGTGATGCCTCACATAAAGGATTAGGCTGGGTGCTGATGCTGAGAGGCAAAGTTATTACCTACGCATCACGTCAGCTGAAGGATTACGAGAAAGGGTATCTGACCCATAACTTAGAATGGGCTGCAGTAGTGTTTGCTCTGAAGATTTGGAGACACTACCTCGATGGAGAAAAGTGTAAGATATACACAGATCACAAGAGTCTGAAGTATATCTTTACACAGAAGAATTTAAATATGTGCCAAAGAAGATGGTTGGAACTGATCAAGGACTATGACTACGAGATACTTTACCATCTAGGTAAAACTAACGTCGTCGCCGACGCTTTAAGCAGAAAAGGTCGGGAGAAGCTAAATATGTTAACGGATCAGGATCAGTTGATAGAAGAGATGGCTAAGTTAGAACTTGAAGTGAAGTATCCGAAGGAATCGGATGAGAAGCTGTTTCAAGTAACTACTGTTTCTACTCTAGTAGACAAAGTGAAAGAAGCACAACTTCACAATAAAGAATGCGAGAAGATTCAAAAGATAATAGCCGATGGTGAAATGTTAAAGTTCAAGATCGATAACGAAGGACTGTTATGATTTAAAGGAAGAATCTGGGTACCGCCAGTACCAAAAGTTAAGGAGGAGATTTTGAGCGAATCTCACAGTTCGAGATATTCGATTCACCCTGGAAGTACCAAGATGTACCAGGATCTCATACATCATTTCTGGTGGCCGAATATGAATAGGGACGTTGCTGAATGCGTTGCGAAATGCTTAACGTGCCAGAAAGTTAAAGCAGAACACCAGAGACCAAGTGGATTGCTGCAACTGTTGGAGATTCCAGAATGGAAGTAGGAGTATATCACGATGGATTTTGTGGTTGGTCTTCCAGCAACTCAGAAGGGTTTTGATGCAATATGGGTAATAGTGAATCGACTGACGAAGTCAGCACACTTCCTACCGATCAAGATTAAGTAAAACTTGGATCAGTTAGCGAAGCTGTACGTGAAGGAAATTATATCTCGACACGGTGTTGCAGTGTCGATTGTGTCTGGTAGAGATCCGCATTTTACGTCGAATTTCTAGAAACGTTTGCAAGAGTGTCTGGGAATGCAATTGCGAATGAGTACGGCGTACCATCCTCGGACTGATGGCCAGAGCGAGAGGACGATTCAAACACTAGAGGACATTCTGAGAGCTTACGTCATGGACTTTGAAGGAAGTTGGGATGATCATCTACCGTTGGTGGAGTTCGCCTACAACAATAGTTACCACGCAAGCATCGATATGCCGCCTTACGAAGCATTGTACGGCAAGAAATGCAGAACCCATTATGCTGGGATGAAGTCGGTGAACGTCAACTGTTGGGACCGAAACTGGTACAACAAACCGCCAAAATTGTGAAGCTGATAAGAACAAGATTGGTTGCTGCTCAAGACAGACAGAAGAAGTATGCCGATCAACATCGATAGAACCGAGAATTCTTACCAAGAAGCTTCGTTTTCCTGAAAGTATCTCCCTAGAAGGGAAAATTTTGATTTAGTAAGAAGGGGAAGCTGAGTCCCCGATTTATCGGACCTTTTGAGATACTGCAAGAGGTGGGCGAAGTGGCTTACGAGGTTGCGTTACCTCCGGAGCTAGATAATATACACAACGTATTCCATATTTTCGTGTTACGACCGTACAAACACGACTACAAGCATGTAATAGAATATGAGCCTTTACAAATTGATAAAGACTTAACTTATGAAGAAGTGTCTGTTCAAATAGTTGATAGAAAAGAACAAGTATTTAGAAAATAAAGTGATACCTTCTGTTAAGGTAATCTGGAGGAACTACAGTGCTGAAGAAGCCACGTCAGAACTCGAACATGTAATGAAAAAGACGTATCCTCAATTATTTGCTTTGTTATTTGTGTAAATTCTTGTACACCGATTCTGGGAATAGAATATTTTTAAGGGGGGAAGAATGTAACAGATGAGATTTTTTTTTATGTGTGTTGTGATTCTGGGACAGAATCCTTTTAAGGATGGAAGATTGTAACGAATGAGAATTTTATATATTGATATTAAATATTTATTGAATTAAATAAATATTTTATTTGATTTATTTATTGAGTTAAATAAATAAATTATGTGATTGTTGTGGAATAATTTAATTAAATGTAATATATTAATTAAATAGATATTTAATATTTAATTTAATTGATGTACATTGATTTTATGGTATAGTCTAATTTAATTGAGATAATTAAATTAGATGAAGTTTATGTGATAATTGTTACATGAAATTATAATTAGCGAGTAATTATAATGGTTATGTGGAATTTTTCTTTATATGGTTAGTTGATGTTAGCTTTTAATTAATTAAATTAGAATGTTAAAGATTTAATTAATTAGAGTGTATGTGAGAACCTGAATTTTCAAGAATCATTATTAATAAGAATTTAATAAATAAAATTCTTAAGGCATTAGATGGGTTCGAATATGAATATATCTATGATATCAGGTTTTTAGTATCGAATTATATAGGGTAAGATGAGCTATATAATATGTGATTTTTGGTGTTTAATAAATATATATATCATTATTATATATTTGTTATGCATGGTAGAGATGAATTAGTAAGGGAGATGGATAATATTTATCTATCGATATTAAATGATTTATAGAATTTTTATCATAGTAAGTTGGTGGCATTAAATATCTTTAATGATCACCATTTCTAGAGTATATGTACGTGCAAGTATTAGGTTTACGATAGTGCAACTGTACCCTTTAATGGTTGATATATAGGAGCTGGGTTAAACGATTCCTTAGTGAGCGAAGGTATATACGATTTAATAACCGATCTACCTCACTGTGAAAACAGTGTAGACGAGACGAAAACTAATTTGCTGGTTATTTGTGGGAAACCACTCACTGTACTATATAGAATACTATTAAAGACACGGGGTGTATTAAGTTTAGACTTGTATATATGTACGTTGTTAGAGAGAGAAAGAAAATGAATATATCGTTAGATATGTATTGGTTAGAGAATTATTAATTAATTGAATGCACGGCAAGAAGTGAAGATTAAAGGAATGTATATATATATATATATATATCTTGAATTATGTGGATTGGTGGAAAGAGAAATAATTATTAGGTATTTCTAATAAAGAATATTAAAATAATTTCTTATATTGAATTATTTTAATAAAAAGGGGGAGTGTTATTTTAAATAATAATAATAATAATACCTTGTATGTCTTTGACTGATGTAATATGAATGAGGGTAGATATATTGAAACATATTTGCTATATGTAATATATTGATAGAAATAAACTTATGGTCTATTTTCTATATAAAAAGTTGTACATGTGTCGTACATGTAACTATTTTAACAATACTTAGATATTATATTTAAATAATATCTTGAGAAAATGAGTAAGTCATTTTTATGATTAATGCCTCTATTAGAGATAATATAATATAATAAAACTTATTATATCATGTTATGAACGAATGATTAAATGTTATTAATTGATATTATTATGAGAATTATTGCTATGTGCAAGTATACATGTTATGTGAGTTAGTGCCTATAAGAAAAATTGTTAGGATTAATTTATAGGGAGTCACTAATGGTTTAATTAAATTAGTGGACTAGCCCTAAGGTTTTTATATCAAAAGAATTGATAGGCTGGCTAATAATTAAATATTCAATTTACTTGAATATAGTGAAAGAATTTAATTGTGTACAGTTTGTTAGTTCAAGCTAGGGCCATGTGGGAGAAATGATGAGGAAGTACCATAAATAGTAGTAGTTGGTGGAGTTAGCCACCAACTCTTCCTTAACCCTTGGGTATTGTCCATAGGAGGGTAATGGATGGACTATAATTAGAGAATATATAAATAAGGAATGTAATGATATTACATCATGAACATATTATAACATGTGATAATAAGAATAATATTATTTGTGAGATTATAGTATTGTAAGCTTGAGGTCTATTTTATACTAAGCTTACATAATTGTGCCTTGTGTGGCATGGGTGGTATAGTTAAATCAATTAGAGGTTTAACTATAATTGTTAAATGGTGAGTTAATGAATAATATTATTTGTGAGATTATAGTATTGTAAGCTTGAGGTCTATTTTATACTAAGCTTACATAATTGTGCCTTGTGTGGCATGGGTGGTATAGTTAAATCAATTAGAGGTTTAACTATAATTGTTAAATGGTGAGTTAATGAATAATTGACATTAATTATCATTACAATATTTGGGTGTACTTGAGATAATAATTATATGTAACCCAATTAAAATATTAATTGAATTATGTATATGAAGTACGTTATTATATATGTGGGTATACTTTTTATGTGCGGGTGTACATATATGTAGAGTTGTGTATATATGACATAACTTATATTAATATAGCAACATTGAGTTATTAAGCGTAACTTGTATTGTCCAAAATGAAATAAGCCTAAGTGTGTATTATAAGTATATGCATTATAATACTAAGTATGTAGTATTGCATGTTTGCCAAGTTGCTGGGTTTAATTACCTTATCACAAAATAAGTGGCTTATCTCATTCACGTGTATAGTTAGATAGGCTAGCCTACTCCTTCTCAAACTCAACATTTCTAGCTAGTCATCAATGGGGAGTGGGCTAAATAGTAGAATTCACCAACTCTACCAACCACTCTTCCATACCCATCATGCAATCCTTTATTCCATTGGTTTGATTTGGGAGGCAATAGCATTGTCTGTGTATTCAAGACTCTATAAATAAGGCTCCCTCCTCCATCATTTCATTTGCTGAGAAATTCTAATAAGTATAAGATATAGAGTGAGTACATTGTATTAGTAAGGAGTCTGTTAATTGAGGAAGTTCGATATAGCAGTAAACTCATTTCAAGTTTAGCTGAGGTATAACCCTTATTTCTTTGTTCTTCATTTCTGAATTTGCTAGTTCTTGATTATGTTTAAACTCTTGTCAATTTGATTGGGAAATGCTTGTTAAGTGTTATTTAAGTTAGTAAAAGTGTTAGTAATGCATTGTAGCTAATTTAGAACGGATTTCATAGAGAGATTTTAAGATTGGGTTATTAACTGCCGAAGCAGAAGGCTTTTCCAATTCTAGCCGAGACACGGCGCAGCTGCGCCCATTTAGTACTTGGGTACAGCGCAGCTGCGACAGGTGCTGATTTTTAATTTCTAGTGTTCTGCTAACAATCTGTTAAGTGTTAATGTGTGATACTACTTAGACATGCATAACAACTGGTTCAACACGTGTATATATGTTCTTTATAAAACATGCATGTCCATAGCTATGTTAGTATACACCATTGAAGGAAAACTTAGAGTTTGAAAATGAGCTTATAGTTCTTGAAATGAACTTTGATATATACGTACAATGTTTATAATCTGACTTTTTGAGCATGATTATGGTCTAGATATGCATGAAATGTTAGTCTAAGGTGTTGAATACACACTAGCATACATGGTTTAAGTTTAAAACTATTTCAAAGGAAAACTCGGATAGTTTTGCAAACTAAGTTGCATGATTATAGTGTGACTAGATTCTGATATTTTTGAGCATACATGCTAGTGCTTTTAACATCATTCAGATGTCATGTATACGCACACACCTTGTTAGACACTATAAAAGTTAGTTAAGCATGAATTAGACATGTTTTAAAGCTAGAAAGGATGCTCGTTATGCGTGTATGATGAAGATAATTGTGAGCATGCATATTAACAGATTACTATGACACCTCACATGTATACGTGATGAACATAGTAGCCTTGCATGATTAGCTTAAGCATGACAAGGATTTTGGAAATAAAACTTAGAAAGTTTGAAAGTAAGATGATTGAGCATTGAATTACTTGCATTCTAATTTTTGTACAAACATTATAGGACTTATAGGCCTCTAGTCATGATTGGTATGTACACCCCACTAGTAGATGTGATATGCACTATACGAACATGTTTGAAAGCAAGTTTTAAATAGATTAGATGTATGGGAGCATGTGTATTGAAGGGTGTTTAGCATGTCAAGTGTCAGTACCTATGCACGCTAGAAGACCAAACTAGAACCAGAAAATAAAACCCAAATTTGTTAAGGTTTATGAACGATGTAGATCACACATCTATAAACTTTAAATGTGTGTCGAACACATAGTGAGTCGAGTGTGTGATAAGGGTTTATGAATGTTGATATTAAGTATGTATGGTTAAGGTATACCTATACGTACATAGTTATTCTAAGAGTATGATAAGAAAGTGAAACGAAGATTCTAAGAACCAAGTTAGAAAATAATGTAATAATTGTTATTATATTGAGGATGTGTATAACTGACGAGTGTGAATCCATGATTATATAACTGTGTAGGATTATACGAAGTGCAGATATCTATAAGCAGTTAAGTCGTAGCTGTTAAACTACGAACCAGGCAAGTCTTTCAGTTCCTATTTGCTGTATGAATTCGATAAATGTTAGTTGAATTGCATTATGCTATAATGATGTTGACTTATATATATGAAATGTATATGAGATATGTTTGAGATTGAAAGTTGATCTTTGATGATATACTTGTGAAGTTAATCTCTATGCCTGTTATATGAGAATTAACATGCGTAGTAAATATTAATTGATTATGAATGCATGAACTGAGTATGTTATTATATGCTATGTGATGCATGAAAACTTTTAGAATTGCTGAGCTGCCGAGCTCACTCTTGCAAATAACCACTTTTGCAGGTTAAGGACTCCCGATAAAAGTTACGTGCTACTTGATAGAGTTCGTTAGTATTGCAAGCAGATTACTGTTTATTTAAATACATGCTCTTGAACCATGCTTAGGTTCTAGAAGATGTATACTATAGTAGATTACGATGTTTTATACATGTTAAGATTGTAAGGTTGTACTATGTGATGCATAGAGGGTTTCGAATTGAGATGTAAGATTTTATACAGTAATTCGAATAAAGTGAATCCTTATGTAATTGATTTAAGATTATGAAATCAATAAAAGATTTTATTCAAAGAGGTAGAAAAGTTTAAGTTATTCCGCATTTTTGTAACATCGAATATGATGTATAGACAGAGATGGTATATGACCGAGATTTGAAACTTATAAAAGGTTTGGGGTCATTATACAAGATATTGGATATAGAAAGAATTTACATATTAATTTGTAATAAAGCAAGGTTATATTCTTTAAGTATTGAATAAAGGATGTAATAGTTTGATGATAGTAGTATCGTGGCGGACCGGATCGTGAGGTTCAAAGGGACCCGAATTTGGGGCCATCACATTGTAACATTAAATATATGTTAAAGGATTTATTAAAAGTAATTAAAAAGAGTTTTTAAAGTGGTTTTGCCAAACAAGGCCCTTGCACCTGTTTTAAATCTGTTTTGCCAAACGGGGCCTTAACTACCAAAAACCTATTTTTCAATTAGTTTTGGCAGAACAAAGCCTTAAGGATTTTTGAATTTTAAAACTTATGTAATTGATATACTTAATAAGGGTATTATTATTTTGTCAGTTATTATATCGTATAATTTGTATATTATTATATCTATATCAATTATATGTGTTTTATGTTAGTTTTATTCTAAGCCTAAAATAAAAGAAGAACAAAGAACAGGAAAGAAAGAGTTTAGAGAAACAGAGAAGAGTGTGAGAGAAGAAGAGAAGAAATTCTCTGTGAGTTTAAAATTGAGACATCAAGAAGGAAGTAGAGGATTGTCAAACTTCTAACAAATAATTTAAAGGTATATAACTTAGTTTATATTTGTGGTTTTATTGTATTCTTGAGTTTTCATAATAATTAGAATTGTAGTTGATAATTTGGTTAAATAAATGTTATATGAATTGATAGATGTTGTAATTCATTATATGTATGCTATAAACGATTTTCAGAAATCAAATTATTGTAAAAACAAGTTTTACATGAAGAAATTGTGTTCTTATGAAGTTTTCATATATTGGTTGATTTTAGAGTGAAAATTGATGATTTACTTTTGTGTTAATTTGTAAATTTGAAGTTGTTTATGATACTATCTTCAATAACAAAAACAATGCATGTATTATGGAATGAATTGATTGAGAATGGAATCCATGATGAATTATTTAGTTAAGTGTATGAGTTTTATTAAAATAGCAAAAATTATATTTTTAAACCTTTGATTTTGTTGCTTAGATGGTTTTATGGATATAAAGCATATTATACATGTGTATTGTAGCATATATGTGCTTTATATTATTTGGGAAGTTTTTGAATTATTGATTTTTAGAGTTTTGGGGAAGAACAGTGAGCAGAGAGCAGTCTGCAATGTTTCTGTCCGTGTTCTGGCATAGCTGCGCCGGTAACAAAGGTAGGAACAGCGCAGCTGTGCCTGCTGAAGTTTTTGAACTCAAGCACCAGCGCAGCTGCGCCGGTGCCAAAGCTTATGGGAGCGCAGCTGCGCCAGACCCTGAGTAGAGGCAGTTTTCTTTATTTGTTTGTTCAGTTTTTAAAACCTGATTTGATTTGGTTTAATGATAATGGTTATGTGTTAGACATGTAACAAGTTGCTATAACATATTCTTAATATGTACTTGACGATTTCAAAATTTAAAAGTAAGTTGTGAAAACCTTAAGTGATTATTAGATTTATTATAATCAAGTAACTGTTTAATTGAAATTATAATTTGTTTAATTATAATAACAAAATGTAATTTGAGTTATTTTAATCAAAGTAAAAGTTTAATTTAAATTATAATTTATTTAATTATAATTTAAATAACATAAAATATAATTATGATTTGATTAATTATGATTAAAGCACATGTTTAATTTAAATTATAAATTGTTTAATTATGGTTTAATTAATATAAGATGTAATTATAATTTGATTAATTATAATTAAAGTGAATGTTTAATTATAATTTAATTAATTATGTGAACATGTGATGTAATTAATTATGTTATAATTAATTATTAATTATTAATAATTAAAGAGGAATGAGTTAACCTAGATTGGGTTAACGAGATATGTGAATTAGTTATGTGATAACTAATTTAAATTATTATGGTTAAATATATATGTGTAGAAATTGTTAAAGAACGTGGTTTGTAATAATAGCTTGCGTTTGAGGTAAGTTTTTTAAACTCAAACGTGTTATTGTTATACAAGTGCTTTAAATTCAATCATTTATTGTATTGAGATTGTCCTTTTACTTTTGCAATGAACAAGTACTTATTTAAAGTTCATGAAATTATTAAAGTGACCTTGATTTAATTATTCAAGTAAGGTCTATCTTGTCTTTCGTATGCTTTAAGTTTAAATTCTACAGCATAAGTTATTCCGAAATTCGTTATTATTAAATTATTTTTGATTATTGTGAGTCGATTCAACTACTCCTTAGTTGATGATAGTTGAAACTCCAAATTTTCTTGTAAGCTTATCCAACCCAAACTTCTTTGGGGCAGACTTGTATTCAAATACTGAGATAAATAACTATGCGAAAGCGTTAAGATGTTTGTGCACAATACATGTTACGAAGGGTTGATCCCCCTAAGTACGAGTTAAGGGTCCATAGTCTAAATGACTGTTAAAAAATTTAAATAGAAATATTTATAACCTAGGATAAAGTTCAAGGTCTTATGACCCTCAGATAATTTCAATATTCGAAATTCTAAATATTGATGAAATAATTATTATTCAATTCTTTATGAAAGAAAAGTTATTCAAATCTTTTGAAGTTATTCAGTTATGTCGTCAATAATATTATTGTTATTACAAGTGAGCTTTTGTTTTCTCACTCTTGCAATTAATAATCATTGCAGCTAAAGTCGAGAACGTTGACGTACCGTCAACGAGTAAAGAAAAAGGAAAGATGAACAAGTGAAGACTTGTTATATTGGTTTATGTTTGTAATAAGACTTGATGTTATGATATTTTATTTTCGCATTTATTATTTATGTTAAGGCTAGATAAACCCTAAGATTATTTTTTGGATAAGGTTGTAATCCTTTTGATAAGGAATATTTTTATTTAATTATAAGGTTGTAATTTATTTTGCATTCCTTATTATTGAGCAGTAGATGTATGTTTTATTTAGATAGTGAACACCAAGTCGTGTGAAAATGAAGTACCGGGATTTGGAGGTGTCACAGGTTTTCACTCCGATGCTCGGACTGAAATGTAAATATATATATATATATATATATATATATATATATATATATATATTTATAAAAGCTGTAAAAAGCCACGGAGTAATCCAGCATGACAGAATAGAAATATATATAAATATATATATATATATATATATAAAAGCGGTAAAGGGCGGTGGGTTTTCACTCCGATGCCCGGACTGGAATGTAAATTTTTATATATATATATAAATATTTATAAAAGCTGTATAAAAAATGAAATAATCCAGGCTGGACATAATGTAAATATATATATAGGAAAGCGGTAAAGGGCGACGGATATTCTATCTTTTGCCCGGACAGAAATGTAAATATATATATATATATAAAGGCGGAAAGATGAAGAGATAGATGAGAATAAGAGAGAAAGAGAGAGGCGCATACAATCTGAATCACAACTATAGTATAACTATAAGAAATGATAACAGCAGTTCATATGAATTAATAACAGTTTTATAAATAAATAAACTTTTATTGAATGAAAAGAATTACAAACAGATAACTGAAGATAACTTACAAGTAGACTCGATTATAGAAAGCCTAACATGGTATAACTAAGAGGAAGACAAGAGGGTTAAAGATTAGTCAGATGGGAATCTGAGTCTTTCTAAACTCTCTATTGGATTTCTAATCCTGCCCCTCAACAAATGACTCCGCTTCTCTTATATAGGATTAGAAAAGGCTTACTGATTATAACTCAATAATTACAAAACATCTTTAACTATTAAAGAACAATAATGCTTTTACAAAAGACATAAGCATTATTGAACCTTTTGACTAAATACAGACGCATTAATACAACTTTTGAATAAAATACAGACGCATTATTAAAATACAAACGCATTATTACAACTTTTGACTAAAACGACAAGATGACCGACAAACAAAACATGACTTAGCTAAAAACCAAACCAACTCTGCTTTAACTTTCGGCTACTTTTGAAAAGGAGCACGCGATGATGACTTTTTGAAAGCAACGGTCTCTGTCTGTCGCATGCATTAAAATGTGACTGTAGGCATCTTAGGCAAAAGGATCCTGAGCATCCTAGAGGCTAACGTTGCCGTATGGATCAATTGGACTAGAAGCTTCTTGACTGGATTTTGACAAGGATGATGAGCAAATGGAGGGAACACTATCCTCACTGAGGTTATCAACTCGTTTTTGAATGAGCCGGGCTAACTGTTTTAACTCAGCATTAGAACAATGATCAATTTCCACAAAATCTAATTTTGTCTGAGAAGATTTCTTGGATTTACTTGAAGAGGAATCTTTGGGAAGAACCGATTTAATAGGGGTAGGATTTACTGGGAATTCTTTTTGAACCTACCCAATGATGCGATAAATATCAAATTTATCCCACCATTTAATAGAAAACTCACGAGTCACATAAGTCAATTGACTAATATGATTGCGAGTGATAACTGATTTATCTCTGGCTGACTCAAGATTAATTTCAACAGTGGGAGAATAAAAACCATAATTCCATTAAAGGATCCATGGAATTTTATATTTACTAATAAACTAGAGAATAACTGGAATACACTCATTTTTAGGATTGTGGGGAAAACGACAACAAAAATGAGTAAGAACAGACTAGAGTTCAATAGGCAAAACGCTATGGATGAGACCAAATCTTTCCCACCATAGAGTAAACCAGTGAGGAATCTGACTTTTAAATTTGTGGTCAAACTGAATGTACCACGAATGACAGAAAGAAGGAGTTTGGAACAAGAAGACTCTATTCCAAGCTTCCATATAATCATAATAGCAAAACTGGCTATCATGATCATTTAATTGACAAAGATCAGATGGATGATTACCCCAATCTGACATGGAAATAATCTGTTTAATATATAGAGAATGATAGATGACCTTAGAACTGTCATTTCTATCATAATTGGGTTTGACTAGAATTGACTGTGTTTGAAGAATGATGTCCTTACAATACACAAGGGATTTATAAGGAGCAAGAGAAAGAAAATGCCAACCAGTTTGGAAGAACTGGGCAGCCAATTTAACTGGATCGTTAATAGATTTCATATGGGATTCAAAATGAAATAAATTGACAGAAAACACGGGGACATACTGGGAATGAGTATGTTAAACAAGGTTAGGTTTACTAGAGGAAGATGAAGCAAAAGGATCAATGGGTCTGGGAGACTGGGCCAAAACTATATTGTAAGGCTTTGGAACAGTACCAAGAACAGTATACCTATTAGCTACATCAATTGGAGTAATAGGGGTAACTAGATGAGGGATTACGGCTCCCAAGGGCCTTTGATTTGGGCCGGAAGAGGGCCGAACATGATTATTTTCACCTCTCAAACTCATTTGTCTAGGGTACCTGAATTAATAAATTCTCTCGTAAGAAAATCAGGAACAAAATTTTGACTTCCTTTAATATAATCAATATCAAAATCGAAAATTCTTAAAATAGATTGCCATCTGGTAAAAAATATGCTTAGCAACAATGTTTTTAACATCTTTTTCTAGAATATATTTTACTGACTTGTAGTCAATTCGAACCAAAAATCTTTGATTTAATAAATAGTTTTGAAATTTACTAATACATAAAACTAGGGCTAAAATTTCTTTTTTAATTGTACTATAATTAAGTTGAGCCTGATTCCACGCACCAGAGTGAAATCGAACAGTTTGTTCAAAGGAAGCAGGAGTTAATTTTTGCTTCAGAATGCCACCAAAACCAATTTCAGAGGCATCAGTTTCAACAATCTTGAACGCAGATTCATTGGAAATGTCAAGGCAAGGCAAAACCTTTACATATTTTTGAACTTATTGGACGATGGAAGTGTGTTCACCAGTCCAAGGAAGAGGGTTGTAAACGAAGAGAAAATGGTTTACAGATCTTTCTTAGGTTTTGATAGAATTTACCAACATAATTCAGAGATCCTAAGAACTACTGAAGTTGAGTTTTGTCAATGATTTTATCTGGGAATTTATCAGCGAATTGAATTACTCGTTGAATAGGACGGACTAGGCCACGATGAATATCATGACCTAGAAATTTAACTTTTGTTTGGAACAGACTACATTTTGTAGGGGACAGAACCAAACCATTAACTTTGATAGCTTTAAAGAACGAGTTCAAATGTTTGAAGTGTTCATCGATAGATTTGGAAAAGACTAAAATATCATCAATGTAGACAATGATGAAATGACTGAAAGGATTCAAAATTTTATTAAGAATATTTTGGAATTCACTAGGAGCATTTTTCAGACCAAAGGCCTGAACTACCCATTTATAATGACCAAAGGGAGTGGTAAAAGCAGTTTTATACCTATCGCTATGATGAATACTAACTTCCCAAAACCCTGACTTAAGGCCAAATTTACTAAAAATGATAGCATTACTAAGCCGACTGAGGAGGTCTTCTTTAATAGGTAGGGGATACCTAATCCATTCTAAGACCTTATTAAGGGGCTTGTAATTAATAACAAGTCTGGGAACACCTCTTTCTTTCTCAGCTTCATTATAAACATAAAAAGCTGGACAAGACCAAGGTGATTTACTATGTTTAATTAATCCTTTTGTAAGCAAGTCGTTAATTTCTTGTTTGCAAAGTTCCATTTGCTAATGACTCATCTGAATAGGTCTAGCCTTAGTAGGAATCAAGTGTTCTCTACATTCCTTAGCATAAGGTAGCCTAACCACATGCTTTCTTCTATGCCAGAATGCATTAGGAGAATCAGCACAAAGATTTTTAGTCATAAACACTCGAAGTTCTTCAATCTTATCTTGAATTTTTTCAAGAAGAAGAAGATCCTCTACCTGTTTATAATTAATCTCTTGTTTTAGGAATTTTAACTGTGAAGTTTTACAGCTTAACAAATTTAACAATTTTGAAATAGATTCATCTTGAATAAATTTCAAATCCCTTTCTTTGGGTTGAGTAATGAATTCAAACACAACTTTTTAACCCAAATGTTCGGTCGTTAAACCATTATTACTAGTAGTAAATGGATATAATAAATATATAAACGGAAGTCCTAAAATAATCTTATTTGTCAAGTTGCGAATTAAAATAAAAGAAGTTTTAAAACACATATTATCTTGGCAAATATGAACTTTAGGAAGTTTATATTTTATTTCCATCATACTACCATTAGCAGAATTTAACCGTTCACTAGTTTTTTTATAGAACTTAGTAGGTATCAAACCTTCTTAAATGCAATTAAGATCCGCACTAGTATCAACTAGAGCAGGAAGTTGAATTGCAAAAGTTCCATCAATAACTAGACGAACAATAATATACCATTTTTGAATGGTAATATCTTTTAATCTTTTTAATGAATTACCTTGAACCATAAGAATTGACTCATCTTCTTTGACATTAGAATATTCAGCTTCTTCATCATTATCTGACGAATCAGTAATGTGAAGTTCTGAACTTTTAGTAGCCAAAGTAGCCATTTCTTTACGTAAATCAGAAATCTCAGTCTTAAGACCAGAAATTTCTTTCTTAAGTTTATTAACTTCTTGGTTTAATTCGGGAAGGATAATTTCTCTATCCGAGTTTTTAAATCTTTCTAAGGTTTTATTAAGGCTGATAACAGGTTTATCTTTACCCTTAATAACCATACTTTTATCAGAATTGTTTTTAGAAAACAAATCTTTTAATTGTTTCATATATTGTAATTTTAACTCTTCATCAGTAAGTTTACTAATTAACTCAATTAACAAAGAGCTCTCTTGGTCTTCTTTTCTAAGAACATTAATAGTTTTACATCAATCAGACATGTAATTATTAGTACACAAAGTGACTTCGTTTTCTTCACTAGGCTTTTGATTATCTTCATCATTACCAGAGGAATAAGGAATATCAGAATAATTGTTACTATCAACATCATTCTCAATCCTTATTAACTCTAATATCTTATCAGTGTCTTCAACAGAAATATTTAACTAACTCAATTTCTGTTTGATTTTACACTCACTCTTGTAATGACCTTTTTTACCACAATTATAACAAGTAATTTTACTCTTATCCTGGGTTTTAAGAGTAGATTTTTTACTATGTGATTTCTTTCGTGACTTAGGTTTTTCATAATAATTGTCTTGATTTTTGGACTGACTAGACCGCTTCTTATGATGTTTACGCTTTTTGCGTTTTTTAACTTGTTTTTTCCTATGCTTCCTTCTGGAAGGAGCAATAGGAGGCAAACCATATTGTTCGCAAAATGTGTCAAGCTCATATTTAGCTTTTCTCTTGTCTTTAGCAGCAATTTTAAAATCAATACACATTTTTAACCCAATCTTTTGGATATAGCTGATTATGTCACCATACGTCAGGTTGTCAAAATCAATGTATCCAAGAGTTTTGCTAAGTTCTTCTCTGAGTTTGTGAGCAAACAAATTAGGAAGACCATTAACAAATTTTTCTTTTCAGAAAGGTTTATTACTATCACTACGCATCATGACTCGAGAAATAAAAACATCTTTGTACCATCTAAAATCACTTAGAGTGGGACAAGTGAGATTACTTAGCTGATCATGAATTCTTTCAGTGATATTACTAGGGGTTCCAATAAAATATTTTATTATAGTGAAAATTAATGTGTTAATACCATCAGGAATACCAAAACCAATATCTTCTCTGAAGATAGGCTGACCATTGTCATCTAACTGGCGAGCATGAATTATAGAATTCCTAGCATCTTCATCAAGGTGTTTTTCCCACCAAGAACGAAGGATACCAGTGAAACCATTAGTTAATATTTCAACTATTTTTGGCTGAGCTAAACTGCTGAAAGTTGTAATTAACTATTGGCTACCACAGACAAATGATTCATTTTGGTAAGAATCTGATGTTCACTAAACCCATCAATATTCCATTCGTAAATTTTATTAGAAGAAACAGAAAATTGATTATCTAGATTTTTCTCCTCATACTGAAGATCATGGGGAGTAGGTCTAGAATACCAATTTTTTGTAATACTAGTGTTATTAAAGGTTAACTTGTTTAACTATTCAGTAAGATCTGGGAGTGAAGCAGTTTCAGAGATTTCTGATTGACTATTACTTTCATCATCAGATTCTTCAACTTGATCGATGATAGCAACAGTTCCACTGGCTTCACCAGAACTTGAACCAATCTTTTTAAGTAGCTTATCAATAGTTTTAACTAAATCAGAATCTTTATTAGGCAATCCCATCCCTTCTCTTTTTTCTGGGAGAGTTAATAAAGGCTGATCTAATTTTTTATCAGGATTTTTAACCATAGAATGATCAAATTTTTCTTCAATTTTATCTAACTGTTTACTAATTGTAGCCAAATACTGATTAGTAAAATTATTTTGTTCAATAATTTTCTTTTCATCAGTTTTTCCATCAGCAACTTTGAATGGACTGGCAACAACAGAAGTATTTTTAACATGTAAAAGAGCAGTTTTCAAAGGAGGATGACTTGCTAAAATTTTAGATTTATCCTCTTTTGTCCACTGACTTTTAGTAAGAACTTTGCACTGTGAATGATATTTTTCATACCAATCATAAAATGTAAGGTTCTCTTGATTAATTTTTATAAATTTTTTCCATTTATTAACAATTTTATCTCTGTCATGCTTATCGTATTTATTACGAAAAGCATGCCTTTTTTCTTTATTAGATATGGAATTAAAATCTGCAACTAGATTATCCTAATCTAATTTAAAAACTTTAGTGATGACTCTTAACTGATGATTAACAGAGGCTTCGAAATCCGAAGGGGTCGGTCCTACAGAAGTAGTAGGAGAAATATCTTGTTCTTCTTCTATTAGATTCGTAGGAGTATAACAAGGATAACTGGTTTGACCCTGGTTCAAAACTCCTTTCATTTTAATATCAGGAATAGAAAAATCACTTAAGACTTCAATATCCCTTCTAGAAAAAATCGAAGGAACTGAGGAATTAGTAAATTCTTATATTATTAACGGTCTTCTGGTACGTTCAAAGCTAACTCTGACAGTACCATCAGAAAATTATTTAATATGCTCTAAGTTCAATAAATTATTAATAACTGGTTTTTGTGAAATTTCTTGAGGTAAAATCCACTGACTAGGTAGCGTAATATCCTTCCAAAGAATAGTCCTTGGAGTTTGGATATTAGCATTACTAGTACTGCTTTGAATTAAAATAGTGTGATCTTTTGGGCTTTTATTAAGAGCATTAATGTTTAAATTGGTTTTTATAACTTTTTTAATAAATTCTATAAATTAAGGCTATAGGTTGTGAACCCTCAATCATATGAGTTATCTCACCTGCAGTCTTAATATTCAGAGTTAATGCTTTTAATAAGTTAACATCACTTAAACTCAAAGGGAGATCGGGAATGCAATTGAAATGGATAGGTCCATCATGCAAACTCGATTCCATGATACCAATTATGCTAGGAGCATAGTTAAGGTATCTTGCATCTCTAAGACATAAAAAGATGCTTGAGTTTATTCCTTTAACAGATAAAGGCTTGACTGCAACCTGAACTAATCCAATATGAATAAAATTATAACCTTTCTTTCTATGTTTGCTAATAACATCAGAAGAAAGAAGATTACAATTTTCATATTCTTTGTTGATCGCATAGACATGTTCAACCGTTTCAACATTATAATCAGTTTTAAAATTATCAATATATATATATATATGTATGTATAAAGGCAGTAAAAAGGCCACAGAATGATCCATGCCCAACTAGAATGTAAATAATATTATATATAATTAATATATATATATTAAAGCACTAAAAAGGCCACAAAATATAAATCCAGGCCAAATAAAGTTAGAAATATATATATATATATATAGTTATATATATAAAAGTAGTAAACTAACTCGGATTTGACATCCGGGCATGACAGAATAGAAAAGTTAGTATATATATAGTTAAATATATACAAGAAATAGTCAAACCGGGACAGGAAAGATAACCTAGTCCGGTGAAGGGTGCATATATATATATATAAACTGTTAAAAGGGACGGATCGTCAATCCGAGTTGTAGAAATGCCACAAAATGAGTTTATGTACTAAAATGTATGAAAACGTAAGCAAAACGACCACAGAACTGAGTTCCGGGCATAATCAGAAAGTGAAACTTAACGTGCAAGTGTATATAAGTGCAATGAAGTAATATAAACTTTCTGATCGTAAAAATACTCACAATGGACTGCTACACGGGCTTTTGACCAGATCGTAGGCTTTAAACGTCTGTTTCTATCGATTAATTTTTGATATGTGGTAGTATTTGGGTGTATCTACGTGTTAGAGTGAAAAAATTTGGGTTTGGAGTGCAAGAGTTGGGCTGAGAAACCAAACGGGCAGACGTTCAGAGCATTTTTCTTTTTTCAAATGAGCTGGGGGTGTGACGCCCCCAAATCCAGGTTCCTCTCTTTCCTCGGATCCGGTGCAGTCACGATACTACTATCGTCAAACTATTACATCTTTTATTCATTACTAAAAGAAAACAATTTTGCTTATTACAATTTAGAATATAAATTCTATTCATATCTAGGATCTTGTATGATGACTCCAAACTTTTTCAAGTTTCAAAACCCGGTCATATACCATCCCTGTCTAAACATCACATTCGATGTTACTAAAATGCGGAATAACTTAAACCTTTTAATATCCTTTGAATAAAATCTTTTATTGATTTCATAACTTGAATCAATTACAAATCCCTGAATCAACTTTATAATATGATTCATTCTATTTGAGTTATCGTATAATGTTTACAACTCGACTTGATATCCTCTATGTATCAACTAATACATCTTTACAGTACGACAAGTTTTAAACAACGTATACAATTATCAAGTACAACTCCTAGAACCTAAACATGGCTCAAGTAATAATCTAAACAGTATTCTTCATTGCGATACTATCTATCTTTATCAATCAAGAAGCATGAAGTCTTATTCGTAAGTCCTCAACCTGCAAAAATGGTTATTTGCAAGAGTGAGCTCGACAGCTCAGCAATTCTAACAGTTTTCATGCATCATATAGCATACAACATCATACTCAGTTCATGCATTTATAAAAAATTTATATTTACTATGCATGTTACTTTCACATAACAAGTATATCATCAAATATCAACTTTCAATCTCATTTATATCTCATATACAGTTCATATAAACGTTCACATTATCACAGCATAATATAATTCAACTAACAGTTATTGAATTCATATATCAAATAGGAACTAAAAGACTTGCCTGATGCGTAGTTTAACAACTACGACTTAACTACTTAAAGATATCTGCACTTCGTATAATCCTACACAGTTATACAATTATAGGTTCATACATATCAGTTATACGCATCCATAATAATAAGTATTACATTGTTTTCTTTCTTGGTTCTTAGAACCTTGTTTCACTTTCCTATCATACGCTTAGTATCGTTAGGTACGTATAGTTATACCTCAACTATATATCACACACTTATTTATCTATGTGTTCGACACATATTTAAAACTCATACATATATCATCACATTATCCTTGTGTTTTTCAAACCTTATCGAAACCATTACATTTAAACTTTCTAAGTTTTACCTTTCAAAATCCTTGGCATACTTAAACTAGTCATGCAAGGCTACTATGTTCCTCATGTACACACGTTTATAAGGGCATTAACTCAAGTTTTAAAACCTAGCATGCTCATTCAAATCCAACTCAAAGTTACATGGTTTTTCATGTCGGACTTTCATATACCTTAAGTAATTTAAGTCCATGCTTCAAGGTCAACTACTAAGGTCATGTTATCACATAACAAGCTTAAACAATACTAAGTAGGCATGCTCGTGCTTATAATATACATGTATACTTAATCACATAGTCTATGCTTTAGAAATTCATTTATTTGAATATGCGTGCATAGGTGAAATCCATGTTTCATCACATGATACTTATGTCAACATGTCTATAGGCATAATGAATCCTAATATACATGCTCGTATGATCATAATGTAACTCACACCATGTTTGATGCTATTACCTTTCACATTCTAAGTTTTCATAAAGATCGCACTAAGTCAACAAAGGTAACTAACTATATGCAAAGTACCTCGTAGTCATGACTTTCACGTATTAGAACACATACATAAGCCACTTTTACATGCTCAAATGATCAGAATGTGGACATCCTATATATATGTCCAAAAACTCTAAGTTTGTCTGTTGAAATCATTTTCAATTTAAACAATGTGTTCTAGTGTATGCTCAATACCTTCGACTCACATATCATGCATATCTAAACCATATAATCATGCTTAAAAAGTCAGAATTTAAACATGGTATGTATTTATTAAAGTTCATTTTACAAACTCTAATTTCACTTTGAAAACTATAACTTTTATCAACCATGTTTGCTAACATAGTAAAACATGTTCATGCTCGATTAATGTACCCATATATACATATCAAACATGTCCTCATGCTTGTCTAAAGCAATAACATATGCTAGCATATAACAGAACCTATAACAGAAATCAGAAACTGATTCTGCAGATGGGCGCAGCCGCGCCCCATTTGTACTAGGGATATGCGAGGCTGCGCGTCCCCGTTTCCAAACCAGAAGCTTTTCTGCAATGCAGAGCTTCAACCCAATTCAAAAGTTTACTTATCAATTCGATTCTACATCAGCCATGTAATAGTTCTATCATACACAATACCTTACATAACACATAAAAACCATATTCCACACTTCAATTACCATCTAAACTACGAAATCAAGAACTTGCCATTAAAGAACAAAAATGGGAAAAGGTAGGAAATTATACCTCTGCTATGGAATTAGACTTGCTGCTACACTAATTTCAAAACTCTCTCTATACCACTTAGCAAATATTTCAGCAAATTGAAATGAGAAGGAAAGCTTGCCATTTATAAAGGAACTCTTGTCCATGCCATGGCTTTGCCCAACAAATCAAACCAAGCGAAAGAAGGAAGAGACATTGGGCAAGAGAGAGTTGGTGGAGGTGGTTGAAATCCACTATTTGAGCCACTCCCTCCCTCATTATTACCATCATCCTAGCTATTTCAATTTCCTAGCTAGCCAAAGGCCATTCACGTGCATGAGAGAATGTGACTCTCTAATTGGGACAAGGCTTATAAACTCAGCAGTTTAGCAAAATAAGGTCTTAGCACACTTAGGTTATATCTCATTGTGGGCTTATTAAGTCGATTTGATAAATTAATATTGTTATATTAATATAATTTATAGGTACATATACGCAAATACATATGTACACCCACATAAGTATATTTATACTTTAAATATATACCAAAACATATAATCATGTATCTCATGTACATTGGTTTAGTTCAATTAATATTTTAATTGGACTAGATATAAAATAGTTGGGTATTCTCATCCCATAATTTTTCATAAAATTATTATCTCAATTACACCCAAATATTGTAATGATAATTAATATCAATTATTTATTAACTTGCCATTTCTTTTAATAATTATAGTTAAACATCTAATTGATTTAACTTTACCACTCATGCCACACAAGGCTCAATTATATAAGCTTAGTATTTAATATGCCTCAAGCTCACGAAATAATATTACTCTCAATGTCACATCTTATAATAAGTTCATGATGTAATACCTTTACATTTCTTATTATATGCTCTCTTAGCAACAATATAGAAATTGAATTAACAAACTCTACACACCAATGCATTGCCTCTAATTATTATCAAGCTATTATCCTCCTACGGTCATTACCCAAAGGGCAAAAAGGGGAGTTGGTGGCTAACTCCCACCAACTACTACTATTCATGTACCCTAACCACTTGATTAACCATTATTGTTCTCACATGGACTAACTTGCAAGCTTATATCTAATAACTTAATGTTATTATCATATGATATGATAAGGTCACACATAGACCTAATCATATAATCCATGTACATTTAACAATACCGAATATATTTTAATTGAGTAGTGTCACACCCCATTATTGTAAATTTTATTATTTCAATTATACTTAACCATTGAAATAATTATTAACAACAATTATTTATTTAGTTTAATTTAATATCCTTCATAAAGTACACATTGATGTACCACACATAACACATTGTTACATAGGTTCATTTATGTAACTCACGTGACTCATTTCACTTTACCATATAGTTTCCTATATTATATAGTTTTTCTTGAAGTGTCACACTTTATTTCATATTATATAGATGTAGCTACTTTATAACTTATAATTACACATCATTGCACATAGCAATTTATCCACATAATAATATTAATTAATTCCTTTAATTATTCATTCATAAGATTATTAAATGAATGTTTATTCCACCACTTTGCCATACTAGGCATATCTCACAAGCTCAATATTAAGCTTATCATTACTTCCACCACACTTTAATATTCCTTTTTACTATAAGGTTTGTGTGACACATGCATTCTAATGTCAAGCTACCTTAAATAACTATACACTTATAATATGTATAGCATTTATGCTCAGAATAATTAAGATTTACTCTATTATTATAAAATCTACGATAAAATAATAACTTAAGTTATTTAATACATTAAAATAACTTAGCTTTCTTTTATTAATTAACTCTCTTGAAAATACATTAAAAATTATGTATTTTTTCATAACATAAAATATTATGTTTTCTATGAATAAAGATATTCATTATCAGAAAATAATTTACGTATTGTCTCAAGATATTATCCTTAATATAATATCAAATAATTACATGTACGACACATGTACATATATTATATATAGAAAATAGATAATAAGTTTATTTTATAATAAATTATTTCTTTCAATTTATTTATATATAGTAAATACGTTTTAATATATTTACTATATTAATTAATCATACCTATTACCTCATACAAAAACATATAAGGAAATATTATTATTCAAAAATAACATTTTCTCCTTTTATTAAAATAATTCAATATTAGAAATTATTTTAATATCCTTTATTAGAAATATATAATATTTAGTACTCTTTCTTTTCTATAAATTGTTCCCAAAATAATTTCTTCAATTATTCATTTAAAGATATAATGATTTCCATTTCTTTTTAATAACGTATATATATTTATTAACGTTATTCGCACATTAGACTTTATCACATATTACCATTCTAAGTAATATATAGAAGGTACTAATTATAATCATATATTCAACATATATATTAATTCACTTCTTTGAAAAACATTGTACTATATCATCATAGTTAATTAGGGTTCAATACTCATTATATTATTCCCTAATATAACTTCCAACTTAAATTAACTAATATTTATTCTTATTAGTTAATTCCTTAACTAACTCATGCTTCACTATCCAAACCTATTCACGGATAGCTTAAGTGCTATTAATAACCTATATTATAAACATACTAGTTATTAATACACATACACAAGAATATGGTGATTATACATTAAGGATATTTAATGTCACCAACTTACTATGATAAAATAATTCTATAAATTATTTAATATCGATAGGAATTTATCCACTTCCTTTACCTCAATTGAATCGTCTCTAAAATAAATAACAAATATATATTAATAATATATTCATTAATCACAAAAAAAAATATTACATAGTCCATATTACCCTATGTAATATAATACCACATACCTCATATCACAATTATATACTCTTATTCGAACCCATCGCACATTTTAAGAATTTTATTTATTAAATCCTTATTTAATAATATCTAAAAATTCGGGTCTTACAGGGGGTCACCTTATATATATAGACCTCGGAGAAACTGCTCTACCTGCGGCAGCCGCAGCTTGAGGTGTGGTTCAACGTGGCAGGGCCCACGTGGCGGGTCCCGTTACATCGAAGTACGTACATTTCGAGCAATGCGAGGTCAGATTCAAAACTTTCTAACTTTTGATCAGAGCGTCCGTTTGAGGCGTGCGATACTTTTTCGGAAAGCCCTCGCCGAGTGCGTCGCAATGACATAAGAGAAAACCTTTTCTGAGTCCAAAAAGATGGGTTTATAACCAAGTCTTTGATTTCCCGCAGTTTATCCGTTGAGCTGTCTTGAGCTTTTTCCACTCGGGATTGTTGTTATGGTTCTTTCTGACCTTGGTGGCATCAATTCGGCTTGAGTTTGACCGAATTGGCTTCAAGTTTGTAAAATGACCATTTTGCCTATAATACCCGAGAATTTCCTAATACTATTGAATGAATATATTAATGGAAATGAGAATTTATTAGAATATAAATGATTTTGTGTTATGAGAATGATTAATTCAATTATATTAAATTGAATAATTATAATAATTGAGAAATTGATGGAGTTTGCGATAAACTCGTTGATAGCCTTGTGTGGCACAGTGACGTAATATAAGAATGATTATATTAATTTAAGCGAATAATTAATCTATATTAATTATTAATCGTAGAACATTAATTAATTGTCATCGTAGAATAATTGTTATAGAATATTAATGGTGATTAATTAATAATATGTGATTATTATTATTGCAATAAATATAATAATAACAATAAAACACTTGGTTATAAATATGCTAGGAATTATATTTGTTAATGTGCTAATTAATCCTATGATTATTAATTAGGTGTTATTAATAATCTATGAGGAATGGATTAATTAATATTATTGTTAATTAATCAATAAGATGAATAATTTATTTATTTGACATTATGAATAATAAAACAAATAAGTAAGTTATTAATAAATTGAGGTTGTATTAATTGTTACGTGCAAGCATGCGAATTAAATATATAAGGTATGGTAGCTACCTATATGTTGTACGAAGTAGTGCAATGTGGTTAAACAATTATACATAAACTATATAGTAAAGATATTGAATTGAGAGAGCTACATGATAATGCTTAGGTGACAATTGTGTATGAGTATACATTAAAATAATATGTTATGGATATATTGTAATCAATTGTTGATTATAGAATTTAAAAATAAATATGATAGTATCCGATTAAATTATACCGGTGTAATAAAATGTACATGGATTATATGTGTGAAAATTACACTTATTACAGTATGTGAATTACATTGTGACATTTTAATTACAATCTTAGAATGAATTATACAAATAAAACTTGGATATATATATATATATATATATATATATATATATATATATATCCAAGTTAGAGGCAACTGGCCATGCAGGAGTTAGAGGTGGAGATCGCCTACCGTAAGGAGGCAGGGATCCAGATGGGGACTCTGTTTCACAGCTCAGTGGCTAGGAATGTAGATTTAGCAGAGAAGCTAGAATAGGTTGAGCAGAGGGAACTGAGTGAGAAGACAGAGAAGGAAGCACTCCGCACTCAGTTGGAATTAGAGGTGATGGATAGGATACACTTCGAGGAGAAGTGGGGGGCTGCCCATGAGAGAGCAGATGACCTGGAAGATGAGGTCAAATGTAAGAAGAGGAAAATGAACAAGATGGGGTACGTGTTCCGTTCGGCATTTGAGAGAGTGCTTGATGGTGTGTACCACTACCCGGCAGAGCAGGGACAGACCCTACACACTATGAACCGAGAGCTGGTTGCTTATATAGCGCAGATGGAGTACAAGAGCGCAGTAGAGCGCGGGATGATGTGATGAGATTCCCTTAGATAGTCTAGTGGTATTCTCTTTATGTATTGTATATACTATGTTGTAATCCCAATCTTTTGTGTAAGATGTGGGATAGTGATGTGAACTCCGAGTTAGCTTTTGTTAGAGGGGTAGTATGGTAGTAGATAATACCGCCCAGACGTAGATTGACTGCACCTGAGGAGTCAGTAAACAATGAGAGGGAACAAGTAGACCTGATCCAGAAACTGGTAGACCTATTAGGAGAGGCATTAAGGGGAAGGAACAATGAAGCCGTTCGCCCAAACCCTCAGATTGTGCCAGTAACAACCTTTAAAGACTTTAAGATTGTAGGACCCCCGGAGTTCGAGGGAACTACCAACCTAATCGTCGCACAAACGTGGATCAAGGAGATCGAAAAAGCTTTCACTATAGCTAGCGTAGGCGAAGATCAGAAGACGGTGTTTGCCACGTACATGATGAGGGGAAAAGCGAACTACTGGTGGGAGGCTAATCAACAAAGAGCTGTAGAAGGGATAATAGCTTGGGATAAGTTTAAGACGCTATTTTTTGAAATTACTTCCCGAAAAGCATGAAGAATAGGATGGAGGTGAAATTCCTAGAGTTAAAATAAGGTGAGATGACGGTGGCGCAATATGCGGCTAGGTTTAACGAACTAGCGCGATTTGCGGAGCACCAAGTTGGTGATGAAGAGAGGAAGGCTAGATGCTTTGAACAAGGGTTGAAGCCATGGCTATTCAATAAGGTATCAGTTCTTCAAATTGATTCCTTTGCAACATTACTGGAGAAGGCAATCATTGCGGAAGGTGGCAGTGAGGCCTTAAGTCTGTATAACAAAGAGAAGAAAGGAAAGAATACTGGAGGAGAGAATCGTATTGGAGGAAGCAGCAATGGAGGAAGTAACTTGGGAAAGAGAAAGTGGGAGAACAACAACAACAACAAGAACAACAATAATCAATCAGGGAATTTTCGTGGAGGTTTCAAGAAGAGGGCTGAAGGATGTCCAAAGTGTGGGAAGAATCACCAAGGCGAGTGCTGGAAGGGACGTGGCACTTGGTACAACTGCGGACAGGAAGGGCACATGTCGCCCAACTGTCCAAAACCAAAGAAGATCCAAGGGTGTTTTGCTTATGGCTCAACTGAGAACCGTATTAAGGATTGTCCAAAGAAGGGAAGTGGCGGGGGTAGCAATCAGCAAGGAGGCAACAAGCTGATGATCAGCGGGCTGACACAATCCAACCGCCCAACTGCCAGAACCTTTAACATGACCGTCCAGGACGCCATGGCTGCAAAGGACGTGGTGTCAGGTATAATCCCAATCAATGATATAAATGCTTATGTATTATTTGATTCAGTTGCCACCTGTTCTTTTATATCTGAAGAATTTGCTAGTAAACTTAGTACACCTCGAGAACGATTAGAAAATCCTTTAAACATAGAAGTTGCGAATAAGGAAGTAATCCCTGTAGAATACGTTTATCGAAATTATCGCGCAAACATTAGAGAACATTAACTGAGCGTAGACTTGATTCCTATTAGATTGGAAGAGTTTGACGTAATACTGGGAATGGATTGGTTGTATAACCATGCTGCGATAATTGACTATCAGAACAAGTGTGTGAACCTTCAGACTCCGAATAAGTCTAAGGTAGTGTTTTATGGTAGCTCATCGCTTAAGCAATCGTGTTGCGTTACGATGATGCAGGCCAAGAAATTGTTAAGGAAAGGATGTGTAGGTTATTTAGCTTACATTGTTGATACTCAGAAAAAGGGAGTAGAAATTAAGGATATATCCGTAGTGAAAGAATTCCAAGATGTATTTCCGGACGATCTGCCTGGTCTTCCGCCAGACAGAGAAATCGAATTCGTAATAGACTTAGCATCGGGACCGGCACCGATTTCGAAAGCTTCATATCGTATGGCGCCAGTAGAAATGAAGGAATTGATGATACAATTGCAAGAGTTGTTGGATAAGGGTTACATTCGACCGAGTGTTTCTCCTTGGGGAGCACCAGTGCTATTCGTTAAGAAGAAGGACGGATCGATGAGACTCTGTATCGATTATCGAGAATTAAACAGAGTAACGATCAAGAACCGATATCCGCTATCGAGGATAGACGACTTATTTGATCAACTGAAGGGAGCAAAGTGTTTCTCAAAAATTGACCTACGAACAGCATATCACCAACTGAAAGTGAGGGATGAGGACATACCAAAGACTGCGTTTCGAACCCGTTATGGACACTACGAGTTTTTGGTAATGTCATTTGGATTGACTAATGCTCCGGCAGCATTTATGGACTTGATGAACCGAGTTTTCAAGCCATACTTGGATAAATTTGTGGTGTTTTTTATCGACGACATTTTGATCTACTCGAAGACAGAGGAAGAACACGCCGAACATCTGAAGATTGTTTTGGAGGCACTAAGGAAGGAGAAGATGTATGAAAAATTTTCAAAGTGCGAATTTTGGATGGAGAAAGTTCAATTCTTAGGTCACGTGGTGGATAAGGATGGAATCTTAGTAGACCCTGCGAAGGTAGAAGCAGTAAGTAATTGGGAACAACCGAGAACACCGACGGAGGTAAGAAGTTTTTGAGGGTTAGTTGGGTACTATCGAAGATTCATCCAAGATTTCTCTAAGATAGCAACCTCGTTGACCAATTTGACTAGAAATACGGTGAAATTTGTATGGACCGACAAATGTGAAGAGAGTTTTCAGGAACTAAAAAGGAGATTTAACGAAGCACCTGTGTTATCATTACAAGATGATGCAGGAAATTTTGTGGTGTATAGTGATGCATCGCACAAGGGACTTGGCTGTGTGCTTATGCAGCACGACAAGGTTATTGCATATTCATCACGATAATTGAAGGATTACGAAAAATGATACCCTACTCACGACTTAGTGTTAGCGGCAGTAGTTTTTGCGTTAAAAATATGGAGGCATTATTTGCACGGAGAGAAATGTGAGATATATACGAACCACAAAAGTCTGAAATATATCTTCACACAGAAGGAGTTGAACATGCGGCAGAGAAGGTGGTTAGAATTGATCAAGGATTATGACTGCGATATTCTTTATCACCCGGGAAAGGCAAACGTGGTTGTCGACGCTCTGAGCAGAAAAGGAAGGGAAAAGCTGTTTAATTTAACGACTCATGAAGAATTGATAAGAGAGATGGAGAAATTAGAGATAGAGGTAAAAAGACCAAAAAGGCTTGGTGCGAAGTTAATTGTAATGGAAGCTTGTTCGACGTTGTTGGATAGAGTGAAGGAAGCCCAGGAAAAGGATGAAGAGTGTGAGAAAATTTGAAAGAGGATCACGGAAAATGAGGAAGAAAAATTTTGAATGGATAAAGACGGTATTTTGAGATTTGAAGGAAGAGTGTGGGTACCAGCGGTAACCGAGTTGAGGGAAGAGATTTCGCACGAGGCACACAATACGATATATTTCGTTCATCCGAGAGGCACAAAGATGTACCGAGATCTAAGGCAACATTTTTGGTGGCCCAATTTGAAACGGGAAGTCGCAGAGTGCGTCCGTAGATGTTTGACTTGCCAACGCGTTAAAGCAGAGCATCAACGGCCGAGTGGTTTACTACAACCGTTAGAAATACTGGAGTGGAAATGGGAGCATATTACCATGGACTTCGTGGTAGGACTTCCAGTTACACAGAAAGGTTATGATGCTATTTGGGTTATCGTTGATTGACTAACAAAGACCGCACATTTTCTACCAATCAAGATCCGCTACAGTTTGAATTAGTTAGCGAGCCTATACGTAAAATAAATTGTCTCACGACATGGAGTGCCGGTGTCAATTGTCTCTGATCGAGATCCACGCTTCACGTCCAATTTTTGGAAGAGTTTGCAAGAAAAAATGGGAACACAGTTGAGGTTGAGTACCGCTTACCATCCTCAGACCGACGGACAGAGTGAGCGAACGATACAAACGCTGGAGGACATGCTTAGGACTTGCGTGATGGATTTTAAGGGAATTTGGGAAGACCACTTACCCTTAGTCAAATTTGCGTATAATAATAGTTACCATACGAGTATCGGCATGCCACCATATGAAGCTCTTTATGAAAGAAAGTGCAGAACGCCATTATGTTGGGATGAAGTCAGAGAGCGACGAATACTCGGACCAGAGTTAGTTCAATAAACCGCAGACGTGGTGACAATGATAAGAGCCAGAATAGTAGCAACTCAAGATCGCCAGAAGAAATACACATATTTGCATCGGCAGGACCGAGACTTCAAAGTTGGCAGTTTCGTATTTTTGAAGGTATATCCATGGAAGGGAAAAATCCGTTTCGGCAAGAAAGGAAAATTGAGTCCAAGATTCATAGGACCGTTCGAGATATTGAAGCGAATGGGCGAAGTGGCCTACAAAGTTGCGTTACCACCCCAGTTGGAGCACATCCACAACGTGTTTCACATTTCCGTGTTGCAACCGTACAAGGCCGACTAGAAGCACGTGATTTCTTACGAGCCCATTCAAGTGGAGAAGAACTTGGTGTATGAAGAAATTCCTGTCCAAATACTAGATAGGAAAGAGCAAGCCTTGAGAAATAAAATTATATCTTCTATAAAAGTACTTTGGCGTAACCACGATGTCGAGGAGGCAACGTGGGAGTTAAAAGATAGGATAATGAGGGATTATCCCCATTTATTTGTGTAACCTCGTAGCAATTTCGGGACGGAATTTTATAAGGGGGGAGGATGTAATACCCAAGAATTTCCTAATATTATTGAATGAATATATTAATGGAAATGAGAATTTATTAGAATATAAATGATTTTGTGTTATGAGAATGATTAATTCAATTATATTAAATTGAATAATTATAATAATTGAGAAATTGATGGAGTTTGCGATAAACTCGTTGATAGCCTTGTGTGGCACAGTGACGTAATATAAGAATGATTATATTAATTTAAGCGAATAATTAATATATATTAATTGTTAATCGTATAACATTAATTAATTGTCATCGTAGAATAATTGTTATAGAATATTAATGGTGATTAATTAATAATATGTGATTATTATTATTGCAAGAAATATAATAATAATAATAAAACACTTGGTTATAAATATGCTGAGAATTATATTTGTTAATGTGATAATTAATCCTATGATTATTAATTAGGTGTTATTAATAATCGATGAGGAATGAATTAATTAATATTATTGTTAATTAATCAATAAGATGAATAATTTATTTATTTGACATTATGAATAATAAAACAAATAAGTAAGTTATTAATAAAATGAGGTTGTATTAATTGTTACGTGTAAGCATGCGAATTAAATGTATAAGGTATGGTAGCTACCTATATGTTGTACGAAGTAGTGCAATGTGGTTAAACAATTATACGTAAACTATATAGTAAAGATATTGAATTGAGAGAGCTACATGATAATGCTTAGGTGACAATTGTGTATGAGTATACATTAAAATAAGATGTTATGGATATATTATAATCAATTGTTGATTGTAGAATTTAAAAATAAATGTGATAGTATCCGATTAAATTATACCGGTGCAATAAAATGTACATGGATTATATTTGTGAAAATTACACTTATTACAGTATGTGAATTATATTGTGACATTTTAATTACAACCTAAGAATGAATTATACAAATACAACTTCGATATATATATATATATATATATATATATATATATATATATATATATATGAAATGTGCATAGTAAAATAAGTATTGTATCAATGTTTGCTAATTGTGGTAGTCTCACATGATAGTAACGATGTATGAATATGATCAACTTGAGAAAAGAGGAAGTTAAGAATAGAAATTAGATACTAAATAATTGTGTAGCTAGGGTAAAACTTAGCTTGTGTGTTGATCGTATATTCGAAGATATAAAGTGAAGTTAAATTATATGACTAATGAATATCATATATATACGTAATTGTATTATGATAGGAATCCGAAAGTGTTGATTAGCTTTACGTGAGTAAACTACGCATAAGGCAAGTATCCTAAACCCTTGCATTACTTTATTCAACGGATATCGTAAGCGAGTATCTAAACCTTATCTCTTTGGATACAAGTATTCTATCTTTGTATATTGCGAACTAGTTTCCTACTTAATCGTTTGAATTGAATTAGCATACTTGAACTCTTATTTCATTAAAGCTATTATTCATGTTGAACTTAGTATTGTTCTTGAATATTGTGATAGTGTCTATGCCATTTGATTCGGCTAGACTTATATTATTGAAAAGCGACCCAAACTAATTGATTGGTGCAGGATCTTGTATTTGACTGAGAAAAACAACCTTCTTTGAAGGGAATATATAATTGTCGGAGAACCGACGTGCACACTTGAGTATAATTGATTGTTATGCATAACGATGGTGTTTTAGGCTGATCACCTATTGTACCTGTTTTTGTTGGATTTTCAGTTTATTACTGTTAATTCTAGTAGAAGTTCATAGTCCTTAGTGACTGCTCAGTATTCAGTTATCTTGAAATCTTGAATTGACTTATTATTGAATCATATTGATATTATTATGTCCTTAGCGACTATTATTGAAAACTGTTGATATTCTTGTTATCCTTGAACTATCAAACTTTGTTATACCCTTTCGAGAATTAAGAACACTTACCCTTATTGTATATTACTTGCTGGGCAATTTGTGCTCATTCTTGCTTTTCCTAAAACATTTCAGTTAAGGCAGAGCATGGTCAACCTTCAGGCATTGATAAGGGCAAGGACAAGGCTACCAACTAGCTTGTGTCTTTTATGTTTTCAAATATTTTAATGTTGTATTAAGATGATGTAGTAAGACTAGATTCGATTATGTTTAAGCTTAAGTTAGATTATGTAATAAGTCATTATTGATATTATTATGTAATCTATTAAGTACTGCAGGTTGCGTGACTTGGGGGAATAATTATAATAAATCATTGTAAATTATTCAATATTAGAATTTCTGCTGTGATTGTGTGATTTTTTTTAGTTATTATTATTGTGATGTATTAACATGAGCACGTGATGAACCAAATTTGAGAGACCAAGTGGCGGTCACGGATTTGGGGGCATCACATTGCCCTTCCCAGAGTTACCTTCAACATTGGTATGGCCTTCGGCTGATTTCTTGGGGTTATCTCTAAGGTTTGGATCCCAGCCGATTATGTTTGTCCTTAGGGTTGTCCCTGAGGCTGACTTGGTCCTTCCAAGTTTTCCTCTGGCAATGTTATGAGGTTTTGGGGTTGTCTCTGAAGTTGAGTTGGCCTCCCGGGTTGTGATCGGAGCTTGATCTAACCTCCTGGGTTGAGACTGGGGATGACATTTACCTCCCGAATTGAGACCGGGGTTGACCTGTACCTCCAGGTTGAGATCGAGGCTGACCTGTACATCCTGGGTAGAGATCGGGGCTGACCTGTACCTCCCGAGTTGAGATCGAGGCTGACCTGTACCTTCTACGTAGAGACCGGGGCTGATCTGTACCTCCTGGGTTGAGATCAGGGTTGACCTGTACCTCCCGGGTTGAGACCAGAGCTGACCTATACCTCCCGGGTACAGACTGAGGCTGACTTGTACCTCCAAGGTTGAGACCGGGGTTGAGCTGTACAACCTGGGTTGAGACCGGAGCTGACCTGATGGCCCGATATTGAGACCGGGTTTGATTTGATGTCCCGGTACTAAGACCGTGGTTGAGTAGTACTTCCCGGATTGAGACCGGGGCTGACCTGTACCTCCAAGGTTGAGACCGGGGTTGATTGACGTACCGTTATTGTGACCGGGGTTGAGTTGATGTCTTGGTATTGAAATCGTGGTTGAGTTGACGTCTCAATATTGAGACCGGGGTTGAGTTGACGTCGCAGTATTGAGACTGGGGTTGAGTTAACGTCCTGGTATTGAGACCGGGGTTGAGTTAATATAGATAGTTTTGCCCTCCTGTAGGGTTAGTAACAAGAATGCAAAAAATTCAAGTGTCTACAACAGGACTGAAGAAAATTTTGAGTGTCTACAGAACTTATCAAATAGTTGGTGGGCAGTGTCACAGGAGCTTGATAATGGTGACTTCCAATTTCTATTTTCCCCCCACTTTGGTCTTGCACATAAACTCAAGCAGAATATGATCTATTGCAACAAGCTTCCCTCCCAACTCAATACCCACATATAAAAACCCCAAATCAGTACCCAAATTTTCTACCCGGAAGAAGAAAGGAGAATGGAAACCAACTTGTGTGTTCACTGTTGCTTGATTTATGGATGTAATCTTGAAAACCCAAGTAAATAAGGATTTTGAAGTGCACGTTTAGTCGAGATGGTGTTTGTAAGAGTGCGTTTCTGCAGGTTAGGGATGAGAGGTTATGTTTTGGGTAGGAGAGGATCTACTGCTGCTTAGTGTTTTAAAAACTGAAATTGCGTATGCCTGCTGGGGCGGGCATATTTTTTTCTTGGAGGCCCACCGCGGCGGCCTTGATGCAACAAGCTTTACCGCCGGGCGGCACTTGCCAGCTAAAAAAGGCTCGTCGGGGTGAGCTTGGAAATTTTGTTGCGTTGTATTTTTGAAATTTTTCTGCAGACTTGCCACTTTAATAGAGTCCCTCAATGGGTTTTATGTTTACCCAATGAGATCTAGCATGATTATCCTTTGTAAGTCGCCCATACCTTGTACCGAATACCATAGTAATTGTCAGAAAAAGCACTATAAATAAAAGCTAATACTAATTACACATGACGATGACTAACTAACAAATATTTACTAAAAACGAAAGTAAAGAATGGGTTGCCTCCCATAGAGCGCTTGATTTTAAGTCTTTCATCCTGACTACTCCCTGTTTCATACTGGCTCGGCAAGGTCGACTGAGGTCGCCTGGCGATCGACGTCACCTCCCCTAATAATGCTTTAGGCGTTGTCCGTTAACTTTGAATGTTTCCGCTGGATCCCGGCCATAAAGTTCAACGATGCTGTGTGAAAATATGGTTTTGGCTCGACATAGTTTAGCAATGCTTATAGAATTATGATGTGTATCATGCTAATGGGATCTAAATTCTTAGAAAGCTTAAAACTAAAATAGTTCCCAATCGTTAGATTACTAAAAAGGGGATTAGTAAATCCGGATAGATTGGTACATATGTTGCTTGCTCATTGGATGAGGATGATTGATCTCATGATCATTTGTGTGGAGACACTAAAGCAAGTATATAGGTGCTTATTGGAGAATAAGTTCACTGAACGTAACTCGCTATGGAATACCTAATGGAGTTTTACTTGCCTGTCAATAGGAATTCCTAATGTGATAGAGTGATCCTTGGACTTGAGATCATCATAGTATCTTGTGTGTAATGAATTAGACTTTGACTTATTCCTTAAGACCCTTAGGGTATATCAAAGGGTATGCTTCGGTATAATAAGTTACATCTGGAGATAATGAATGGTCAATAAAGAATCTACCACTTCTAGTAAAAGAAGAAACATGTCTTATATGATTCGTTAAATGACAACCTAGCAGTCCTTGGGCAAGGCAAAATGAAATTAGAAAGGAGTTTCTAATTTGCATATTTGGAGTTGTGCATTTTCTAATCAAAATACATATAATTAAATAAAATAAGACTTGACAGTAATTCCATGACTTATATTTAATTGGGACATTGTATGGTGGAAGGATTGAATTGTACAGTAACAATTTACTCACAGGTTCTTTTATGATTAATGTTGAAATCTATAATATCTGAAAAGTCCTTGATCGCTAGGGAGGCTTATCCTAATTGTAGAATAATTACTATTTTTTTAAATAGATTATTAGTTTAATTTATTTATTTAAATAAGAATTAGAATTGTTCTAATTGATTTATTCACAACCGGTTTAATATGGAGAACCTAAAGGGTCACATCATAAAAGGAAGAATAATTAATTAAGAAGGTAATGACATAATCGTAATAATACATTCAATGTAATTAATTTAATATATGATGATAGAATAAATTAAATAGCTTAATGTTTATTTTTTAATATTTTAGAAATATTAAATATTAATTAATAAGAGAAGTCTTATTAATATTATTATAATTATTACTATTTTAATTTCTAAAGGAGTTTAGGAATTAATTTAATATTAGTACTCTCATTTATTCCTAATAAGATTAGGATGCAAATTAATTAAAGAAGTTTAATTACTTAATCCCAATATGATTAGGAAGCCTAATTAATTAAAAGAGTTTAATTAATTAAATGAAAATCTATTTCTAATAGGATTAGAAGGGTTAACCAATATCTATATAAGAGGAGTCTTATAATAGATATCAGTATATACAATTCTAATTGTTGGAGAGTACTCCTTTTCTATAGTGGATGGAAATATAGGATTTAGCCAACCACCCTCCTTCTTGAATAATTCTTATTCCTTGGTGGATCATCTCTAGAGGCTGTGACGCCCCCAAATTCATACCGTCACTGATCTCGAATTCGGTTCATCACGTACTAATTCTAATAACAACTAAAATCTCAAACAATGGAATAACAGAATAATTTACATTGATATAACATAAATATTCTCGTCCCAAGTCTCGAAACTATTACTAATACACTTCATAACTTAAACCGAACATATCTTAATACATAAAATTTAAATAAGTCTTAATACAACATAACGGAAACATCCTAATATAGAAAAGCACAACTACTACATAGCTTTGCCTTCGCACTTGTCCTGATCTGGGGTTCCACCTTGCCCTGCCCTAACTGAAATGTTTATGGGAAGCAAGAGTGAGCAACAAATTTGCTCAGCAAGTAATATGCCAATAAATGTGAACAGGAATATATACAGTTCTAAATCTCAAGGGTAAAATAGTAATTAATCGCTCAGAATTTCAAATAAGAATGTTGTGAACAAAATAAATAGCAATGACTTCCAAATCTATTATGTGAAGTTGAATAAGGACTATTACGGGTCGAGAAGTTATTAAAGGATTCAAAAGTTTCAACAATTTCAAGTGAATGAATAGATATCACTAAGTGTCGCTGTGGACCAAGGATTTATAAAAAATTCCAAAGAATTCAAAGTTTCAAGTAAATAAGTACTGGATACTGAGTGGTCGCTAAGAACCACGAACTTCTACTAGAATCACCAAAAATATTTCTGGTAACCCAACCAAGTACAATTAGGGGATCAGCCTATCGTACCTGGAGTTATGCATAACCTGTCACACCACTGTCGGCACCCCGACTATATAGTTCCCCTTTTTACAAGGGTTGTTCAACTCAGTCAATTTATAAGAGTCCGCACCAAGGCAATTGGTGTGGATTGCTTTCTAATTCATAATATTGGTCTAGCCGAATTAAATGGCGTAGACCATTTCAACAATGTATATAGGAACAATTTATGAGTTCAATACTCGCAACAATAATTCAAAGAATATAATCGTGATTTAAATCAAACTATGAAACATAAGTTTGTAAGGCAAGCATTATTCTAGCACCTATTTACTCGTACGACCAAAGTCAGTACAGGCTCGAATATGTGTTCAATAAAGAGTATGAATCAAATACTTGCTCAATAAAAAATAGTCAAATACTTGCAATTAATATATAAGAACGGTTTCAAGGAAACTTGCACAATGAAAGAGTATAAGTTAGGGAACTTGCTTACGACGTTCCTCGAATAAGTACCACAAGGATAGGATACTTGCAACTCAATAAAAGTAGGGTTCAGATACTTGCACTATAAATGAGTGTAAGTCAGGAAACTTTCCTTATGCGTAGTTTATCCTCGTTTAAATAAATCGACACTTTCGAATCCCTATCGTAATATATATATTTATATGTATAGGATATTCATTAGTCATATAGTATAACATCATATCTTATCTTGGATATACAATCAACACACAAGCTAAGTCTTAGCCTAGCTACACAGTTATATCATATATAGTATCATATTTAATTCACAAGTCTCAACTAATATACTTTTATCCTTAACGTTCTTCGTTTTGAGTTTAAACGTATTCTCACATTTATTAATATCACATAAGACCACAATAAATACATTTTATTTTAGTATGTTATGGCATTTCTATAATTTAACCGTTAAAAATCGGATTCAAGTGTCAACATATGATATCACATAGCATGTATTCAATTTAAAGGATACTTTCATGCTCGTTCAACCCTTTCACGTTCACTTTACATGATATAGGTTCTAAGTGAATACCCTTAATAACTTAAGTCCATTCAAGGTTATAAAGTCACAAAGTCTAACATGCTCGCCTTTTAAACACATAAGGTAATCATATAACTTGTATTAAGCATACTCATGAATATTCACATCGCATACATGTAACTATCATTGTTATTAGTTCGAAAATATGCTTCAATTATGCTTAACTTGATATCATGGCATCTAGTATGGTATATATACATGTGTGATACATGAGTGGGTCTACGAGTATTATCTCATATGTCCGTAAACTCCAGAATACGAAACTTGCAATAACATGTTAAGGTTCTCAATCAAAACTTATATTTTTATTAGTAAAACTTACTAATATGTTCGTGTTACATCATGAAATCCGTATACATAAGTCAATAGGTCCGACATGCATTTCAAGGTTATATAAACATGCCCGAAAAATCAGAATGTATATATGGTCTTTTCATGTCAATATTAATCTTCAAAACTTACATTTTTGTTAGAAATGTTTGCTAGTGAGGTCTAACATGATCTTGTCATACTATGAACCCTATATACATAAGTTATTGTGTCTTTCATGCGTCTTTACCTCATACTAACATGCCTCGAAAATTAGAATATCAATGTGTTACACACATGTCAAAAGTTCGTTTGTAAAACTTACATTTCGGTAACTAATGAGGTTTGCACGTTCGTATTTCGTTATGAAACTTATCTACACAAGTGAACATACATTTCATGTGTTTCTAGGTCATACAAACGTGTCTCAAAAGTCAGAATGTCTAAAATGGATATAACGAGTCAACGTCCATTTGAAATTCTAAGTTCATTTTTGGAAATCTATAACTTTATCGTTCACGTAAGCAATCCGAATATAACATGCTCATACTAGTTTAACAAGTCCATATATATGTATTAATCATACCAGCATGCTTGTTCAAACTCATTTCATCAACTAACATTTAGCAGACAGCAAGCAGTATAAAAAAAAAATCAAAATCTGCAGCAGGGGCCCTGCGCTGCTGCGCTGCGCCGCAGTGTAATGCTGGCGCAGCTGCGCCGTGCCTGGTTCGAATCAAGACAGTCTGCTTCGGCAGACTTCCAAGCTAATTCACAGAAATTCTTCATGAATTCAATTCTAATTAACCACATTGCTTCCTTATCATAATATAAGCCTATATAACAACTCATTAACATTGTTTAAACCACCAATTTTGTGAACTCCAACTTAATTAAAAAATTGAAACTTTTACAGAATATTTCTGAAACAGAAACATAAAATGAAAATGAAGAATCAAGGAAGCTATATTAAAATTCCAACATGCATATAAGTCCATACTAGACTACACAGGCTTTCTATAATCCAATTATACTTTAATTCCTCATGATCAAGAATTTCAAGAAACTCAGAGAACGTCAATGGAATTTTTTTTTGACAGAAATGAAAATGAAGAACAAAGAACTTAAGATTTATACCTCTGTAAATGCAATTGAACTTGCTGCTATCTCTAGAATGTTCAACACTGATATATATATATATATATATATATATATATATATATATATATATATCTCCCAACTCAATACTCAAGAATTTCTCAGCAATTGGTTTGTGAAGGAGAAGGGGCTATATATATACGAAAACCAATTTCCAGACAAAGCCTTCCTCCCTTGAATCAAACTAACAGAAATATGAATTGTATGAAGGTTAAGGAGGAGTAGGTAATTAGTTGGTAAAGGCAATCATGACAGCCACTCCCCCATTGATGATTATAGCTAGAATGCTGATTTTTGAGAGAAGTGGTAGTAGACTAGCTTGGAGTTTTCACGTGAAGAGAATGAGTGATGACTCTTAATTATGGGGCAACAATATACAAGCTCAGCATTTGGTAACATGAAGTGTATCAACATTAAGGCTTTGTACAATTTCATGCAATATATACATAGAGTCACAATACAATTCACATAAATAATACTCCAATGTAGTAAGCATTTTTTTTTGGGACGAATCACAATTTTTTTTTTTGGGTGCTAATCTTGAATTCTGCAAAGAAAAGGTGTTGTCTCTTTCTTACTCCAAAAAGAAGGTGACCCATCAGGAAAGGACTCTTTTAATAAACCTGCAGGACTCTTTTAATAAAAGAAGGTGACTTCTTTTTAAAAAATAAATGTGAATTTATATTATATATATACATATATATATATATATATATAAAACCTGATTCGTTATATAAATATATATAATATATACGGTAATATCAAATATATATATATATGATATATATATATATATATATATATGATATATTTATATATTATATTCTAAATAATTTTATAATTAAAATAAAGAGTTTATTTTAATCTTGAAATTGGATTTCATGCAATTTAAAATTGCCCATTAAATGATACTCATATATATATGGAATGTTTTAATTCATGAGATGAATATTTATTTATTGATATATATGGTGATATATATGATAATAAATGGGGATTGATTATGGACTATTTGACCAATGTGATTGGATTTTATTTTAGTTGAATGCTTGAATGAATGGGTTTTATTAAATGGGGTCTGTGTACCTCGTCTTCTCTAAATTTTTTTTCTTGAAGTAAAATTCTATCTCCCTCCTATGTACTTCCCCTTGACTGCTGATCAAGGTTTCTATTTAAATTAAATAGTTTAATGTAATAGAAATAGTTAGAATTATCTTGAAGAAATTGGAGACCAAGGAGCAAGGAGCGCATGAAGACCCGTTTGTATGGAGCCCGGGTTTAAATGTAATAGTTATATTTAAATTTAAATTCTTGCACTCATAGGTTTGACCTTTTGGTTCACTTGGTGGCTCTAGTGAACCAAACTAGAATAAAAGTCCATAATCAATCCGGGTAGAATATATTATTCTATATTGCATGCTAAATATTATATATATTATATTTTATGCAAACATGCTTCGCATGTTTACTAAAATGACGCGTATTTTATATATATATATATATATATATATATATATATATGTGTGTGTGTGTGTGCATGCGCGCTAAACAAGATGAGACAAATAATAACAAACCCCTCAAAGAAATAATATTAAGTCCGAAGCGTTCAAATGATATTTGGAATATCGAACGTCGCCTTCTAGCATGATAAATTAATAGAGTATTAAATATTTAATATGAGCTTGTTGTGCTATCCACAAGGATAGTATTGCATATTTAAGATGTTAATTAATCACATTTGATGCTTATCAAGAAAATTGAACGATCTAGTCTTGTTGTGCCATCCACAAGGACGAATATTTTTCTTTTTTGAATTTATAGAAGTGCTAGGCTGGACTTAACTTAAATCATTTTAGTTCGGATGTGCACACACTTGACCATTAGATTTAAGAGGCAAAATAAAAGGAGTTATATAGTGATGTAATTGACAAGAGTTGTCTACCTATTTATTTGTATATCGCTTGTTGTGCTATCCACAAAGTTATATACATTTGAAATGGGATCCTTATTCTCACTACCAAATCTTTAATTAGATGTTGCCGAACTATATAAGTGAGGGTAATATAGTTTGATAAAAATAGTGGGAGATACCAATTTAAAATAAAGACCTAAATTTATTTTGGTATGCAAAATTAAAAAAGTGAATGTTTGCTAAAATATTGTTTTTCACATGCAGAATTTTAAAAATGTCAAAATCACTAATTTCACTGCGAAGCATACTTGATGCTAATAAGCTTACCGGGCCGAATTATACGGACTGGCTAAGAAATCTGAGAATAGTTCTCACTGCTGAAAAGATTTCTTATGTCCTAAACTCACCTGTCCCTGGAACTGTTCCAGAAACAGCCTATGAGGAAAAGATTGCCACCATTGTAAAGTGGCAAGATGACGCATCTGTGGCTCAATGCATCATGCTCGCATCCATGAATAACGAGCTTCAGCGTCAGCACGAAAATATGGATGCTCTTACTATGTTGATTCACCTCAAGGAGTTGTATGGTGAACAAAGTAGGACTGCTAGATATGAGATATCTAAGGAGCTCTTCCGATCTCGGATGACCAAGGGCAAAGTAAAGGAACAAAAGAAATCTGATTCAGCTAGCAAAGGAATGTGTTTCCATTACAACGAGCCGGGTCATTGGAAGAGGAACTGCAAGAAGTTTCTGGAAAAGAAGAAGCTTGGAGAAGCTTCGACTTCCAATCAAGGTTTGTTCATGATTGAAATTAATTTTTCAGAAAGTCAAAATTCTACTTGGGTATTGAATACCGGCTGTGGTTCTCACATATGTAATAATCTGAAAGGACTGGTCAGAAATAGAAAGCTGAACAATGATGAGGTGATCCTACGAGTGGGGAATGGAGCAAAGGTTGCTGCATTAGCTGTAGGAACTTATTATTTAGCAATGCCTTCGGGCAAGTCCATTTATCTTAATAATTGTTATTATGTTCCGAATATTATTAAAAACATTATTTCAATTTTTGTAGTGGATATGGAAAGATTTAAAGTTGTTATAAAGAACAATAGTTGTTCTATTTATAAAGACGATGTTTTATATGGTGTTGGAAATTTGCGAAATGGACTTTATACACTTGACTTACAAGAAAATATTTTTCAAATTGAACAAACTAAGAAAAGGAAAAGAGATGATATTAATTATACTTACATGTGGCACTGTAGACTCGGTCATATCAATGAAACAAGATTATCCAAGTTGCATAAAGATGAGCTCCTTGAGTTATCTGATTATGAATCATATCCAACTTGTGAATCTTGTCTCATGGGTAAAATGACTAAATCTCCTTTTAGTGGAAAAGGAGAAAGAGTTACAGAGTTGTTGGCATTGATTCACACAGACGTTTGTGGACCTATGACAACAAGTGCACGGGGTGGGTATTCTTATTTTATTACTTTCACTGATGATCACTCAATATTTGGATATGTGTATTTAATGAAATACTAGTCAGAATCATTTGAAAAGTTCAAAGAGTTCAAAAGTGAAGTAGAGAAACAAACGGGCAAGAGTATAAAGATACTTCGATCAGATTGAGGTGGAGAATACTTAAGCGGTGAGGTTCTCAATTGTCTCAAAGAAAATGGTATAATCTCACAATGGACTCCTCCAGGTACACCACAGTTAAATGGAGTATCTGAAAGGAGAAATCGAACACTGTTGGACATGGTTCGATCCATGATGAGTTTTACCGACCTTCCAATTTCTTTCTGGGGATATGCCCTAGAAACGGCTGCATACCTACTTAACAAGGTACCTACCAAATCCGCCCCAAAGACTCCATATGAGATGTGGAAGGGGAGGAAACCAAATCTTAAGCATGTTAAGACTTGGGGTTGCCCAGCTTATGTCAAAAAGTTTGAAAATGATATGCTACAGACTAAATCCGATAAGTGTAGATTTGTGGGATACCCTAAAGAAACTTTAGGGTATTATTTCTATCATCCAACTGATCAAAAGGTGTTTGTTGCGAAACATGCTGCCTTCTTGGAAAAGGAGTTTATCCATGAAGGGGTCTGTGGGAGTAAGATATATCTTGAAGAAGTTCAAGAACCACAAATTACCACGGATCAAGATCAGGTACCTGACCAAGTAGAAGAACCTACTATACCACACCCTGTTCGTAAATTTGGAAGAGTACCGAAGATACCTTAGAGGAATGGATTCGTTATAGAGGATGACGATGAGGTACACATCATGAATGATGATGATCCATTGAATTACGAACAGGCTATGAGTAATAAAGACTCAGGAAAATGGCTTGAAGCTATGAAATCCGAAATGGACTCCATGTATGAAAATAAAGTATGGACTTTGGTTTCACCACTTGAAGGCATTAAGCCTATTGGGTGTAAATGGGTCTTTAAAAGAAATACTGGAGCGGACGGCAAGGTAGAGAGACCTATAAGGCCCGACTGGTTGCAAAAGGTTTCAAACAAAGACAAGGAGTTGACTATGATGAAACCTTTTCACTAATAGCTATGCTCAAGTCCATTCGGATTTTGCTTGCGATTGCAGCTTATAACGACTATGAGATCTGGCAGATAGACGTGAAAACGGCCTTCCTCAATGGGAAACTTGAGGAGGATGTGTATATGACACAGCCAGAGGGATTTGTTTCAAAGGTTGGAACAAATCAAGTCTGTAAGCTGCAACGATCCATTTATGGATTGAAGCAAGCTTCTCGTAGATGGAACATTCGTTTTGATGAGACAATCAAAGAGTTTGATTTTATCAAAAACGACGATGAACCATGTGTGTACAAGAAGGTTAGTGGGAGCACAGTTTCATTCCTTGTATTATATGTTGATGATATATTACTGATAGGGAATGACATTCCTATGCTACAATCGATTAAAATCTGGTTATCTAAACACTTCTCTATGAAGGACTTGGGAGAAGCATCCTATATTTTGGGGATAAAGATCTATAAAGATAGATCTAAAAGGATGTTTGGTTTATCCCAAGGAACGTACATTGATGCAATGCTAAAGAGATTTAGCATGGAAGATTCCAAAAGAGGTTTCATGCCGATGTGCCATGGAATACATCTCTCCAAGAAACAGGCCCCAAAGACACCTGAGGAGAGAGCCCGTATGAGTAAGATCCCTTATGCTTCTGCAATAGGATCTATCATGTACGGTATGATATGTACTAGACCGGATGTTTCTCATGCACTTAGTGTAATGAGCAGATACCAGTCGAATCCAGGAGAAGAGCACTGGAAGGCAGTGAAGAATATCCTAAAATACTTGAGAAGGATTAAGGATATTTTTCTTGTCTACGGTGGGTCTGAATTAAAACTCGAGGGTTTCACAGGCTCAAGTTTTCAAACGGACCAAGATGACAGTAAATCTGTTTCGGGGTATGTTTTTACCTTGAACGGAGGCGCAGGTGAGTTGGAAGAGTTCCAAGCAGCAAACAGTTGCTGATTCAGTGACAGAGGCAGAGTATATAGCTACAAGTGAAGCTGCAAAGGAAGCTGTTTGGATGAAAAAGTTCATAACTGAACTTGGTATGGTTCCTAGCATTGGAGAAGCAGTTCCCGTTTACTGTGACAACACAGGAGCAGTTGCACAAGCTAAGGAACCAAGGTCTCATCAAAAATCTAAACACGTGTTGCGGCGATTTCACTTGATCAGGGAGATCATTGAAAGAAGAGACGTCACCTTGGAGCGTGTAGACTCTCAAGACAACATTGCAGATCCATTTACTAAAGCTTTAACACAATAGCAGTATGATCGTCACTTAGAGAAGATGGGTATGAGATACCATGACGATTGGCTTTAGTGCAAGTGGGAGATTGATAGTAGTGTGCATACAAGCCAATCATGTATGATGATAAAGCACGTACTTTGTAAAAAATCTTATTTATCTATTAATAAAATATTCATTTATTAAAGGCATTTAATTATCTACATGGTGCTGTTTTTATAATATGTAAATAACCCATAGTTTCAAGCAATGCTTTTAGAATCATGTTGATGATCATGCTAATGAGATCTAAATTCTTAGAAAGCTCTAAAACTAAAATAGTTCCCAATCGTGGGATTACTAAAAAGGGGATTAGTAAATTCGGATAGATTGGTACATATGTTGCTTGCTCATTGGATGAGGATGATTGATCTCATGATCATTTGTGTGGAGACACTAAAGCAAGTATGTAGGTGCTTATTGGAGAATAAGTTCACTGAACGTGACTCGCTATGGAATACCTAATGGAGTTTTACTCGCCTGTCAATAGGAATTCCTAATGTGATAGTAGTACAAGTGATCCTTGGACTTGAGATCATCATAGTATCTTATATGTAATGAATTATACTTTGACTTATTCCTTAAAGTCCTTTAGGGTATATAAAAGGGTTTGCTTGGGTATAATGAGTTACATATGGAGATAATGAATGATCAATAAAGACTATACCACCTCTAGTAAAAGAGGAGATATGTCCTATGTGATTCGTTAAATGACAACCCAGGAATCCTTGGCCAAGGTAAAATAAAATTAGAAAGGAGTTTCTAATTTGCATTATTTGGAGTTGTGCATTTTCTAATCGAAATACATATAATTAAATAAAATACGACTTGACAGTAAATTCATGTCTTATATTTAATTGGGACATTGTATGGTGGAAGGATTGAATTGTATGGTAACTATTTACTCACAGGTTCTTTTATGATTATTGTTGAAATCTATATTATCTGAAAAGTCGTTGATCGCTATGGAGGTTTATCCCTATTGTAGAATAAATATTATTTATTTAAATAGATTATTAGTTTAATTTATTTATTTAAATAAGATTAGAATTGTTCTAATCGATTTATTCACAACTGGTTTAATATAGAGAACCTAAAGGGTCACACCATAAAAGGAAGAATAATTATTTAAGAAGGTAATGGCATAATCGTAATAATGCATTAAGTATAATTAATTTAATCTATAGTGATAGAATAAATTAAATAGCTTAATGTTTATTATTTAATATTTTGGAAATATTAAATATAAATTAATAAGAGGAATCTTATTAATATTATTACAATTATTATTATTTTAATTTCTAAAGGAGTTTAGTAATTAATTTAATATTAGTACTCTCATTTATTCCTAATAAGATAAGAAGACAAATTAATTAAATAAATTTAATTAATTATTCCCATGTGGTGGGAAGCCTAAATTAATTAAAGGAGTTTAATTAATTGAAAGAAATCCCATGTCTAATAGGATTAGAAGGGTTGACCAATATCTATATAAGAGGAGTCTTATAATAGATATTGATTGATGAAATTTCAATTGTTGGAGAGTACTCCTTTTCTATAGAGGATAGAAAACTAAAGTTTAGCCAAACACCCTCCTTCTTGATAATTCCTCTTCCTTGGTGGATCACCTCTAGAGGCCAAACACTTGGGTGGCTAACGTTGATCAAAGGAAGGAATCTAACCCGGAAATTCAAGGAGATCACGAAGAACAAGGAGTTGAACTAGTACCTGTGGAAGCTTCGTTCTACAAGGGTATGATTCCATAACTTCCTATTTATCGTTTTAAATTAATAATTTGCATAAAGGATGATTCGGGTAATGGTTTTGTAGAAATTTTTTAAACTCTGATATACCATGCTTCCGCTAATTTTTGCAATTTGATTGCGTCACGATTTCGTACAAACCCAACAGGTCTCGTAACTTAAACAGTGTTTACATAGCTTAGACACATCTTAAGAATAAATAACCTTAACTAGTACATAATATCATAAGTTCTTTATTACAATCATAAGTTCTACATAATTTAAGCTACTCAGTAGCCTTTCCCTTGCCCTTATCTGTGCCCGAAGGTCCGCACTGCTCTGCCTTAACTGAAATATTTATGGAAAAGCAAGAATGAGCACAAATTGCTCCGCAAGTAATATACAATAAGGGTTTGTAATATAATTCTGAATTCTCAAAAGGGTATAGCAAGGTTTGATAGTTCAAGGATAACAAGAATATCAACAGTTTTCAATAACAGTCGCTAAGGACAGAATAATATCAATGTGATTCAATAATAAATCAATTCAAGATTTCAAGATAACTGAATACTAAGCAGTCACTAAGGACAATGAACTTTCATAGGATTTGAAAGTAATAAACTGAAAATCCAACAAAAACAAGTACAATAGGTGATCAGCCTAAAGTACCCTATGTTATGCATAACACTCAATCATACTAATGTGCGCGCGTCGGTTCTCCGACAGTTATATTTTGTTCTTCTCAGTCAAATACAAGATCCCGCACCAATCAATTGGTTTGGGTTGCTTTTCAATAATATAAGTCTAACCGAATTAAATGGCATAAACACTTTCACAATATTCAAGAACAATACTAAGTTCATCATGAATAATAGCTTTAATGAAATAAGAGTTCAAGTATGCTAATTCAATTCAAACGAGTAAGTAAAAAAACTAGCTCGCAATATACACGGATAGAATACTTGCACCGAAAAAGTATAAGTTAGGAAACTTGCATCCAAAGAGATAAGGTTTAGATACTTGCCTTTAGTGTAGTCTATCCACGTAAAGTAATTCAACACTTTTCAACTCCTATCGTAATATAGTTATATATATACGATATCCATTAGTCATATAGTTCAACATTACATCTCATCTCGTATATACGATTAACACATAAGCTAAGTCTTGACCTAGTGATACAGTTATATAGTATTATATTAATATAACTTCTATCCTTAACTATCCCCTTTTCTCAAGTTAATAATCTTCATTCATCACTACTATCATGTGAGACTACCACAAATAGCAAACATATTCTATTTTAGCAAGTTATAGCATTACTATAAGTTAACCGTCAAAATCGGATCCACGTATCAACATATGATACACATAGCACGTATACATATTAAAGAGTCTTTCCATGTTCGTTCAACCCTTTCACAACCAATTTACAGGATATAGGCTCTATGTTAATACTTTTGACGACTTACGGTCATTCAAGGTTATGACGTTACGAAATCTAGCATGCTCACCTTGTAAACACATAAGGTGTTCGTATACTTATATTTAGCATGTTCATGAGTATTCATATCGTATACATGCAACTATCAGCGTCATTAGTTTGAAAACATACTTCATTTACGCAAATTTTGAATCACGGCAACTAATCATGGTATATATACATGCATGATACGTGAGTGAGTCTAAGAATACTATCACATGTGTCCATAAATATCATAATATGAAACTTACAATAACATGTTAAGGTTCACAATCAAAGCTTATATTTTTGTTAGAAATGTTCAATAGTGAGGTCTAACATGCTCTTGTCATACTATGAACCATATATACATAAGACCACATGTCTTTTATACATTTCTAAACCATTCTAACATACTCGTAAAATTAGAATGCGTACATGGTATTTACATGTTAATGTCCACCTTCAAAACTTACATTTTCGTTAGGAATGTACGCTAGTGAGGTTCACATGTTCATATTACATTATGACACCTATATACGCGAGTTAACATGCTTCTCATACATCTTTAAATCATACTAATACGCTTGCAAGGTCAGAATGTTAAATGGCAAGTATACATATCGAGTTCGTTTCCAAAATTTGAAGTTTGTTTATAAAATGCTAAGTTTATTTAAAAACTATAAGTATGCGTGCAACTCTTAGTAGAACCTGCTTACATTGTCTCAATATATCCATATAGGCATGCCAAGCTCATTAGTACACTTGTTCAAGTCACATTAGTTATTTATACCATAACAGATTTCTTGCAGAAAGCAGGAACTGGATCCAGTAACCGGCGCAGCTGTGCTGTGCCTCAGTGTATAACCGGCGCAGCTGCGCCATGTCGGAACTGAACCAGAAGGTTCCCTGCTTCGGCAGAAATCCAGCCCAAACACAGAAACTTTATAGGAATTTGATTGCAAGCATGCTACATTGTATACTAATAGGATTATAAGTCTTATACAACATCTAACAACCATTATCCATTCATAACTTCATGGATTTCATGCTTAACTCAAGAATTAAGAAATCTTAGAAAACAAAAGATGAAGAACAAGAAAGAATTTTATACCTCTACTATAAGTGAATTGGACTTGCTGCTATTGAATTCTCTCTAAATTCTAGAATGATATTACTAATGTATGTATGCTTCAATTCACTTCTTAGAAAATCTCAGCAAATCAAATTAGAAGGAGAAGAGGCTATATTTATAGAAGAACTATAATCCAGACAATGCATTCTCCCATTAATTCAAACCAATGAACTGAAGATTTGTATATTGGTTAAGGAAGAGTAGATAATTAGTTGGTGAATTACACTATTTTACCCACTCCTTTGTTCATCATTTGCTAGAGAGCTATGGAGGTTTGCTGAGTTTGGGGAAGAATAGGGAGTAGACTTCATAATGCTAATCACGTGTATGAGGAATTGGAGAGCAAATGGGACACTTAAAATGGACCAATTGATTTAACTTCTCAGCATTTACAAATACTACACTTGTATTCACACACCATATACTTATGTTATCATATATATATATATATATATATATATATATATATATATATATATATATACATACATACTATATATTTAGATTACAATTAGAATTACAATGTAATCCCAATAATAATATTACCATGTTATTCACATAATGTAGTAAGTATAATCCACACACATATAATTCATGTATATTTCTATCTTACCGATATAATTTAATCGGATGTTATCACATTACATTATCTCATGTATTATTAAATTGTTCACCATATATTCATGATGTCTCACTTTAATGTATATTCACATTGTTACATAGGCATTTCATGTAACTCTCACAATTAAATAACTTTACTATATAGTTTATATATAATAGAGTCGCATTGCAATTTACACTTTATATAATATATAGTTAGCTACTATACGTTATACTTTTTGATTCGTATGCTCGCACATATAAGTAAATAATTTACTTATCTCATCAATTAATTAATAATATTAATAATTAATTCGCTTCTCATTAGTCCATACAATTATTAATATTCACAATAATAGATTAACACTTACATGATTAAATATCACATGAATAATTGTAATTCTTATTATATTTATAAACACGTTGCTTATTATTATCATATTATTTGCAATAATAATAATCCCCACATCATCAATTAATTATCATTAATATTCTATAACAATCAATTAATATTCTACGATAACAATAAACAATAATTAACAATTAATTAATTGTTCACTTAATAAATCCTTCGTCAATTAATATATCTCATCACTGTGCCACACAAGGCTTTCACGAGTTTATCGCAACTCCATAATTTCTCAGTTATTATAAATATTCAATTTAATAAAATTGAGTTAATCCTTCTCATAACACAAAATCATTTATATTAAATAAATTCTCATTTCCATTAAAATATTTATTTAATAATATTCGGAAATTCTTTGGTATTACATAAGGAACCCAAGTGATGGAATCGGCGGTCAATAGCTATAACTGCAAGCTGGAACGGGTGAACCCCTCTGCTACAGGGACCTCTTTAAAGGTGGAATACTACCATCTTTGTCCTCGAGGATAGGTCTTTAGACCTAGATTAGTAGTCGTGCGCAGGCAAAGGAGCCTCTCATATGCTCGAAACTGGAAGTGCAAAAATTAAATGTCCTCAGTGATAAAGATTGATAAACACAAAATGTGGGAGATTGAATGGTGAAAGGGAAATTACTCATCAGCAGGAAGGGATAAAACCCAGCCAAGCCTCCGTCACACCCTCAAAGCATAGGCGCAACCCACGAAGAAAATAGGCAAAGGTGAAGGTGCCCAAGTTAAAATCCCTGATGTGCTCCACATCTGAAAGTAGTATGCATACAAGCCAATCATGTATGATGATAAAGCATATACTTTGGAGACGATCGTATTTATTTATTAATAAAAGTATTCACTTATTAAAGGCGTTTAATTATCTACATGATGCTATTTTTTTTATAATAAATAAATAACCCATACTTTTAAGCAATGCTTTTAGAAACATGATGTTGATCATGCTAATGAGATCTAAATTCTTAGAAAGCTTAAAACTAAAATAGTTCCCAATCGTTGGATCACTAAAAATGAGATTAGTAAATCTGGATAAATTGGTACATATGTTGCATGATTAATATGACTCTTCTTATCAATCATCCTCATCCAATGAGCAAGCAACATATGTACCAATCTATCTGGATTTACTAATCTCATTTTTAGTAATCCAACGATTGAGAACTATTTTAGTTTTAAGCTTTCTAAGAATTTAGATCTCATTAGCATGATCAACATCATGATTCTAAAAATATTGCTTAAAACTATGGGTTATTTACATATTATAAAAATAGCATCATGTAGATAATTAAATGCATTTAATTAATACTTTTATAAATAAATAAATAAGATCGTCTCCAAAGTATATGCTTTATCATCATACATGATTGGATTGTATGCATACAACTTTCAATCTCCCACTTGCACTAAAGTCAATCGCCATGGTATCTCATACATATCTTCTATAAGTGACGATCAAACTGCTGTTAGGTTAAAACTTTAGTAACTGGATCTGCAATGTTGTCTTGAGAGTCTACACGCTACAAGGTGACGTCTCTTTTTTCAATGATCTCTTTAATCAAAGTGCCGCAATACATGTTTGCATTCAAGATGAGACTTAGGAACTATTCCTAGTTCTGTAATGAATTTTTCATTCAAAAAATCAACTTATAGCTTCACTTATAGTTATATACTTTATTTTTGTCACTAAACCAACAACCTTTTGCTGTTTGGAACCTTTCCAATTCACTACACCACCTTTCAAGGTAACGACTTACCCTAAAATAGATTTGTTGTCGTCTTGGTCAGTCTGAAAACTTGATTTGGTTTAGTCCTCCAGTTTAATTTAGACCCATCATGTGTCCTGATGACATCCTTAGTGTCAGTTAAGTACTTTAAGATGTTTATCACTATCTTACAGTGATCATCTCCAGAATATGACTGATCAATATCAAGTCTCGTATATTTCATTACATACATGATAGTTGTAACGCCCCCAAATTCGTGACCGCCACTTGGTCTCTCGAATTCGGTTCATCATGTGCTCATGGTAATACATCATAATAATAATAACTAAAAACTCACACAATCACAGCGGAAATTCTAATCTAGAATAATTTACAATAATTTATTATAATTATTCCCCCAAGTCACGCAATCTGCAGTACTTAATAGATTACATAATAATATCAATAACGACTTATTACATAATCTAACTTAAGCTTAAACATAATCGAATCTAGTCTTACTACATCATCTTAATACAACATTAAAATATTTGAAAACATAAAAGACACAAGCTAGTTGGTAGCCTTGCCCTTGCCCTTATCAATGCCTGAAGATTCACCATGCTCTGCCTTAACTGAAATGTTTTAGGGAAAGCAAGAATGAGCACAAATTGCCCAGCAAGTAATATACAATAAGGGTAAGTGATATAATTCTTAATTCTCGAAAGGGTATAACAAAGTTTGATAGTTCAAGGATAACAAGAATATCAACAGTTTTCAATAATAGTCGCTAAGGACAGAATAATATCAATATGATTCAATAATAAGTCAATTCAAGATTTCAAGATAACTGAATACTGAGCAGTCACTAAGGACTATGAACTTCTACTAGAATTAACAGTAATAAACTGAAAATCCAACAAAAACAGGTACAACAGGTGATCAGCCTAAAGCACCATCGTTATGCATAACAATCAATCATACTCAAGTGTGTACGTCGGTTCTCCGACAATTATTTATTTCCTTCAAAGAAGGTTGTTCTTCTCAGTCAAATACAAGATCCCTCACAAATCAATTGGTTTGAGTCGCTTTTCAATAATATAAGTCTAGCCGAATCAAATGGCATAGACACTTTCACAATATTCAAGAACAATACTAAGTTCCACATGAATAATAGCTTTAATGAAATAAGTGTTCAAGTATGCTAATTCAATTCAAACGATTAAGTAAAGAAACTAGTTCGCAATATACAAGGATAGAATACTTGCACCGTAAAAGAGTGTAAGTTAGGAAACTTGCCTTAAGCGTAGTTTATCCCCATAATTTAATCAACACTTTTTGAATCCTATCGTAATATAGTTATGTATATATATGATATTCATTAGTCATATAATTTAACTTCACATTTTGTCTTCGAATATACGATCAACACATAAGCTAAGTTTTAACCTAGCTATACAGTTATATAGAATATAATTTCTATCCTTAACGTTCCTCTTTTCTTCAATTTGATCATATTCTTACATCATTACTATCATGTGAGACTATCACAATTAGCAAACATACTCGCATTTTATTAATATCACATAAGACTACAAGCAATACTAAAATATATTTCATTTTAGCTAGTTATGGCATTCTCATAAGTTAACCGTCAAAATCGGGTTCGAGTAACACATAACATATGATATCACAAAGTATGTATACATATTTACAGGATACTTTCATGCTTGTTCAACCTTTCTAATTCCAATCATATATGATTTAGTTTTAATTCACGATCCCTAACGACTTAGGGTTATACAATGCCATGAATTTACATAAGTCGTCATGCTTATCATTTAGACATATAAAGTAGTCATATATTTTATTGATACGCATGTTCATATGTTTTTATGTCATGGATGTGTGATTCTAGCACTGTTACTAGTTCGTGACTTAATCGAACTAATGCTTGATTAACTTGCATTACATCTAACAAGTACGTACATGTATGATGCCTTCAAAGCACAATCAATCATGTTGAAAATATTAGAATGTAGAGTCCTAATATAACATGTCAAAGTCCACATTTAAAGCTTATGTTGTCATTAGTAAAGCTTGCTAATAAGGCCTAACATGCTCATGCTATCTAGATTCATATGTTAATATATTTAACACGCATTTAAAGGTCATATAACATGCTCGAAAAGTTAGAACCTGGAATCCTAATATAACATTATTAGAGTCCATGTTCAACGCTTGAGTTTTCGTTGGAAAGGTTCACTATTGAGGTTCATATGCTCAAATTACATTATGAAGCTTAGATAGGCAAGTTAACATTCATATCATGTGTTTCTAGGTCATACAAATATGTTTCAAAAGTCAGAATGTCAATATAAAGCTATCATATTAAAGTTCCTCTTTTCATAACTTCCAGTTTTCGTTGAAATACTCAACCAAAACGACTAGCATGGATTACTATAACCTAGGACCCTTATTCCATATGTTATTGTGAGTTATATGCATATCCTAACAGTACAATATGCTCAATACAGCAGAAGATATAAAAGAAATCATCAACAATTTCTGTAGTGGCGCGCGGCCTCGCCCAAATTATACTAGGGAGACGCGCGGCCGCGCGGCTCCTGTTCCAGTCCAGAGAGCAGCTAGCCTCGGCAAACATTATCCAAAATCACAAAATTACTTCATGAAAACTTTTCTAAACAGTTACATTGTGGTTTAAACATGTTTATAAGTCTATATATCAACTAACTAAGCAATTCATACTTCAATTGTCACCAATTTCCACAATATCAAGAATGAAGTTTTGACAGAGAACAAGAATGGAAATGAAGAATATGAAACTTGGAATTATACCTCTGTCAAACGTATGTGAACTTGCTGCTATACTGATTTTATATATATATATATATATATATATATATATATATATATATATATATAACTCCCAACTCAATTCCAAACTTCAGAAATTCTCAGCAAATCAAATTGAAGGGGAAGAGCTTATATATATAGAGAAATTAATGTCCAGGCCATGCTATTATTTTCCAAACCAAAACAACGGATTGAAGGATTGCATGCTAGATAAGAGGGAGTTGGTAATTAGTTGGTGATCTCCACTATTCTGCCCACTCCATTCATGATGGCTAGAATGTTGAGTTTGAGAGAAGAGAGTAGGCTAGCTTCATGATGCATTTCACGTGTACAAGGTTTGTGACTAATTATATGGGACAAGCTTCTAAGTATCCAGCATTGTGCAACATGAAGTGTATTAACACTAAGGCCATATATACATATATCATACACTTAGGCTATTACATATATATTCATACTATATATTTAGACTACAATTAGAATTACAATGTAATCCCAATAATCATGTTATTCACATAATGTAGTAAGTATAATCTACACACATCTGATCCATGTACATTTATTAATACCGGATAGAATTTACTCGGATATAATCACATCACATTATCTCATTTATTAAATTTTATTATTCCATTTTATATATAAATAATCATCAATTATTATTTATATTCATGATACAATATTTTAATGTATACTTACATACATATTGTCATATAGGCTATTTTAATGTCACAACACATCTTGCCTTATCCAATGAATGAAGGAACTTTATTAATTATTTATATACTAGTGTCACACTACCTTTCATATCTAATTAGGAACTTTATTGTATGAATACCCACACATGCTAATGTCACAAAAAGTAGCATTATAATGCATGTTTACACCTCAAGTATCAAAACACATAGTTTTACTATGTACAATCATATAGTATAGTTTAAATATACTTGCATGTAACGATTTATATAATCTTATTACATTAATAACTTACTTATTTATTTTATTATTCGTAATGTCCAATAAATAAATTATTTATCTCATTGATTAATTAACAATAATATTAATTAATCTATTCCTCATTGATTATTAATTACACCAAATTAATAATCATAGGATTAATTATAACATTAACAAATATAAATCTCAGCACAATTATAAACAAGTGGTTTATTATTATTATATTTCTTGCAATAATAATAATCACATATTTTAATCAATCACAGTTAATATTCCATAATAATTAATTAATATTCTACAATTAATATAGATTAATTGTTTGCTTAAATTAATATAATCATTCTTATATTACGTCACTGTGCCACACAAGGCTATCAACGAGTTTATCGCAAACTCCACATATTCCTCAATTATTATAATTATTCAATTTTATATAATTGAATTAATTTATCTCATAACACAAAATCATTTATATATGAATAAATATTCACTTCCATTAATATATTCATTTAATAATATTCAGAAATTCTCGGGTATTACAATAGTAACTCATGTGATCTCTCTTTTATTGAGGACAATTTTAGAGAGATACACTCCATGGCTTATCATTATGAGACATCTTTTGGAGTTTGCCATGTTTAACGCCTTTAGCATCTAATGAAAATACGTTCTTTAGATAAAGCCGAACATCTTTTTAAATCTATCTATACAGATTTTTATCCCCAATGTAGGATGTTCTACCCAAATCATTTATGGAGGAATGTTTAGACAAACAGACTTTAATTGATTGTAACATAGGAATGCCATTCCCTAACAGTAATATATCATCAACATATAATATAAGGAATGAAACAGCAATCCCACTAACCTTCTTGTACACACATGGTTCATCCTCGTTTTTGATAAAATTAAACTCTTTGATTGTCTGATTAAAATGGATGTTCCATCTACGAGAAGCTTACTTCAATCCATAAATGGATTGTTGTAGCTCATATATATGATTTGCTTTAACCGTTGAAACAAATTCGTCTGGCTGTATCAGACATACATTATCCTCTAATAATGTATATTTGAGGAAGGGCGTTTCCACGTTCATTTTGCCAGATTTAGTAATAATAAGCTGCAATTGCAAGTAAAATCTAAATGGACTTGAGCATTGCTTCAAAGATCCATTTTAGATTTTATGGTCATCTACCACTTCCCTGAGTCTTTATTACTCATAGCATGTTCCTAATTCGATGGATCATCATCATCCATGATGTTTACCTCATTGTCATCGTCTATGACGAATCCATACCTTTCAAGTATCTTTGGTACTCTTCCAGATTTACGAATAGGGTGTGTTACAGTAGGTGTCTCTACTTGGACAGGTTCATCCAATTGATCTGTATTGATTTGTGGTTCTTGAATTTCTTTAAGATCTATTTTCCTCCCACTAGCCCCTTCAAGGATAAACTCTTTTTCCAAGAAGGTAGCGTGTTTTGCAACATACACCTTTTGCTCAGTAGGATTGTAGAAATAGTATCCCAAACTTTCTTTAGGATATCCCACAAACGTGCACTTATCAGATCTTGTCCCAAGCTTATCATTTTGAAACCTTTTCGCATAAGCTGGACATCCCCAAATCTTAACATGCTTAAGACTAGATTTCCACCCTGTCCACATCTCATATGGAATCTCGGGGATGAATTTTGAGGGGACCTTATTTAGTAGATATGCAGCCGCTTCTAGGGCATAACCCCATAATGATACTGGAAGATCGATAAAACTCATCATAGAACGAACCATGTCCAATAATGTTCGATTTCTCCTTTCAGATACTCCATTTAACTGTGGTGTACCTGGTGGAGTCCATTGCGAAATTATACCATTATCTTTGAAACAATTGAGAAACTCACCGCTTAAGTATTCTCCACCTCGATCTGATCGAAGAATCTTAATACTCTTGTATGTTTGTTTCTCTACTTCACTTCTGAACTCTTTGAACTATTCAAATGATTCAGATTTGTATTTCATTAAATACACATATCCAAATCTTGAGTGATCATCAATAAAATAAGAAAACCCTCCTCGTGCAGTCGTTGTCATAGGTCCACAAACGTCTGTGTGAACCAATGCTAACAACTCTCTAACTCTTTCTCCTTTTCCACTAAAAAGAGATTAAGTCGTTTTACCCATGAGACAAGATTCACCAGTTGGATATGATTCATAATCAGATAGCTCTAAGAGCCCATCTTTATGTAACTTGGATAATCTTGTTTCATTGATATGACCTAGTCTACAATGCCACATATACGTATAATTAACATCATCTCTTTTCCTTTTCTTAGTTTGTTCTATTTGAAGTATATTTTCATGCAAGTCAAGTATATAAAGTTCATTTTGCAAATTACGAATACCATATAAAACATTGTTATTATAAATAGAACAATTGTTGTTTTTTATTATAATGTCAAATCCATCCATATCTAATATGGAAACAGAAATAATATTTCTAATGATATTCGGAACAAAATAACATTTATTTAAATAAATGGACTTGCCTATAGGCAGTGCTAAACAATAAGTGCTTAAAGCTAATGCAACAACCTTTGCTCCATTTCCCACTCGTATGACAACCTCATCCTTGTTCATCTTTTTTACTTCTGACCAGTCCCTGCACAATATTACATATATGAGAACCCCAGCAGGTATCCAATACCCAAGTAGAATTTTGACTTTCTGAAAAATTAATTTTAATCATAAACAAACCTTGATTGGAAGTCGAAGCTTCTCCAAGCTTCTTCTCTGCCAGAAACTTCTTGTAGTTCCTCTTCCAGTGACCCGGCTCATTGCAATGGAAGCACATTCCTTTGCTAGCTAGATCAGGTTTCTTTTGATCCTTCACTTTTGCCTTGCCTTTAGCCTTCTTAGATTTCTTTCTTTCAGAAGATACCTTGGGCCTCTTCCAACTCTTGGAAGAATCATCCACTATTAAGATATGGTTCTTCATGGATGGGAAGTGACCTTCTGCAGCTTTCAACATGTTAAGTAATTCAGGGAAGCTGACATCTAACTTATTCATGTGAAAATTAACAACAAACTGCGAGAAGGTTTCGTGGAGTGACTGCAAGACTAAGTCTTGACTCAGCTCTCCATCCATGATGAACCCAAGCTGTCCAAGGCGTTCAATCAGATTGATCACCCTTAGGACATGAGTCTCAACGATAGTGACCTCGGTCATCCGAGATTGAAAGAGCTCTTTAGATATCTCATATCTAGCAGTCCTACTTTGTTCACCACACAACTCCTTGAGGTGAAGCAACATAGTAGGAGCGTCCATATTTTCATGCTGACGCTGAAGCTCGTTATTCATGGATGCGAGCATGATGCATTGAGCCACAGATACATCATCTTTCCAGTTTGAAATAGTGGTAATCTCTTCCTCAAAGGCTGATTCTGGAACAGTTTCAGGGACATATGAATTTAGGACATAAGAAATCTTTTCAGCAGTAAGAACTATTCTCAGATTCCTTAACCAGTCCGTGTAATTCGGTTCGGTCAGTTTGTTAGCATCAAGTATGCTACGCAGTGAAATTAGTGATTTTAACATTTTTAATTTATGTATGTGAAAAGATAATATTTTAGCAAATATTCATTTAATTAATTATATATACCAAAATAAATTAGGTCTTATTTTAAATTGGTATCTCCCACTATTTTCTTAAAACTTAATTACCCTCAGTTATATAGTTCGGCAATATCTAATTAAAGATTTGCTAGTGAGAATAAGGATCGCATTTCAAATGTATATAGCCTTGTGGATAGTACAACAAACGATATATAAATAAATAGGTAGACAGCTCTTTGTCAATTACATCAACATGTAACTCCTTTTTATTATGCCTCTTAAATCATAATGGTCAAGTGTGTGGACATCCGAACTAAAATGATTTAAGTTAAGTCCAACTTAGCATTTTGATAAATTCAAAAAAGAAAAATATTGTCCTTGTGGATAGCACAACAAAACCATATTGTTCAATTTTCTTGATAAGCATCAAATATGATAAAATTAATATCTTAAATACGCAATACTTGCCTTATAGATAGCACAACAAACTCGTATTAAATATTTAATACTCTATTAATTTATCATGCTAGAAGGCGACGTTTGATATTTCAAATATCTCTAAATGCTTTAGACTTAATATAATTTCTTTGAGGGGTTTGTTATTATTTGTCTCATCTTGTTTAGCGCGCATGCACATATATAATATATAATACGCATCATTTTATTAAACATGCGAAGCATGTCTGCATAAAATATAATATATATAATACTTAGCATGCACATATAGAATACTATATTCTACCCGGATTGATTATGGACTTTTATTCTAGTTTGGTTCACTAGAGCCACCAAGTGAACCAAAAGGTCAAACCTAGGAGTGCAAGAGTTTAAATTTAAACGTAACTATTACATTTAAACCCGGCCTCTATTACAAACGGGTCTTCACGCGCTCCTTACTCCTTGGTCTCTAATTTCTTTAAGATAATTCTAACTATTTCTATTACATTAACTATTTAATTTAAAAAGAAACCTTGATCAGCTGTCAAGGGGAGGTACATATGAGGGATATAGAATTTTATATCAAGAAAAAATTAGAGAAGACGAGGTACGCAGACCCCATTTAATAAAATTCATTCATTCAAGCATTCGACTAAAATAAAATCCAATCACATTTGTCAATAGTCCAGAATCAACCTCATTTATTATCATACATATCACCATATGCATCAATAAATAAATATTCATCTCATGAATTAAAATATTCCATATATATATGAGTATCATTTAATGGACAATTTTAAATTGCATGAAATCGAATTTTAAAATTAAAATAAACTCTTTATTTTAATTATAAAATTATTAAGAGTAATATATATATATATATATATATATATATACTATATATATAGTAACATGTATTAGTTATATAACATATAAATAATAAATCATATAATTATATATTATATATATATACTAATACATGTTACTATCACTACAACAAAAGAGGCTATCAGCGACCAACAGTAACAGCGACTGCCAATCCGGTCACTAGTGTTCATATTAGCGACCGCCTTTGGTAACTGCTTGATGATCTGGTCGCTATTTTATATCAGTGACCGCATGCGGTCGCTGACCGGTCGCTAATATGTGTTTGCCGCCTAAAAATTAGGGGTGAATTGCTCGCGGGCTTTTCTGTTGCGACCACTCAGACTCAGCGACCGTATGCGGTCGCTGATATGTCCACATCATTAAAAACTAGCGATCACGTACGGTCGCTAATGGCGGTCGCTGATACTATTAAATCTATCAGCAATCAGACAATCATATAGACGCGAAAAAGAAAGAAAGAAAAGATACAGAAGAGGGAGAGGAGAAGGGAACCTGCCGTAAGAAAAATCAGATTCTGAGACAGTCATATTTTGCTCTTTTTGATCAGCTTGTCTTTTTTGGGGCCTAGTGAGCCTGGATTTTTAACTAAAAATGTCCATGGTAATTTAGCTACCATGTGAAGTTTACTCTTGATTTTATTTTATAAATAGGAACTGTTTCTATTTTTGGGAAGGTCTGCAACTGAATGGCCACCTAGACATGCCTATGTGCATTCGGACAGTCTATTTTACAAAGGAGACTCTAGCAATTGTTTTTCAAAAGCCCGAGCATTTAATAAACATTTAATTTTAACTCTACTAGGGATTTTTGACTGGCCCATGCACGTTTTTATGATTTAGCTTTTTGAAAAACATAAAGTTTTGACTATACTAGGGATTTTTGACTGACCCATGCATGTTTTAGGACATAGAAATGCATAAAATACTGATTTATATTAATAAGCCACAAGTTTTAAACTTACCATAACCTTTTTGAGGTGATTTGGAGACTTTGTTCAGGTGATGGACCGAGACAGACTCGACATTGCTAGCAGGGCAGTTTCAAGAGTTAGACAGAGGCGAGCTTTTGATGTTCCTCAACTACGTCCAGCTCGGTCGCCGCACAGATTAGTAGAGTCGGTGATTCGTCCAGCCCAAGACGAGCCGCCGATTGATATAGATGATGAGGAGGCTCCTTTTGTGGCTCCCGTCCCAGGTCAGGCCCCACGTGCGGAGCTTTCGGGCATTGTTGTGCCAACCCAAGAGTTGCTGGGAGACTTGAGTCATCATCCATCGTGATTTCTTTATGCCAATGAGGTGACTAGAAGTTTTATTCTCTCTAGATTCTCTTTCTTTCTTTTGCCATTCTCGGGGCATAAGTTTTTGACATGGATTGGCTTTTGATGCAGGTTCCCAGCTTTACGCAGCCCAAAGGGAACTAGTTCAATGTGCACTTCCTCTACCATACTTTGCACCAAGAGTACAGGGATATCATTGATGGATGGGGGTTTCAGGTCTTCTTCTCTATTCTTCCCCGTCGTTACCCCTTGGGTTTTATGAGGGCTTTGTCTGAGCGCTGGTTCCACCAGACTCAGTCTTTTCACTTGTTGGACTGTGAGGTGATGATGATGCCTATGGATTGGAGGTTCATCACCGGCATAGAGTTTGAGGGTGTGCATGTGCCTATTGTGGCCAACATTACGCCCACTGTCGTTAGATCCCTGCTGGGAGTTCCTTTGTGGGTGCTCAAGGGTCGGACGGTCCGAACTGGTCTCTTGAGCATAGATGCCCAGAGTGGGGCTTTACTTGAGCCTCTACCTTATAATCAGAGGGTTAGGGATCGCATCTTGAGACTATTATTTTTGATGATCATCAGGGGTTGTTTTCTGCCGGACAGCACACCCGCTGTGTCCTTTGCCCTGGTCAGTGCCACCCGACATGTAGAGCACCTCAGTGACTTTGATTGGGGTTCCTTCACTTTTGCCTATTTTCTCTGAGGTATGTGCATGCTTTCAAAGGGTTTGACGGAGGCTAAGTTAGGGTTCTACCCATTTCTGCTGGTGAGTACATCTTTCTTGTACCTTTTTAAATTCTGCATTTATATTTTTCAGTCTATGTCACTGAGGACTTCTGATATTTTTATGGCCAGTTCTCGGCGTATGAGAGGCTTCCTAGCCTACGGCGTTGGCATCACTCCACTCTGATGGAGACCTATCCCCAAGGACGGTGTTGGCATCACTCCACTCTGATAGAGGTCCTTATTGCTGAGGGCTTTACTCATTCCCGCTTGCAGTTGAAGCTTTTGACAGTCGGAGCGATCTCGTGGATCCCATATACCTCCGATTTTTTGACTGTGGGATTTGAGGGAGGCTTCCCCACTGGTCGAGAGTTTGCATTATCGACCCGTAGAGTCCCGTTTTTCAACAGAGGGAGGCTGGGAGCTTTATCTAAGAGAGCGTACCATCTGGAGTATCTGGAGTATCATGGGAGGCTGGGAGCTTTATCTAAGAGAGCGTTCCTCCGGCTTGGCATCATTAGGACATTGGTCCAGCCACTGATGGCTTTGCCCTGTCAAAGGGTCCATACAGCCAGGAGGCATTCAGCAGCTGTTGGAGTCCTCACACTATTGGAGCTCAGACTCGTGCCACCCAGTTCATGGCAGACATGGTGCCTGGGTCTGTGATGATAACAGACTGGATAACTTACCTAAAGGAGCCTACTCACTTGGACCAGATTACAGTACTGACTCAGGAGTTGGAGAGAGCTCATTTGTTCATCAGGCATCTTGGCCGAGATCCGTCAGAGGCATCTTCTTTTAACCTTTCCAGCTCAGGAGCGGGCCCCTTATCAGGTCCATTTCCAGCAGTTTTGCAGGGGCTGATCCTCCCTTGTACCGCCCAGATATGCCTGATGACCTCGACTTTGTGTCCACGGAGGAGATGGAGCAGGTTAACCACCTACGTGTAGATATTTTGAACCTTTTTGGATAGCTATTGTAGCTATATCTTTTGGTCGGCCACTGTTTTGGCTATTGGGCGGTTGTGCCCCATTTTGATAGACCAGTGTTAGTATTTGGGTGGTCGTGCCCCATATTCCTGTACTTTTTATTTTGCTTTCTATCACATCATGTTTATCATTTGTCATTATGCATGTATTATGTCAAGTGTATACATTTTGTGACGTCCCCAAAATAGGTCCAGTCAACCCAACCCACTCTGAGTCGCTAAACACACGGTACAGAATCCAAATACAAACTTTATATCAAACGGTCGTGAGAAAAATGACCCCACAAGCTGTGAGCTTTAATACATATCGTATACAATACGAAATATGAACGCTCAAATTCAGTCCTCATTTATTACAATAATTATCACACTATTTTACAAAAATAGTGAGGACTGCTACTGATATAACTCTGCCCATCACTCCATTCCCCGATTAGTGCCTGCAACATTCTCATTTCCTAAAAAGGATAATAGAATAAAAAGGGTGAGCTCAACTAGCCCAGTAAAGTATATTATGACTAAGATAATAGAAAATAAATTATCGTTAGTCTTCAACAAATCAGATAAAATATGATGGACAACAAGTTTTAGATCAACAACTGCAGCGAAAATAACAATATATCAAAAGAATTAAGTAAAAAATGATGTCTACTATCTTCTATGATTTAAAAGTCCATCGTCAATATTTTATCCCTGTCAAACAATATATATCTCAAATCAAATATTCATCTTTGCACTACGGCCAAAGATATTCATTTGTATCACCAGTGGTCATGTTCATCTCAACACCTGTCCATCTTTGCACTACAGGCCAAAGATATTCATCAGGTAATCATTCATCTTTGCACTACAGGCCAAAGATATTCATCAAATAATCATCCATCTTCGCACTACAGGCCAAAGATATTCTTTTGTATCACCATTTAAGACTGAAGATGATGAAAATATTTTTAAAGAACGAATCCAGCGAGATAAAGGACAAAAATTAGGGATTCGTAAATTAGTTTATCAAAGTTCAAAAATACTCCACAATAATCATTTGTGGAGAAAAATTCAAGAATGAAGTTCAAAACTTGAATCCAATCAAAGATAGGACCCATAATAGCCAACTCGGACAAAGAAAAGAAAATTAATTTTTCGGTGAATAGTATCGTATTCATGAATAGTGCTGTATACGTGAATAGTGCTGTATACGTGAATAGTAACCCCGACATAAAAAGGTAAAAAATTTTATAAGAAAAATCATACTTCGTGAATAGTACTCGTAAATAGTACCGTATTCGTGAATAGTGCCGTATACGTGAATAGTGTCGTATACGTGAATAGTAACCCCGACGAAAAATATAAAAATTTCATAATAAAATTCATACCAATATTTCGATGAAATGATATTGAAAGAAATAACATCATTTACGAAAAAAATAACATCCCTTACCTCAAAAGAATAGTACTTCTGACCGGAATATCGGATAAAATACTAAAAGAAACTTGCACTGTATAGCAACACTCAAAGTATCTAAATACTCACAAAAATACGCTCGATATTAGAGAGAGAGAAACTTCTGATTCTGGTGTGATTTTCAATTCTAAACTAAGCACCCTATTTATAGGAAATGCTTAGAACGCTAAAGCAGAAAATTTAATAAAATATTATTATTTAAAAAAAAATTCACGCCCACCTCCTGACCAATTCATCAGCCCACACAAATGGGTCCCACCCACAAAAAATGTTTTTTTTTAAAAAATATTTCTAACCCGAAAAATCAATTAAGACCCAATATTCCGGAACTTCAATAATTCATAATAAATAGCTCTTTTATCAAAAAAATACGAATCTTATGTCCATTCCATAAGAAATTTAATTCTCTACAACTTTGTAGAAGAAAGTTTATCCAAATTCCAAATGAAAAAGACCGAAATTTATATACGGATGATTTTTTCCACACCTCCATTCCGACAAAATACATATACTAACAAAAAAACCATCAGCGTTAACTCCTTCATTTATATCCACACAAAATAAATATTTCTTATCATATAAATCAATAATTAATTATTCATAAATAATATTACAAAACTACAATATTAACAACCAGGTCGTTCCTAGGAAAGAGGGGGCCTTCCGATAAGGATTTTTCCTTACTGGTGCGCAATTAAATAACCCCTCCTAGACATAACTTTCTTAGACATTGCCAATAATCCTATCTAATAATATTATTCAAATAATATGAATTATTGATCTGATAATGTGAAATACTGTGCAATAACAATTATTAAATTAACAATATTATAAAATATTGTGCAATACCGTGTGTTACTGTGCAACAACGCGTATTACTTTACTTTACCCACCGGGTATTCCAACAGTTTTAACGATAACCGTTACGCTGTTATTATTAGAAAACACATTCGTGTCGTTTTCTTCATCCGACAGTTTTCCGTTATGGGGTCCACAAATTGCTGTGCCGTCGTACGAATATTCCCCGACAACAAGAATATTCCACGATCAAACGAATATTTCTCGACAACAATGAATATTTTATAACCACTTACTTATTTTAAAATATTTGCAAGTATTATCCCTAACTTACCACATCATTCAAATCAACCCCTTACTATTCCAAAATAATATATAGAGAAAATTCAATTTTATTCATAAAAAGTTGGGGTCTTACACATTTAGACAGATGAGTTCAGATTTGACCCTTGGATGGTCTTGTGATACGGTGATATAGATGTCATCGTCCACCGTCAGTCGTATTGAGCACTTACCACCATCTGTGGTGGCATCATCCTTGAGATCGTGGTATGAGAGCATGCCCTTCCCAGCTAGAGGTGCAGTGGATCTGATGCTAGGGCATTCATTGGCCATCATAGACTTTCAGGTTCCGTACGGGTTCGTAGATGGCCTTTTACCCTTTTGGATACCCAAGAGACAGATTTTCCTCTTTGGGCGGCACGAGCTGACTCCGACTTTAGAGGAGTATGAGCGGTTCACTAGTTTGGCTCTAGACTTGCCCTGCGCTCGTACTGCGGTTAGCGAGTTGAGGAGATAGTTCTTACGAATGTCTGGTTTATATCATAGTGTAGTTTTGGATGAGATCGTTTAAGGACATGTTATCTCTGTAGACTTCTTGATTTATCATTTTGGCAGGCTGGACAGCTATGATCGTCATGCTAGAGATTTTATTATTTCGACAAAGGCATGACATTTGGCCAGGATAGATGTTTTGTTGATGTGCATAGTAGCCTATGTCTATATGCCCCTTCACTTGGACCACTTGATTGTCGGATTGATGGTTGTGGTTCGGGCCCTTAGATAGGGTAGCACCATTCTTCTGATGATATTGGCCGAGACGCTGAGAGTAGCCACCCACTACAGTACCCACCTGGACGGGTTTTTAGAGGCAGTTCGATCTTGCTGTACGTATGGCTCATGTCCCATTTACGACCGATTGGATTTTTCAGACACCAGGGGTATTGTTTCACCCGTGAGATAGCCATGTCTTACTCCTTTCAGCCAGCGGAGTGTACCGACGCAGAGACATGGTCAGCATTTCTGTCTGATATTGCGCATCTATTCTCGATTCTGCCATGCTCAGGGCTAGTCTCTCCCTATAGCTTCATCACCTACGTATCTGACATGGACTATTTGCCCCTAGCGGGATTGAGGGGAGTGACTACTTGCCATCCTCTGGCTGTAATGGGACAGTTCGATCAGTTTCAGAGACTGCATCAGTTTGAGGGGGACTATTGATCAGAGGATGTCAGCTTCGTCTATGTCATCTTCTGATTTGGTCAGAGTTTATGAGTGTTGGACTCATAGGGAGAGGGCTGATTTCTCTAGTAGCCATCTGGATCATTCTCCAGAGTGCCCAGCGTGGTTGGAGGCAGATATAGCATCAGTTGCATTCATCCAGTCAGCTTTGATATTGGATTCAGACGAGGAGGAGCCTATGGAGGATCCTGATTCTCCCATTGAGGGTGAGTTAGTCATGGGTCTGACAGCAACACTAGTTAGTGATCCGCCGATCATTCCTGTCGGGACAGATCCAGCTCTGGCAAACTCACTAGCTAGGATGACCTTTGAGAGAGATCAGGCTAGAGCGCTGATGTTGACTGCCCTGTCTGGCAGAGATATAGCTTTTGCGGAGAGAGATGAGGCTCGAGCCATCCAAGATATGGCATTAGCTGAGAGAGACGAGGTTCGATCTTCTCGAGACGCTGCTTTTGTCGATATTGAGGAGACTTTGATTGCCAGATATGCAGCTTTCGCAGCGAGGGGTGATATCCGATCTGCCAGAGACGCAACCTTTGAGGAAATTTACGAGGTTTTAATTGCCAGGGATGCTGCTTTTGTGGAGAGGGACGAGGCCATAGCTTCCCAGGATTTCCACATTTTCGACAGTACTGCTCTCCGATCTTATACTCATAATATGGTTACAGAGATGACTGTTTACATTAACGATCAGAGTGCCACTATACAAATGGTTGTGGATGTTCTGGCTCGTATGGAGGCTGACGGTATTGCACTAGCAGCGGCTCCTCCATCTTCAGAGAGAGATGCCTTATTGGCATTGCTGTCCCGCTTATCCATGGTTCCATAGACTAGCTTTGTTTTTCCTACACATACTAAATCAGCCATTTTTGTCATGTACAGGACTCTATGTATATATCAAATAGTATTATATATCAAAGAAATATATAATGATTCACTTCCCTTTTTGGATACGTATTTTCATTGCTGAGTGATTACCATTTCTTTCATAACTTGATGTTGTTGATGTATCATGAGCTTCTCCTTGATGGACTGACATCCGGATGTCGGAGAATATCTCAGATGGGCCTATTGGCCATGGAGGCTTGATAGGATTTAGGTTTTATATGGTTTTTTATATTTTCTTAAAAGTCAAACCGCACCGTGAATGGCTGCCTACGTACTCCGGGTGTAGGGAGATCAGGTCATTCGTAGTTCAATTTTTTGTGTGAGAGGTTTGAGAAGTGCCTCTTTTGAGTTTGGTTTTGGTTTGATGAGTTTCTAAATTTTTTGTTTAGTTTGACCGCACCAGAAATGGCTGCCTACGTACTCCCAGGCTGAGGGAGATCAGGTCATTCGTAGTTTAGGTTTCTATTGAAAACCAAATTGATTTGATTGATTCGCAGGGCCAGGATGTTGGAACGCATATGTTTCAGGCATAATACCTTTTTATGGTGTCTGAGTTGATGAGTTGGGGAAATTCGGTTCCGTGCATTTCTTGCAAGCTGATAGCTCCTCCCGTCAACAACTCCTTGACAATGAAAGGACCTTCCCAATTAGGGGAAAACTTTCCTTTGGCTTCGTCTTGATTAGCCAAAACTTTCTTCAGCACCAAGTCGTCTTCTTTGAATTGCTGTATTCGGACTTTCTTGTTGTAGGATCAAGCAATCCTTTGCTTATACAACTGCCCTTGAAAAATGGTTGTAGCCCTCTTTTCATCTATCAGGGACAGTTGGTGGTATCGGTCTTGCAACCACTAATCTTCGTCCATCTGAGCGTCTATCAAAACTCTCAGGGACTCTGTTTCTACTTCTATGGGAAGGACTGCTTCCATGCCATAGATCAATGAATAGGGGGTAGCCCCAGTAAAAGTGCATATTGATGTCCTGTATACTAACAAGGTTAGAGGCAGCAGGTCAGGCCATTCTTTGTGATTGGCGGACATTTTCTACATTGATCTTTTTGATGTTTTTGTTAGCCGCTTCGACAGCACCATTTATCTTGGGCCGATAGATGACAGAATTGAGACGCTTAATGTGGAACTTGCTACATAGCTACTTCATCATTTAATTGTTCAGGTTCGTGGCGTTGTCTAATACGATCACCTTCAGTTGCCCATATCGACAGATGACATTATTTCTGATGAAACCAATGATGACTTCTTTGGTGACTTTAGGAAAGGAGGTAGCTTCAACCCATTTGGTGATGTAATCGATCATGGTGAAGATGAAACGGTGACCATTGCTGGCTTTTGGTTCTGCTGGACCGATCACATCCATTCCCCACATGGAGAAAAGCCATAGTGAACTCATGTTGTGTAGCTCATTTGGAGGAGCGTGTATGGCATTTCTATGTACTTGGCATTAAAAGCATCTCCTGACATGATCATCACAGTTAGCTTTGAGAGAGATCCAATAATGTCCTGTTCTTAATATCTTCTGGGCCAGCAGATGACCGCTCATGTGTGGACCACAGACTCCACCGTGAACTTCATCCATCAATCTCTATAATTGCTCTTTATCAAGGGATCTTAACAAGCCTATTCTAGTATGCCTTTTGTATAGTGCATCTCTGCTCAGATAAAATTTTATAGCCATTTTGTGAATCCGCTTTTGTTCGGATTGGCTTACCCCAGCGGGTGTAGATCTATCTCAGAGATATTCCTTGATGTCTTGATACCAAAGCTGTTTGATAGGAGGTATTTTATCTGATATATCACCAATGTAATTTTCAGTAAGTCGGGGTCTCCTGACTTGTGAATTTTAATGTAGGGAATTCCACTCCTATCGGATATGTGGATCAAGAAAACCAACGTCGCCAATGCATTAGCAAAGTCATTCCTACCACGAGGAATATAGATGAAGGTTATGTCTTGAAAATCCAAAGATATGTTAACGACCTACCGGTGATAGGGCAGCAAATGCAGTTCTTTGGGGTGATATGCTTCAGTGGTTTATCTAATAACCAATTCAGAGTCTCTGAAGACTAGTAAATGTTTGATACCTATGGATTGGGCTAACTTCAACCCATTATGCAGCCTTCATACTCGGCTGTGTTGTTGGTGTTGCCAAATTATAGTTTGGTAGCCACAGGATATTGTTCTCCTGTACCAGAGATAAGGACTGCCCCAGCTCCGGCACCCTCCATGTTTATCGCTCCAAAATACATTTTCCATGGTTGGACTGTATTCTCTTATTGGAGTTATTGAATTATCATGATCCCATCATCTGGGAAATAAGTCTCCACGGGCTCGAACCCTACTGATGGTGCTTCTGTAACGACCATGAATTTTAAACTCCTTATTTATTAAATATGTGATTTAATTTTAACGAGTTAGTTTTGTGAGTTTATTTAAACCTTATGTGGTTATGTGAATTGGTGAAATGGTTAAGGGGAGTCACTAATAGTTTATTTAAATTAGTGGACTAGCCCTGAGACTTTAATATCAGAAAATTGATAGGATTATTAATAATTAAATATTCAATTTATTTGAATATAGTGGCAAGATTTGAACCTATTGATTAATTTCAATTATGAGTAATTAATTGATAACGTGTTAATTAGTAATTATTATGAATAAATAATAATTAATGAGTAAGAGATTAATAAATATAATAATATTATATTTAATTGATTTATTGTTTCATACAAGTATGTAATATTAAACATTTACTATATGGTAGCTATCTATAATGCAATATTAATGTGGTGTATATTGCATGTATGGACTATATATTAAGATAAGGTAAATGGAAGGTATGTGACATTATGTGGACATTTAGGTATACCCTATTGTCATATAATAAGATCAATTATTAATTAATAATGATTTTATTAAGTTATTATAATTATATTGTAATGATTATAATAATGAGTAATAATAATACCCAATTGCTTTACATTTGGCATTAAGGAAAATGTACATGAATTATATGATTGGTATATATATACCTACTCGATACATTATTTTATTGAGATAACATTGTAACACCTATTTAAATGTGTATGGAATAAATACTTAAAACCTATGTATATACTATGTGTAGTTAATATAAACCAAGTATTAGACATATATGATGTATACTTACAAGTTGCTGAGTTCTTATTACATTATCCAAATATGAGAGTTCCTCTTCATTCTCCCTCACGTGAACTCTAGAAGTTAGCTACTCTCCATCTAGTTCTCTTAAACTCAGCAAAATATAGGTAATCATGCAAGAGGGAGTGGGTTTCATGATGAGTTTACCAACTCTCAACCACTCTCCCCTTAACCATTATACAATCTTGTTTTCCCTTGGTTTGAATTGGGAGTTATGAGCTTTGTCTGGATATCCATTTTGCTATAAATGAAGCTTCTCTTCTTCTCATTTATTTTGCTGGGAGTTTCAATTGAGTTAAGAGGGAACATTATAGCTGCATTGAAAGCATCATATAAACAGCAAGTTCAGTCCATATTACAGAGGTATATCATGTTCTTCATTTTCTGTAAATTTTCTAAAATTCTTGATTCTTAAATGAAGATGGAATGATTGTTAAGTTAATTTGGAATATGTTGCTAAGTGCCTTATAAGGTTATAATCATGTTAGTTATATAATATGGCTGGAATGGAACTGAATTCGTAATTCTTTTCTGAGTTGGGATAAGTTTCTGCCGAAAACAGCCTGCTCAAGCACTGGCCGGACACCGGCGCAGCTGCGTCGGGTTTATACCTGGTTCCGGCGCAGCTGCGTAGGTCCCTGTTGCCAGTTTTTGTTTCCTGCTTTCTGTTAAGGCCTGTTATATAATAACTTGTTACTATGGTTTAAGGCAAGCATGAAAATTAGTATCACTTCTATAATCATGTTTCTTGATACTACATGTATAATGTTAACCATGCTAGTATGTACTCCATGAAAGGAAAACTTGTGATTTGTAATGAAACTTATAGTTTCGATTGTGAACTTAGACACATACGTAGCATGTGCATATTCTGATTTTGTAAACACAATAGTATGGTTTATATTAACCTAAAATGATTGTTTAAAGTGTTAGTCATACACTAGCATACTTGGTTTAATGATTCATGAAGTTTTCAAAATGAGAAGCTTAAGACTTTTCAAAGTGAACTTGACCAAGACTTTTATCTTTTAGATTCTGACCATTTGAATATGTTTATATGTCGTTGATATGTGTTTGAAATGCATATAAACTATATGTCGAGATGCCTTGTATATACTAAGTTGACCTAGTGCAATTTTGAAAGAAAACTTAAAAATTGGAAGCTAATATCATCGATCAATATGAGAGATACGTTCTAAGCATGCAAGCATGCGAATTAGGATTCATTATGCCTATAGACATATTGACATGAGCATCCTTTGGTTAAAGCATGGATTTCACATACGCACGTATTCATAGAAAATGAATCTCAAGTATGAAATATATGATTAAAGTATATATGTAGTATACTCGAGCATACATATTAATTTATGTTTAGCCTTGTTATGTGATAACATGACTCTAGTAACCGATTTTGAAGCATGAACGTGTATTGCTTAAAGTATGTGAATGGTCGGCATAAAGACGTATGATTTTGAATTGAATAGGGTAAGCATGCTAGGATTCAAATTTAAAAGTATATTCTTGAAGCATGATTAATTTGAAATTCAAAAAAATTCAAACCTATGTTGATATATAGCAACTAGGTGTTCTAAAACTATTAAATCAAGGACAGAGTTAATTGTTTATAGACTCAGTCATAGTGATTGACTTACATGAATTACATGATAGACTTATACGATAAATGGATTATTATAAGTATAGACTTATATTAGTTTATGATGCTAATTGAAAGGCCGACTTGTTAATATTAGGTCGTTTCAACGCAAGTAGATTAAAGCTAGAATTTAATCGTAGCTGAGCAAACAGGAAAGTAATCTAAATTCTTGCACTACCTTATTCAATGAATCGTGTAAGCAAGTCTCCGAACTTCACTATTTCGTTGTGCAAGTTCTTTAATTCTTATTTGTACAAGTTCCTATCCTTCTCATATTGTATTGAGCAGGTTATTATCGTATTGACAGTTAATTATTTAAAGCTTGAACTTTATTTCCAAGCATGCTAATAGGTGGTTTAATTACTTTACAATTATTCCACGTCGATATTATTGTTATTCACACTTGGTGCACTTGATTTCGTACAGTCTTGGACTTGTACATTATTTAAAGTTCTATAATTCTTGAACTGCGTCAGATAGAGTCTGAACCCTTGTTCGGTCAGACAATTGTATAAAATTTTTATAAAAGCTATCCAAACCAATTGATGGTAAGGATTCTTGGACTGAAAGAACACCCCTTGTATATATAGGGGAGTACCCCAGGTATCTAGTATAAAGATACAAACAGCAGAGTTGAATGTTATGCATATACATGGCGTACGCGAGGCTGATCCCCTCAAGTACTTATTCTGTAGCCAGTAACCAAAGGGTCAATCAGCTATTGATTCTGTTGGAGTTTTATAGTTCAAAAGTCTACTTGACTATCAGTTATTCTAAAAGTAATCATTATTCTTGCTTTCGATATTCATATTATTGAATTCATCATGATATATCCTTTATTGTTGTACTTAAACTTGCTGAGCAAACTTGTTGCTCATTCTTGCTATATCATGACTTATATTGCAGTTAAGCCCGAGACTTCAGGGAAGGACAAGGGTAAAGGGAAGATGTAGGATTAGTTTGCAAGGAGCAGACTTTATTTTTATGTTTAATTAATTATTGTTATGAAATATGAACCCTAATGACTATTCTAGGGTATGTTTGTATGTTTGTATTTAAGGTTATCGAATCTTGGGACTAGTAACACCTTTTGAATGAACGACGTACGTTTATTATATTCCGCATTTTAGTTATCGTATGTTATTTAGAGGTGGATGTTTAGTATTATTTCGTGACGACCGGACCGGGGTCAGAGGACTCGGATTCGGGGGTGTCACAGCTTCGGCTAGTTGATCTGCAATATCTTGACCTTTGATGGACTTCTGAGTTACATAGATAATGTCGAACTGTTGTAGGATCAACTTCCATTTGGACAGTCGATAATTCAACATTGGCATGTTGAATACATATTTTAGTGGATCTATGCTGGATATGAGGTACGTCGTGCGCCCATGGAGGTAATGTTGTAACCTCATTGCGGCCCATGCTAAAGCACAACACGTCTTTTAGATCAGGGTGTACTTTTGTTCACCACTGCTGAATTTTTTGCTGCTGTAGTAGATGGCTCTCTCCTTGATACTATCATCTTTCTGTCCCAGCATACAGCCCATTGCATTGGCAATAACAGACAAGTACATAAACAAGGGAACTCCGTCCCTTGGGGGTACCAAGACTGGTGCTTCAATTAGTTGCTTCTTGATGGAAAGAAAGGCTTTCTGACAATCCTCATTCCATTTGTTGGAGGAATTCTTCCTTAGTAGCTTGAATATGGGTTCACAAGTTGCTATGAGCTGGGAAATGAACATGCTTATGAAATTGATCCTTCCTAGGAACCCGTGTATCTTCTTCTCTGTTCGAGGTACTAGCATCTCAGTGATGGCTTTGATCTTAGCAGGGTCTAGCTCGATGCGTCGATTACTCACCATGAATCCCAACAACTTTCCTGATTTAACTCCAAAAGCATACTTGGCGGGATTTAGCTTAAGGTTGTACTTACGCAACGTATTAAACAGCTTCCTGAGATGGTCAAGGTGATCATCCTCTCTCCGAGATTTAATGATGATGTCGTCCACATAAACCTCTATCTCCTTGTGCATCATGTCATGAAACAGGGCCATCATGGCTCTCTGATACGTAGCGCCGGCATAAATGAGGCCGAAGGATAGACGCCTATAGGAGAAGGTTCCCCAGGGAGTGATGAAAGCTATTTTCTCCCTGTCCTCTTCAGCAACTGATAAGTGGTTTTTATAGCCACTTATTTAGATATTAACTAACTTGTTTTGTTGCTTAAACTCAAGTATTATTGTTGCTTTTTCATGCATTTTTACTTTCTTTTGTAGTTTTCTTGATTGGGAACTTTCTTGGTGGCATATGAGCTAAAAGAGATGCAATAATGTGAAAAGGAGCACTGAGCCGCAATAGTAGAGAATGGGCATGATGCTGGACAGAATAAAGCACGGCGGAGCTGCGCCAGCTTCATGTGTACACCCTGTACAGCTACGCCAAAAGACTTGGCCAGATCCCCTGCAGCGCAGCTGCGCCAGTTTTGAACTAGCAAGGAGCGCAGCTGCGCCATTCAATATTTATACAGTTTGACTTTTATTAAAAGGCCAATTAGAGTATTGCTTGAGCAAGGAGGCAAACAGACTTGGAACGATATATTAGACCTATTTTGTTATTATTCATATATCTCTCCTAAGAGAGCACTTAGCTTAATATTGTTCTTCTCTTTTCTTTATATTTTGAGTAGATTAGATTAAGAGTAGATCGATTCTAGGTTTAATTAGATCTGAAGGTTGAAGTAAGTGGATAGCATTGAAGATTCAATCTTAGAGCTTGAGAAATCAGATTTGCATTTTCTATCCTTATTTTCTCTTGGATTCATTTTTGAACCTTTTGATGTTTATTCAACTTGTGGATGGTAGATTTGATTCAAACATACCTTAAACTCCATTTTGAGATTGTAGTGGAACCTATTGAGTAGTTTACTTTGATATACTTTCATGTTGGTCTTAATGATTGTTATGAGATTGTCTATTATGATTCATGTTTCAATTACTTAATTGCCTAGCTATCAATTATCGTGATAATTCATATGGACTTGAAAGACGAAGTATGAGTTTAGATCTGATCGTAGTAGCTTGCGATTGTCTGTTTTACATGGCGTTGGAATGTATGATTTGTGCTTAGGATAGATATATACCGAAGCACCGCTTGTAGTCAATTGAGGACTTGAGCTTAAACTCTAATTATTTGTAAATCACATAGACATACAGTGGTTTAGATAATGTGGGTGTTCATGTATATTCTATCAATTGTGGATTATATGTGATATGGATTTGGTACATCGAAAGATGGCCTTGTCTCACTTTCGTGTTCTCGACTAACAATCTTTGACAATTGATTTGGCTTAACAGGAAGTGTCTTGACATAGATGAATTAATAGAGGAAATTGTAATCTCATATCTTCATTATCTAGTTTTATTCTAGGATTAATTAGTTTAGTTTAATTACATAGTTTTATTCAAAACACTTAATCATTCGTTTAGATAAGATTGAAATGATTTTGGTCTAGTAGTTTGGTGACTTTATTAGTTAATTCTCCGTGGGAACGATATTCTACTTAATCTTTATTACTTGTTGACCGTGTACACTTGCACGCATATATTGATCAGTAGAACGACCAACAAGTTTTTGACGCCGTTGAATTAGTTTAATAAATTTTTGCCAACATTAGCTTCAATTAAATTAGTCTAAATTTAAACATTTTTATTTTTTTTAATTCTCTTCCTATGTTCTCTCTTTTCAGGTACCATGGATTGTAGTGCTTATCCATGGTCACACACAAGGATGGATCAACCACAAGAAACAGGGATTGATGGACTCAATGTAATTTCTGAATTATCAGCACAGCTTGAGGTTCTTTCGAGGAAGTTGGACGTTGTGGCAGCCCAATGGAGTCGAGAGACGACAGTTACTTACGAATATTGTGCTGGCAACTATATGAGTCATCATTGTCCCATCAATTTTGTATAAGTACAGTACGAGGGTGATTACCTCAACCATGATGCTTATTCCAATTATCATCAAGATTGGGGGTATCACCCAGATTCTTCAGGGAGTTATTATCAAGACCAATACTGTGATCCAAGTCCAGCATACGCACTAGAATTTACCTATCAGACTCCAACCAATGATCCTCATTACATGGATTTCGAGGCTGAAACAAAAAATTCAAGAGTAGAGGAAGAATGGTGTATAGCATCAATGAAGGAGACCTTGATTGAGCAAGGGAAGTCAATTAAGAATCTTTAGAATTGGACGGATCAAATTTGTATGGCTTTAATGAAGGAGGAATTGATTTAGCAAGGGATGAAATCTCAAAATCTTCAGAATCAAGTATCTTAATTGTTTGAAGCTGCGAACAATTGTCCTCAGAATAATTGGTGATATGACCTGGATGCTGAAACTGATGGAGAGCCCGAAGTGTATATGCAATTGGATGAATTGAAAGAAGTGGAAATCGAGGAGACAATTGGGGACATGGAAAATAATTAATGCGAGCAAACCGTGATAATACCCCAAGTGCCTTCTCTGATAAAGTTGAAAAGTTCAGTCCGTTTTGCACACCCATGCCCCCTTAATAGTCACATCGAACGCAATGATCTTGATAATATGAGAGATTCCACATTTTTGAAACCATGGTGGTCTGAGGAAGAGAAAATTGAAGAAGAGCTTGCTGTATTGTTTATGCCTCAATGCAAAAATCTATTCGCAAATACAGCGGAAGAAGTGCCTAGCTATGCGATGAAAATGGGGAATTTATGTACTAGAAATATGCTAGATGGCTTCAATTCGATGACTCTCACGAATGGGAACTTCCCAACGCACACTGCAGTTCTAATGGATGGAGGGTTTCTCGCTTATCGTAGAGGAATTGGATAGCGGTGTCAAGTAAAAAGTCCAGCTAACGACGTTAAACCGAGCGCTCGATGGGAGGCACCCCAACAAATCTCTCTCCCTATGTGTTTAATTCTCCATTTCACTTTCTATCATTTCACCCTATATGTTTAATTCTTCACAATTGTAAATAGTTCTTAATAATTTTTGGTAGTTTATTAGTTAATAAAGTTTGTGTGCCTTACTGAGGAACAATTCATTTGGTGCAAGGATGTATGGTCAATTGTGAATAAGAAGCTGCAGAAAAAAGATTTTCTGAGTATTGGCGCGGTCGCGCCAGAGCATGCCTATTATTCAGAGCGCACGCGCCAATACCTAGACCAGAAGCTGAAATTCACAAGGTAGTGCAGATGCGCCACTTTTAAAGGCTAACATGGAGCAGCTGCGCCAGGCTCTCCAATCAGTTTTTAAAAATAACCCAACCCGATGACTTAAATCATTTCCCCACGTAACTTTCGACAACCTGCATTCTCAACCCACAGAACTCCTACAGAAACTCTATAACTCTCTCCCTCACTCAAGCCTCTCCTAATCAATCCCTAACCACCGAATAACACCCTTAACCCATCTCTTCATCTACGTCTACAAAACCCCCACTCTCCCCACGAAACCCTAACTTCACTTCTCCTCCATCACCTTAACCCCTATCTGTTCACAACAGACATCCTAAGCATTCAAGGCAGTTGCACACAACCTATTTGATTGAAGTTCAAAGATACTTAGGGTTTGCATTCCTTCATTTGTTCAATCACAAATTCACTTTTACACAATGGGCCAAATTCGGTGGTGTTCATCTTTTCAATTATTCAAGACAAGGGGAGTGCAGTGAGGGTTTGTATTGTTCCAGAAAGTGAGGGTTGTTCTGATCAAAGTTAATCAGTCATCATAATCAAATCATCTCCAAGTTATCACTTACCAGACATCAAGCCTAAAGCAGAATTCAGAAGAAACAGTGCAAAATAGAGGGCTTTGATTAAGGGTTTTGATTGAGTGCTCATTAACTGTTTGATACAAGCTCTGACAGAGTATTGGATATAGAAAAATTGGAAGAAGTTCAGGGCATAATACTTGACAAAGTTGGGTAGATTGCTTAGAGTTTGGGGGTACATTTGTTCACTGAGATTGCAGAGGCATCCAAGTTATCAGTCACCAGTTATCAGTCATCTGCAAGTCCATCCAATCAGCATGCCTAAACGGATTCGTACTCCTTCTCCACCTTCTCCTCCTCCTAGCAGTGATCATGGCAAAGGCAGTTCCCATGATGCATTAGACAGTGTCAGATTTATCAACCTGGTAGCTCAGAAATACTTTGTGGATGTGTTGGACAGGAAAAATTATGTGAAGGAAAGGGGGCTGAAATCGAGTAACAATGACGGGCTGATGAAGAAACAGATTATCGAACATTGGTGGGCACCAGTTGTGGCCAAGCCCCTATCAGCCCCTATACCCCTCATCAAAGAATTATATGCCAACGCGCATGAGACGCAGAATGGGATATCATACGTGAGGGGAAAGCAGGTTCCTTACATAAAGAAGGCGATCAACAAAATATTTAAAGTGGACACTTTTCCTTCTGGTCCAATAAATTGGGTAGAGTCCCAGCGTATGGAGACTGACCTCGACAAGCTTATCAAAGAACTGTGCAAGCCAGGAACTAAGTGGATGACTTGCGCAGGCACAGATAGAAAAGTTAGCTTCCCCCAGACTGCCTTGAGTCGCTATGCAAAGCCTTGGTATAGTTTCATATGCGCGAGCATACTCCCATCCAGTCATTATGCTGAAGTCACTGTTAATCGAGCTTCCCTACTTTATGGCATCATGAAGAACAAAGTAATTACCATAGGCCACATCCTCAATCAGTCCAGGCTCAGATTCATGAGGGGTAGCATTTCAGGAGGAATCCCGCATGCTTCAGCGATTACACGCCTATGCTTAGCTGCGGGAGTAGTCTGGGAAAATAAGCCTCTGCAACTCCCGATGAGGAACATTGATCATACAGCTATCTAGCAGTACACCATTTGGGAGGGTGCAGAGTCTCACCCTCGAGGGCTTGGATTTGTGCGGGGAGATGCTGATGATGATGAAGAGGAAGAAGAAGAAGAAGGTGCTTCAGTGCAGGCAGCAAGCCCAACCTCTGCAGAATATGCTACTCAGCAGAGGGAGATACGCCAGCTGAGGAGATGGATGGACACGATGTACGTGGACTTCCAGACCTACACATCCGAGTTCTCCTAGGCTTTATCTCATGCTTTCGGGATGTCTGGTGTGCATGCAGAGTTCCCTACCTTTGGCACAGGCAGCCAGTACCCTCCTCCAAACACATCATCTGAGCAAGCTGATGAGAAGGACGACAACGAGGAAACCTAAGGGAGTTCCCTTTTTATTTTACCTCCAATGAGGACATTGCAATTTTTAAGTTTGGCGATATTAGGTTATTTTTGCATTTAGTTTAATTTATATCATATTGCATATTGTTTAGTTCATATAGTGCATGTTAGGAAGTATTTTGGTTAAATTTTCAAAAAAAAATTGTTTTGCTTTAGTTGATTGTGTTAGGACACATTGCATGAATCCAGTTGTCAGTTGGTTTGTTAGTCATTTCGCCTATGAGGAAATTGAAATTACTTGCCTTTTGAACTGATTTGAGACTTAAGCTTGATTATAATGTCATATCATAGTGTAAATCCTTGTCTGTCAGATATTGATGTCCCCGGATAGCACTCTAGAGTAACCATCATGATTTGCTTAGTTTAAATTCTCACATACTTATCTTCTGGTGGGAAATCTGTGTTTTAATAAAAGAGTTTCAGTAATCAAGTGGCAATAACTAGAACTGTAAAAAGCTTAAGTTTGGGGAAAACAAGAGGTATGCATGCTATATGTGGAAAAATAATATAAAAAGAGAAAAAGTGAAAAAGAAAACAAAAAGAAGAAAAAAATAGATTGTGAATAAACACTTCGGCTACGTTGAGTCCTGTGGCCTTTGATACTCGAGCAAGTAAGCCCTAGGGGTGTCTTTACACCCAGCGCCCTAAGGTCTTTTGGTCTGGGAGTCGTTGGTCGAAAGCTCGTTACACGGTTATCATTGAAAAGCCTAAGATGACTAGGCTTTGCATAGTCGATTGTGTACACGAAAAAGTTCCAATTTCGCCCTCGTGAGTAAATAAAAGAAAAATAAACCCCCCTATTGACTCTAAGCTTAAGTGATGCATGGTCTTGGTTAGAACTTATTTGTTTTGATGCTTTTCTTGAGTTAAAACTGATTTTTCCCCCTAAGAAGCATAGTATGTGATAAATTTGTTCAAAAGCATGTTTAAAGGCTGCTTCGCACACACACAATACATCAGTGCTTACAAGTTTGGATTTGTAGAGTGATATGCTGTATGATCTTGTTCTTGGGTAGCTTTTCTATTTAATTATCTTGTAATTTTTCTAAGGCATTTCATTTGAATATCAATTTTGAGTGATACGTGGATTCACTTTTATTTTAGTGTAGGTTGCATACATGGTAGTTATTACATTGCATCTTTTGTTTGGTTTTGTTTTTGTTGCTTAAGGGCAAGCAACGGTTTAAGTTTGGGGGTATTTGATAAGTGGTTTTTATAGCCACTTATTTAGATATTAACTAACTTGTTTTGTTGCATAAACTCAAGTATTATTGTTGATTTTCATGCATTTTTACTTTCTTTTGTAGTTTTCTTGATTGGAAACTTTCTTGGTGGCATATGAGCTAGAAGAGATGCAATGATGGAAAAAGGAGCACTGAGTAGCAATAGCAGAGAAGGGGCATGATGCTGGATAGAACAAAGCATGGCGCAGCTGCGCCAGCTTCATGTGTACACCCTGCGCAGCTGCACCAGAAGACTTGGCCAGATCCCCTACAGCGCAGCTGCGCCAGTTTTGAGCTAGCAAGTAGCGCAGCTACGCAAGTCAATACATATGCAGTTTAACTTTTATTAAAAGGCCAATTAGATTTTTGCTTGGGCAACGTGGCAAACAGACTTGGAACAATATATTAGACCTATTTTGTTATTATTCATATATATCTCCTAAGAGAGCACTTTGCTTAAGATTGTTCTTCTTTTTTCTTTATATTTTAATTAAATTAGATTAGGAGTAGATCGATTCTAGGTTTAATTAGATCTGAAGGTTGAAGCAAGTAGATAGCATTAAAGATTCAATCTTGGAGCTTGAGAAATCAGATTTGCATTTTCTATCCTTATTTTCTCTTGGATTCATTTTTGTAACCTTTTGATGTTTATTCAACTTGTGGATAGTAGATTTGATTCAATCATGACTTAAACTCTATTTTGAGATTGCAATGGAACCTATTGAGTAGTTTACTTTGATATACTTTCATGTTGGTCTTAATGATTGTTATGAGATTATCTATTATGATTCATGTTTCAATTACTTAATTGCCTAGCTATCAATTACCGTGATAATTCATATGGACTTAAAAGACGAAGTATGAGTTTAGATCTGATCATAGTAGCTTGTAATTGTATGTTCTATATGGCGTTGGAATGTATGATTTGTGCTTATGATAGACATATACCGAAGCACCGCTTGTAGTTAATTGTGGACTTGAGCTTAAACTCTAATTATTTGTAAATCACATAGACATATAGTGGTTTAGGTAATGTCGGTGTTCATGTGTATTGTATCAATTGTGGATTATATGTGATATGGATTTGGTACATCGAAAGATGGCCTTGTCTCACTTTCGTGTTCTCGACTAACAATCTTTGACAATTGATTTGGCTTAACAGGAAGTGTGTTGACTTAGATGAATTAATAGAGGAAATTGTGATCTCATATCTTCATTATCTAATTTTATTCTAAGATTAATTAGTTTAGTTTAATTACATAGTTTTATTCAAAACATTTAATCATTCGTTTAGATAAGACTGAAATGATTATGGGCTAGTAGTTTGGTGACTTTATTAGTTAATTCTCCGTGGGAACGATATTTTACTTACTCTTTATTACTTGTTGATCGTGTATACTTGCACGCATATATTGATCATTAGAACGACCAACAGCAACCATAATCTGGTGGTAACCAGCAAAGCAGTCAACAAAAGAATATATGTCGTACTGCGCCGTGTTGTCTATCAGGATGTGGATAAAAGGTACTGGAAAATTATCCTTGAGGCAGGCTTTGTTCAAATCCCAGTAATCCACGCATACTCGCGCCTTCCCTCCTGGTTTAGGTACAGGAACTATGTTTGACAACCACTCAGGGTATGTTGATACCATGATGATACCGGCTTTGAATTGTTTAACGACCTCTTCTTTGACTTTCAGACTCCATTCAGGTTTCAAACGCCTGAGCTTCTGCTTGACTGGATTGAATCCATCTTTGATGGGCATTCGATGGATGATAATATCAGTAGATAGGCCAATTATGTCTTCGTGTGACCATACAAACACATCCTAAAACTATATTAAGAGTTCAATCAGGTCAGATTTTTGATCTTGTGTGAGGTCTAGGCCTATCTGGATTTCTTTGATGTTTTCAGAGGTTCCTATGTTGATAGTGGTGGTTTGGTCGAGGTTCAATTTGGGTTTGTCTTTGACCCATTCTTTGATCTCCTCGAGCACCTCAAAGTTCTCTTCCTCCTCTTGATCAATATCTATCAAGTCGAAGTTCAGTTCTATATCAAAGTTGTAGTCACTGTGACAGGTTGGCATCTCATCAGCAGTGAGAAACAAATCTAATTCTGAAGTCCTGAAAACTAAAATGCTTTCACTTTAATATATGCAACTGCTTAAATATACAAAGCATTTAGCAAAGCATGACAAAAGTTACTACTATAGTTGTGCAATCAAAAGTAAGCAGTAAATGAAAACATACTACAGGGCAGACGGACTCTCTGCCCTTTTACCCTTTTTGACTGAGGCAAGGGACGCTGCTCCAGTTAACCAGGGTTAGATCCTCATGAACAGGGTGGATCAAGGAATGGTGCTCGTCTCCCTCGTCTCGGATAATGACTGCGATACCCTTTACAATAGTTCCTGGGTTTTTCTTTGAACTACCCTTTACATGTCACTGTCTGGGATTTCATCATTCATACCCTCGTAGTTTATGATAACCCACATGTTAGCAAATGGGTCTCGTCCTTCGTACAGGATCTTTTTTTTCCCTTTTTGCTATCCCCTTCAGGCTTTGGGGATTTTCTTTCACCTGCTAGTATGATTGGAGGAAACAACATGGCTGATACAATAGCAATAATTTTCCTCCTTGGCTTTACAAAGCTAGCATCAATGAGGTTTGGCAGCAGTATGGTGGAAGTAGGAGCCTTAGCATGCTTATTTGGTTCCAACGGCTTGACCCGGATGAATAACCCAATCCGGCTCTCCCTGTCTGGCTTGGGATTTGGACTGGACTTGCAAAACCTTGTTGGTTCTTTCCTAACCCTTCTGCAGGTTGGAAACCCAAAGATACCATCTCTTGGCCTACTATCATCATTTTCGGGGAGACTTTAGGCTTCAAGGATGGTGCCCTAACTGGTAGATATTGAGTATTACTAACCTCCAAGGCTTGAAAACTAGCAGGTTCAATCCCTACATCCAGGCTGATCACCGGCATATCTCCCTGTATGCAGACAAGGTATTTCGATTTGGCATTCACCGTGATCAGGTTGTCATTGATAATGTACTTGAGTTGTTGATGGAGGGTGGATGGCACTGCCCCTGCCATGTGGATCCATAGACTGCCCAGTAACAAGTTATATCCAGTGGTGATATTGAGCACCTGAAAGGACACATAGAAAATATGCGGACCAATCTCCAGAGGAAGCTATATTTCCCCCATAGCTTGTTGTCCAGATCCATCGAAAGCTCGGATGACCACATGACTTGTTTTGATCCGGTTTGGGTTAATCTTAATTCTTTTCAAGGTATCGTAGGGACAGATATTGAGGGATGATCCTCCATCGATGAGCACACCTCCAATCACATAACCGGAAGACATCACTGCTATGTGTAATGACTTGAGATGACCCGTCCCCTCTGCAGGTATATCAAAGTCAGTGAAAGATATCACATTGTTGTTGAAAATGTGTTCTACCACGTGACGGAATTTCTCAGCATCCACGACATGTGGCAAATGGGCTTCTTCTAGTACTTTTACTAGAATGCCATGATGCTCCACCGATGATAAGACCAAGTCTAGGATCGACATTTGATTGGGTGCGTCCTTCAGGCTTTGCACCACTTTGATTTCATTGTGTCCCATTTTACTAAGGAACTCTTTGATTTTCTCTTTATTTGGCTTTGATGACTGATTTGATAGCCCACTGAGGCAGGCACAATGGATTCTCCTTTGGTACAATGGCAATGTTGTTTGAGGTGGAATCTTCATCATTCCCGTAGTTCCATGGGACCCTCTTCAGACTGATAACTGAATACTGAGGTCTGAAGGGCAAGATTAAAGGCTCGGGTGATGCCACCTTCACAAGATTTTGTTTTTCTTGGACCCCTTTCCCTGGTAGTACTAAGGGTGTGAGAGATGACTCCTTATCATAGGAAATAACAACCACGGTATCCTGAATCCACACAGTGGGAATATAGAGAGTTTCCTCATCTGGGAGGTCATAATCCCGATTCCCTTTTATCCATTCACTGCTTTCAATCATATTCTAAATCAGATTACGAAGTGCCCAGCAATCCTCAGTATCATAGCCGGGTGCATTGGAGTGGTACTGACAAGTTTGGTCATGCTTGAATTTCTAGGATCGCAGGTTTAATGGAGGTAGTAAATCTATAACTATTCCTTCGTTGATTAACACCTGGAGGATTTCCTTCATTGGTTTGTTCAGGTTAGTAAATATTCCTTTGAAAGGCGAATTTCCTACTAGCTTGGAAATTCTCCTCTTTGGCTATATTATCGGCCCAGGATTCATGCTCATGAGACCAGTAGTGATCCTTCATGGGGATGGGACTGATCTCTGGTGTGAGAGGATTCATCAGATTGGTTGGTCTGGTTCATCATCTGTTTGGTGATCTGATGTTGGTATACGACCAGTTCTGCGAACTGTTCAATTTGTTCTTTGATAGACCTAATCTCCTGCTCTATCAGGAATTTCCTTTCTGAGACTTCCCAACTATTTGGGCTATTGTTGCTAGATGGAATAGACTCTCCTATAACGGAGGTTTTTGGATCCTTCTCCATTTCCTGTGTTGATCATGTTGACATTTTCCTTTATGTGTTGAGAGAGGGGATGATCCTGCATATGTGGTTGCTCAGGCTTTGTCACCACAATCTCTCCGTTGTCAATCAAGTCTTGAATTTTATGCTTACGAGACCAACAGTCTTGTGTGTCATGGCCCGGAGATCCAGAATGGTAGGCACACTTCTTGCTTGGGTCGAAATTCTGCCCCCCCCCCCCCCATGTTGGTTGGTGGAAGGAGTTGCACAATCTTTTTCTATGTGGTTAACAATTTTAGCACATTCTCGAGTGAACCCCCTAATGGGGTGAATATTCTCCGACGTCTGGCCTCCATAGTCTTCTGAAATGGAGGTTCTGAAGGCTGTGCAGGAGCTTGAAAAGCGGTATAATTCCTCCTTTGAATGGGCATATTACTTGAATCACCCCTTAGATTCTATCCTTATAATAATAAGGACACTTCTTCATCTTTCTTCTTATGTGCCCTACAGGGATTACTCTCGTAATTTTTGGACTGGATATGTTCAGCAACAGCTTCTAAAGCAGTTAGGCCCTTTATCTTCCCAGACTTTAGCCCCATTTCGGCCATCTCTCCATGTTTGATCATTTCCGAGAATGGTTTTTCTATGCCTACTAGGACCCTCTCATAATACGGAGCTTCTTGAATATCGATGACGGTCATGACTCTCTCAGACTCAGTCATGGATGGGGTGACTTGTGCTACAACCCGTCTCCATCGTTGAGCATATTCTCTAAAATGACTCAGTACTTTGTTTCTTAATTTTGGTTATCTAGTATCTATCTAGAGCCAACTGAGATTGGAAACTGTACTGACTGAGTAAATCATGGGCGAACTCTTCCCAAATGTGAATTTTGGAATTGTCTAAACGGGAGTACCAGGCTCTAGCCTCCCCGATCAGACTCTTCTGAAATAACTACATTCGGAGTTTCTTGTGCTCTACATAGGATCCGAGCTCTCCAATGAATAATTTTAAGTGAATGTAGGGGTCTCCCAATCCATTATATTTCTCAAAATCAAGAGTTCTAAATTTTTCAGGATAACGAGCCCTAGGAAAAATACATTAGTCAAAATAATTGACACTGCCAAATGCCCCAGTCCCTTTGATAGACCGGATGATCTCTTCCATCTGTTGTACTTTCTTAAGAATATCACCAGCTTTCTGTTCTTTGTTGGTGGTGATTTCAAGGGTTTTGTTGGTTGTGTCCTGGTTTTGTGGTCCAGGAATCTAAGTATCTGTCTTTTCGGTCTCTAGACTGCCAACACTACCACCAGGTGTTCTTGGTTTTGTGTGAGCTTGGGCTTGCTTTCCTTTAAGAGTCTTCTTTGTTCTCTCAAGAAACTGGCCAATTCGGTTATCTGATTCTTCAGTCCTTCAAACTCTTCCCTAGAGACAGGGGTGGATTCTGGCTGAGCACTTGAAGTCATGTCCGTGGATGGACTTAACGCTTTCTTAGACATAGATCTAGTAATAGGACCAATTTTTCACCTACAACAAAATGTAGGTGTGTCAATTTCCTGAAGTAGGTAGGGATAGGATGCATGCCATGATGTGTTTTTGTGGTTTTTTAATCTTATCCTGCAAAACAGAGGTTAGTTATTTTGATGACAGGATGCAAGATGTATATAACAAGGAATGTAAAATTTTTATTATGATATTTACATTTTGCTCCATTACATTGGAATTTGAAAACTTGACATTGAATTGAAAGAGGAAGGCATGAAGAAGCTTCCCATCGAATTTGGTTAATCAGAAGCTGACCTATCTTAGGCTACACTCGCTACTTTTTGGCATGAAGGTCCTCAGATCATCTACTAGAGGGGAAATTAATCCGATCTTTCAACTGGAGAGAATCTGAGTATTGCTTTTTTATGAGCCCCGAAGACTTATTTGCCCTTGAAGACATTACTTATCACCGACAGGTTTGCCTCCTGGTGGAGGAATCACACAACATACATTCACATACATCGTTTCTCACTTTATGCATATGATGACATAGGTCTGAAGCACTAACATAGGTGCGAAGGACTAAAAAAGCAAGAAAGCATTCATTCACATTCATTCAATGTAAAGACGCAGCATTCATGCATTCATTCAATGTAAGGATGCAGCATTCACACATAAGCAGATGTGAAAGTGACATTTTTGAAAAGATTTGAATGCGGCCTAAACCCTCTACTGTCCCTAGAAGAGTCGCCACCTATCGACGTCAGGAAAAAAATCCGCGGGTCGGGTCACAACCCGGATCTTTCTCTCTTCCTAAGTTATGTCTACCCTTACTCTTTTTATTGTGAAAAAGGTTTTGAAGGATTTTTCAGGAAAAGGCCAACATGTATCATGTCGACGATTGAATGTTTTATAGAGTTGCCAGTTGGTAGATTTGAAATGGTTGTACCAACTCAACCGAGTTTTGTTTGAAAAGGGGCCCAATTGCTGGACACTGTCGAAACTTAATCTTTTGAAACTGAAGTTTTGAGTTCGGGGGCTTATTTAAGTGTAGGGAAGGTGTTAGCACCCCACAACTCTCGTGTAAACACGGTACCGTGCCTTTTCAATATTTCCCTTTTAAATCTACAATGTGTGTGTGCATGCTGGAAGAAAATTGGGCCTATGTTTGATTGAAAGCATGTTTATGCATCGTTGAACCTATATACGAAGGGTTTGATTTGCTTTGCAAAAAAAAGTCTTTGATTTGATTTGCAAAAGTGTTTGATTTGATATGCAAAAGCTTCTCTTTTCGATAAGATTTATTGAAATGATGTTTTGAAAGAAGGTTTTCAAACCCTTACGCTAACATAGGAATTGAAGCATATCGATACTTTAGTTTTATCTTTTTAGCCTTTTGGCTCAATTTGAATGGTGATTGTCGAGCTGTGAAGCATCCTCGACCACAAAAATAAATTTAAGTGCTTGGTCTTCTCATGGGCATGACAGCCATTAGAGTGACTCTGACATGACAAATAATATTTTCACTATGTTGAGACCTTAAATCAGGATAACCGATTTATGGTTTTTGTATGTACATTTTTTTACAGAAAAATTGGCAGGGTACATTTGTAAATTGGAGTTTGTCCAACGTGGGAATCAGATTCTGATATGTTCGATCATGAATCCCACGATTCCTAGGCTCACATAGGAAGCTAATAAACCTACACGACTCAAATTTGTACAGAAATATATCCAAATATCGCCAGAACCATGGATTCATCAGTAAATCCTGGCTCGCACATGGCCGAAGCGTCTCGTTCCCACTAGATAGCGATCTAAGGTCCGCGAGGTTGCTTTCATAACTGAAACTAAAAAATTGCTAGATTTAAATAAATCTCAACCATTCTAGCTTCACGGTTCTGTCAGGACCTATTTTAAACAGTTTGAAAGCTAGAGTTGGTGAGATTTAAAGAAATCTAGTCCGCCCATAGAAATGTCAGTGCCGATTCATATCAAATGAATATTTAAAGCAACAATTGAATCATAATGAATAAAGCAATATATATATATATATATATATTATATATACGAAAGCTGTAAAGGGCGATGGATTTGCACACCGATGCCCGTACTGAAATGGAAATATATATATATATATATATATATATATATATATATATTTATAAAAGCTGTATAAAAGCCACAGAATGATCCAGGCTGGACATAATGTAAATATATATAGAAAAGCAATAAAGGGCGGTGGGTTTTCACTCCGATGCCTGGACTAGAATGGAAATATATATATTTATAAAAGCTGTATAAAAGCCACGGAATGATCCAGGCTGGACATAATGGAAATATATATATGTATAAAAGCGGTAAAGGGCGGTGGGTTTTCACTCCGAGGCCCAGACGAAAAAATATATATATATATATATATATATATATATATATATATATATATATATATATATATATATATATATAAGCAGTAAAAAGACCACAAAATGATCCAGGCCTGAACTGGAATGTAAATATATATATTTATAGTTAAATATAGACAAAAAAATAGTCAAATCGGGACTGGGAAGATAATCCAATGCGGTGAAAGATGCATATATATATATATATATAAAAGCAGTAAACTACCGCGAATTTGACATCTGGGCTTGAGAGAATTTAAAAGTTAGTATATATATAGTTAAATATATACAAAAAAGCCAAACTCGGACTGGGAGGATAACCCAGTCTGGCGAAGTTGCTAATAATGAAGATGCAAGTATATAAAAGTTGTTAGCAGCGACGGATCGTCAATCCGAGTTATAGAAATGCCAAAAAATGCGTTTAGGTGCTAAAATGTACCAAAAGTTAACAAAAACGGCCACGGAACTGAGTTCCGGGCATATTTAGAAAACGAAACTTGATATGCAAGTGTATAACAGTGCAAAGAAGTAGTAGTAACTTCTTGATCGTAAAAATACTAACAATGGACTGTTACACGGGCTTTTTGCCAAATCGTAGGCTTTAAACGTTCGATTCTACCGATCAATTTTTGATATGTTGTAGTATGTGGGTATATCTACGTGTTAGAGTAAAAAAATTTGGGTTTGGAAGACAAGAAAATGGCTGGAAAACCACACGAGCAGGGGCTTTCGAATTATGAAATGAGTTATGGGTGAGCTCATATTTATAGACCCAGAAGAAGCAGGTAAACCCGCGGCTGCCACGGGTTCACCTGCGGCTCCACGTGTTAGGGGTCCCGTGGTGGGTCCTGCCATCTCGAAGTACGTGCACTCCGAGCAATGTAAGGTCCGATTCAAAACTTTCTAACTTTTGATCAGAGCTTTCGTTTAAGGCGTGTTGTACCTTTCTGAAAATCCCTAGCCGAGCGCATCGCAATGACATTGGAGAAAACCTTTTCTGAGTCCAAAAAAATGGGTTTATAACCGAGTCTTTTATTCCTCGCAGTTTGTCCGTTGAGCTGTCTTGCGCTGTTTCCACTCGGGATCATTTTTATGGTTCGTTCTGACCTTAGTGGCATCAATTCGGCTTGAGTTTGACCGAATTGGCTTTAAGTTAGTAAAATGAATTTTTTTCCCCTCCCGGGTTTGCCTTCAATGTCGGCATGGATTTCGGCTGAATTTCTGAGGTTGTTTCCAAGATTTGGATCACATTCGAGTTTGTTCGTCCTCAGTGCTGTCTCCGAGGCTGACTTGGTCCTTTCAGGTTTTCCTCTAGAGATGTCGTGATGCTTCAGGATCTTTTTTGAAGTTGACCTGACCTCCTGCGTTGAGACCAGGGCTGACCTGTACTTCCCGGGTTGAGACCGGGGCTGACCTGAGCTGAGATCGGGGCTGACTTGCACCTCCCGATTTGAGATCGGGGCTAACATGTACATCTCCAGTTAAGACCGGGGCTGACTTGTACCTCCCAGGTTGAGACCGGAGCTGACCTGTACCTCTCGAGTTGAGACCGGGGCTAACCTGTACCTCCCGAGTTGAGACTGGGGCAGACCTGTACCTCCTAGGGTTGAGATCGGGGCTGACCTATACCTCCCGAGTTGAGACGGGGGGTCACCTGTACTTCCCGGGTTGAGACCGGGGCTGACCTGTACTTCCCGGATTAAGATCGAGGCTGACATGTACCTCCCGGGTTGAGATCGGGGTGTCCTGTACCTCCCGGGTTGAGACCGGGGCTGACCTGTACCTCCCGATTTGAGACCGGGGCTAACCCGTACCTCCCGGGTTGAGACCAGGGCTGACCTATACTTCCCGGGTTGAGACCGGGGCTGACCTGTACCTTTCGAGTTGAGACCGGGGCTGACCTATACTTCCCGGGTTGAGACCGAGGCTGATTTGAGATCCCGGTATTGAAACAGGGGTTGATTTGACGGCCCGGTATTGAGACCGGGGTTGATTTAAAAATACAGTCTTACCCTCCTATAATGTTAGTAATAGGGAAACGAAATTTCGAGTGTCTACACATACTATAAAGTATGGAAGAAAATAATATTCCTTACGAATAATGAACAAAAATAACATCCTTTATGAGAAAAATAATATCCTTTACCTTAATAGGAAAGTAGTTCTGACTGGAATAACAGAGATTATGTAAAGGAAATCTTGCACTGTTATCTACACTCAAAATATCCTTATACTCACAAGAAATACGCTCAATATTATAGAGAAAGCATTTTCTGATTCTGGTGTGATTTTCATTTCTTAACTAAGCAACCTATTTATAGGAAAATGCCAGAACACCAAGTTTGACAAAAAGAACCTACGGATGATTCTCATCATACTTGTTTTGAAAAATTTGCAGCACACCTAAAAGGACAATTCCAAGTTGCTAACCCACGTATTTTTTAAAAACATTTATAATTATTAAAAAGAATTCAAATTCAACTTGCTCTCTTCCATCTCATTTTATTCTTATACCATAAATTTATTATAATAATATTACCATTTAAAATAATAAAATTATACTATTATATTATCACATTATACTATTATAATAATATATTTAAATGAATTATTTAATCGGAGAAGATAAAATGCCAACTTTCAACAAATGTCTCATGCTAAAAATTCATTCATTTATATCAAAATTGAACAAATATTTACTTATCATATTTATCAACAATTTTTATTTTATTCATCAATTATTATTCACAATTAATATTATAGAATCACAATATTGACAACCAGTTCGTTCCCAAGAAAGAGAGGGCTTTCCGATAAGAATTTCTCCTCATTGGCGCGCAATTATATAACCTAACCTCTTTCCTCGAGAGAACTTTCTAGACATTGTCAATAATGCTATCTAATAATATCATTTCAATAATAGGTGTGACAATTATTGATTTAATAATGTAAAATACTGTGCAGTGGTTACTGTGACAATTATTGAATCAATAATATAAAATATTATGCACTTATCAATATAGCAATTATTAAATCAATAATATAAGATATTGAACAGTAATTACTGTAACAATTATTGAATGAGTGACTTCTTACATAAGAATCAATAATTAGAATTACTATGCAATACCGTGTGCTACTGTGCAATAACGTGTATTACTGTTCCTTTTATCATCGGGTATTTCAACAGTTTAACGGTGAAAGTTTTACCGTTATTTTTATAAAAAGGTTACTTCTGTTGCTTTCTATATCTGACAGTTATTCCTTTATGGGGTCAACCAATGATTGCGTCGTCGTACGAATATTCCCCGATAAAAAGAATATTCCCCGACCAAACGAATATTCCTCAACACAACGAACATTTAATGACAACTTGCTTACTTTGTAAAATTTGTACATATCACCCATAACTTATCACATTTATCACATCAACACCTTACTATTTAAAATAATATGTAGAGGAAATTAAATTTTATTCATAAAAAGTTGGGGTCTTACATTATTGCACCATGTCACATTTTAATTCCCTTTGTACACCACAAGCTAGCATACAAGTTCCTAATACACACTTACATATATAAATACCTCTATATACACCAATATATATATATATATATATATATACCTATACCTATATATATATATGTATACATATACCCATCATCATATATTACATATTGGGGCATTCCAAGCTAAATTAAATTGGGCTAGGCACGCACTAAAGCACATGGACCCTAATATTAACCTAGCACATAAATTGATTGGGCAACATCTCCTAACTCTTATAACATATCACATTAATGTTGTTGGGCTTGGATATAACCTAAGTCCAATACATTATTAAATCATGACCCAACTAGTCCAATTAAAAAATTAATTATGTCACATAAGGCTTAACACTTAAGCTTAATTAAGCTTATCATTATCATCAACATCCTTCCTAATCATATCATACTTGATTCAATTATTAGTCACACTACATATATATATATATATATATATGCACACAATTAATTGCAATAACCTTTGTTTTAAACTCTAAAATTATTTATAAAATTCTCGGGTATTACATCCTCCCCCCCCCCCTTATAAAAATTCCGTCCTCGAAATTGATACAAAGTTACACTAATAGATGGGGATAGTCCCTCCTCACCTTATCCTTTAATTCCCACGTAGCCTCCTTGGCGTTGTGGTTTCGCCAAACTACTTTTACAGAAGATATAACTTTATTCCTCAAAGTCTATTCTTTCCTATCTATTATTTGGACAGGAATCTCTTCGTAAGTCAGATTATTCTCTACTTGAATAGGCTCGTATGATATCATATGATTATAGTCGGGCTTGTACGGACGTAACACAGAAATATGAAACACGTTGTGGATGTGTTCTAGTTCAGGTGGTAAAGCTACTTTGGATGCCACTTCGCCCACTTGCTTCAATATCTCGACTGGTCTTATAAACCTCGGACTCAATTTCCCTTTCTTGCTGAATCGTATCTTTTCTTTCCAAGGAGATACTTTCAAAAATACAAAACTGCCGACTTCAAATTCTCGGTTCTGACGATGCAAATTCGCATACTTCTTCTGACGATCTTGAGCTGCTACCAATCTGGCTCTTATCGTTGTTACTACATCGGCTATTTGTTGAACTAATTCTGGTCCCAAAATTCGTCGTTCTCTGACTTCGTCCCAGCACAACGGTGTTCTGCACTTTCTCCCATAAAGAGCTTTGTAAGGTGGCATAGCGATACTCCCATGATAACTATTGTTGTAAGCGATATCTACTAAGGGTAGGTGGTCGTCCCAATTCCTTTTGAAGTCCATCACACAAGCTCTAAGCATGTCCTCTAGCGTTTGTATAGTCCACTCACTCTGTCCATCTGTCTGAGGATGATAAGCAGTACTCAACCTTAATAGGGTTCCCATCCTCTCTTGCAAGCTTTTCCAGAAATTTGTCGTGAAGCGCGAATCTCGATCGGAGACAATTGACACCGGCACTCTATGTCACAAAAAGATTTCCTTTAAGTATAGATTTTCTAACTAATTTAAACTGAATTAAATCTTGATCGGTAGAAAATGAGTTATCTTCGTCAGTCGGTCCACGATGATAGCATCATACCTTTTTGTGTGACTGAAAGTCCTACCACGAAGTCCATCGTAATGTGCTCCCATTTCCACTCAGGTATTTCTAATGGTTGAAGTAAACCAATCAGCCTCTGGTTCTCTGCTTTGACTCGTTGACAAGTAAGACATCTACTGACGCATCCTGAACCTCTCGTTTCAGATTGGGCCACCAAATATGTTGTCTAAGATCTCGGTACATCTTCGTGCCTCCTGGATGAACAGAATGCGTCGTATTGTGCGCTTCGTGCAAGATTTCCTCTCTCAATTTGGTTACCACTGGCACCCATACTTGTCCCTCAAATCTCAATATAACGTCTCAATCCATCTTGAACTTCTCTTCTTCATTTTTTACTATTCTCTTTCTTATCTTCTCGCATTCTTCATCCTTCTCTTGTGATTCTTTTATTCTATCCAATAATATTGGACAAGCTTCCATTACAAATATTTTTTCTTCAGACCTTCCAGGTCCCTTCACTTCTATTTCCAATTTCTCCATTTCTTGTATTAACTCCTCCTGAGTTATCCACTTGAATAATTTCTCCCTTCCCTTTCTACTTAGTGCGTCGGCAACTACGTTTGCCTTTCCCGAATGATAAAGAATCTCGCAGTCATAATCCTTGATCAATTCCAACCAACTTCTATGTTGCATATTCAATTCCTTCTGTGTGAAGATATATTTCAGACTCTTGTGGTCCTTGTATATCTCACATTTTTCTCCATACAGATATTGTCTCCAAATCTTTAATGCAAAAACTACTGCCGCTAACTCCAAGTCATGTAGGGTATCATTTTTTTGTAATCCTTTAATTATCGCGATGCATACGCAATGACCTTTCCATGTTGCATTAGCACACATCCAAGTCCTTTGTGCAATGCATCATTATATACCACGAAACCTCCCACATTGTCCGGCAATGATAATAAAGGCGCCTCACTTAATCTCTTCTTCAACTCCTGGAAACTTTCCTCGTATTTCTCTGTCCATACAAACTTTACCGTCTTCCTTGTTAGATTGGTCAATGGGGTTGCTATCTTAGAAAAGTCTTGGATAAACCTTCGATAGTACCCAGCTAACCCTAAGAAACTTTTTACCTCTATTGGTGTCTTCGGTTGTTCCCAATTACTCACTGCCTCCACCTTCGCAAGGTCTACTGAAATTCCATCCTTGTCGATTAGGTGTCCTAAAAACTGGACTTTCTCTATCCAAAATTCACACTTTGAAAATTTGGCATACATTTTCTCTCTTATTAGCGCTTCTAAAACCATCTTCATATGTTCAGTGTGCTCTTCTTTGGTCTTTGAATAAATCAAGATATCGTAAATGAAAACTACTATAAATTTATCCAAGTATGGCTTAAAAACTCGGTTCATCAAGTCCATGAATGCTGCCAGAGCATTAGTCAGTCCGAATGACATTATCAAAAACTCGTAGTGTCCATAACGGGTTCAGAACGCCGTCTTTGGTATGTCCTCCTTCTGTACCTTCAACTGGCTGATAACCTGTTCTCAGATCTATTTTCAAGAAACACTTTGCTCCCTTCAATTGGTCAAAAATGTTATCTATTCTCGGTAGCGGATACCTATTCTTGATCATTACTCTGTTCAATTCTCGATAATCGATACAGAGCCTCATCGATCCATCTTTCTTCTTAACAAACAACACTGGTGCTCCCCAAGGAGACACACTTGGCCGTATGTAACCCTTATATAGAAATTCTTGCAATTGTATCATCAATTCCTTCATTTCTATTGGTGTCATACGATATGGAGCTTTTAAAATCGGTGCAGTTCCCGGTGCTAAGTCAATTACGAATTTAATTTCTCTGTCTGGCAGAAGACCAGGCAGATCATCAGGAAATACATCTTAAAATTCTCTCACTACGAATATATCCTTCATTTCTACTCCCTTTTTCTTATTATCTATAATGTAAGCTAAGTAACCTACACATCATTTTCTTAACAATTTCTTGGCCTGCATCATCGTAAGACAACAAGATTGCTTAAGCGATGAGCTACCATAAAACACCACCTTAGATCGATTCGGAGTCTGAAGGTTCACACTTTTGTTCTGACAGTCAATTATCGCATCATGGTTTTACAACCAATCCATTCCCAGTATCACGTCAAATTCTCCCAATCTAATCGGAATCAAGTCTACACTTAGTTCGTGATCTCTAATATTTGCGCAATAATTTTGGTATATAAACTCTACATGGATTACTTCCTTATTCGCAACTTCTGCGTTCAAAGGATTTCCTAATCATTCTTCGGGTAAGTTTAATCGACTAGCAAATTCTTCAAACACAAATGAATAGGTAGCACCTGAATCAACTAATACATAGGCATTTATATTATTTATTGGGATAATACCTGACACCACATCCTTCGCAGCCACTGCGTCCTAGACAGTCATGTTAAAGGTTCTAGCATTTGTTTGCGCCGGTACGCCGATCATCAGCTTGTAGCCTCCTCCTTGTTGGCCGCTTCCTCCGCTATTTTTCTTTGGGCAGTCCTTGAATTGATGCTCAGTTGAACCACAAGTAAAGCATCCTTTGATCTTCTTCGGTTTTGGGAAATTGGGTGAAATGTGCCCCTCATGGCCGCAGTTATAACAGACACTGCGTCCTTTCCATCATTCTCCCTCGTGATTCTTTCCACACCTCGAGCATCCGTCAGTTTTCTTCTTAAACCCTCTATGAAAACTTCCCGACTGATTGTTGTTTCTGTTGTTGTTGTTGTTGTTGTTATCCCACTTCCTCTTTCCCAGATTGCTTCCTCCACTACTACTTCCTCCACGACTTTCTCCTCTCGTATTCTCGCTCTTCTTCTCCTTGTTATACTGACTCAAGGCCTCACTACCTCCCTCCGCATCAATAGCCTTCTCCAACAGTGTGGAGAACGAGTCGATCTAAAGAACTGACACCTTGTTGAACAACCAAGGTTTTAGTTCTTGTTCGAAGCGTCTGGCTTTCCTTTCTTCATCCTCTACCAAGTGTGTTGCAAATCGGGCGAGCTCATTGAACTTAGCAGCATGTTGCGTCAACGTCATCTCACCTTGTTTTAGTTCTAGGAACTTCACTTCCATCCTATTCTTCATGGTCTTTGGGAAGTAATTCTCGAAGAACATAGTCTTAAACCCATCCCATGCTATGATTCCTTCTCCCGCTCTTTGTTAATTGGCCTCCCACCAATAATTTGATTCACCCCTCATCATGTAGGTAGCGAACATAGTCTTCTGATCTTCACCCACATGAGCAATGACGAAGGCTTTCTCTATCTCCTTGATCCACGTCTGGGCCTTAATAGGATCGGTAGTACCAGCAAATTCTGGAGGTCCTACGCACCTAAAGTCTTTGAAGTTAGTTACAGGTACCACTTGGAGATTGGGGTGAACGGGTTCGTTGTTTCTTCCCCTAAGGGCTTCTCTTAACAAGTCGACTAGTCCTTGTATAGGATCTACTTGTTCTCTCTCGTTATTGACTGACTCCTCTGGTGTAGTTAATCTACGTCTAGGCGCCATTATCTTCATCACAAAATTTCATTCTTATTATCTAATTATATTACTTAAGTATTTCTTTAATGCAAAAGGAATAAAATTTTATAACGCGTTTTTTGAAATAAGGACATTTATATTCATATGCCAAATCATTACATCGATATGATTATTCCTAGCAAACTTCTATAAATGTCAACATCTATCCCCTAATATCACAAAAGATGGGGGGAAAATACCAACATACTACCCCTCTAACATAAGCCTACTAGGGGTTTACATAACTATCCCATCTCTTATACAAAAGATTAGGATTACATCACCATATATACATCACATAAAAATAACTAGTACTGCTACTAGCCTAATAGATCTCAACCTAATATACTGTGCTTCAGTGCGCTCTGGTACTCTACCTGAGTCATGTGAGCCATCATGTCTCTACTTAAGGTGTAACGGGTCTGTCCCTGCTCCCCTGGATAATGGTACATACCATCGATCAACCTCTCTATAGCTATGCAAAAAGTATATCCCATTCGGTTCATATTCCTCTTCTTGCACCTAGTCTCATCCTCTAAGTCCTTAGCTCTATCGTTGTCTTTCTCCCACTTCTCCTCGAAATGAATCTTCTCCATGACTTCTAACTCAAGCTCAGTGTGAAGAGCCTCCTTCTTAGCCTTCTCACTTAGCTCCTTCTGCTCGGACTTTTACAGCTTAACCACCAAATCCATGTTCCTAGCTATCGAACAGTGAAAAAAGGTTCCCATCTGAATTCTCTCTTCCGTGTGGTAGGAAATCTCCACCTCCATATCTTGAATCACCAACTTTCTCTGATGGTCTTCATCCCTAGTTTTTGCAACTCAGTCTCTCTCTCCTGAGCCACAGCCTCTAGCTCCTGAAATCGACAGTCTAACTCCAAGATCCGCTCCTCATACTCTCCCAACATCCTATCCTCGAACGTAGCCTCGTCAAAATCTTCCATGGGCTCGTCTTCCATAGGTTCCTCCTCGGGTTCCGACTCCACCTCTATCTCATCCTCGTCGTCAAACTCAGACGGTGCTACTGCCTGAACGGGTTCAGCTACCAAAGGTGCCTCATACACTACGTATATATCCCGTGGCTCCTCCTCTATCACTTCTACTGGGTCCTCCTAAGTCTGTCATCCTACAACCATAAATATAAGACAAACAAACATCAAACTCCATTAGAATGTTAAATAAAACATAAGTTCATTGTATAGAATGAAACTATATTTCATAACACACTATATCTCTAAGAAAACTCTACATGAGTTTTATATCCATCTATCTACTAAGTGCTTCTAAGGTTATAGTCTAAGGATTCTTGCTCCTAAGGTTTATAACCTAATGCTCTGATACCAACCTGTGACGCCCCCAAATTTAGATACCAGCACCTCAAATTCGGTACATCACGATCTAACTATAATAACATACTACAATCTCATGCAACAGAATAATAGAATAATTTACATTGATTTAATATAAATATTCGCGCCCCACAGTCTCGTAACTTAAACATATCTTAAACCATAACATAACTTAATACATAATATGAAATAAGTCTTATTACAACATCATAATAATCCTAAAGAAGAACAAAGCTACGCCGTAGCCTTGCCTTTGCCCTTGTCCGTGCTAGGGGGTACACACTGCTCTGCCTTAACTGAAATATTTTAAGGAAAGCAAGGATGAGCAACAAATTTGCTCAGCAAGTAATATAGCAATAAGGGTAAGCATAATTATAAAGCATAATAATATCCAAAGTATAATGTCAAAGGATAACTCAAGAGTTTAAGGAATAATGTTGTAAACAAAAAAATATCAATAGTTCCAAAACTGTCCTTCGAATTGTAAACAGAAGATCATTATAGACCAAAGCATTATCAAAAGGATTCAAAGGTTTTAACGTGTTCCAAAAGATTTAATACTTAGCAGTCACTAAGGACTAAGAACTCTTGCTAGAATTAACAGTGTTCAACTGACAATCCGATATAAACAAGTACAACAGGTGATCAGCCTCAAGTACCCTACATTATGCATAATATTCACATGCTATTTGTGCGCACGTCGGTCTCCCAACGGATATATATATAGTTTCCCTTTCAATAAGGGTTGTTCATCTCAGTCAATTTATAGGATTCTTCACCAAGCAATTGGTTTGGATCGCTTTCAAATTAATGACATGGGTCTAGCCGAATCAAATGGCGTAGACAACTTTTACAATGTATATGAGAACAATTTATAAGTTCAATACTCGCAACATAGTTCAAAGAATATAAACAGGCTTTAAATCAAGTTATGAAGTATTAATTTATAAGACAAGAAACATACTATCAATTAGTTACTCGTACGATCAATAATAGTACAAGCTTAAGTAGTGCTCAATAACGAGTAAGGTTTGAATACTTGCACAATATCCAAAGTTATATAAGATAAGGAACTTGCCTGAGTCGTTGCTTAAATCCGACCACGACTTCTTATCCCTTGATTAACCTATTGTTATCGTAACGGTTAATCTCTATCAACACATAAACATATAAACCTAAATCGGTCTAACACACTAGCCTTAGATATCTAAGACTTCTCAAAACAATTATATATTGTTTCTCTATTCGTTATCTCTATCACTCTATCATTAATATAGTACTTCATTATTATCTGAGTAATTCCCTTAATCTTAATTAGAGATATTCATATTAATGTTTCATTGGTTTACAATTAAATAATCTTTGAAAGTATTTAATTATTTAGTAATTATTATTCACAATTAAAATGTTTATCAATGTCACTTTAATTGTTCAAATTCGATTAATTACACAATAGTCTTTACTATTATCAATTGGTTTAAGTCTTATTGTTTTATAATTAAGTATTACCTTAATTGTTTATTCGTTTAACAATTAAAATATTATTTAGTTTTAATTTCTTATAAATTATGAGCTTTAAAGAAATTCCTAAATATTAGAATAATTATCACTTATTGATTTACAATTAAAATTATTTTAATTGTTTAATTTTCTTTAAGTCAAATAAGTCTTAAACTTTTAAATTCCAAATTATATTTAATTAACTCACAATTAAATTACTTTAATTGTTTAATTATCTTTGATTAATAAAATCTCTTAATATTAATCAAATTAAGTATTATTCTTATTTAATTAATTATTATTTTATTTTATCTTGGTATTAATTTTATTTCATCTAATTTTATCTTAAAAAACAAGCTTTTACCATTTAACCCTACCCAACCGGGACCGATCCAACTCAGAAAATGGCCTAGAGCCTAGGCGCTTGAAATAAGTCAGGGTTGAGCGCCTAGGCGCTTCCCAGCAGAATCCAAAAACTGATTTTTCTACATTTTGATTTTTGACCCGTTTTGATTCAATCTTCCATAACTTGTTCATTTTATATCCAAATGAGTTCAAACCACTTCCATTATCTCATAAACTTACATATCTTCTATATTTTATATCTTGAATAATTTTCAAAAATGTTTATTTAATTAAGTTTAGTGCTTTTCCATGCTAGGGTTTGTATATCGACATGTTTTACGAAAAGTTCCGCTACGGGTTCGTTTTATGTCCGATTACTATGATTCCACTTGGGTTATGTCCGTATTTCATGGAGGTTCAACATAACATTATTGGATCATATATAAGGCTTATACATTTTATAACTCTTAACAACATATCTCATGCTTACAAGTGTTTCAACAAGGTTTCAAACTTAACATGCATTTCTACTTAACTAACATACACTAACTCATCTAAGACAAGTATATAATGAAGTTAGTTAGTGATCCTACCTCTTGATGGCTTTCTTCCTCTTAGCTAAGAATCTTGAGTAGGCCTCCACTTTGTTTCCTTAAACCACCAACTAGCAAGAACTCCTCTAGGTTTCTTCCATTTTCCTCTCAACTCTCTCTAGCTCTTTCTATCACTTACTTAGCAAATGAAATAGCAACCTTACACCAACACTTGGGGCTCTCTATTTATAGGCAATCTGTTAGTTCCCAAAGGGCACACAATAGATCTAGAAGGGGGGGTTGAATAGATCTTTTTTATTTTCAAACATCTTTTCCATTTTATTTTGTAATTATCATATGATAAACATAAGAATCATTTCAAGCACAGCGAAATAAGTTAAAGATCCCCTTCATAGATATCTTGATTACCATTGTTCTAGAGTTAGTTTATGTGTAAGTGATTATTATAGTTAGAGCAGTTATAGCAGTTAAAGATACATAAGGTAAACGACTGAATGTAAAAGACACAAGGGATTTTAAGTGGTTCAGAGACTCAATCTCCTAATCCACTCTTCTGCTTCAATAAGCAGGGATTCCACTAAGGAAGTCTTTACATCTTGAATCACTAAGATTCCTTCAAGGCCAGCAGTCTTGGAACTTCAGTTCACTAAGAACTCTTCAAGTTCAGCAAACTTGGAACTCAATTTAGTCCCTCGGACAAGGACCCCTCAGGCCCTGGCTTTATTGATGTTGTTTTTGGTGCTGAGCTGCTAAGATGACTTGAAGCTTGTTCATGCTTTGGTACTTAGCAGCTTGGTGTGATCCTCCTTGCATTCTGCATAGAGACTAGATCACCCTTTGATGAATTGCTAGGATGTTCATGAAGCTTGACATCTTTGAGTACTTAGCAGTCCATCACTCCTTTGGTGCAGCTGATCTTTTGGTTGATGCTTGTCTTCATCAGATCTCAGCTTTACACCCTTTCACCACTTGAGGTCTTCTAAGTCTTTGCACTTTTGGTAGACTCCGTATGGCATTTAGCATCCCTTGAACCTTGCTTGACTGATGTTCAAATCTCATTCTGCATTTGTTCTTCTTTAGCTCTTGATGGTTCATGGTGATTCATAGAGTGGCTCTTTGGATCTTCTTTTTGGTCTGCCACTCTTCTTGCTATCTTCTTGGCCTTCTCGGCTCTCAGCTTAGCTGCCATTCTGATTGGTATTCTCATTGTTGTTGAGTGAAGCCTTTATCAGTTAAAGCTCTTCTCTTAGCTTGCTTCACTTCTACTTTTGTAGTCTCACTGCCACTGAGAGTATTCTGTTCAGCTCTGTAGAACTCATAGAGTCAACAACTTATCAGCCCAATAACTCTTTAACTCAATAACTCTTCATACTTGAAGCTTCAGCTGTTAAATACCCTTCCATAAGCTTTTTGTTGGAAGATAGCCATTGGAAGCTATTTGAATTGCTTCGCAGATCTCGAGTTATTTGGTGCAGACTGCTGATGTGACGTAACAGCCCCTTTTTAACTTTTTTGACACAGCAATTTACTATGTCACCTACCACTTCAGAGATGTCACTTTAACGCCTCAGGTTGGTAGTCACCTTTATTTCTTCTTTACGACTCCTCGATCAAAACATCAGGAGTTGTCCTTCTGCAACGATGCTCTCAATCAGCAACATTCGAATGTCAGTCTTTATATTGAGATGTTGTCAAGGCTTCAATACTCAGATGACCAAACTCTACGATTCTGATGTAGATGACCTTGAATTTGATCGTAGTTTGTCTGATGATTGTTGCTTGTTGACTGGTTGAGATAACACTACGATTCTGAGAGTGTTCTTTAGATTTGTAATGAAGAACCTCTCTTCCTTTACTCGTGCAGTGCTTCAACAATTCTGCTTGCCTTGACTGATCTCAAGAACTGATAACTTATCTGAATGCTTTGGCCCTTCTGGATTGCAAGACTCTTTTGATTAGTCAAGCTCAGCTCTCTTTCTCCTTGTGATCTCCCATTCACATATCATCAATGGTCTGACCCATGCTTAATTTTCTTTGTCTTTTCTTCATATGTTGGTCAGTATCTCTGTATAAACTGCATCAGTTCCTGCTTCTCATCTGGTAAACACTACGATCATGGTCACACCCAAGATCATCGTCTTTTATTTATCTTGACAGCTACTGCATTGCTGACTTTCTTTTATCAGTCACGTTATCTGAAGTCTTCTTACTGTTGCTTATAGAAGACTTCCCTTGAATGGCTTCACTTCTCAATCAAAATGATGATTGAGTTGGTGCTTAGATCTTCTGATTGCTTGCAGGTCATTCGTTGAGTGCTCTCTGGCTTCCTTCAGGTAGATTGCATCTTTACAGCTCTGACCAGAGGCTACCTTCTTTGGATACTTTGGGAGTGCTCATATGTTGAGAATCGTGTTGTCACTATAATTCTACTTTGGCGTTGTGAGCCCTTGATAGACTTTGTGATAAGTAGCTTTTATGACCACTTATTCGAATAGTTACTAACTCATTCTGTTACTTAAACTCAAGTATCGTTGTGCGTTTTATGTATTTTTGCTTTGTTTTGTGATTTTTTGGTTTAGAAACTCTACGGGTGCAAATTGAGCTTAAAAGGGCAAAAGAATGCTTAAATGGGGCAAAGCACTGAAATGGGCATAAAGCATGAAGATAGCATGGGTGAGGAAGCAATGAAGGTGATGCCACGAGTCTAGAGGCCAAAACGAGCAAGAATGGCCTTTGAAGCAAAAATGGGAAGGAAATGCAATCTGGACATCGTTTGGGGGGTTTATGTTCATTTTATGTTCTTAGATTGGAGCTTAGTTCATATTGTAGAGCATCTTCTAAGCTTTCCGGAACATCTTTAATCATCCCAATCGGAGTTCAGAGGAGAGAGTTATGCCCCGTATACCAACGAACGTTAAACTTCACGGTTTTGAGTTTTCATGCATAGCTGTCACTTGGAGCTCAATTTCAGCCTTCATCTATCCATTATATCTCAATCCTCAAAGAATGAAAGTTGTAGAGATCTTCGATAGCTTCGATTTGATAGGTGGCAGGCCTCGTAACTCCTCCCGGATCAAATGCTATGGCTGTTTTACCAGAGGACTCTGTAGCAAAAAAGGCTTGGCGCAGGCGCGCGGATTTTAGGGCATTTTTGGGCTCGGCCGCGCCAGTCCCCAGCTGTTCCAGACTTGACTTTTCAATTGAACGGGACTTGACTTTTGATTGGGATTTAAGGGGGCTCGTTTTGGGAAAGAAAGAGCATCATATATTGGCCCTAAGCCCTAGTTCCTCTCTTTTTTTCCTTTACATCTTGTTTAGTCTAGATTAGGAGTAGATTAAAGAGTAGATTAGTGCTAGTTTAGTGTTAGTTAGTTAGATTCTAGGGTTTTGTTAGTGTGTGAAGATTGAAGCAAGTAATAGCATCAAGATCCAAGCTTGGAGAAGGCACAAGATTTGCATTTCTCCATCTCTTACTCTTCTTGTATTAAATTGTATTCGGATGATCTTTATCTAACTTGTGGATAATATATTCAAGTTGTCTATGACTTAAATCATATTTTGAGGTTTCAATGGAACCTAATGAGTAGTTTAATTTGATATTCCTTCCATGATGGTCTTATTTGATTACTATGTGATTGTCTACTGCGATATATGCTTTCATTGCTTAATTGAGTCATGACCAATTAGTGTGATAACCTATGTGGACTTGAAAGACGAAGTGTAGGTTTAGATCTAATCGTAGTAGCGGGTGATTGTACGTTCACATGGCGTTGTACGTATGATTTGTGCTTAGGATAGACATATACCGAAGCGCCGCTCGTGTCAATAGAGGACTTGACCTTAAACCCTATTTATTTGTAAACACCATAAACATATAGGGGTTTACATAATGTGGGTGTTCAAGTGCATTCTATCATCTGCGGATTGCACGTGATATGGATTAGGTGCATCGAAAGATGGCCTTCTCTCACTTTCGTGTTCTCTGCTAGCAACTGTAACGATTAATTTGACCTAATTGGAAGTATGTCGACTTAGACGAATCATTAGATGAAATTGGAATCTCTTATCTTCATTATCTGATTCTACCTTAGGATTACTTAGTTTAAGTTTAATTCCTTGCCCAGTTAACTTAGTTTAAATTCATTCTGTTTACCGCCCGTTTAAATAATACCGAGATGATTACGGACTATTGATTTGGCGACCTTTTATCTGTTAATTCCTCATGGGAACGATATCTATACTTTCACTTTATTAATTGTTGACCGTGTATACTTGCGCGTTAATTGTCGTTATATAAAACGGACAACACTTTATCGAAGCCTTAGTTCTGCGGACTATGATTTTGCTTTGGTTCTGCAGACACTACGACTCCAAGAGTAGATCACATGACAGACTACGATTTCTGCCTTAACACTTGTTGTCCTTATCTGATCTAGCTCGACTATAATTTTTGCCTCTGATATGATCAGTAGACTCCACAACTTCACATGTGGCCTACGATTCTTGACTTGGCTCGGCAGGCGCTCGGTTGGCGCATAGACATGTTATCTCTACAATTTTGATCATGACTTCCTCAGTAGACTACGGCTTCGAGAAAGTCCTTCTTGACACACCACGATCCTGCCTTGTCTCTCCTGGAAGACTACGAACTCTGAGAGCTACTATCCTTACAGACTATAATTCTGTCTTGTAGTAATTGAATAATTTGATCAAGAGCATTGCTGAAATGTCTTGAGCTTCCAGCTAGTTGAATCTTTGTGACTGAAGTCATTTGCTTCAGCATTCCTTAGTGTGGTCAGATATACCAAGTACCTGCAGGTTAAGTAAATTTCTATTTTGGTACCCATGCTTGATTGGGTCCTGCTCGGTTAGTTTTCTCAAAATCCCATTTCCTCATGTTCTTGAATTTCTATCATATTGGCATCAACAATCATATTCATGCATGTATCAGATTTAGCTATAACATTTATAATGCATGATGGTGACTGTTTGTATGATTAAGCATTTTGATATGACACTCTTCTTCTTTGATTATTACACGCTTTGCTAGATTATGTTCACAGATTTTGAATGTTCATAGAGTAGGAATCAACTCTATTACTTATTTGTATTTGGTCGATTCATGGAGATGATCAGTTTCTAAGAACCTTCAAGATACTCCTTTAGTATTGATCAAACTCTATATTTTATCAAAAACACAGAACATTGGTTTGTATATATTTACATACATACCAACCCTTCAGCAAGAGTTAATCCACTTAAACTTAATTAGATTTATATTAACTTATGACATACTCCAGACTTCATTCAAAATGTTATCTTCAACCTAAAACATGAGTGAAGAGAAAGTTTGTTGACAATTAAGTTTTCATTCTTAATGTACTTTGTGACACCCCCAAATCGGGGTACTTCGTTTCCATATGATTTGGTGTTCACTTTCTAAATAGAACATACATCTACCCATAATAAGGAATGTAAAATAAATTACAACCTTATTCAAAATCGTCCCAGGGTTTATCCAACCTTAACATAAATAATAATGCAGAAATAAAAACATAACATAAAGTGTTATTACAATCAAAATCAAAAGATAACAAGTCTTCACTTGTTCATCTTGTCTTTCCCTTTACTCATTGACGGTACGTCAATGTTCTCGGCCTTAACTACAAGGGATTATTAAATATGCAAGAGTGAGCAAACAAACGCTCACTAGAATACAACAATAATAAGGATATAATTGAATAGTTTCAATAGATCTGAATAACTTTACTTTCATCAACCATAAAGAATTGAATAATAATTCTTTAACTAGAATTTTGAATATTGAAATCATCTGAGGGTCATAAGACCTTAAACTTTTATCCTAAGTTATAAACATTTTTATTTAAAATCTTTAACAATCATTTAGACTATGGACCTTAACTCGTACTTAGGGGGATCAGCCCTTCGTACCATGTATTGTGCACAACCATCTTAACGCTTTTGCATAGTAACCTCCCCTAATAAATAGGGTTGTTCATCTCAGTATTTGAGTACAAGTCCGTACCAAAGAAAGTTTGGTTTGGATAAGCTTAAAGGGTAATTTAGGATTTAACGTTCATCAACTAAGGAATATTTGAGTCGACTTACAATAATCAAGAATAATTCAATAATAACAATTATGAAATACTTATGCTTTAGAATTTAACTTAAAGCATACGAAAGATAAGATAGACCTTGCTTGAACAATAAGTCAAAGTCACTTTAAGTAAATTATGAATTTTAAATACATACTTGTCTAGTGCAGAAATAAAAGGACAATCTTGAACACAATAAATATTTGAACTTAAAACACTTTTATAGCAATAACAAGTTTGAGTTTAGAAAACTTGCACAATATAAGAATTAAAGAACTTGTATATAATTGACGAGTTTAAGGATAGAAAACTTGCCTCAAGCGCAAGCTACTATTAAAATCACGTTCTTTAACACTTCCTACACACATATATTTAATCATAATAATCTAAATTAGTTAACACATAACTAATTCACATAATTGGTTAACCCATATAGGTTAACTCTTTCTAGTTGAATTAATAAGTTAATAATTAAACGTCACATAATTAATTACACCATATAGGCATGCTCACATAATTAAATCAATAATAATTATGTGTTGCATATTAATTAAATTATAATTAAATTAATTATAATTGAAACATTTAATCTATTTATAATTACTCAAATTATAATCACATCTTATATTAATTAAATTATAAACAATTTATAATTTATAATTAATTAAACTACATTATGCATTTACTAAATTATAATTACACAAATTATAATTAATTATGCAAATATTGAATTATAATACACAAATTATAACTTATAATTAATCATGCATTTATTAAATTCTAATTACATAAATTATAATTTAAATTAACATTTATTTGATTAAAATAAATCAAATAATATTCATTATAATTTAATGAAATTATAATTTAAATTAAACCTTTACTCTAATTATAATTAAATTATAATCTTTTACATTGCTGACTTCCTTTTGTCAGTCACTTTATCTGAAGTCTTCTTACTATTACTTGTGGAAGATTTACCTTGAATGGCTTCACTTCTCAATCAGAATGCTGATTGAGTTGCTGCTTAGATCTTCTGATTGCTTGTAGGCCATTCGTTGAGTGCTCTCTGGCTTCCTTCAAGTAGATTGCATCTTTACAGCTCTGACCAGAGGCTACCTTCTTTGGATACTGTGGGAGTGCTCATATGTTAAGAATCGTGTTGTCACTACGATTCTACTTTGGTGTTGTTAGCCCTTGATAGACTTTGTCGAAGCCTTAGTTTTGCAGACTACAATCTTTCTTTGGTTCTGCAGACACTACGACTCCGAGAGCAGATCACATGACAGACTATGATTTTTGCCTTAACACTTGATGTCCTTGTCTGATCTAGCTCGACTACAATTTCTGCCTCTGATATGATCAGTAGACTCCACAACTTCACGTGTGGCCTACGATTCTTGACTTGGCTCGGCAGGCGCTCGGTTGGCGCTTAAACAGGTTGTCTCTACGATTCTGATCATGACTTCCTCAGCAGACTACGGCTTCGAGAAAGTCCTTCTTGACACACCACGATCCTGCCTTGTCTCTCCTGGCAGACTACAAACTCCCAGAGCTACTATCCTTATAGACTACGATTCTATCTTGATATTCTCCGAGTCTTCCTTACTCTCCTGGCAGACTATGAAAGTTGGTGCAGTGCTCGACGATCAGACATGCCTATCTATTACATTGCATAAGATCAACCTAATAAGCTTGATCTTTCTATATTTAGTCTTTGTACATCATATTCTTTTGAAGGACTTTACAAAGCTATTTTGTTCATATAGGATCAACCTAACATATTTGATCATTTCAGTCTAAGTCCTTGTACATATATTCCTATTATCTATTCAAGGTCTTTATAGCTTATATCAATGCAGACATACTTATATATTCAATCATTAAGATCATAATCAAATCTTATATAAATAGGAATAGCATTCTCATGCTTATTCCTAACAATCTCCCCCTATTTGATTATGACAAAAATAATAAGTGCATATGTATGAGATGAATGAATCTTAATATATAGTGAGCAGCTGTATTTCTAAAACAGATAATCATGAATGTCATAGATGATAATGTGGAATTACATATAATATGACACTCTACATCCTGGATCCAGAACATACCTATATAGCTAGAAATGTACCTTCTCTACTTCATTGTCTGCTCCATGTATATCTCTAGGATGTCTGTTGATCAGCTACTCATTTTTCTTTTCTGCTCCCCCTCAGACGCATGCTCCAATGCTTCATCTTCATGTTACTCTGGCTAAGATGCATGCTCTTCTTCTTTGTCTTCTGCTTTGTCTTTCTCTTGTTCTGACTCCCCCTCAGACTTTGTATCCATAAAGTCATCATCCTTTAGCTCCCCCTCAGATGATGACACTTTTGCTACTGCTGCTTTTTTCTTCTTCCACTTCTTATCTTTCTTTGCTTGTCGGCTGTTTCTGCTCTTGCTCTTCTCTGCTGCCTTCATTCTTTTCTCCTGGCTCTTCCTTGAATGCCTCTTTTTCTCTCCCTTTTTGTCATTAATCACTTCTGAAAGTTGTTGGACATTTGTCATAAGCTGCTCCATCAAGTAAGATGAGTTGCCAACCTCAAGCTTGAGTTCCTATTGGCTTAGCTCCAGCTGTAGGGATAGAGACTGATTCAGAGAGTCAATCTTGTCAAAGAGGGATAATATTTGATCTGCACTTATCTTCTGAGCTTGCAAAGCTTCTTCCTTCTGATCATTCATAGACTTCAGATAGATTTGATCTCTCTCTTTGAACTTGAGAGATATATCTGATATCATGGCCTGAAGTCTGTTGTGACGCTCACTTTCTCCTTCTCCTGACAGCATCTTAACTTCTGCAACAATGAGAGATATCTTCTCAACTAACTCTTCAGAGTTCTTAAGTAACTCGTGCTCCTGAAGAGTGTGGACATTTGGTTGAACAGCTTCCTGCTGAACATCAGATTGGACTCCATGATTCTCATTCTTGGACAGGTTTTCAAAGGAAGTGAGAATCTTATAGATCGTTGAGTACCAATCACTGTTGGAAAATGAAGGAATATCAGATAATTCTACTTGGGCAGAATAAAACTTCTCAAACTGAGCTTGATCATATTCAATGGTAGAGTGTGAGGACTCTATGATCATGGACTTGGGTATGATTCTTCTTCCATCTGAACCTACTCTACAATCGTACGGAATGTAGTGGTTGCCAGCATGTCGATAGACCCTGAAGTGAGACTGGTCTTTGATCAGCTGTGTTGCAAATTTCTTTACCCTTTGAAAATTTTGTGCCACCAGCTTCAAGTTGGGAAGATGAGAAAAGCACCATGAGAAATAGCTATTATCATCAGTGATGGATGCCTATACCCATGGCATATGAAGATAAAACCACCTTATTTCATGATCCTTGATTTCAGGCTCATATATCAGAGTTGAAGTGTCCAGTTTCATAGCCTTGAGATTGTTGAGCAAATTTGTTGTGGTCATCTTTACCACATTCAGCATTTCATTTCCAAGGTTAACCCATTTGCCTGGTAGTACATTCAGTGGTTCATCTTCAACTTCCACCACTATTCTTTTCTTAAGACGAACAGGACAAGGGATATGAACATCTTTTGGCACCTCATCCTCAGGACTAGAGTCTTCTTCACTTTCTTCCTGTTCTGACCTGAAGTCAGACTAGTGCAGACTTCTTTCAGCTGACTCATTAGTGTGTTCCTGCATTTGATCATCATCTTCAGCAGAGCTAGCCTTTGTAGATTCACTAGTCACTTCTAGCTCTGCAGCCTTTAGTCTCTCACTGCTAGATCCTGAAAACATTTTCCTTCTTTTTCCCTCAGCATCTTCTTTCTTGGATTCAGCCTCATTATCACTGAGTTCAATGATTGCTGTAGAAGAGTTTCCTTCCTTCTCCAGGAAAGATCTAGCAAGCAATCTGTTGCTCTTTCTTTTCCTTGAAGGTTCAACTACATGAGATTCAGAGTTTTCTTCATCCTTAGATTTTGAAGCCTCTAAATCATCAGATGAGCTTCTTTGGGGTTCAGCAACAGGGGCAGATGCTTCTTCTTTAGATCCTGAGTCCTTTAAAATAGCAGAAGAAATTCTTGGGACTTCAGCAGTAGGTGATCCAATTTCTTCAAACTTAGATCCTTCCTTATCAGCAGAGTGGCTACTTTGGGGTTCAGCCACAGGACTCGCATTTCCTTCTTCATTTTCAGACTTTGCTTCCTCTTTCTCATATTTCACTTCCTCCTCATTAGTGGACTGGCTGCTTGAGGATTCACTTTTAGAGCTTTCAGTTCTCTTTTCTTCTTCTGACTTTACTCTTTTCTCTTTGGCAGTCAGACTTCTTTGGGGAATTAATTTTGACTTCTTCACCACTTTAACTCTCTTCTTGGATGGCTTTACAGACTTGGACTCTGGAATGATTAAGTCCTCAGAGTGTGATAGCTCCTTCTCCACAGCACTTGCCTTTCTCTTCTTCATAGTGCTCTTGCTGCTGCTGCCATATGTCACCAGCCTTTTGTTTTCCATTGTATTCTTCTTCCAGTTTACAAACATCTTTAGAGACATCACCTTCTGACTGTTTAGGACTTCACCCTCATCATCCTTAACCTTATTCTTCAGCTTCTTCTTCAGAATGATGCTCAAGAATCTTCCATGAAAAACCTTTGTGAGCGGTTTCTCTGTTGACTTATTCTTTTCTACTTTGTCCAGCCACTTAGACATTAAGTCGAACAGGATAGCTCCAAAGTTGATTCGCTTCTTCAGCACTATTGCAGACATGATTCCCAACTGTTGATCACTCACAGTGTTATGTGCAGTATCCTTGCTTAGTATGCATTTCCCCACAATCTCTGCAAGGAACTCGAACTCTTCAGGAAACTCTTTTTTCTTCATATCCTTCAAACTAGGGTTCCTTTTATAATGTATAATCCTTTTGGCTTCTTCCATGTCGACTTCATCAAAGCTTTCATACCCAGGTCAGGGAAACCTAAGCACTGGTTGATGTTAGTGGATTTCAGCCTCAGAGTCTGACCATTGACCTTGGTAGATAGAGTCCCAGAGTTTGTAGTTGAGTTAAGGTAGAACTCTTTAACCAAGTCAACATATATGAGAGTGTTTGACTCAAGGCATTCAGAGAATCCAGCCTTCTTTACTAGCTCAAGAATATCTCTGAACTTTTTCTCGGATTTCTCAAACTTCTTAGTCCGGAGTTGAATGCCAGTGATTACACCCCAGTCTTCTATTTGAAGGGTTAGGGTTTTTTGGGTTTATGACTTTGTGAGAATACTATGAGATATCAGGAAGAGATTTGAAGATAGATAGCTGTTTGAGAGGATTTGACTGTTTGGAGGTGTTTAGGTTTTGGCTTGAGAAAGAAAGTGTATGGATTGGACAGGCTTGCAGCTTTTGATGTACTCTCGAAAATGTAATTGCCACTTGATTTGAATTTTCCCTCTTGTAACTGTTCCCTCCATGTTTCTTAGTGGGACAGTTGTAAGCCTCTGATATGTCACAATATGTAACTTCTTCTAACACGTCAATTTATCAGATTTGATTTTTCTTCAGTTGACTATTGACTTCTTTAGTTCGTGGAGTGACTTATAACTTAGCTCAGTACTCCATGATTTCTTAAACTGATCTCCAACCTTTGTGTCTTCTTCGATGATCGTAGTCTGTGGCCATGCTTCAATAGACAACTTCTTTGCCAAACTTCAAGAGAGTGGCAATACTCACTTGCAGCTTGCATTCTTCTGAGGAGATACTGCTAACTTCAGAAGAGATTCTTGTGATGCAATTAATATCTGCACTTCTTCTGGATTAAGGTTGGTCAGGAAGGGCCAACCTTTTAGATCAAGTCTAAAGGTTAGGTTTATCTCTGAGGCGCTTATTAGATGAAGAGCTTTATAGACATGGTGGCTATAATGACATCACATTGGGCTTTTTTGCTGGTGAGTTAACTTACCAACTCTAGATATTCTTTGATGTTGATATTTGTGTAGGCTACAATCGTGGTGTCCACATGCTCTTACACTACGATCACTGAGACTGATCATAGGTACTCCACGATTTGAGTGGTAGGTTGATATGGTTATCAGCAGCACATTTTGGGACGTTACTACTGATTATGGATCGTTATTTGCTTCATCAGTCATAGAGTTTTGGGACTCTGTAACTGGAATGTTTCTGTTTTGGGTTAGCTCCTGTCTCTATGAACTTGACAGGAGTGGTCTTGATAATCGTGGAGTGGTCAACAGACATGCACCATAGTTGACCTATCCTTTAAGTTTATCACAGATCTTCTGGCAAGTATTCCACTTCTTCATTTTGCTCCCCAAGCTTCACCATCTTCATCATTTTCATCAAGAACTTCCTCAGAATGAACAACAACTTCAGGCTGTACTTCCTCAGCAACAGCACTTGGTTCTGGCATTTCGTTTCTAGCATTGATCATGGTCTGATCAGGTGCAGTAGTGTGCTCTGCATGATTGATCATGACCTGATCATCTTCTATGATTCTTCTCTCTTCCACAGTTGGAACAGATGTTTGAGTTTGATTGCTTTGTTCAGCCTTTTCATCAGCAATCCTTCGATCATCTTCCTTCAGTACTTCTTCATTTTCCAGAACATAATTCTTGACAAGCCTCTTCGTCATCTTCTTTTTCTTGGATACAGCCTTTGCACTTTTGTCAGCTTCAGCCCTGACAGTTGTTCAGGCTGAGAGGCTAGTGCAGCATCTCCTTCAACAGTAGTAGTTAGTGTGGACTCTACGATTGGTGATGGCTCCACAATCGTAGTGAGTGAAGACTTCTTCCTCCTTGACTGCGTTTCTTCTCAGAGAAGGATGAATTCTTCTTCTTCACATGCATAAGGAGGTAGACTTGCATATCTCCTTCAGGCTGAGATCATCATGATCGTATAAACCTTATTGAATCATAGAGAGATAATTTCAAGGACTGATTACTCCACGATTGTTGACAAAACTACGAACGTAGTCTTTCTCATTCAGGATTCAGTATCTTCTGCACCCATGGAGTTCTTCTTTTATGTTAAATTCTTCATAATCAATATTTGATGATCCTCTGGTATGAGCTTCCTTGATGTTTCCTTTGAGATGATATACTTTGCATGATTAAGCATATAAAATTTCTATTATCTTGACATGAATAGCCAACTTCCATATGGAAATCATCAACCATGTGAACTTCATTTATGAGGACTCAGCAAGTCTTCAAGAACAGGCTGTAGTCATTGAATAATTTGATCAAGAGCATTGCTGAAATGCCTTGAGATTCCAGCTAGTTGAATCTTTGTGACTGAAGTCATCTGCTTCAGCATTCCATAGTGTGGTCAGATATACCAACTACCTGCAGGTTAACTAAATTTCTATTTTGGTACCCATGCTTGATTGGGTCCTGCTCGGTTAGTTTTCTCAAAATCCCAATTCCTCATGTTCTTGAATTTATATCATACTGGCATCAACAATCATATTCATGCATGTATCAGATTTAGCTATAACATTTATAATGCATGATGGTGACTGTGTGTATGATTAAGCATTTTGATAAGACACTCTTCTTCTTTGATTATTACACGCTTTGCCAGATTATATTCACAGATTTTGAATGTTCACAGAGTAGGAATCAACTCTATTACTTGTTTGTATCTAGTCGATTCATGAAGATGATCAGTTTCTAAGAACCTTCAAGATACTCCTTTAGTATTGATCAAACTCTATGTTTTATCAAAAACACAGAACATTGGTTTGTATATATTTACATACATACCAACCCTTCAGCAAGAGTTAATCCACTTAAACTTAATTAGATTTATATTAACTTATGACATACTCCAGACTTCATTCAAGATGTTATCTTCATCCTAAAACATGAGTGAAGAGAAAGTTTGTTGACAATTAAGTTTTCATTCTTAATGTACTTTGTGACACCCCCAAATCGGGGTACTTCGTTTCCACATGATTTGGTGTTCACTTTCTAAATAGAACATACATCTACCCATAATAAGGAATGTAAAATAAATTACAACCTTATTCAAAATCGTCCCAGGGTTTATCTAACCTTAACATAAATAATAATGGGTAAATAAAAACATAACATAAAGTGCTATTACAATCAAAATCAAAAGATAACAAGTCTTCACTTGTTCATCTTGCCTTTCCCTTTACTCGTTGATGGTACGTCAATGTTCTCGGCCTTAACTGCAAGGGATTATTAAATATGCAAGAGTGGGCAAACAAACGCTCACTAGAATACAACAATAATAAGGATATAATTGAATAGTTTCAATAGATCTGAATAACTTTACTTTCATCAACCATAAAGAATTGAATAATAATTCTTTAACTAGAATTTTGAATATTGAAATCATCTGAGGGTCATAAGACCTTGAACTTTTGTCCTAAGTTATAAATATTTCTATTTAAAATCTTTAACAGTCATTTAGACTATGGACCTTAACTCGTACTTAGGGGGATCAGCCCTTCGTACCATGTATTGTGCACAACCATCTTAACGCTTTTGCATAGTAACCTCCCCTAATAAATAGGGTTGTTCATCTCAGTATTTGAGTACAAGTCCGCACCAAAGAAAGTTTGGTTTGGATAAGCTTAAAGGGTAATTTAGGATTCAACGTTCATCAACTAAGGAATATTTGAGTCGACTTACAATAATCAAGAATAATTCAATAATAACAATTATGAAATACTTATGCTTTAGAATTTAACTTAAAGCATACGAAAGATAAGATAGACCTTGCTAGAACAATAAGTCAAAGTCACTTTAAGTGAATCATGAATTTTAAATACATACTTGTCTAGTGCAGAAATAAAAGGACAATCTTGAACACAGTAAATATTTGAACTTAAAACTTGCACAATATATGAATTAAAGAACTTGTATATAATTGACGAGTTTAAGGATAGAAAACTTGCCTCAAACGCAAGCTACTATTAAAATCACGTTCTTTAACACTTCCTACACACATATATTTAATCACAATAATCTAAATTAATTAACACTTAACTAATTCACATAATTGGTTAACCCATATAGGTTAACTCTTTCTAGTTTAATTAATAAGTTAATAATTAAACGTCACATAATTAATTACACCATATAGGCATGCTCACATAATTAAATCAATAATAATTATGTGTTTCATATTAATTAAATTAATTATAATTTAAACATTTAATCTAATTATAATCACATCTTATATTAATTAAATTATAAATAATTTATAATTTATAATTAATTAAACTACATCATGCATTTACTAAATTATAATTACACATATTATAATTAATCATGCAAATATTGAATTATAATACACAAATTATAACTTATAATTAATCATGCATTTATTAAATTCTAATTACATAAATTATAATTTAAATTAACATTTAATTGATTAAAATAAATCAAATAATATTCATTATAATTTAACAAAATTATAATTTAAATTAAACCTTTACTCTAATTATAATTATTCAAAATTATAACCACACTATATATTTTATTAATATAATATATTAATATTCATTTTTATGTCATCAAATTATCACCTTCAATTAGCCTTTTATTATACAACAAAATACATAAAAGAAATAATCCATCTTGACTTTCTGCACCCCCCCCCCCCTCGCCGGGGTAGGGGTTTTACTCTTGATAGGCCAGCCGGGGCGGGCCCCCTGAAAGGTCGGCAGACATGCTCGCGAACTGTGTAGAGAAAAAACCAATTTGGATTATTTCTCCACACCAAATTCTAATTTTAGTTCATACAATTCATATCAATTTATAGAAAACATAAACTTAGAACTTCTAACATGATTCCAACATACATAAACATTATAACACATAATAAAATCACAGTTTTCATGATTTTTGAAGAAAACACAATATCAAGCGTTCTTGGTGAAAATTGCTATTTTGAATTCGTTTTTAAACCGATTCATGAAATTCCAATTGTATTAACTCTATTCCTTAACATATTAACATAATCCATGATCAATTCAAACAACAATTGATAAACACATAACAATTTTGATGATTTAAAGATTATTTTCAGAAAACCAATTCTTTGTAACTACTTGATGAACATGAATCCCTCATGTTCATCATTGATGCATGAATTAACAATTAAACCAAGCATACACTCATACATAGACATGATATAAATAAATTACACATATAGAAACCATGATCATGCAATTTTCATAAGAATTAAATTAATAGAGAACTTAAATTAAAGAACACAATTTCTAACAACTAAAAGATGAAAGTCATACCCTTATGCTTAGTGGATTGAAAGGAGAGGATGATGATGATAATCTCAAAGCTTTTCTTCCTCTTCTTCTTGCTTTCTCTTCTTTTCTCTCTAGACTACTTTGTATTCTCTCTAACTTTTCTCTGTTCTTTCTTTCTTTGTTTTCTTAAACTAACGTACTATTGTATATACTGATATACATATAATTATATAGAATATATAACTGCAATATATTAATTACATATACTAACTACTAGTTAATACATAGGTTACAAAATTTTGAATTTAAAAAGCCCTAAGGCCATGTTTGACAAAACAACATTATTTTAAAAACTAACTTTTTGAGCTTAAGGCCTTGTTTGGAAAAATAAGATTAAAAGAGGTGCAAGTGCCTCGTTTGGCAAAACTCTTTAAAAACTCCTTTCTTTCTTTTAATAAATCTTTTTAGCACATATTTTAATGTTACACTTTAATTAATTAAATCTTTAACATTCTTATTTAATTAATTAAAATCTAACATCAATTAATCATATAAAAAAATTATCACATAACAATTATAATTACTCGCTAATTATAATTGATGTAACACTCATCAGATAACTCATCTAATTTAATTATCTCAATTAAATTAGAACTATACCATAAAATCAATACATATTAATTAAATTAAATATTCACTTAATTAATATATAACTCTTAATTAAATCACTCCACAAATTCACTTAATTTATTTATTCAACTCAATATATAAATCACATAAAATATTTATTCACTCAATAAATATTTAAATTTAATATATAAAATCTCAATCGTTACATACTTTCTCGCTTCCCCTTTTTAGGAAGAGTATGGTCTCTTGATAGAATACTGTTGTAGTACATGAGATGATGCAACATGATTTACATATAAATATTAATGAGGAACTGTACCTTTATACTGTCAATTTCTTGACAGTCATTTGTCTTGTTATAAAGAGGTTAGGCATTGATGTGCATATCTTTGCATTAATTGATAACAGCTTGTTGCTCCTTTTGTCCTTAGATCAATCAGGCATAGTCTTGAAGTTGAAAGCATATGAAAGTCTTGGCAGCTTGAGTTTTTTGACAAATTTGAACCTCAAGGTTCAGATCCAACTGGTTAGCCAAGTACATATTGAAAGAAATCTTCTTTCTCTCTAGATAAGCATTTCATTGCATGTATATTCCTTTTATCTTTCAGAACAGTGGATGACAGACTCTTTACTTTTGATGCCTTTTGACTTCCCATCACTAATCTGTAGACTGCTAATTGACTTTGGACACGAATTGGCCTGGTTGCTATAGCATTTAAGAACAGGGACCAATCTCAGCAGCTTCAGTTAAATATACACATTTACCTGTACGCATAGTTTCAATGTGTGAGCTCATCTGCAATCACAAGTGACTTACTACTAAACTAAGTTTAGAACATGGTTTGTCCCTAGGGTCAGACTTAAAGCTTTAGCTTTAGGATATAGCATGAGAACCTGCTCTGATACCAATTATTAGTTTCCAGAGGGCATACAATAGATCTAGAAGGGGGGGTTGAATAGATCTTTTTTATTTTCAAACATCTTTACCATTTTATTTTGTATTGCTAATTCATTATCATATGACAAACATAAGAATCATTTCAAGTACAGCGGAATAAGTTGAAGATCACCTTCACAGATATCTTGATCACCATTATTCTAGAGTTAGTTTATGTGTAAGTGATTATTACAGTTATAGCAGTTAAAGATACATAAGGTAAATAACTGAATGTAAAAGATACAAGGGATTTTAAGTGGTTCAGAGACTCAAGATCCTAATCCACTCTTCTGCTTCAACAAGCAGGGATTCCACTAATGAAGTCTTTACATCTTGAATTACTAAGATTCCTTTAAGACCAGCAGCCTTGGAACTTCAGTTCACTAAGAACTCTTCAAGTCCAGCATACTTGGAACACAATTTAGTCCCTTGGATAAGGACCCCTTAGGCCCTAGCTTTATTGATGTTGTTTTTGGTGCTGAGATGCTAAGATGACTTTAAGCTTGTTCATCCTTTGGTACTTAGCAGCTTGGTGTGATCCTCCTTGGATTCTGCATCGAGGCTGGATCACCCTTTGATGAACTGCTAGGATGTTCATGAAGCTTGACATCTTTGAGTACTTAGCAGTCCCTCACTTCTTTGGTGCAGCTGATCTTTTGGTTAATGCTTGTCTTCATTAGATCTCAGCTTTGCACCCTTAAACCACTTGAGGTCTGCTAAGTCTTTGCACTTTTGGTGAACTCCATCTGGCATCTAGTATCCCCTGAACCTTGCTTGACTGATGTGTAGATCTCATTCTACATCTGTTCTTCTTTAGCTCTTGGTCATTTATGGTGATACGTAGAGTGGCTCTTTGGATCTTTTTTCTGGTCTGCCACTCTTCTTGCTATCTTCTTGGCCTTCTCGGCTCTCAGCTTAGCTGCCATTCTGATTGGCATTCTCATTGTTGTTAAGTGAAGCCTTTATCTGTTAAAACTCTTCTCTTACCTTGCTTCACTTCTACTTTCGTAGTCTCACTGCCACTAAGACGTATTCTATTCAGCTCTATAGAACTCGTAGAGTCAACAACTTATCAGCCTAATAACTCTTCAACTCAGCAACTCTTCAAAATTTGAAGCTTCAGCTGTTAAATACCCTTCCATAAGCTTCCCGTTGGAATATAGCCGTTGGAAGCTATTTGAATTTCGTAGATCTCGAGTTATTTGCTGCAGATTGCTGATGTGACGTGACAGCCCCTTTTTGACTTTTCTGATATAGCAGTCTACTATTTCACCTACCACTTTAGAGATGTCACTTTAACGTGTCAGGTTGGTAGTCACCTTTATTTCTTCTTTCTAACTCCTTAATCAGAACATCGGGAGTTGTCCTTCTGCATCGATGTTCTTAATCAGCAACGTTTGAATGTCAGTCTTTATATTGAGACATTGCCAAGGCTTCAATACTCAGATGAACGAACTCTACGATTCTGATGCAGATGACCTTGAATTTGATCGTAGTTTGTCTGCTGAATGTTTCTCGTTGACTGGTTGAGACAACACTATGATTCTGAGAGTGTTCTTTAGATTTGCAATGTAGAACCTCTCTTCCTTTACTCGTACAGTGCTTCAACACTTCTACTTGCCTTGACTAATCTCAGGAACTGACAACTTGTCTGAATGCTTTGGCCCTTCTGGATTGCAAGACTCTTCTGATTAGTTATGCTCAGCTTTCTTTCTCATTGTGATCTCCCATTCACATATCATCAATGGTCTGGCCCATACTTAATCTTCTTCGTCTTTTCTTAATAGGTTGGTCAGTATCTCTGTATAAACCGCATCAGTTCCTGCTTTCCATCTGGCAAGAACTACGATCATGGTCACACCCAAGATCGTCGTCTTCTATTTATCTTGACAGCTACTGCATTGCTGACTTCCTTTTGTCAGTCACTTTATCTGAAGTCTTCTTACTATTGCTTGTGGAAGATTTACCTTGAATGGCTTCACTTCTCAATCAGAATGCTGATTGAGTTGCTGCTTAGATCTTCTGATTGCTTGCAGGCCATTCGTTGAGTGCTCTCTGGCTTCCTTCAAGTAGATTGCATCTTTACACCTCTGACCAGAGGCTACCTTCTTTGGATACTTTGGGAGTGTTCGTATGTTAAGAATCATGTTTTCACTACGATTCTACTTTAGCGTTGTGAGCCCTTGATAGACTTTGTCGAAGCCTTAGTTCTGCAGACTATAATTTTTCTTTGGTTCTGCAGACACTACGACTCCGAGAGCAGATCACATGACAGACTATGATTTTTTCCTTAACACTTGATGTCCTTGTCTGATCTAGCTCGACTACAATTTCTGCCTCTGATATGATCAGTAGACTCCACAACTTCACGTGTGGCCTATGATTCTTGACTTGGCTCGGCAGTCGCTCGGTTGGCGCTTAAACAGGCTGTCTCTAAGATTCTGATCATGACTTCCTCTGCAGACTATGGCTTCGAGAAAGTCCTTCTTGACACACCATGATCCTGCCTTGTCTCTCCTGGCAGACTACGAACTCCTAGAGCTACTATCCTTATAGAATACGATTCTGTCTTGATAGTCTCCGAGTCTTTCTTGTCTCTCCTGGCAGACTATGAAAGTTGGTGCAGTGCTCGACGATCAGACATGCCTATCTATTACATTGCATAAGATCAACCTAACAAGCTTGATCTTTCTATATTTAGTCCTTGTACATCATATTCTTTTGAAGGACTTTACAAAGCTGTTTTGTTCATGTAGGATCAACTTAACATATTTGATCATTTCAGTCTAAGTTCTTGTACATATATTCCTATTATCTATTCATGGACTTTACAGCTTATATCAATGCAGACATATTTGCATATTCATTCATTAAGATCATAATCAAATCTTATATAAATAGGAATAGCATTCTCATGCTTATTCCTAACACAATCTATTATCCTCATATGGTCATTACATAAAGGGCAAAGAAAGGAGTTGGTGACTAGCTCCACCAACTACTACTATTTATTGTACCCTTAGCCATTGGGCTAATCATTATTGCCATCACGTGGGCTAGCTTGTTAGCTTATACAAGCTTAAAAATCAGCATTGTCTATTGCACCATGTCACATTTTAATTCCCTTTGTACACCACAAGCTAGCATACAAGTTCCTAATACACACTTACATATATAAATACCTCTATATACACCCATATACATATATATATATATATGTATACATATACCCATCATCATATATTACACATTTGGCCATTCCAAACTAAATTAAATTGGGCTAGGCACACACTAAAGCACATGGACCCTAATATTAACCTAGCACATAAATTGATTGGGCAACATCTACTAACTCTTATAATATGTCACATTAATGTTGTTGGGCTTGGATATAACCTAAGTCCAATACATTATTAAATCATGACCCAACTAGTCCAATTAGGAAATTAATTATGTCACACAAGGCTTAACACTTAAGCTTAATTAAGCTTATCATTATCATCAACATACTTCTTAATTATTTCATACTTGATTCAATTATTAGTCACATGACACACACACACACACACACACACACACACACACACACACACACACACACACACACACACACATATATATATATATATATGCACACAATTAATTGCAATAACCTTTATTTTAAATTCTAAAATTATTTATAAAATTCTCGGGTATTACACGAATCTTCTCAATTAATTGAGTTTCTTACTCTTTTCTCCTCTGAGAATCTTTTCTGTCATCACATCTTACCACAACTTCTCTTTGAAGAAGAATAACTAGGAAATAGAAAAATTCCTTTAAAACTTTTCATATCATACTGAGGGGTCATAAAGACCATGAACTCTTAACTAGGTTTAACAGTATTCCACCACAACCATATTTAAAACATTCTTTAATGGTATATTTATAATCACGAAGAAGGTAAAATACCTTTTCCAGTACGTTAGGTGATCAGCCTATCGTATAACGACTATATGCGTTAATAGGTTCCTCTTTTCCCCCGGGGTTGTTCACCTCAGACTTAGCACAAGATTTCGCACCAAAATAATTTGGTTTGACATAACTTCTCAAAGAAAACTCGATTTTAATAAACATGATTTAACATTCGTCTAGCCAAATCAAATAGCTTAGAATATACCAATAATTTGGGACATCAATCGAAACATTTTTCTAGTCAATTCAAATAGCATTGACTAACCTTTAAATAGTTCAAAATACTACAAAATGTTTTATACAGTCATGATACTGCACTATCTTAACAGTACGTTGAGGATTTCATCATTTTATGATTTTGTCATACTACATCACACCATAGTGGGTTGATGATCCTATGATTGTGACTCCCCCAAATTTGAGTACTTCAATTTCCACAGGATTTGTTGTTCACTGTAAAAATATCACATATCTATCTACCCATAATAAAAGCATCTCATGAAATAGATAAAACATCCTCCCTTTATGGGGTTACAACATCTGAGTAGTAAATAAATAAATCCCAGGTCATACTAACCTTAAACATCAGTGCCGAAAACATAAACAAATAAATAAGTCTTAACAACATAAAAGTCTTAAACATAACATTATCAAATTACATAACAAGTCTTCAACACTTGTTAACCTTGCCCTTGTCTTTGCTAGTAGAAGGCTCGTCAGACCTTTCGTTCTTAACTGCAATGTTATTACGTAAAGTGAGCATGATTGCCCATAAGTATAATAATATAACAGTAATAATAACATGCGAGTAAATCAAGGAGTTCTGAATAAAAGAAAGCTCGGCTTTTGAATCAAGAATAAATAACAAAAATCAAAAGTAAATATCATAAGACCATGAACTATGTCCCAGGTTGTCAAGTATTTCTACTTTAAACCTTTAACAGTCGTAAGACTATATGGACTCTGCTACTCGTACTTAGGGGGATCAGCCCTTAGTATCATGACTGTGCACAACATCTCAACGCTAACACGTATTTAATCCCCTATAAAAGGGTTGTTCATCTCTGTTTGACATTAGAGTCCGCACCAAAGGAAGTTTGGTTTGGATAAGTTCAATAACAGTTCTAGAATTTAGAACGTTCATCAACTATGGACTAGTCGAATCAATAAGGGTTCAATAGTCTTACAAGGTTCAACAATAATTGATATTCAAATCGAATAATAAATCTCAAGTGTATACAATCGAATAAGTATTGTATAACTGAAGTAATACTTGAAAGGAATTATAATATCTCATATGAAATCTCAACTTAAATAAACAAGAATAAGAACTTGCTCAATATAGAAATATAAGTCTAGGACTTGCTCAATGAATAACTTAGAGTTTAAGGTACTAGCATCATGATAATGAATCAAGGATAAGAACTTATTAAATTAAAAGTAAAGTTTAGGAAACTTGCTCAACAATAGTAAATTAGGGATAAAATACTTGCCTCGTGCACAAGCTACAGTTATAATTATAATTCACTTCCTCAATCGTCCTACACATTTCATTACATTTACAATATCGATTAGTTTCATTACCACTACGTTTAACTGTTGAACTTTTCACTTAAGTTCAACTTAACAACTTGGTTCATAATATTAACTTGTTAATTAACCACATAACATGAATCTGAACCCACAACATGCATATCATATATGTATAATCTCTTAAACAATCATAATCAAACCTTACAACAACAAATCCAAGTTCACGTATAACTTGTTAATATAAAACTTAAAATCGTCTTATACATGTCAATAATATGTTATCGTATTGCGTTATATGCCACACACGTTATCCGGTTCATTAGGTTAAGTTAACTCATTATGTTATGGACTGAACCACACAAATCAAACATTCCAACTCTGTACCTCTCGCCGGGGCGGGGGTTTTCTCGATAGGTGGCCCACCGGGGCTGGTGTTCCTGTACTAAAAGCTCGCTGGGGCGGGCGTCCCTAATACGAGGAACATTAGTTCCCGAACTGCACTGTTCATAGCCCAATTAAATCCAAATTAAACTAACACGACGATTTTTAATGCTACCCATGAAGTATAAACTTCACAGAACATATAATAACATGTATGGCATGCATTTACCACTTTAGATTACGAAATCATTCAAATTAGAACATATAAATTCACTGTTTTTGGTATTTTGCAAAGTTTCGAGAGAAATCATGAAATTCATCGTTACAGATTCATTACAACTCCGAATCTGTCCGTTTGAATTTTGTTTTGTTCGTTTAAACATGCATAATCATAATCAACTATCAATTTAAAGTTTATTAAACAATTAAAGCATGAAAAATTATACATAAGGGCTATTTTCATGTTCTTCATACTCTACAACTTTCAAATTTCTAAATAGAACCTAATTACATGGTTGGTTTTGATTGTTTTAAAACATACATACGTGATAGAAAACATGTTATGAACATCTATTAACATGCATATAATCATCTAATCAACAATCACCAAAAATTTCGTTTATAGAGAACCTGAAATATGCTTTTATGGAGAAAATACAATGACGTAAAATATAAAACTTAGGTAAGGGATTACCCTTGCTTTCTCTTATTAAATGAAAGGAACTTCTTTTTCTTCTTAAAGTCTTTTTCAATCTTTTCTCTCAAATTTTCTCTCAAAGTTCTCTCTGATGGAAAGATACGAAATAGAATATTAATATGATATATAAGTTTAGATATACAATATATGTATATAATGTAGATAACTGATAGTTAGTGGTCGTCAGTTAATTCCCATATCTCATTAACTGCTCCCACTAACTTAAGGCCATATTTGGTTGTTCTCATATATAACTCATTTCTCATTATTTTAATTAAAGTGTTTATTACATAGTTTATTTGTCACACTTTAATTAATCAAATAATCTTATTTAAATTCAATTAAATAAATATAATATTACACATTAAATCACATCATCACATAACTAAAAATTCTCATTTATTAATTATGTCATATCATTAAATCTCCAATTAATTAATAAATTAATTAGAATAACATTATGCTTATTAAATAATTCATTTAATTAAATAAACTCAATTAAATACATACTTTGAACTATAAAAATTCTTCACATTAATTTAATCAATGTAACACATATAATTAAATTAATCTACCATAATTCCATTAATTAATTATTTAACTCAATAAATAAACATTGAATATTTCTTTAAGTCACTAAATAAATTATTTAAAATATTTATTTAATTCAATAAATATTTAAATTAATTTATAAAATTCTCGTTTGTCACAATGATCATATCCAACAATAGGTTACACTGCATTGATAACTCCATTGTTTATCATCTGTGCACCAAATGCATTAATGATATATAAAATATATTTCGATATTTTCAAATCATTTCCGTCTAGCTGAAACAATTAGCATTGACATATAAATAATAGTTCTTTTTTTTAAGCTCATTGGTTCAATAATCAGATCCAATATTTTTCTTTTCAAAAAAATGACATATCAGCACAATGTCAATAAATTTCGAAATCTAGCATAGTTAGAAGATTTGGAATATCCATTTTTCTTTATCCACTCCAGCTTCCTTCATTGTCCCACTGTGTGACAATTCTATCTTTCTCTAGCACCATTAATACTCAAATATACTGAAAATGATTAGTTCTCAATCTACATCATCCCTATACCCCAGTATAGTTCATTAAACTTACCACACCTTATGTGTTCAGGAACTTTCCACAATAACGAGTTTAGGAACTTGTCCTAGCAATATGTAGTCCAAGAACCAATCATGGACTGTCCATACGATTAGGGGCTCAAAACATACCATATAATTATGAGTCACAAACTTACCACAAGCATGAGTTTCAAAAACTTGCACCTAATCTTAGAATTTTCTAACTATTCAATAACACATGAGAAAAGACTCACCTTCTCACCATATACATATTGATAGCGCGACATTAATATTTTAATGATTATCAATGTAATAAACTAAGTAGTCGTTAAACTAAGCACAAACCTCTGCTCATACAAAGGTTTGTACAACTCAGCTATCACATGAGTCCTCAATTAAAATCTCACAAAATTCTAACTTTCTCTTTAATTAATACGGATTTTCTTTAATCTGTATTTCATCATTTTCAACTCTTTTTGAGTTTTTCTAATACTATTTCATAGTACCATCTCTTTATAGCGTCAGGTTATATCTTTACAATTGTTTAACATATTATCTGTAATTCTACAATTCAATCTAATCACACCGTGATCTTAGTTTTTAATCATTTTACATTATGATCTTCCTTACTCTATGTTCGCTTTATTCTACGATCTTCTTACTTTTCTCTTTAATCATTTATACTATGATTTTAATTACGTTTTTAATCTTATAAATATCATCCATTTATCATCACTTTTCATCTTTATTATTGGAGTCGGTAACTCCTAATTCTCATCTTTTATAACCCTTTAAGATTCTTTTTCGAATCTTCTCATGTATATCTTAATCTCTTCATTATAAATTTCATAACTTATTTCTCATTGTTCAAACTCTATCTGAGTTTGATCTTTATCATCTCCACCTTTCTTCTCTAAGGTAATAGCTTAAGGTACTTCTACCTAAGGTTTATAACCTATCAGCTCTGATAACAACTTATAACATCCCCAAACCCAATTTATCTTCGATCCCAAGTTCGCTACGTCACTAGTGCTTCTCATTCCATACATACATTCATATATACTTTAGATATAATTAAATCATCAAAATATAACAATATATTTTCTCAAATCCCAAATTCTATTAATTTAAAAATTTTCATACATTATTCATTTTCTTACATAAGTGTGACTTTAAACAGCCACAATAGATACAAATAAGTTTGACATATACATTACAAGACTCGGCCTGCTCTTCTCTTCAATCTTCACCGGACTCTTCAGCTCTTTCTATCTTCCCTGGAAATATTTTTATTTTAAGTAAGTGTGAGCATTTGATTGCTCAGCAAGTTCTAGCAGTTGAATAACAACAAAATCAAAAATTAAATATTCTTTTAAAAACTTTCATAACTAAGCAAGAGTTATGAAGCAACTCGAATAACAAGAATAATTCTACTTCCTATCATTTTAAAACATCAATAATATATATCTTCTCATATATATTAACAACAATATATTTTTAATACTTTTATGACTTAACTCATTCCATACAACAATATATGTGAAAAGAATCACCTTTTCGACGTACATTTACGAAACACAACATAGCACGCATCGAGTTATCAACAGTTATCAATATAATAAGCTGAGTGGCGCCCTGCCTAAAACAAATGAATTAGTTTTTCGCCTCATCTACACTGTATTTCACAGTGAGTTATGTAACGACCGAGAAATTTCACTTGGTTTAAAATTTAACTTTTGAATATTATTTGTATTGTGTGTTTAAATGTCTTTTTATGACCTAGGATGGTGATAATATTTTAGTATTTTTGTTGCGTGCAAGAATAATTAATTAAGAATTTTGAAGACGAAAATAAAAAAAATTCGAGAAAGTTTGCGTAAAAACACTATTCACATGAAGAACGTTACGAGTTAGGTTTTGACCCTAGGTTCTTTTGAAAGATCCGTATGTCGTATTGACTTTCCGTTTCAAGATCCACCGGTAATACGTCATGAAAAATTTTACTGTCCAATAAAAATTTTCTCCAAAAAACGTCGTGCTTGACACCTCGTGCTTAAAAAATTTTATTCCGTTTTTGGACTTTTCAGTATATTCGTTTTGACAAGTTGCTTTGTCGTGCTTACACTGACAAAATGCTTTGTCGTGCTTACACTGACAAAATGCTTTGTCGTGCTTACAATGACAAGCTGCTGTGTCGAGCTTGGTTGCAAGCTGCTGTGTCGAGCTTGGTAGATATTTTTGGAGGCAAGCTGCTGTGTCGAGCTTAGTTACAAGCTGTTGTGTCGAGCTTGGTAGATATTTTTGGAGGCAAGCTGCTGTGTCGAGCTTGGTGACAAGCTGCTGTGTCATGCTTGGTTGCAAGCTGTTGTGTCGTGCTTGGTAGATATTTTCTGGCTTAAAGACCAAAATATCCTAACCTAGGAAATCCTATAAATAGACCATTCCACCTTCACTTAAATTTGCTAATTCACAAAGTTATAATCTCAAGTTGCGAAGAAATAGTTAAAGCTTGCAACTACAAGAGGTAACATCTCTAGTCGTTGTTATGTTCGATTTCATTTTATGTCTATAAGCTCAAAAGCATAAGTTGTTACCATGTTCGGATTTTCCAACTTCGTGTTCTTCATAAGTTCTTGAGCAAGACATTATTATGTTCAATTTTATGTAATTCTATAGTAGAAATGTCAAGAACACAAGTCATTACCATGTTCGAATTTTCCAACTCAATGTTTCTTCATGTGTTCTTGAGCAAATCTAGTATTATTTAAGTTTATGTTATTTCATTTATAAAATGTTATAATACAAGCCGTTATAATGCCTAAATTATTTTAATTATGAAAACCAAAAAGCTTAAGAACATAAGTGGTTACCATGTTCAATTTTTCGTTCTTCGTGTTCTTCGCGTTCTTCACATTCTTCGTGTTCTTCGCGTTCTTCGTGTGTTCTTGAGCAAAAGTCATAAATTTTACATAACTAGGTTTATGATTTTATTATTTTTATGTTTTGATGTTTTATTAAGTGTTAGAACATGTTATCCTAGCAAATTAATGCTCGTGGTATCATGTTTTACCAAATGAAACGAAGAATTGTGAACAAAATCATAATTCTGACATTTATGTCCATTTTCCAAAATTTTAAAATGGGAATTTGTTTTTGAAATGCATAAGAAAGTTGTAGATACGAAAGTTAAGAGAGCGTAGGCGCAAGAATCATCCAAAACTGTTTTAAAACGAAGAAGTTATGGCAGTTTCTGTAAAGGACGTCAAAGCTGAAAATTTCTTGGAGTCTCTCTGATTTAAGGGCTTAAATAGTTTGAGTAGTTAGGTATTGTTATCAATACTAACGAGTTGTATAAATATGTTTTAACATATTTAGGTATTTTCAATACTTCGAGTAGCGTTATATAATCATTCTTCGCACTGGCAAGTATCTGAACCTTATTTATTTATTGCAAGTTTTTTTTTTGCACTATCTGCAAACTTTTTATTTTCATTGCAAATTTTTCCGCACTATGTGCAAACTTTCTATTTTCATTGCAAGTTTTCTAACTTCATTTGATTTTCGTATTGAATTCAAGTATTCTAAACCCTACTAATTTACTTTACGCAAGTATTTGAACCCTATTTTAATTCTTTTCGATATAGTATACCGAACCAAGTTGTTACCAGTTATTGTGAAGTTATTGCTATTGTTTCAGCATGACTTAAGAAATGAATTACTTATTCAGCCAATATTGCATTATTGTTTATCAAGCATAATATGTTAGTCAAACCAAATCGTTTTGGTAAGACATCTTATACTTAGATGAAATTACCCTTAAATGGGACTTTTGTAGTGTTAATAAAAAAATTAAGTGCACGTGGGCACGATTAGAATGATATGCATACTTCTAGGATATTGAATGGGCTGATCCCCTATAACATATCTGAATGAAATATATATATTTCTAAGTCCTTGTGACTGACAGAAATGGTTGATATGACTCCGATTCAATTTTCAACCCTCAGTTAAAAATACTTGTTGAATTGCCATTTATTCAAATCAAAAGCTATTTGTTTACAACTATACACTTGTTGAGCGTATCATACCTCATTCTTGCAAATCATTTCCTTTGCAGTTTTAGATGGTAACCCTGGAACGTCTGGGACAAATAATAGGAAGAAGCCTTGTTTTAATTAGTTTCAATTATCGCCTTGATATTGTAAAGTCTTATAAAGACCTTTTTGTAATTTAGTACTCAATGTTGAGAACCATGTAATCAAACTTATTATATATACTATCATCTTTTATTTTCGCAACCGTGTACTTTTACATTCTTAGATGATTTAGTAGTATCGTTGAACTAATACAGTATTCCTAAGAAACTATCTATCCGAGTGAGGATATTGGCAATATGGACTGATCATGTTATAGTTGATATTCTGAATTTCGGTTATATAGGTCCTATGGATAATAGATATTCATAAGATACAGCCTATACACATCCGAGTGAGGATATTGGCAATATGGACTGATCACGTTATTGTCGATATTCTGGATTTCGGTTATATAGGTCCTATGGATAATAAATATTCATAAGATACAGTCTATACACATCCAAGTGAGGGTATCCAAACACAACTATAGTTCTGATAAAGGATTATTATCTGTTATGGGATATTATGAACCTCGGATGGATAGGAATTATATCTTATCGAATAAATATCATTAATTCAGTTAGATGTGATCACCGAATCGGATAGCGCGGGTGTATAGATTTGGGGGCGTCACATTAATTGGAGAAATGTGTGAGCACCGAATCGGATACCACGGGTGTATAGATTTGGGGGAGTCACAAGTTAGATCGGTTACTAACTCATCTTAATCGAGGCCCGTACACAGGAGTTGTTTAACTCATATATTATAAGCTAACAATCAAAAAGTACAACTATACATAAACATTAACTCAATTAACTTCTTAACATTCTGTCTAGCTAAAACAAAGTAACACATACTTAATCTTATCGCAGTTCATAAATAAACAGAACTCTTTAAACCTGAACAGTTCAATCACAGAACAGTTCATCTCAATAGCACATAAGTGTAGAAAATTGGCACATAGCCTCATTTATAATCCACATCTTATACAAATATATCACATTTTCATATAGACAAAACTTACTCAGGTTCAACATTTGAGAAAGTTTAAGAAACTAGCATTCATTTTACAATATGAATGAAGTTAGGAAACTTGCCTTAAGCACTGCTTACAGTTTATGCTATACTGCTCTTCGTAATCTCTATATATCACATAAGGATAACACATACCAATTAGTTATATATTTGACTTTCACATTGTTTAAATTAACTTTTTAGCTTCTCATGGTTCGCATTTAAAAACCTAAGTTTACGTAACTCAACCTTCTTTATCATATTTCAGCGTTACAACATTCGGAGATGCCTTAACCTTTATTATCATCTTCTACGATGGTTTTACATTAAATCACGTTCATATATTATCATGTCCAATTTATTTGACTCAAAATATTTTCCAAGTTATTATAATTAACTCGGCTTTCCAACGTTTATACGTCCTTTATCAATTTAATTACTCTACGTTCAAACCATACACGCATGTGTATACTAAGTACGTTTATCTTACGCGTACCCTAAACTTCTTTGTCGATTCAAGTGTTTTAGGCTTACATTATTCACCTTTTAAACTTGCATTCAGCCTTTACTTAAGGTTCTACGCACTTCTTAAAGTGTTACATTAAGTGAACTTTACGTTCATAATCGTTCCCCATATTTTCCCCAAGCTCTGAGTAAAAAATACTCATCACTGGGCCATCCTCTACACCGGCGATGTGGTGCCCAACTCCGTTGTTAAACCGGTTTTGCGACGCCCAATTACAACAGCTTAGGCCAGAGCCATCTAATGAGTTAGCTATATACCTACAAATCAATGGCCCTTAGAGCCTGATTCTAGGCTACTTCAAGAAGTTTTATTATCATTTTACTTTATTTTTACGTTGGTTAGTGTAGGAAGCAGGATGAATGAAAACAAGACTTGAAGAGCAAATTTCGGCTGGACATGAATGTGACACCCGCTGGGGCGGGCCTCCATAGAGTAAAAACCCCACTGGGGCGGGGGTGCAGCAGTTGGCAGACAGAAGTGACACCCGCCAGGGCGGGCATGTTACGGCAGAGAACCCCGTTGGGGCGGGGGTACGCGTCTGATTATGGAGGTTTCCTTATTAGCTTGGGATTCTGCAAAAAAAAAAATGAGAAAGGCTATGATTTGGTTTGCGATTAGAGGGCTATTTAGGGCTTACAGAGGGACATATATCATATATACTTTGTAAGACCCCGAATTTTATAAAATAAAAGTATTCAATTTTTCTTATTATAATTATTTAGTAAATGGTTAAATTGATAAAAGGTTAAAGTTAAGGGTGATATATATAAATTTTACAAAGTAAGCAAGTTGGCATAAAATATTCGTTGTGTCGGGGAATATTCGTTTGGTCGGGGAATATTCTTTTTGTCGGAAAAAATTCGTACGACAACGCAGTCTTTGGTGGACCCCACAACAGAATAACTGTCGAATATAGAAAGCGACAGAAATAACATTTTTATAAAAATAACAGTAAAACTGTTACCGTTAAAACTGTTCATATACCCAGTGGTTAAAATACAGTAATACGCAGTGTTGCACAGTAGCACACGGTATTGCACAGTAATTCTAATTATTGATTCTTACGTAAGAATGCACTTACTCAAATTGTTACAGTAATTACTGTTCAAAATTTTATATTATTGATTCAATAATTGCTACAATTGCATAATATTTTATTGGTTCAATAATTACTACATTGATATTTTATATCAATAATTGCTACGTTAATATTTTATATTATTGATTCAATAATTGTCACAGTAACTACTGCACAGTATTTCACATTAACAAATCAATAATTCATATTATTTGAATAATATTATTAGACAGCATTATTGGTAATGTCTAGGAAGTTCTGTCTAGGAAAGGAGTTAGTTAATCTAATTGCGCGCTAGTAAGGAGAAATCCTTATCGGAAAGCCCCCTCTTTCTTGAGAACGACCTGTTTGTCATTATTGTAGTTCTGTAATATTATTTGTGAATAATAATTATTGATAAAAATGATAAGTAAATATTTATTCAATGTGAATTTAAACAGAGGAATTTTTTAGCAAAGGTGACAATTATTGAGAATGAATATTTTATCTGTTCTGATAAAATAATTCATTCAAATATATTATTATAATATTACATTATAAGTGTATAATGTGATAATATAATAATATAATAGTGATGATATTTTTTTACAACAAATTCACGATATATGAATAAAATGAGGTGGAAGAGATAAAATGAAATTTGAAATTCTTTTAATAATTATAAATATTTTAATATATATATATATATATATATATATATATATAAACATATGATGGAATTCATTATTTCAAAAATGGAGGCTTTGAAATTTTGAGTGTGTTGAAGATTTTCAAGAGTGATGAGTGTGAAAAAAATCATCCGTATGTAAATTTGGGTCATTTTTTCGTTCGAAATTTGGAAAAACTTTTTTCTACAAAGTTGTAGAGAATTAAATTTTATATGGAATGAACATAAGGTTCGTATTTTTCAGATAAATGGGCTATTTATTATGAATTTTTGAAGTTTCTAAATATTGTTTAAATTTAAAACATGTGTGGGCCCCACTTGTCCTTTTGGGTTGTAAAATGCTGATTTTTTTGGTGGAGGCTTTGAATTGTTGGGGTGCTACACATTTTCAAAAATGTAAGGCTTGAAAATTCATATTTGGTTTCATTAGTCAACTTTGGTGTTCTGGCATTTTTCTATAAATAGAGTGCTTAGTTTAAAAATGAAAATCACACCAGAATCAGAAAATTCTCTCTCTATAGTATCAAGCGTATTTCTTGTGAGTGTTTAGATATTTTGAGTGTTGATAACGGTGCAAGTTTTCGTCAGCATAATATCCGATATTCCAGTCAGATTCAATATTCTACTGAGATAAGGGATGTTATTATGTTTCGTAAAGGAGGTTATTTTTCGTAAATGATATTATTTTCGTAAATGATATTATTTTGCGTAAAGGATATTTTGATAAATGCTATTTTGGTAAATGATGCGATTTTATACTCGTAAGGGATATCATTGTTATAAGGGATGTTATTATGTTTCGTAAAAGAGGTTATTTTTCGTAAATGATATTATTTTTTCGTAAATGATAATATTTTTGTGAAAGGAAATTCTGGTAAATGACGTGATTTTATACTCGTAAGGGGTATTATTGCTTTCGTATTCGTAAGGATGGTAAAGGGTATTTTGGTAAAGGATGTTATTTTTCTAGTAAATGATGTTATTTGCTTTCAATATTCATAATAAATATTATTTTCTTTCATATTTCATATTATGGAAGTAATAATATTTCATTTCATATTCCTAAATCTGAACTTACTACGGTAAGTATTGCTTCTATAATTCTTGAAATGATCAAAAATTTCTTGAGTTTTGCACTTCATCTAGTATCATTTCACCAGAATAATTTTCTGAACTTTCTCGTGAAATTTTTATATTTTCATGTCGAAATTACTATTTACGAGTTACTATTCATGGGTTACTATTCACGAGTTATTATTTATGAGTTACTATTTATGAGTTACTATTCACGAGTTACTATTCATGGGATACTATTCACTATAAAAAAATATAATATCTTTTTTTCCCTGTGCAAATTATCTTTGATTTATGAATCTTACTCTTGAAATTAGATCCATATTTTGATCATATTGTTCTTATTATCATATATAACATTTTTTATAATCATGGTGATGGAAGTTCTCTTTGACTTGAGTGTAAAGATGAGTAGATTATTGGTATGACTATGACTATGGGTTCTCTTTGGCCAGTAGTGCAAAGATGAATTGTTGACTGGTATGATCATGACCATTGAGTTTATAATTGAATATCTTTAGCTTAAGTGCAAAGGTGAATTGATCAACATGGTTATAAATGTTATTTTTATAAATTCTGAAATGATTAGATATTTCTTTGAGATTTGAATATCTTTAGCCTGTAGTGCAAAGATGAACTATTGATGAATATCTTTGGCCTGTAGTGCAAAGATGAGCTGTTAATTTATGTATATCTTTGGCCTGTAGTGCAAAGATGAACTATTGATGAATATCTTTGGCCTGTAGTGCAAAGATGAGCGGTTAATTTATGAATATATTTGGCATATAGTACAAAGATGAGCTATTGATGAATATCTTTGGCCTGTAATGCAAAGATGAATGATTAATTGTTGAATATCTTTGGCCCGTAGTACAAAGATGAATTGATTAGCATGATTATGAACACGAACTGTGATTTGGTATAACCATGATCTTTGGTGTTTCAGGTAAAGACAGGTGATGAAAGTTATCTTCATCCTGGGTGCGAAGAGGAATTTAGTAACACAATTATGATTATGAATTATTCACATGATTATAGACAGGAACTGTTGATTGATGTTACAAGAATAAAATATTGTTGGTGGACTTTTAACATGGAGAAGATAATAGACATTATGGTCTATTTGACTCTTCTAATGGATTGTTCGTTCCGCTGCAACTATGGTTGAAAAGTTATATCATCTACCATATTTTCTAAATCTCTGATTTATTACTGACGAATGCTATTGATAATTTGATTATCTTTAGTCATGATATTCTTTACTGGGCAATTTGTGCTCACCCTTTTGCTTGACAATTCCTTTCAGGTAATAAGAGTGTAGCGGGGTTGAGCGGGGATAACAAGGGAATAGAAAGATGGTCGATAGCTATTGAAGTTTCCCATAAAACAGTATGATAATAATTATATTAAGAATTTAAAATGTGTATGTCGTATTTTAAAGCGTCATTTAACCATTGATTTGGTGAACCGAATAGGTTGAGGTGAACCCAACTTTAGAAGGGTGTTTTGCCAATATCATACCAGATGTCTAATGTCATACGACTTCGGGTTATCATAAAACATGGATGTGCACATTCACTTGCTGATTATATCTATGAGCACTACCTATATAATCTTGGAGTATGGTTGGAATATAATCCTCAGTTTGTGAAAATTGAGATAATTATATGACAAGAGAAAACCCACCACTGGAAAGGAAATGATAGTAATCTTCTCGTTCTTCTTTGGGGTCTATTGGGTCAACCAAGGATAATTCTCAAGTCCTATTATAACTTAGATGCATGGTCGCCCATGTACGAAGGTTTCCTTGGGCATTTTCCAAAGATTTTAATTCCTAAAATAGTTATTGACTTTACCTTTATGTAACATATCATTGATTTGGAGTGTGGGTACTGTATTTATATTGAAACTCACACTTTATGTGTGGTCGTATTGTGTACGACAATTGGATATAAAAGATTTGTATTTGGATTCTGTACCATGTATTTCTTGGCGACCCAGAATAGGTGGGTTGTGTATTGAATCTATTTTGGGGGCGTCACATACTTAGCCTTACACAAGCCCTAATTTGGGGAGATTGACTTGAAGAGAATTGAAGCACGGTTGAAGCACGAAGAACGCAAGGAGCGTGAAGAAGAGTAGAGATACAATTTCAGAGTTTATTTTCTTTCTTCGTCTATACCTTGTACTCAGAATGTTATACACCTTTTGGATTATGGTTTTTATTTCATTCATGATGAACTAATTCTATTTAAGCCTATAACGGATCTTATTAACGACAGATTGATTTGCTTTCAATTTAGTTTATGGTGATTATTTCCAGGTTATTTGCTATAGTTTTTGCATAACTTATATATTTGCTTGATCACCAATTACCCGTTATCCCATATGAATTCGAGATATGATATATGGGATTAGAACTGGCCATAGTGATGTATGTTTGTGATTTCTACAGTAGTTAGGATTCATAATTCATGTGTAGGATAGAGATATCTATGCATCATACGTAATCTGAAAAGAACTTGATTTTAAACCTTTTTTAATTATAATTCACATAGAGATATAGTGAGTTAGTTAATTAAGGTGTCTTGCTTAATTCTATCAATTGTGGATATGAGTGAGTATGGATGTAATGCATTGAGAGATGGTTATATCTACTTCCGTGTTCTTAGTTAATAATCTGGAATAATTAATACAACTAAAGGAAAGTTGTAGGCTTAATTCTATGAAAACTTGTTAAATCTTTGGATCAGTGTCAATTATAACTTAAGTAGTAGTTTCTTATAGAAATCATCATTTAATCATTGGTTTAATAAAGCTGAAATATTATAAAAATTGGTAATTGTTTGAATAAATTGTAATTATTGTCTCTGTGGGTACGATACTTGATCTTATCGTTATATTGCTTGTTAATCACGTACACTTGCATGTAGCGCGTATAGATTTTACCCAATAAGTTTTTGGCTCCGTTGTCGGGGACAGTAATTGCGTTTATTATTTACAATATCAAATTAATTAGATCAGTTTTAGTTCAACATATATATATATATATTCTTAATTTTTGTTGTCTCTTTGGTTTTTTCATGTAATCTCGAGTAGTGCATGCAAACTCGATCAAAGAAGCCAGAATTATTTCCTCTCGAGGACGACATCGACAAACGGTTTCAGTGGTTAAGTAAGTGGATTCAAAAAACTCGAGAAGAACTTGAAACACCCAACAACAACATGGCTGAACAGGAAGAGAAAGCACTGCAGGATTATGCTACACCGCAGATTACAGAAATTTAGTCAAGTATCACTAGGTCGGCGATTAATGCTAATAACTTTGAGATCAAGCCTGGAACGATACAGATGGTGCAAAATAATTTCCAGTTTGGGGGTCTTTCGAATGATGATCCGAACAAGCACATTGTCAGTTCATAGAAATCTGCGATACCTTCAAGTGCAACGGAGTTTCAGACGATGCTATCATATTAAGGCTATTTTCGTTCACACTCAGAGATAAGGCAAAGGGTTGGCTCCATTCTTTACCACCGGGGTCAATCACCACATGGAACGATTTGGAGTATAAATTTTTGGCGAAATTCTTCCCGCCTTCAAAAACACATAAATTAAGGACGGATATTTCTTCATTTGTACAACAGCAGGGAGAACCATTGTATGAAGCATGGAAAAGGTACAAAGAGCTGTTGAGAAAATGCCCACACCATGGATATCCGTATTGGATGCAAATGAATACATTTTACAACGGGTTAGAGTCATATACGAACCAGCATCGATGCAGCCTCAGGTGGAGCTCTTCGGGCAAAGAAATTTGAGGAGGCATGGAACTTGATAGAAACAATGGCTTCAAACAACTATCAGTGGTCGATTGAGAGAATGACTCAACCCAAAGCAGTAGGTATTTTGGAAGTGGACACTATGGCAGCTCTATCTGCACAAATAGCAACGTTATCAAAGAATATGGATGCCATATGGACGGGAAACAGTGCAGCAGGTAGCATTTATATGTGAGCTTTATGCAGGTGAGCATCCGACAGAACAGTGTGCTATCAACCCAACTTCAGTACAGTTTATGGGTAGCTATAACAGGCCACCTAACACATATCAGAATGCATATAATCAGGGGGCAAGGAACCATCCAAATTTTTCATGGAGCAATAACCAAAATCAGAATCAGCAGCAGGCTCCACGACCATCATACCCCTAGTTTTCAAAATCAATATCAACAGTCAGCTCCACAGCACAAGAAAATGACAGATTTTCAAGTAATCCTGTGAGTTTAATGTGTTTTCCCCTTGTTTTATGTTTTTCAGGTTGAGGAACTCTCTTGGCAGTTATTGAGCGTTAAAGGGTCAAAGATCGCTTCAATGTGGCAAAGTGCTGAAAAGAGCTTAAGGCTAGATGATGGCATGGAATGATGATGAAATAGAACGAGGCTACGAGGCTAAAAGCTATGCAAGGAGGCAAGAAGTGCATGTAGAGTAAGCAAAAAAGCCTATGCAGATGCCAGCCTTAAACCATCAGCCACGTCCAACAAACTGCAGTAGTAAAAGTAAAGTTCAAAAAATTCTCCAGAGCCGCGCGGCTGCGCCTGGAATAGGCTTGGGGCACGCGCGGCCGCGCCAATCCCCAGCTGACCCAAGTTTGACTTTTCACTTGGACTGAGCTTGGCTTGATTTTTGGGATATAAGGGGCTCGGTTTAGGCAGAACAATATGACATTCTTTTGGCCAAAAGCCATGCCCTAGCTAGCTCTCTTTTTTTCCTTTTTCATTTTCTTGTTTGTAGATTAGGATTAGATTAAGAGCAAGCTTAGGAGTAGATTAGTGCTAGTTTTAGTAGTTAGTTTTCTAGGGTTTTCTTAGACTTGATGGTTGAAACAAGTGGATGTATTTAAGATTCATTATTGGATTCTTGGAGACCCAGATTTGCATTTCTATCCTTAAACTCTCTTTACTTTCTAATTGTGTAATCTCATGATGTGTTTTCAATTTGTGGATAGTATTTGTGCTTAGTTGTGACATGTTAAGTATATTTTGAGGGTTCAATGGAACCCAACCCGTAGTTTGTATTGATTTCTCTCTCTTTGCTTGTATAATGAATTGGTTATCATTGCTTATGCTTATAGATTGAATGCTTGAGAACCTATATGAACTTGACAAACGGATTATAGGTTAAGACCTAGTTATGATATCATGCAAAAATTAGAGATTCTTGTGGGTAGTTTATGAGATTATGTGACGTGTGTCTCATGCATTATCCTCGAGAATAGATAATTTGATAGTATTTAGGATAGAAATGTACCTAAATGTCGTATGCAACCAAATTAAGAATCTAATCTTAATGACTTCCTATGCGAAAATTGGTAATTGAAAGAGTAGTTAACGAGATTTTCCCGTGACATGTGTCTTGTTAATTGTTCTTGATATTGGCTGCTTGATAGTGTGTAGGATAGAAATATACCTATATGCCGCATTAGGGAGATTCATAGTTGTCCGTCGAAAGAGGCTATTATGTAATCATGATTTCTCGGTTGTCAATTCTATGTGGTAATTGTTTCATATAAGAGATTTAAGACATTCGAATGAAGTGTTGGGGGAAATTGGAATCTCATGCCATCATTATCTGTTTCTACCTTAGGATTCTTTAGTTTAACTTTCATTCCTTGCCTAGTTTAAAATTTGTTTTAATTCATTCTCTTTACTATTCTTTTAAATAAGACTGAAATGATTATGTGCTAGTGCTTTGGCGACCCTTTATCTGTTAATTCCTCGTGGGAACGATATTTTACTTTCACTTCATTACTCGTTGGCCGCGTATACTTGCGCGTAAATTGTGTCATCTAATCGGACCAACAGCAGCAATGAAAACTCAGGCGGCTGCGATTAAGAATTTAGAAACTCAGATGGGACATATTGCAAATGCGTTGAATAGTAGACCCCAAAGAACCTTGCTGAGTGACACATAATAGAATCCGAGGGGAGGTCATGAGCAATGTCAATCTGTCACACTTTGGAGTGGAAAACAGTTAGCTGAGCAAGATTCAGAAAAGCCGACGACTGAGAAGTTAGTTGAGATAAGTGTGGAAGAAACAGTGGAAGGGAACAAAGAAGGAAAAAAATCTGTGGTAAAGGAACAGGTTGTTACACCGATAGTTTACCCACCACCACCCTTTCAACAACGGATCCGAAACCAAAAATTAGAGAAACAGTTCACTAAGTTTCTGGAGGTGTTTAAAAAGCTACACATCAACATTCCTTTCACGGAGGCATTAGACCAGATGCCTAGTTATGCCTAGTTTATGAAGGATATTTTGTCGAAGAAAAAGAAGTTAGAGGACTTCGAAACTGTGGCACTAACAGAGGAATGTAGTGCGATATTGCAAAAGAAGCTTCCACCAAAATTGAAAGATCTGGGTAGTTTCACCATCCCATGCAAAAAAGGGAGTTTGGCCTTCAACAAATGTCTATGTGATTTAGGTGCAAGTATAAACCTCATGCCACTTTTAGTTTATACTCAGTTAGGTTTACCGGTACCTAGACCAACAAACATCTCCCTACAGCTGGCGGATAGATCGGTAACATATCCACGAGGAATTGTTGAGGATGTTTTGGTAAAAGTCGGCAAGTTCATATTCCCAGCTAACTTCATCATATTGGACTATAAAGAGGATAAGGATATTCTAATAATCCTTAGGCGACTATTTTTGGCAATCGGTAGGACTCTTATTGATGTTTAGAAAGGAGAGTTGACCATGAGGGTTCATGACCAAGAGGTAACATTCAATGTGTTTAAGGCCATGAACTTCCCCAAAGAGGATGAGGTGTGTTTCCGGATGGATGTAATCGACAAAGTGGTGGGTGATAAACAACATCGGAGATTGAGTACCGACCCTTTAGAATCAACATTGATGGGAGACTATGATGGAGATGATCCAGAGTTAATAGAGTATCTGCAACTGTTAGAGGCACAACCTAGAGTGAGCAGGTTCAAATTACTATTTGAGCTATTGGAAGCAGCAGAAACTTCATCAGCAAGGATGAAACCGTCTCTAAAGGAACCACCTGCACTAGAACTCAAACCCTTACCCAACCATCTCAGGTATGCTTATTTGGGTAATTCATCTACTTTACCTGTTATTATTGTATCTGCGCTTAACGAATTACAGGAAAGTAAGCTGATAAGAGTTCTGAGGGAATACAAGTCTGCTATCGGATAGACTATCGTCGATATCAAAGGAATCAGCCCTTCATACTGTATGCACAAGATTTTGATGGAGGAAGATGGTAAGCCAATAGTGGAACAGCAATGGAGGCTCAATCCAATCATGAACGAGGTAGTGAAAAAGGAAATACTGAAATGGCTGGATGCTGGAATTATCTACCCAATCTCAGATAGTGAATGGGTGAGTCCGGTTCAGTGTGTCCCGAATAAAGGTGGTATGGCAGTACTGAAGAATAAAAACAACGAGCTAATACCGACAAGGACTGGCTAGAGGGTGGACTACAGAAAGCTGAATAAGGCAACCAGAAAGGATCATTTCCCATTGTAGTTTATCGATCAGATGTTGGACAGACTAGAGGCACATGAGTACTACTATTTACTAGATGGGTATTCAGGATACAATCAGATCGTTATTACACCAGAGGATCAAGAGAAGACAACGTTCACATGCCTATATGGCACCTTTGCCTTCAGAAGGATGTCATTTTAACTGTGTAACGCACCGGCTATCTTTCAGCGATACATGATGGCAATCTTCTCAGATATGGTGGAGCACAGTGTTGAAGTGTTTATGGACGACTTTTCAATATTTGGGGAATCTTTTGACAGGTGCCTCAAAAATCTAGTCCTGGTGCTGAAAAGATGTGTTGAGACGAATTTGGTGCTCAACTGGGAAAAATACCATTTTATGGTCCAAGAGGGGATAATACTTGGACATAAAGTTTCTGGAAAAGGGTTGGAAGTTGATCGGGCTAAATTAGAGACAATAGAGAATCTGCCACCGCCAACTTTAGTAAAGGGTATTCAGAGCTTTCTTGGTCATGCTGGATTCTACCGCCGATTTATCAAAGACTTCTCCAAAATCACGAAATCGCTATGCAGTTTATTGGAGAAGGACATCCCGTTCAAATTTGATGATGACTGTCTAGCGACATTTAAGCAATTAAAGAAGAAACTAACCACAGCCCCCGTGATCATAGCACCGGATTAGACAATGTCGTTCGAGCTAATGTGTGATGCCAGTGACTATGCAGTAGGAGCTTGTGCTTGGACAACGCAGGAAGAAAGTCTTTCATGCCATATATTATGCGAGCAAAACACTAACCGATGCACAGTTAAACTACACAACCACCGAAAATGAATTACTTGAGGTTGTGTACGCCTTTGACAAGTTTCGCTCGTACTTAGTGCGGACTAAGGTGGTGGTATACCCAGATCACTCGGCCATCCGATATCTAGTCGCAAAGAAAGACGCAAAGCCGAGACTGATTCGCTGGATTTTGCTCCTCCAAGAGTTTGATTTAGAGATTAAAGATAGGAAGGGGATCAGGTGGCTGACCACCTTTCACGGTTAGAGAATTCGAGTCAGGACCAGACAGACAAGGTAGTGAGCAATGAGTCTTTTTCGGATGAACAGTTATTTTTAATCCACGGCGAATTTCCGTGGTATGCAAATTTCGCGAATTACTTGGTAAGCAACAGTCTCCCACCAGATTTGGCGCGCCAGCAAAAGAAGAAATTCTTACACGACAGTGAAGTGGTATATGTGGGATGAACCCTATCTATTCCGACAGTGTGCTAACAAAATGAGTCGGCGATGTGTGCCGAAAAGTGAGGTAGAAAGCATATTACAGGCATATCACGCATCATTACATGGGGGACACTATGGGAGTGAAAGAACGGCTGTGAAAGTTCTCCAAGCAAGTTTTTACAAGCCCACATTGTTCAAAGACGCACATCAGTGCGTGAAAAACTGTGATAGATGTCAACAAGTGGGAAATATTTCGAAGCAGAACGAGATGCCACTAAACATAATTTTGGAAGTCGAGGTTTTTGATGTATGGGGAATCGACTTTGTGGGGCCATTTATGTCGTCGTTCAGTAATTTGTATATCCTATTGGCAGTCGACTATGGGTTAAAATGGGTTGAGGCAGTCGTGCTACCAACGAATGATGCGAAGGTTGTATTGAAATTCTTGCAAAAGAATATCTTCACACGATTCGGCACCCCAAGGTCAATTATCAGTGATAAGGGGAGCCATTTCTGCAACAAGTACTTCACCACTCTCTTAACTAAGTATGGGGCCAACCATAGAATCGCCACAGCCTATCACCCCCAGACGAGTGGCCAAGCTGAAGTATCTAACCAAGAAGTGAAGAGAATCTTGGAAAAAGTCGTCAACCCGAATCGAAAAGATTGGTCATTGAAACTAGACGACGCCTTGTGGGCGTATCGGATCGCTTATAGGACCCCAATTGGCATGTCTCCACATCAGTTAGTCTACGAAAAGGCATATCACCTTCTAGTAGAACTCGAACATAAAGCATATTGGGCGATCAAGAAACTCAACTTTGATTTATCAGCAGCAGGAGAGAAAAGACTTTTGCAAATCAATGAGCTAGATGAATTTCGCCTACAAGCATACGAGAATTCAAAGTTGTACAAAGAAAAAGTCATGAAATGGCACGATCAGAAGATAATGGACAGAAAGTTTGAACCGGGCCAGTCGGTGCTTTTATTCAACTCTCGGTTGAAACTCTTTCCTGGGAAACTGAAATCTATGTGGTCGGGGTCATTCACCGTCAAAACTGTATTTCTACACGGCGCCATTGAACTCTATAGTCGGGATCCTACAGAAACATTCAAAGTGAACGGCCAATGCCTCAAGCATTATTGGGGAAGTGGCGTCGATCACCAGGCGACCTCGGTCGACCTTGCCGAGCCAATGTGAAACAGGGAGTAGTCAGACTGAACGACTTAAAATCAAGCGCTCGATGGGAGGTAACCCATCCTTTACGTTCATTTTTTATACATAGATGTCAATTAGTTGTAATCATGTATATTAAGTGGTAATTATTCTTAATAATGCGGGTTGAAATGGTATTCGCTGTAGGAATAGGCAAAGTCTAGAAACTATTCAAGCAAATCATCATGGGGAAAACTTCAATGCAACATAGAAAGCCTACTCAAGCTCAAATCTAGCAGAAAAACTCAAAAAAGGGCAGCATAGAAAATGTAAGAGGCCCGCTCCTGCGGGCTTTTCAGGTCTAATTTCCCCACCCCCGCGGGCTTGCCAGGCTTAAAATGCCCGCCCCGGCGGGGGGTCGGCAGTTTTGGTTTTTAAAAACACATATAGCACTCAAATTGAAGCCTATCACAACACAACCCAAAACCCTTACCTGCAGAAAGAGCTCCACAAACCTGCAAGTTCCATACCCATCTTCACTTGGTAGTTTAATCATCTACAAATCAAGCAAAGTGGACCAAAGATTCCAACCTCCACTCATCATCCGAACACATACAACGGCAAGGGGCTTGAAATTAATTGAAGGCAATTGGGTCAAACTCTAAACATCAATCAATACTTGAAGCAACTCATCAATCTTATTGGTAAGACTACAACAATTAGACCTTTGATTGAATTGTCATAGAGAATTGGTTGATTAGGGCAATCAAGTGTCCAAAGAAAAAAATATTGGGATATTTCTTGTTTGGGTTCTGAATTGGTAGTTCACAATTGTTATACTTGTTATATCTTGCTTGAGATTGGTTGTGAGAGAGGAAATTGGGGAAAGAACAAGAAGTAAACATCACCACCATCACACTCCTTTGGCATTGTACACCACCTGTTCGATAAAAGGTCGCAACCACAAGTCACAAGAAGTTCATTAATTTTGCGTAAGTGATACATCATGCCACCACAAGCACCGAAGAGACAGAAGCGTGAGGGCTCGTCCACCCCCGCTAAACCCTATGAAGGAAGAAATACCAAAGTGCGTTCGTCGCCGACCGATTTGAGTACTTGGCGGCAGAAGCACTAGTACCTGAACGGGGCCTTAGACCTAATGCTTTGGATGAAGATATGAGGGTACAAATCATAGAACAAGGTTGGGACACTTTCATGGATCAGCCTAACGTGGTAGTGGTATCCATAGTAAAGGAGTTCTATGCAAACGCAGAGGACATCGCTCCTTTCAAATAATTCATTCGGCAAAAAATGGTTGATTTCAGTGCCAAGGCGGTCAATGATTTCTACAACCTACAACCGCCGGCAGTTTGTCAGTATGCTGAGTTTAGAGATAGCAGGTCTGATTATGATCAAATCCTCACCAAAATATGCAAGCCCGACATAGTTTGGGAAAAGGGCAAAACAGAGGGCACGTTAATCATGAGCTCAAGTTTGAGAAAGTACGAAAAGATATGGTATGCTTTCCTGTGTGCCAAGCTACTGCCATCAATACATACGAGCGAGATTACCAAGGAAAAAATCTCACTGTTGTATGCGATCGTCAAGAATTTAGACATTAATATTGAGACGATCATCAGTTTCTCGAATCACCTCTATTTGAGAGGGCCCATGTCGGGAGGATTACCACATCTATCCCTTATCACTGGGTTGTGTAAGCATGCAGGTGTCAGGTGGGCAGATGATGAGCCGCTTCAGCCACCACTGCAGCTTCTGGACAGGGGGATGATCGCCCGATTTGGCTACAGGATCCTACAGCCTCGGATACGGAAGAGGAAGAGGCCATGGATGTAGATTATGTAATGCCTGAGGAGGATGAATTCGAAGAGGGCAGACTACCTGAAGAGGGGGAGGCCACCACGTCGAGCTCTTCTCGCTCGGCGAAGTTCATGTTTAGTTCACAGTTCTGAACTCTTCAGCAACAGTTGGATGAGCAGCGCAGGTTGGATGACAAAAAGAGAGACCGGCTGGCGGAGAGGCAAAGCCACATGTTCAACACTCAGAATAATTTCAACGCCGCGGTCGCTGAGGCATTTGCGCGACTCAATACATCCTCTGACCCATTTCAGTTCCTGACTCCACGGCCACTTCCCTGCTATCCACCTTCGGATTCTGATGTGCAGGTGGTTGAGCAGGATACATGAGTTGTCAGGGAAGTCCTCTAAGCTTAATTTCATTTATTTTCCCAATGAGGACATTGCGATAGTTAAGTTTGGGGGGTTGTATACTCTTTGTCATGATATTGTTAAAACATTGCATGTTGTTAGGTTTGCATAGTAGTTAGAATATTTCATATTAGTGTAGCTTATTTCTATGTTTTAGTAGTTTATTTAAGTGTTTTTATGCTTATAAAAAATTGAATAAAATTAGAAAAACACAAAAAGAGTCGTTAGTTAGGATTGCATAAGTCGAGTATGTCAGTATGTATGAAGTAATCATAGCCAGTGATGAGATTGAACTTATATAGAACTTGAACAGTAATGATAACTAGGACATAGATGTAATTTCAGACCTTTACATGAATCATTGCATGTTTGACACTGTTGTACTGGTTAGCACGTTAGGATGACATGTAGTCCAACTTCGGTTGGATAGTCACATAATTGACGTCTGGAAAGAAATTGGGCTTTAATGACAGAAATTCAGTAAACTGGTAGTAATTACTACGACTAGGCCGAAACCTAAGTTTGGAGGAAAATATAGGAGCTATCTAAAAAGAAGAGAAGAAAAGAAAATGAAAAAAAATTGAAAATCTGAAGAAAAAAAAAAAGAAATGAAACTTGTGAATAAACACCATGACTCGTGTAGTTTCATGGCCGTTGATACTCCAGTAAGTACGCCTTAGGGGATGTTTTTACACCCAACGCCCTAAAGCCATGTGGTTTGGGAGTCGTTGGTCGAAAGCTCGCTACATGGGTATCACTGAAAAGCCTAAGGGAACTAGACATTGCACAGTCATGAGTAGAATAGAACTATGGGAAAACGAGCAAAATGCCCCCGTAAATGAATAAAGATAGAAAGTCTCCCATACTGACTTCCGACTTGGTTGATGTTGAGTTGTGTTTGCATTACCTTGTTTACACGATTCCTTGAGTTAAAGCTGTATTTTCTTTCTAAGATGCGTATTATGTGATATATTTGAACTGTAGTTGGTCACATTGTTGTCAAGCACACACACACTGCATCAGTGTTAGCAGGTATGGATTCATAGATTGGTTTGACTTGTGGATATGTCTTTGGTTGAATTTGTTGTTTATATCTGTTGTGATTTGTCAGAGGCAATATTGGTTAGCTTGATACGCTCTGACATTTGTATTTGTATTCATCTTAGTTAGTTCATATGCATTATTTTGCTTGAGGACAAGCAAAGTCTCATGTTTGGGGGTATTTGATGAGTTGGTTGTATACCTACAAATCTATGACCTTTAGAGCCTGATTCTTGGCTACTTCAAGAAGTTTTATTATCATTTTACTCTATTTTTTCATTGATTAGTGTAGGACGCAAGATAAATGAAAACAGAACTTGAAGAGCAAATTTTGGCTGGACATGAATGTGACACCTACTGGGGCGGGCCTCCATAGAGTAAAAACCCCACTGGGGCGGGTGTGCAGCAGCTGGTAAACAGAAGTGACAACCGCCGGGGCCAGCGTGCCAAGGCAGAGAACCCCGCTGGGACGGGGGTATGCGTCTGATTATGGAGGTTTCCTTGTTAGCTTGGGATTCTGCAAAAAAAAAAAAAGGCTACGATTTGGTTTTCGATTAGAGGGCTATTTAGGGCTTACAGAGGGACATATATCATATATACTTAGCCTTACACCAGCCCTAATTTGGGGAGATTGACTTGAAGAAAATTAAAGCACGGTTGAAGCACGAAGAACGCAAGGAGCATGAATAAGAGTGGTGATACAATTTTAGAGTTTATTTCTCTCTCTTCGTCTATACCTTGTATTCAGGATGTTATACACCTTGTGGATTTCGGTTTTTATTTCATTCATGATGAACTAATTCTATTTAAGCCTATAACGGATCTTATTATGTAATGCCGGATTGATTTGCTTTCAATTTAGTTTATGGAGATTATTTCCAGGTTATTTGCTATGGTTTGTGCATAACTTATATATTTGCTTGATCACTAATTATTCGTTATCCCATATGAATTCGAGAGATGACATATGGGATTAGAACTGGCCATAGTGACATATATTTATGATTTCTACAGTAGTTAGGATTCATAATTAATGTGTAGGATAGAGATATCTATGCATCATACGTAATCTGAAAAGAACTTGATTTTAAACCTTTTTCAATTATAATTCACATAGAGATATAGTGAGTTAGTTAATTAAGGTGTCTTGCTTAATTCTATTAATTGTGGATTTTAGTGAGTATGGATTAAATGTATTGAGAGACGGTTATATCTACTTTTGTGTTCTTGGTTAATAATCTAGAATAATTAATATATACTAAAGGAAAGTATGTTATCTGAAGTGAAATAATAAGTGAAGTTATAAGCTTAATTCTCCGAAAACTTGTTAAATTCTTGGATTAGTGTCAATTATAGTTTAAGTAGTAGTTTCTTATAGAAATCATCATTTAATCATTGGTTTAATAAAGCTGAAATATTAAAAAAAATTGGTAAATGTTTGAATAAATTGTAATTATTGTCTCTGTGGGTACGATACTTGATCTTATCATTATATTGCTTGTTAACCACGTACACTTGCGTGTAGCGCGTATAGCTTTTACCCAACACCGACGTTGCAGCGCTAGGTTCTATGTTTTGGTCGGCGCTGCGGCGCCAGACCTAAAACTCAGTTTTTCTTCTATGTTTTTCTGCATGATCAAACCGCTAACTTTGCAATCTCGTAACTTCTTCATTCCAACTCGGAATGAATCCGTTCTTAAGCCTACTTCTTGCTCCCATTACAAAATACAAATCCCTCCGGACAGAATTATTTTTTGAATTCTTTAACAAGCCTTAATCTTGGCTCAAAAGTCATTCTTCGCTCAGCTTTTCAACTTCGCGTTAAATTTTTATTTCTCCATAACTTACTCATCCGAACCCGGAATGAGTTCGTTCTTGAGTTCACGACTAACATTTTTCATGTTCTATAACATTCTTATGAAACCCTAATTATTCGAGATCATTAGCTTACTTTCTAAATTCATCCAAAAATCATAGTAAACTACGATTTCAACTATTAACGTCTTTTACTAAAATTTTCGTCATAATTTCGTTATAATATATTTTTATTCCGTTCCAACAGGAACATCTCTCACACTTCTATATCTCCTAACCAAACATATATCAACTAACTTATATATGATAGTTTTAAATTTTTCCATCAACAACAAGCTCTAAGGATGGTTTTAAATTTGTCTATCAACAACTCGTTCTTCATTTGTTATTCATCGTTCTTTGTTCGTTCTTCGTTTTTAATCGATATTTTAATTATGATTTCACTTTAACATGCATATTCATGTTTTAAGTCCACTAATTCTTTCTTATTTACCCAGAACATACTATGATTCAAGGGAATCATTCAACAACCACCAATAGAACTGTAATAACCAAGAATTTCTATGCTGCATTGTAACTAAATCTATTAATTAATCTGTGATATATTATAGATGACTAAGTGATTATATGAATAATATGATATAGGTATTTAAAGGAAGTCTCACTAATAAGTTAAATAAGTTAGTGGACTAACCTAAGTATTTTAATAACCCAGAAAATTGAATTAAGGTGTTAAACCCTAATTACATACTGAATAAACTTGAATACGGCAAGTCTAATTAGGTTATGCAAGTGAAATAACATTATTGATTGATAAGAATATGTAAATATCAAAAATAATGAGTATTAGTTCAAGAAATAATAAATTAAGAAGCGTAAGTTATTTAAACAAGCTCAATTATTTATTTAAGCATTGGACTTGTAGATAAATTGATTTAAGATCAATTAAACTATTAAACTAGCTCAATATAACATGTATAAAACAAGAAAAATGCAAGCCCAAAAAGAAATTAACTAAAAGCCCTATATTGGCCCATTTGAGAAGGGATAATTTAGTCATTAGATAAGCATAATATAAAACAAAAATGGAGGAGAGATAAGGCCCATGTGGACGAAATTATTGGGAGAGGAGAATGGGAGGTGTATGTGATGATTAGTTACTTTATTAGGTAGTTTACTTTATTAGGTGTTGATTTTTTGTTTGATCATCATCTTTGTTCTTTCTTGCAAGTTACCATTTACTTAATGATGAGAGAAAAAAGAAAGCAAGACGGTGGAGATAATGTATAGATATATAATATATATCTATACTTTTCATTCTAAGTAAATTAAGTATACCATTTTTTTTCTCATTTTATTTCTTAAGTTAACTAAGAGAGAGAAAGCAAAGAAAGAATTAAAGAGAGAGAGATAGCATTCGGTGGGAAGAAGAGGAAAGAAAGGGAGTTTGAGCTTAATGCACCCAAGATTTATAACTTACTACTAATGGAAAAGGAAGGAAGCTAGGAAAACAAGGTATAAACCTATTTTCTAAGTTATATTCTCTTCTGTTTTAATGATTTAATGAAAAAGGAAGTTTATGATATAGAAGTTTAAAACCCTTTAATCTATATATTTTGTATAGATTAACGTATGGATCTAACTAATTTAAGTGTTTGAAAGTGGATCAAAAGGAAAAAATGAAACTAGGTTTCTAGAAAACTAGAAAATCCTAGCTTTCTCTCCCTTAGATCAACTAGTATGTTAGATCTACACCTTCTTTCCGTGATCCGTCAAACAGGGGTGCTAGATATATGAGTTGACTAATAAACTCAAGTGGTTAGCACTCAAAAATCACGTGTTGAAAAGTTGTGGGACGAGTTTTAGTCAAAATGGTCCATGAAGTGGACAAAAGGGGTAAAAAGTTTTTTGATCAGTCTGCCACAAGGGCATTTTTGTCAACTTTTTTGCTTTAAAAATTCTATGAAAATTTAGAGGTTTAATATCAGAGGTTATGTAGATTCTGTAAAAATTTGAGAAATTTTGGACATACGAAATAAGAGTTATGAATTTTACGGCCAAGGACTATTTTTAGAAATCTACCCAAATAACTCTCTGTGTGTGAGTCTAAAAATTATTAAATTTTTACTGGAAGTACATGTATATAATATAAGCATACCCTGAAATCTGTGGAGATAATTTCGATTTATGAAAAAATTTGACAATATTTGGCTATTTTGGACTATTTAAATATAGTAAATGAATTTTAAAAATTTTCAGAAAAATATATTTTGCATGAGGGGATTATATATAGTTGCTTTCCAGAAAATAAATGGTTTTGATGATGTTTTACTATTTTTCTTATAAATGATGGTATATGGATAAATAAAATAAATTAAATATATGATGTGAAAAATATGAAAAATAAGGTTTTACAACTTGAGACCCTTAAGCATGGTTTATGCAGATTTTTCATGAAGGTTTCGGTCAGTTGTTAAGAGTTGTTATGTTTATGAAGTTTTAGAATGCTTAAAAAGAATTACTTAATAAAAGATAAATAATTAAAATAAATTATTTATTAATTGATTAAATGATTTAAAATATATTTACATAACTAATGATATTGGGTGAAAATATTATTAGTAGTATTTGACTTGAATGTTATTAGAAAGTTAATAACATTAGCTTAAAATATTATTACATAATTAATAATATTAAACGAGAAATTAAAATAAAGAATTAAGATATTTTAAATTTTATTGTTGAATTTGGTATTCAAGAAAATATATTATGTATGTAGTAGACTGAAATGAGAATTCAGGGTGCTGAATTGGATTTCGAGTTGCTGAAATAATTTCGGTTTACTGAGTTTAATTTTGGACCGCTGAAATTATGATTTCAGGATACTGAAATGTAATCTGGTTTACTAAAATAGTATTTTCAGTTTACTGAAATATTATCTAGTTACTATGATGATATATAAAGGGAAAACTTATAAGTATAAGTTATGACATGATTAAAAGATTATCAAAGTATAAAGTAACACTAAAACTTTAATGTAATGTCTAATACTTAACTATATGTTTGAATATTAGAAAATTTAATATAAGATGATGAGATTATAAGTGAGTTATGTTATGACTAATTTAAAGATCAATTATAGGTCTTTTCTCTAAGAAGTTAAAGTAGATTGCATAGCAATAGACTACGATTGAGGCAAGTTCTCTAACTCAAATTTGAGTTATTTTCAAAGCATGTTAGTGAATAATTGTTGATGATTATTCACATCCATATTGATTGTTGATATTCGCACTTTGTGCAATTGAATTCCTGTTCTATTATTATTGAACTCTGAATTAGTTAAAGTTCTTTCATTCATGAACTGTTTATGATATGAATCTATGCTAGTTGTATCAGCTAGATCAAGCATGCTTAAATTTGTTAAATCAAATATGTTTTGAAAGCGGTGTCTAACCAATTGAAATGGTAAGGACTCGTGACTGAGAAAAAGAATAATTTTACTAAAGCATTATTGAAAAATAATTGTTGCTAGTATACTGAGTGATTATGCGTATTTTATAGGGTATGAAAGGCTGATCCCCTTGATTACCAAAACTTATTAAAAGGACCGGTTTAAATACTGACAATCTTAGTATATGTTCATTGTTATTTCAAACCACTCAGCCTCTGATATTCAATTGTTCGAATATTCAGTTATTAAGATTTAATTCATTTTCTTTCACTATTCATTTATCTGATTGAACTTCAAAAGTTAAATTCTTTTCTAATCATGATATATCTTCTTCATATTTGAACTTGCTAATCAAATTAGTTGCTTACCCTTGCTATATCATGACATTTATTTCAGCTAAGCCCGAAGGTTCGAGTAAGAAAGACAAGGGCAAGGGAAAGGTCCAAAAATAGTTAATATAAGTGTTTATATGATACACTATGTTAATGATTATGTAAACCTTTTGTGTTACTATATGTAATTAAGGTACTCTTAAGTTAAGGTAATAAACCTTGGAATATTATATAAGACTTTATTGTAATGAACAATATACGTTTATTATTCTGAAATAGTTATAGAATGCTTATGATGATGAGGTATCGTGAGCACTGAATTCGAGGTTAGAGAACCCGGATTTGGGGGCGTCATAGGTTGGTATCAGAGCTTTAGGTTATAAACATTAGGATGCAAAACCTAGGTTATAACCTTAGAATAAAACTCGTATAGAGTATCCTAAGAGATGGATTGTGGAGATTCATCTAGTATAGATTGTACATAATAAAATATTATTTTATTTTATCAATGAATATATTTTATTGTGATACTGATGTTGTGTTTGTTTGGTTATAGGATGCCTGAAGAAAGGCAGGATAGCCATTCGGTTGAGCAAGAGCCGATAGATCCTGTAGAGGAGCAAGCTGAAAGCGATGATTACGACGAAGATATGATGGTTGTGGATTTGTTTGAAGAGAATATGGCACTGGAGAATAGAGTGAGACAGTTGGAGCAGGAAAACACGACTCATCAGTTTAATGAAATGCAATACAAGGAGTTAGCGTACCAGGCTCAAGCAGAGCTTGCAGAGGTGAAGGTCCAGTTTCAAGGATAGATGACCTCGGCTCAACAGATGGTTGATGTGAATGCTGAACTGAGGGAAAGACTGGAACAAGAAGAGGTAAAGCTGGGTGTTTTGAGAGTTGAGCATCAGGCGATAAGTTTTGAGTTTGATTTGGAGATTGCCGACAAGATTAGGATTGGAGAGGCATGGGTTAGAGCAACGAGGATGGTTTACCAGCTGGAGTTAGCTTTGGACGAGAAGGAGGTCAGGTTAGAGTCTCTGGGACGGGCGTTAGATGCAGCATACGCAGTTTCCAGGGTTGGAGAAAGAAGGCAGCATTTTGAGATCGGCGAGTCTAGCCGGTCAGTGCGTGTGATTAGAGATGCACTGCAGGCGCAGGAGCATGTCCAAGTGGAGGTGCCTCTACCTGACAGCCAATGAGATGTGTTGGTTGTGATGATGTATATAGATGCAATAGTACCCTTTTGTTTAGCAGGGTTAGAATATGTATGATGTAAACCTCTAGCTGTGTGAGGTTGTATGTAAATATGATGTATCCCCATCTTAGTTGTGTAGGGGAGTATGTCTTTTGATAGATCCCATATATGGATGTTTAGAATGGGATAGTTAGAATTTATAGATATATGCCAGGCATATAAGTGTAAGACACTGAAAATTTGGTATATGAATATAAATGCGCTATTATAAGTAAATGTTTGATTAAGTAGATAAGTCTTGAGAATGAAGATAGTAAGTTATCTCCGTAATAATTTCAAAGTTTATTTAGTTGAATGTGTTGTTTCGGCAAGCTAGATTGGATAATTCAGCAAGCTAAAGAAGTTATTTCAGCAAGCTGAAATGGATAGTTCAGCAAGTTGAACATTATGATAATGTGATTGTTAGAGTTTAAATTACATGTTGTATTTTAAATACCTATAATATATGACATATAGTGAAACTCGAAGTAATAATATAAGATTTTGTCTAACCAGATAATGCCGCCAAGACGACAAAACTGTAACTAGAGGGAGGAACGTTCTATGAACAATGAAAGAGATCAAGCTGACCTATTGCAGAACTTCGCAAATATGATAGCTCAAGCTATGCAGACTCGTGCACCTGCAGCAAGGAATCAAGCGAATAATAGATTAGAAAATTTTAAAGATTTGAAGATTTGAAGGCGGTAGGACAGCCAGAATTCAGCGAAACCACGGACCCGATAGAAGCTCAGACATGGGTGAAAGAGATGGAAAAATCCTTTATCATTGCTAGGGTGGTCGAAGAGCAAAAGACGGCTTTTGCTACCTACTTGATGAAAGGTGAGGCTAATTACTGGTGGGAGTCGAACCAAGATAGAGCATGAACGGAAGAAGTAGCATGGACAAGATTTCAGGAGTTGTTCTTTGAAAACTATTTCTTGGAGGGCATCCAAGCCAGGATGGAGGTGAAGTTTCTGGAATTGAAGCAAGAGAACATGTCATCTGCCGAATATATAGCAAAATTCAATGAGCTATCCAGATTTGCACCTCATCAGGTGGATACAGAAGTACAGAATGTGCGTGATGAGTGGTATTTATATCGCGAATCAGATTCTCTGAAGCTTAAGACGCTGCTTGTTTTATGTTATTTGTTTTGCTTTTATATATTTTTTGTTGTTATTATGCTTATCCTGTATGATACAGGACTGTTTAGGTCATTTCCAGCGTATAGGGGCAAAATTGCCATTTTTACCCTCTGGCGCCGCAGCGCCAGAGCCTTGCCTTTTCCTCGCGCCGCAGCGCAGCCTCCTTGTCCAAGCTGACGTCATCTGGCGCTGCAGCGGCCCTGCTCCTTCATGAGCTCGTGCTGCAGTGTGAGTGCTAGTGTTTTTAAGCCTATATGGCGCCGCAGCGCCACCCAACAGCTTTAGTCTCCGCGCCGCAGCGCCACCTCTGGTGCCCAGCCAGTGACTCGCTTTTAATGACCTAAAGCAAGAGCAGTAAAGGGGGAGAGACGGATAGAAAAGAAAGACGGCGGCGAGAAGATTGATTACAGAAAGTGACAACAGAGTAGTATTAATTAGTTTTTAGAACAGAAAGAAGCTGTGCTTCAAGGGAGAATAGTTATTGCATCCTACACAGCTCAGGAGTTATGCGGAGAATAGAAGAATTGGAGACAGAAAACCTCACAACAGGAGTTTTCTTATTCCAAATCTCTTCTTTATTTGTGTATTACTGAGCAATGTTGAATGTTATAGAAATGTGTATTTACACCATGGTTATGAACTAATTCCTTTTTAGGATTGCAATGTAACCTATTGTTTAGCCTAACTAACTTTATCTCCTATTTATATTAATGAATCATTTTGGGAATGGGTTGTTGTATTTCTTGCTTATTGACTGATTACTTGACAAAGTTTTTGGTATTGATATTAATGGATATTGAAAAATGGACATTAATATCTAGCTTTTAAAATACAAGAACACTTGTTATGACCTTGCCCAAGGGAATGTGTGCATAAACTGCTTAATAGGATAGACATATCTCTATTTGCCTTGTGTAGCCTTGAGACTAAGCTTAATGACCCTAGTCTAGTTATTTTCATCAATAGACATATTGTGATTCATCTAGCTAGGGATGTGCATTTGGCCTTCGACAGAAGCGTATGCGTAGTTCTATTCTCGGCTGACCATTCCTTGATTCGTTTGTAATGTGGAGAGTTAGGAGATTAGGCGATGCATTAGGGGAATTATAATCCTAACTTGACTCCCTAGTACAACTACTTCTCTTACCTCCTTTAGTTGTAATAACATAGTTTAACATACCATCTCTAATCACTTGTTTAGATAAGACAGTATAGAACTTACATTAGTATTTGATTTGCACTTAAGACTTCTTCCTCGTGGGTACGACACTCCACTTATCTTATATTACTTGTTGACCGCGTATACTTGCGCGTTAATTGTCGTTACATAAATTGGACAACAAGTTTTTGGCGCCATTGCCGGGGACTTAGTACTATTTGTTATCAATATTAAAACTAAGTCAATACGATCTTAATTTAGACTGATATTATCTGTTTAATTTTCCTTTCATGTGATCTCTACGGCGTATACCACCTTGAAGGGGTCGGAACATAATACCTCTCGATCCCGAGGTTGATAGAACGTACAGACTCCTACAGAGAGAAAAAACTCGGGACATACATACTCCTATTACAATGGCTGAGGAACTTCAGAAATCTTCAAGGGAGCATGCTATGCCTCACATCGCAGATTTGCAAGCGAGCATCTTCAGGCCAGCAATCCAAGCAAACAATTTTGAGATCAAGCCAGGCACCATCCAAATGTGCTCCAATATTCAGTTTGGGGGATTACCAAATGATGACCCCAAAGATCACTTGATGAACTTCTTGGAGATCTGCGATACGTTTAAGTGCAACGGAGTGTCTGACAATGCCATCAGACTCCGATTGTTTCCATTCACCTTGAAGGACAAGGCCAAGAGCTGGCTACATTCACTTCCGTCAGGCTCCATTACCACATGGGATGACTTGGCTCAAAAGTTCGTGGCGAAGTTCTTCCCACCCGCTAAAACTGCCAGGCTCAGGCTCGAAATTACCTCTTTTATCTAGTTTGAGTCAGAGTCTTTGTACGACTCATGGGAGCAATTCAAGGATCTTCTGAGAAAATTCCCCCACCATGGACTGCCAGAATAGCTTCCCATCCAGACATTCTATAATGGGTTATCCGAATCTACTCGTTCGAGTATAGATGCCGCTTCTGGAGGAGCCTTCATGTCTAAGCATCACACAGCGGGGTATGAATTGGTGGAAATAATGGCGGCCAATAATTATCAATGACCAAATGATAGGCAGGCCCATAGAAGTGCAGCAGGGATATATGAGGTTGACCCAGTCACACAATTTGCGGCTCAGGTTGCAGCGTTAACAAAAAGACTCGACACTATGGGAGTGCAAGCTGTGCAGAATGTTCAGAGTGTCGCAGTGTCGTGTGAATTGTGTCAAGGGAGCCACCCAACTGATTAGTGTGCCATAAGCCCCGAGTCAGTTCAATTTGTTTCCAACTACGGGCGGCAGCAAAATGCAAGTCTCCCCACTCATTATCATCCGGGCTTGAGGAATTATCCAAACTTTTCTTGGGGCAACACAAATAGCAATCAAGCACAACCTCCGACCACCAGGCCTAATTTCTCAAACCCTCTGGGTTTTCAAGCTCAAAATTAGTACAACCAACAACCACAGAGTTCTCATAATCAGTTCCACCATCCACCACCTCAACAGGAAAGAAAACCTAGTTTGGAAGATCTCTTGTCACAATATATTTCCCAAAATAAGACAAGGAGCGGTAATCAAGAAGCTTCCATCCGGAACCTTGAAGTCCAAATGGGACAGTTGGCCTCTGCTTTGAACAGTTGTCCGCAAGGCACATTGCCGAGTGACACTGATGTCAACCCGAAACGGGATGGGAAGGAACACTGCAAAGCAAGTACACTCCGGAGTGGGAGAACTATAAATGAAAATGGTGGAGAGAGCCCTATAGTGCAAGAAGAAGTGACTATAGAGGAACCTATTGTGGAGCAGAGTGATGATAAGTCTAGGGGTGAGGTAAATGCTCAAGATAGCCCTTCATCACCAACCCCTACAGTGAACATAGCTAGTCCTCCTATCCCACAGTTTCCATTCCCCCAGCGCCTGCAGAAATAAAAGCTTGATAAGCAATTTTCTAAGTTTTTAGAAGTGTTTAAGAAGCTTCACATAAACATCCCGTTTGCAGAGGCGTTGGAGAAAATGTCGAGCTATGTCAAATTCATGAAAGACATATTGTCGAAGAAGAGGAAAATGGGAGATTATAAAATCATGGCTCTGACAGAGGAATGCAGTGCCATTCTACAGAACAAGCTTTTGCCAAAACTAAAAGATCCTAGAAGTTTCACGATTCCATGCACTATCGAGGACCAATTCATTGGCAAGGCCTTATGTGATTTGGGGGCGAGTATAAATTTGATGCCTCTGTCAATATATAAGAAGCTTGGGCTAAATGAAGCCAAACCCACAAGTGTTACCTTGCAATTGGCGGATAGATCTCTCACCTACCCGAAGGGGATAGTAGAGGATGTGCTTGTCAAGGTGGACAAGTTAATCTTCCCAGGCGGACTTTATTGTCCTGGACTTTGAGGAAGACAGGTAGGTCCCAATAATACTGGGCAAACCATTCTTAGCAACGGGGACAACCCTTATAGATGTGCAGAAAGGGGAGCTGACTATGAGAGTACAGGATCAGGAAGTAACTTTCAATGTGTTCAGGGCAATGAAATATCCGAACACCCCTGAAGACTGCTTCCAGATTAAAGTGATTGATGATACAGTCAGGGAAGTATTCTCATAAACATATATGACAGACCCTTTAGAAGCTACACTAACAGGTACCAGTACTATGGAAGAGGCCACCCATGTTGAATGTGCTAACTGGCTGGATGCACCCTAGAGATCTACACAGTTCCAAAGACAGTTTGAGTCTCTGAATGATCCAGAAGCATCTACTTCCAAGGCCTAACCATTAATTGTAGAACCTCCTGTCCTCGAGTTAAAACCCTTGCTCAATCATCCGAGGTCTGCATACGTAGGGGAATCATCCACTTTGCCTGTTATAATATCTACATCGTTAGATGAATGCCAGGAAGAGAAGCTACTGCTAGTGCTTAAACAGTATAAAACGGCACTGGGGTGGTCGATTTCAGACATTAAAGGGATCAGTCCATCCCTTTGTATGCACAAAATTCTACTGGAGGAAGGATCCAATCCGACCATTGAACATCAGAGGCGGTTGAACCCAATAATGAAAGAGGTGGTCCGGAAGGAAATCATTAAGCTGTTAGATGCGAGCATTATCTACCCCATCTCGGACAGTCCTTGGGTCAATCCCATTCAGTGCGTGCCAAAAAAAGGCGGCATGACGGTAGTAGCCAATGAGAATAACGAGCTTATTCCAACCAGAACGGTGACTGGATGGAGGGTATGTATGGACTACAGAAAGTTGAACAAGTCCACCTGTAAGGATCACTTTCCTCTACCATTTATTGATCAGATGCTCGATAGACTTGTTGGGCATGATTTTTATTGTCTGCTAGATGGTTATTCTGGATATAATCAAATTTCTATTGCTCTCGAAGATCAGGAGAAACAACGTTCACATGTCCGTATGGGACCTTTACCTTTCAAAAAATGTCATTTGGGTTGTGTAACGCTCCTGCAACATTCCAACGTTGCATGATGTCCATCTTCTCTGACATGGTCGAAAAGACCCTCGAGGTTTTCATGGATGATTTTTCTGTTTTCGGGAGTTCATTTGATAACTGTCTGGTGAATTTGACTGTTGTTCTCCAAAGATGTGTTGAAACTAATCTTGTATTTAATTGGGAGAAGTGCCACTTCATGGTCAAGGAGGGCATTATTCTGGGCCATAGAGTATCTGATGGTGGTATCGAGGTAGACAAGGCTAAAATTGATGTCATTAATAGTCTACCACCGCCTACATCAGTGAAAGCGGTTAGGAGTTTTCTTGGACATATAGGATTCTATAGGCGGTTTATCAAGGACTTCTCAAAGATAACCAAACCGCTATCTTCACTATTGGAAAAGGATATGCCTTTTCAGTTTGATGAAGCCTGCCTCAGAGCATTGAATTTATTGAAGGAAAAATTCATTTCGACTCCTATTGTGGTAGCTCTTGACTAGACTTTCCCATTTGAGCTCATGTGCGACGCCAGCGATTTTACAATTGGGGCAGTGTTGGGACAGAGAAGGGACAAAGTGTTCCACATGATCTACTATGCTAGCAAAACATTAACTGATGCTCAGTTAAATTACACCACAACCGAGAAGGAACTGCTGGCAGTGGTTTATGCTTTCGACAAATTCCGTTCCTATCTCATTGGAACAAAAGTGACCGTGTACACAGACCATTCAGCCATCAATATCTGATAGAGAAGAAAGATGCAAAGCCTAGGCTGATAAGGTGGGTCCTTCTTCTCCAGGAGTTCGATCTAGAGATCCTCGACAAAAAGGGGATAGAAAACCAGGTAGCAGATCACTTGTCGAGGTTGGAAAACCCTCCTTATTCGGGAGATGCAGACAAAGACATCAATGATTTCTTCCCGGATGAACAATTATTTGTCGTCCAAAGCAAAGCCCCGTGGTATGCGGACTTTGCTAATTTTTTCGCTTGTCAAGTGCTTCCTCCCATCTTAAGGTATCAACGGAGGAAGAAATTCCTAAATGATGCAAAACAATACTTGTGGGACGAGCCCTTCTTATTCAAGCAGTGTTCAGATCAGATTCTGTGGAGATGTTTGCCAGAGGAGGAAATCAAAGGTGTGCTCCATCATTGTCATTCCTCAAATTATGGAGGAATCAGAGAGGAAAAGCTGCCTCGGCCCTATCCTCCTTCCTATAGGTTTCCCCCTTTCCCATTTTGGGGGCTAAAGAACTGCTGCTAAAGTACTCCAATCTGGGTTTTACTGGCCTACCCTGTTCAAAGATGCACACATATATGTGTCGCACTACGATAGATGCCAAAGGGTAGGAACCATCTCAAAAAGGCATGAATTGCCTCTGCAGAATATCCTTGAAGTAGAGTTGTTTAATGTATGGGGTATTGACTTCATGGGACCATTCCCGTCTTCCTACAACAATCTCTATATTCTTGTTGCGGTTGATTATGTCTCCAAATGGGTAGAAGCAGTCGCCTTGCCTTCTAATGATGCTAAGGTGGTGCTTAATTTCTTAAGGAAAAATATTTTCACTCGCTTTCCTCGGGCAATAATCAGTGATGAAGGGTCATATTTTTGCAACAAATATTTCGAAGCCCTTCTTTCTAAATATGGGGTGACCCATAAAATAGCCACAGGTTATCATCCGGAGATAAGTGGCCAAGCAGAGATCTCTAATCGAGAGGTCAAGCGTATCTTGGAGAAGATTATTAACCCTAATCGGAAGGACTGGTCAAAGAAGCTTGATGATGCCTTGTGGGCATACCGCACTGCTTATAAAACGCCTATCAGAATATCTCCGTATAGGCTTATTTATGGCAAGGCTTGTCATCTTCCTGTGGAGATGGAGCACAACGCATATTGGGCTATCCAAAAGCTCAATTTCGATCTGGATGTAGCGGGTGAACGAAGACTATTACAACTCAATGAATCAGATGAGTTTCGTCTGCACGCGTATGAAAACGCTAAGTTGTATAAGGAAAAGACGAAGCGGTGGCATGACAAGAAAATTGTCGAAAGGAATTTCGAACAGGGCCAGAAGGTGCTTCTTTTCAACTCCCAGCTAAAATTATTCCCGGGGAAGTTGAAGTCCCGATGGTCGAGGCCATTCACAATTGCTAAGGTATATCCCCATGGGGCTATTGAGGTCGAAGACCCTCACTCAGAAAAAACCTTCAAAGTCAATGGACAGCGTTTAAAACACTATTGGGGCGGTGAGGTCGATCGGCAAAACACCTCCATCACCTTGGGAGACCCGGTGTAAGGCGGGGTGAAAGTCAAGCCGACGACTCTAAATCAAGCGCTTAATGGGGAGGCCACCCCATCTCAGTATCAAAAATATCCTTATTGTTTTCATTGAGTGTTGTTTTCTTTAGTTATCATTAGTGCACTTGGTTTTCCTTAGAGTAATTGTAGATGCTGAATTAGTATATTAGTATGTTGGTATGTAGTATAATTGTTAGTATGATTAGTAGTCTATGGCTAATAGTTAGAATGTTTGTGTTAATTCACTGATATGGATGTTTGCCTGTGCAGGAAATCAGAAGGATGGCGCCGCAGCGCCGTGTTCATTACCCAAAAATTCCCTATCGCGCCGCAGCGCCAATCCCTTTAGAAAATTTCCCGCCGCAGCGTCGGTAAAAATTGATAGCTACTGGAGAGTTACGCTGCAGCGTTGAGGTTTTTAATTGAGTTTCGCGTCGCAGCGCCAAGAAGTCGCGCCGCAGTGCCTAGGATGACGTCACAGCCCCAAGGCAGATCTGAGGTCTCGCCGCAGCGCCATACACCGAGCCGCAACGCCAGTAGCGTGTTTTTGAGTTTAAATAAGGCTTTTGGGTTCCGTTTGCAGCAGTTCACTTCAGTTCCCCTTTTTTCTCTCAGAGACATCCCCCTTCTTCCAAAGAGTCGTTTGGCAAATCAACCGTCACCCTTCAATTTCTTACCATTTGGGGCCATCCAACCGTCGTGCAGTTACTCTCCTTCTGGCACCTACCTATTTATAAGCAGTATGAGGTAAGGAATTCTTCATAGAGCAAGAGTTTGGGATTTCGATTATTAAAAATTTTTCTTTGTGTCCTTGGAGTTTTGTTGACAATGGGTTCAAAGCAGCCTCGCACTAGTATAGGTCCTCCTCTGGTATCCAGAACCCCTCCTTCCCTTTGGGATGCTGTAAAATTCCCAAGTGAGGAAGCCTAGAAGCGCTATGCTCAAAATTTTTCAAAGCGGAGTTTGGTGCCTGAAAGAGGACTAAGGCCAAATGACAAGATGGACGGCGATATGAATTCCATGATTATGACTATGAAATGGATTCACTTCACCAAGCCGCCCGAGTCTGCAGTTATTTCGATGGTCAAGGAATTCTACGCAAATGCTAATGCTGATGGTCCTTCAACGGTGCCGGTTCGAGGTAAGTTGATCAAATTTGACAGTCATACCATCAATACTGTGTATGGGACTCCAAACTACGATGGTAGGGACTACCTGGAGCCTGGGATGTGGAGTTACAGTACAGATGAGATAATAACCAAGATCTGCAAGCCTGGTACTGTTTGGAAAACAAACGAATTCCACGGTGAAAAGAGCTCTTTCCCCCATCAAGCCTTAAGTCGTTATGGTAAGGCGTGGTACTCCTTCATTTGTGTCAATATCATTCCAATACGCCACCTGAGCAATGTAACAAGAGAGAAGGCAGTTCTGCTGTATGCAATTGTTATGGGGCTGAAGGTATATGTGGTGGTTCTTATCCAGGATTCAATTAAAAAGGCCATCAGGAGCAACGTCAATTTTGGACTCCCTCACCCGTCTCTAATCACACGTCTATGCAAAAGGGCGGGTGTGGTATGGGAGAAAGATGATATCACTCAGCCGCCTATGGCTGTCATTGATCATCACGTTATAGCCCGATATGGAGTATGGGATGGGGGACCTCCGTCGCACCCAAAGGGTCAAGGCTATTTACCGGGACCTCTGCCACCTCCCTCCTCTGAGACCGGTACCTCCGCTCAAGCGCCTGAGCCCCCATCTTCTGAGGCTATGCCACCCAGGGCCCTAACAAAGATTTTGAGCAGCCTTAACTTTCTGCACTGCAAGGTTAATACTGTGGCTCAATGGCAGAGCCAATTCAATCACTATCATACAGAGTTCGCAAATACAGTTTCCAGTATCTATTATGCCCAGGGAGGAGATGATGCAGAGTCCATGCCCTTTCAATTTTTAGAACCTCCGATTTTTGCGCCTTATCCACCACCATTTCCAGCCAGAGGGGAGGATCGCGAGGAAGGAGCCAGCGGGTGCCGATGATGATGACGATGATGATGATGCTGCGGAGGTTGAAGGCCAATGAGGACATTGGCAGATTTCAAGCATGGGGGAGATTCCTTTTCAAGTATTATTATATATGAATTATTGTTATGTTTCTTTTGGGCGGTATAGCCCCAGACTATGTTTTATTTATGCAGTGTTTGTGGATGTTTGTGGTTGTTTGATGTTTGTGGTTGTTTTTGGTTTATTTTGGGATGCATGTTAAGATGCATTAGTACGTTGGTTTTATTAAATATATATATGAATGTTTTGGTTTATAATATATGAATACTTTTGTTTTATATTGTATATAGTATTTTGCGATTGCGATAGATATCATGTCATTTTTGGTTGTTGTGTTTATAGCCATATTTTGGGGATTGCACAGATAATTGGTATACTTGATGCCATGTGTTATGGCTTTACCTTATTTTGGCAGGGTGCTTTTTCTTTTGTTACTTCTTGCCTAAATATTTTGATTAACCCTTTTATCCCGTTCTGTAACTGTATATATGCTGGGTGAGGGTGTTATAGCTATTAATTTTTTATCGTGGCTAATGACAGGCGCCTTGTAGTTATATCTTTCTTTTAGAGTCGTGTCAAGCATATATGAGCTAGGGGTGTGTTAATTCGTTAAATCGAGGCTGTTATTGATCCGTCCTTCTTAGCAAGCACCGACCAACTGTGTTAACTTTTTATTTTTCAAATTTAGTTTGCGTGTTGATTGCTTTGAGAGTATGTTCACTTTTATAAGCTTTCATTTTTACAAGGTAATAAAAGACTTAGATGCTTATACAGTTTTGGATCTTGGATTATGGCATGTTGACATTTTAAAATATATATATATATAATAAAAGAATAAAAAGAAAAGAAGATTGAATATCGAAAGTCTTGCGGTGGGTCGAAATGGAGCGTGAAATGCACTCGCCCATAAACGCAGGACCGATATTGAGATGGAGCATAAAATGCACTCGCCAAATAATCTTCGGATTTGGTAAAGTTTAAATTGGCTTATGTTGATTACAGTGACCTTTGATGCTCGAGTTATTAGATTCATAGGGGTGTTCTACACCTAGTGCCCTAAGCTTGGGAGTCACTAATCAAAAGCTCATTACTGGGTAGCTCTGAATAGTCCAAGGTAATTAAGGACTGTCCGATTCAAATTTTAATGTCTTCATGCTAGAGCCTTTTGATCCTTTCCTGCACTTGCATTTTAGTCTTAATGCTTATTGAATGTTTAAGTTATGAAGTGTGCATATTGGTATTAACAATCGACTGTACGATCTTATTTGAGCTATTTTTAGTTAGGATGGTTGGTCTCCACGCGCACACACATAGAATGGATCGAGTACAGTCTCATACTTGCAAATTTGATATTAAGCCCTCATTCATGTCGGTGTTTGTCCTATTCTCAGAGAGGTTCTATAATTGTGCTTAGAAGCCGTGGTAATATTCTATAGGAGTAGTTTCCATTCGCGTCTTTCAGTAATGTAGGTGTGGATGTTAGATAGTTTTCTTGAGGACAAGCAAAAGCTTAAGTTTGGGGGTATTTGATGAGTGGTATTTATATCGCGAATCAGATTCTCTGAAGCTTAAGACGCTGCTTGTTTTATGTTATTTGTTTTGCTTTTATATATATATTGTTGTTATTAAGCTTATCATGTATGATGCAGGGCTGTTTAGGTCATTTCCAGCGTATAGGGGCAAAATTATCATTTTTTACCCTCTGGCGCCGCAGCGCCAGAGCCTTGCCTTTTCCTCGCGCCGCAGCGCCGCCTCCTTATCCAAGCTGACGTCATTTGGCGCTGCAGCGGCCCTACTCCTTCATGAGCTCGCACTGCAGCGTGAGTGCTGGTGTTTTTAAGCCTATATGGCGCCGCAGTGCCACCCAACAGCTTTAGTCTCCGCGCCGCAGCGCCACCTCCGGTGCCCAGGCAATGACTCGCTTTTAATGACCTAAAGCAAGAGCAGTAAAGGGGGAGAGACAGATAGAAAAGAAAGACGGTGGCGAGGAGATTGATTACAGAAAGTGATAACAGAGTAGTATTAATTAGTTTCTAGAATAGAAAGAAGCTATGCTTCAAGGGAGAATAGTTATTTCATCCTACACAGCTCAGGACTTACGCGGAGAAGAGAAGAATTGGAGACAGAAAATCGGAGTTTTCTTATTCCAAATCTCTCATTTATTTGTGTATTACTGAGTAATGTTGAATGTTATAGAAATGTGTATTATCACCATGGTTATGAACTAATTCCTTTTTAGGATTGCAATGTAACTTATTGTTTAGCCTAACTAACTTTCTCTCCTATTTATATTAATGAATCATTTTGGGAATGGGTTGTTGTATTTCTTGCTGATTGACTAATTGCTTGACAGAGTTTTTGGTATTGATATTAATGGATATTGAAAAATGGACATTAATATCTAGCTTTTAAAATACAAGAACACTTGTTATGACCTTGCCCAAGGGAATGTGTGCATAAACTGCTTAATAGGATAGACATATCTCTATTTTCCTTGTATAGCCTTGAGACTAAGCTTAATGACCCTAGTCTAGTTATTTTCATCAATGGGCATATTGTGATTCATCTAGCTAGGGATGTACATTTGGCCTTCGACAAAAGCGTATGCGTAGTTCTATTCTCGGCTGACCATTCCTTGATTCGTTTGTAATGTGGAGAGTTAGGAGATTAGGCGATGCATTAGGGGAATTGTAATCCTAACTTGACTCCCTAGTACAACTACTTCTCTTACCTCCTTTAGTTGTAATCACATAGTTTAACATACCATCTCTAATCACTTGTTTAGATAAGACAGTATAGAACTTACATTAGTATTTGATTTGCACTTAAGACTTCGTCCTCATAGGTACGACACTCCACTTATCTTATATTACTTGTTGACCGCGTATACTTACACGTTAATTGTCGTTACATAAATCGGACAACAGTGCGTAGGTTTGAGAATGGATTGAAGCTATGGATATACAGCAAGGTTGCAGTGTTACAAATTGCTACATTTTCAGCGTTGTTGGTGAAAGCTATCATTGCAGAAGGTAGTAGTGAGGCAGTATCTAAATTCAACCAGGAGAAGAACAAGAAGAAGATTGAAAATGGACATCAGGGAGCCAGCAGTGGTGGCAGTAACAATAAGAAGCGCAAGTGGAACAGTAGTAATGACTCGGGAACTCAACAAGGGAGTACACCACAGAAGAAGCCAGCATATGTAAAGTGTGGAAAGAATCACTCTTGGGAGTGTATGAAGGGGAAGAATGTCTGTTATAATTGCAGTCAAGAAGGATATATTTCACCAAATTATCCTAAACCAAAGAAGGGAGGTTTTTTTTCATGTGGAGGAATGGGGAATCAATTTAAGGATTGTCCATTTAAGAAGAATATTGACGGAGGAAGTGGAAATAGGAGCAGTACCCCAAAGTTAACGATTAGAGGGCCAACGCAGCAAAGCAAGCCGACAGCTCGAACATTCAACATGACTGTACAAGACGTAGTTGCATCAAAGGAGGTGGTGTCAGGTATTATTCCGATCAATAATATAAATGCATATGTATTATTTGATTCGGGAGCTACCTGTTCATTTATGTCTGATGAATTTGCTAAAAGATTAAACTTACCCAGTGAAAAGTTAAAGAACCCAATGAATATAGAAGTTGCAAACAAAGATGTGAGTCCAGTAGAGCTTATCCATAAAAATTGTGGTGTGTAAATAAGGGGACGTAAGTTAAGCGTGAATTTGATTCCGATACGCTTAGGAGAATTTGATGTTATCTTAAGGATGGATTGGTTGTTTAACTATGAGGTAGTTATAGATTGTCAGAAGAAGAGTATACGCCTTAAGACACCAAGTAAGTCTAAGGTTGTATTTTATGGTAGCAAGTCGCCAAGACAAACAAGTTGTCTGACGATGATGCAGGCCAGGAGGATGTTACAAAAAGGATGTGAAGGTTATTTGGCTCATGTAGTGGATACATGGGTTGTGAATTCGAACATGGGACAGATACCTATAGTTAATGAGTTTGGGGATGTCTTTTCAGAAGAAATTTTGGGACTTTTGCCAGACAGAGAGATAGAGTTTGTGATTGATTTAGTACCGGGGACAACGCCGATATCAAAAACACCGTATAGGATGGCTCCGGTAGAAATGAAAGAGTTGATGATCCAGCTACAAAAGTTATTGGACAAGAAGTACATCCAACCTAGTGTATCTCCGTGGGGAGCACCAGTGTTGTTTGTAAAGAAGAAAAACGGTTCAATGAGATTGTGTATGGATTATAGAGAGTTAAATAAGGTAACGATCAAGAACAAATATTCGTTACCGAGAATAGACGATCTGTTTGATCAACTTAAAGGAGCAAGATGTTTTTCGAAGATTAACTTAAGGTGTGGTTACCATCAGTTAAAGGTAAGGACAGAGGATGTACCAAAGACAGCATTTAGAACTCGTTACGACCATTATGAGTTCTTAGTGATGTCATTTGGACTGACAAATGCACCAGCTACTTTTATGGACTTGATGAACAGAGTATTTAACCGTACTTGGATAAGTTTGTTGTTATATTCATTGACAATATTCTGGTATATTCGAAGACTGAAGAGGAGGATGCTGAACATTTACGAATTGTATTGGAAACATTAAGGAAAGAGAAGTTATATGCTAAATTTTCAAAGTGTGAGTTCTGGTTGAAGAGAGTTTAATTATTGGGACATGTTATCGACGAGGGAATTTTTGTTGATCCAGCAAAAATATAAGCGGTGAAAAATTGGGGACAATCGAAGACACCGACAGAGATCAGAAGTTTCTTGGGATTGGCAGGATATTATCGGAGGTTTATTTAGGATTTCTCGAAGATAGCGACACCATTGACTCATCTGACAAGGAAGACTGTTAAGTATGTGTGGACAGAAAAGTGTGAGCAGAGTTTTCAGGAACTGAAGAAAATATTAAGTGAAACACCTGTGTTATCTTTACCAGATAGTACGGGGGGTTTTACAGTGTATAGTGATGCGTCACACAAGGGACTAGGTTGCGTGTTAATGCAGAATGGTAAAGTCATTGTGTACGCGTCACGACAATTAAAGGACTATGAGAAGGGATACCCTACCCATGACCTGGAATTGACTGCGATATTATTTACCCTTAAGATTTGGAGATATTACTTATATAGAGAAAAGTGTGAGATATACATAGACCACAAAAGTCTGAAGTATATCTTTAAGCAAAAGGAGTTGAACATGAGGCAGAGGAGATGGTTAGAATTGATCAAAGATTATAATTGTGATATTCTATATCATCCAAGGAAGGCCAATGTAGTGGCATATGCTTTAAGCAGGAAGAGCAGAGAAAAGTTCTTTGTATTGACCAAACAAGAAGAATTAGTAAGAGAAATGGAGAAAATAGAGTTGGAGGTGAAAAATTAGAAGGATTCGAATAGAGTAATAGAAATGGAAGCAAGTCCGACCTTATTAGACAAGCTGAAAGAATCATAAGAAAATGATGAAGAATGTGGTAACATCAAGAAGCAGGTTAGCTGAAGGCGAAGAGTTGAAATATAAGATTAACGGCACTGGATTGCTGAGATTTGAAGGAAGAATTTGGGTACCTGCAGTACTAGAGTTAAAAGAAGAGATTTTGCAAGAAGCCCACAATACGAGATATTCAATACACCCAGGAAGGACGAAGATGTATCAAAATTTACGTCAACATTATTGGTGGCCTAACATGAAGAGAGAGGTTGCTGAATGCGTCAGCAGATGTCTAACTTGTCAAAGAGTCATGGCAGGGCATCAACGACCGAGTGGACTATTACAGCCGTTGGAAATTTTAGAATGGAAATGGGAGCACGTCACTATGGATTTTGTGGTAGGACTTCCAGCGACACAAAAAGGTTATGACGCCATATGGGTGATTGTTGATCGTCTTACAAAGTCAGCACACTTTTTGCCGATCAGAATCCGGTATACTTTGGATCAACTAGCCAAATTATATATCAAGGAAATAATTTTGAGACATGGAGTGCTAGTATTAATTGTATCTGATAGAGATCCACACTTCACGTCAAACTTTTGGAGGAGTCTTCAAGAAACAATGGGGACACAACTAAGGTTAAGTACAGCGTATCATCCACAGACCGATGGGCAAAGCAAGAGAACGATTCAAACACTAGAAGACATGCTCAGAGCATGTGTGATGGACTTCAAAGGAAGCTGGGAAGATCATCTTCCATTGGTGGAGTTTGCCTATAACAATAGTTATCACGCAAGCATTGGAATGCCGCTGTATGAAGCCCTGTATGTAAGAAAGTGCAAAACGCCCTTATGTTGGGACGAGGTAGGCAAACAAAGACTGTTGGGACCAGAATTGGTGCAGCAGGCCGTGGAGATCATCAGAGTGATAAGAGCTCGACTGGTAGCAGCTCAAGATCGACAAAAGAAGTATGCAGATCTTCATCGCAAGAAAAGAGACTTGGCAAGAAAGGTAAACTGAGTCCGAGATTTATTAGACCGTTTGAGATACTGAAGAAGATAGGTGAAGTAGCGTATGAAGTAGCTCTAAATCCTAAACTGGAACATATTCACAATGTGTTTCATGTGTCAGTGTTGCGACCGTACAAGTCGGATTACAAGCATGTGATATCCTACGAGCCGATTCAAGTCGATAAGGACTTATCGTACGAAGAAATTCCTATAGAAATTTTGGATAGAAAAGAGCAGAAGTTGAGAAATAAGGTTATACATTCTGTCAAAGTTCTGCGGAGAAACCACAATGCTGAGGAAGCTAAGTGGAAACTTGAGGAAAAGATGAGGAAGAATTATCCGAATCTTTTTGAGTAACCTTAGGGAAATTTCGGGGACGGAATTCTTATAAGGAGGGGAGAATGTAATAACCAAGAATTTATGTGCTGCATTGTAACTAAATATATTAATTAATCTATGATATATTATGGATGACTAAGTGATTATGTGAATAATATGATATAGGTATTTAAAGGAAGTCTCACTAATAAGTTAGTAGACTAACCTAAGTATTTTAATAACCCAAAAAATTTAATTAAGGTGTTAAACCCTAATTACATACTCAATAAACTTGAATATGAGAAGTCTAATTGGGTTATGTAAGTAAAATAACATTATTGATTGATAAGAATATGTAAATATCAAAAATAATGAGTATTAGTTCAAGAAATAATAAATTAAGAAGAATAAGTAATTTAAACAAGCCCAATTATTTATTTAAGCATCAGACTTGTAGATAAATTGATTTCAGAGCAATTAAACTATTAAACTAGTTCAATATAACATGTATAGGGCAAGTATAATAATGGCACAATTTAATTATGGGTAGAAACCCAAGTTTATTTTAACTAGTAATCAAAACAAGAAAAATGCAAGCCCAAAAAGAAATTAACTAAAAGCCCATTCTTGGTCCATTTGAGAAGGGATAATTTAGTCATTAGATAACCTTAATATAAAACAAAAACGAAGGAGAGATAAGGCCCATGTGGCCAAAATTATTGGGAGAAGAGAATGGGAGGTGTATGTTATGATTAGTTACTTTATTAGGTAGTTTACTTTATTAGGTGTTGATTTTTTATTTGGTCATCATCTTTGTTCTTTCTTGCAAGTTACCATTTTCTTAATGATAAGAGAAAAAAGAAAGCAAGATATATAATATATATCTATACTTTTCATTTTAAGTAAATTAAGTATACCATTTTTTTTCTCATTTTATTTCTTAAGTTAACTAAGAGAGAGAAAGCAAAGAAAGAACTAAAGAGAGAGACAAGAGAGAGAGATAGCATTCGGTGGGAAGAAGAGGAAATAAAGGGAGTTTGAGTTTAATGCACCCAAGATTTATAACTTACTACGGGTGGAAAAGGAAGGAAGCTAGGAAAACAAGGTATAAACCTATTTTTTAAGTTTTATTCTCTTCTCTTTTAATGATTTAATAAAAAAGGGGGTTTATGATTTGGAAGTTTAAAACCCTTTAATCTATGTGTTTTCTATGGATTCAAGTATGGATCTAACTAATTTAAGTGTTTGACAGTGGATCAAAAGGAAAGAAATGAAACTAGTTTTCTAGAAAGCTAGAAAACCCAGTTTTCTCTCCCTTTGATCAACTAGTATGTTAGATCTACACCTTCTTTCCTCGATCCGTCGAAGAGGGGTGCTAGATATATGAGTTGAATAAAAAACTCAAGTGATAGCACTCAAAAATCACGTGTTGAAAAGTCGTGGGACGAGTTTTTGTCAAAACGGTCCATGAAGTGGACAACAAGGGTAAAAAGTTTTCTGATCAGTCTGCCACAAGGGCATTTTTGTTAACTTTTTGTGCTTTAAAAATTCTGTAAAAATTTAGAGGGTTAATATTAGAGGTTATGTAGATCCTGTAAAAATTTGAGAAATTTTGGCAATACGAAATAAGAGTTATGTATTTTACGGTCAAGGACTATTTTTAGAAATCTACCCGAATAACTCTCTATGTGTAAGTCCAAAAATTATGAAATTTTTACTGGAAGTACATGTATATAATATAAGCATACCCTGAAAGTTTTAGAATTTGTAGAGATAATTTCGTTTATGAAAAATCTGACAATATTTGGCTATTTTGGACTATTTAAATATAGTAAATGAATTTTAAAAATTTCCAGAAAAAAATATTTTCAAGAGGGGATTATATATAGTTGTTTTCCAGAAAAGAAATGGTTTTGATAATGTTTTGCTATTTTTCTTATAAATGATGGTATATGGATAAATTAAATATATCATGTGAAAAATATGAAAAATAAGGTTTTACGACTTGAGACCCTTAAGCATGGTTTATGCAGATTTTTGATGAAGGTTTCGGTCAGTTGTAAAGAGTCGTTATGTTTATGGCGTTTTTGAATGCTTAAAAAGAATTAATTAATAAAAGATAAACAATTAAAATAAATTATTTATTAATTGATTAAATGATTTAAAATATTTTTACATGACTAATGATATTGGATGGAAATATTATTAGTAGTATTTGACTTGAATGTTATTAGAAAGTTAATAACATTAGCTTAAAATATTATTATATAATTAGTAATATTAAACGAGAAATTAAAATAAAGAATTAAGATATTTTAAATATAGTTGTTGAATTTGGTATTCAAGGAACTATATTATGTATGTAGTAGACTAAAATGAGAATTCAAGATGCTGAATTGGATTTCGTGTTGCTGAAATAATTTCGGTTTACTGAGTTTGATTTTGGTCTGCTGAAATTATGATTTCAGAATACTGAAATGTAATCTGGTTTACTGAAATAGTATTTTTAGTTTAGTGAAATGTTATCTAGTTACTATGATGACATATAAAGGGAAAATTTATAAGTATAAGTTATGACATAATTAAAAGATTATTAAATTATAATAGTAACACTAAAACTTTAATGTAATGTCTAATACTTAACTATATGTTTAAATGTTAGACAATTTAATATAAGTTGATGAGATTATAAGTGAGTTATGTTATGGCTAATTTAAAGATCAATTATAGGTCTTTTCTCTAAGAAGTTAAAATAGATTGCATAGCAGTAGACTACGATTGAGGCAAGTTCTCTAACTCAAACTTGAGTTATTTTCAAAGCATGTTAGTGAATAATTGTTAATGATTATTCATATCCATATTGATTGTTGATATTCGCACTTTGTGCAATTGAATTTCTATTCTACTATTATTGAACTGTGAATTAGTTAAAGTTCTTTCATTCATGAACTGTTTATGATATGGATCTACGCTAGTTGCATCTGAAAGTAGTATGCATACAAGCCAATTATGTATGATGATAAAGCATATACTTTGGAGATAATTTTATTTATTTATTAATAAAAATATTCATTTATTAAAGGCATTTAATTATCTACATGGTGCTGTTTTTATAATATGTAAATAACCCATAGTTTTAAGCAATGCTTTTAGAATCATGATGTTGATCATTCTAATGAGATTTAAATTCTTAGAAAGCTTAAAACTAAAATAGTTCCCAATCGTGAGATTACTAAAAAGGGGAGTAGTAAATCCGGATAGATTGGTACATATGTTGCTTGCTCATTGGATGAGGACGATTGATCTCATGATCATTTGTGTGGAAACACTAAAGCAAGTATGTAGGTGCTTATTGGAGAATAAGTTCACTGAACGTGACTCGCTATGGAATACCTAATGGAGTTTTACTCGCCTGTCAATATGAATTCCTAATGTGATAGTAGTACAAGTGATCCTTGGACTTGAGATCATCATAGTATCTTGTATGTAATGAATTATACTTTGACTTATTCCTTAAAGCCCTTTAGGTATATAAAAGGGTATGTTTGGGTATAATGAGTTATATATGGAGATAATGATTGATCAATAAAGAACCTCTAGTAAAAGAGGAGATATGTCCTATGTGATTCGTTAAATGACAACCCAGGAATCCTTGGCCAAGGTAGAATGAAATTAGAAAGGAGTTTCTAATTTGCATTATTTGGAGTTGTGCATTTTCTAATCGAAATACATATAATTAAATAAAATAAGACTTGACAGTAAATTCATGTCTTATATTTAATTGGGACATTGTATGGTGGAAGGATTGAATTGTACGGTAACTATTTACTCGCAGGTTCTTTTATGATTAATGTTGAAATCTATATTATCTAGAAAGTCGTTGATCGCTAGGGAGGCTTATCCCTATTGTACAATAAATATTATTTATTTAAATAGATTATTAGTTAAATTTATTTATTTAAATAATATTAGAATTATTCTAATTGATTTATTTACAATCGGTTTAATATGGAGAACCTAAAGGGTCACACCATAAAAGGAAGAATAATTATTTAAGAAGGTAATGGCATAATCGTAATAATGCATTAAGTGTAATTAATTTAATCTATAGTAATAGAATAAATTAAATAGCTTAATGTTTATTCTTTAATATTTTTAAAATATTAAATATAAATTAATAAGAGATGTCTTATTAATATTATAATAATTATTATTATTTTAATTTCTAAAGGAGTTTAGTAATTAATTTAATATTAGTACTCTCATTTATTCTTAATAAGATTAAGAGACAAATTAATTAAATAAATTTAATTAATTATTCCCCATGTGGTGGGAAGCCTAAATTAATTAAATGAGTTTAATTAATTAAATGAAATCCCATGTCTAATAGGATTAGAAAGGTTGACCAATATCTATATAAGAGGAGTCTTATAATAGATATTACTTGATGATGCAATTCTAATTGTTGGAGAGTACTCCTTTTCTATAGAGGATAGAAAACTAAGCCAACCACCCTCCTTCTTGATAATTCATCTTCCTTGGTGGATCACCTCTAGAGGCCAAACACTTGGGTGGCTAACGTTGATCAAAGGAAGGAATCTAACCCGGAAATTCAAGGAGATAGCGAAGAACAAGGAGTTGAACTCGTACCTGTGGAAGCTTCGTTCTACAAGGGTATGATTCCATAACTTCTTATTTATCGTTTTAAATTAATAATTTGCATAAAGGATGATCCGGGTAATGGTTTTGTAGAAATTTTTTAAACTCTGATATACCATGCTTCCGCTAATTTTTGCAATTTGATTACGTCACGATTTCGTACAAATCCAACAGTGGCATCAGAGCCAAACCTTTATGCAATTATTAATTTTTTTGATTCCATATATGTATGGGTATGTATTTAGAATAATTTATTGGGCATAGTTTTAATTGTATAAAATTATTGTTTTATGAAACAGAGAAAAAAAAACGAAAACAAAACAGTTTTTTTTTCTTTTCGGAGGTGATTTCGTGAAAACAAAGCATGCTAAAGTTAAGTGACCCACGGATTCCTTTTATTTGTAATTCATGAACTCAATTTAAAAAATAAAAAGGAATCACGTGACTATTTTTAAAGGAGTCTGCTGGATTACAAAAAGTGAGTCCAGGATTACAAAAGATGATAACATTATATATAATAACGTAAAGACTTCAGGTTACTTTTCTATATATTGAAAGTAGTATGCATACAAGCCAATCATGTATGATGATAAAGCATATACTTTGGAGGCAATCTTATTTATTTATTAATAAAAATATTCATTTATTAAAGGCATTTAATTATCTACATGGTGCTATTTTTATAATATGTAAATAACCCATAGTTTTAAGCAATGCTTTTAGAATCATGATGATGATCATGCCAATGAGATCTAAATTCTTAGAAAGCTCTAAAACTAAAATAGTTCCTAATCATGAAATTACTAAAAAGGGGATTAGTAAATCCGGATAGATTAGTACATATATTGCTTGCACATTAGATGAGGATGATTGATCTCATAATCATTTGTGTGGAGACACTAAAGCAAGTATGTAGGTGCTTATTGGAGAATAAGTTCACTGAACGTGACTCGCTATGGAATACCTAATGGAGTTTTACTCGCCTGTCAATAGGAATTCCTAATGTGATAGTAGTACAAGTGATCCTTGGACTTGAGATCATCATAGTATCTTGTATGTAATGAATTATACTTTGACTTATTCCTTAAAGCCCTTTAGGGTATATAAAAGGGTATGCTTGGGTATAATGAGTTACATATGGAGACAATGAATGATCAATAAAGAATCTACCACCTCTAGTAAAGGAGGAGATATGTCCTATGTGATTCGTTAAATGACAACACAGGAATCCTTGGCCACGGTAAAATGAAATTAGAAATGAGTTTCTAATTTATATTATTTGGAGTTGTGCATTTTCTAATCGAAATACATATAATTAAATAAAATAAGACTTGACAGTAAATTCATGTCTTATATTTAATTGGGACATTGTATGATGGAAGGATTGAATTGTATGGTAACTATTTACTCATAGGTTCTTTTATGATTAATGTTGAAATCTATATTATCTGGAAAGTCGTTGATCGCTAGGGAGGCTTATCCCTATTGTAGAATAAATATTATTTATTTAAATAGATTATTAGTTTAATTTATTTATTTAAATAAGATTAGAATTGTTCTAATTGATTTATTCACAACCGGTTTAATATGGAGAACCTAAAGGGTCACACCATAAAAGAAAGAATAATTATTTAAGAAGGTAATGACATAATCGTAATAATGCATTAAGTGAAATTAATTTAATCTATGGTGATAGAATAAATTAAATAGCTTAATATTTATTATTTAATATTTTGGAAATATTAAATATAAATTAATAAGAGGAGTCTTATTAATATTATTTTAATTATTATTATTTTAATTTCTAAAGGAGTTTAGTAATTAATTTAATATTAGTACTCTCATTTATTCCTAATAAGATTAGGAGACAAATTAATTAAATGAATTTAATTAATTATTTTCCATGTGGTGGGAAGCCTAAATTAATTAAAGGAGTTTAATTAATTAAAAGAAATCCCATGTCTAATAGGATTAGAAGGGTTGACCAATATCTATATAAGAGGATTCTTATAATAGATATTATTTGATGCAATTCCAATTGTTGGAGAGTACTCCTTTTCTATAGAGGATAGAAAACTAAGCCAACCACTCTCCTTCTTGATAATTCATCTTCCTTGGTGGATCACCTCTAGAGGCCAAACACTTGGGTGGCTAACGTTGATCAAAAGAAGGAATCTAATCCAGAAATTCAAGGAGATCACGAAGAACAAGGAGTTGAACTAGTACCTGTGGAAGCTTCGTTCTACAAGGGTATGATTCCATAACTTCTTATTTATCGTTTTAAATTAATAATTTGCATAAAGGATGATCCGGGTAATGGTTTTGTAGAAATTTTTTTTAAACTCTGATATACCATGCTTCCGCTAATTTTTGCAATTTGATTGCGTCACGATTTCGTACAAACCCAACAGTGGCATCAGAGCCAAACTTTTATGCAATTATTAATTTATTTTTGATTTCATATACATATGGGTATATATTTAAAATAATTTATTGGGCATAATTTTATTGTATAAAATTATTTTTTTTTAAGAAAAAAAAATGACGTTTTTTTTTTTTTTTTTGGGACGAATCACAATTTTATTTTTTTTTTGGGTGCTAATCTTGAATTCTGCAAAGAAAATGTGTTGTCTCTTTCTTACTCCAAAAAGAATGTGACCCATCAGGAAAGGACTCTTTTAATAAACCTGCAGGACTCTTTTAATAAAAGAAGGTGACTTCTTTTAAAAAAAAAATTATGATATATTTATATATTATATTCTAAATAATTTTATAATTAAAATAAAGAGTTTATTTTAATCTTGAAATTGGATTTCATGCAATTTAAAATTGCCCATTAAATGATACTCATATATATATGGAATGTTTTAATTCATGAGATGAATATTTATTTATTGATATATATGGTGATATGTATGATAATAAATGGGGATTGATTATGGACTATTTGACCAATGTGATTGGATTTTATTTTAGTTGAATGCTTGAATGAATGGGTTTTATTAAATGGGGTCTGTGTACCTCGTCTTCTCTAAAAAAAAATTCGTGATGTAAAATTCTATCTCCCTCCTATGTACTTCCCCTTGACTGCTGATCAAGGTTTCTATTTAAATTAAATAGTTTAATGTAATAGAAATAGTTAGAATTATCTTGAAAAAATTGGAGACCAAGGAGCAAGGAGCGCGTGAAGACCCGTTTGTATGGAGCCCGGGTTTAAATGTAATAGTTATATTTAAATTTAAATTCTTGCACTCCTAGGTTTGACCTTTTGGTTCACTTGGTGGCTCTAGTGAACCAAACTAGAATAAAAGTCCATAATCAATCTGGGTAGAATATAGTATTCTATATTGCATGCTAAATATTATATATATTATATTTTATGCAAACATGCTTCGCATGTTTAATAAAATGACGCGTATTTTATATATATATGTGCATGCACGCTAAACAAGATGAGACAAATAATAACAAATCCCTCAAAGAAATAATATTAAGTCCGAAGCGTTCAAATGATATTTGAATATCGAACGTCGCTTTCTAGCATGATAAATTAATAGAGTATTAAATATTTAATATGAGCTTGTTGTGCTATCCACAAGGCGAGTATTGCATATTTAAGATGTTAATTAATCACATTTGATGCTTATCAAGAAAATTGAACGATCTAGTCTTGTTGTGCTATCCACAAGGACGAACATTTTTCTTTTTTGAATTTATAGAAGTGCTAGGCTGGACTTAACTTAAATCGTTTTAGTTCGGATGTGCACACACTTGACCATTATGATTTAAGAGGCAAAATAAAAGGAGTTATATAGTGATGTAATTGACAAGAGTTGTCTACCTATTTATTTGTATATCGCTTGTTGTGCTATCCACAAGGTTATATACATTTGAAATGGGATCCTTATTCTCACTAGCAAATCTTTAATTAGATGTTGCCGAACTATATAAGTGAGGGTAATATAGTTTGATAAAAATAGTGGGAGATACCAATTTAAAATAAAGACCTAAATTTATTTTGGTATGCAAAATTAATAAAATGAATGTTTGCTAAAATGTTGTTTTTCACATGCAAAATTTTAAAAGTGTCAAAATCACTAATTTCACTGCGAAGCATACTTGATGCTAATAAGCTTACCGGGCCGAATTATACGGACTGGCTAAGAAATCTGAGAATAGTTCTCACTGCTGAAAAGATTTCTTATGTCCTAAACTCACCTGTCCCTGGAACTGTTCCAGAAACAGCCTCTGAGGAAGAGATTGCCACCATTGTAAAGTGGCAAGATGATGCATCTGTGGCTCAATGCATCATGCTCGCATCCATGAATAACGAGCTTCAGCGTCAGCACGAAAACATTGATGCTCCTACTATGTTGATTCACCTCAAGGAGTTGTATGGTGAACAAAGTAGGACTGCTAGATATGAGATATCTAAGGAGCTCTTCCGATCTCGGATGACCAAGGGCAAAGTGAACATAAAGGAACAAAAGAAATCTGATCCAGCTAGCAAAGGAATGTGCTTCCATTGCAACGAGCCGGGTCATTGGAAGAGGAACTGCAAGAAGTTTCTGGCAAAGAATAAGCTTGGAGAAGCTTCGACTTCCAATCAAGGTTTGTTCATGATTGAAATTAATTTTTCAGAAAGTCAAAATTCTACTTGGGTATTGGATACCGGCTGTGGTTCTCACATATGTAATAATGTGAAGGGACTGGTCAGAAGTAGAAAGCTGAACAATGATGAGGTGATCCTACGAGTGGGGAATGGAGCAAAGGTTGCTGCATTAGCTGTAGGAACTTATTATTTAGCAATGCCTTCGGGCAAGTCCATTTATCTTAATAACTGTTATTATGTTCCGAATATTATTAAAAATAGTATTTCAATTTCTGTATTGGATATGGAAGGATTTAACGTTGTTATAAAGAACAATAGTTGTTATATTTATAAAGACGATATTTTATATGGTGTTGGAAATTTGCGAAATGGACTTTATACACTTGACTTACAAGAAAATATTTTTCAAATTGAACAAACTAAGAAAAGGAAAAGAGATGATATTAATTATACCTACATGTGGCATTGAAGACTCGATCATATCAATGAAACAAGATTATCCAAGTTGCATAAAGATGGGCTCTTTGAGTTATCTGATTATGAATCATATCCAACTTGTGAATCTTGTCTCATGGGTAAAATGACTAAATCTCCTTTTAGTGGAAAAGGAGAAAGAGTTACAGAGTTGTTGGCATTGATTCACACAGACGTTTGTGGACCTATACAACAAGTGCACGGGGTGGGTATTCTTATTTTATTACTTTCACTGATGATCACTCAAGATTTGGATATGTGTATTTAATGAAATACAAGTCAGAATCATTTGAAAAGTTCAAAGAGTTCAGAAGTGAAGTAGAGAAACAAACGGGCAAGAGTATAAAGATACTTCGATCAGATTGAGGTGGAGAATACTTAAGCGGTGAGTTTCTCAATTATCTCAAAGAAAATGGTATAATCTCACAATGGACTCCTCTAGGTACACCACAGTTAAATGGAGTATCTGAAAGGAGAAATCGAACACTGTTGGACATGGTTCGATCTATGATGAGTTTTACCGACCTTCTAATTTCCTTATGGGGATATGCCCTAGAAACGGCTGCATACCTACTTAACAAGGTACCTACCAAATCCGCCCCAAAGACTCCATATGAGATATGGAAGGGGAGGAAACCAAATCTTAAGCATGTTAAGACTTGGGGTTGTCCAGCTTATGTCAAAAAGTTTGAAAACGATAAGCTACAGACTAAATCCGATAAGTGTAGATTTGTGGGATACCCTAAAGAAACTTTAGGGTATTATTTCTATCATCCAACTGATCAAAAGGTGTTTGTTGCGAAACATACTGCCTTCTTGGAAAAGGATTTTATCCATGAAGGGGTCAGTGGGAGTAAGATATATCTTGAAGAAGTTCAAGACCCACAAATTACCACGGATCAAAGTCAGGTACCTGACAAAGTAGAAGAACCTACTATACCACACCCTGTTCGTAAATCTGGAAGAGTACCGAAGATACCTGAGAGATATAGATTCGTTATAGAGGATGACGATGAGGTACACATCATGAATGATGATGATCCATTGAATTACGAACAGACTATGAGTAATAAAGACTCAGGGAAATGGCTTGAAGCTATGAAATTCGAAATGGACTCCATGTATGAAAACAAAGTATGGACTTTGATTTCACCACCTGAAGGCATTAAGCCTATTGGGTGTAAATGGGTCTTTAAAAGAAAGACTGGAGCGGACGGCAAGGTAGAGACCTATAAGGCCCGACTGGTTGCAAAAGGTTTCAAACAAAGACAAGGAGTTGACTATGATGAAACCTTCTCACTAGTAGCTATGCTCAAGTCCATTTGGATTTTGCTTGCGATTGCAGCTTATAACGACTATGAGATCTGGCAGATGGACGTGAAAACGGCCTTCCTCAATGGGAAACTTGAGGAGGATGTGTATATGACACAGCCAGAGGGATTTGTTTCAAAGGTTGGAACAAATCAAGTCTGTAAGCTGCAACGATCCATTTATGGATTGAAGCAAGCTTCTCGTAGATGGAACATTCGTTTTGATGAGACAATCAAAGAGTTTGATTTTGTCAAAAACGACGATGAACCATGTGTGAACAAGAAGGTTAGTGGGAGCGCAGTTTCATTCCTTGTATTATATGTTGATAATATATTACTGATAGGGAATGACATTCCTATGCTACAATCGATTAAAATCTGGTTATCTAAACACTTCTCCATGAAGGACTTGGGAGAAGCATCCTATATTTTGGGGATAAAGATCTATAGAGATAGATCTAAAAGGATGCTTGGTTTATCCCAAGGAACGTACATTGATGCAATGCTAAAGAGGTTTAGCATGGAAGATTCCAAAAGAGGTCTCATGCCGATGAGCCATGGAATACATCTCTCCAAGAAACAGGCCCCAAAGACACCTGAGGAGAGAGACCGTATGAGTAAGATCCCTTATGCTTCTGCAATAGGATCTATCATGTACGGTATGATATGTACTAGACCGGATGTTGCTCATGCACTTAGTGTAATGAGCAGATACCAGTCAAACCCTGGAGAAGAGCACTGGAAGGTAGTGAAGAATATCCTAAAGTACTTGAGAAGGACTAAAGATATTTTTCTTGTCTACGGTGGGTCTGAATTAAAACTCAAGGGATTCACAGACTCAAGTTTTCAAACAGACCAAGATGATAGTAAATCTGTTTCAGGGTATGTGTTTACCTTGAAAGATGGTGCAGTGAATTGAAAAGGTTCCAAACAACAAAAGGTTGTTGGCTTTAGTGACAAAGACAAAGTATATAACTGTAAGTGAAGCTGCAAGTTGATATTTTAGATGAAAAGTTCATTACAGAACTAGGAATAGGTCCTAAGTCTCATCTTGAATCTAAACATGTGTTGCGGCACTTTGATTAAAGAAATCATTGAAAGAGGAGAGTGTAGACTCTCAAGACAACATTGTAGATCCATTAACTAAAGCTTTAACACAACAGCAGTTTGATCGTCACTTAGAGAAGTTGGGTATGAGATACCATGGCGATTGGCTTTAGTGCAAGTGGGAGATTGAAAGTAGTATGCATACAAGCCAATCATGTATGATGATAAAGCATATACTTTGGAGGCAATCTTATTTATTTATTAATAAAAATATTCATTTATTAAAGGCATTTAATTATCTACATGGTGCTATTTTTATAATATGTAAATAACCCATAGTTTTAAGCAATGCTTTTAGAATCATGATGATGATCATGCCAATGAGATCTAAATTCTTAGAAAGCTCTAAAACTAAAATAGTTCCTAATCATGGGATTACTAAAAAGGGGATTAGTAAATCCGGATAGATTAGTACATATGTTGCTTGCTCATTAGATGAGGATGATTGATCTCATAATCATTTGTGTGGAGACACTAAAGCAAGTATGTAGGTGCTTATTGGAGAATAAGTTCACTGAACGTGACTCGCTATGGAATACCTAATGGAGTTTTACTCGCCTGTCAATAGGAATTCCTAATGTGATAGTAGTACAAGTGATCCTTGGACTTGAGATCATCATAGTATCTTGTATGTAATGAATTATACTTTGACTTATTCCTTAAAGCCCTTTAGGGTATATAAAAGGGTATGCTTGGGTATAATGAGTTACATATGGAGACAATGAATGATCAATAAAGAATCTACCACCTCTAGTAAAGGAGGAGATATGTCCTATGTGATTCGTTAAATGACAACCCAGGAATCCTTGGCCAAGGTAAAATGAAATTAGAAAGGAGTTTCTAATTTACATTATTTGGAGTTGTGCATTTTCTAATCGAAATACATATAATTAAATAAAATAAGACTTGACAGTAAATTCATGTCTTATATTTAATTGGGACATTGTATGGTGGAAGGATTGAATTGTATGGTAACTATTTACTCATAGGTTCTTTTATGATTAATGTTGAAATCTATATTATCTGGAAAGTCGTTGATCGCTAGGGAGGCTTATCCCTATTGTAGAATAAATATTATTTATTTAAATAGATTATTAGTTTAATTTATTTATTTAAATAAGATTAGAATTGTTCTAATTGATTTATTCACAACCGGTTTAATATGGAAAACCTAAAGGGTCACACCATAAAAGAAAGAATAATTATTTAAGAAGGTAATGGCATAATCGTAATAATGCATTAAGTGAAATTAATTTAATCTATGGTGATAGAATAAATTAAATAGCTTAATATTTATTATTTAATATTTTGGAAATATTAAATATAAATTAATAAGAGGAGTCTTATTAATATTATTATAATTATTATTATTTTAATTTCTAAAGGAGTTTAGTAATTAATTTAATATTAGTACTCTCATTTATTCCTAATAAGATTAGGAGACAAATTAATTAAATGAATTTAATTAATTATTTCCCATGTGGTGGGAAGCCTAAATTAATTAAAGGAGTTTAATTAATTAAAAGAAATCCCATGTCTAATAGGATTAGAAGGGTTGACCAATATCTATATAAGAGGATTCTTATAATAGATATTACTTGATGCAATTCCAATTGTTGGAGAGTACTCCTTTTCTATAGAGGATAGAAAACTAAGCCAACCACTCTCCTTCTTGATAATTCATCTTCCTTGGTGGATCACCTCTAGAGGCCAAACACTTGGGTGGCTAACGTTGATCAAAGGAAGGAATCTAATCCAGAAATTCAAGGAGATCACGAAGAACAAGGAGTTGAACTAGTACCTGTGGAAGCTTCGTTCTACAAGGGTATGATTCCATAACTTCTTATTTATCGTTTTAAATTAATAATTTGCATAAAGGATGATCTGGGTAATGGTTTTGTAGAAATTTTTTTTAAACTCTGATATACCATGCTTCCGCTAATTTTTGCAATTTGATTGCGTCACGATTTCGTACAAACCCAACATATATAAGGTAACTTAGCATGATTTCATAAAGTGATTCACGTTTTCAAAGCAGGATGTGAACTTAGGATCCTGGAGAATTTGTAATGTTATTATAATATATATATATATATATATATATATATATATTTATATATATAATATTTTAATAATTTTATATTTAAAATAAAGAGTTTATTTTAATCATGAAATTGGATTTCATGCAATTTAAAATTGCTCATTAAATGATACTCATATATATATGGAATATTTTAATTCATGAGATGGATATTTAATTATTGATATATATGGTGATATGTATGATAATAAATGGGGATTGATTATGGACTATTTGACCAATGTGATTGGATTTTATTTTAGTTGAATGCTTAAATGAATGTGTTTTATTAAATGGGGTCTGCGTACCTCGCCTTCTCTGATTTTTCTTGATGTAAAATTCTATCTCTCTCTTATGTACTTCCCCTTGACTGCTGATCAAGGTTTCTATTTAAATTTAAAATAGTTTATGTAATAGGATTAGTTAGAATTATTTTGAAGAAATTAGAGGCCAAGGAGCAAGGAGCGCGTGAAGACCCATTTGTATGAAGCTTGGAATTTAAATGTAATAATTATATTTAAATTTAATTCTTGCACTCCTAGGTTTGACCTCTTGGTTCACTTGGTGGCTCTAGTGAACCAAACTAGAATAAAAGTCCATAATTAATCCGGGTAGAATATAGTATTCTATATTGCATGCTAAATATTATATATATTATATTTTATGCAAACATGCTTCGCATGTTTAATAAAATGACGCGTATTTTATATATATATGTGCATACGCGCTAAACAAGATGAGATAAATAATAACAAACCCCTCAAAGAAACAAGATTAAGTCCAAAGCGTTCAAAGATATTTGGAATATCGAACGTCGCCTTCTAGCATGATAAATTAATAGAGTATTAAATATTTAATATAAGCGTGTTGTGCTATCCACAAGACGAGTATTGATTATTTAAGATGTTAATTAATCACATTTGATGCTTATCAAGAAAATTGAACGATCTAGTCTTGTTGTGCTATCCACAAGGACGAATATTTTTCTTTTTTGAATTTATAGAAGTGCTAGGCTGGACTTAACTTAAATTATTTTAGTTCGGATGTGCACACACTTGACCATTATGATTTAAGAGGCAAAATAAAAGGAGTTATATGGTGATGTAATTGACAAAAGTTGTCTACCTATTTATTTGTATATCGTTTGTTGTGCTATCCACAAGGTTATATACATTTGAAATGGGATCCTTATTCTCACTAGCAAATCTTTAATTAGATGTTGCCGAACTATAGAAGTGAGGGTAGTATAGTTTGATAAAAATAGTGGGAGATACCAATTTAAAATAAAGACCTAAATTTATTGTGGTATGCAAAATTAATTAAATGAATGTTTGCTAAAATGTTGTCTTTTCACATACAGAAATTTAAAAAATATCAAAATCACTAATTTCACTGCGTAGCATACTTGATGCTAATAAACTAACCGGACCAAATTATAGGACTGGTTAAGGAATCTGAGAATAGTTCTCACTGCTGAAAAGATTTCTTATGTTCTAAATTCACCTGTCTCTGGAACTGTTTCAGAATAATCATCTAAGGAAGAAATTGCCACCATTGTAAAGTGGCAAAATGACACATCTGTGGCTCAATGCATCATGCTCGCATCCATGAATAACGAGCTTCAGCGTCAGCATGAAAACATGGATGCTCCTACTATGTTGCTTCACCTCAAGGAGTTGTATGGTAAACAAAGTAGGATTGCTAAATATGAGATATCTAAGGAGCTATTCCAATCTCGGATGACCAAGGGTAAAGTAAACATAAAGGAACAAAAGAAACCTGAACCAGCTAGCAAAGAAATGTGCTTCCATTGCAATGAGCCGGGTCATTGGAAGAGGAACTACAAGAAGTTTCTGGCAGAGAAGAAGCTTGGAGAAGCTTCGACTTCTAATCCAGGTTTGTTCATGATTGAAATTAATTTTTTAGAAAGTCAAAATTCTACTTGGTTATAGGATACCGGCTGTGGTTCTCACATATGTAATACTGTGAAGGGACCAGTCAGAAGTAGAAAGCTAAACAAGGATGAGGTTGTCCTATGAGTGGGAAATGAAGCAAAGGTTGTTGCATTAGCTGTAGGCACTTATTGTTTAGCACAGCCCACATGCAAGTCCATTTATTTAAATAATTGTTATTTTGTTCCGAATATCATTAGAAATATTATTTCAAATTCTGTATTAGATATGGATGGATTTGAAATTATAATAAAGAACAACAGTTGTTCAATTTATAAAAATAATATTTTATATGGTATTAGAAACCTGCGAAATGGACTTTATATACTTGACTTGCATGAAAATATACTTCAAATAAAACAAACTAAGAAAAGGAAAAGAGATGATATTAATTATACCTATATGTGGCACTGTAGACTCGGTCATATCAATGAAACGAGATTATCCAAGTTGCATAAGGATGGGCTCTTAGAGCTATCTGATTATGAATCATATCCAACTTGTGAATCTTGTCTCATGGGTAAATGACTAAATCTCCTTTTAGTGGAAAAGGAGAAAAAGTTACAAAGTTGTTAGCGTTGGTTCACATAGACGTTTGTGGACCTATGACAACGATTGCACGGGGTGGGTATTCTTATTTTATTACTTTCACTGATGATCACTCAAGATTTGGATATGTGTATTTAATGAAATACAAATCAGAATCATTTGAAAAGTTCAAATAGTTCAGAAGTGAAGTAGAGAAACAAACGGGAAAGAGTATTAAGACTCTTCGATCAGATCGAGGTGGAAAATACTTAAGCGGTGAGTTTCTTAATTGTCTCAAAGAAAATGGTATAATCTCACAATGGACTCCACCAGGTACACCATAGTTAAATGGAGTATCTGAAAGGAGAAATCAAACATTGTTGGATATGGTTCGATCCATGATGAGTTTTACCGATCTTTCAATTTCATTCTGGGGTCATGCCCAAGAAATGGCTCATATCTACTAAATAAGGTCCCCGCGAAATTCGTCCCCAATACTCCATATGAGACGTGGACAGAGAGGAAATCTGGTCTTAAGCATGTTAAGATCTGGGGATGTCCAGCTTATATGAAAAAGTTTCAAAATGATAAGCTAGGGACAAGATCTGATAAGTGCACGTTTGTGGGATATCCTAAAGAAAGTTTGGGATACTATTTCTACAATCCTACTGAGCAAAAGGTGTTTGTTGCGAAACACACTGCCTTCTTAGAAAAGAAGTTTATCCTTGAAGGGGCTAGTGGGAGAAAAATAGATCTTGAAGAAATTCAAGAACCACAAACCACTACAGATCAAGTGGATGAACCTGTCCAAGTAGAGACACCTACTGTACAACACCCTATTCGTAAATCTGGAAAAGTACTGAAGATACCTAAAAGGTATGGATTCGTCATAGAGGATGACGATGAGGTACACATCATTGATAATGATGATCCATTGAATTACGAACAGGCTGTGAGTAATAAAGACTCAGAGAAATGGTAGATGACTATAAAATCTAAAATGGATTTTGAAGCTATGCTCAAATCCATTTGGATTTTTCTTGCGATTACAGCTTATTTTACTTAATCTGGCAAAATGGACGTAGAGACGCCCTTCCTCAAATATATATTATTAGAGGAGAATGTATGTATGATACAACCAAATGATTTTTGTTTCAATGGTTGAAGCAAATCATGTATATGAGCTACAACAATCCATTCATAGATTGAAGCAAGATTCTCGTAGATGGAACATTCGTTTTGATGAGACAATCAAAGAGTTTGATTTTATTAAAAACGAGGATAAACCATGTGTGTACAAGAAGGTTAGTGGGAGCGCTGTTTCATTCCATGTATTATATGTTGATGATATATTACTGATAGGGAATGAAATTCATATACAAAATCGATCAAAATAAAGTTGTCTAAACATTCCTCCATGAATGATTTGGGTAGAACATCCCGCATTGGGGATATAAATCTGTATTAATAGATTTAAAAGGATGTTCGGCTTAACCCATGGAAACGTATATTCATTAGATGCTAAAGGCGTTTAGCATGGCAAAATCCAAAAGGTGCCTTATGATGATGAGTCATGGAGTGTATCTCTCTAAAATTGTCCTCAGTAAAAGAGAGATCGCATTAGTAACTATTATGTATGCAATGAAATATACGAGACTTGATGTTGATCAGTCATATTCTGGAGAAGATCTCTGTGAGACAGTGATAAACATCTCAAAGTACTTAACTGACACTAAGGATGTCATCATATCATATGATGAGTCTGAATTAAACTAGAGTGCTAAACAGACTCAAGTTTTCAGACTGACCAAGACGATAACAAATCCACTTTAGGGTAAGTCGTTACCTTGAAAGATGGTGCAGTGAATTAGAAATGTTCCAAACAGCAAAAGGTTGCTGGTTTAGTGACAAAGACAAAGTATATAACTGTAAGTGAAGCTGCAAGTTGATGTTTCGGATGAAAAGTTTATTACAGAACTAGGAATAGTTCCCAAGTCTCATCTTGAATCTAAAACATGTGTTGCGGCACTTTGATTAAAGAAATCATTGAAAGAGGAGAGTGTAGACTCTCAAGACAACATTGCAGATCCATTTACTAAAGCTTTAACACAACAGCAGTTTGATCGTCGCTTAGAGAAGATGGGTATGAGATACTATGGCGATTGGCTTTAGTGCAAGTGGGAGATTAAAAGTAGTATGCATACAAGCCAATCATGTATGATGATAAAGCATATACTTTGGAGAAAATTTTATTTATTTATTAATAAAAATATTCATTTATTAAATGCATTTAATTATCTACATGGTGCTATTTTTATAATATGTAAATAACTCATAGTTTTAAGCAATGCTTTTATAATCATGATGTTGATCATGCTAATGAGATTTAAATTCTTAGAAAGCTTAAAACTAAAATAGTTCCCAATCGTGGGATTACTAAAAAGGGGATTAGCAAATCCGGATAGATTGGTACATATGTTGCTTGCTCATTGGATGAGGATGATTGATCTCATGATCATTTGTGTGGAGACACTAAAGTAAGTATGTAGGTGCTTATTGGAGAATAAGTTCACTGAACGTGACTCGCTATGGAATACCTAATGGAGTTTTACTCACCTGTCAATAGGAATTCCTAATGTGATAGTAGTACAAGTGATCCTTGGACTTGAGATCATCATAGTATCTTGTATGTAATGAATTATACTTTGACTTATTCCTTAAAGCCCTTTAGGGTATATAAAAGGGTATGCTTGGGTATAATGAGTTACATATGGAGATAATGAATGATCAATAAAGAATCTACCACCTCTAGTAAAAGAGGAGATATGTCCTATTTGATTCGTTAAATGACAACCCAGGAATCCTTGGCTAAGGTAGAATGAAATTAGAAAGGAGTTTCTAATTTGCATTATTTGGAGTTGTGCATTTTCTAATCGAAATACATATAATTAAATAAAATAAGACTTGACAGTAAATCCATGTCTTATATTTAATTGGGACATTGTATGGTGGAAGGATTGAATTGTACGGTAACTATTTACTCACAGGTTCTTTTATGATTAATGTTAAAATCTATATTATCTGGAAAGTCGTTGATCGCTAGGGAGGCTTATCCCTATTATACAATAACTATTATTTATTTAAATAGATTATTAGTTAAATTTATTAATTTAAATAAGATTAGAATTGTTCTAATTGATTTATTCACAATCGGTTTAATATGGAGAACCTAAAGGGTCACACCATAAAAGGAAGAATAATTATTTAAGAAGGTAATGGTATAATCGTAATAATACATTAAGTGTAATTAATTTAATCTATAGTAATAGAATAAATTAAATAGCTTAATGTTTATTCTTTAATATTTTTAAAATATTAAATATAAATTAATAAGAGATGTCTTATTAATATTATTACAATTATTATTATTTTAATTTCTAAAGGAGTTTAGTAATTAATTTAATATTAGTACTCTCATTTATTCTTAATAAGATTAGGAGACAAATTAATTAAATGAATTTAATTAATTATTCCCCATGTGGTGGGAAGCCTAAATTAATTAAAGGAGTTTAATTAATTAAATGAAATCCCATGTCTAATAGGATTAGAAGGGTTGACCAATATCTATATAAGAGGAGTCTTATAATAGATATTACTTGATGATGCAATTCCAATTGTTGGAGAGTACTCCTTTTCTATAGAGGATAGAAAACTAAGCCAACCACCCTCCTTCTTGATAATTCATCTTCTTTGGTGGATCACCTCTAAAGGCCAAACACTTGGGTGGCTAACGTTGATCAAAGGAAGGAATCTAACCCGGAAATTTAAGGAGATCGCGAAGAACAAGGAGTTGAACTCATACCTGTGGAAGCTTCGTTCTACAAGGGTATGATTCCATAACTTCTTATTTATCGTTTTAAATTAATAATTTGCATAAAGGATGATCCGGGTAATGGTTTTGTAGAAATTTTTTAAACTCTGATATACCATGCTTCTGCTTATTTTTGCAATTTGATTGCGTCACGATTTCGTACAAATCCAACAGCATCAGCTAGATCAAGTATGCTTAAATTTGTTAAATCAAATTTGTTTTGAGGTGCCTAACCAATTAAAATGGTAAGGACTCATTATTGAGAAAAAAGAATAATTTTACTAAAGCATTATTGGAAAATAATTGTTGCTAGTATATTGAGTGATTATGCATATTTCACAGGGTATAAAAGGTTGATCCCCTTGATTACCAAAACTTATTAAAAGGACCAGTTTAAATACTGACAACCTTAGTATATGTTCATGGTTATTTCAAATCACTCAGCCTCTGATATTCAATTATTCAAATATTCAGTTATTAAGATTTAATTCATGTTGTTTCACTATTCATTTATCTGATTGAAATTTGAAAGTTAAATTCTTTTCTAATCATGATATATCTTCTTCATATTTGAACTTGCTAAGCAAAATTAGTTGCTTACCCTTACTATATCATGACATTTATTTCAGCTAAGCCCGAAGGTTCGAGTAAGAAAGACAAGGGTAAGGGAAAGGTCCAAGAATAGTTAATATAAGTGTTTATATGATACACTATGTTAATGATTATGTAAACCTTTTGTGTTACTATATGTAATTAAAGTACTCTTAAGTTAAGGTAATAGACCTTGGGATATTGTATAAGACTTTATTGTAATGAACAATATACGTTTATTATTCCGAAATAGTTATAGAATGCTTATGATGATGAGGTATCGTAAGCACTGAATCCGAGGTTAGAGAACCCGGATTTGGGGGCGTCACAAGAACACTTCCTAAAATATCTACAACTTGAAAAAGATGAAGATTTATGATTCAAAGTTTATTACCTCTTGATTTCTTGATGACTTGATGAATTTAGCTATCTTTTCCTTCTACATTCTTCTTCTTTGCTCTCAATTCTCTCTCAATTTATGCTTTGCTCTTGAATTTGTTAGTTGAAATAAACTAGCACTTTCAAAGTAAAGGCTTGCCTTTTATAAAAAAAAGCAAGAGCTAGGGCACTTTGGTCATTAAAACAACTTTACTTTCCTTACGAAATGGTCACTGAACTTATGGTCTTGATTAGTCAACACCCTTAGGTTTGCATAACTTACAAACCACCCCCTCATCAACCTCCACACTTTGACCATGGTTGAGTTAAATTAACCAACCAAAGACTTTTGTGTCATCTCATTTAATTCCACCTCTTTACTATGCTTGATATTTGCTGAACCTAAACTCACTCCAACTAACCATGGTTAAATGTTAACTCATGTATGGTTAGTTGGTGGGAAAGTTGATAACCTAGCCACTTTTATTGACCAAGACTTTTTGTCTTTGACTCTTGTAGTTATACCGTATAATTTTCATGGTATACGCGTATTATATTTCGTATTATTCTCATATTGTACACCGTATTATTCTCGTATTATAAGTCATATTATTATCATATTCTTCTTGTATAATAATTCGTATTATACTTAAATTCTTTTTCTTTAAATCTCTTTAATTCATTACACAGTCAAAAGAACTACGTTTCTCGTTTTCTAAATTTTACTGGACATTCCGTCTTTCTTCGTCATTCTATCGTTAGCTCATTCTTCAAAAAATCGAAAAACTAAAAAATGTTTTTTGGTGAATAGTATTTTCGGTCATTTTTTCCAAAATATGGATCAAAAAAATCGATAAAATATTTTTTGTCGCTTTTATTTCGCCCGATTTCTGCACATTTTTCTAGAAAACTTTTATTGGATAATACGACTTTTCACGACATATTACCGGCAAATCTTAAAACAGAATGTCATTACGACATACCAATCTCTCTAAAAAGTTTAGGTTATTCAAACCCTTAGGTTTCATCAGATGAATAATACTTTTACTTAAATTTTCTCAAAAAAAATTTATTTTCATCTTGGAAGTTCTTACTCGTTTATTCTTGCACATAATCAAAAATCCTAACGTTTAATGACCATCCTAGGTCATAGAACGACTAATAAATACATAACACAAAACATTATCAATAAAAACTTATTTTATTAAATATTAATTCTTTAAACTTAATTTACAGGATTATCCTATTTTCTCTGGTTGTCACAATGATTCTAAAAGCATTGCTCAAAACTGTGGGTTTATCGCATATAATATAACAGCACCATCTAGATAAAGTAAAATGCCTTTTATAAATTCGCTTTTTATTAATAAATGAATAAGATTACAAAGTATATTTTACATCATATAAAATATGATTGACTTTTGTGCATACTATTTTCAGTGCAGTTGAGGACGTTCTCGAACAACTCATTTTCTAGAGCTATAAACAGGGTGTTCTTGGCTCTCTTGTCCAGTTGCACTAACTTTCTCTCTATATTTGTCCACTCTGCTCTCTGCTTTACTGCCACTTTGTTTGGATCATCTATTGTTGGAGCAAGCTTTGTTGGGACGTAAGGACCACTGATAACTACATCGAACAAATCTTCGTCGATAGCATCCATATAGGTCTGCATACGAACTTTCCAATTAGCAAATTTATCTCTATTGCAAAGAAGTGGCTTGTTTCCACTACCAAGCTCAGAACTAGTTTTATTTTGTGCCATTTATCTACTCGAGTGATTTAAGCTTAGATTCTGAGCACCTGCTCTGATACCACTTGTTATTTCCCGAAGGCACTTATAGATCTAGAAGGGGATTGAATAGATCCTTTAAAACTTTTTTCTTTTAAGGAAGTATTACCAGGTTAAATTATTAGAGTTAATTTAATTTTGCGCAGCGAAAAATTAGTTTGAAAAACCCCTTCAAAGATTTAATGAAATCTTATCTCTAAATTTAGTTCACTTGTGAAATTAAGTCACAGTCAAATAAAGATAAATGCATAAATATGAATGTAGGAAAGTAAATAAGACAATAGATTTTTAAGTGGTTTGGAGCACAAATAATTAAATCATAGCCCACTCTTCTACTCTTAGAGGAGAAAATCCACTAAGGATGAGGGGGTGATCACTAATATAAGATCACTAAGATCTATTACAACATTGACTCACTAAGATTCCTTCAAGTTACTCAGATTTGGCAGTTGTCACTAAAACATAAGGGTCACTAAGACCAATTCACTAAGAACTCTTTAAGTCACTTAAACTTCGTAACAATAGGTCACTAAGACTAGCGAATCATAAAAGATGTGGTGATTTCTGAGGTGCTACTAAGTTGTGTTAAACTCAGCTTCTGAAGGACTTAATAGCAGAACAAGTTGTTCTCTTTTCGTAGAGTAGAGTGTTATTAAAGTTTGGGCAGCAATTTAACTTGATGTTCTTGATTCGTTATGTTTGATTGCATCTTCGTGCCCTTTTATAGACGACCTCAATATTTTCCTGTTAGAAAGTTGTCGTTGTGCATTTAATGCTCTATTCCTACAAGATCTTTAATGTTGACTTTCAAGGTGAATGTATCATCTTACTTTCGACTCTGATACGTCATATCAGACTACTGCATTAACAACCACGTGGGTGTTGTCATATCGCCAAACTAACTGTTAGACACAACTCAATCAGATCTTCAATTTAAACCTAGGATGATCAACAACTATCTCGGAATCTTCACTCCATGAGTCTTCTCAATGTTAGTCCAATGTCAGACCTTACTTTACGACTTTGACTGATCGTAGAGCTTCATGAAGATCGTAAAGTTTTTGACTTGGCTGACTTAACGATTTGCACTCTACGATCTTCATTCTGCCTTACGATCTTTGAGCAGACTCTATGATTTTTCTACAGACTCTGCGATCCTGATTTAGCTTTAAGATTTTATGGCAGACTCTACGATATTGAACTGAATGTTCTACGATAGCTTGGCCGACTCTGTGATCTTTAATAAACTTTACGATTTCTTATAGCAACTTTATGATCGTTCAATTCAACAACACAATCGATTCGGTTCTATTATTTATACATTTGTTCAGCTCAATATATCAACTTAACAAGTTTGATCTTATACTCTAAGTCCTCATTTATGGACTTTACAAAATTTATTGGATACACATATACACTATATTATCATCATCATCATCATCATCATCATCATCATCATCATCATCATCATCATCATCATCAAATTAGAATATGCAATATCTAAAAATTATTCATCACACTCATTGCTTCATCTTTATTAGGAGACAATTCTAACTATTCAAAATAGCCACAATATGTCTCAGATTCTTTATCAAAATGGAGGAAGGAAAAAAGTCAAAACAGAGGAAAGAGAGGATTGAGTTCACAACAATAAGGAAATGACACTTACCCCGTAGTTGTGGCATCCACAAAATCTTTTTTTTCTTAATCAATCCTTTCTGGAAACACAAATTCGAGCTGAAACATCACAAAAACACATATGCTGTTCTGGAGCACTTGACACAAATTTTAAACGTGGTGCAACCATGTAAGATCGACGTTTGGTTTGCATTAAATTGAAAAGAAAAAAACACAACAAAAGCCCTAATCTTAAGCTCTTATTTGATGCCAATTTTGGAAAGTTTTTGAAAACCTATTTCTTCTTATTTCTCAGCCGCTCAAATGAGGATGATATAAAGACCCTAACTTAGATTCTCCCGCCCAATCCACATAGGATGCAACTGATAAGCCAAATAATCCAAATAAGTATTTTACATATCATTTACTTTTTTAAAGCCACGTAAAAAAATAAACGAGCGGATTAAACTTCCGTCAAAAAAAATTAGATAGAATGAGGTAATTAATAGTTTTTAAAAAGTTCAGTGTGTCAATTATATCTTTTTAAAGTTTAGTGGAGTAATGCTTAAAATTGAAAACCAAAGTGAGTTAATTCGCCTTTTTGCCAAAATAATTGTCTTCCCAATTTTGAATTTTTTTTATCAAATTGAATATTTTTAAAATTAATAATTAAATAATAAATATATTTTTAAAATTATAAAAAGAATAATTTTTTATAATTATAATTCTTTTTTTTGTTAAAATAGTATAAAAATTAATTAAAACTGAATATTTATTTTGGTACGATGGTGTATAACACTAAAGCTAAAAGACTGAATGACACTTCTGTCCCTTCAAGTTGTTACTCACATTCAAAGTTGTTCCTAAAGTTTATTTTTCGTCAATTAGGTCCATAAATTGACATTTTTTGACGTTTTTAATTTCTACTACCCAATTTGACCCCAACCCGACTCATTTTGAATAAATTTTGACTTAACCCGACCCAATTTGACCCAAACACAATTTGTAATATTTTAAAATAAAATAAATATTTTTAATATTTTAAAATAAAATAATTTGTTTAAAGAAATAATTATTTTAAATATTTTAAAATAAAATAATTATTTTAAAAATATATATTTTTAGTATTTTAAAATAAAATATTATTTCAAAAAAAATTAAACTAATAATTATATTTAATTTTTTCAAATAAAATATTTTTTTAATATTTTCAAATTATTATTATTTTTACTATTTTAAAAGAAAATATTAATTTTAAAATAATAATTATATTTAATATTTTAAAATAAAATAAAATATTTTTTAAAAATAATTTGAAAATAATAATTATTTTTAATATTTTTAAATAACATATTATTTTGAAAATAATAATTAGTTTTAATATTAAAATAAAATATTGTTTTTAAAATGTTATAGAAAAAATTATTATTCTAAGGAAAAAATATTAGAAACTTTTATTTTTTAAAAATGGGTAAAGTTTCATAATATATAGATTCAAAAAACTACATAGGAAAATAAAACTTTATTTTAAAAAAATGTAGAATTTATTCATTTTTTATGTAAAACTTTATTTTCAGAAAAAACTTTAATATTTTTACCATTATTATATGCAATCTTACCAGTAGAATTTTAAAAATAAAACTACAAATAGAAATTAAAATACAAAAAATATTAAAAGATAAATAAAGCAACTAATTATTTTTTAAAAAAAATAAATAAATAAGTTTTAAAAATAATTACTATTTTTGGGTAAAAAAAATTAGAAATTTTTTCATTTTTTTAAAAAATGGGTAAAGTTTTATAAAATATATATTCTTAAAAATAAAAATTTATTTTCATAGAACAAAAATAAAATTTTTTTAAAGATGTGTAAATTTTAATAAAAATAATTAAGATTAAAAAATTAGAACTTTAATTTTTTTGAATCTATATTTTTTGAAAATTTACTAATTTTTGAAAATAATAATATTGTCTTATATTTTTTCCTTAAAAATAATAATTATTTTTATAATTTTTTAAAAATAATATTTTATTTAAAATATAAAAAATAATAATTATTTTAAAAGAAATATTTTATTTTAAATATAAATATAATTATTATTTTATAATTATTTTAAAAATAATATTTTATTTTAAAAATAATATTTTATTTTAAAATATTAAAAATAATTATTATTTTAAAATTATTTTAAAAAATAATTTAATTTAATTATTATTTGATTTTTTAAAAATAATATATTTTTTAAAAATATTAAAAATAATAATTATTTTAAAATATTACATATAATTATTATTTTAAAATTATATATTTTAAAAATAATATTTTATTTTAAAATATTAAAAATATTTATTTTATTTTAAAATAATAAAAAATGGGTTTGGGTCAAACTGAGTGTGGTTGAGTCAAAATTTGGTGAAAATAAGTCAAGTTGGGGTTAAATCGGGTAGAAGGAGCGGAAACGTCAAAAAATACCACTTTAAGGACCTAAATGACAAAAAATAAAATTTAAAGATGATTTAAAAGTGAGTGATAACTCAGAGTGACTGAAGTGTTATTCACCCAAAACTAAAATATCTACCAACGTGTAATGGCTGAATGGCACTTCTGTCTCTTCAAGTTGTCACTCACTTTCAAAGTCGTCCCTAAATTTCATTTTTCGTCAGTTAAATTTTTAAAGTGATATTTTTTTAGCGTTTTCGTTCTTTCAACTCGATTTGACTCCAACCTGACCCATTTTGATCAAAATTTTGACCCAACCCGACCCAGTTTGACTCAACTCCAATTTTCAATATTTTAAAATAAAATAAATATTTTTAATATGCTAAAATAAAATAGTATTTTTCAAATAAATTTAAATAATAATTTTATTTAATATTTTAAAATAAATTATTATTTTTAGAATTTTTTTAAAAGAGTTATTTTTAATATTTTAAAATAAAATTATTATTTTGAAAATAAATATTTTTAATATTTTAAAATAATTTTTTTATTAAAAAAATTAAATTAATATTTATATTTTATATTTTAAAATAATTTTTTTATAAATAATTATTATTTTAATATTTTAAAAAAAAATATTTTAAAAATAATAATTTTTTTTATTTAAAATAAAATATTATTTTTAAAAAGTAATAAAACTAATTATTATTTTAAGGAAAAAACTATTAGAAATTTTATTTTTTTTTCAAAAATGTGTAAAGTTTCATAAAATATAGATTCAAAAAAATAAAATAAGAAAATAAAACTTAATTTTAAAAAAAGTAGATTTTTTTCATTTTTTATGTAAAATTTTATTTTCAGAAGAAAAGAAAGTTAATATCTTTATCATTATTATATGTATTCTTAATATTAGAATTTTTAAAATTATAAACTATAAGTAAACATTAAAATACAAAAAATAGTTAAAGATAAAAAAAAAGCTGATTCAATTTTTTATAAAAAAAATAATAAATTAAAAACTTTAAAAAATTATTATTATTTTTAGGAAAAAATATTGGAAAAATTTAATTTTTTAACAAAATGAGTAAAGTTTTATAAAAATATATATTCAAAAAAATAATACTTTATTTTCATAAAATAAAAAATAATTTTTTTAAATATGCGTAAATTTTCATAAAAATAATTAAGATTTAAAAATAAATTAACTTTACTTTTTTTGAATCTTTATTTTATGAAACTTTACTCATTTTTGAAAAAAAATAAAAGTTTCTAATTTTTTTCCTTAAAATAGCAATTTAACTTAAAATATTAAATATAATTAATATTTTAAAATGAGAGATCGATCCTTTACATAACCACGAATCTCAGATTGATTTCATCTCAAATAGCTTCCAAGTCTCTCTATAATTCTGGTATTTTTTTATTATTGATATATATCCATCTATAAATGGAGATAAACTGTTTGATCATATTTTTTGCTTTGATTTTGTGGTGATTTTGACTGTTATTTTATGGCAAGTAATTTGTTCTGGTTTCGTCTTCCTTCTTCAGTGGATTTAGACTTGATTTTTTTTTTCTCCTTTTCATTTTTTTATGATGATTTTCGATGAGTTTCATGTAAATGAATTGGATATTGATAGAAATTTTGAACTCAATTTATGAATTCGTCAGAACAAATGAAACAACTTTGTAGCATACTAAAATTTACAGATTTGGCATGGCAAGGGATGTATATATATACTCACAATTATACCAGGTAAACTCATTTTACTACTCTAAATTTCCATTGTTCCTCAAAAATTACATCCATGGTAAACCACTGTGCCCATTCTGTTTGTGTAAATGCCTGTGAGAAGTCAGATTCTTTAATACTTTGGGACTTTGATATATTCGTTTCTAATTAACATAAAATCATAATAAAGATTTGTAAATATTCAAAGTATTAACTTTTATATTATTCACATTCTTTTGAAATTCAGTGGAAGCTTTGAAAATTGGTAAAAATAAGATGAATTTTACATGAGTTATCAATTTTGATTGGGTTGTAACACACTTCTATAGTCCAAAGACTATAACATTGTTCAATATTTTGACGGAATTAGTCTCGTGGTCTCTTATCTAAATTAGAACAGATGACGGAATTGCTTTATGGGTATGGATGCTTTGAAATTGTTGAGCAGGGTTAAAGATTTGTATGGGTCTTTGTTGTCTTTCATTGGTTTGTTATAGAGTTGTCCACCTATTATATATATGTGATTGTAAAAATCTCAAATCTGTTAGTTGTAATTTTATGTATATCTTAAAAATTGAGGTGTTTTTTTGGTTGATTCCTTGACAAAGATTGAACAGTATTTCACAGTTCATAATGTGAAGTAAGAGCATATTACTGACAACATGACATAAATGGTTTGATTGGGGTGGGGTGGTGGTTTTGAGAAGAAAGGGGATTTTTTTTTTGGGGGGGGGAGGGGGGGTATGTTATGGCATGTTGATTGTTGGAAACATTACCTAGAAGCATATTCAACCAACTGATCATGATTTATGCATTTATTGATATCTCCATTTAGTTAATAGAATAGAATCCTGGTTAACTTTTCAATTAATGCATTATCGGTCGATTAGAGAGACTAGAACATCTACTAACGCACTCTGCGACTTCCCGTTTCAAACATCTACTAATGCACTCTGCGACTTCCCGTTTCAGATTGGGCCACCAAAAATGTTGCCTTAAATCTCGGTACATCTTTGTGCCTCCCGGATGAACGGAATATGTTGTGTTGTGTGACTCATGCAAAACCTCTTCCCTTAACTCGGTTACCGCTGGTACCCACACTCTTCCTTTGAATCTTAAGATACCGTCTTTATCCATTCGAAATTTATCTTCTTCATTTTCTGTGATCCTCTTTCGGATTTTCTCACACTGTTTATCTTTTTCCTGGGCTTCCTTTACTCTATCCGACAATGTCGGATGAGCTTCCATTACAAACAACTTCTCTCCAGACTTCTCTAGTTCTTTTACCTCTATCTCCAATTTCTCCATTTCTCTGATCAATTCTTCCTGAGTCGTCAAATGAAATAATTTCTCCCTTCCTTTCCTGCTTAGAGCGTCGGCAACTACGTTTGCCTTCCCCGGGTGATAAAGAATATCGCAGTCATAGTCCTTGATTAATTCTAACCACCTTCTCTGCCGCATGTTCAACTTCTTCTATGTGAAGATATATTTCAGACTTTTGTGGTCCGTGTATATCTCACATTTCTCTCCGTATAAATAGTGCCTCCAAATCTTTAACTCAAAAACTACTGCCGCTAATTCTAAGTCATGAGTAGGGTATCATTTTTCGTAATCCTTCAATTGTCGTGATGCATACACAATGCCCTTGCCGTGTTGTATGAGCACACAACCAACTCCCTTGTGCGATGCATCACTATACACCACAAAATTTCCCGCATCATCTGGTAATGATAATACAGGTGCTTCGCTCAATCTCCTTTTTAGCTCTTGAAAACTCTCTTTGCATTTTTCTGTCCATACAAATTTCACCGTCTTCCTCGTCAGATTAGTCAACGGGGTTGCTATCTTAGAAAAATCTTGGATGAATCTTCGATAGTACCCAGCTAACCCTAAAAAGCTTCTCACCTCCGTCGGTGTTCTCGGCTGTTCCCAATTACTTACTGCTTCTACCTTTGCAGGGTCTACTGAGATTCCATTCTTATCCACCACGTGGCCTAAGAATTGAACCTTCTCCATCCAAAATTCGCACTTTGAAAATTTCGCATACATCTTCTCCTTCCTTAGTGCCTCCAAAACAATCTTCAGATGTTCGGTGTGTTCTTCCTCTGTCTTCGAGTAGATCAAAATGTCGTCGATAAAAACCACTACAAATTTATCCAAGTATGGCTTGAAAACTCGGTTCATCAAGTCCATAAATGTTGCCGGAGCATTAGTCAATCCAAATGACATTACCAAAAACTCGTAGTGTTCATAACGGGTTCGAAACGCAGTCTTTGGTATGTCCTCATCCCTCACTTTCAGTTGATGATATCCTGTTCGTAGGTCGATTTTTGAGAAACACTTTTCTCCCTTCAGTTGATCAAATAAGTCGTCTATCCTTGGTAGCGGATATCGGTTCTTGATCGTTACTCTGTTCAATTCTCGATAATCGATACAGAGCCTCATCGATCCGTCCTTTTTCTTAACGAATAACACTGGTGCTCCCCAAGTAGACACACTCGGTCGAATGTAACCTTTATCCAACAATTCTTGCAATTGTATCATCAATTCCTTTATTTCTACTGGCGCCATACGATATGGAGCTTTCAAAATCGGTGCCGTTCCCAGTGCTAAGTCTATTACAAATTCAATTTCTCTGTCTGGCAGAAGACCAGGCAGATCGTCCGAAAACACATCTTGAAATTCATTCACTACGGATATATCTTTAATTTCTACTCCCTTTTTTCGAGTATCTACGATGTAAGCTAAATAACCTACACATCCTTTCTTTAACAATTTCTTGGCCTGCATCATCGTAACGCAACACGATTGCTTAAGCGATGAGCTACCATAAAACACTACCTTAGACTTACTCGGAGTCTGAAGGTTCACACATTTATTCTGACAGTCAATTATCGTAGCATGGTTATACAACCAATCCATTTCCAGTATTACGTCAAACTCTCCCAATCTAATAGGAATCAAGTCTACTTTCAGTTCATGTTCTCTAATGTTTGCGCGACAATTTCGATAAACGTATTCTACAGGGATTACTTCCTTATTCGCAACTTCTATGTTCAAGGGATTTCCTAAACGTTCTCGGGGTGTGTTAAGTCTACTAGCAAATTCTTCAGATACAAAAGAACAGGTGGCACCCGAATCAAATAATACGTAAGCATTTATATCATTGATTGGGATTATACCTGACACCACGTCCTTTGCAGCCACTGCGTCCTGGACGGTCATGTTAAAGGTTCTGGCGGTTGGGTGGTTGGATTGTGTTGGTCCGTCGATCATCAGTTTGTTACCTCCCCCTTGTTGACTGTTACCTCTGCCACTTCCCTTCTTCGGGCAGTCCTTAATCCGGTGCTCTGTTGAGCCACATGCAAAGCATCCTTGTATCTTTTTCGGTTTCGGGCAGTTGGGCGAGATGTGCCCTTCCTGTCCGCAGTTGTAGCAAGTGCCACGTCCCTTCCAGCACTCACCCTGATGGTTCTTTCCATATTTTGGGCATCCTTCAGCCTTCTTCTTGAAACCCCCATGAAAATTTCCCGATTGATTGTTGTTGTTTTTGTTGTTGTTGTTGTTCTTCTCCCACTTTCTCTTTCCCAAGTTGCTTCCTCCGCTACTGCTTCCTCCAGTATGATTTTCTCCTCCAGTATTCTTGTTTTTCTTCTCTTTATTATATAAGCTCAAAGCTTCACTTTTTCCCTCTTCGCAATAATAGCCTTTACCAACAGTGTTGCAAAAGAATCGATCTAAAGAACTGACACCTTATTGAATAGCCAAGGCTTCAGTCCTTATTCGAATCGTCCAGCCTTCCTCTCTTCATCACCAACTTGGTGCTCCGCAAATCGCGCTAGTTCGTTAAACTTAGCTGCGTATTGCGCCACCGTCATCTCACCTTGTTTTAACTCTATGAATTTCACCTCCATTCTATTCTTCATGCTCTTCGGGAAGTAATTCTCGAAGAACAGCGTCTTAAACCTATCCCAGGTTATTGTCCCTTCTCCAGTTCTCTGCTGATTAGCCTCCCACCAATAGTTTGCTTCTCCCCTCATCATGTACGTAGCAAACACCGTCTTCTGATCTTTGCCCACGCGAGCTATAGCGAAAGCCTTCTCAATCTCCTTGATCCAGGTTTGTGCGACGATTGGGTCGGTAGTACCCTCGAACTCTGGGGGTCCTACACTTCTAAAGTCTTTGAAGGTTGTTACTGGCACAGCTTGAGGGTTTGGGGGAACAGGTTCGTTGTTCCTTCCCCTAAGAGCCTCTCCTAATAGATCAACTAGCTTTTGATGGGATCTACTTGTTCCCTCTCGTTGTTTACTGACGCTTCGGGTGCAGTCAATCTACGTTTTGGTGCCATGATCTGCATCACAAATTTTCATTTTATTATTATTCAATTGTATCACTTAAGTATTTTCTTTTAATACAAAAAGAATAATTTACAACACGTTTCTGAAATAAACTTCATTTATATTCATATGCCAAATCGTTTCATTACATAATTTCCCTAGCATATTTCTATAAATGTTATCACATGTATCCCCTAATATCACAAAAGACGGGGAAAATACTAACATACTACCATACTACCCCTCTAACAAAAGTTTACTCAGGGTTTACATCACTATCCCACACTTTACACAAAAAGTTGGGATTACAATATAGTATATACATCACATAAAGTAAATACTACTACTAGATTGACTAAGGGTCTCATCCCATCATCCCACACTCTACAGCACTCTTGTATTTGATCTGTGCTATATATGCTATTAGCTCTCGGCTCAAGGTATGTAGGGTCTGTCCCTACTCCGCTGGGTAGTGGTACACACCGTCAAGCACTCTCTCAAATGCCGAACGAAACCCCATCTTGTTTATTTTCCTCTTCTTGCATCTGACCTAATCTTCCAGGTCATCTGCTCTCTCATGGGCAGCCTCCCATTCTCCTCGAAGTGTATCCTATCCATCACCTCTAATTCCAACTGAGTACGGAGTGCTTCCTTCTTAGTCTTCTCGCTCAATTCCCTCTGTTCTACCTCTTCCAGCTTTCCTGCAAGATCTATGTTTCTCGCCACTGACTTGTGAAATAAAGTCCCCATCTGAATTTCAGCCTCCCTACGATAAGCAATCTCCACCTCTAACTCCTGCATGGCTAACTTCCTCTGGTGGTCTTCGTCCCGCAGTTTCTGGAACTCCGACTCTCTCTCCTTGGCCTCGGCCTCCAGCTTCTGGACTCTGCAGTCCAACTCTAGGATACGCTCCTCATACTCACCTAACATCTGCTCCTCAAGATTGGGCACGTAGGAGTCCTCCATGGGCTCCTCCTCTGAAGGATCATCCTCAACTGGCTCATCCTCCATAGGCTCCTCCTCAGGGTCGAACTCCACCTTGATCTCATCCTCGTCGTCGGATTCGGATGGTGCAACAGCCTGCACTGGCACAGCCTCTAGAGGTGCCTCGTATACTACATGTATGTCCCTAGGCTCCTCCTCAGCCACTCTACTAGGTACTCCCATATCTGCCATTCTACAATCACAACACAGGACAAACAAACAGCAACTCCATTAGAATGTTAAATAAAACATAAGTTCATAGTATAAAATGAAGTTACATTTCATAACAAACTAAGTCCCTCAAGGAAAACTCTACATGAGTTTTATCTCCTTCCTAATTTCTAAGTTCTCCTAAGTTATAGTCTAAGGACACTCGTTCCTAAGGTTTATAACTACAACTCTGATACCAACTTGTGACGCTCCCAAATTCGGGACCGCCACTTGGTCACTCGAATTCGGTTCGTCACATTCTCACAATAATATATAACAATAATAATACGACTATTTGTCGCATTGCACAGCGGAAATATAATACACAACTATAACCGAATAGATTACATTTAAATAATATAATTTATTCACGTCCCAAGGTCTCGTAACTTAAACAGTGATTACATAGATTAGACATATCTTAAGCATAAATAACCTTAACTAGTACATAATATCATAAGTTCTTTATTACAATCATAAGTCCTATATAATTAAAGCTACTCAGTAGCTTTTCCTTTGCCCTTATCTGTGCCCGAAGGTCCACACTGCTCTGCCTTAACTGAAATGTTTTAGGGAAAGCAAGAATGAGCACAAATTACCCAGCAAGTAATATACAATAAGGGAGAGTAATAAAATTCTCAATTCTCGAAAGGGTATAGCAAGGTTTGATAGTTCAAGGATAACAAGAATATCAACAGTTCTCAACAATAATTGCTAAGGACAGAATAATATCAATGTGATTAAATAATAAATCAATTCAAGATTTCAAGATAACTGAATACTGAGCAGTCACTAAGGACTATGAACTTCTACTAGAATTAACAGTATTAAAATGATAACCCAAATCAAAAACAAGTAACAATCAATCATACTCAAGTGCGCACGTCGGTTCTCCGATAATTATATATTCCCTTCAAAGAAGGTTGTTCTTCTCAGTCAAAGACAAGATCCCGCACCAATCAATTGGTTTGGGTCGCTTTTCAATAATATAAGTCTAGCCGAATCAAATGGCATAGATCACAACAATTATAAGTTCAATCTCAAGGTTTAAAGTTCATAGAATATAAATCGAGTTTTATCTCATATATGATTCATAATATTTGAATTTCAATCTCAATAGTTTACTTGTACGACAATAATAGCACAAGCTAAATGCATGTCCAATAAAGAGTAGAGTTAGGAACTTGCTTACAATGTTCCTCGAAATAAAACAAACACAAAGATAGGATACTCGCACTATAAATGAGTGTAAGTAAGGAAACTTGCCTTTAGCGTAGTTTATCCAAGAAAAGCAAATCAACACTTTCGAATTCCTATCGTAATATAATTACGTATATATATGATATTCATTAGTCATATAATTTAATGTCACATCTTATCTTTGGATATACGATCAACACATAAGCTAAGTTTTAATCTAGCCATACAATTACATAGTGTCGTATTAATATAATTTTTATCCTTAACGTTCCTCTTTTCTCAAGTTAATCATCTTTATACATCATTACTATCATGTGAGACTACCACAAATAGCAAACATACTCTATTTAGCGAGTTATAGCATTACTATAAGCTAACCGTCAAATCGAATTCAAGTAACAACATATGATATCACATAGCATATAACCATTCTTGATTTCATTGTCGCAAGTTTTAACTTACAATTTACATGGTATTAAGGGATAGAAAAGCCATGTGGTTATCATGCTTTATAACTTGACTATACGTTCTACATAGAGGTCACATAATCTGTTAATACACATGCTCATAGTGTTCATTTTATTTATTCAAAACTAGCATTGTTTAGTACTTGAAAACATGCTTTAAACTCATGTCTGATTAAATTATCATTATGTCTACCACATACGAATCATGTTTAGAGACATGTTAAACCCAACATGCCATCTTAACCCTTCAGAATCTAGATACTCATGTGATGCAACTCTATTTTTAAAAACATGTTCAAGATTGCCTTTGAAATCACGTAATCATAATACTGTAATAGAACACATATAAGGCAACTTTAAAAGCTCTTATCATACGTAACTAAGTCATGATAACCTCCTTTCAAGATCAGGAACTATATCTTGTAGCATTCATGTTCATTAGCTTACTATGCTAAGCTTTTCTTTTAAAATAATTTCTAACACAGGCTAACTCGTTTGATCATGACAAAGACGCTATAACCACTATATCATGCTTATGTATATCTGAAATCAAACACGTATATAACACACTAAGTTCAGAATTTGTAGAACATGTATTACTTCAAAGTTTGTTTTTAAAATACTAAGTTTATCACGGAAACCATATCCTTTTCGTTAACCATGCATGCTAATATACTAAAACATACTTATATTGCCTCATTATGTTTATATATATATATATATATATATATATATATGTGTTAAACATGATTGCATGCTCATCTAAGTTATATAAGCAAGTAGTACATAGCAGATTTTCAAGCAGATTGCAGAAACTGCAGCAGGCTGCTGGCGCAGCTGCCCAGCTGCCCAGTGCAAAACTGGCGCAGCTGCGCCGGCTGGCGGCCAGTGGCAAACAGTTCCAGAAATCGGCAACTTCAAAACCCAAACACAGAAATCACTTCACGAATTCGATTTAAAACATGCCACATTGTATACTAACATATTACTTTGTCTATATAACAACTAACAATTACAACCCAATCAATTTATCATGATAACCATGCTTAATTCAAGAATTAGAACTTTAAAATTTAAAAGCAAGAATGAAGAACAAGAGGTATTATACCTCTGTTAACTGTGAATTGATCTTGCTGCTATCCCACTAATGAAATCTCACTCTCAACTGATATCTCCCTTTCTTATATCTAAGTGTATCAGCAATTTGAAAAGAGAAGGGAGGGAGCCATATTTATAGAAGAATTAATACATGGGCAATGCTTTTGTTCTTCAAATTAAACCAACGAACTTTTGATTTGCATGGAGGTTATGAAAGAGTAGGAAAATGGGTTGGTAAATCCCATCATCAAAACCACTCCCCATTGATCATTGCTTAGCTGAGGTTGCTGAGAATTGGGAGAAGAAAAGGGAAATAGGCCTTAGCCTTTTGTCAGGCACGTGAAGGAGGGGACTCATATTGAGGGACAAGCAACTCAACATTCCTCAATACTTATGCTATATACTAATACATAATTTCTATCCTTATGTTATATTTATATATACATATTACCCATACATAGGTTATATTTTAATGTCACAATATACATTTACATAAGTAATACTTCAATGTGATTTGTACATACATAATCCATGTATATTTTTTTCATATTGCATTATCTCATGTATTATTAAATTGTTCACCATATATTCGTGCTGTCTCATTTTAATGTATATTCACCCATCATTGTCACATAAGCATAAATCATGTAGCTCACATAGTTTCAATAAATATAAGTCTTATTATATGGTTTCTATATATAGTATGGTCACATAGATGTTGTACTACACTATATATAATATAGTTGGCTATTATACGTTACATTTTTAATATTGCATGCTTGCACATAGAAGTAAATAATTTACTTACCTTATCAATTAATTAATTATAATATTAATTAATTCATTACTCATCAATGCAATTATTAATATCCACAATAATTGATTAACACTTACACGATTAAATATTTCATTAAATGTAAATCTTATTATATTTATAAACACGTTGTTCATTATTAATATACCTCTTGAAATAATAATCATCACTTATTATTAATTAATCATCATCAATTAATTAATATTTTATAATAACAATTAACATTTAATATAGGTTAATTATTTATTTAATAATTCCTTCGTTAATTAATATTCCTCATCACTGTGCCACACAAGGCTTTCACGAGTTTATTATAAACTCCACATTTCCTCAATTATTATAATTATTCAATTTAATATAACCGAGCTAACTTATCTCATAACACAAAATCGTTTATATTCAAATAAATATTTATTCCCATTAATATATTCATTTATTAATATTAGAAAATTCTCGGGTATTACAGCTACTATTAATCTCGCTGTACAACTCAAGAAATGAAAGTAGTATGCATATAAGCCAATCATGTATGATGATAAAACATATACTTTGGAGACGATCTTATCTATTTATTAATAAAAGTATTAACTTATTAAAGTCATTTAATTATCTACATGATGTTATTTTTATAATATGTAAATAACCCATAGTTTTAAGCAATGCTTTTAAAATCATGATGATGATCATGCTAATGAGATCTAAATTCTTAGAAATCTTAAAACTAAAATAGTTCGCAATCGTGGGATTACTAAAAAGGAATTAGTAAATTCGGATAGATTGGTACATATGTTTCTTGCTCATTGGATGAGGATGATTGATCTCACGATCATTTGTGTGGAGACACTAAAGCAAGTATGTAGGTGCTTATTGGAGAATAAGTTCACTGAGCGTGACTCGTTATGGAATACCTAATGGAGTTTTACTTGCCTGTCAATAAGAATTCCAAATGTAATAGGTACAAGTGATCCTTGGACTTAAGATCATCATAGTATCTTGTATGTAATGAATTATACTTTGACTTATTTCTTAAAAATCCTTAGGGTTTATCAAAGAGTTTGTTTGTGTATAATGAGTTACATATGGAGATAATGAATGATCAATAAAGAATCTACCACTTCTAGTAAAAGAAGAGATATATCCTATGTGATTCATTAAATGACAACCTAGTAGTCCTTGGCCAAGGCAGAATAAAATTCGAAAGGAGTTTTTAATTTGCATTATTTGGAGTTGTAAATTTTCTAATCGAAATACATATAATTAAATAAAATAAGACTTGACAGTATTTTCATATCTTATATTTAATCGGGACATTGTATGGTGGAAGGATTGAATTGTACAGTAACTATTTACTCACAGGTTCTTTTATGATTAATGTTGAAATCTATATTATCTGAAAAGTCGTTAATCGCTAAGGAGGCTTATCCCTATTGTAGAATAAATATTATTTATTTAAATAGATTATTAGTTTAATTTATTTATTTAAATAAGATTAGAATTGTTCTAATTGATTTATTCATAACCGGTTTAATATGGAGAACCTAAAGGGTCACACCATAAAAGAAAAAATAATTATTTAAGAAGGTAATGGCATAATCGTAATAATGCATTAAATGTAATTAATTTAATCTATGATGATAGAATAAATTAAATAGCTTAATGTTTATTACGTAATATTTTACAAATATTAAATATAAATTAATAAGAGGAGTCTTATTAATATTATTATAATTATTATTATTTTAATTTTTAAAAAAGTTTAGGAATTAATTTAATATTAGTACTCTCATTTATTCCTAATATGATTAGGAGGTAAATTAATTAAATAAATTTAATTAATTATTCCCAATGTGGTGGGAAACCTAAATTAATTAAAGGAGTTTAATTAATTAAAGGAGTTTAAATAATTAAATGAAACCTCATGTCTAATAGGATTAGAAGAGTTGACCAATATCTATATAAGAGGAGTCTTATAATAGATATTAGTTGATGTAATTCTAATTGTTGGAGAATACTCCTTTTCTATAGTGGATAGAAACCTAGGCTTTAGCCAACCACCCTCCTTCTTGATAATTTCTCTTTCTTGGTGGATCACCTCTAGAGGCCAAACACTTGGGTGGCTAACGTTGATCAAAGGAAGGAATCTACCCCGGATATTCAAGGCGATCGCGACGAACAAAGGGTTGAACTTCTACCTGTGGAAGCTTCGTTCTACAAGGGTATGATTCCATAACTTCTTATTTATCGTTTTAAATTAATAATTTGCATAAAGAATGATCCGAGTATTGATTTTGTAGAATTTTTTTAACTCTGATATACTATGCTTCTGCAAATTTTTATAATTTTGATTGCATCACGATTTCGTACAAACCCAACAGTGGCATCAGAGCCAAACTTTTATACAATTATTAATTATTTTTTGATTTCATATACATATGAGTATGTATTTAGAATAATTTATTAGGCATAATTAATTGTATAAAATTATTTTTTATTAAAGAAAAAAAAACGTAAACAAAGTTTTTATTTTTTATCCGTCGCTGTGCATCCTATTACTACAAGGAATTCATGGTGGGTTAGTCCTTAAAATAAAGTAACCTGATTAACCTTTTTGAATTAAACGTAATATATATATATATATATAAAATATACTATCTAATTCAAAAAGGTGGATTCGGTGATTCAATATGGTGAATTCATAATGGTTTTAAAAAGTTAATGTTTGATTATATATATATATATAATATTCTTAATAATTTTATAATTAAATTAAAGAGTTTATTTTAATTTTAAAATTGAATTTCATGCAAATTAAAATTATCCATTAAATGATACTCATATATATGTGGAATATTTTAATTCATGAAATGAATATTTATTTATTGATGTATATGGTGATATGTATGATAATAAATGGGATTGATTATGAGACTATTTACCTATGTGATTGGACTTTATTTTTAGTTGAATGTTTGAATGAATGAGTTTTATTAAATGGAGTTTGCATACCTCGTCTTTTCTGATTTTTTTTCTTGATGTAAACTTCTATCTCTCCTATGTATATCCCCTTGACTGCTGATCAAGGTTTCTATTTAAATTAAATAGTTAATATAATAGAAATAGTTAGAATTATATTGAAAAAACTGGAGACCAATGATCAAAGAGCACGTGAAGACCCGTTTGTATGGAGCCCAGGTTTAAATGTAATAGTTACGTTTAAATTTAAAATTCTTGCACTCCTAGGTTTGCCTTTTAGTTCACTTGGTAGCTCTAGTGAACCAAACTAGAATAAATGTCCATAATCAATCCGGGTAGAATATAGTATTCTATATGTGCATGCTAAGTATTATATATATTATATTTTATGCAAACATGCTTCGCATGTTTTAATAAAATAATGCGTATTTTATATATATATATATATATATATGTGTGTGTGTGTGTGTGTGTGTGTGTGTGTGTGTGTGTGTGTGTGTGCATGTGCGCTAAACAAGATGAGACAAATAATAACAAATCCCTCAAAGAAATCATATTAAGTCTAAAGCATTCAATGATATTTAGAAAATCGAACTTCGCCTTCTAGCATGATAAATTAATAGAGTATTACATATTTAATACGAGTTTGTTGTACTATCCACAAGGCAAGTATTGCGTATTTAAGATATTAATTTAATCATATTTGATGCTTATCAAGAAATTAAACAATATTATTTTGTTGTGCTAACCACAAGGACAATATTTTTCTTTTTTGAATTTATGAAAATGTTAGGTTGGACTTAACTTAAATTATTTTAGTTCGGATGTGCACACACTTGACCATTATGATTTAAGAGGCAAAATAAAAAGGATTTACATGTTGATGTAATTGACAAAGAGTTGTCTACCTATTTCTTTATATATCGTTTGTTGTGTTATCCACAAGGCTATATACATTTGAAATGAGATTCTTATTCTCACTTGCAAATCTTTAATTAGATGTTGTCGAACTATACAAGTGAGGGTAATATAGTTTGAAGAAAATAGTGGGAGATACCAATCTAAAATAAGACCTAATTTATTTTGGTATATAAAATTAATTAAATGAATGTTTGCTAAAATGTTGTCTTTTCACATACAGAAATTTAAAATTGTTGAAATCACTAATTTCACTGCGTAACATACTTGATGCTAACAAACTGACCGGACCGAATTACACGGACTGGTTAAGGAATCTGAGAATAGTTCTCACTGCTAAAAAGATTTCTTATGTCCTAAATTCACTTGTCCCTGGAATTGTTCCAAGATCAGCCTCTGAGGAAGAGATTGCCACCATTGTAAAGTGGTAAGATGATGCATCTGTGGCTCAATGCATCATGCTCACATCCATGAATAACGAGCTTCAGCGTCAGCATGAAAACATGGATGCTCCTACTATGTTGCTTCACCTCAAGGAGTTATATGGTGAACAAAGTAGGACTGCTAGATATGAGATATCTAAGGAGCTCTTCCTATCTCGGATGACCGAGGGCACTGCCGTTGAGACTCATGTCCTATGGGTGACCAATCTGATTGAACGCCTTGGACAGCTTGGGTTCGTCATGAATGGGGGATTGAGTCAAGACTTGGTCTTGCAGTCACTCCCTGAGACCTTCTCGCAATTCGTTGTTAATTTCTACATGAATAAGTTAGATGTCAGCTTGCCTGAATTACTTAACATGTTGAAAACTGCAGAAGGTCACTTCCCAACCAAGAAGAACCATGTCTTAATAGTGGATTCTTTCAAGAAAAGGAAGAAGCCCAAGGTATCTTCTGAAAAGAAGAAATCTAAGAAAGCTAAAGGCAAGGTGAACACAAAATAACAAAAGAAACCTGATCTAGCTAGCAAAGGAATGTGCTTCCATTGCAACGAGCCGGGTCATTGGAAGAGGAACTGCAAGAAGTTTCTGGTAGATAAGAAGCTTGGAGAAGCTTCGACTTCCAATCAAGGTTTGTTCATGATTGAAATTAATTTTTCAGAAAGTCAAAATTCTACTTGGGTATTAGATACCGGTTGTGGTCCTTGCATATGTAATACTGTACAAGAACTAGTTAGAAGTAAAAAGCTGAACAAGGATGAGGTTGCTACGAGTGAAAAATGGAGCAAAGGTTGCTGCATTAGCTGTAGGCACTTATTTTTTAGCAATGCCTCGGGCAAGTCCATTTATTTAAATAATTGTTATTTTTCTGAATATTATTAGAAATATTTTTTCTGTTTTCGTATTAGATATGGATAGATTTGACATTATAATAAAGAACAACAATTGTTCTATTTATAATAACAAAGCTTTATATGGTGTTGGTAATCTACGAAATGGACTTTACACACCTGACTTGCATGAAAATATATTTCAAATAGAACAAACTAAGAAAAGAAAAAGAGATAATGTTAATTATACCTATATGTGGCACTGTAGACTCGGTCATATAAATGAAACAAGATTATCCAAGTTGCATAAAGATGGGCTCTTAGAGCTATTCGATTATGAATCATATCCAACTTGTGAATCTTGTCTCATGGATAAAATGACTAAATCTCCTTTTAGTGGAAAAGGAGAAAGAGTTACAGAGTTATTCGCGTTGGTTCACACAGACGTTTGTGGACCTATAACAACGAATGCACGGGGTGGGTATTCTTATTTTATTACTTTCACTGGTGATCACTCAAGATTTGGATATGTGTATTTAATGAAATATAAACCTGAATCATTGAAAAGTTCAAAGAGTTCAGAAGTGAAGTAGAGAAACAAACGGGTAAGAGTATTAAGATTCTTCGTTCAGATAGAGGTGGAGAATGCTTAATTGGTGAGTGTCTCAATTATCTCAAAGATAATGGTATAATCTCACAATGGACTCCACCAGGTACACTACAGTAAAATAGAGTATCTGAAAGGAAAAATCGAACATTGTTGGACATGGTTTGTTCCATGATGAATTTTACCGATCTTTCAGTATCATTCTGGGGTTATGCCCTAGAAACGGCTACATATCTAGTAGATAAGGTCCCCTCGAAATCCCTCCCCAAGAATTCATATGAGATGTTGACAGGGAATAAACCTGGTCTTAAGCATGTTAATATTTGGGGATGTCCAGCTTATGTGAAAAGGTTTCAAAATGATAAGCTTGGGACAAGATCTGATAAGTGCACGTTTGTGGGATATCCTAAAGAAAGTTTGGGATACTATTTCTACAATCCTACTGAGAAAAAGGTGTTTGTTGCGAAACACGCTGCCTTCTTGGAAAAGGAGTTTATCCTTGAAGGAACTAGTGGAAAGAAAATAGATCTTGAAGAAATTTAAGAACCACAAACCACTACAGATCAATTGGATGAACCTGTCCAAGTAGAGACACCTTCTGTACAACACTCTATTCGTGAATCTGGAAGAGTACCGAAGATACCTGAGAGGTATGGATTCGTCATAGAGAATGACGATGAGGTACACATCATAGATGATGATGATCCATTGAATTATGAACAGGCTATGAGTAATTAAGACTCAAAGAAATGATAGATGACCATAAAATCTAAAATAGATCTTTGAAGCAATGCACAAGACCATTTGGATTTTACTTGCGATTGCAGCTTATTATTACTAGATCTGGCAAAATGGACGTGGAGACGCCCTTCGTCAAATATACATTATTAGAGGAGAATATATGTATGATACATCCAGATGGATTTGTTTCAATGGTTAAAGCAAATCATGTATATGAGCTACAACAATCTATTTAGGGGTTATAGCAAGCTTCTTAAAGATGGACCATTCATTTTGATGAGACAATCAAAAGAGTTTGATTTTATCAAAAACGAGAATGAACCTTGTGTGTACAAAAGGGTTAGTGGGAGCGCTGTTTCATTCCATGTATTATATGTTGATGATATATTACTGATAGAAAATGACATTCCTATGCTAAAATCAATCAAAATAAAGTTATCTAAACATTCCGTCCATGAATGATTTGGGTAGAACATCCTACACTGGGGATATAAATCTGTATAGATAGATTTAAAAAGATGTTCGGCTTAACCCAAGGAACGTATATTCATTAGATGCTAAAGGCGTTTAGCATGGCAAATTCCAAAAAGGTGTCTCATGATGATGAGCCATGGAGTGTATCTCTCTAAAATTGTCCTCAACAAAAAAGAGATCGCATGAATTACTATCATGTATGCAATAAAATATACGAGACTTAATGTTGATCAGTCAGATTCTGGAGAAGATCACTGTAGGTGTAAGGCCCCGAATTTTATGAAATAAAAGTATTCAATTTTTCTTATAATTATTATTATATTCAGTAAATGGTTAAATTGATAAAAGATTAAAGTTAAGGGTGATATGTGCAAATTTTACAAAGTAAGCAAGTTGTCATAAAATATTCGTTGTGTCGGGGAATATTCGTTTGGTCGAGAAATATTCTTTTTGTCAGGGAATATTCGTACGACGGCGCAGTTATTGGTGAAACCCACAACGGAATAACTGCCGGATATAGAAATCTACATAAGTAACATTTTTATAAAAATAACGCCAAAACTTTTACCGTTAAACTGTTGAAATATCCGGTGATAAAAATACAGTAATACGCGTTGTTGCACAATAGCACACGGTATTGCATAGTAATTTTTAATTATTGATTCTTACGTAAGAAGTCACTTATTCAATAATTGTTACAGCAATTACTGTTCAGTATTTTATATTATTGATTCAATAATTGTTACATTGATAATTGCATAATATTTTATTATTGATTCAATAATTATCACAGTATCTACTGCACAGTATTTCACATTATTAAATCAATAACTCATATTATTTAAATGATATTATTAGATAACATTATTGGCAATGTCTAAAAAGTTCTGTCGAGGAAAGGTGTTAGGTTATATAATTGCGCGCCAATGAAGAGAAATTCTTATTGGAAAGCCCCCTCTTTCTTGAGAACGATCTGGTTGTCAATAATTGTGATTCTGTAATATTTATTGTGAATAATAATTGATGAATAAAAATATGATAATTGGTTCAATTTTATAAATGGAGGAATTTAGAATGAGATAATTGTTGAGAGTTTGACATATTTTTTGAGGAATCGCAATTATTTTCTCCGATAAAATATTTATTCAAATATATTATTATAATACTATATTATAATAATATAAGGTGATAATAATATTAGAATTTTATAATATTTTTTATATAATGTTACTATTAAATATATATAGGGTGGAGACATAGGGGGGCAACTTGATTGGTGGGCATTGAATGGGTGGATAGTGGGTGGCTGCCATTAATTGCTAACTTGATGAATTAAGTGCCAAATTGTGCCAAACCTCCTTCCTCCGTTGCACTATAAATAGAATTGCTCGGATGAGCAACGAAGAAGAACATCACTACAATACAAAAATTTTGATTCTATAATACTACGAGTATTTATTTTGAGTATAAGGATACTTTCAGTGTAGTTTATAGTCCAAAATTTTCTCAGAATAATATCCGGTATACCAGTCAAATCTAGTTCATACTAAGGTAAAGAATATTATTTTTCTAGTAACGAATGTTATCTTCTTTCAATACTCGTAAGGGTTGTCCTTTTATTCCTTATTAATCTGTGGGAATAACCTGTCTATGCAGACTACCTCATGCCTGGTGAATAACACTTCGTATTCATTCTTTATTAAATTATGGAAATGATCTGTCTACACGGACTACCGCATGACGGGTGAAAATTCATTTGCAGCTTCGTATATTATTTCATTTCAGATTCTTAACTCTAAACTTACTATGGTAAGTATTGCTTCTATAATTCCTGAAATGACTAAAAATTGCTTAAGGTTTTCGCTTCATCTAATATAACTTCATTGGAATATTGGTCTGAACTTTCTTATTGAAATAATAATTTTTTTATGTCGGAGTACTATTCATCCGAGTTATTATTCATGCTTGCGTACTATTCACAGGGTACTATTCATGAAATACTATTCACAAGATACTATTCACAAAGTACTATTCACAAATACTATTCACATAGTACTATTCACAGGATACTATTCACGAGTTACTATTCACGGGGTACTATTCAAGATAAAAATTGGTTTATTTTTCTGTCAAAATTATCTTTGATTTATGAAATATATTTGTGAAATTGGATCCATGTTTTGATTTTCATGTTGACAATTTGGATATTCTTGAACTTTCGATAAATTGAATTATAAATCTTTAATATCTATCCTTGATATCACTGGATTCATTCTTTATATCATTGTCATAATCCTCAAACTTAAATTGTGGTTAAAGTTATGTTTGGCCCGTAGTGCAAAGATGAACTGTTGAGTGATATCTTTGGCCCGTAGTGCAAAGATGAACTGTTAATTGATGAATATCTTTGGCCCGTAGTGCAAAGATGGACATGTGTTTGGCATGATCATGATCATGGATGTTACTATTGAATATCTTTAGCCCGTAGTGCAAAGATGGACAGGTGGTTGACATGATCGTGACCATTGATGTTACTATTGAATATCTTTGGCCCGTAGTGCAAAGATGAATTGACTGACATGATTATTACTAAAGGTTGTAGACTAGTATAATCATGACCATTTATGTTACAAATGTATATCTTTGGCCTGAGTGCAAAGATGAATTTATTAGCATGATTATGAACAGGAGCTGTGATTTGGTATAACCATGATCTTTGGTGTTTCAGGTAAAGACAGGTGATGAAAATTATCTTCGTCCTGGGTGCAAAGAGGAATTTATCAATATAATTATGATCATGAACTATTTACATGATTGTGGGCAGGAACTATTGATTGATGTTATATGGATGAAATATTGTTGGTGGACTTTTAATATGGAGAAGATAGTAGACATTATGTTCTACTTGACTCTTCTAATGGATTATTGATTCCACTGCAGTTGTTGATCTAAAACTTGTTGTCTATTATATTCTATCAGATTTTCCCTTGTTGAGAACTAAGGTTCTAAAGATCTGAATCATTACTAATGAAGACTATTGATAATTTAATTATCTTTAGTTATAATATTCTTTACTGGGCTATTTGTGCTCACCCTTTTGCTTCACAATTCCTTTCAGGTAATAAGAGTGTAGCTGGGTCGAGCGAGGATAACAAGCGAATAGAGTGATAGTCGGTGACCATTAAAGATTCTCAATACACTATAAAATAGCATGACAATATATAATGGTATTGAGAACTTTAAATGTGTGTGTCGTATTTTATACGTCATTTAACAGTTGATTTTGGTAAACTCGACTCTGAAAGGGTGTGTTGCCACTATCATACAAGATGTCTAACCACATACGACTTCATGTTATCATAAGACATGGTTGTGAGCATCCACTTGCTGATTATATCTATGAGCACTACCTTTATAATCTTGGAGTATGGTTAGAATATAATTCTCAGTTTGAGACAATGGAGACAATTATATGATAAAATAATATCCCCCATTGGAATTAACAGGATAGTAATCTTCTCGTTCTTCTTTGGGGTCTATTGGGTCAACCAAGATTAATTCTCAAGTCCTATGATATCTATTATAACTTAGAAGTATGGCCTCCCATGTACGAAGGTTTTCTTGAGCATTTTTCAAATATTTTAATTCCTAAAACAGTTATACACCTTGTGGATTATGTTTTTATTTCATTCATGATGAACTAATTCTATTTGAGCCTATAACGGATCTTATTATGTAACGACGGATTGATTTGCTTTCAATTTAGTTTATGGAGATTATTTCCAGGTTATTTGCTATGGTTTGTGCATAACTTATATATTTGCTTGATCACCAATTATCCGTTATCCCATATGAATTCGAGAGATGACATATGGGATTAGAACTGGCCATAGTGACGTATGTTTGTGATTTCTACAGTAGTTAGGATTCATAATTCATGTGTAGGATAGAGATATCTATACATCATACGTAATCTAAAAAGCACTTGATTTTAAACCTTTTTTCAATTATAATTCACATAGAGATATAGTGAGTTAGTTAATTAAGGTGTCTTGCTTAATTCTATCAATTGTGGATTTGAGTGAGTATGGATGTAATGTAGTGAGAGATGGTTATATCTACTTCCGTGTTCTTGGATAATAATCTGGATTAATTAATATAAACTGAAGGAAAGTATGTTATCCGAAGTAAAGTAATAAGTGAAGTTGTAGGCTTAATTCTCCAAAAACTTGCTAAATTCTTGAATTAGTGTCAATTATAGTTTAAGTAGTAGTTTCTTATAGAAATCATCATTTAATCATTGGTTTAATAAAGCTGAATATTAAAAAAATTGGTAATTGTTTGAATAAATTGTAATTATTGTCTCTGTGGGTATGATACTTGATCTTATCATTATATTGGTTGTTGACCACGTACATTTGCATGTAGCGCGTATAGATTTTACCCAACACCGGCGTTGCAGCGGTAGGTTCTATGTTTTGGTTGACGCTGCGGCGCCAGGCCTAAAACTCAGTTTTTCTTCTATGTTTTTCTACATGATCAAACCGTTAACTTTGTAATCTCGTAACTTCTTCATTCCAACTCGGAATGAATCCGTTCTTAAACCTACTTCTTGCTCCCATTACATCATACAAATTCCCCCGGACAGAATTATTTTCTGAATTCTTTAACAAGACTTAATCTTGGCTCAAAAGTCATTCTTCGCTCAGCTTTTCAACTTCGCGTTAAATTTTTATTTCTCCATAACTTACTCATCTGAACCCAAAATGAGTTCGTTCTTGAGTTCACGACTCACATTTTTAATGTTCTATAACATTCTTATGAAACCCTAATTATTCGAGATCATTAACTTACTTTCTAAATTCATCCAAAAATCATAGTAAACTACGATTTCAACTATTAACGTCTTTTACTAAAATTTTCGTCATAATTTCGTTATAGTATATTTTTATTCCGTTCCAAAAGGAACATCTCTCACACTTCTATATCTCCAAACCAAACATATATCAACTAACTTATATACGATGGTTTTAAATTTTTCCATCAATAACAAGCTCTAAGAATGGTTTTAAATTTGTCCATCAACAACTCGTTCTTCATTTGTTCTTCGTCGTTCTTCGTTCGTTCTTCGTTTTTAATCGATATTTTAATTATAATTTCACTTTAACATGCATATTCGTGTTTTAAGTCCACTAATTTTTTCTTATTTCACCAAAACATACTATGATTCAAGTGAATCATTCAACAACCACCAATAGAACTGTAATAACCAAGAATTTCTATGCTGCATTGTAACTAAATCTATTAATTAATCTGTGATATATTATGGATGACTAAGTGATTATGTGAATAATATGATATAGGTATTTAAAGGAAGTCTCACTAATAAGTTAAATAAGTTAGTGGACTAACCTAAGTATTTTAATAACCCAGAAAATTAAATTACCTAATTACATACTCAATAAACTTGAATATGGCAAGTCTAATTGGGTTATGTAAGTGAAATAACATTATTGATTGATAAAAATATGTAAATATCAAAAATAATGAGTATTAGTTCAAGAAATAATAAATTAAGAAGAGTAAGTAATTTAAACAAGCCCAATTATTTATTTAAGCATTGGACTTGTAGATAAATTGATTTAAGAGCAATTAAACTAGCTCAATATAACATGTATAGGACAAGTATAATAATAGCATAATTTAATTATGGGTAAAAGCCCAAGTTTATTTTAACTAGTAAGCAAAACAAGAAAAATGCAAGCCCAAAAAGAAATTACCTAAAAGCCCATTATTGGCCCATTTGAGAAGGGATAATTTAGTCATTAGATAAGCTTAATATAAAATAAAAATAGAGGAGAGATAAGGCCCATGTGACCGAAATTATTGGGAGAGGAGAATAGGAGGTGTATGTGATGATTAGTAACTTTATTAGGTAGTTTACTTTATTAGGTGTTGATTTTTTATTTGGTCATCATCTTTGTTCTTTCTTGCAAGTTACCATTTACTTAATGATGAGAGAAAAAAGAAAGCAAGACGGTGGCGATAATGTATAGATATATAATATATATATATACTTTTCATTTTAAGTAAATTAAGTAGACCATTTTTTATCTCATTTTATTTCTTAAGTTAACTAAGAGAGAGAAAGCAAAGAAAGAATTAAAGAGAGAGACAAGATAGAGAGATAGCATTTGGTGGGAAGAAGAGGAAAGGAAGGGAGTTTGAGCTTAATGCTCCCAAGATTTATAACTTACTACGGGTGAAAAAAGAAGGAAGCTAGGAAAACAAGGTATAAACCTATTTTCTAAGTTATATTCTCTTCTCTTTTAATGATTTAATGAAAAAGGAGGTTTATGATTTGAAAGTTTAAAACCCTTTAATCTATGTGTTTTCTATAGATTCAAGTATGGATCTAACTAATTTAAGTGTTTGAAAGTGGATCAAAAGGAAAGAAATAAAATTAGGTTTCTAGAAAGCTAGAAAACCCTAGCTTTCTCTCCATTTGATCAACTAGTATGTTAAATCTACACCTCCTTTCCGCGATCCGTCAAAAAGAGATGCTAGATATATGAGTTGACTAATAAACCCAAGTGACAAGTGTATGGGTTTTTGTCAAAATAGTCCATGAAGTGGACAAAAGGGATAAAAAGTTTTTTGATCAGTCAGCCACAAGGGCATTTTTGTTAACTTTTTCTGCTTTAAAAATTTTGTGAAAATTTAGAGGGTTAATATTAGAGGTTATGTAGATCCTGTAAAAATTTGAAAATTTTTGGCCATACGGAATAAGAGTTATGGATTTTACGGCCAAGGACTATTTTTAGAAATCTACCCGAATAACTCTCTATGTGTAAGTCCAAAAATTATAAAATTTTTACTGGAAGTACATGTATATAATATAAGAATACCCTGAAAATTTCAGAATTTGTGGAGATAATTTCAATTTATGAAAAATCTAATAATATTTGGTTACTTTGGACTATTTAAATATAGTAAATGAATTTTAAAAATTTCCAAAAATATATATTTTTATGAGGTGATTATATATAGTTGTTTTCTAGAAAAGAAATGGTTTTGGTAATGTTTTGCTATTTTTTTTATAAATGATGGTATATGGATGAATGAAATAAATTAAATATATGAACTGAAAAATATGGAAAATAAGGTTTTACAACTTGAGACCCTTAGGAATGGTTTAAGCAGATTTTTAATGAAGGTTTCGGTCAGTTGTGAAGAGTTGTTATGTGTATGGCGTTTTAGAATGCTTAAAAAGAATTAATTAATAAAAGATAAATAATTACAATAAATTATTAATTAATTAATTAAATGATTTAAAATATTTTTACATGACTAATGATATTGAATGGAAATATTATTAGTAGTATTTGACTTGAATGTTATTAGAAATTTAATAACATTAGCTTAAAATATTATTATATAATTAATAATATTAAACGAGAAATTAAAATAAAGAATTAAGATATTTTAAATATAGTTGTTGAATTTGGTATTCAAGGAACTATATTATGTATGTAGTAGACTGAAATGAGAATTCAGGGTGCTGAATTAGATTTAGGGTTGTTGAAATGATTTCGGTTTACTGAGTTTGATTTTGGTCTGCTGAAATTATGATTTCAGGATACTGAAATGTAATCTGGTTTACTGAAATAGTATTTTTAGTTTAGTGAAATGTTATCTAGTTACTATGATGACATATAAAGGGAAAATTTATAAGTATAAGTTATGACATGATTAAAATATTATCAAAGTATAATAGTAACACTAAAACTTTAATGTAATGTCTAATACTTAACTATATGTTTGAATGTTAGATAAATTTAATATAAGATGATGAGATTATAAGTTAGTTATGTTATGGCTAATTTAAAGATCAATTATAGGTCTTTTCTCTAAGAAGTTAAAGTAGGTTGCATAGCAGTAGACTGCGATTTAGGCAAGTTCTCTAACTCAAACTTGAGTTATTTTCAAATCATGTTAATGAAGAATTGTTGATGATTATTCACATCCATATTGATTGTTGATATTTGCACTTTGTGCAATTGAATTCCTGTTCTACTATTATTGAACTGTAAATTAGTTAAAGTTCTTTCATTCATGAACTGTTTATGATATGGATCTACGCTAGTTGTATCAGCTAGATCAAGCATGCTTACATTTGTCAAATCAATATATATTTTGAAAGCGGTGCCTAACCAATTGAAATGGTAAGGACTCATGACTGAGAAAAAGAATAATTTTACTAAAGCATCATTGGAAAACAATTGTTGCTAGTATACTGAGTGATTATGCATATTTCACAGGGTATGAAAGGCTGATCCCCTTGATTACCAAAACTTATTAAAAGGACCAGTTTAAATACTGACAATCTTAGTATATGTTCATGGTTATTTCAAACCACTCAACCTCTAATATTCAATTATTCGAATATTCAGTTATTAAGATTTAATTCATGTTCTTTCACTATTCATTTATCTGATTGAACTTCGAAAGTTAAATTCTTTTCTAATCATGATATATCTTCTTCATATTTAAACTTGCTAAGCAAATTAGTTGCTTACCCTTGCTATATCATAACATTTATTTCAGCTAAGCACGAAGGTTCGAGTAAGAAAGACAAGGGCAAGGGAAAGGTCCAAGAATAGTTAATATAAGTGTTTATATGATACACTATGTTAATGATTATGTAAATCTTTTGTGTTACTATATGTAATTAAGGTACTCTTAAGTTAAGGTAATAGACCTTGGGATATTGTATAAGATTTTATTGTAATGAACAATATACATTTATTATTCTGAAATAGTTACAGAATGCTTATCGTATCGTGGGCAGTGAATCTGAGGTTAGAGAACCCGGATTTGGGGGCGTCACAAGAACACTTCCTAAAATATCTACAACTTGAAAAAGATGAAGATTTATGGTTCAAAGTTTATTACCTCTTGATTTCTTGGTGACTTGATGAATTTAGCTATCTTTTCCTTCTTCATTCTTCTTCTTTGCTCTCAATTCTCAATTTATGCTTTGCTCTTGAATTTGTTAGTTGAAATAAACTAGCACTTTCAAAGAAAAGGCTTGCCTTTTATAAAAAAAACAAGAGCTAGGGCACTTTGGTCATTAAAACAACTTTACTTTCCTTACGAATTGGTTACTTAACTTATGGTCTTGATTAGTCAACACCCTTAGGTTTGCATAACTTACAAACCACCCCCTCATCAACCTCCACACTTTGACCATGGTTGAGTTAAATTAACTAACCAAAGACTTTTGTGTCATCTCATTTAATTCCACCTCTTTACTATGCTTGATATTTGCTTAACCTAACCTCACTCCATCTAACCATGGTTAAATGTTAACTCATATATGGTTAGTTGGTGGGAAAGTTGATAACCTAGCCACTTTTGTTGACCAAGACTTTTTGTCTTTGACTTTCGTAGTTATACCGTATAATTTTTAAGTTATACGCGTATTATATTTTGTATTATTCTCGTAATGTACGCCGTATTATTCTCGTATTATACGTCATATTATTATCATATTCTTCTTGTATAATAATTCATATTATACTTAAATTCTTTTTTTTTTAAATCTCTTTAATTCATTACACAGTCAAAAGAACTGCGTTTCTCGTTTTCTAAATTTTATTGGACATTCCGTCTTTCTTCGTCATTCTATCGTTAGCTCATTCTTCAAAAAATCAAAAAACTGAAAAATGTTTTTCGGTGAATAGTGTTTTCGGTGAAATTTTCCAAAATATGGTTAAACGATCAAAAAAGTGGATAAAATATTTTTTATCGCTTTTATTTTGCCCGATTTCTGCACGTTTTTCGAGAAAACTTTTATTAGATAATACGACTTTTCACGACATATTACCGGCAAATCTTAAAACAGAATGTCATTACGACATACCAATCTCTCTAAAAAATTTAGGTTATTTAAACCCTTAGGTTTCATCAGATGAATAATACTTTTACGTAAATTTTTCAGAAAATTTTTATTTTCGTTTTGGAAGTTCTTACTCTTTTATTCTTGCACATAATCAAAAATCCTAACGTTTAATGACCATCCAAGGTCATAGAATGACTAATAAATACATAACACATAACATTATCAATAAAAACTTATTTTATTAAATAATAATTCTTTAAACTTAATTTACAGGATTATCCTATTTTCTCGGGTTGTCACAATGATTCTAAAAGCATTGCTCAAAACTGTGGGTTTATCGCATATAATATAACAGCACCATCTAGATAAAGTAAAATGCGTTTTATAAATTAGCTTTTTATTAATAAATGAATAAGATTACAAAGTATATTCTACAGCATATCAAATATGATTGACTTATGTGCATACTACTTTCAGTGCAGTTGACGACGTTCTCGAACAACTCATTTTCTAGAGCCATAAACAGGATGTTTTTGGCTCTCTTGTCCAGTTGCACTAACTTTTTCTCCATATTTGTCCACTTTGCTCTCTGCTTTACTGCCACTTTGTTTGGATCATCTATTGTTGGAGCAAGCTTTGTTGGGACGTAAGGACCACTGATAACTACATCGAACAAATCTTCGTCGATAGCATCCATATAGGTCTGCATACGAACTTTTCAATTAGCAAATTTATCTCTATTGCAAAGAGGTGGCTTGTTTCCACTACCAAGCTCATAACTAGTTTTATTTTGTGCCATATATCTACTCGAGTGATTTAAGCTTAGATTCTGAGCACCTACTCTGATACCACTTGTTATTTTCCAAAGGCACTTATAGATCTAGAAGGGGATTGAATAGATCCTTTAAAACTTTTTTCTTTTTAAGGAAGTATTACCAGGTTAAATTATTAGAGTTAATTTAATTTTGCACAGTGGAAAATTAGTTTAAAAAACCCCTTCAAAGATGTAATGAAATCTTATCTCTAAATTTTGTTCACTTGTGGAATTAAGTCACAGTCAAATAAAGATAAATGCATAAATATAAATGCAAGAAAGTAAATAAGGCAAGAGATTTTTAAGTGGTTTGGAGCACAAATAATTAAATCATAGTCCACTTTTCTACTCTTCGAGGAGAAAATCCACTAAGGATGAGGGGGTGATCACTAATATAAGATCACTAAGATCTATTACAACATTGACTCACTAAGATTCCTTCAAGTTACTCAGATTTGGCAGTTGACACTAAAACATAAGTCACTAAGGCCAGCGAATCATAAAAGATGAGGTAATTTCTGAGGTGCTACTAAGTTGTGTTAAGCTCAGCTTCTGAAGGACTTAATTGCAGAACAAGTTGTTCTCTTTTCGTAGAGTAGAGTGTTATTAAAGTTTGGGCAGCAATTCAACTTGATGTTCTTGATTCGTTATGTTTGATTGCATCTTCATGCCCTTTTATAGACGACCTCAATATTTTACTGTTGGAAAGTTGTCGTTGTGCATTTAATGCTCTGTTCCTACAAGATCTTTGATGTTGACTTTCAAGGTGAATGTATCATCTTACTTTCGACTCTAATACGTCATATCAGACTACTGCATCAACAACCACGTGGGTGTTGTCATATCGCCAAACTAACTGTTAGACACAACTCGATCAGATCTTCAATTTAAACTTAGGATGATCAACAACTATCTCGAATTCTTCACTCCATGAGTCTTCTCAATGTTAGTCCAATGTCAGACCTTACTTTACAACTTTGACTGATCGTAGAGCTTTATGAAGATCGTAAAGTTTTACACTTAGCTAACTCAACGATTTGCACTCTACGATCTTCATTCTACCTTACGATCTTTGAGCAGACTCTATGATTTTTCTACAGACTCTGTGATCCTGATTTAGCTTTAAGATTTTTTGGCAGACTCTACGATCTTGAACTGAATGTTCTATGATAGCTTGGCCGACTCTGCGATCTTCAATAAACTTTACGATTTCTTATAGCAACTTTATGATCGTTCAATTCAACAACACGATCAATTCGGTTCTATTATTTATACATTTGTTCAGCTCAATATATCAACTTAACAAGTTTGATCTTATACTCTAAGTCCTCATTTATGGACTTTACAAAATTTATTGGATACACATATACACTATATCATCATCATCATCATTATCGTCATCATTAATATCATCATCAAATTAGAATATGCAATATCTAACAATTATTCATCACACTCATTGCTTCATCTTTATTAGGAGACAATTCTAACTATTCAAAATAGCCACAATATGTCTTAGATTCTTTTATCAAAAATGTAGGAAGGAAAAAAGTCAAAACAAAGGAGAGAGAGGATTGAGTTCACAACAATAAAGAAATGACACTTACCCCATAGTTGTGGCATCCATAAAATCTTTTTTTTCTTAATCAATCCTTTTTGGAAACACAAATTTGAGCTGAAACGTCACAAAAACACATATGTTGTTCTGGAGCACTTGACACAAATCTCAAACGTGATGCAACCATGTAAGATCCACGCTTGGTTTGCATTAAATTGAAAAGAAAAAAACCCAACAAAAGCCCTAATTTTAAGCTCTTATTTGATGCCAATTTTGGAAAGTTTTTGAAACCCTATTTCTTCTTATTTCTCAGCCGCTCAAATAAGAATGATATAAAGACCCTAACTTAGATTCTCCCGCCCAATCCACATAGGATGCAACTGATAAGCCAAATAATCCAAATAAGTATTTTTAATGTAATTTCCTTTTTTAAAGCCACGTAAAAAAATAAACGAGCAGATTAAACTCCCGTCACAAAAATTAGACAGAATGAGGTAATTAATAGTTTTTAAAAAGTTCAGTGTGTCAATTATATTTTTTTAAAGTTTAGTGGAGTAATGCTTAAAACTGAAAACCACAATGAGTTAATCCGCCTTTTTGCCAAAATAATTGTCTTCCCAATTTTGAATTTTTTTGATCAAATTGAATATTTTTAAAATTAATAATTAAATAATAATATATTTTTAAAATTATAAAAAGAATAAATTTTTATAATTATAATTATTTTTTTTATTTTGTTAAAATAGTATAAATATTAATTTAAAAATTAAATAAAATTGAATATTTATTTTGGTAAGATGGTGTATAACACTAAAGCTAAAAGACTAAATGACACTTTTGTCCCTTCAAGTTGTTACTCATTTTCAAAGTCGTTCCTAAAGTTTATTTTTCGTCAATTAGGTCCTTAAATTGACGTTTTTCGACGTTTTAGTTTCTTTTACCCGATTTAACCCCAACCCGACCCATTTTGAACAAATTTTAACTTAACCCGACCCAATTTGACCCAAATACAATTGTAATATTTTAAAATAAATTAAATATTTTTAATAATTTAAAATAAAATAATATGCTTAAAATAATAATTACTTTAAATATTTTAAAATAAAATAATTATTTTAAAAATATTTATTTTTAGTATTTAAAAAAAATATTATTCCAAAAAAAAAAAATTAATAATTATATTTAATTTTTTCAAATAAAATATTTTTTTAATATTTTTAAATAATTATTATTTTTAGTATTTTAAAAGAAAATATTAATTTTAAAATAATAATTATATTTAATATTTTAAAATAAAATATTTTTTAAAAAAATTTAAAAATAATAATTATTTTTAATATTTTTAAATAAAATATTATTTTGAAAATAATAATTAGTTTTAATATTTAAAATAAAATATTATTTTTAAAATTTATAGAAAAAATTATTATTCTAAGGAAAAAATATTAGAAACTTTTATTTTTAAAAAAATGAGTAAAGTTTCATAATATATAGATTCAAAAAACTACATAAAGAAATAAAAACTTTATTTAAAAAAATGTAGATTTTATTCATTTTTTATGTAAAACTTTATTTTTAGAAAAAACTTTAATATTTTGACCATTATTACATGCATTCTTACCAGTAGAAATTTAAAAATAAAAAATGTAAACTTTATTTAAAAAAATGTAGAATTTATTCATTTTTTATGTAAAACTTTCTTTTCAGAAAAAACTTTAATATTTTTACCATTATTATATGCATTCTTAACAGTAGAATTTTAAAAATAAAAACTAAAAATAGAAATTAAAATAAAAAAATAATAAAAGATAAATAAATCAACTAATTATTTTGAAAAAAAATAAGTTTTAAAAATAATTACTATTTTCGGGTAAATGTTTTTAGAAATTTTTTCAATTTTTTAAAAAATGGGTAAAGTTTTATAAAATATATATTCTTAAAAGTAAAAATTTATTTTCATAGAACAAAAATAAATTTTTTTAAAGATGTGTAAATTTTCATAAAAATAGTTAAGATTAAAAAATTTGAACTTTAAATTTTTTGAATCTATATTTTATGAAAATTTACTAATTTTTGAAAATAATAATATTGTCAAATATTTTTTCCTTAAAAATAATAATTATTTTTATAATTTTTTAAAATAATATTTTATTTGAAATATAAAAAAAATTAATTATTTTAATATTAATATTTTATTTTAAATATAATTATAATTATTTTAAAAAGAATATTTTATTTAAAATATTTAAAATAATTATTATTTTAAAATATATTTATTTTAATTATTATTTGATTTTTAAAATTAATAATATATTTTTTTAAAATATTAAAAATAATTATTATTTTAAGTCGAGTTGGGGTTAAATCGTATAGAAGGAGCGAAAACATCAAAAAATGCCACTTTAAGGACCTAATTGATAAAAAATAAAATTTAAAGACGATTTTAAAAGTGAGTGATAACTTGTAGTGACTGAAGTGTTATTCACCCAAAACTAAAATATCTACCAACGTGTAATGGCTGAATGACACTTCTGTCCCTTCAAGTTGTCACGTACTTTCAAAGTCGTTCCTAAAGTTCATTTTTAGTCAGTAAGGTTCTTAAAGTAATATTTTTTAGCGTTTCCGTTCCTTTTACCCGATTTGACCCCAACCCGACCCATTTTGACCAAAATTTGGACCCAACCCGATCCGGTTTGATCCAACCCCAATTTTTAATATTTTAAAATAAAATAAATATTTTTAATATGCAAAAATAAAATAGAATTTTTAAAATAAATTATTATTTTTAGAATTATAATAAAAATAGTTATTTTTAATATTTTAAAATAAAATTATTATTTTAAAAATAGATATTTTTAATATTTTTAAACAATTAATTTATTAGAAAAAATAAAATAATATTTATATTTAATATTTTAAAATAATTTTTTTATAAATAATAATTTTTTTAATATTTTAAAATAAAATATTTTTAAAATAATAATTATTTTTAATTTAAAATAAATTATTATTTTTAAAAAGTAATAAAACTAATTATTATTTTAAGGAAAAAATTCTTGGAAATTTTATTTTTTCAAAAATGAGTAAAGTTTCATAAAATATAGATTTAAAAAAATTAAATAAGAAAATAAAACTTAATTTAAAAAAATGTAGATTTTATTCATTTTTTATGTAAAACTTTATTTTCAGAAAAAACTTTAATATTTTTACCATTATTATATGCACTCTTACCAGTAGAATTTTAAAATTAAAAAATGAAAACTTTATTTTAAAAAATATAAGTTTTATTCATTTTTAATGTAAAACTTTATTTTCAGAAAAAACTTTAATATTTTTACCATTATTATATGCATTCTTACTAGTAGAATTTTAAAAATAAAAACTAAAAATTAAAATAAAAATAATAAAAATTAAATAAATCAACTAATTATTTTGAAAATAAATAAATAAATAAGTTTTAAAAATAATTACTATTTTCAGGTAAATTTTTTTAGAAATTATTTGATTTTTAAAAAAAATGGGTAAAGTTTTATAAAATATATATTCTTAAAAATAAAAATTTATTTTCATAGAACAAAAATAAATTTTTTTAAAGATCTGTAAATTTTCACAAAAATAATTAAGATTAAAAAATTTGAACTTTAATTTTTTTGATTCTATATTTTATGAAAATTTACTAATTTTTGTAAATAATAATATTGTCAAATATTTTTTCCTTAAAAATAATAATTATTTTTATAATTTTTAAAAGGGTCCTCTTAACATGTGTCCTTAGGACACATGCTAAGCACACAGTTCAAGAGAATATTCTCTTGAACTGTGTGTATATTCTCTTGATTTTTGCATTTGCACCAAGTTCAAGGGAATATGCACACAATTCAAGAGAATATTACATTGAACTGTGTACTTAGCATGTACCCTAAGGGCACATATTAAGAAATTCTTTTTTTAAAAATAATATTTTATTTAAAATATAAAAAATAATAATTATTTTAAAAGTAATATTTTATTTTAAATATAAATATAATTATATTTTATAATTATTTTAAAAAGAATATTTTTTTTAAAATATTTACAATAATTATTATTTTAAAATTATTTAAAAATAATATTTATTTTAAAATATTAAATTTAATTATTATTTGATTTTTAAAAATAATAATATATTTTTTTAAAATATTAAAAATAATAATTATTTTAAGTCGAGTTGGGGTTAAATCGTGTAGAAGGAGCGGAAACGTCAAAAAATACAACTTTAAGTACCTAATTGACAAAAAATAAAATTTAAAGACGATTTTAAAAGTGAGTGATAACTTGTACTGACTGAAGTGTTATTCACCCAAAACTAAAATATCTATCAACGTGTAATGGCTGAATGACACTTCTGTCCCTTCAAGTTGTCACTCACTTTCAAAGTCGTCCCTAAAGTTCATTTTTCGTCAGTAAGGTCCTTAAAGTGGCATTTTTTAGCGTTTCCGTTCCTTCTATCCGATTTGACCCCAACCCGACCCATTTTGACCAAAATTTGAACCCAACCCGACCCGGTTTGACTCAACCCCAATTTTTAATATTTTAAAATAAAATAAATATTTTTAATATGCGAATATAAAATAGTATTTTTAAAATAAATTTAAATAAAATTATATTTAACATTTTTAAATAAATTATTATTTTTAGAATTATAATAAAAATAGTTATTTTTAATATTTAAAAATAAAATTATTATTTTAAAAATAGATATTTTTAATATTTTTAAACAATTATTTTATTAGAAAAAATAAAATAATATTTATATTTAATATTTTAATTTTTTATAAATAATTATTATTTTAATATTTTAAAATAAAATATTTTTTAAAATAATAATTATTTTTTATTTAAAATAAAATATTGTTTTTAAAAAGAAATAAAACTAATTATTATTTTAAGGAAAAAATTATTAGAAATTTTATTTTTTCAAAAATGAGTAAAGTTTCATAAAATATAGATTCAAAAAAATTAAATAAGAAAATAAAACTTAATTTTAAAAAAAGTAGATTTTTTTTTCATTTTTTATGTAAAACTTTATTTTCAGAAGAAAAAAAAAGTTAATATCTTTATCATTTTATATGTATTCTTAATATTAGAATTTTTAAAATTATAAACTATATGTAAAAGTTAAAATACAAAAAATAGTAAAAGATAAAAAAAACTGATTTAATTTTTTATAAAAAATAATAAATTAAAAACTTTTAAAAATTATTATTATTTTCAGGAAAAAAATTTGGAAAAATTTAATTTTTTAACAAAATGAGTAAATTTTTATAAAATATATATTCAAAAAAATAAAACATTATTTTCATAAAACCAAAAATAATTTTTTTAAAGATGTGTAAATTTTCATAAAAATAATTAAGATTTAAAAAAAATTAACTTTAATTTTTTTGAATCTTTATTTTATGAAACTTTACTCATTTTTTTTTAAAAAAAAGTTTTTAAGTTTTTTCCTTAAAATATTAAATATAATTAATATTTTAAAAATACTATTTTATTTTAAAATATTAAATATAATTATTATTTTAACATTATTTTAAAATATTAAAATTATTTATTTTATTTAATTTATTTTAAAATATTAAAATTTGGGGTTGGGTTAAACTGGGTCGGGTTGGGTCAAAATTTGGTTAAAACGGGTCGGGTTGGGTCAAATCAAGTGGAAGGAATCGAAACGCCAAAAAAATGCCGCTTTAATGCTACGTTTGGATTGGTGGAATAGAAGGGAAAATTGAATGAATCATTCCAATGGAATGAGAAAAAAGATGTTTGGTTGGTTTATTCTTGCTGGAATGATATATTCCTACCGGAATGATAATCTATCTAAAATTATATTTTTCATTCCTATCTAGGGGGTCCTGAATAAACCATTCTGTCCCCTAATTTTAGTTAATTGACAGTAATACCCTCTAAAATATACAGTTTTTACCGATTGTAAATTTGATCGATCGATCATTTTGTTTGTCGGGAGAGCAGCGAGAAGAGAGCGGCGGGAAGAGAGAAGATGAGAGATCGATCCTTTACATGACCACGAATCTCAGATTGATTTCATCTCAAATAGCCTCCAAGCTCGTCTCTCTATAATTCTGGTATGTTTTTTAATTATTGATATATATTCATCTATAAATGGAGATAAACTGTTTGATCATATTTTTTGCTTTGATTTTGTGGCGATTTTGACTATTATTTTATGGAAAGTAATTTGTTCTGGTTTCGTCTTCCTTCTTCAGTGGATTTAGACTTGAATTTTTTTCTCCTTTTTCATTTTTTTATAATGATTTTCGATGAGTTTCATGTAAATGAATTGGATATTGATAAAAATTTTGAACTCAATTTATAAATTCGTCAGAACAAATGAAACAACTTTGTAGCATACTAAAATTTACATATTTGGAATTGCAAGGGATGTATATATATACTCACAATTATACCAGGTAAACTCATTTTACTACTCTAAATTTCCATTGTTCCTCAAAATTACATCCATGGTAAAACACTGTGACCATTATGTTTGTGTAAATGCCTGTGAGAACTCAGATTCTTTAATACTTTTCTTCAGACCTCTCCAGTCCCTTTAACTTTATTTTCAATTTCTCCATCTCTCTTATCAACTCCTCTTGAGTCGTCAATTGAAATAATTTCTCCCTTCCTTTTCTGCTCAGAGCGTTAGCAACTACGTTTGCCTTTCCCGGGTGATAAAGAATATCACAGTCATAATCCTTGATCAATTCTAACCACCTTCTCTGACGCATATTCAACTCCTTCTGTGTGAAGATATATTTCAAACTTTTGTGGTCCGTGTATATCTCACATTTCTCTCCGTACAAATAATGTCTCCATATCTTCAACGCAAAAACTACTGCCGCTAACTCTAAGTCGTGAGTAAGGTATCGTTTTTCATAGTCCTTTAATTATCGTGATGCATATGCAATGACCTTGCCATGTTGCATAAGCACACATCCAAGTCCATTGTGCGATGCATCACTATACACCACAAAACCTCCCGCATCGTCTGGTGGTGACAACACTGGCGCTTCGCTCAATCTCTTCTTCAATTCTTGAAAACTTCCTTCGCATTTTTTCGTCCATACGAATTTCACTGTCTTCCTCGTTAGATTGGTAAACGGGGTTGCTATCTTAGAAAAATCTTGGATAAATCTTCGGTAGTACCCAGCTAACCCTAGGAAACTTCTTATCTCTGTTGGTGTTCTCGGCTGTTCCCAATTACTCACTTCTCCGACCTTTGCATGGTCTACTGAGATTCCATTCTTATCCACCACGTGACCTAAGAATTGAACCTTCTCCATCCAAAATTCACACTTAGAAAATTTTGCATACATCTTTTCCTTCCTTAGCGCTTCCAAAACTATTTTCAGATGTTCGGCGTGCTCTTCCTCTGTCTTTGAGTAGATCAAAATGACGTCGATGAAAACTACCACAAACTTATCCAAGTAGGGCTTGAAAACTCGGTTCATCAAGTCCATGAATGCTGCAGGAGCATTAGCCAATCCGAATGACATTACCAAAAACTCGTAATGTCCATAACGGGTTCAAAACGCAGTCTTTGGTATGTCTTCTTCCCGTACTTTCAGTTGGTGATAACCTGTCCGTAGGTCGATCTTTGAGAAACACTTCGCTCCCTTCAATTGATCAAATAAGTCGTCTATCCTTGGTAGCGGATATCTGTTCTTGATCGTTACTCTGTTCAATTCTCGATAATCGATACAGAGCCTCATCGATCCGTCCTTTTTCTTAACGAACAACACTGGTGTCCCCAAGGAGACATACTTGGTCATGCGTAACCTTTATCTAATAACTCTTACATTTGTATCATCAATTCTTTCATTTTTACTGGCGCCATACTGTATGGAGCTTTCAAAATCGGTGCCATTCCCGGTGCTAAGTTTATTACAAATTTGATTTCTCTGTTTGGCGGAAGACCAGGCAGATCGTCTGGAAATACATCTTGGAATTCATTCACTACGGATATATCCTTAATTTCTACTCCCTTTTTTCGAGTATCTACAATGTAAGCTAAGTAACCTACACATCCTTTCCTTAATAATTTCTTGGCATGCATCATCGTAAGACAACACGATTGCTTAAGCGATGAGCTACCATAAAACACTAACTTAGACTTACTCGGAGTCTAAAGGTTCACACTTTTATTATGACAGTCAATTATTGCAGCATGGTTATACAACCAATCCATTCCCAGAATTAAGTCAAATTCTCCCAATCTAATTGGAATCAAGTCTACGCTCAGTTCATGATATCTAATGTTTGTGTGATAATTTCGGTAAACGTATTCTACAGGGATTACTTCTTTGTTCGCGACTTCTATGTCTAAAGGATTTCTTAATCGTTCTCGGGGTGAATTAAGTCTACTAGCAAATTCTTCAGATACAAAAGAACAGGTGGCACCCGAATCAAATAATACATATGCATTTATATCATTGATTGGGATTATACCTGACACCACGTCCTTTGCAGCTACTGCGTCCTGGACGGTCATGTTAAAGGTCCTAACGGTTGGGCGGTTGGATTGTGCCGATCCGCTGATCATCAGTTTATTTCCCCCTTGTTGGCTGCTCCCTCCGCCACTTCCCTTCTTCGAGCAATTCTTGATCCAGGTGCTCCGTCGAGCCACAAGAAAAACATCCTTGGATCTTCTTCGATTTCGGGCAGTTGGGCAAAATGTGTCCCTCCTGGCCATAGTTGTAGCAAGTGTCGCGTCCCTTCCAGCACTCACCTTGGTGATTCTTTCCACATTTTGGGCATCCTTCAGCCCTTTTATTAAAACCTCCGCGAAAATTCCCCGACTTATTATTGTTGTTTTTGTTATTGTTGTTGTTATTGTTCTCCCACTTTCTTTTTCCCAAATTACTTCCTCCACTGCTGCTACCTCCTCCCCGGTTTTCTCCTCCGGTATTCTTTCCCTTCTTCTCCTTGTTATATAAACTTAAGGCTTCACTGCCACCTTCCTCAATGATCGCCTTCTCCAGCAATGTCGCAAAGAAATCAATTTGAAGAACTAATACCTTATTAAACAGCTAAGGCTTTAGTCCTTGTTCAAAACGTCTCGCCTTCCTCTCTTCATCTTCTACCTGGTGTTCTACAAATCGCGCTAGTTCATTGAACTTAGCCATGTACTGCGCCACCGTTATATCACCTTGATTCAGTTCTAGGAATTTATCCTCTATTCTATTCTTCATGCTTTTCGGGAAGTAGTTCTCGAAAAACAGCGTCTTGAATCTCTCCCACGCGATTATCCCTTCTCCAGCTCTTTATTGATTAGCCTCCCACCAGTAGTTGGCTTCGCCTCTCATCATATACGTAGCAAATACAGTCTTTTGGTCTTCACCCACTCAAGCGATAGTGAAGGCCTTCTCTATATCCTTAACCCATGTCTGAGCTATGATCGGATCGGTAGTACCCTCGAACTCTGAGGGTCCTACACTCCTAAAGTCCTTAAAACTTGTGACTGGTACTACTTAAGGATTGGGGTGAATGGGTTTGTTGTTCCTTCCCCTAAGAGCTTCTCCTAACAAGTCTACTAGCTTCTGGATCGGGTCTACTTGTTCCCTTTCATTGTTAACCGATTCCTCAGGTGCAGTTAATCTATGTCTTGGTGCCATTATCTGCATCACAAATTTTTCATTTTATTAATACTCCATTATATTACTTAAGTATTTCTTTATTGCTAAAAAGAAATAAAATTTACAACACGTTTCTGAAATAAGATCATTTATATTCATATGCCAATTCATTTCATTACATGATTTTTCCTAGCATATTGCTATAAATGTCATCACATACATCCCTTAATATCTCAAAAGATGGAGAATATACCAACCTACTACCCCTCTAACATAAGCTTACTCGAGGTTTACATATCTATCCCATACCTTACATAAACGACTGGGATTACATCATAGTATATACATCACAACAAAAACTACTAAAGCTACTGCTAGTCTAGCTAAGGGTCTCATCCCATCATCCCGCACTCCACAGCGCTCTTGTACTCTATCTGCGCTATGTACGCCACCAACTCTCAACTCACAATGTGTAGGGTCTGTCCCTGCTCCGCTGGGTAGTGGTATACACCATCAATCACCCTCTCAAAAGCTGGACGGAACATATACCCCATCTTATTCATCTTCCTCTTCTTGCATCTGACTTCATCCTCTAATTCGTTTACTCTCTCGTTTGCTGCTTCCCACTTCTCCTTGAAGTGGATCATGTCCATAACTTCCAACTCTAGCTGAGTACGGAGTGCCTCTTTCTCAGTCTTCTCGCTCAGTTCCCTCTGTTCTACCTCTTCCAGCTTTCCAGCCAGATCCACATTCCTAGCCACCGACTTGTGAAACAAGGTCCCCATCTGGATCCCTGCCTCCCTGCGGTAAGCAATCTCTACCTCTAACTCCTACATTGCTAGCTTCCTCTAATGGTCCTCATCCCTCAGCTTTTAGAACTCGGGCTTTCTCCCCTGGGCCTCAGCCTCTAGCGCTTGGACTCTGCAGTCCAACTCTAAAATATGCTCCTCGTACTGCCTCAGCATCTGCTCCTCTACAGTAGCCTCATTAGAGTCCTCCACGAGCTCCTTCTCTGGATCGGACTCTACCTCGATTTTGTCCTCGTCGTCAGACTTAAATGGTACAACTGCCTGCACAGGCACATCCTCTAGAGGTGCCTCATATACCACATGTATATCTCTGGGCTCCTCCTCTGCCACTCTATTAGGTACTCCCATGTCTGCCATCCTACAATCACAAACACAAGACAAACAAACAAACAAATCCATTAGAATGTTAAATACAACATAAGTTCATTGTATAGAATGAAGTTACATTTCATAACACACTAAGTCTCTCTAAGAAAACTCTACTTGAGTTTTATCTCCTTCTAACTTCCTAAGTTCTCCTAAGTTATAATCTAAGGACACTCGCACCTAAGATTTATAACTACAGCTCTGATATCAACCTGTGATGCCCCCAAATTTGGACCGCCACGTTGTCTCAAATTTGGTTTGTCACGTTCTACAATACTAACATAAGGATACGACTAAATATCATATCGCACAGCGAAATAACACAATACTACGAATAGATTAAATTTATTTAATATAATCATTCATGTCCCAAGGTCTCGTAACTTAAACATCGATTATATAGCTTAAACATATCTTGAGCATATATAAACTTAACTAATACATAATATAATAAGGTCTTATTACAACATCATAAAGTTCTACATAAAATAAGACTACTCCGTAGCTTTGCCTTTGCCCTTGTTGGTGCCCGAAGGTCCACCCTGCTCTGCCTTAACTGAAATATTTTTAGAGGAAAAGCAAGAATGAGCAACAAGTTTTCTCAGCAAGTAAATAGCAATAAGGGATAGTTCAAGGATAGCAAGAAATATCAACAATTTTCAATAACAGTCGCTAAGGACAGGAAGATATCAACAAGATTCAACGCTTTAATCAATTCAAGATTTCTCAACAATGAATACTGAGCAGTCACTAAGGCCTATGAACTTCTACTAGAATTAACAGAAATATACTGATAATCCAATAAAACAAGTACAACAGGTGATCAGCCTAAAGTACCCTACATTATGCATAATATTCAATCGTACTCAAGTGCGCACGTCGGTCTCCCGACAAATATAGTTTTCCCTTCAAAGAAGGTTGTTCATCTCAGTCAATACAAGATTTTTGCACCAATCAATTGGGTTGGATAGTTTTCTAAGCATGATATAGGTCTAGCCGAATCAAATGGCATAGACCGCTCTTTCAATGTATATAAGAACAATTATAAGTTCAATACTTGATATTATAATTCGAAGAATATAATCAACTTTATCTTAGCTATGAAGCAATGAGTCATAAGACATGAATCATAATTTCAATAGTTTACTCGTACGACAAATAATAGTACAAGTCTAAGCAATACTTAATAAGGAGTAGGGTTCGAGAATTTGCTCAATAAAAGAGTATAGTTCGGATATTTGCCTTAAGCGTAGTTTACCAAAGTATAGCTTATCAACACTTTTTGAATCCTATTATAATATAGTTATGTATATAGGACATTTATTAGTTATATACATTCGATTACACAAACTTAATATGTAAGTTAGACATACACACACGATTCTTGTAAGAACCCGAATTTTCAGATATTATTAAATAAGGATTTAATAAATAAAAATCTTAAACTGTGAGATGGGTTCGAATAATAATATATATATGTGATATGAGGTATGTGGTATTATATTACATAGGATAATATGGACTATGTAAAATGTGTTTTTGTGATTTATAAATATATTATTAATATATATTTGTTACTTATCGTAGAGACGATCCAGTTGAGATAAAGGAGGTGGATAAATTCCTATCGATATTAAATAATTTATAGAATTATTTTATCATAGTAAGTTGGTGACATTAAATATCCTTAATGTATAAATCACCATATTCTTGTGTATGTGTATTAATAACTAGTATGTTTATAATATAAGTTATTAATAGCACTTAAGCTATCTGTGAATAGGTTTGGATAGTGAAGCATGAGTTAGTTAAGGGAATTAACTAATAAGAATAAATATTAGTTAATATAAGTTGTGAGTTATATTATGGAATAATATAATGTCAGTATTGAATCTTAATTAACTATGATGATATAGTACAATGTTTAATTTACTTAAGTAAAGGAGTGAATTAATATGTGTGTTGAATATGTAATTATAGTTGGTACTTTTATATATATTACTTAGAATAGTAATATGTGAGAAAGTCTAATGTGCGAATAACGTTAAATATATATACGTTATTAAAGGGAGATGGAAATCATTATATGATTAAATGTATATTGAAGAAATTATTTTGGGGAACAATTTATAGAAAAGAAAGAGAAATAGTTATTATATATTTCTAATAAAGGATATTAAAATAATTTCTAATATTGAATTATTTTAATAAAAGGAGGAAATGTTATTTTTGAATAATAATATTACCTTATATGTTTTTGTATGAGGTGTGTTTGGTTAATATAGTAAATATATTAAAACGTATTTGCTATATGTAATTAAATTGATGGAAACGATTTATTATAATAGAAAATAAACTTATTATCTATTTTCTATATATAATATATGTACATGTGTCGTACATATAGTTATTTGATATTATATTAAAAATAATATCATGAGACAATAAGTAAATTATTTTCTAATAACGAATGTGCTTATTTGGAGAAAACATAATATTTTATGATATGGCTAAATACATAATTTTAAATGTATTTTCAAAGGAGTTTAATTAATGAAAGGAAACTAAGTTATTTTAATATATTAAATAACTTAAGTTATTATTTGATCGTGAATATTATTATTGAATAATTAATAGAGTATATATTAATTATTATAAGCGTAAAGGTTATACTTATTATAAGTATAATTAATTGAAGTAATTTAACATTTTAATAGCTTGAGTTATTATATTTTCGTAAAGGTTATATATAATATTTGAATATTCGATTTGTAAAATATTTATATGTGGACCTTGGATTTAATAGTTCTAATTTAATTGAACAGGTTATAAGTAGTAATGTGGTGAGAAATGAGTAAGTGATGAGAATAATAATAAGCTTAAGATTGAGCTTGTGAGAGATGCCTTGTGTGGCACAATAATAGATTCGGTAATGAATTGACTAATTTAATGATGGAGGAATTATTAATTAAACAATTAATCTAAATTAATTGTTAATTGTTATTATGATAGTATGTTAAATTATTATGGCTAGTGATAGTATAATAATAAGGAAATCGATTATAAGTATAATCGGATTTGTGATGAGATAAATTGTCTTCTAATATTAATTATTGTTATGAACAATATACTATTATCAAGTAATTATTTGATAATATGATTAATGAGTAAATGATTTATAAATATAAAAAGATTTATATTTATTTAACGTGATAATAAATCATATAAAGTGTTAATCAATTAGCGTAGGAATTATAATTCCATGGATTAATGAGAAATGGATTAATTAATATTATTATTAATTAATTGATAAGATAAGTAATTTATTAATTTCTATGTGCAACCATGCGATATTAAAGTATAACGTATGATAGTTAACTATATGTTATGCGAAGTATAAAGTGCAATGCGACTATGTTATATATGAATATAAACTATATAGTAAAGTTTATTGAGTTGTAAGAGGTACATGAAATGTGGGTGTGACAATGTATATATTAAGTATACAATAAAATAATATATCATAGATATATTGTAAACAATTATTGAATTTACTAATAGAGGAGACAATACACTGTGATGGTACCCGATAGAATTATATTCGGCATTAATAAGATGTACATGGATTATATGTATGTACACTACTTGATACATTATATTATTATTTGCTCATTATGAGTGATATTGTGTACCCTCTAATTCATTATAACCTAAGTGTTTATGAAATGAATTATGATATAGTCTTAGTAAGCATGATAGGCTATATATATAACCTTAGTGTATTGTATAGCCAGTTGCTGAGTTATTTATTGTCCCACATTATGTGCCCATCTCATTTCTCCTTCACGTGATATGCTCCAAGCTAGTCTACTTCCTACTCCTCAAACTCAGCATTCCATAGCAAATGATGAGCAAGGGTGAGGAATTCATGATGAGTTCCACCCACTCTCACCAACTCTCCCTTATCCATTGAACAAGCTTGCATTCCTTTGGTTTAATTTGAGGTGGAATTGTAATGTCTGTGTAAACATTTGCCTATAAAATGAAGCTCTTCTCCTTCATCTTTTCATTTTGCTGAGCTTTTGCTTAAGTGTTAAGTGGAGAGCATTGCATACCTTAGTAATAGCATTCTAGAATTGAGAGAGAATTTAGTAGCAGCAAGCCCAAGTTGTTAGCAGAGGTACAATATACCTTTCATGTTCTTCAATTCATGTTTTCTAAAATTCTGTAAATTTCTAATTCTTGAATTGAGTATGGAATCCATGATTATGTGATCAAGCAATGTTTGTTAATTGCTCCTTAGTTGCTATGCTAGCTTATAATCATGATAGAACTGTAATGTAGTAGCTTAGAATGATAATCGTTGCGAAATTCAGAGTTTGGCTTGAGGTACTGCCGAAGCAGAAGCTGCTCTGTCTCTGGCCGGCCAGTGGCGCAGCTGCGCCAGTTTTATACTGGCCAGCGGCGCAGCTGCGCCTGTACCAGACTTGGGTTGGGCAAGGCCCTACGCAGCTGCGCCAGTTTTGAACTGGGGAGCTGCGCAGCTGCGCCGGTTCCTGATCCCAGTTTCTGTAGATTTTGTTCCTGCTTGATGTCTGCTAAGTGATAGATATTGAAAGAAATTAGGACAAGCATGCTGGTATGATTAATACATATATATGGACTTGTTAAACTAGTATGTGCATATTATATTCGGATCGCTTACGTGAACGATGAAGTTATAGTTTTGAAAATAAACTTAAGGTTTTATAAACGAATTTTGGCGTATATAAGTCATGTTTATATTCTGATTTTGTGAACCCGATAGTATGGTTTATATTGACATGAAATACATGTTTAAGGTGTTAATCACACTACCATACATTATTGATAGAAAAGACTTGTAGTTTGAAAATAGACTTAAAGTTTTATAAACGAACCTTGACATATACATATGATGTGTATGTTCTGATTTTTAAGGATGATTGTATGACCTAGTTATGCATGGAAATAGGTATGTCATGTGGTTTCAAACCCCTTTGAATACCATGAACCTCTTGGTCACTTTAGTGTGCGGTTCTAGAGAAAACTTGAAGCCTTGAAATTAAACTTAAAGGAACTTGTGTACTTAAAGTTCTAAATATGATAACATACGTACATGGCATAAGTAGATATAAAATGATTCAAAGTAGCCTTGCATGATTAGTTAAGCATGACATTGATTTTTGGAGAATAAAACTTATGAAGTTTTGAAAGTAGAATGGTTGAACATAGAGTTACTGGCATTCTAACTTTATGAACATGCATGATAGGACTTATATGCCTCTAGTCGTGATTGGTATGTGCACCCCGCTAGTTAACCGTGATATGCACTGTGCGAGCATGTTTTGAAGATGTACTACACTAACTATAGGTAAATAGATTAGTTGTAGGCGGACATGTGTATATGAAAGATGATATTAATTGAGTATAGTTAAGGTATACCTATGCGTACCTAGCTATACTAAACGTATGATAAGAAAGTGAAACAAGGTTCTAAGAAACAAGTTAGACAACATCGTAACCTTTGTTATTACATTGAGAATGTGTGGATACATATAACTGATGAGTGTGATCTCTATGGTTAATATAACTGTGTAGGGTTACACGAAGCGCAAATATCTTAAGTAGTTAAGTCGTAGTTGTTAAACTACGAATCAGGCAAGTCTTTCAGTTCCTATTTGATATATGAATTCAATAACTGTTAGTTGAATTATATTATGCTGTGATAATGTGAACTTATATATGAACTGTATATGAGATATAAATGAGATTGAAAGTTGATCTTTGATGATATACTTGTTATGTGAAAAGTAACATGCGTAGTAAATTATTTATAAATGCATGAACTGAGTATGATGTTATATGCTATGTGATGCATGAGGACTGTTAGAATTGCTGAGCTGTCGAGCTCACTCTTGCAAATAACCACTTTTGCAGGTTAAGGATTCACGGTAAAGATTTCGTGCTTCTTGATTGATAAAGATAGATAGTATCGCATTGAAGAATATTACTTAGAATATTGTCTGGACCATGTTTAGATTCTAGATGATGTACTCGATAGTTGCTTACACTGTTTAATACTTGTTGTATTGTAAGAATGTATTAATTAATACATAGAGGATATCGAGTTGAGTTGTAAATGTTTATACGATAACTCAGATAAGAAGGAATCATATTATATAGTTGATTCAAGATTTGTAATCGGTATCAAAGTTATGGAATCAATAAAAAGATTTTTATTCAAAGGATATTGAAAAGTTTAAATTATTCCGTATTTTAGTAATATCGAATATGATGTAAAGACGAGATCTTGGATATGAATAGAATTTATATTCTAAATTATAATAAACAAAGTCGTATTCTTTTACTAATGATAAAAGATATAATAATTTGGCGATAATAGTATCGTGACTGCACCGAATTCGAGGTTTCGAAGGAACGTGGATTTGGGGGCGTCACAGGTTGGTATCAAAGCTGTAGGTTATAAACCTTAGGTAAGTGTACCTTAGACTATAACCTGAGAGAGTGAAAGATAAGATTAAAATATATACGTGAAGATTCAAAGATGAATCTCGAAGTATCTAGAGAATGAGAATCAGGAGTTTCCTAACTCCGGTAATAAAAATGTTAAGACGATGTCTATAAGATGTATATGACGAAGATAGTGAGAATAAACTCGGATGGAGTTTAGTTGATAGTAGGGAAAGAACCCTGAGGTAAAGCGATGATCACGACGTGATCAGATTGAACTGTGAAATGATAGATAGTCTGTAATGACTAAGTATGTATAGCTTGATGCTATAAGAGAATGTACTATGATAAAGTACGAGATGAACTCATGAGGAGTTGTATGTGGTGAAACGTAGAAAGCTCGTGATAGAGTAAGATATAGTTAATTGTTGAAATTCCATTGAGGACTCATGTGATGGCTTAGTTGTACAAACTTTTGTATGGACAGAAGTTTTGTGCTTGCACTGAGTGCGTCACATTGATAATCGTTGGAATGTTAGTGTCGCGGTATCATTATACATATGGCGGAAAGGTGATTCTTTTCTCATATTTATTTTGATAGGTAGAGATTTCTAAGATATAATTAGATAATACTAAGATTAGGTGCGAGTTCTTAAGACTTATGCCTATGACGAGTTCGTGACTCATAATCGTATGATGGGACCCCTCAGCGAATGGACGATTTTGGTCTGACTAGGATAAGTTCCTCAACCCATATGATTGTGGTAAGTTCCTGAGCTTCCATGGTGTGGTAAGTTGGTGAACTGTACTGAGAATAGATGTATTATTAAGAGTTTTGGAATAGTGAGCATTGACGGTGGTAAGAGATTGAAGCGATGGAGAAATTGGATTTTCCTAAATCCTCTAGCTACGCTAGATTTTCAATATTTATTGATTTCTTGCTAGTGTTTGCACTTCGGTTTTCTTGAGAAAACATTGGGTCAGGTAACTGAACTAATGAGTTTTAAAAATAACACCGTTATTCGTATGTCTACGCTATTTGTTTCGGCTAAGACAAAAATGATTTGACAATCTTTCAAAATATATTTTAACCATGTGCATCATTTGATATGATGTAGAATGGTAAACGATGGAGTCATCAATGCAATCGAACCTAGTGTTGGTTGTGATCGAAAGATCGTCAGCCCACTATGGTATGTTGTAATATGACAAAGTCATAAAATGGCGGAATCCTCAACGTACTACTAATCTAGTATGGTATCATGACGTCATAAAAGAATTTTTGGTTTTCTTGTAAATTATAAAGAAGGTCAATTAAGTTGGCTAAATTATTTCGATTGATGTCCGAATTGTTGATGAGAGTCTAAGCTATTTGATTCGGCTAGGCGACTGTTGGAAAGGGATTATAGAATTCAAGTATTCTTGTGTATGTATGCCAAACCAGATTGCTCTGGTGCGGATTTTGACGTTGAAAAGCTGAGGTGAACAACCCTATAAAGGGGACATGTTTTCGGGGACAATGGTTCCGAACGTAACACATATAGTCGTTACAAAACACTACGTTGCGGCCCAACATAGTGGTACAATAGGTTGGCCACCTAGAGTACGCGTGGAGAGTGTTTTCAGTCTTTGTGATTGATAAACACTCTGGTTTGCGGTATGAAGAATTATGTTGAAGCATTAGTAAACCTGTGGAAAAGTTCACGGTCTTGTGACCCCTCAGCATAAATTGGAATCTGAGTTATTCATACTACTTCCCGATTATTGAAAAATCGTGGAAGATTCTTATTCTTCTAAAGGATGAATGTAGTAAGTAGATGCTCCTTAGAAAGGAGAAAGTGATAGAATGCAATTGAGAAAGTTATAGTAATAAAACTTCTGAAAAGAGAATGAATAAAATTATTCAAGAGAATATGTAATAATCGGAATAACACCGAGTAGAGGAAGTTTCGGTGATTCCGAGGACGGAATCCTTATAAGGGGGAGAGGATGTAAGAACCCGAATTTTCAGATATTATTAAATAAGAATTTAATAAATAAAATTCTTAAACTGTGAGATGGGTTCGAATAATAATATATATATGTGATATGAGGTATGTGGTATTATATTACATAGGATAATATTGACTATGTAAAATGTGTTTTTGTGATTTATAAATATATTATTAATATATATTTGTTACTTATCGTAGAGACGATCCAGTTGAGATAAAGGAGGTGGATAAATTCCTATCGATATTAAATAATTTATAGAATTATTTTATCATAGTAAGTTGGTGACATTAAATATCCTTAATGTATAAATCACCATATTCTTGTGTATGTGTATTAATAACTAGTATGTTTATAATATAAGTTATTAATAGCACTTAAGCTATCTGTGAATAGGTTTGGATAGTGAAGCATGAGTTAGTTAAGGGAATTAACTAATAAGAATAAATATTAGTTAATATAAGTTGTGAGTTATATTATGGAATAATATAATGTCAGTATTGAATCTTAATTAACTATGATGATATAGTACAATGTTTAATTTACTTAAGTAAAGGAGTGAATTAATATGTGTGTTGAATATGTAATTATAGTTGGTACTTTTATATATATTACTTAGAATAGTAATATGTGAGAAAGTCTAATGTGCGAATAACGTTAAATATATATACGTTATTAAAGGGAGATGGAAATCATTATATGATTAAATGTATATTGAAGAAATTATTTTGGGGAACAATTTATAGAAAAGAAAGAGAAATGGTTATTATATATTTCTAATAAAGGATATTAAAATAATTTCTAATATTGAATTATTTTAATAAAAGGAGGAAATGTTATTTTTGAATAATAATATTACCTTATATGTTTTTGTATGAGGTGTGTTTGGTTAATATAGTAAATATATTAAAACGTATTTGCTATATGTAATTAAATTGATGGAAACGATTTATTATAATAGAAAATAAACTTATTATCTATTTTCTATATATAATATATGTACATGTGTCGTACATATAGTTATTTGATATTATATTAAAAATAATATCATGAGACAATAAGTAAATTATTTTCTAATAACGAATGTGCTTATTTGGAGAAAACATAATATTTTATGATATGGCTAAATACATAATTTTAAATGTATTTTCAAGGAGTTTAATTAATGAAAGGAAACTAAGTTATTTTAATATATTAAATAACTTAAGTTATTATTTGATCGTGAATATTATTATTGGAATAATTAATAGAGTATATATTAATTATTATAAGCGTAAAGGTATACTTATTATAAGTATAATTAATTGAAGTAATTTAACATTTTAATAGCTTGAGTTATTATATTTTCGTAAAGGTTATATATAATATTTGAATATTCGATTTGTAAAATATTTATATGTGGACCTTGGATTTAATAGTTCTAATTTAATTGAACAGGTTATAAGTAGTAATGTGGTGAGAAATGAGTAAGTGATGAGAATAATAATAAGCTTAAGATTGAGCTTGTGAGAGATGCCTTGTGTGGCACAATAATAGATTCGGTAATGAATTGACTAATTTAATGATGGAGGAATTATTAATTAAACAATTAATCTAAATTAATTGTTAATTGTTATTATGATAGTATGTTAAATTATTATGGCTAGTGATAGTATAATAATAAGGAAATCGATTATAAGTATAATCGGATTTGTGATGAGATAAATTGTCTTCTAATATTAATTATTGTTATGAACAATATACTATTATCAAGTAATTATTTGATAATATGATTAATGAGTAAATGATTTATAAATATAAAAAGATTTATATTTATTTAACGTGATAATAAATCATATAAAGTGTTAATCAATTAGCGTAGGAATTATAATTCCATGGATTAATGAGAAATGGATTAATTAATGTTATTATTAATTAATTGATAAGATAAGTAATTTATTAATTTCTATGTGCAACCATGCGATATTAAAGTATAACGTATGATAGTTAACTATATGTTATGCGAAGTATAAAGTGCAATGCGACTATGTTATATATGAATATAAACTATATAGTAAAGTTTATTGAGTTGTAAGAGGTACATGAAATGTGGGTGTGACAATGTATATATTAAGTATACAATAAAATAATATATCATAGATATATTGTAAACAATTATTGAATTTACTAATAGAGGAGACAATACACTGTGATGGTACCCGATAGAATTATATTCGGCATTAATAAGATGTACATGGATTATATGTATGTACACTACTTGATACATTATATTATTATTTGCTCATTATGAGTGATATTGTGTACCCTCTAATTCATTATAACCTAAGTGTTTATGAAATGAATTATGATATAGTCTTAGTAAGCATGATAGGCTATATATATAACCTTAGTGTATTGTATAGCCAGTTGCTGAGTTATTTATTGTCCCACATTATGTGCCCATCTCATTTCTCCTTCACGTGATATGCTCCAAGCTAGTCTACTTCCTACTCCTCAAACTCAGCATTCCATAGCAAATGATGAGCAAGGGTGAGGAATTCATGATGAGTTCCACCCACTCTCACCAACTCTCCCTTATCCATTGAACAAGCTTGCATTCCTTTGGTTTAATTTGAGGTGGAATTGTAATGTCTGTGTAAACATTTGCCTATAAAATGAAGCTCTTCTCCTTCATCTTTTCATTTTGCTGAGCTTTTGCTTAAGTGTTAAGTGGAGAGCATTGCATACCTTAGTAATAGCATTCTAGAATTGAGAGAGAATTTAGTAGCAGCAAGCCCAAGTTGTTAGCAGAGGTACAATATACCTTTCATGTTCTTCAATTCATGTTTTCTAAAATTCTGTAAATTTCTAATTCTTGAATTGAGTATGGAATCCATGATTATGTGATCAAGCAATGTTTGTTAATTGCTCCTTAGTTGCTATGCTAGCTTATAATCATGATAGAACTGTAATGTAGTAGCTTAGAATGATAATCGTTACGAAATTCAGAGTTTGGCTTGAGGTACTGCCGAAGCAGAAGCTGCTCTGTCTCTGGCCGGCCAGTGGCGCAGCTGCGCCTGTACCAGACTTGGGTTGGGCAAGGCCCTACGCAGCTGCGCCAGTTTTGAACTGGGGAGCTGCGCAGCTGCGCCGGTTCCTGATCCCAGTTTCTGTAGATTTTGTTCCTGCTTGATGTCTGCTAAGTGATAGATATTGAAAGAAATTAGGACAAGCATGCTGGTATGATTAATACATATATATGGACTTGTTAAACTAGTATGTGCATATTATATTCGGATCGCTTACGTGAACGATGAAGTTATAGTTTTGAAAATAAACTTAAGGTTTTATAAACGAATTTTGGCGTATATAAGTCATGTTTATATTCTGATTTTGTGAACCCGATAGTATGGTTTATATTGACATGAAATACATGTTTAAGGTGTTAATCACACTACCATACATTATTGATAGAAAAGACTTGTAGTTTGAAAATAGACTTAAAGTTTTATAAACGAACCTTGACATATACATATGATGTGTATGTTCTGATTTTTAAGGATGATTGTATGACCTAGTTATGCATGGAAATAGGTATGTCATGTGGTTTCAAACCCCTTTGAATACCATGAACCTCTTGGTCACTTTAGTGTGCGGTTCTAGAGAAAACTTGAAGCCTTGAAATTAAACTTAAAGGAACTTGTGTACTTAAAGTTCTAAATATGATAACATACGTACATGGCATAAGTAGATATAAAATGATTCAAAGTAGCCTTGCATGATTAGTTAAGCATGACATTGATTTTTGGAGAATAAAACTTATGAAGTTTTGAAAGTAGAATGGTTGAACATAGAGTTACTGGCATTCTAACTTTATGAACATGCATGATAGGACTTATATGCCTCTAGTCGTGATTGGTATGTGCACCCCGCTAGTTAACCGTGATATGCACTGTGCGAGCATGTTTTGAAGATGTACTACACTAACTATAGGTAAATAGATTAGTTGTAGGCGGACATGTGTATATGAAAGATGATATTAATTGAGTATAGTTAAGGTATACCTATGCGTACCTAGCTATACTAAACGTATGATAAGAAAGTGAAACAAGGTTCTAAGAAACAAGTTAGACAACAACGTTCTAAGAAACAAGTTAGACAACAACGTAACCTTTGTTATTACATTGAGAATGTGTGGTTACATATAACTGATGAGTGTGATCTCTATGGTTAATATAACTGTGTAGGGTTACACGAAGCGCAAATATCTTAAGCAGTTAAGTTGTAGTTGTTAAACTACGAATCAGGCAAGTCTTTCAGTTCCTATTTGATATATGAATTCAATAACTGTTAGTTGAATTATATTATGCTGTGATAATGTGAACTTATATATGAACTGTATATGAGATATAAATGAGATTGAAAGTTGATCTTTGATGATATACTTGTTATGTGAAAAGTAACATGCGTAGTAAATTATTTATAAATGCATGAACTGAGTATGATGTTATATGCTATGTGATGCATGAGGACTGTTAGAATTGCTGAGCTGTCGAGCTCACTCTTGCAAATAACCACTTTTGCAGGTTAAGGATTCACGGTAAAGATTTCGTGCTTCTTGATTGATAAAGATAGATAGTATCGCATTGAAGAATATTACTTAGAATATTGTCTGGACCACTGTTTAGATTCTAGATGATGTACTCGATAGTTGCTTACACTGTTTAATACTTGTTGTATTGTAAGAATGTATTAATTAATACATAGAGGATATCGAGTTGAGTTGTAAATGTTTATACGATAACTCAGATAAGAAGGAATCATATTATATAGTTGATTCAAGATTTGTAATCGGTATCAAAGTTATGGAATCAATAAAAAGATTTTTATTCAAAGGATATTGAAAAGTTTAAATTATTCCGTATTTTAGTAATATCGAATATGATGTAAAGACGAGATCTTGGATATGAATAGAATTTATATTCTAAATTATAATAAACAAAGTTGTATTCTTTTACTAATGATAAAAGATATAATAATTTGGCGATAATAGTATCGTGACTGCACCGAATTCGAGGTTTCGAAAGAACGTGGATTTGGGGGCGTCACAATTCTAACTTAGTCGTATAATTCTTTACGTTTGTCATTACGCACTTAATATACACGTAGCACAACATACTATGAAACCAATTAACATAATTCGTAATCGTCACTTGACTTAACATTTGAAAGTTTGTAAACATTTATCAATTCTATATGGTTTCATTTTATCATGCTCAGTGACACTTTAAATAATGTTCTAGACATGTATTACAAATTAGGATAACCATTCAAGCATGAATCAATCTCAAATTACAAACAAAATAGTCAGACTCCTCTACAAGGAGGCGTGGCTGCGCCTGATTTGAACTAGGGAGTGGCGCGGCCGCGCTTCTCCCAGTCCAAACCAGAGCTGAGCATCAGATTGCTTGGCCTAGATTGTAGACCCTCGTACTCTAATGGTAACACATACAGAAACATACATGTTATGATAAGTTTGACTCTTATATCATGCTTTCAACATTATCTTATTGATTTTCGACTAACGAGGCTTAACATGTTTGATTACAATGTTTCTTACGTCTACTCATTATACGCATGCAATGAGGTCACTAAGTATCATTTACACATGTTCAAGTTATTTTAGTCATGCATTTCATGTTCCATGGTTTCACTTCTTTGAAACTTGTTCTAGACCATGCTCAACTAGTTTACCATGCATAAGATTAGCTAAGCATACATTTCAATCATGTCTAAAGGCATATGATATCCTATCAAGATGGTCATAATTTTTAGAATACATGCAAGGTGTTTATCAACTAAACTAGTTTTCAAACTCTTAAGGTTTCTCTTGAAAATCTCATATTAACCCATCAAGCATGCAAAGCTACTACGCATATCATATTTCACGCTTGTACATACATAATCATACCACCTAAGCATGCTCACAAGTTTCAGAACTTAAAGGACATATAGTATATCAAGTTCATATTTGAAACTCTAAGTTTCCATTAGAAGGCTATCGAAATCATTTAAGCATACAAGTTAAGTCCATATATTTTATATCATGCTTTCATGCTTTCATGCTTATGTTCATATGTAATCATATCATAATAGCATGTTTTCGAGTTTAGAATTCAAAATATACATGGCTCATTGAGTTTGCACTTTGAAACTCAAGTTCCCTTTGGAAACCAAGCTATATGGTAGATGTTAACATGTAAGGTCTCCTCTGTCAGTATGTCATGGATCAAAATAGGCATATTAGATTTAAAGTAGCATGCTCATCATTTCAGAAGACACAAAAACTCATCATTTATTTCTGCAAAAGGGCGCGGCCGCGCCCTATTTGTACTAGGGAGTGGCGCGGCCGCGCCACTCCGGTTCCAGACCAGAATGCTCTCTGCTATTGCAGAGTCTCAAAATCAATCCTATCACACTTTATGAAACATGCTAGAAATCAACTACATTACATTTATAACATGCATACAAACTCAACCAACATGCTAGCATCATTTCATATAACCAATTCCAACTAAATCATGCTAATTTCTATGAATCATTGAACTAGGAACTAAGAATACAAGGTAAGGTTTATACCTCTTGAGCTTAATGTGGACAGAATTCCTTTCAATGTAATCACCTCCCTCTCTCTATAACACTTAGCAATAATTTTTAGCAACAAAGGAATGAAGGGGAGTGCTCAATTTATAAGAAACTCAAAACCCATGCCAAGCCTTTACACTAAAATCAAACCATTGGAAGAAGAGGGAATTCATTGGGCAATCCTTAGTTGGTGAAATAGTGCTCCAACCATCCCCATCACCCACTCCCCTCTCATCATTTGATTGAAGCTAGAGTTTGATTTGCAAGAAATGGGCTAGGCTTAGGCCAAAGGCTAATCACGTAAGGAGAAAGAGTGAGACACTCATTGTGGGACAAGTCTCCAATTCTCAGCATTTGCAAGTTGGAAATGAACTAATATTACATAGTATAAGTTTATATACATACACATATAATATACTTAGGTTTTTAATTTCAATTGGGTGTATACATGGACTCTAATTGACATAATAATATTACAAAATAGCAAGTTTGGGGTATATATCTATACACATCATATAACCCATGTACATCTTTATAATACATAATACAATTTAATTGGGTATTGTCACACCACATTATTACAACCTCTATTATTATTCCCATTATATTTAATTATTGAAATAATCATTAAATAACAATTGTTCATTTATTATAATATTTATGAGATACACATTTAATGTAGCCACACATCACATATTGTCACTTAAGCATTATTTACATAACTCACACAATTCATTAATCTTATTATATAATTTCCATATAATATAGTCCCTTGTAGTGTCACACTACACTATATAATATAGTTTGTTTCAATATTGCACAATGAACACATAACATGTATTCACATGGGTCCATGTAATTCATGTGATTTACTCCCTTTTATCATATAGTTCCTATATTACATAGTTATATCAAAATGTCACATTATACTTTATATTATATAGTTGTAGTTACTATACAATATGCGATTACATAACTTTACACTTAGCAATTATTTAAGTAATCATTATATTAATTATTCATGTACTCTTTAACTGGTTATCATTCATAACCACAATTAATAACCTTATTATACGATTAATTATCATATGTATGGCACACAACAAATAATTAAATAAATATAACTCTTATTATATTCATCAATTATTTACTCAATAATATTCTATTACTCATAATAGCAATTAATTAATAATATATTATTAATTAATCATTCACTTATTAATTCCCTCTTTAATTAATTAAATCATCATAATTCTCATCACTGTGCCACACAAGGCATTCTTCGAGCTTATTATAAACTCCACATTCTTCTCAATTATTATAAATTCAATTTGAATTAATTGAGTTAACTCATCTCATAACACATAAATATTTATATTCAAATAAATATTTGACTCTCATTAATTTATTCATTAATAATAATTGGAAATTCTCGGGTATTACAGTATGGATGCTTTGAAATTGTTGAGCAGGGTTAAAGATTTGTATGGGTCTTTGTTGTCTTTTATTGGTTTGTTATAGAGTTGTCCACCTATTATATATATGTGATTGTAAAAATCTCAAATCTATTAGTTATAGTTATATGTATATCTTTAAAATCGAGGTGTTTTTCGGTTGATTCCTTGACAGAGATTGAACAGTATTTCACAGTTCATAATGTGAAGTAAGTGCATATTGCTGACAACATGACATAAATGGTTTAATTGGGGTGGGGAGGTGGTTTTGAGAAGAAAGGGGATTTTTTTTGGGGGAGGAGGGGGTATGTTATGGTATGTTGATTGTTGGAAACATTACCTAGAAGCATATTCAACCAACTGATCATGATTTATGCATTTATTGATATCTCCATTTAGTTAATAGAATAGAATCCTGGTTAACTTTTCAATTAATGCATTATTGCTTGATTCGAGAGACTAGAACCCTTTAACTTTTGGTTATTGTGCATAAAATAATGTCTTTATCAAATTTCTTAATCTTGGTACTCTATTGTACTACGCCCTTTAATATTATGCTCATTGACCTTTCTTTAATGCCTACCCTAGCTTTCCTTTATGGTTTGTAACTGCTTATTGCAAACTCAAATTAGTGATTGGCATATAGTTATCAGTATTAATTTGTGTGATTGTATTATTTAGATTGCAGCTCCCTTTAACCATAGTGTGTAATTTTTAATCGTCAAAAGAGTTAAATGCACTTTGCATTACCCAAGTTTACTCATTTTTCACATTACATTTTATACTTTAAAACATGATAATTTGCATCCCACACTTTTAGTGAACCGGCAAATAACACTCTTCAATCCAAAATCTGTCATAACACTCTTTAATGACATCTTTACAATCACACACACACACACACACACACACACACACACACACACACACACACACACACACATATATATATATATATATATATATATAATAGGTGGACAACTCTAATACATCTTTTAATTGGTATACTTAATTGCTTGTTTTGATTCTTGGTTTGGTTTAACATGTTAATTTACTTTCTAGCTCTTGTATTACTTGATTTATTAAAGATGGTTTATAATGAATCATGCATATTTTTATATATGTTTATTTGATATTTAAGTGTTAAGATATTCATATTTATAAGTACATTATAGACTGATTAAATGATTTAGTTCAATATACATATACCATATATATAATTTTTTTGAGTTGTTTAAGTTTGCTCTTACTTTTTCAATTGAATTGCAGTCATGGCTCGTCGTAAATTAGACAAACAGAAGAGGATGAAGAGATTAGTTGTTATTTTTTCATTTTTGGTCCGAAATAGTTGCCATGATTACCTTATTCATGCAATTTGTTATAACTATGGCACTACATAGACGTATGAGAGCACTTACTCGACCAAAGTACACCCTTTCTTGCTCGAGCGACCTAAAATTTATGAGGGAGCTAGTGTATGATAGTGACATTACATGCCACAATTATATTAGAATGGATAGGGCAAGTTTTACCAAATTGTGTGATATTTTACATACCACAGGCAAGCTTAGTAGTACAAAGTACCTTCAAATAGATGAATAAGTTGCCATTTTCTTGTATGTGCTAGCCCATCATGTGAAAAATTGTTAAATGTGTCATTGCCTCGTGACACTTGTAAATAATGTTTTTTTCTATATTATGGTACTTTAACCAAAATCTGAGTGCATAGATTTCAAGTCACGGTCCTCCCAAAATCTTGGGAATGTGTAATAAATTGCTCATGAATTTATTTATAACTTTAGATATATAATTTTTTAACTGTTGGTGATATGAACATGTTTGCTTATGGTTATTTAAAATTTCTGGGCACTAGCAATGAACTAAGCTTGATTTGGCAGCAGTGTATGTTCTTTTGGAGACTTCATATTTTAAAGGGAATTGATATGACACATGACTCTCTCTCACATTGATATGGGTCCTGCTCACTATTCAGACTAGTGAGTGGGGAACCATGTGGAATGTTAGAAGCACTCATTTAGGCATTAAAAGCACTATTGAAGAATTAAAATGCAGCAAGTGTCCAATTTATGTGTGGTGAGCCTGCAACAAAATGGATATGAGCATGCATCACTCTCCAACAAGCTTAACGAACTCTGTCTTCCTTTCGCACAATACCTTTGTTCTATATAGTCGAGGTTATGGATGTATATATATAATGGATACAGCTACCCTTATCGAAAATATACTATGCCAATGGAGGCTTCAATTGGGATTCTAAGATTTTCTTCAAAGAAGTGGAAATATTTGTAGTTTGGCCCTTAGTTATTTGCATTTTATGATTGAAAAATTGGATAAATGTGACTCCATGACAATCCTACAGCTGAAATACCTATCCAAATCCATACAAGATGGAAGTAACATATTGGTCGTCGTTATAAATTTGTGATGCCTGGCTTATATTCTTTATTTCTTATGGGTGTACTGGCTTTCTTTGCAGAGGTGAAGTGCTGAACTATTATTATTCTTTTTCTGCATGTTTTTCACTATCCAAAACATGATGCAATAAACACTGCACAAGAGTATTGATTGCTTCTGGAACTTCTTAATTGTTCAGTTTACTATCCTTAAAAATAATAATAAGTGACTATCTTTACTGTTTTACTGTTTTTCTTTTTTCTTAATTACTGTGTTATCTTTTTTTCGCTAACTTGTTTTAGGTGCACCAAAAGAGAGCAAAGTGGCAGAACAAGAAATTTCCAAATTATTTGGATCTATGTGTTATATTTGGCAAGGATAGAGTAACTGGAAAAGATGATCTATTGGCTGCGGAAATGATTGAGTTAGATGAAGAGATCTAAACAAATGATGGAGATGATGGCTTGACTCCAACCCGCAGTGAAGAAATATCTAGCAAGTCCTCTAGTTTCAAGAAGAGGAAGATAAAGTCAAGTTTCGATATTGATTCTGAATCTGCTATGGAGAGGGCTGGTACTAATCTCGTTGTACAACTCGAGAAATGAAAGTAGTATGCATACAAGCCAATCATGTATGATGATAAAGGATCTACTTTGGAGACGATCTTATTTATTTATTAATAAAAGTATTAACTTATTAAAAGCATTTAATTATCTACATGATGCTATTTTTATAATATGTAAATAACCCATAATTTTAAGCAATGCTTTTAGAATCATGATGATGATCATGCTAATGAGATCTAAATTCTTAAAAAGCTTAAAACTAAAATAGTTCCCAATTGTGGGATTACTAAAAAAGGGATTAGTAAATCCGGATAGATTGGTACATATGTTGCTTGCTCATTGGGTGAGGATAATTGATCTCGTGATCATTTGTGTGGAGACACTAAAGCAAGTATGTAGGTGCTTATTGGAGAATAAGTTCACTGAACGTGACTCGTTATGGAATACCTAATAGAGTTTTACTTGTCTGTCAATAGAAATTCCTAATGTGATAGTAGTACAAGTGATCTTTGGACTTGAGATCATCATAGTATCTTGTATGTAATGAATTATACTTTGACTTATTTCTTAAAAACCCTTAGGGTATATCAAAGGATATGCTTGGGTATAATGAGTTACTTATAGAGATAATGAATGATCAATAAAGAATCTACCACTTCTAGTAAAATAAGAGATATGTCCTATGTGATTCGTTAAATGACAACCCAGTAGTCCTTGGCTAAGGCAGAATGAAATTAGAAAGGAGTTTCTAATTTACATTATTTGGAATTGTGCATTTTCTAATCGAAATACATATAATTAAATAAAATAAGACTTGACAGTAATTTCATGTCTTATATTTAATTGGGACATTGTATGGTGGAAGGATTGAATTGTACGGTAACTATTTACTCACAGGTTCTTTTATGATTAATGTTGAAATCTATATTATCTGGAAAGTCGTGGATCGCTAGGGAGCCTTATCCCTATCGTAGAATAAATATTATTTATTTAAATAGATTATTAGTTTAATTTATTTATTTAAATAAGATTAGAATTGTTCTAATTGATTTATTTACAATCGGTTTAATATGGAGAACCTAAATGGTCACACCATAAAAGAAAAAATAATTATTTAAGAAGGTAATGGCATAATCGTAATAATGCATTAAGTGTAATTAATTTAATCTATGGTGATAGAATAAATTAAATAGCTTAATGTTTATTATTTAATATTTTAGAAATAATAAATTTAAATTAATAAGAGGAGTCTTATTAATATTATTATAATTATTATTATTTTAATTTCTAAAAGAGTTTAGGAATTAATTTAATATTAGTACTCTGATTTATTCCTAATATGATTAGGAGGTAAATTAATTAAATGAATTTAATTAATTATTCCCAATGTGGTGGTAAGCCTAAATTAATTAAAGGAGTTTAATTAATTAAATAAAACTCCATGTCTAATAGGATTAGAAGGGTTGACCAATATCTATATAAGACGAGTCTTATAATAGATATCAGTTGATGCAATTCCAATTGTTGGAGAGTACTCCTTTTTCTATAGTGGATAAAAACTTAGGGTTTAGCCAACCACCCTCCTTCTTGATAATTCCTCTTTCTTGGTGGATCACCTCTAGAGGCCAAACACTTGGCTGGCTAGCGTTGATCAAAGGAAGGAATCTACCCCGGATATTCAAGGAGATTGCGACGAACAAGGAGTTGAACTTGTACCTGTGGAAGCTTCGTTCTATAAGGGTATGATTCCATAACTTCTTATTTATCGTTTTAAATTAATAATTTGCATAAAGGATGATCCGGGTATTGGTTTTGTAGAATTTTTTTAACTCTGATATACCATGCTTCCGCTAATTTTTATAATTTGATTACGTCACGATTTCGTACAAACTCAACAGTGGCATCAGAGCCAAATCTTTATGCAATTATTAATTATTTTTTGATTTCATATACATACGGGTATGTATTTAGAATAATTTATTGGGCATAATTAATTGTATAAAATTATTTTTTATAAAAGAAGAAAAAACGTAAATAAATTTTTTATTTTTTATCCGTCGTTGTGCATCCTATTACTACAAGGAATTCGTGGTGGGTTAGTCCTTAAAATAAAGTAACCTGATTAACCTTTTTTGAATTAAACGTAATATATATATATATATATATATATATATATATATATATAATATACTATCTAATTCAAAAAGGTGGATTCGGTGATTCAAAATGGTGAATTCTTGATGGTTTTAAAAAGTTAATGTTTGATTATATATAAATATATATATTATTATTATTGGGAATTGCATATTCAGATTTGATATTGAAAGTAAATATAAATGTTTGAGTGTACAGTCCTTAAGAGAATCAATGTACAAGGATTTAGATGATAGATCAAAAATGTTAGGTTGATCTGAGCTTTAATGTTTATCATTTATGTAAATAAATGTATAGAAGAAAAGATCAAATTTGTTAGGTTGATCTATTTGAGCTGTAAAAGTTAAGGCCTTGACAGAATCGTAGTCTGTCAAAGGTAGTCTGTAGAGGCCAATGCAAGACTCGTGGAGCTTGAGTGACTATATCAGAATCGTAGTCTGCCTTAGAAGCCACACTGAGAATCGTGAAGAAGATCTGAGCATCTGCCGAGCCAAGTTGAGAATCGCATAGTGCTCTCAAAAGTGTGGAGTCTGAAAGACAAGCAAGCAGGAATCGTAGTTTACCAAAGAGCTTAAGAGAAATTGTAGTGTTCTCTACAATCAAGTCTGAGTCAAGCTGTGCAAGCCAACACACAATGATTATGGTACAATGATCATAATCGCAGTGCTTCTCCAGTCAGCATCAAAGATCGTAGTTCTGATAAAGGGAGGAAGAGCAACAAATGAAGAAAGACTAATAGCCGTTGACAATTTGATAGTCCCAATGATTCCATATTCATCCTTAGTTCAAATCGAAGAAGCGTATTGAAGAAGCTAAGAAAAGGACTAAACTGCCTGCAGAAAACACCTTTTCAGGTGTTAGATGAAGTTACAGTCTGCTGTGTCAGTGGGCCAGTCGGCAGTGCAGCAGAAAAGCAGGATGTCAACATCAACTGCATAGAAATGTCTGAAGCATTAAATGCAGCAACGGGAGCATTCAAACGGACATATTTTGAATGGCTCTTTTATAAGGAAATTAGACAAGGATTCAGACTAAGCAAGCAAGATACAAAAAGAAAGATTATCAAGAGAAAAGCTCAAGAACACTCAACGATCAACTCTACGATCCTGAAAGAGGAAAGCTTGCTTTGTTACTCAGTTCTTCAGAACGAATGCTTAATTGCAACTGAGTAACACTCCTCAACAACAACTGTTAATCCAAGTGAGGAACCAAGTCAGAGGACTTGAAGAGTTCAAAAGTGAACTAAGAGCAGATCCAAGTCAGAGGACTTGAAAAGTTCTAAGTGAACTAAGAGAAGTTCCAGGGCTGCTGGCCTTGAAGGAATCTAAGTGATTCAGTTGTAAGAGACATCCTTAGTGGATTTCCTACTCGTGGAGTAGAAGAGTGGATTAGGAGCCTTGTGTGCTCTGAACCACTTAAAACCTTATGTCTCATTGTCTCTCATTAACTGCTATAACTGTTATAACTGCTTATCAAACCTTAACTGCAATATCTTGAAGGGAACAAAACATATATTCCGCTGCTGTCAGTATAATCAATACTGACAAAGTATTTTAAAGAAAGAATTTTTAAAATATCTATTCAACCCCCCTTCTAGATAACTAACGTGCATTTGGAAACTAACAATTGGTATCAGAGCAGGTTCTCTCATCTAAGCATACAAGCTTGAGTAGATCCAATGGCACAACTGATAAGCGAGACCAAGAAAGGTGGAGGAAGCAAACCACCAATGTGCAACAAAGATAAATTTGCCAACTAGAAAGTTCGGATGCAGGCTTACATGGATTCAATAGATGATGATCTATTTGAAACTGTCCTGAATGAGCCCTATGTTCCAATGAGGCTTGCACCAACTCCAGAAGATCCAAACAAAGTTGTGATTAAAGTCAAAGCAGAATGGACTGAAAATGAGAAGAAAAATGTTCAGCTTGACAAGAAGGCTAAGAATATTTTGTTCCAGTCTTTAGAAGACAGTCTGTTTGAGAACGTAGTCAACTGCAAAACTGCAAAATGAGAATGGGAAGCATTGCTCATCATGCATGAAGGAACTGAAAAAGTCAGAGAAAACAAGCAATCTCTACTGACTCAACAATATGAGATGTTTGCTCATGTTCAAGGAGAAAACGTCACTTCCACATATAAGATATTCACTACATTGCTTAACTCTCTCAGAGCCTATGGGAAGACCTATCCAAACAAAGATCTTGTCATCAAGTTCATGAGGTCCTTGCCAAGCAGATGGGATGCCAAGACCACTGCAATTAGAGAGTCAAAGAATCTACATGAGATGACAGTTCAACAACTCTACGGAAACCTTCTTACTTATGAGCTAGAACTGACTCAACGTGCAGAAACTCTGTCAGAAGGAAGAAAGAAGGATAAAGGAGTTGCTCTTAAAGCAAAGGAAGAAATATCCAGAGCACATATTGAAGATGAATCTGACTCTGAGGAAGATGATGATGATAATGATAATGATGATGATGAAGCTGCAATGCTGGCTCGAAGATTCAGAAGGCTTATACTCAAAGGAAGAAGCAGCAAACCAAAAAGATTCAACAAGAACAGCAGTCAGGAGCAGATCAGTGACCTATGCTATAACTGCAAGAAACCTGGTCATTTCATTGCCAACTGCAACAAGCCCTATCAGAGAGGAGTTGAAAAGAAAGTCAGATCCAAAGAAGGAGCTCAAAGGCTATAAGAAGAATAAGAAGAAAGACAAAGGGCTTGTAGCTGGAAGATCTTGGAGCGATTCAGACAATGACACCAATGTTGAGTCTAAAGATGATGAAGCACCTTAGAAAGCTAACATATGTCTGATGGACAAAGATGCACTCAGCAAGAAAAGTGCTGAAGCAGTCATAGATGAGGTATTTGGTTTCAACTCTCCTAATATAGACATTGATGATTTAAGAACTGACATTCGTGACATGTCAACTGATCTATATCAAAACATGAGATGGTTAAGAGTTCTATCTAAAGATTATACTGATCTTCAAAAGGAGAAAGAGAAAATTCAAAAGGAGCTGGAAGCAACTCTACTAAGTCCTAACTCTCTCTTTAAGCTTGAAGCTGAGAATAAAATCTTGAGAGAAAACAATGAACTGAGCATGCAAAGAGAGTCAAATCTAACCTCTCAAATTAAGAAGTTAGAAAAGACTATCTCTACATGGAATAGATCTTCTTCATCTATGGACTTCTTGATATCTAATCAGAAACGTGTCTCTGATAGAACATGCTTAGGGTTTGAGGAATCTACCTCTGAACCCAATGTGGAAAAGACAAAGGAAACCAACATAAGAAGTACTTCTAAGTCAAATAGAAGTATTACATTTGTGAAGTCCACATAAATGGATAAACCAGTGCAACCTTGCTCTTCTGATCTAAGATATATTTTTGAACACTGCGGATCTCATGCTGGCCTAGGATTCAGAAAAGTAAAGAGTGACTCAGTCACCATTGCTCAACCTTGTCGAATCATAGAGTCAAGTAAAATTGACTCCACGAATCAACTTGGAAGAAATTGTGGTGTTGAGGCTTACTCAGCATAAAACATGAATCTTAAAGCTTCGTGGAAAAGGAAGATGCAATACAAGGTTAAGGCCAACAAATATTCACACAAGTCCAAATAGAGAAAGAATCCACACACACACCAATATGAATTATATTAGATGCTTTGCATGTGGAAGATTTGGTCATAAGGCTGCATTATGCTTTCATAACACCTTGCATGGGAGACCCAAAGTCAAGCAGATTTGGGTTCCTAAGGGTACTAACATTGCAGGACCCATACTAGTCTAGGTACCAACATGAAAGCTGAATCTGTCTGCAGGAAATGAGCACCACAACTACAACATGGTATCTGGACAGTGGTTGCTCCAGGCATATGACCGGGAACAAAGATCTCCTCTTAAACTATACAGAGAAGGAGGGACCAACAGTTATCTGTGGAGATAACATCTCTGGCAAGACAAGAGGCTATGGATTAGTTGGGAATGGCGCTGTGTCCTTCAGCAAAGTGGCTTATGTTTATGGTCTAAAGCACAATCTTCTTAGCATCAGCCAGCTCTGCGATAAAGAGCATCAAATTACCTTTCTCAATAATTAGTGTCAAGTCAGAGATCTTGAGACATCCTCTATCAAGCTAACAAGAACAAGAAAGGGAAATATATACACTGTCAACCTTGCTCAGCTAAGTTCTGATGAGATAGTATGCTTCCTTGCTAAAGCCACTAAAGAAATAAGTTGGCTCTGGCATTGAAGGCTATCTCATCTCAACTGTAAAAGTATGTCAAAGTTGGCCTCCAAAGATCTGATAGCAGGCTTACCCAAGTTCAGCTTCGTCAAAGAAAGACCATGCAATGCATGCCAGCTTGGAAAATAAACAAGGAGCTCATTTAAAGGCAAAGCAGTCAACTCAATTGACAGGCCCCTACAGTTACTACATATTGATCTCTTTGGGCCAATTCCAACTGTGAGCCTAGGAGGAAAGAGATACTCACTAGTCGTAGTGGATGACTACACCAGATATACATGGGTGTTCTTTCTTAACTCCAAAGATGAGACAAGCTCCCAACTAATAATGATGTTCAAGCTGGTGATGAATGTAAAAGGAGAGACTATCAAGGCAATTAGGAGTGATCATGGCAGAGAGTTTGACTTCTCAGAAATGGATCAGTTCTGCGCAGACAATGGCATCGGCCACAACTTCTCAGCACCACAAACACCTCAGCAAAATGGAGTAGCTGAAAAGAAGAACAGAACACTAATAGAAGCTGGAAGAACTCTACTAGCAGCAGCTCATCTGCCTGAATACTTCTGCACAGAAGCCATCAACACTACATGCTACACACATAATAGATCTCTTGTACACTCTACGTTGAAGAAGACTCCCTACGAGCTGTGGAAAGGAAGAAAGCCAAATGTCAGTTACTTCCATGTATTCGCCTGCTTATGCTACATTCTCAATAATGGGAAGCAATATCTAACTAAGTTCCAACCCAAGTCAGATGAAGGAATCTTCCTTGGATATGCCACAGACAGCAAAGCTTATAGAGTGTTCAACAAGAAGACACTAAATGTTGAAGTCTCAATCCACATCATCTTTGATGAAACAGACTCGGATAAGTCTGCACCACAAGACACTACGAGTGAAGATACCAAAACTACGAATGAGGTGGTCGAGCCCAACACTACGACAGTAGTTCCTGAAGAAAGAATCGTAGTGTCCGAAGAAGAAATCGTAGAGAGAGCTGAACCAGACAACGATTCTGACCAACAAGAACCAGAAATCGACCTTGAGGAGTTTAGATAAAAAGGCACTAGAACTGATGTTCCAACAGGGAACAGATGGGCAAGGGATCACACTCAAGATATGATCATTGGTGATCCAACAGCCAGAATCAGAACAAGATCTGCAACTCAAAATGAATGCTTCTATTTGAGTTTTTTGTCTCAAATAGAGCCCAAGAAGATTGAAGATGAAATACAAGATGCAAGCTGGATTGAAGCCATGCAAGAGGAGCTAAATCAATTTGAAAGAAGCAAAGCCTAGAGACTAGTTCAAATTCCAAAGAATCATCGAGTCATTGGCATAAAATGGGTCTTCAAAAATAAGATGGATGTCAAGAGTGTATTCCTAAATGGTGAACTCCAAGAGGAAGTATATGTGGAACAACCCCTAGGTTTTGTCAATCCAACTCTCTCAAATTATGTCTATAGATTAGACAAAGCATTATATGGACTTAAACAAGCACCTAGAGCATGGTATGAAATACTAACTAACTTTCTTACTGAAAAAGGATTCACTAGAGGTAGAGTAGACACTACACTATTTCTTAGAAAACACAAAGATAAAGTTTTACTAGTTCAAATATATGTAGATGATATTATCTTTGGTTCTACTGATGAAAATCTGTGCAAGAGATTTGCCAAGCTTATGCAGAGCAAGTTTGAAATGAGCATGATGGGTGAGCTGAACTTCTTCCTTGGATTGCAAGTAAAGCAAACTGATGAAGGTATCTTCATAAGCCAAGCCAAGTACATTAAAGACTTACTCAAGAAATATGGCATGGAATCAGCTACTCCCATAAAAATACCAATTGCTCCAGCAACTAAGCTTGACAAAGATGAGAAAGGTAAAAGTATTGATATTACTCAATACAGAGGTATGATAGGCTCCCTTCTCTACTTAATTGCCAGTAGACTAGATATAATGGTTGCAACATGTATATGTGCTACATTTCAAGCTAATCCTAAGGAATCACATTTAACTGCTGTAAAAAGGATTTTCAGGTATCTTTAAGGAACACCTTACTTGGGTCTATGGTATCACAAGGAGTCCTCATTTGAATTGACAAGATATTTAGATGCTGACTTTGCAGGATGCAAAATAGATAGAAAAAGTACCAGTGGCACTTGTCAACTTTTAAGAAATAGACTAGTGTTCTAGTTCAGCAAGAAACTAAACTTAGTATCAACTTCAACAACAAAAGTTGAATATATTGCTACAGGAAGCTGCTGTGCTCAAATCCTATGGATGGAGAATCAGCTAGCAGATTATGGGTTTGATTTCAAATCTATACCCATACACTGTGATAACACAAGTGCCATAGCTATAATAAATAATCCTGTCATGCATTCTAGGACCAAGCATATAGAAATAGGATACCACTTTATTAGGGATCATGTTCAAAATGGAACAATATCTTTGCAATAAATCCCTACTGAAACCTTGCTATTCTGATCTAAGATATATTTCTGAATACTGCGGATCTCATGCTGGCCTAGGATTCAGAAAAGTAAATAGTGACTCAGTCACCACTGCTCAACCTTGTCAAATCATAGAGTTAAGTAAAATTGACTCCACGAATCAACTTGGAAGAAATAGTGGTGTTGAGGCTTACTCAGCACAAAACATGAATCTTAAAGCTTCATGGAAAAGGAAGATACAATACAAGGTTAAGGTCAACAAATATCCACACAAGTCCAAATGGAGAAAGAATCCACACACACACACACCAATATGAATTATATTAGACGCTTTGCATGTGGAAGATTTGGTCATAAGGCAGCATTATGCTTTCATAACACTTTGCATGGGAGACCCAAAGTCAAGCAGATTTGGGTTCCTAAGGGTACTAACATTGTAGGACCCAAACTAGTCTGGCTACCAACATGAAAGCTAAATCTGTCTGTAGGAAATGAGCACCACGACTACAACATGGTATCTGGACAGTGGTTGCTCCAGGCATATGACTGGGAACAAAGCTCTCCTGTCAAACTATACAAAGAAGGAGGGACCAACAGTTATCTTTGGAGATAACAGCTCTGGCAAAACAATAGGTTATGGATCAATTGGGAATGGTGCTATGTCATTCAGCAAAGTGGCTTATGTTGATGGTCTAAAGCACAATCTTCTTAGCATCAGCCAGCTCTGCGATAAAGGGCATCAAGTTACCTTTCTCAACAATCAGTGTCAAGTCAAAGATCTTGAGACATCCTCTATCAAGCTGACAGGAACAAGAAAGGGAAATGTATACACTGTCAACCTTGCTCAGCTAAGTTTTGATGAGACATTATGCTTCCTTGCTAAAGCCACTAAAGAAATAAGTTGGCTCTGGCATAGAAGGCTATCTCATCTCAACTTTAAGAGTATGTCAAAGTTGGCCTCCAAAGATCTGGTAGCAGGCTTACCCAAGTTCAGCTTCGTCAAAGAAAGACCATGCAATGCATGCCAGCTTGGAAAACAAACAAGGAGCTCATTCAAAGGCAAAGCAGTCAACTCAATTGACAAGTCCCTACAGTTACTATATATGGATCTCTTTGGGCCAATTCCAACTGTGAGCTTAGGAGGAAAGAGATACTCACTAGTCATAGTGGATGACTACACCAGATATACATGGGTGTTCTTTCTTAACTCCAAAGATGAGACAAGCTCCCAACTAATAATGATGTTCAAGCTGGTGATGAACATAAAAGGAGAGACTATCAAGGCAATTAGGAGTGATCATGGTAGAGAGTTTGACTTCTCAGAAATGGATCAGTTCTGCGCAGATAATGGCATCAGCCACAACTTCTCAGCACCACAAACACCTCAGCAAAATGGAGTAGCTAAAAGGAAGAACAGAACACTGATAGAAGCTAGAAGAACTCTACTAGCAGCAGCTCATCTGCCTGAATACTTCTGTACAGAAGCCATCAACACTACATGCTACACACAGAATAGATCTCTTATACACTCTACGTTGAAGAAGATTCCCTACGAGCTGTGGAAAGGAAGAAAGCCAAATGTCAGTTACTTCCATATATTCGGCTGCTTATGCTACATTCTCAATAATGGGAAGCAATATCTGACTAAGTTCCAACCCAAGTTTGATGAAGGAATCTTCCTTGGATATGCCATAGATAGCAAAGCTTATAGAGTGTTCAACAAGAAGACACTAAGTGTTGAAGTCTCAATCCACATCATCTTTGATGAAACAGACTCGGACAAGTCTGCACCACAAGACACTATGAGTGAAGATACCGACACTACGAATGAGATGGTGGAGCCCAACACTACGACAGTAGTTCCTGAAGAAAGAATCATAGTGTCAGAAGAAGAAATTATAGAGAGAGCTGAACCAGACAACGATTCTGACCAACAAGAACTAGAAATCAACCTTGAGGAGTTCAGACAAGAAGGCACTAGAACTGATGTTCCAACAGAGAACAGATGGGCAAGGGATCACACTCAAGATTTGATCATTGGTGATCCAACAGCCAAAATTAGAACAAGATCTGCAACTCAGAATGAATGCTTCTATTTGAGTTTTCTGTCTCAAATAGAGCCCAAGAAGATTAAAGATGAAATGCAAGATGCAAGCTAGATTGAAGCTATGCAAGAGGAGCTAAATCAATTTAAAAGAAGCAAAGTCTGGAGACTAGTTCAAAGACCAAAGAATCATCTAGTCATTGGCACAAAATGGGTCTTTAAAAATAAGATGGATGTCAAGAGTGCATTCCTAAATGGTGAACTCCAAGAGGAAATATATGTGGAACAACCCCTAGGTTTTGTCAATCAAACTCTCTCAAATTATGTCTATATATTAGACAAAGCATTATACGGACTTAAACAAGCACCTAGAGCATGGTATGAAACACTAACTAACTTTCTTACTGAAAAAGGATTCACTAGAGGTAGAGTAGACACTACACTATTTCTTAGGAAACACAAAGATAAAGTTTTACTAGTTCAAATATATGTAGATGATATTATCTTTGGTTCTACTGATGAAAATCTATGCAAGAGATTTGCCAAGCTTATGCAGAGCAAGTTTGAAATGAGCATGATGGGTGAGCTGAACTTCTTCCTTGGATTGCAAGTAAAGCAAACTGATGAAGGTATCTTCATAAGCTAAGCCAAGTACATTAAAGACTTACTCAAGAAATATAGCATGGAATCAGCTACTCCCATAAAAACACCAATTGCTCCAGCAACTAAGCTTGACAAAGATGAGAAAGGTAAAAGTATTGATATTACTCAATACAGAGGTATGATAGGCTCCCTTCTCTGCTTAACTGCCAGTAAACCAGATATAATGGTTGCAACATGTATATGTGCTAGATTTCAAGTTAATCTTAAGGAATCACACTTAACTACTGTAAAAAGGATTTTCAGGTATCTTTAAGGAACACCCTACTTGGGTCTATGGTATCACAAGGAGTCCTCATTTGAACTGACAGGATATTCAGATGCTAACTTTGTAGGATGCAAAATAGACAAAAAAAGTACCAGTGGCACTTGTCAACTTTTAGGAAGTAGACTAGTGTCTTGGTTCAGCAAGAAGCAAAACTCAGTATCAACTTCAATAGCAGAAGCTGAATATATTGCTGCAGGCAGCTGCTATGCTCAAATCCTATAGATGGAGAATCAGCTCGCAGATTATAGGTTTGATTTCAAATCTATACCTATACACTGTGATACCACAAGTGCCATAGCTATAATAAATAATCCTGTCATGCATTCTAGGACCAAGCATATAGAAATAAGATACCACTTTATTAGGGATCATGTTCAAAATGGAACAATATCTTTGCAATATATCCCTACTAAAATTAACTTGCTGATGTGTTTACAAAACCCTTAGATGAGTTCAGATTTAATAAGCTGATAAGTGAGTTAGGAATGTTAAATTTGCAACCATAAATTCTATGCTCTAGGTGGTGCTAACCTTGCAGATACAAAGGCTAAGTCTAAATTATAGAGATGACAAAGAGGAATCACGATCTTGGATTGATTCAGCCAAAGTAGAAAAGCTCACAGTGATAGCAACATCATCACGCCAAGCAACCCTTCTGATAAGTATCTCAGGGACAAACCTGATCCTTAGTGTCAAACTAAGAGATTGGCCCTTCCTGAGAAATCTTAATCCGGAAGGGATGTTAGTTCAGAATGCATCACAAAAATCGTAGAGTCAATGGTTGAAGAGCAAGCAAAGGATCGAACTCAACAATCGTGGAGTGGTTCTCTACTATCGTAGTTCACTCACAAGGACTCACTAGCTCAGGGGGAGCTAAGGGCAGAATGGAACTTTCCACATAACTTAAAACCGTGGAGTCCTACAAAAATTGACACGTGTCCCACGATGCAAAATATGGAGGGAAGTTTTTAAATTAATTTTGAACTGTCATTTGTCAATTTACTTTTTGAATTCCAAACGATTCTATCTCTCTCTCTCTCTCTCTCAAACTAAACCCTAAGTTTCAGAAAGCTAAGCTAAATTCGTTCACTGCAGGAAAATCAAACAAACAAATGGCTGCTTCCAATGTTGTTTCTGGCTATCAACTATGTTTTGACGGATTCGAGAAGGATGGACCTGAGATTCACAAAGTTCTTTCACTCCTGAAGAAAGCGGGTCTTAAGAATGCTCTGAGCACCAACACACTGATATATCCAAAGCTGATAAAGGAGTTTTACTGCAATGGAGTTATTGATCAAGACTCCATTCTCACCAAGGTCAAAGATGTGAAAATCTGACTCAACTGCTGAAAGCATAAACCTAGCCCTAGGCTTCAAAAGTGAAGGTCTTTCATCCATGGAGGCTGTTGACTTCCATAAGGGTTTGAAGAAGATGAACTACACAAAAATTGAAGGGAAGAGTGGTTACAAGAAGAAAGAATTTCCCCAAGAATATGAATTTCTTGCTGATATTATTGGAAAATGCATATGTTGCAGGAGCTCTGGTCACGATTCTGTAAACGAAAAGCAGCTGAAGCTCATGACAGCTATCCGCTTTAAAGTCCAACTCAACTATAGAGCCTTGCTAATGGAGTGGTTCAAAAAATGGATGCAAGGACCTATGAAGACCAAGAGCACTGCCAAAATATTCTATGGGAGGTTTATCAGCATTATCATTCAGGATGCACTGGGTGGTAAAATTGGGGACAATGACGGTATTCCAATCAATCTGAATAGGAAGATAAACCAGCAACTATTTCAAAATTGGAAAAGAAATCCAGCAGAAAATGTGAAGATGATGTCTGCAACCACATCTGCTGCAAAGGAAGCCAAAGAGGAAGAAAAAGAGGTGAATCAAGAGAAAGCTATAGCTCTGACCAGCAAGAGTAAAGGGAAGAAGAAAATGTATGAAAGTGTTCAACCAGCTGAGGAGCCCCAAGGCTCAACCACTGATGTCCCTCAAGGCAAGGAGATTATGAAGGAGATGAAAAAGAAGAAGAAGAAGAAGAAGAGGGAGATAAATGAAGATAAAGCTGAAGGTAGTTTTGAACCTCAAAGAAAGAAGAAACAGGAGTCACAAAATAGGGAAGTCTACACTCACTACTATTGTGGAGTCATCACCAATCGTAGAGTCCAGACTAGCTGCCACTGCAAAAGGAGAAGCTGCAACTACATCTCAGTCTAAGCAAACTCAAAGGACTGAAGCTGAAAAGGATGCAAAGGCTGTGCCTAAGTCAAAGAAGAGGGTGAAGAAGTTGGCTAAGAAGTATGCTCTTACCAATGAAGAAGTATTGGAAGAAGATGATAAAAGAAGGGCTGCAGAAAAGGCTGACCAGTCCAGTAAGCAACAAGCATCTGGTCCAACTCCACAAGAGATCAGAATCATTGAAGATGTATTAACTTACATAAGAGATGCTGACAACTCTGCTGCACCCGATCAGACTACAAATCAAGATAATATGGATATGTCTGATGCTGGCATTGATGAATCTCTGGGAGAAGAAATGGCTAAAGGGGTTATGCCAGAAATGGTTGTGCTAAGCCCAAATAAAGATGACACTGCTAAAGTACAAGAAGGAGAAACTCTAAAAACTCCTCTTCAAGAAAGTGCTTCAGCTGAGGAGTAGCAATTAGAAGAAAAGGAGACAGAGAATGCTGAAGCTGAGGGGAAGCTACAAATATAGAATAATGAAGTCCCCCCCAGTAATGAAGAATTCATAAAGTCTACTGCTGCAGAAATAATGAATATTGTAGATGATGATGAGATGATTGATATTGTGCAAGTTCATGATGCAGAGAGTGATGAAGAAGAAGATGATGATCTAGAGGTTTTATATGTCGGACGAAATGGTGAAAGAACAGCAAATTACAATCAGTTGTTCAATTATTTGCACATGATGCCAAATCATAGAGCTATAATTGATAAGTGGCTTTAATGACCACTTATTCGAATAGTAACAAACTCATTCTGTGGCTTAAACTCAAGTATCGTTGTGCGTTTGATGTGTTTTTCCTTTGTTTTGTAATTTTCAGGTTTAGAAACTCTCCAGGTGCAAATTGAGCTTAAAAGGGCAAAAGAACGCTTAAATGGGGCGAAGCACTGAAATGGGCTTAAAGCATGAAGATAGCATGGGTGAGGAAGCAATGAAGGTGATGCCACGAGTCTAGAGGCCAAAAGGAGCAAGAATGGCATTTGAAGCAAAAATGGGAAGGAAGTGCAATCCGGACATCGTTTGGGTGGTTCATGTTCATTTTATGTTCTTGGATTGGAACTTAGTTCATATTGTAGAGCATCTTATAAGCTTTCCGGAACATCTTGAATCATCCAAATCGGAGTTCGGAGGCGAGAGTTATGCCCCGTATACCAACGAACGTCAAACCTCACGGTTTTGAGTTTTCATGCACAGCTGTCACTTGGAGCTCAATTTCAGCCTTCATCCATCTATTATTTCTCCATGCTCAAAGAATAAAAGTTGTACAGATCTTTGATATCTTCGATTTGACAGGTGGCAGGCCTCGTAACTCCTCCCGGATCAAAGGTTATAGCCGTTTTACCAGAGGACTCTACATCAGAAAATTCTTGGCGAGGGCGCGCGGATTTCTAGGGTATTTTGGGCGCGGCCGCGCCAGTCCCCAGCTGTGCCAGACTTGACTTTTCAATTGAACGGGACTTGGCTTTTGATTGGGATATAAGGGGGCTCGTTTGTGGCCAGAAAAACTATCAAATATACATGTATTAGTCTTAAGCCCTAGTTTTCCTCTTCCTTCTCTTTCAATTCCTTGTCTAGGAGTAGATTAGGTTAGAGATTAGTGTTAGATTAGTTTAAAGTTTTTAGATTCTAGGGTTTGATTAGGTTTGAAGATTGAAGCAAGAGGATTGACATCAAGGGTCCAAGCTTGGAGAAAGATTTGAAATCTCTATCCTTAATCTCTCTTTGCTATTACATTGTATATTAGATGATGTTATTGAATCTTGTGGATAATATACTTGAGTTATTTATGGCTTAAGCTTATTTTGAGGTTCCAATGGAACCTTTTAAGTAGTTTACTTTGATATGCTTCCATGCTTGTCTCTTTGATTGTTATATGACTGTCTATTACGATTCGTGCTTGCATTGCTTAATTGATTCGCGACCAATTACTGTGATAACCTATGTGGACTTGAAAGACAAAGTGTAGGTTTAGATCTAATCGTAGTAGCGGGTGATTGTACATTCACATTGCGTTGGATGTATGATTTGTGCTTAGAATAGACATATACCGAATCGCCGTCCGTAGTCAATAGAGGACTTGACCTTAAACCCTATTTATTTGTAAATCATATAGACATATAGTGGTTTAGGTAATGTGGGTGTTCACGTGCGTTCTATCATCTGTGGATTGCACGTGATATGGAGTAGGTGCATCGAAAGATGGCCTTCTCTCACATTCGTGTTCTCGGCTAACTATCTTGACTATTAATTTGACCGAATTGGAAGTATGTCGATTTAGACGAATCATTAAGGGAAATTGGAATCTCTTGTCTTCATTATCTAATTTTAACTCTAGAATTAAATAGTTTAAGTTAATTGCTTGCCTAGTTTAACTTAGTTTTAATTCATTCTCTTTACCATCCGTTTAAATAAGACTGAGATGATTATGTGCTAGTGGTTTGGTGTCTTTTATCCATTAATTCTCTATGGGACGATATCTTTACTTACTCTTTATTACTCGTTGGCCGCGTATACTTTCATGTTAATTGTGTCATATAAATCGGACTAACAAGTTTTTGGCGCCGTTGCTGGGGAATTATTTGGATAACTGTTTGCCAACATTAGTTTAAATCAAATTAGTCTTACTTTAAACATCTTATTTTTATTTTTGTTTAATTCTCTTCTCATATTCTCTTTTCAGGTACAATGGACTTAAATTTCTATCCATGGAACTGTACAAGACAAGAGCAACCAAGGGAAGCAAGCACTGATGGACTCGACCCAATTGCCACACTCTCAGCACAGTTAGAGGAGCTCTCGAGAAAGCTGGATACTGTTTCAGTCCAACAGAGTCGAGAGCCAATTACTTCATATGACTATGGTGCTGGAAGCTGCACGAGCCATCAGGAGCCTATCAGTTTTGGACAGGAGCAGTATGGGGGTGAGTACTTCCACAATGAACCTTATCCCACGTATCAGCCAGATTGGGGGTATCACCCAGACCCTTCAGCAAACCCTTCATCAGACTATTATCAAGACCAGTACTGGGATCCAAATTCCGTTTACGCCCCAGAATGCACTTTCCAGACTCCAGTTTACGAGCCTCAATACAATTTTGAGGGTGACATAGAAAATGCAAAATTAGAGGAAGGAGGTGACATATCACTGAAGGACATCTTGATTGAGCAACAGAAGTCAGTCAAGAATATCCAGAACTGGGCGGAGCAAATTAGCGATGATAGAGGAAGAACAAGGAATTCAGACCAATACTGCGAGCTATCAAGAACAATATGATCCAAGTCTAATTTATGCACCCGAACCCACATACCAACCCCCGTGTTTACAAGGAGAGCAGTCTTCAATGAAATTCATGTATGCAAGCTCAGAAAACCAAGAGGAGTTGTTTGGGAGCCCAGAAGAATCGAGCCAAAATTTTCAATATCAGATGGCCCCAATCAACCATGCTTCTACCAGTGAGACTCAGTACATGGATCCCGTGGCTGAAACAGAAAAGGAAGGATTGGATAGTTTATGGGGGAACTCATTAGCATCAACACAGGAGACCTTGATTGAGCAAGAGCAATCGATTGAGGATCTTCAGATTTGGGTGGAGCAGATTAGCACGGCATTAAGGAAGGAGGAGGTATGTGAAAAAGAGACAACAGTGCAAGATTTTGTGCCTCCAATGACCGAAGCCGTAAGTTATGACCCTCAGAAGGATTGGTGCTATGAGATGGATGCAGAGACTGATGGAGAATCCGAAGTGCGATTTCAGATGGACGAGCACAAGGCAATGGATACAGAGGAGTCGTTTGGGAATGTGGAAAGTGAGCCGACAGTGACAATACCCCAAGAGCCTCCTCAGCCTAAGTGGAAAAAACCAGCGAAGTTTGCACACCCTTGCCCCCTTGGTAGCCACATCACAGAGACGGGTCTCGATGACACGAGAGATTTCGCAGTCTTGACACCATGGTGGTCAGAAGAAAAGAGAATAAAAGAGAGTCTATTGTGTGTTCTATGCCTCCATGCCTCGATCATTTCACCTACACAATGGAACCCTTGCCTAGCTCCCCTACCATCAGGACGGGGAATTCTTACACACATCCAATGCTAGGTAGTTTAATTTCGAGTCCTCCTTTATCGGGAAGCCTCCAAAAGCATATAGCAATTCTAATAGATGGAGGGGTTCTCAAATATCGTCGGGGAGTCGAATAGCAGTGGTCAGACACAGTCCAGCTAGAGGACTATAAATCAAGCGCTCGATGGGAGGCACCCCATCATTTCTCTTTCTCCCTCCTTGTTTAATTCTCCATTTCCTGCTTTCTATCACATTTCCCTCCCCTTGTTTAATTCTTATTAGTTTAAATTTCTGCATACTTTAGGATTTAGGAGCTCATGCCTATATTTTTGGAGCTTAGGCATTAGTGCATATCTTTTTGGGACTTGAATGCTATTGAACACATATATTTTTTTTGATGCACGAGCACATTGCATATGTGCACTTAGAGAATTTTTGGGAAGCAAATGCATATATCTTTCCATGTTGGATTCTCTTGATGTAAATAGTTTACATATACTTTTGATAGCTTAGAGGGCTTAATAAAGTTTGATTGATCTTCTCAGGTTCAATTCCATGTTGCATGAAGCCGACTCAAATGCCAAAGCATCTCCCATCTCCAATCATCTCAAGCTTCAAACAATTCTCCCCATCTCCAAGCCCTAATTTTCATCACTATCCACATCTCCACATCAAATCTTTCACAATTCCCCTCTATCCAGCCCTAATTTCGAAACCCCTACAACCTCAGTCAACCCATCAATCATCCCTCATCCTCTCAACTTGATCAACTGAGATTGTGATTTGGGGTCCGAGCATAGCAAGATTTCTATATTGGTTGGGTTCATTAACACAGTGTTGGATTGTATTCGGTCAGTCCAATGGCTTCCAAGAGGAGTAGGAGAGAGTCCACGTCCAGGGGCAGTGATTCTGAGTAAGAGGGCTGTGGCATCGACTATGATGACCGTAAATTCATCAATCTAAAGGCCCAGAGAGTCTATCACAGTGTATTGGTGGGCAGGACTTTTGCGCTCGAATGGGGGTTAGCACCTGATGAGAACCTGGATGGGCGTATGGCTTCTATGATCCGAGGGAGGGGATGGAATGCATTCTGTGATGAGCCTTTGGCTGCCCCAATCTCGGTGGTGCAAGAATTTTATGCCAACGCAAAACACACGACGTCCAATAAAGTATTTGTGCGGGGCTGTGAGGTGTCCTATGCAAAGGAGCACATCAATGAGTTGTTTGACTTACCCAATATTGCATTGGACGCGCACGATTCTTTGTATGCTAGGGGGTGGGAGTCGGAGATGGATACTATTAGTGATTGCCTGTGCAAATCAGGCACCGTTTGGAAGTTGAAACAGGGGACTGATCGGAAGCTGCATTTCCCCCAGTCCACATTGAGTAGGTACGGGAAGGCGTGGTACAGCTTTATCTGTGCGAATCTGATGCCTACACAGCATCAGAACGAGGTCACTAAGGACCGAGCTGTGTTGCTTTACGGGATCGTCAAAGGCAAGCGAATTGACTTGGGATACGTGATTAGTAGTTCTATCCGGAGATTTCTGAGAGGCATAAACTCAGCAAGTATCCCCCATGCAGCAGTGATCACTAGGCTATGCATAGCCAATGGAGTGATGTGGTCAAATGCTGAGCCGATGCAGATGCCGATGAATACTCTTGACCACCCGGCCATTGAATCCTTCAAAGTGTGGAAAGGGGGAAGATCTCATTCCTTGGGAGCAGGATTTATTCTACCTGATCAGACAGAGGCTGAGGAGACTGCAGAGAGAGTGCCACCACCAGAACAGTCTACTTCCTCTCACTCAGTGCATGAGCGTATAGACAGGATGGAGAGGAGACTATAGTGCAGGATGGACGCAATGAGCACCAACTTCCAGGCTTTCACCACAGAATTCAGCAGGGCACTGTCCTACGCATTCAGCTAGATGGGAGTCGAGGTGCAGTTTCCTATATATGGGTCCGCCGCTGTTTATCCACCTCCAGACACACCACCGCATGAGGAGGACGCTGAGGAAGATGGCGACGACACTAAATAGGGGAGTCCTTTCTTTTCACCTTTACCTTCAATGAGGACATTGAATAGTTTAAGTTTGGGGGTATTGGCTTTATTTTGCATATAGGGTAGTTGCATTCATATTGCATATTGTGTTTGTTTATTTAGTGCATGTAGGTTGTAAATAGTTAAAATTGTGAAAATTTTAAAAATTTTCTTTTGTTTTTGCATTCTGTTTTGCATTCTGTGTTAGAGCATACTGCATGAATCCAGTTTTCAGTTGGTTAGTTATGTATGTTGCCTGTGAAGAAACTGAAATCACTTGATTGTTGAACTGATTTAAAACTTAAGCCTGATTTCATGGTCATATATGTAAATCCTTACCTGTCAGATACTGTGTAACCAGTAAGCACAATAGAGTAAACACCATAATATGCTAAGTTTAAATGTTTACATACTTGTCTTCTGGTGGAAAAACTATATTTTAATAAAAGAGTTTCAGTTTGCATATAATAATAACTAGACTGTTAAAAGCTTAAGTTTGGGGGAAACAGGGGACATGCATGATATATGCGGGGACATGGAGCGTAAGACGCACTCCCTTGCAGGAAAAGAAAATGAAAAAGAAAACAAAATAAAATGCATTGAAAAAGAAAAAAAAAGAATAAACACTTCGGCTACATCGAGTTCTGTGGCCTTTGATATTCGAGCAAGTAAGCCCTAGGGGTGTCTCTACACCCAGCGCCCTAAGGCCCTCTGGTCTGGGAGTCGTTGGTTGAAAGCTAGCTACATGGATATCATTGAAGAGCCTAAGAGAACTAGGCATTGCACGGTCGATAGTGTACACGGGAAAGTACGAATACACCCTCGTGAATAATAAGGCCTTAATGAAAACCCCCTGTTGACTCTTAACTCTAGTAATGCATGGTCTTAGTTAGAACTTATATGATTTACTGCTTTTCTTAAGTTAAAGCTTGTTTTTCCCCTAACAAGTATAGTAGGTGAGTTATTTATATGAATGCATATCTATTGGTTGCTAAGCACACAACACACAATACATCAGTGCTGACAGTTTTGAATTTACAGAATATGCCTTATGGTCTTATTTTGGGTAGCTTATCTATTCGACTATCTCGTGGTTTTTTGAGGCATTGCTTTGAAAGTTCAATACTGGCTGGGAACTTGGATTCGCATTCATGATAGCGTAGGTTGCATACATTATAGATACTGCATTGCATCTTTTGTTTAGTTTTGTTTTGGTTGCTCGAGGGCAAGCAACGTTTAAGTTTGGGGGTATTTGATAAGTGGCTTTTATGACCACTTATTCGGATAGTAACCAACTCATTCTGTGGCTTAAGCTCAAGTATCATTGTGCGTTTGATGTGTTTTTGCTTTGTTTTGTAATTTTCAGGTTTAGAAACTCTCCAGGTGCAAATTGAGCTTAAAAGGGCAAAAGAACGCTTAAATAGGGCAAAGCACTGAAATGGGCTTAAAGCATGAAGATAGCATGGGTGAGGAAGCAATGAAGGAGATGCCACGAGTCTAGAGGCCAAAAGGAGCAAGAATGCCATTTGAAGCAAAAATGGGAAGGAAGTGCAATTCGGACATCGTTTGGGTGGTTCATGTTCATTTTATGTTCTTGGATTGGAACTTAGTTCATATTGTAGAGCATCTTATAAGCTTTCCGGAACATCTTGAATCATCCAAATCGGAGTTCGGAGGCGAGAGTTATGCCCCGTATACCAACGAACTGTCAAACCTCACGGTTTTGAGTTTTCATGCACAACTGTCACTTGGAGCTCAATTTTAGCCTTCATTCATCCATTATTTCTCCATTCTCAAAGAATAAAAGTTGTAGATCTCTTCGATAGCTTAGATTTGACAGGTGTCAGGCCTCGTAAATCCTTCCGGATCAAAAGTTATGGCCGTTTTACCAGAGGACTCTACATCAGAAAATTCCTTGGCGAGGGTGCGCGCAGATTTCTAGGGTATTTTGGGCGCGGCCGCGCCAGTCCCCAGCTGTGCCAGACTTGACTTTTCAATTGAACGGGACTTGGCTTTTGATTGGGATATAAGGGGGCTCGTTTGTGGCCAGAAAAACTATCAAATATACATGTATTGGCCTTAAGCCCTAGTTTTTCCTCTTCATTCTCTTTCAATTCCTTGTCTAGGAGTAGATTAGGTTAGAGATTAGTGTTAGATTAGTTTAAAGTTTTTAGATTCTAGGGTTTGATTTGGTTTGAAGATTGAAGCAAGAGGATTGACATCAAGAGTCCAAGCTTAGAGAAAGATTTGAAATCTCTATCCTTAATCTCTCTTTGCTATTACATTGTATATTTAGATGATGTTATTGAATCTTATGGATAATATACTTGAGTTATTTATGGCTTAAGCTTATTTTGAGGTTCCAATGGAACCTTTTAAGTAGTTTACTTTGATATGCTTCCATGCTTGTCTCTTTGATTGTTATATGACTGTCTATTACGATTCGTGCTTGCATTGCTTAATTGATTCGCGACCAATTACTGTGATAACCTATGTGGACTTGAAAGACAAAGCGTAGGTTTAGATCTAATCGTAGTAGCGGGTGATTGTACATTCACATGGCGTTGGATGTATGATTTGTGCTTAGGATAGACATATACCGAAGCGCCGTCCGTAGTCAATAGAGGACTTGACCTTAAACCCTATTTATTAATAAATCACATAGACATATAGTGGTTTAGGTAATGTGGGTGTTTACGTGCGTTCTATCATCTGTGGATTGCACGTGATATGGAGTAGGTGCATCGAAAGATGGCTTTCTCTCACGTTCGTGTTCTCGGCTAACTATCTTGACTATTAATTTGACCGAATTGGAAGTATGTCGATTTAGACGAATCATTAGGGGAAATTGGAATCTCTTGTCTTCATTATCTGATTTTAACTCTAGAATTAAATAGTTTAAGTTAATTGCTTGCCTAGTTTAACTTAGTTTTAATTCATTCTCTTTACCATCCGTTTAAATAAGACTGAGATGATTATGTGCTACTGGTTTGGTGTCTTTTATCCATTAATTCTCTGTGGGACGATATCTTTACTTACTCTTTATTACTCGTTGGCCGCGTATACTTGCGCGTTAATTGTGTCATATAAATCGGACCATCAATGATTCTCAATTCCTGGAATCACATATTCTGGACATTCAAGGCATATCCAGTAATCTCAGTGCTTGCTTATGGCTTTCCAAGAGAAAGGAGTTTTGCTCAGAAACTGACCAAGAATGCTTCAACCTTAGAACCTGAGCATGAAGTATATTCTACTCCTCTCTCATTTATTATCAACCACACCCCATCATCACACTTCTATCAGTTCTATGAAGTGCCCAAATGGTTGGAAGTCGAACTGCATCCACTCAATTAATTTCCAGTGACAGAGTCCCAAAACTCTGTATCTGATGAACCAAATAACCAACTTGTTATCGTACAGCAACCCATGAATGATCCAATAATGATTGAGCACATCACAAGAGTTGTTGAAGAAATGCTTGTAAACTCAACTATTGAAATGCCAATCCAGGATGACGAACTACAATCTGTGCTTAATGATCAATCTGATTCAGCAATCATATAGTCTCTAGACCAGCTCAACGAAACAAGAACACAGACATCTGAGCCAAACACCACCCTAATATAGCAAACACCAACCCCTCTAACCCAAGCAGACATCCCATCATCCTCCAATAATGAATATTTTTGATATAACTCTTGCTCTCACAAGCTTATCAAGGAGAGATGAACACACTACAGCTACCCCTCCTCCTCCTGAGACACAACGAATTCTAAATTAACTGTCTCTTATGCCAACAAAGGAGGAGCTGAATGAAGTATTGAATCAAATAGGGTCAGAATCTGGAGAGATTCTTGAAGCTCACTCCATAGCGCTTCACATGAGATTCGATCATATAATCGAATCAGTCAAGCCTCTGCTAGGAAAGTTGGCAACTGAACTGTCCAAGAAGTAGAAGGAAATTATCAAGGAAATGGGTGAAAGCCTAAGTCAAAGGGATGCGATTCACTTTGCTGCCACAAAGAAGCGTAAGGAAGCTATGGAGATCATACAAAAGAATCAGCAATCCCAGAATGAGTTATTGATCAATCAAATCTCAGAACTGCGCACCTCACTTCAATTCTTCCAAGAATCCGGTACAACTCAACTCAATCAGAACTACAGTGCAATGGAACGGATTCAACAACAGCAAAGACACATTGAGGCTAGAGTTGGTAAAAATCGTAGTGATACTTCTCAAAACCACTCACAGATGCATGAGTTGGTTGATGGAATCAAACGCCTCTCTGAAGATGTTTGAACCCTTGATGCTGACATAAAGGGGGAGAATAATGAGGAAGGAGAATATAGAAACAGAGGCAGAGGAGGAAGTAGAAGGCAAACACAAACTCACATTGGTCAATCGTCGAGTGGTGGCACTCAAAGTCCTCTCATAGCTGAACCCACTCAGAGGAGCCAAGGTCAAGCCTCAGCCTCCAGCTCACAAGGTATAACCTCCATTGGTTTTAGTATGCCAGTTGGAGATCATGCCTTTATGAATAGACATGATCATTCAGAACCACTAACCCGAGATGAGCTAGAGGACATTGCAAGAAGAAATGAAGCCTCAAGAAGAAGAAGAATTGCAGAGCATGCCAATCCTCCAAAACCAAAGAGGCCAAGAAGATAGAGATAAGTTTAAACTTAATTTTGTATTGACATTCCTATGCTAGATTGTAATATCTTTTCAAACATCAATAAATTCATGCTTATTCTCTAGAAATTTTAGCTGCTCACTGAAACACTAAGTCATATTTACTTTCTAGCACTCTACATTTAGAAAATGATGCTATAATCTAAATCTCCTTGATTATGTCAACATCAAATAGGGGGAGATTGTTGGGAATTGCATATTCAGATTTGATATTGAAAGTAAATATAAATGCTTGAGTGTACAGTCCTTAAGAGAATCAATGTACAAGGATTTAGATGATAGATCAAAAATGTTAGGTTGATCTGAGCTTTAATGTTTATCATTTATGTAAATAAATGTATAGAAGAAAAGATCAAATTTGTTAGGTTAATCTATTTGAGCTGTAAAAGTTAAGGCCTTGACAGAATCGTAGTCTGTCAAAGGTAGTCTGCAGAGGCCAAGGCAAGACTTGTGGAGCTTGAGTGACTATATCAGAATCGTAGTCTGCCTTAGAAGCCACACTGAGAATCATGAAGAAGATCTGAGCGTCTGCCGAGCCAAGTTAAGAATCGCAAAGTGCTCTCAGAAGTGTGGAGTCTGAAAGACAAGCAAGCAGGAATCGTAGTTTACCAGAGAGCTTAAAAGAAATCGTAGTGTTCTCTACAATCAAGTCTAAGTCAAGATGTGCAAGCCAACACACAATGATTATGGTACAATGATCATAATCGCAGTGCTTCTCCAGTCAGCATCAAAGATCGTAGTTCTGATGAAGGGAGAAAGAGCAACAACTGAAGAAAGGCTAATAGCCGTTGACAATTTGATAGTCCCAATGATTCCATATTCATCCTTAGTTCAAATTGAAGAAGCGTATTGAAGAAGCTAAGGAAAGGACTAAACTGCCTGCAAAAAATACCTTTTTAGGTGTTAAGTGAAGTTGCAGTCTGCTATGTCAGTGGTCCAGTCGGCAGTGCAGCAAGAAAATAGGATGTCAACATCAACTGCATAGAAACGTATGAAGCATTAAATGCAGTAACAGGAGCATTCAAACGGACATATTTTGAATGGCTCTTTTATAAGGAAATCAGACAAGGATTCAGACTAAGCAAGCAAGTTACAAAAAGAAATATTATCAAGAGAAAGGCTCAAGAACACTCAACGATCCTGAAAGAGGAAAGCTTGCTTTGTTACTCAGTTCTTCAGAATGAATGCTTAATTGTAACTGAGTAATACTCCTCAACAACTGTCAATCCAAGTGAGGAACTAAGTCAGAGGACTTGAAGAGTTCAAAAGTGAACTAAGAGCAAATCCTAGTAAGAGGGCTTGAAAATTTCAAAAGTGGATTAAGAGAAGTACCAAGTCAGAGGACTTGAAAAGTTCTAAGTGAACTAAGAGAAGTTCCAGGGCTGCTGGCCTTGAAGGAATCTAAGTGATTCAGTTGTAAGAGACATCCTTAGTGGATTTCCTACTCGTGGAGTAGAAGAGTGGATTAGGAGCCTTGTGTGCTCTGAACCACTTAAAACCTTGTGTCTCATTGTCTCTCATTAACTGCTATAACTGTTATATCTGCTATAACTACCATAACTGCTTATCAAACCTTAACTGCAATATCTTGAAGGGGAACAAAACATATATTCCGTTGTTGTCAGTATAATCAATACTGACAAAATATTTTAAAGAAAGAATTTTTAAAATATCTATTCAACCCCCCTTCTAGATAACTAACGTGCATTTGGAAACTAACATATATGATAACCGTATATATATATATATATATATATATATATCATGATACAACAGGTTTAAAGGTACGGGTATATTATGTAACGACCATGAATTTTAAACTCCTTATTTATTAAATATGTGATTTAATTTTAACGAGTTAATTTTTGTGAGTTTATTTAAACCTTATGTGGGGGTGAGAATTGTGAAAGGATTAAAGGAAGTCACTAATGAGTTATTTAAATTAGTGGACTAACCTTAAGGATTTAATATCAGAGAATGTATGAGATTATTAATAATTAAATATTTAATTTATTTGAATATAGTGGCAAGATTTGAACCTATTGATTAATTTCAATTATGATTAATTAATCGATAATGTGTTGTTTAATTATTATTATGAATAAATAATAATTAATGAGTAAGAGAACTGATAATATAATATTATTATATTTAATTAATTTATTATTTTTATACAAGCATGCGATACTAAACCTTTACTATATGGTAGCTATCTATATTATGTATAATACAATGTGACATATTAATGTGGTGAATATTACATGTATGGACTATATAGTAAGAATAATTACATTATGAGAGTTACATACTAATGTTTATGTGACAATACATGTGTGGGGAAACATTAATGTATCCCTCATCAACATATAGTAATATCAATAAATAACTGATCTCAGTAAGTTATTATAATGATAACAGTTATAATAATGAGTAATAATAATACCCAATTGCTTTACATTCAGTATTAAGGAAATGTACATGAATTATATGATTGGTATATATATACCTACTTGATACATTATTTTATTGAGATAACATTGTAACACCTATTTAAATTTGTATGGAATAAATACTTTAAACTTAAGTATATACTATGTGTATATATATTATATAACCTAGTGTATTTATTATATGACTAGTGCTAGACATATATGATATACACCTTCCTAGTTGCTGAGTTATATATTGGAGTCACCCCCCTCAAATTCCTTTTCACGTGAGAAGCTAGCCTATTCTATATCTTCCTCAAATTCACAAATTCTAGCTCATGATTGTAGGAGATGTGGGATTTATGATTGATTCACCAACTACTCAACCACCAATCTTTAACCATTACACAAACACTCATTCCTTTGGTTTAATCTAATGGAGAATTGCAAAGTCTGTGTAAATGTTTATCTATAAATATAGCTCCCTTTCTCCTCATTTCATTTGCTGAGGATTTCAATTGAGTTAGGAAGGAGTATTATAGTAACATTGTGAGTATCATAGTAGCATTGTAGATTTTGTTTAGCAGCAAGTTCATTTACAGAGGTATAACTCCATTTTTGATTTTTATAAAATTCTTAATCTTTGATTCTTGGAATTAAGCATATAATTATTGATAATTGATTTGAGATATGTTGCTAAGTGTTATACCAACTTCTTAATATGTTAGAATTGCAATATGTCATGATAGAAACAAATTTTGTAATTGTTTTCTGAGTTGGGTTACAGAACTGCCGAAGCAGTTAAGCTACTATCACTGGCCAACAGCCTGCGCAGCTGCGCCAGTTGTGTACTGGCCATCGACGCAGCTGCACCAGGACCAGTTCCCAATTTTTAATTCCTGTTAAGTTGTTGTCATGAACTAGCGTATGGTACCTTGTTAGAGCAAGAATGTAAACTGGATTAACACACATATATGAGTATATACATGTAGTATGAACAAGTATAACAATGTCAGTACACATGATTGACGCAACACTTATGGTTTTGTAATAAAACTTGTAGTTTCGATTGTGGACTTAGACACATACGTAACATGTGCATATTCTGATATTCTAAACATGATCTTATAGTTTATATTGACATGAAATGCATGTTTAAATTGTGTTCACACACTAGCATACGTGATTGCAAGATTCTAGCGATTTTGAAATAAGAAACTTAAGAACTTTAAAAAGTGAACTTGACTAAGGTTAATGTCTTTTAGATTTCTGACCATATGAGAACTTTCATGTGGTTTAGATATGCATTCTAATACATGTGAGTCATGACTACAATGCACTTAACATGTGTTATGATATCTTGTTGACTTAATGTGATTTTCGATGTGAAAACTTCGAATGAGAAAACTAAATAACGTCAATTACCATGAAAATGATATTATGATCATGCGAGCATGTGTATTAAAGTTCATTATACCTATAAGCATATTAACATAGACCTCGTTTGGTCAAAGTGTGAGTTTCGCATATGCACGTATTCATAAGAAATGAATTTCTGAAGCATGAACTACGTGATTAAAGTATATGTGTGTAGTATACTCGAGCATGCATATTAAATATTGTTTAGCCTTGTTATGTGACAACATGAAGCATGAACTTGTATTATGTAAAGTATACAAATTACCGACATGAGAGCATATGACTTTAAATTAGGATTAGGTTGTGCATGCTAGGTTTTTAAACTTGAAATTATAATCATAAAGCATGTATGTTGATTAAATATAAGTAACTTGAAGTATTATGTGTTCAAGCATATATTGATGCATAGAAACTAGATAATCTAAAGTTATTAAATCTATAACATGATTAGATTGACTTACGTGAATTATGGATAGATTAATATGATAAGCAGATTCTTGTAAGTGTAGACTCGTATTAGTTTACACATGCTAATTGGAATACCGACTTATTAATGTTAGGTTATTTCAGTGAGATTTAATTAAAGCTAGAACTTAATTGTAGCTGAGCAATCAGGCAAGTTTCCGAACTTCACTCTTTGGTTCTGCAAGTTCTTTAATTCTTATTTGTGCAAGTTTCCTAACTTCATTTGATTGTTATATTGAATGCAAGTATTCTAAATTCTTGCACTACCTTATTCAATGAATCGTGTAAGCGAGTTTCTTAATTTCACTTGATTTGAATGCAAGTTCCCTTACACTCTTTATTGTGCAAGTTCCTATCCTTCTCATATTGTATTGAGCAGGTTATTATCGTATTGACGGTTAATTATTTTAAGGTTGAACTTTATTTCCAAGCATGCTATTAGGTGGTTTAATTACTTTACAATTATTCCACATCGATATTATTGATATTCGCACTTAGTGCATTTGAGTTCGTACAGTCTTGGACTTGTACATTTTGTAAAGTTCAATAATTCTTGAACTGTGTTAGATAGAGTCTGAACTTTTGTTCGGTCAGACAAGTATATGAAATTTTATAAAAGCTATCTAAACCAATTGATGGTAAGGATTCTTAAACTGAAAGAACACCCCTTATATGATAGGGGAGTACCCCAGGTATCTAGTATAAAGATACAAACAGCAGAGTTGAATGTTATGCATATACATAGCGTACGCGAGGCTGATCCCCTCAAGTACTTATTCATTAGCCAGTAACCAAAGGGTCAATCAGCTATTGATTCCATTGGAATTTTATAGTTCAAAAGTCTACTTGACTATCAGTTATTCTAAAAGCAATCATTATTCTCGCTTTCGATATTTATATTGTTGAATTCATTGTCAGATATTTTTTATTCATCATGATATATCCTTTATTATTGTATTTTAACTTGCTGAGCAAACTTGTTGCTCATTCTTGCTATATCATGATTTATATTGCAGTTAAGCCCGAGACTTCAGGGAAGGACAAGGGTAAAGGGAAGATGTAGGATTAGTTTGCAAGGAGCAGACTTTATCATTATGTTTAATTAATTATTGTTATGTAATATGAACTCTAATGACTAATCTAGGGTATGTTTGTATGTTTGTATTTAAGGTTATCGAATCTTGGGACTAGTAACACCTTTTGAATGAACGATGTACGTTTATTATATTCCGCATTTTAGTTATCGTATGTTGTTTAAAGGTGGATGTTTAGTATTATTTTGTGACGACCGGACCGGGGTCAGAGGACCCGGATTCGGGGGTGTCACATATTATATATATATATATATATATATATAAAGATATATTATATATATATAATATTCTTAATAATTTTATAATTAAATTAAAGAGTTTATTTTAATTTTGAAATTTAATTTCATGCAAATTAAAATTGCCCATTAAATGATACTCATATATATGTGGAATATTTTAATTCATAAAATGAATATTTATTTATTAATGCATATGGTGATATGTATGATAATAAATAGGATTGATTATGGGATTATTTACCAATGTGATTGGACTTTATTTTTAGTTAAATGCTTGAATGAATAAGTTTTATTAAATGGGATCTGCATACCTCGGCTTCTCTGATTTTTTTTCTTGATGTAACTTCTATCTCTCTCCTATGTACATCTCCTTGATTGCTGATCAAGGTTTCTATTTAAATTAAATAGTTAATGTAATAGAAATAGTTAGAATTATATTGAAAAAATTGGAGACTAAGGAGCAAGGAGCGCGTGAAGACCAGTTTGTATGGAGCCCGGGTTTAAATGTAATAGTTACGTTAAATTTAAAATTCTTGCACTCCTAGGTTTGACCTTTTGGTTCACTTGGTGGCTCTAGTGAACCAAACTAGAATAAAAGTCCATAAACAATCCGGATAGAATATAGTATTCTATATGTGCATGCTAAGTATTATATATATTATATTTTATGCAAACATGCTTCGCATGTTTTAATAAAATGATGCGTATTTTATATATATATGTGCATGCGCGTTAAACAAGATGAGACAAATAATAACAAACCCCTCAAAGAAATCATATTAAGTCTAAAGCGTTCAATGATATTTGGAATATCGAACGTCACCTTCTAGCATGATAAATTAATAGAGTATTAAATATTTAATACGAGTTTGTTGTACTATCCACAAGGCAAGTATTGCGTATTTAAGCTATTAATTTAATCATATTTGATGCTTATCAAGAAAATTGAACAATATTATTTTGTTGTGCTATCCACAAGGACAATATTTTTCTTTTTTGAATTTATGGAAATGTTAGGTTGGACTTAACTTAAATCATTTTAGTTCGGTTGTGCACACACTTGACCATTATGATTTAAGAGGCAAAATAAAAAGGAGTTACATGTTGATATAATTTGTTTACCTATTTATTTATATATCGTTTGTTGTGCTATCCACAAGGTTATATACATTTGAAATGGGATTCTTATTCTCACTTGCAAATCTTTAATTATATGTTGTCGAACTATATAAGTGAAGGTAATATAGTTTGAAGAAAATAGTGGGAGATACCAATCTAAAATAAGACCTAATTTATTTTTGTATATAAAATTAATTAAATGAATGTTTGCTAAAATATTATCTTTTCACATACAGAAATTTAAAAATATTGAAATCACTAATTTCACTGCGTAACATACATGATGCTAACAAACTGATCGGACCGAATTACACGGTCTGGTTAAGGAATCTGAGAATAATTCTCACTGCTGAAAAGATTTCTTTTGTCTTAAATCCACCTGTCCCTAGAATTGTTCCAGAATCAGCCTCTGAGGAAGAGATTGCCACCATTGTAAAGTGGCAAGATGATGCATCTGTGGCTCAATGCATCATGCTCACATCCATGAATAACGAGCTTTAGCGTCAGCACGAAAACATGGATGCTCCTACTATATTGCTTCACCTCAAGGAGTTGTATGGTGAACAAAGTAGGACTGCAAGATATGAGATATCTAAGGAGCTCTTCCGATCTCGAATGACCGAGGGCACTGCCGTTGAGACTAATGTCCTATGGGTGATCAATTTGATTAAACGCCTTGGACATCTTGGGTTCGTCATGGATGGGGAGTTGAGTCAAGACTTGGTCTTACAGTCCCTCCCTGAGACCTTCTCGCAGTTCGTTGTTAATTTCCACATGAATAAGTTAGATATCACCTTGCCTGAATTACTTAACATGTTGAAAACTGCAGAAGGTCACTTCCCATCCAAGAAGAACCATGTCTTAATGGTGGATTCTTCCAAGAAAAGGAAGAGGCCCAAGGTATCTTCTGAAAAGAAGAAATTTAAGAAAGCTAAAGGCAAGGTGAACACAAAGGAACAAAAGAAACCTGATCTAGCTAGCAAAGGAATGTGCTTCAATTACAACGAGCCGGGTCATTGGAAGAGGAACTGCAAGAAGTTTCTGGCAGAGAAGAACCTTAGAGAACCTTCGACTTCTAATCAAGGTTTGTTCATGATTGAAATTAATTTTTTAGATAGTCAAAATTCTACTTAGGTATTAGATACCGGTTGTGGTTCTCACATATGTAATACTGTGCAGGAACTGGTCAGAAGTAGAAAGCTGAACAAGGATGAGATTGCTACGAGTGGGAAATGGAGCAAAGGTTGCTGCATTAGCTGTAGGCACTTATTGTTTAGCACTGCCTACAGGCAAGTCCATTTATTTAAATAATTGTTATTTTTTTGAATATCATTAGAAACATTTTTTCTGTTTCCGTATTAGATATGGATAGATTTGACATTATAATAAAGAACAATAGTTGTTCTATTTATAATAACAATGTTTTATATAGTGTTGGTAATCTGCGAAATGGACTTTACATACTTGACTTGCATGAAAATATATTTCAAATAGAACAAACTAAGAAAAGGAAAAGAGATGATGTTAATTATACCTATATGTGGCACTATAGACTCGGTCATATAAATGAAACAAGATTATCCAAGTTGCATAAAGATGGGCTCTTAGAGCTATTCGATTATGAATCATATTCAACTTGTGAATCTTGTCTCATAGGTAAAATGACTAAATCTCCTTTTAGTGAAAAAGGAGAAAGAGTTACAGAGTTGTTAGCGTTGGTTCACACAGATATTTGTGGACCTATGATAACGAATGCACTGGGGTGGGTATTCTTATTTTATTATTTTCACTGATGATCACTCAAGATTTGGATATGTGTATTTAATGAAATACAAATCTGAATCATTTGAAAAGTTCAAAGAGTTCAAAAGTGAAGTAGAGAAACAAACGGGTAAGAGTATTAAGATTCTTCGATCAGATAGAGGTGGAAAATACTTAAGCGGTGAGTTTCTCAATTGTCTCAAAGATAATGGTATAATCTCATAATGGACTCCACCAGGTACACCACAGTAAAATGGAGTATCTGAAAGGAGAAATCGAACATTGTTGGACATGGTTCGTTCCATGATGAGTTTTACCGATCTTCCATTATCATTATGGGGTTATGTCCTAGAAACGGCTACATATCTACTAAATAAGGTCCCCTCAAAATCCATCCCCAAGACTCCATATGAGATGTTGATAGGGAGGAAACCTAGTCTTAAGCATGTTAAGATTTGGGGATGTCCAACTTATGTGAAAAGGTTTCAAAATTATAAGCTTGGGACAAGATCTGATAAGTGCACTTTTGTGGGATATCCTAAAGAAAGTTTGGGATACTATTTCTACAATCCTACTGAGCAAAAGGTGTTTATTGCAAAACACGCTGCCTTCTTGGAAAATGAGTTTATCCTTGAAGGAACTAGTGGGAGGAAAATAGATCTTGAAGAAGTTTAAGAACCACAAATCACTATAAATCAATTGGATGAACCTGTCTAAGTAGAGACACCTTCTATACAACACCGTATTCATGAATCTGAAAGAGTACCGAAGATACCTGAGAGGTATGAATTCGTCATAGAGAATGACGATGAGGTACACATCATGGATGATGATGATCCATTGAATTACGAATAGGCTATGAGTAATTAAGACTCAAAGAAATGGTAAATGACCATAAAATCTAAAATAGATTTTTGAAGCAATGCACAAGACCATTTGAATTTTACTTGCGATTGCAGCTTATTATTACTAGATCTGGCAAAATGGACGTGGAGACGCCCTTCCTCAAATATATATTATTAGAGGAGAATGTATGTATAATACAGCCGGATGGATTTGTTTCAATGATTGAAGCAAATTATGTATATGAGCTACAACAATCCATTTAGGGGTTGTAGCAAGCTTCTCAAAGATGGAACATTCATTTTGATGAGACAATCAAAAGAGTTTGATTTTATTAAAAACGAGAATGAACCTTGTGTGTACAAAAGGGTTAGTGGGAGCGCTATTTCATTCCTTGTATTATATGTTGATGATATATTACTGATAGGGTATGACATTCTTATGCTACAATCGATCAAAATAAAGTTGTCTAAACATTCCTCCATGAATGATTTGGGTAGAACATCCTACATTAGGGATATAAATCTGTATAGATAGATTTAAAAGGATGTTCGTCTTAACCCAAGGAACGTATATTCATTAGATGCTAAAGGCTAGCATGGCAAACTCCAAAAAGGTGTCTCATGATGATGAGCCATGGAGTGTATCTCTCTAAAATTATTCTCAATAAAAAAGAGATCGCATTAATTACTATCATGTACGCAATGAAATATACGAGACTTAATACTGATTAGTCAGATTCTGGAGAAGATCACTATAGGTGCAAGACCCTGAATTTTATGAAATAAAAGTATTCAATTTTTCTTATAATTATTATTTTATTTAGTAAATGGTTAAATTGATAAAATGTTAAAGTTATGGGTGATATGTGCAAATTTTATAAAGTAAGCAAATTGTCATAAAATATTCGTTGTGTCGGGGAATATTCATCTGGTCGAGAAATATTCTTTTTGTCGGAGAATATTCGTACAACGGCGTAGTTATTGGTGGACCCCATAACGGAATAACTGTCAGATATAGAAAGCGACAGAAGTAACATTTTTATAAAAATAATGGCAAAACTTTTACCGTTAAACTGTTGAAATACCTGGTGATAAAAATACAGTAATACGCGTTGTTGCACAGTAGCACACTGGTATTGCACAGTAATTTCTAATTATTAATTCTTATGTAAGAAGTCACTCATTCAATCATTGTTACAATAATTACTGTTCAGTATTTTATATTATTGATTCAATAATTACTACATTGATAATTGCATAATATTTTATTATTGATTCAATAATTGTCACAGTAACTACTGCACAATATTTCATATTATTAAATCAATAACTCATATTATTTAAATGATATTATTAGATAGCATTACTGGCAATGTCTAAAAAGTTCTGTCGATGAAAAGGGTTAGGTTATATAATTGCGCGCCAATGAAGAAAAATTCTTATTAGAAAGCCTCCTCTTTCTTGGAAACGACCTGGTTGTCAATAATTGTGATTCTGTAATATTTATTGTGAATAATAATTGATGAATAAAAATATGATAATTGGTTCAATTTTATAAATGGAGGAATTTAGAATGAGATAATTGTTGAGAGTTTAACATATTTTTTGAGGAATCACAATTATTTTCTTCGATAAAATATTTATTCAAATATATTATTATAATACTATATTATAATAATATAAGGTGATAATAATATTATAATTTTATAATATTTTTTTATATAATGGTACTATTAAATATATATAAATTTTTACATATGAATTAATTGGGGTGGAGATGATCAAATGGTATTTGAAAGTTTTTCAAAGTTAGAATTAATTGGGGTGGGTGGAGACATAGGGGGGCAACTTGATTGGTGGGCATTGAATGGGTGGATAGTAGGTGGCTGCCATTAATTGCTAACTTGATGAATTAAGTGCCAAATTGTGCCAAACCTCCTTCCTCCGTTGCACTATAAATAGAATTGCTCGGATGAGCAACGAAGAAGAACATCACCACAATACAGAAATTTTGATTCTATAATATTGCGAGTATTTCTTTTGAGTATAAGGATACTTTCAGTGTAGTTTATAGTCCAAGATTTTCTCAGAATAATATCCGATATACCAATCAAATCTAGTTCATACTAAGGTAAAGGATATTATTTTTCTAGTAACGAATGTTATTTTTTTTAATACTCGTAAGGGTTGTCCTTTTATTCCTTATTAATCTGTGGGAATAACCTGTCTACGCGGACTACCGCATGCCTGGTGAATAACACTTCATATTCATTCTTTATTAAATTGTGAAAATGATCTGTCTACGCGGACTATCGCATGACGGGTGAAAATCTATTTGCAGTTTCGTATATTATTTCATTTCAGATTCCTAACTCTAAACTTACTATGGTAGGTATTGCTTCTATAATTCCTGAAATGACTAGAAATTGCTTAAGATTTTCGCTTCATCTAATATAGTTTCACTGGAATATTGGTCTGAACTTTCTTATTGAAATAATAATTTTTTTATGTCAGAATACTATTCATCTGAGTTACTATTCATGCCGGCGTACTATTTATTTGAGTACTATTCACAGGACTACTATTCACAGAATACTATTCATAGGATACTACTATTTATGGAGTACTATTTATGAGTACTATTCACGTGATACTATTCATATAGTACTATTCACAGGATACTATTCATATGGTACTATTCACGGGATACTATTCATGAGGAACTATTCACGGGATACTATTCACGATAAAAATTGATTTATTTTTCGGTCCAAATTATTTTTGATTTATGAAAAATATTCGTGAAATTGAATTCATGTTTTGATCTTCATGTTGACAATTTGAATATTCTTGAACTTTCGATAAATCGAATTATAAATCTTTAATATCTATCTTTGATCTCACTTGATTCATTCTTTATATCATTGTCATAATCCTCAAACTTAAATTGTGGTTAAAGTTATCTTTGGCCCGTGGTGCAAAGATGAACTGTTGATTGATATATTTGGCCCATAGTGCAAAGATGAACTGTTGATTGATGAATATCTTTGGCCCGTAGTGCAAAGATGGATATGTGTTTGGCATGATCATGATCATGGATGTTACTGTTGAATATCTTTGACCCGTAGTGCAAAGATGGACAGGTGGTTGACATGACCGTGACCATTGATGTTACTCTTGAATATCTTTGGCCCATAGTGCAAAGATGAATTAACTGACATGATTATTACTAAAGGTTGTAGACTAGTATGATTATGAACATTGATGTTACAAATAAATATCTTTGGCCTGAGTGCAAAGATGAATTTATTAGCGTGATTATGAACAAGAACTGTGATTTTGTATAACCATTATCTTTGGTGTTTCAAGTAAAGACAGGTGATAAAAATTATCTTCGTCCTGGGTGCGAAGAGGAATTTATCAACATAATTATGATCATTACTATTTACATGATTGTGGGCAGGAACTGTTGATTGATGTTATAGGGTTGAAATATTGTTGGTGGACTTTTAACATGGAGAAGATAGTAGACATTATGTTCTACTTGACTCTTCTAATGGATTGTTGATTCCGCTGCAGTTGTTGATCTAAAACTTGTTGTCTGTTGTATTTATCAGATTTTTCCTTGTTGAGGACTAAGGTTCAAAAGATCTGAATTATTACTGATGAAGAATATTGATAATTTAATTATCTTTAGTCATAATATTCTTTACTGGGCTATTTGTGCTCACCCTTTTGCTTCACAATTCCTTTCAGGTAATAAGAGTGTAGCTGGGTCAAGCGGGGATAACACAAGGGAATAAAGTGATGGTCGGTGACCATTGAAGATTCTCAATACATTATAAAATAGCATGATAATATATAATGGTACTGAGAACTTTAAATGTGTGTGTCATATTTTATACGTCATTTAACAATTGATTTTGGTGAACCAGACTCTGGAAGGGTATATTGCCACTATCATACAAGATGTCTAATCACATACGACTTCATGTTATCATAAGACAAGGTTGTGCGCATCCACTTGTTGATTATATCTATGAGCACTACCTATATAATCTTGGAGTATGGTTAGAATATAATTCTCAGTTTGAGACAATGGAGATAATTATATGGCAAGAGAATACCCACCATTGGAATGAACATGATAGTAATCTTCTCTTTCTTCTTTGGGGTCAATTGGGTCAACCAAGATTAATTCTCAAGTCCTATGATATCTATTATAACTTAGAAGCATGGCCTCCCATGTACGAAGGTTTCCTTGAGTATTTTCAAAATATTTTAATTTCTATAACAGTTATTGACTGTTCCTTTATATAACGTATCATTGATAAGGAGTATGAATATTATTATTTGTATTGAAACTCACAGTTTATGGGTGGTCGTATTGTGCACGACAGAGTAATAGTTGGAATAGGAAGATTGGTATTTGGATTTTGAAGTGTGTTTTTGGCGACTCAGAATGGGTTGTATGGACCTATTTTGGGGGCGTCACAGTTGGTATCAAAGCTTAGGGATATGGTCTCTGGCGGAGATCTGAGACTAGAACTAGGAGGGGAGAGACGAGTAATATTTTTCGCTAGTGTGTGTCCTAACAAAGATGAATTTTCTTACTTAATAAGTTGACAAATTGTGATATGTCAATTAACCTTTGTTTTCAAGCTGTATTCTGGAATGATCTCTGAAATCCAAGAGATGAGCAATGGAAAAATATTGATACAGAGGAAATGAACGGGAAGATAAAATCTGAAAGGAAAGTGAGGTATCCTCACCTCTTCGAATTACCAGGTATGTAAATTTTGGGGACGAAATTTCATAAGGAGGGGAGATTTTAAGACCCTGAATTTTATGAAATAAAAGTATTTAATTTTTCTTATAATTATTATTCTATTCAGTAAATGATTAAATTGATAAAAAGTTAAAGTTAAGGGTGATATGTGCAAATTTTACAAAGTAAGCAAGTTGTCATAAAATATTCGTTGTGTCGGGAAATATTCGTTTGATCGACAAATATTCTTTTTGTCGGGGAATATTCGTACGACGGCGCAGTCATTGGTGGACCCCATAACGGAATAACTGTCGGATATAGAAAGCGATAGAAGTAACATTTTTATAATAATAACGGCAAAACTTATAGCGTTAAACTGTTGAAATACCCGGTGATAAAAATACAGTAATACGTATTGTTGCATAGTAGCACACGGTATTGCACAATAATTTTTAATTATTGATTCTTACGTAAGAAGTCACTCATTCAATAATTGTTACAGCAATTACTGTTCAGTATTTTATATTATTGATTCAATAATTGCTACATTGATAATTGCATAATATTTTATTATTGATTCAATAATTATCACAATAACTACTGCACAGTATTTCACATTATTAAATCAATAACTCATACTATTTAAATGATATTATTAGATAGCATTATTAACAATGTCTAAAAAATTCTGTCGAGGAAAGGGATAAGGTTATATAATTGCGCGCCAATGAAGAGAAATTCTTATTGGAAAGCCCCCTCTTTCCTAGGAACGACTTAGTTGTCAATAATTGTGATTCTGTAATATTTATTGTGAATAATAATTGATGAATAAAAATATGATAATTGGTTCAATTTTATAAATGGAGGAATTTAGAATGAGATAATTGTTGAGAGTTTGACATATTTTTTGAGGAATCGCAATTATTTTCACCGATAAAATATTTATTCAAATATATTATTATAATAGTATATTATAATAATATAAGGTGATAATAATATTATAATTTTATAATATTTTTTTATATAATGGTACTATTAAATATATATAATTTTTACATATGAATTAATTGGGGTGGAGATGATCAAATGGTATTTGAAATTTTTTCAAAGTTGGAATTAATTGGGGTGGGTGGAGACATAGGGGGCCCACTTGATTGGTGGGCATTGAATGGGTGGATAGTGGGTGGCTGTCATTAATTGCTAACTTGATGAATTAAGTGATAAATTGTGCCAAACCTCCTTCCTCCGTTGCACTATAAATAGAATTGCTCGGATGAGCAACAAAGAAGAACATCACCACAATACAAAAATTTTGATTCTATAATATTGCGAGTATTTCTTTTAAGTATAAGGATATTTTCAGTGTAGTATATAGTCCAAGATTTTCTTAGAATAAAATCTGGTATACCAAACAAATCTAGTTCATACTAAGGTAAATGATATTATTTTTCTAGTAACGGATGTTATCTTCTTTTAATACTCGTAAGGGTTGTCCTTTTATTCCTTATTAATCTGTGGGAATAACCTGTCTACGCGGACTACCGCATACCTGGTGAATAACACTTCGTATTCATTCTTTATTAAATTGTGAAAATGATCTGTCTACGCGGACTACCGCATGACGGGTGAAAATCCATTTGCAGTTTCGTATATTATTTCATTTTAGATTCCTCACTCTAAACTTACTATGGTAAGTATTGCTTCTATAATTTCTGAAATGACTAGAAATTGTTTAAGGTTTTCGCTTCATCTAATATTATTTTACTAGAATATTAGTCTGAATTTTCTTACTGAAATAATAATTTTTTATGTCAGAGTACTATTCATTCAAGTTACTATTCATGCTGGAGTACTATTCATTCGGGTACTATTGACGGGCTACTATTCATAGAGTACTATTCATAGAATACTATTCACAGAGTACTATTCACGTGTTACTATTCATGTGATACTATTCACATGGTAATATTCACGGGATACTATTCACGACAAAAATTGATTTATTTTTCTATCTAAATTATCTTTGATTTATAAAAAATATTCGTGAAATTGGATCCATGTTTTGATCTTCATGTTGACAATTTGGATATTCTTGAACTTTCGATAAATTAAATTATAAATCTTTAATATCTATCATTGATCTCACTTGATTCATTCTTTATATCATTGTCATAATCATCAAACTTAAATTGTGATTAAAGTTATCTTTGGCCCGCAGTGCAAAGATGAACTGTTGATTGATATCTTTGGCCTGTAGTGCAAAGATGAACTGTTGTTGATTGATGAATATATTTGGCCCGTAGTGCAAAGATGAACAGTTGATTGATGAATATCTTTGGCCCGTAGTGCAAAGATGGACATGTGTTTGGCATGATCATGATCATGGATGTTACTGTTGAATATCTTTGGCCCGTAGTGAAAAGATGAATTGACTGGCATGATTATTACTAAAGGCTGTTGACAAGTATGATCATGAATTCATGACCATTGATATTACAAATGAATATCTTTGGTCTGAGTGCAAAGATGAATTTATTAACATGATTATGAACAGGAACTGTGATTTGGTATAACCATGATCTTTGGTGTTTCAGGTAAAGACAGGTGATGAAAATTATCTTCGTCCTAGGAGCAAAGAGGAATTTATCAACATAATTATGATCATGAACAATTTTACATGATTGTGGGCAGAAACTATTGATTGATGTTACAGGGATGAAATATTGTTGGTGGACTTTTAACATGGAGAAGATAGTAGACATTATGTTCTACTTGACTCTTCTAATGGATTATTGATTCCGCTGCAGTTGTTGATCTAAAACTTGTTCTCTGTTGTATTCTATCAGATTTTTTCTTGTTGAGGACTAAGGTTCTAAAGATCTGAATCATTACTGATGAAGACTATTGATAATTTAATTATCTTTAGTCATAATATTCTTTACTGGGTTATTTGTGCTCACCCTTTTGCTTCACAATTCATTTTTAGGTAATAAGAGTGTAGATGGGTTAAGCGGGGATAACAAGGGAATAGAGTGATGGTCGGTGACCATTGAAGATTCTCAATACATTATAAAATAGCATGACAATATATAATGGTATTGAGAACTTTTAATGTGTGTGCCGTATTTTATACGTCATTTAATAGTTGATTTTGGTGAACCCAGGCTCTGGAAGGGTGTGTTGCCACTATCATAAAAGATGTCTAACCACATACGACTTCATGTTATCATAAAGTATGGTTGTGCGCATCCACTTGCTGATTATATCTATGAGCACTACCTATATAATCTTGGAGTATGGTTGGAATATAATTCTCAGTTTGAGACAATGAAGATAATTATATGGCAAGAGAATATCCACCATTGGAATGAACAGGATAGTAATCTTCTCGTTCTTCTTTGGGGTCTATTGGGTCAACCAAGATTAATTCTCAAGTCCTATGATATCTATTATAACTTAGAAGCATGGTCTCCCATGTACGAAGGTTTTCTTGAGCATTTTTCAAAAATTTTAATTCATAAACGAGTTATTGACTGTAACTTTATGTAACGTATCATTGATAAGGAGTATGAATATTATTATTTGTATTGAAACTCACAATTTATGGGTGGTCGTATTGTGCACGACAGAGTAATAGTTGGAATAGGAAGATTGGTATTTGGATTTTGTAGTGTATTTTTGGCGACTAAGAATGGGTTGTGTGGACCTATTTTGGGGGCGTCACAGTAGGACAATGATAAACATCCTAAAGTACTTAACTGACACTAAGTATGTCATCATGACACATGATGGGTATGAATTAAACTAGAGGACTAAACAGATTCAAATTTTCAGACTAACCAAGACAACAACAAATCCACTATAGGGTAAGTAGTTATCTTAAAAGGTGGTGCAGTGAATTAAAAAGGTTCCAAACAGCAAAAGGTTGCTGGTCTAGTGACAAAGACAAAGTATATAACTGTAAGTGAAGCTGCAAGTTGATGTTTCAGATGAAAATTTATTACAGAACTAGGAATAGTTCCTATGTCTCATCTTGAATCTAAAATGTGTTGCGACACTTTGATTAAAGAAATCATTGAAAGAGGAGACATCACATTAGAGCGTGTAGACTCTCAAGACAACATTGCATATCCATTTACTAAAGCTTTAACACAACAACAGTTTGATCGTCACTTAGAGGAGATGAGTATGAGATACCATGACGATTAGCTTTAGTGCAAGTGGGAGATTAAAAGTAGTATGAATACAAGCCAATCATGTATGATGATAAAGCATCTACTTTGGAGACGTTCTTATTTATTTATTAATAAAAGTATTAACTTATTAAAGGCATTTAATTATCTACATGATGCTATTTTTATAATATGTAAATAACCCATAGTTTTAAGTAATGCTTTTAGAATCATGATGATGATCATGCTAATGAGATCTAAATTCTTAGAAAGCTTAAAACTAAAATAGTTCCCAGTCGTGGGATTACTAAAAAGGGGATTAGTAAATTCGGATAGATTGGTACATATGTTGGCTTGCTCATTGGATGAGGATGATTGATCTCATGATTATTTGTGTGGAGACACTAAAGAAAGTATGTAGGTGCTTATTAGAGAATAAGTTCACTGAACGTGACTCGCTATGAAATACCTAATGGAGTTTTACTTGTCTGTCGATAGGAATTCCTAATGTGATAGTAGTACAAGTGATCCTTGAACTTGAGATCATCATAATATCTTATATGTAATGAATTATACTTTGACTTATTCCTTAAAAACCCTTAGGGTATATCAAAGGGTATGCTTGGATATAATGAGTTACATATGGAGATAATGAATGATCAATAAAGAATATACTACTTCTAGTAAAAGAAGAGATATTTCCTATGTGATTCGCTAATTGACAACCCAATAGTCCTTGGCCAAGGCAGAATGAAATTAGAAAGGAGTTTCTAATTTGCATTATTTGGAGTTGTGCATTTTCTAATCGAAATACATATAATTAAATAAAATAAGACTTAACAGTAATTTCATGTCTTATATTTAATTGAGATATTGTATGGTGAAAGTATTGAATTGTACGGTAACTATTTACTCACAGGTTCTTTTATGATTAATGTTGAAATCTATATTATCTGGAAAGTTGTTGATCGCTAGGGAGGCTTATCCCTATTGTAGAATAAATATTATTTATTTAAATAGATTATTAGTTTAATTTATTTATTTAAATAATATTAGAATTGTTCTAATTAATTTATTCACAACTAGTTTAATATGGAGAACCTAAAGGGTCACACCATAAAAGGAAGAATAATTATTTTTGAAGGTAATGACATAATCGTAATAATGCATTAAGTGTAATTAATTTAATATATGGTGATAGAATAAATTAAATAGCTAAATGTTTATTATTTAATATTTTGAAAATATTAAATATAAATTAATAAGAGGAGTCTTATTAATATTATTACAATTATTATTATTTTAATTTCTAAAAGAGTTTAGGAATTAATTTAATATTAGTACTCTGATTTATTCCTAATAAGATTAGGAGGTAAATTAATTAAATGAATTTAATTAATTATTCCCAATGTGGTGGGAAGCCTTAATTAATTAAAGAAGTTTAATTTGTTGGGAATTGCATATTCATATTTGATATTGAAAGTAAATATAAATGCTTGAGTGTACAGTTCTTAAGAGAATCAATGTACAAGGACTTAGATGATAGATCAAAATGTTAGGTTGATCTGAGATTTAATGCTTATCATTTATGTAAATAAATGTATAGAAGAAAAGATCAAATCTGTTAGGTTGATCTATTTGAGCTATAAAAGTTAAAGCCTTGACAGAATCGTAGTCTGTCAAAGGTAGCATTCATAAGACAAGGCAGAATCGTGGAGTTTAAATGAAGATATCCAGAATCGTAGTCTGCCAAAAGAATCAAGTCTGCAGAGGCCAAGGCAAGACTCGTGGAGCTTAAACGAAGATGTTCAGGATCTTAGTCTGCCTTAGAAGCCACACTTAGAATCATGAAGAAGATCTGAGCATAGTTGAGAATCGCAAAGTGCTCTCAGAAGTGTGGAGTCTGAAAGACAAGCAAGCAGGAATCGTAGGTTTACCAAAGAGCTTAAGAGAAATCGTAGAGTTCTCTACGATAAGTCTGAGTCAAACTGTGCAAGCCAACACACAACGATTATGGTACAATGATCATAATCGTAGTGCTTCTCCAGTCAGCATCAAAGATCGTAGTTCTAATGATGGGAGGAAGAGCAACAAATGAAGAAAGGTTAATAGCCGTTGACAATTTGATAGTCCCAATGATTTCATATTCATCCTTAGTTCAAATCGAAGAAGCGTATTGAAGAAGCTAAGGAAAGGACTAAACTGCCTGCAGAAAATACCTTTTCAGGTGTTAGGTGAAGTTGCAGTCTGCTGTGTCAGTGGGCCAGTCGGCAGGAAAGCAGAAAAGCAGGATGTCAACATCAACTGCACAGAAACGTCTGAAGCATTAAATGCAGCAACGGGAGCATTCAAACGAACATATTTTGAATGACTCTTTTATAAGGAAATCAGACAAGGATTCAGACTAAGCAAACAATATACAAAAAGAAAGATTATCAAGAGAAAAGCTCAAGAACACTCAACGATCAACTCTACGATCCTGAAAGAGAAAAGTTTGATTTGTTACTCAGTTCTTCAGAACTGATGCTTAATTGCAACTGAGTAGCACTCCTCAAACAACTACTGTCAATCCAAGTGAGGAACCAAGTCAGAGGACTTGAAGAGTTCAAAAGTGAACTAAGAGAAGATCCAAGACAGAGGACTTGAAGAGTTCAAGAGCGAACTAAGAGAAGTACCAAGTCAGAGAACTTGAAGAGTTCTAAGTGAATTGAGAGAAGTTCCAGGGCTGCTGGCCTTGAAGGAATCTAAGTGATTCAGTTGTAAAAGACATCCTTAGTGGATTTCCTACTCGTGGAGTAGAAGAGTGGACTAAGAGCCTTGTGTGCTCTAAACCACTTAAAACCTTGTGTCTCATTGTCTCTCATTAACTGCTATAACTGCTATAACTGCTTATCAAACCATAACTGCTATATCTTGAAGGGGAACGAAACATATATTTCGCTGCTGTCAGTATAATCAATACTGACAAAGTATTTTAAACAAAATTTTTTTAAAATATCTATTCAACCCCCTTCTAGATAACTAACGTGCCTTTGGGAACTAACATAATTAATTAAATGAAACCTCATTTCTAATAGGATTAGAAGGGTTGACCAATATCTATATAAGAGGAGTCTTATAATAGATATCAGTTGATGCAATTCTAATTGTTGGAGAGTACTCCTTTTCTATAGTGGATAGAAACCTAGGGTTTAGCCAACCACCCTCCTTCTTGATAATTCCTCTTTCTTGGTGTATCACCTCTAGAGACCAAACACTTGGGTGGCTAACGTTGATCAAAGGAAGGAATCTATCCCGGATATTCAAGGATATCACGACGAACAAGGAGTTGAACTTATACCTGTGAAAGCTTCGTTCTACAAGTGTATGATTCCATAACTTTTTATTTATCGTTTTAAATTAATAATTTGCATAAAGGATGATCCAGGTAATGGTTTTATAAATTTTTTTTAACTCTGATATACCATGCTTCCGCTAATTTTTGCAATTTGATTGCGTCACGATTTCGTAAAAACCCAACAAGAAATCATATACTCAATTTGCTAACTTTCTTGGATTGGAGGGTTCATTAAATGAGAAAACGTAAGAATCTCAATAATGCGTTGAGTAATATACCCGGTCTAACTGATAGTGAACTTAACAAGATCATGTGCAAGTTTGCTCGTGAGGAGGAGTTGATGGTGGTTTTCTTTAGCCTTCTCGATGAGCGAAAAGAGGATTTTGTCAAGGATTTATTGAGTGGAGTGTTATACTAGTTATTTAGACATTTTACTATGTTGATTATTGAATGATGATATTGGAATTTTGTCTAGAATTTATTAATAGGATGCATTACTAGTTGATTAGACATTTTATTAAGTTGTTGGTTGTTGAATGATGAAGTTATTAGTTATGTTATTAGATTTATAATCACTTTATATTATTGAGTGGGGTGTTATACTAGTTGATTTAGTTTTGTTGATTGTATTTTATTTGACACTATTTATCTTTAGATTTTATAAATTAAAATAAAGTTAATTCTAGAGAAATAAAATAAATTATAAAAAAAGATAAATTATAAATTAAAAAATTATATAAAAAAATTAAAGAATTTTTTTTATAAGTAGAACAAATAAAGAGAGAATTATAGAAAATTTTAGAGAAATATGAGACAAATTTTAAAGATAAAATTTGAATTTAAGTTAAAATTGAACATTTGGGGTATTTAGGTAACTTTTAAATTATTTAATTCATTCATGAATGTATTTCTAACATCAACCAAATATGCACATGGAATCTCTTATTTTCTCTTCTATTCCACTCTCTCTATTATTCTATTTTTTCAATCTAAATGTAGCATAAGAATTTAATTAATAAAAAATAAATTTTAAATACGACTTTAAAATTGTCAACTTAAAGAGATGGATGTTGTAAAATATTATTATTATAAAGAACAATGATGATTAGAAGAAGAGAGAAAATATTCTTATTTCATATATAAGTTGTACCACTTTGTGTGTATCTCATGCTCCTATATATAGACACATGCACATAAACACTTGGAGGTTACAAAACTTAAAAGATCATAATCAACACTTAAAAGACATGGGGGTTTCAAATATTAAAGGACATAGGAGTTACAAAGATTAAAGGACATGGTAATAAAGAAGGGAGGAATGAACCTAGACATCCATATATGTTATAATTTTATAACACTCCCCCTTGGATGTCTATTGTACAACAATACGCATTGAAAGCTGCCTCATTAAAAACCTTACCAGGAAAAACCCAATGGGAAAAAACCTTGGTTAAGGAAAAAAGAGTGCAGCGCGTATTTGCTCCCCCTCATGAATGTATCCTTAAGTCCTTCAGCTGTCGCATTCCAATATTGCAACGCAATCCTTCAAACGTTGTAGTTGGTAATGCTTTGGTGAACAAATCTGCTAGATTGTCTTTTGATCGAATTTGTTGAACATCAATGTCACCACACTTATCAAGGTCATGTGTGAAAAAGAATTTCGGTGAGATGTGCTTTGTTCTATCTCCTTTGATGTATCCTCCTTTTAATTGAGCTATACATGCAGCATTGTCTTCATACAAAATGGTTGGAGTTCCTTTGCTAGAGGATAAACCACATGTTTCACGAATATGTTGAGTCATTGATCTTAACCATACACATTCTCGACTTGCTTCATGGATTGCAAGTATTTCAGGCATGATTAGATGAAGTGGCAACTAGAGTTTGCTTTGTAGATCTCCATGATATAGCCGTATCACCACACATAAAGAGATAACCTGTTTGAGATCGACCTTTATGTGGATCAGATAAATATCCTGCATCAGCATATCCAACTAATTTATGATTATCATTATTTGAATAAAATAAGCCCATATCTATAGTTCCTCGTAGGTAACGAAAAATATGTTTAACCCCATTCCAATGTCTCCGGGTAGGAGAAGAGCTATATCTTGCTAACAAATTTACATAGAATGATATATCAGGTCGTGTATTATTAGCAAGATACATTAATGCACCAATTGCACTGAGGTATGGTACTTCAGGACCAAGTATTTCTTCATTATCCTCACGGGGTCTAAAAGGGTCCTTTTTCACATCAAGTGATCTAACAACCATTGGGGTACTCAATGGATGTGCTTTATTCATATAAAATCTTTTAAGAACCTTCTCTGTGTAAGTTGACTGATGAATGATAATTCCATCTTCTAAATGCTCGATCTGCAGGCCGAGACTAAATTTTGTTTTTCCTAAATCTTTCATCTCAAATTCTTTCTTTAAATAATTCATTGTCTTTGGTATCTCTACATGATTTCCAATAATATTTAAATCATCAACATACACAGCAATGATAACAAAACCAGATTCTGACTTCTTTATAAAAACACATGGGCATATAGGGTTATTATTATACCCTTCTTTCAATAAATATTCACTAAGACGATTGTACCACATGCGTCCTGATTGCTTTAACCCATATAGGGACCTCTGCAACTTTATTGAGTAAATTTCCAGAGGATTTAACTTATATGCTTCAGGCATTTTAAATCCTTCAGGGATTTTCATATAAGCATCATTATCAACTGACCCATATAAATAGGCTGTAACAACATCCATTAGACACATCTAATTTTTCATGAGTTGCTAGGCTAATAAGATACCGCAATGTAATTGCATCTACCACAGGAGAATATGTTTCATCGTAATCAATGCCAGGTCTTTGTGAAAACCCTTGTGCCACAAGTCGTGCCTTATATCTTACGATTTCATTTTTCTCATTTCTTTTTCGCACAAAGATCCATTTGTATCCAACTGGCTTTACATCTTCGGGTGTTTGGACTACAGGTCCAAAAACTTCACGTTTTGCAAGTGAATTTAATTCTGCCTGGATTGCTTCTTTCCATTTTGGCCAATCATTTCTGTGTCTACATTCTTCCACAGAATTAGGCTCAAAATCCTCATTTTCATTAATGATATCAAGCGATATATTATATGAAAAAATGTTGTCAACAACTATCTCACTTCGGTTCCATCTTTTCTTTGTAGAGACATAACTTATCGAGATCTCATCATTTTTATTGTTTTCAGGTACCTGAACCTCTTCTGGGGTTTTATGATTAGCTATGTCTATATCCTCGTGAATATTTTCCTCCTCAATAATGCCAACTTGTTTATTTACTTCTTTTCTTTTCCGAGGATTTTTGTCTTTCGAACCGATTGGTCTACCACGCTTCTGGCGTGCCTTAGACTCATTTGCTATAATTGTTTCAGATTGTCCTATAGGGACTTCAATCCGAGCTGGAGCATTTACAGCTGGTATATGAGATTTGGTTACTCCTTTTGAGTCAGTGAATGCATTCGGTAGCTGATTTGCTATATCTTGCAAACTAAGTATCTTTTGAACTTCTTGTTCACATTATTTTGTACGAGGATCAAAATTCAATAATGACAATGCATTCCATGTAATATCTTTATCCAGCTGTTTAATTTCTCCCCCTAATGCTGGGAACATAGTCTCATCAAAATGACAGTCGGCAAATCGTGCCGTAAATAAATCACCTGTCAAGGGTTCAAGATATTTAATTATTGATGGGGATTCAAACCCAATATATATTCCCAGCCTCCTTTGAGGACCCATCTTTGTACGTTGTGGAGGATAAATTGGAACATATACCGCACAACCAAATATTCTTAGATGGGAAATATCTGGCTCATGACCAAAAACCAATTGTAATGGGGAGAATTTATGATATGATGTTGGCCTAATGCGAATAAGTGCTACTGCATGTAAAATAGCGTGCCCCCAAACAGAGACAGGAAGTTTTGTTCTCATGAGCAATGGTCTTGCAATTAACTGGAGGCGTTTAATAAATGATTCAGCAAGACCATTCTGAGTATGAACATGGGCAACAGGATGTTCATTATTTATCCCAAGTGACATGCAATAATCATTAAATGTTTGGGATGTAAATTCACCAGCATTGTCAAGACGAATAGTCTTGATTGTGTGATCCGAAAATTGTGCTCGTAATCTAATAATTTGAGCAAGTAATCTCGCAAACGCCAGGTTGCGAGTTGATAATAAGCACACATGTGACCATCTTGTAGATGCATCTATTAAAACCATAAAATATCTAAATGGCCCACTTGGTGGGTGAATAGGCCCACAAATATCTCCTTGAATACATTCTAGAAATCTTGGGGATTCAGTCCCAATTTTAGCCGGTGATGGTCTAATGACCAATTTGCCTTGAGAACAAGCAGCACACGAAAATTCCTTAAATTGAAGAATCTTCTGGTTCTTTAATGGATGACCATGTGAATTCTCAATAATTCTTCGCATCATTATTGATCCAGGATGACCCAACCGGTCATGCCAAGTAATAAAATTATTTGGTTCATTGAACTTCTGGTTCATTATTGCATTTACTTCAATTGTACTAATACTTGTATAGTACAAGCCTGAAGATAAAACGGGTAATTTTTCCAATATTTGTTTTTCAGTAGAGACATTTGATATGATGTAAAGATATTCTATACCATTTTCATTGGCTGTCTCAATATGGTACCCGTTAAGTCGTATATCTTTAAAACTTAGCAGGTTCCTCCTTGATTTAGTGGAAAATAAAGCATTATCAATAAAAAATTGTGTTCCACTAGGAAGCATTATATTGGCTCTTCCAGAGCCTTCAATCAAGTCTGCTGAACCTGATATTGTATTTACTTTTGCTTTCATCATTCTTAGATTTGAAAAATATTGCTTATATCTGAGAATGGTATGTGTCGTTGCACTGTCTGCTAAGCATATATCTCCACCATTGATATTAGGCTCATTTATAGCATGGCGCAAATCCATATTTTCTTCATAAAAAGGAATAAATATATAATAAGTTTATAATAAGACATAATATTATATATATTTAATAACACAATTCTTTACGAAATAAAGAAAACAAAATACAATAAGCTAACATGAAAGGAATAAAGAAAGCACACTTAAAAGGACTAACATAATTCTGAACTAATTATTTTCATTACAAGAAATATTAACTTGCTCATTATTTTGCTCAAAGAAATCTGCAACGTCAAGGTATGTCATATCCATAGGATCAAAATAGATATCATCGTTATCTTGATGTGGATGAGAAAATTTGTTTCTATGTTCTTCTCCTTTCCTTTCAATGAGGACTGATATAAATCAACAAGATGTTTGGCTGTACGACAGGTACGAGACCAATGTCCTTTCATTCCACACCGATAACAAATATTTTCTTCCTTCTTGGTATCTCTGTTATTTATATTCTTCCCATGTTTTTCCTCATTCTTTGAATGTTTGATATCATGGTTGTGGTAATTAAACCTTCCTCGCCCGTGGCCACGACCACGACCTCTATTACTATCACGACCACGATCACGACCACGACCACGACCACGACCGCGACCATAATAATTATTATATCGTGTAACATTCACTTCAGGGAATGGAGCTGAACCAGTCGGTCGTGATTCATGATTTTTCATCAAAAGCTCATTATTTTGTTCAGCCACAAGTAGACATGAAATCATTTCAGAATATTTCTTAAAACCTCGTTCTCTATATTGCTGCTGCAGGAGCACATTCGAGGCATGAAAAGTAGAAAATGTTTTTTCTAACATATCTCCATCAGTGATATTATCTCCACACAATTTCAATTTAGAACTGATTTTAAACATTGCAGAATTATATTCACTTACTGATTTAAAATCCTGCAATCGTAAATGTATCCTAATCATAACGAGCTTTTGGGAGAATAACTGTCTTTTGATGGTCATATCTTTCTTTCAAATTTTTCCAAAGAATAAGAGGATCTTTTATTGTGAGATACTCTAATTTCAACTCCTCATGGAGATGATGGCGTAAGAAAATCATGGCCTTTGCCTTGTTTTGACTAGGTGTTTCATTACCATCTTTAATGGTGTCTCCAAGACCCATTGCATCCAAATGAATTTCGGCATCAAGGATCCATGACAAATAATTCTTACCCGTAATATCAAGTGCCACGAACTCAAGTTTGGCAAGATTTGTCATTGTAACTTCATATAAAAAAAATATCAAAAGTTATTAGAAATTTAGTTTATTATAATAAATATTGAATAAACATTCGTTAAAATTCATTACATAAAACGTAATTGTAACGTAAAACATTTACTGCTATCAATATGAAGAGATTTTGGCTAATGATTTTTTTTTTTTTTTTCATAACATATATACTCGACCAATAATCAAATGTGATAAGAGATAGGGCCCATCCCAAACATATACACAACCAGTAAGAAAAAAAATGTCACGCAGTAGAAGATTTTCAATATGTGCCTAGTTATCTTCATGTATACATATAAGATAGTTACTTTACATGAAGATAAAAGATAATCAATATGTTGTTTCATGCAATATATAATATATTCAACCTGCTAAATAATGAGTGTGCATGGCAAGTTCCTAAAACATTCAGAGAGACCTTATGGCAATACTATATCAATTATAAATCATCCAACATTAGACAATGAAACAAATAAGTCCTAGATACCTAGATGCTCTTATAGTAATAAATTTTGTAAGCTTGTGGCAATTCGATAAACTTTATGTCAGTACCATGACGATAATGCATTCTTATGAAATAATAAAAATGATGTTGAGATAGCATTGCAGACTATTATAAGAACAAATAATAATGTGAACATTCACTAAAGTTTCCTGGATATAGTTACTAAGTGAAGTATACAGGAACATGTCAATTCTTTATATGTTATATTGTATATATAAAGAGAGAAAATTATACCTTCTTCTGCTTCAAACAAAATGTGATTATCTTCAAGACAAAAGTGAGTAGCAATTCGTGCTGATAACGTGTTGTAAAATATTATTATTATAAAGAACAATGATGATTAGAAGAAGAGAGAAAATATTCTTATTTCATATATAAGTTGTACCACTTTGTGTGTATCTCATGCTCCTATATATAGACACATGCACATAAACACTTGGAGGTTACAAAACTTAAAAGATCATAATCAACACTTAAAAGACATGGGGGTTTCAAATATTAAAGGACATAGGAGTTACAAAGATTAAAGGACATGATAATAAAGAAGGGAGGAATGAACCTAGACATCCATACATGTTATAATTTTATAACAATGGACCATTAAACCAACATATAATTATGGGTGAGAACCAAACCTCGTCAAAACTCAAAAGCCCCGTGGATCTCACCTTTCTCTCTCTTCACCTTTCTCTCTCTAACTTAGCACTAACTTCAGCAGTTGAATTACTCGACTGATACCACCATTAAAGCAAAATCTCACCAGAGAATCATCCTCAGGTAACAATTTTGTTCTAATCTCTCTAAACCCCTTTAAATTTCATTTATTTTGGATTTTAAGCAAAACCCAGATCCGATATCAATTGGGATCTTAATTTCCATGGCTAGATTTTCATTATTAGTCTCTTTAGTGTTTATTATTCACTTAATTCAATTTGTTAAGTCCGATCCGGGTCAGAGTTGCGGCAAAACCAACTCTTCTTTACTTAATTTTGAATCCCAATTCTTAATGGTTCAACACCAAGTGAGAGGTATTTTTAGTATTATTGATGATTGTTCATTTCGGGTTAGTGAATTTGATATGTTAGAAGGGTCTGATGTGCACTGGTGGGGTGCGGTAGGTGTTGATTTTGAGAATTTAACAAAGGGTTTTGTTATATCTGATCAAAAGTTGAATAGAACTTTTAAGAATGATAGTTTTGTTGTTAATTTGAAGAGAAATGTGAGTTGGGATGGTATTGGAGTTGTTTCGATTTGGGATTTGCCCATGGCTTCGGATTTTGGACATGTTGTATTGGGGAATCTGGGAAATGGGTCGGTTAATTTGGCCCCGTTGCCAATGCCTAGTAATGGAAGTGTTAGGAATATGAAAGAGCCGACTATGTTTGAAAACTGCAAGACATTGGCGAGTAGTTACAGGGTTCGGTGGACATTGAGGGCTGAAGAGGATTTGATTGATATTGGGTTGGAGGCGGCGATTGGGATTCAGAATTATATGGCATTTGGGTGGGCGAATCCAATATCCTCAAATATTATGCTTGGTGGTGATGTGGCAGTGACAGGGTTTACTGAGGAGAGTTTGCCGTTTGCTGATGATTATTTCATTACTCAGTATAGTGAGTGTATGATAAATAAGGATGGTGTTCAGGGCGTGTGTCCAGATACTTTTTTTGATGCATCAGATGCAGTTGGTTCGGTGAATAATACTAAGTTGGTCTATGCACATATTAAAGATGGGGTTTCATTTATTCGGTATCAAAGGCATTTGAAGTCAGTTGACAAGAAGTATGATTTGCCAGTGAATTATACCGATAACATGACTGTAATTTGGGCTTTGGGCTTGATAAGGCCACCTGATTCTCTTCGGCCCTATTATCTTCCACAAAAGCATGGTGGGACTTATGGCCACTTGAGGCTTAATGTCTCGGAGCGTGTGAATGATTGCTTGGGGCCATTGGATGCTGAAGATAAGCAGGGTCAAGATCTCCTCATTGCAGATGGAAAGGAAGCACTTGTTATTTCGACAGGTCCAGCATTGCATTACCCAAATCCCCCGAATCCTTCAAAAGTTATTTACATAAACAAGAAAGAGGCTCCGGTGTTAAGGGTTGAAAGGGGGGTTTCAATTAAGTTTTCGATTCAAGCTGGGCATGATGTTGCGTTCTATGTTACTTCTGATCCACTTGGTGGGAATTCAACTTTGAGGAATTTGACTGAGACTATTTATTTTGGTGGGCCCGAGGCAGAAGGCGTTCAATCCAGTCCCACAGAATTAGTTTGGGCACCTGACCGGAATACTCCAGATCATGTGTACTATCAGTCCCTTTATAAACAAAAGATGGGTTGGAAGGTTCAAGTGGTTGATGGGGGTTTGCCAGATATGTACAATAACAGTGTTGTTTTAGATGATCAGCAAGTTACTTTGTTTTGGACACTGTCGAAAAATTCAATGTCTATGGCAGCTCGGGGTGAGAAGAAAAGTGGTTATCTTGCAATAGGATTTGGTAGTGGAATGGTAAATAGCTATGCTTATGTGGGTTGGATGGATAATAATGGTACAGGGAGGGTTAATACGTATTGGATCGATGGCAGGGATGCCTCAAATATTCATCCAACGCATGAGAATTTGACATATGTTAGATGCAAGTCGGAAAACGGAGTTATCACATTGGAGTTCACCAGACCCCTAGATCCATCATGCGATCGGGATGAAAGGCCCGAGTGTAATAATATCATCGATCCCACAACCCCTCTTAAAGTAATCTGGGCTATGGGCGCCCAATGGTCAGCAGATCATTTAAGTGTGAGAAACATGCATTCTGTGACTAGCAGTAGGCCTGTTCGCATTCTGCTTGTTAGTGGCTCTGCTGAGGCGGAGGAGGATCTAAGGCCAGTGTTGGCTGTACATGGCTTTATGATGTTTCTTGCCTGGGGTATTTTGCTTCCGGGTGGAATTTTGGCTGCAAGATACTTGAAACACGTGAAGGGTGATGGATGGTTTCAGATTCACATGTATTTGCAGTATTCTGGATTATCGATCATCTTTCTTGGATTTCTTTTTGCAGTAGCTGAGCTTCGGGGTTTGTATTTTGATTCCTTACATGTTAAATTTGGTATCAGCGCGATACTTTTGGCTTGTGCACAACCAGTAAACGCTTATCTGAGACCTAAAAAGCCTACCAACGCTGAAAATGTTTCTTCAAAGAGGATTCTCTGGGAGTATATTCATGTTATTGTTGGCAGATGTGCCATTGTTGTAGGCATGGCCGCTCTTATTAGTGGAATGAAACATTTAGGAGAGAGATATAAAGGTGAAAATGTTCATGGACTCACATGGGCTTTGATTGTTTGGTTCTTGTTTGGTGCCTTAATTGTACTATATTTAGAGCATCGTGATAAACAGCGAAGGAGGGATAGAATATCGGGAAGAAGCAATTGGGTGTTGGGTAATGGCGAGGAGGAGGATCTTGATCTCTTGAGCCCAAGCCGGATGATTGTTGATAAAGATTTACATGTTTCTGATAGAATGGAAGTTCAACTAGAACCTCTGAATAGATAGAGAAACGTTTAAAGATTTACGGTCACAAAACTTTCCTCTCTTCTTCTCCAGTTTTGAAACACATACAGGATATTTGTTTGTTTGAAAGGCTTCTTGGATGTAAGGATTGTGGTATGCGGATACATTTATTTGTCTGGTATAGCATATACTTTGTGACATGTACTTTGTACACTTCATACATTTATTGACATAGTGGAAGGTTATCTTCTGTTTGTCCCTCTATCGCCCAAGAAAGCTAAAGGTTATCTGCAATATATACATGGGATTTTTCAGTGTTTTTGAGTTGCTATTGTAGAGATGTCTCGTCACTTTTAATTACCAGATTCCACAGCATTTTTCACTATTAAATAAAGTCTTCCTACATTTTACTACGATATGCTTTTAAAATTGTTTTTTTCTATCTCAAGCCAGTTTGTTGTGAATGAACTTTCTTTTGCTTATCTAAGCTGATTGTTTCGTGAGCAATTTAGAATATCTTTTAATGAATCGTGAGGATTATAAATCGTACGTGAAGTTCTAAAAATATATATTAAACAGAGAATAGAAGAGGAAATTGTAGGGTTTAGCCATTACCTGTGAGATGTAAATTTTGTGGGAAGATTTTATGTTGTGGTGAACTGTTATTCAATTTATATATATATATATATAGCTGCAGCGAAAATTTAGTATATGAAATAATTGAAATCTGGACAACACAAATATAAATGCAATATAAAGTACTCCCTCTGTTCCTAAAAGATTGTCGTTTAAGGTTAATGTACACAGATTAAAGAATGTAATTAATACCTAACAAAAATACTATACTACCCTTATTAATTGTCTCAACCAATTATTTCCTTCCCAATATTTCTTATTCAATTCAACCAATTACTACTTGGATTATAGCATTGAATTGAATAAGAATCATTGGGAAGAGAAGAAAGCTTTAAATAAGAGAAAATTTTAAATAAGGGTAAAATAAGAAAAAAATAACTAATATGTATTGATAAACTCAAAACGACAATATTTTTGAAACAAAAATTACTTTTTAAAATTATAATCTTTTAGTTTTTAGGAACGAAAGGAGTAGTAAGTACAAGTGGTTAACCAAGTGTTTATACTAGATACAATTTAATGTGCTACTGTGTTAGAATTAAACACTTTGTTTCTTATTGGTACATTTCTTCTTTATGAAGAGTTGACATTGAAGGAGGCAATTTGTTTCTTGGATGGGATGACTTTAATAATGAACCATTTTGGATGATTGATGATGGGGTATGTGAATAAAGCTGAGAGCATGCCGCATGTCAGACCATATTGCCAATTCAACTGACCTCAAGCCAAGTTTTCAACTTTTAGCCGGTGATATTCTATTAATATGGTTCTTAAATGTTACTCCCTCTCTTTTCTTAAAAAATTATCGTTTAAAATTAATGATGGGGTATGTGAATAAAGCTGAGAGCATGCCGCATGTCAGACCATATTGCCAATTCAACTGACCTCAAGCCAAGTTTTCAACTTTTAGCCGGTGATATTCTATTAATATGGTTCTTAAATGTTACTACCTCTCTTTTCTTAAAAAATTATCGTTTAAAATTAATACACACAGATTAAAAAATATAATTAATACTTAACAAAAATATTATACTATCCTTATTAATTATCTCAATCAATTATTTCATTTCCAATATTTCTTATTCAATTCAACCAATCACTACTTGGATTATAGCATTGAATTGAATAAGAATCATTGGGAAGGGAAGAAAGCTTTAAATAGGAGAAAATTTTAAATAAGGATAAAGTAAAAAAAAAAATAGATAATGTGTATTGATAAACTCAAAACGACAATATTTTTGGAACAAAAATTACTTCCTAAAACGACAATCTTTTAAGAACGGAGGGAGTAATTTCCTCCTTTTCTGCAATCAGATTAGGTTAAATCATTTTCTGCCCATTGAACTGAATCTAAATTTACATTTTCATCACTGAATCTAATTTTTTTTCAGTCAACTAATTGAACTACAATTTGTTTATATAAGTTTGAAAAATCATCCAAAAATATTAAAAGTTAACAGAATATCTACATGACACCACGTTGAACGCTTATGTGAATTATTTTGAGTCCTTCTATGGGGACATGGAAATTGGACATTTTCAATTTTTTTTTTTTTTTTTGTTTTTGTTGTGGCTCTTAAAAAATGTATAGAATTTTTTCTAACTGGAATTTTTACAAAAAAAAATATTTTAGGTGTAATTTGGATACATATACAAGAACAGTGTTATACAGACTGTACAACACTGTTCTTGTATATGTATCCAAATTACACCAAAAATATTTTTTTTTGTAAAAATTTTAGTTGGAATAAATACTATACATTTTTTAGAAGTCACAACAAAAACCAAAAAAAGATAAAAATAAATAAATTGGAAATGTCTAATTTCTATGTCCAATTTTCATGTTTGCCAAGACTTATTGTTCTTTTATAGATTAAAACATGATATGACAGTGATGACATGTATTAAGAATTAAGAAAAAACTTATTTTTAACTACTTTATACATTTAAAAAATTACACTTTCATAAATTAAAGAACATACACAAAAACAAATTATACTTTAATTTTAAAAATGTAAACATAAATAAAATAAAAATGCAAAGTAAAATCCGTAGTGTTGTTAGAATGGTAAAGGGAAAAAAACCGTCATTGGCTTCAATCAAAACAAAAATGCAAGGCGGATCGGGTTTTTTTTTTTTTTTTTTTTTTTTTTTTTTTTTTTACGACTCCCAAATAATTTATAAGATTTATTAGAACTTAAATTTTTACAGAATTCAATAATTTGGGTGTCATTTGGATACAACTCTATTTTTTACATGTATCCAAATGACACCCAAATCACTGAATTCTGTAAAAATTCAAGTTCCAATAAATCTTATAAATTATTTGGGAGTGATAAAAAAAAAAATTGCCCGGTCGCTACCCCTGTCGCCCCAAAAGGATTGCAATCAGCTCATCTCTCTCAATCATTTGCTCCATCTTCAACCTCCAACCATCAATCTCCTATTACTCCCCTAACTTGATGATCATCTTGTAATTGAGATTATGAATATTTATTAATAAAAAGAATTATTGGTAAATTAGTTTGTGCAATTGTTATTGTTAACGCCAAGATTTCTCCACGCGCCTCAATCACTAAAAGCGCGTCCAATCCTGCATAGAAAACAAGTTAGCACCGGATCTCGACGATTTTGGGCCGCCGGGGATCGCTCCGGTGTGAGAATAAGTACAGGCCGAAAAAAGGTTAACAATGGAGGTGTGTGCTCTAGTGTCTGGTCAAGTAAAAATGTTCATGTACCTCCTTTTGGTCGTCATCTGTACTTTGTATTAGTCTCACCGCCTTATCATGCAACCACCGACCATGACATCACCTAATTGCATGCAGTTCCCCGTCAACTCAGTGTTTCCCACTAATTCCTCCACTAACTCCATATTAGGGCTAACCCTTATCAATTAAGATAATAGACTCAGACACTGCCACCTGTCCACCACAATACTGCTCCAACCCAATTAAATCACCATTTAAATAATAACCCAATACTCCAAAGGCCCAAATAAGACTAACCCAATAAGCCCAAATAATCATGGCCCAACATTGCCCCCCAGTCTTTTATCAAATAACATGTTTGATGAAAGAGTATAAGTAATTGGCCTAATTAACAGAAGAATCCGAACGGATCCAAGCAGAGCCCAATTAATAGAAAACCCAAAACCAGACATCAACCCATCCCTTTCATTATCAGACGACAACCCTTCAAATTCAAAATCGGAAACCAACTCTTCAATTCCAAGAATAGACGCCAGCTCTCCCCTTACCCGAAAGAGAAAACTTTCTTCAGACAGCCAACCATCATCTCCTCCATCCAAACAACCCATGCCCTCTCCGCTACGACCCTCTTCTTCCTGTGGCCCCATACCCGAAGCCACACGTTCACCCTCCTTATGGTCAGACCAGAATGAAGACTTTCCCATAGACCTCTACAATGCCTTCGTTCTCAACATGGACAACCATCGCTTCGGCAACAGCTCCATATCTGACCTGATTGAAAAGGGCATGACTCACCAAGCTAGAGTAAGTAATTTATTGCTTAACCATTTTTATTCTCCAATATCATCTTTGAAGATTTCTATTAACTCTGAATAACTGCAGGCAAATGGAATCTTCAGACGGCTTCACCAAAAATACAAAGAGATGGAAGCCGAAAAGAATGCTGCCCGAAGGCAAAATGCCATTTTGAAGTCTGCTCTAGGCGAGGGAGAAGAGTCTTCATGCAAATTCTCTCTTCACCACCGAATGCTTGAAAAGAGATCTCGCCAAACTGAAAGATCAGCTAACCACATCCGAAGCCTTCCAACAAACAACTGCCCAACAAAATCAAGAACTGCAACTGGCCAACGAACTACTAACACAAAACAACCGAGGCCTGACTAAAGCAATCACCGAGGCCAAAATCTTCGAAGAACAACATCTTGACCTTCGGGGCAAAGTCGAAAAAGAGCTTCGCGAACTTAAGGCTCTTGGCCCCCCACTCACCGAAGACCTCCGCAAACAAATACAAATCGAATACCGCAAATCACCCGAACTAACTAATGAAATAGTTCAAATGTATGCCGAAGGCTATGAAGCAGCCCGAAGCAAAGGCAAAACCAAATTATCCGCTATCGCTGTGAACCCATTGCTCCTTGATTCTTCTGACAACGAAGATGAGGAGTAATGCCGAAGACAACCCACCTTCACCTTAGCTTCATAAACTTGTAAAAATTTTAACAATATTGTAATCCCTTTTTTAATTTTTAATGAAATATGATTTTCACCTTTTTACTCCTTTTCAATTTAAATTATACTGTTATTTAAACAATATATAATCTGAACTCAATACTTCAAATAAAATCAGGTAATAATGTAAGGTAACACTTACTCATTACCGAAGAGTTTATGTACACCATCTTTAGGATGAACAGACCACCAAACCTTCAAAGAAAATTCAAGAGTTCACCTTGAAGCACCGAATATAACACCAAACTTCAATAAAAATATTTGTCCCGAAGAATTTGTAACATCATCCAATCTTATAACTAGCAACCTCGTTCTCTCCGAGAACAGAACAGGTTCAACCCAAAGATATTCTCTTCGCTGCTATAGATACGAAGGAATCCAACCTTATACCAAGCTGGCAACCTCGTTCTCTTCGAGAGCCGAACAGGTTTAACCCAAAGATATTCTCTTCGCTGCTATAGAGACGAAGGAATCCAACGTTATACCAAGCTGGTAACCTTGTTCTCTCCGAGAGCCGAACAGGTTTAACCCAAAGATATTCTCTTCGCTGCTATAAAGACGAAGGAATCCAACCTTATACCAAGCTGGCAACCTCGTTCTCTTCGAGAGCCGAACAGGTTTAACCCAAAGATATTCTCTTCGCTGCTATAGAGACGAAGATATCCAACCTTATACCAAGCTGGAAACCTCGTTCTCTCCGAGAGCCGAATAGGTTTAACCCAAAGATATTCTCTTCGCTGCTATAGAGACGAAGGAATACAACCTTATACCAAGCTGGCAACCTTGTTCTCTCCAGGAGCCGAACAGGTTTAACCCAAAGATATTCTCTTCGCTGCTATAGAGACGAAGGAATACAACCTTATACCAAGCTGGCAACCTTGTTCTCTCCAGGAGCCGAACAGGTTTAACCCAAAGATATTCTCTTCGCTGCTATAGAGATGAAAGAATCCAATCTTATACCAAGCTGGCAACCTCAATACAATCAGCAAACAAATCAGCATTGAAGAAAGAAGCTATTTTCATTGACAAGTGCTGGCATAATTACAGACTCCTGTACACTGATAATGATCCTACTGAAAATATTTTTGAAGCCTCCCGGCATGCCAAGTATTTTTTATCTCAGACCCATCTAACGCTCGTAACCGGTAAGTTCCTGGCTTCGGCATATCAACAACCTCATAAGGGCCTTCCGTTGTAGTTCTCGGTGTAGTTCTATAAGCCCATAACACACTGAGCAACTCCTCTGGCCATCTACCTTTTGCTTCATACAGCCTTTTCTTAATTCCATTCAGAAGTGTTCTGTTGGTTACTTCAACTTGACCATTAGACTGCGGATGAGCAACCGAAGTCTTTCTATGCTGAATCCCCAACTCCTTCAAGAATGCTTCAGACTTTGAGCTAACAAACTGACATCGATTATCCGAAACTACCACCATAGGAATGCCAAAATGGTACACCACCTGCTCCTTTAAAAACTTCAAGCATTCTTGCTCCGTGATTGACCGAAGTGGTTTAGCCTCCACCCACTTAGTCATATAATCAATCGCTACTATAACAAAATTGACTTGCCCTTTTGCCTTCGGCAATGGACGCAGTATATCCACCCCCCAAACAGTAAAAAGTATAGGAGACAGAACCGAGTATAACTCTTCGGGCGGCTGATGTGGGATCGGACTATTTAGCTGGCACTTCTGGCACTTCTTCCTTGGGGAGCTCTTCTTCTTTTGGTCAGTTCGACCGAAGCGAGAATCCACAAGGCGGTGTACCCTCTTCGAATTCTCCGGAGAATGACCACTTGAGCTGCTGCGGCTACTATCCTCTTCACTATACCGAGAATAATATTTAATGTGAGGTACCTTCTTTGAAGCTTCGGGAGTGCGTCCTCTTGATCTACTTCATCTTCTATCGTTACCGTCATCCTGAAGATCCTTAGGGTGGGATGCCCTCTTCGGACCTTCGGGAGAACGATGTCTCTCTTTACTCCGGACAGGAGAATGGCTCCGAAGCTTATTTTTTGAATACCTGGAATCTTCATCACCCCTTATTCGTCTACCCAAAAACCTACCTTGCTCTTCGGGTTAAGTATAACTGGATGCTCCACCTTCTATTTTAGCCGCAAAAACCATCTGTTTGGAAATCTCCTCTCTTTGCTGCAGAAGTACCTTCAAAGCCATATCATTCTCTTGTGCCATCTTAGCCAGAGTAGACACCTTGTCTGCCTGTCCTTCTCGGTATTGAGTTCTAGGCGGTGTGCCTTTTACCCTTTTCTGATCTTTAACAGGCCCTTTACTGGCAGTAGAGAATAACTTCCTTTTAGCATCACCATGATCTCTTGCATGCGATCTCTCCGGAGCATCCTGTGACCCAAGTCTGTCATGAATACTCTTTGAAGGACCAAACCTATCTTTTACAGAAACCCTCTGTTGAGAGGAACTTGTAGTTGTGGGCTGCCCTTCAGCTGTAACCGTCTTACTTTTCACCATAATCTTCGATGTAGGACGTTAAATAACTGTGATTGAAAAGCAGAATCACTAGAAAAAATCCCCTCTTTCTAGCGCCAATGTTAACGCCAAGATTTCCCCAAGTGCCTCAATCACTAAAAGTGCGTCCAATCTTGCACAGAAAATAAGTTAGCACCGGATCTCGACGATTTTGGGCCGCCGGGGATCGCTCCGGTGTGAAAATAAGTACAGGCCGAAAAAAGGTTAACAATGGAGGTGTGTGCTCTAGTGTTTGGTCAAGTAAAAATGTTCATGTACCTCCTTTTGGTCGTCCTCTGTACTTTGTACTAGTCTCACCGCCTTAGCATGCAACCACCGACCATAACATCACCTAATTGCATGCAGTCCCTGTCAACTCAGTGTTTCTCACTAATTCCTCCATTAACTCCATATTACGGCTAACCCTTATCAATTAAGGTAATATACTAAGAAATTGCCACCTGTCCACCACAATACTGCTCCAACCTAATTAAATCATCATTTAAATAATAACCCAATACTCCAAAGGCCCATAAAAGTTTGACCCAATAAGCCCAAATAATCATGGCCCAACAGTTATGAATAAATATGTATGTGTTATATATATATATATGATAGTAGTGTGCATACAAGCCAATCATGTATGATGATAAAGCACGTACTTTGTAAACAATCTTATTTATTTATTAATAAAATATTTATTTATTAAAGGCATTTAATTATCTACATGTTGCTGTTTTTATAATATGTAAATAACCCATAGTTTTAAGCAATGCTTTTAGAATCATGATGATGATCATGCTAATGAGATCTAAATTCTTAGAAAGTTTTAAAACTTAAATAGTTCCCAATCGTGGGATTACTAAAAAGGGGATTAGTAAATCCGGATAGATTGGTACATATGTTGCTTGCTCATTGGATGAGGATGATTGATCTCATGATCATTTGTGTGGAGACACTAAAGCAAGTATGTAGGTGCTTATTGGAGAATAAGTTCACTGAACGTGATTCGCTATGGAATACCTAATGGAGTTTTACTCGCATGTCAATAAGAATTCCTAATGTGATAGTAGTACAAGTGATCCTTGGACTTGAGATCATCATAGTATCTTGTATGTAACAAATTATACTTTGACTTATTCCTTCAAGACCTTTTAAGGCATATATAGGGTATGCTTGGGTATAATGAGTTACATATGGAGATAATGAATGATCAATAAAGAATCTACCACCTCTAGTAAAAGAGGAGATATGTCCTATGTGATTCGTTAAATGACAACCCAGGAATCCTTGGCCAAGGTGAAATGAAATTAGAAAGGAGTTTTTAATTTGCATTATTTGGAGTTGTGCATTTTCTAATCGAAATACATATAATTAAATAAAATAAGACTTGACAGTAAATCCATGTCTTATATTTAATTGGGACATTGTATGGTGGAAGGATTGAATTGTATTGTAACTATTAACTCACAGGTTCTTTTATGATTAATGTTGAAATCTATATTATCTAGAAAGTCGTTGATCGCTAGGGAGGCTTATCCCTATTGTAGAATAAATATTATTTATTTAAATAGATTATTAGTTTAATTTATTTATTTAAATAAGATTAAAATTATTTTAATTGATTTATTCACAACCGGTTTAATATGGAGAACCTAAAGGGTCACACCATAAAAGGAAGAATAATTATTTAAGTAAGATAATGGCATAATCGTAATAATGCATTAAGTATAATTAATTTAATCTATGGTGATAGAATAAATTAAATAGCTTAATGTTTATTATTTAATATTTTAGAAATATTAAATATAAATTAATAAGAGGAGTCTTATTAATATTATTACAATTATTATTATTTTAATTTCTAAAGGAGTTTAATAATTAATTTAATATTTAGTACTCTCATTTATTCCTAATAAGATTAGGAGACAAATTAATTAAATGAATTTAATTAATTATTCCCATGTGGTGGGAAGCCTAAATTAATTAAAGGAGTTTAATTAATTAAAAGAAATCCCATGTCTAATAGGATTAGAAGGGTTGACTAATATCTATATAAGAGGAGTCTTATAATAGATATTAGATGATGCAATTCTAATTGTTAGAGAGTACTCCTTTTCTATAGAGGATAGAAAACTAAGCCAACCACCCTCCTTCTTAATAATTCATCTTCCTTGGTGGATCACCTCTAGAGGCCAAACACTTGGGTGGCTAACGTTGATCAAAGGAAGAAATCTAATCCGGAAATTCAAGGAGATCACGAAGAACAAGGAGTTGAACTAGTACCTGTGGAAGCTTCGTTCTACAAGGGTATGATTCCATAACTTCTTATTTATCGTTTTAAATTAATAATTTGCATAAAGGATGATCCGGGTAATGGTTTTGTAGAAATTTTTTTAAACTCTGATATACCATGCTTCCGCTAATTTTTGCAATTTGATTGCGTCACGATTTCGTACAAACCCAACAGTGGCATCAGAGCCAAACTTTTATGCAATTATTAATTGTTTTGATTTCATATACATATGGGTATGTATTTAGAATAATTTATTGGGCATAATTTTATTGTATAAAATTATTTTTTTTATGAAAAAAAAAAACAGTTCGCGGAAATTATTTAATCGCTGTGATTTTTTTTTAGAGACTCACGAATTGCTATAAAAGGCATCCGCATATTAAAGTTAAAAAGGAAACCCACGGATTGTTAACATATTAACATAATATATATAATATGTTAATATGTATAGAACTTGGAAACTTGCAGGATTGATCACAAAAAAGTGACCCATCAGTTTTTAAAAAAAACTGGTATCATATATATATATAACGTGGGTAACCACGAATTGCTTCTGCAGGAAGTGAATAATGAAAGTTTTTTCAAAAAGTGATCTAATAAGAATTATATATCATAAATATATATATAAACGATATATTATATATTTATATATAATATTTCTAAATAATTTTATAATTAAAATAAAGAGTTTATTTTAATCTTGAAATTGGATTTCATGCAATTTAAAATTGCCCATTAAATGATACTCATATATATATGGAATGTTTTAATTCATGAGATGAATATTTATATATTAATATATATGTGATATATATGATAATAAATGGGGATTGATTATGGACTATTTGACCAATGTGATTGGATTTTATTTTTAATTGAATGCTTGAATGGATGAGTTTTATTAAATGGGGTCTGCGTACCTCGTCTTCTCTAATTTATTCTTGATGTAAATTCTATCTCCCTCCTATGTACTTTCCCTTGACTGCTGATCAAGGTTTCTATTTAAATTTAAAATAGTTTATGTAATAGGATTAGTTAGAATTATCTTGAAGGAATTGGAGACCAATGAGCAAGGAGCGCGTGAAGACCCGTTTGTATGGAGCCCGGGTCTAAATGTAATAGTTACGTTTAAATTTAAATTCTTGCACTCCTAGGTTTGACCTTTTGGTTCACTTGGTGGCTCTAGTGAACCAAACTAGAATAAAAGTCCATAATCAATCCGGGTAGAATATAGTATTCTATATTGCATGCTAAATATTATATATATTATATTTTATGCAAACATGCTTCGCATGTTTAATAAAATGACGCGTATTTTATATATATATGTGCATGCGCGCTAAACAAGATGAGACAAATAATAACAAACCCCTCAAAGAAACAAGATTAAGTCTGAAGCGTTCAGTGATATTTGGAATATCGAACGTCGCCTTCTAGCATGATAAATTAATAGAGTATTAAACATTTAATATGAGCTTGTTGTGCTATCCACAAGGCGAGTATTGCGTATTTAAGATATTAATTAATCACATTTGATGCTTATCAAGAAAATTGAACAATCTAGTCTTGTTTTGCTATCCACAAGGACGAACATTTTTCTTTTTTGAATTTATGGAAGTGCTAGGCTGGACTTAACTTAAATCATTTTAGTTCGGATGTGCACACACTTGACCATTATGATTTAAGAGACAAAATAAAAGAAATTACATGGTGATGTAATTGACAAGAGTTGTCTACCTATTTATTTGTATATCGCTTGTTGTGCTATCCACAAGGTTATATACATTTGAAATGGGATCCTTATTCTCACTAGCAAATCTTTAATTAGATGTTGCCGAACTATATAAGTGAGGGTAAAATAGTTTGATGAAAATAGTGGGAGATACCAATTTAAAATAAAGACCTAAATTTATTTTGGTATGCAAAGTTAATAAAATGAATGTTTGCTAAAATGTTGTTTTCTTTCACATGCAGAATTTTAAAAATGTCTAAATCACTAATCTCACTACGTAGCATACTTGATGCAAACAAGCTTACCGGGCCGAATTATGAGGACTGGCTAAGAAATCTGAGAATTGTTCTCACTGCTGAAAAGATTTCTTATGTCCTAAATTCAACTGTCCCTGAATCTGTTTCGGAAACAGCCTCTGAGGAAGAGATTGCCACTTTCAATAAGTGGCAAGATGATGCATCTGTGGCTCAATGCATCATGCTCGCATCCATGAATAACGAGCTTCAGCGTCAGCACGTAAACATGGATGCTCCTGCTATGCTGCTTCACCTCAAGGAGTTGTATGGTGAACAGAGTAGGACTGCTAGATATGAGATATCTAAGGAGCTCTTCCGATCTCGGATGACCGAGGGTACTGCCGTCGAGACTCATGTCCTAAAGGTGATCAATTTGATTGAACGCCTTGGACAGCTGGGGTTCGTCATGGATGGGGAGCTGAGTCAAGACTTGGTCTTGCAGTCACTCCCTGAGACCTTCTCGCAGTTTGTGGTTAATTTTCACATGAATAAGCTAGATGTCAGCTTGCCTGAGCTGCTTAACATGCTGAAAACTGCAGAAGGTCACTTCCCATCCAAGAAGAACCATATCTTGATGGTGGATTCTTCCAATAAAAGGAAGAGGCCCAAGGTATCTTCTGAAAAGAAGAAATCTAAGAAGGCTAAGGGAAAGGGAAAAGAAAAGGAACAAAAGAAATCTGAACCAGCTAAAGGAATGTGCTTTCATTGCAACAAGCCGGGACATTGGAAAAGGAACTGCAAGAAGTATCTAGCAGAGAAGAAACTTGGAGAAGTTTCGACTTCCAATCAAGGTTTGTTTATGATTGAAATTAATTTTTCTGAAATTCATAATTCTACTTGGGTATTGGATACCGGCTGTGGTTCTCACATATGTAATACTGTGCAGGGACTGGTCAGAAGTAGAAAGCTGAACAATGATGAGGTGATCCTACGAGTAGGGAATGGAGCAAAGGTTGCTGCATTAGCTGTAGGAACTTATTATTTAGCAATGCCTTCGGGCAAGTCCATTTATCTTAATAATTGTTATTATGTTCCGAATATTATTAAAAACATTATTTCAATTTCTGTATTGGATATGGAAGGATTTAACGTTGTTATAAAGAACAATAGTTGTTCTATTTATAAATACGATATTTTATATGGTATTGGAAATTTGCGAAATGGACTTTATACACTTGACTTACAAGAAAATATATTTCAAATAGAACAAACTAAGAAAAGGAAAAGAGATGATATTAATTATACCTACATGTGGCACTGTAGACTCGGTCATATCAATGAAACAAGATTATCCAAGTTGCATAAAGATGGGCTCCTCGAGCTATCCGATTATGAATCATATCCAACTTGTGAATCTTATCTCATGGGTAAAATGACTAAATCTCCTTTTAGTGGAAGAGGAGAAAGAGTTACAGAGTTGTTGGCATTAATTCACACAGACGTTTGTGGGCCTATGACAACAAGTGCACGGGGTGGGTATTCTTATTTTATTACTTTCACTGATGATCACTCAAGATTTGGATATGTGTATTTAATGAAATACAAGTCAGAATCATTTGAAAAGTTCAAAGAGTTCAGAAGTGAAGTAGAGAAACAAACGGGCAAGAGTATAAAGATACTTCGATCAGATCGAGGCGGAGAATACTTAAGCGGTGAGTTTCTCAATTGTCTCAAAGAAAATGGTATAATCTCACAATGGACTCCTCCAGGTACACCACAGTTAAATGGAGTATCTGAAAGGAGAAATCGAACACTGTTAGACATGGTTCGATCCATGATGAGTTTTACCGACCTTCCAATTTCCTTCTGGGGATATGCCCTAGAAACGGCTGCATACCTACTTAACAAGGTACCTACCAAATCCGCCCCAAAGACTCCATATGAGATGTGGAAGGGGAGGAAACCAAATCTTAAACATGTTAAGACTTGGGGTTGTCCAGCTTATGTCAAAAAGTTTGAACATGATAAGCTACAGACTAAATCCGAAAAGTGTAGATTTGTGGGATACCCTAAAGAAACTGTAGGGTATTATTTCTATCATCCAACTGATCAAAAGGTGTTTGTTGCGAAACATGCTGCCTTCTTGGAAAAGGAGTTTATCCATGAAGGGGTCAGTGGGAGTAAGATATATCTTGAAGAAGTTCAAGAACCACAAATTATCACGGATCAAAGTCAGGTACCTGACCAAGTAGAAGAACCTACTATACCACACCCTGTTCGTAAATCTGGGAGAGTACCGAAGATACCTGAGAGGTATGGATTCGTTATAGAGGATGACGATGAGGTACACATCATGAATGATGATGATCCATTGAATTACGAACAGACTATGAGTAATAAAGACTCAGGGAAATGGCTTGAAGCCATGAAATCCGAAATGGACTCCATGTATGAAAACAAAGTATGGACTTTGGTTTCACCACCTGAAGGCATTAAGCCTATTGGGTGTAAATGGGTCTTTAAAAGAAAGACTGGAGCGGACGACAAGGTAGAGACCTATAAGGCCCGACTGGTTGCAAAAGGTTTCAAACAAAGACAAGGAGTTGACTATGATGAAACCTTTTCACCAGTAGCTATGCTCAAGTCCATTCAGATTTTTCTTGCGATTGCAGCTTATAACAACTATGAGATCTGGCAGATGGACGTGAAAACGGCCTTCCTCAATGGAAAACTTGAGGAGGATGTGTATATGACACAGCCAAAGGGATTTGTTTCAAAGGTTGGAATAAATCAAGTCTGTAAGCTGCAACGATCTATTTATGGATTGAAGCAAGCTTCTCGTAGATGGAACATTCGTTTTGATGAGACAATCAAAGAGTTTGATTTTATCAAAAATGACGATGAACCATGTGTGTACAAGAAGGTTAGTGGGAGCGCAATTTCATTCCTTGTATTATATGTTGATGATATATTACTGATAGGGAATGACATTCCTATGCTACAATCGATTAAAATCTGGTTATCTAAACACTTCTCCATGAAGGACTTGGGAGAAGCATCCTATATTTTGGGGATAAAGATCTATAGAGATAGATCTAAAAGGATGCTTGGTTTATCCCAAGAAACGTACATTGATGCAATGCTAAAGAGATTTAGCATGGAAGATTCCAAAAGAGGTCTCATGCGGATAAGCCATGGAATACATCTCTCCAAGAAACAGGCCCCAAAGACACCTGAGGAGAGAGACCATATGAGTAAGATCCCTTATGCTTCTGCAATAGGATCTATCATGTACGGTATGATATGTACTAGACCGGATGTTGCTCATTCACTTAGTGTAACGAGCAGATACCAGTCGAATCCAGGAGAAGAGCACTGGAAGGCAGTGAAGAATATCCTAAAATACTTGAGAAGGACTAAGGATATTTTTCTTGTCTACGGTGGGTCTGAATTAAAACTCGAGGGCTTCACAGACTCAAGTTTTCAAACGGACCAAGATGACAGTAAATCTGTTTCGGGGTATATTTTTACCTTGAACGGAGGCGCAGTGAGTTGGAAGAGTTCCAAGCAGCAAACAGTTGCTGATTCAGTGACAGAGGCAGAGTATATAGCTGCAAGTGAAGCTGCAAAGGAAGCTGTTTGGATGAAGAAGTTCATAACTGAACTTGGTGTGGTTCCTAGCATTGGAGAAGCAGTTCCCGTTTACTGTGACAACACCGGAGCAGTTGCACAGGCTAAGGAACCGAGGTCTCATCAGAAATCTAAACACGTGTTGCGGCGATTTCACTTGATCAGGGAGATCATTGAAAGAGGAGACGTCACCTTGGAGCGTGTAGACTCTCAAGACAACATTGCAGATCCATTTACTAAAGCTTTAACACAACAGCAGTTTGATCGTCACTTAGAGAAGATGGGTATGAGATACCATGGCGATTGGCTTTAGTGCAAGTGGGAGATTGATAGTAGTGTGCATACAAGCCAATCATGTATGATGATAAAGCACGCACTTTGTAAACAATCTTATTTATTTATTAATAAAATATTCATTTATTAAAGGCATTTAATTATCTACATGTTGCTGTTTTTATAATATGTAAATAACCCATAGTTTTAAGCAATGCTTTTAGAATCATGATGATGATCATGCTAATGAGATCTAAATTCTTAGAAAGTTTTAAAACTTAAATAGTTCCCAATCGTGGGATTACTAAAAAGGGGATTAGTAAATCCGGATAGATTGGTACATATGTTGCTTGCTCATTGGATGAGGATGATTGATCTCATGATCATTTGTGTGGAGACACTAAAGCAAGTATGTAGGTGCTTATTGGAGAATAAGTTCACTGAACGTGATTCGCTATGGAATACCTAATGGAGTTTTACTCGCATGTCAATAAGAATTCCTAATGTGATAGTAGTACAAGTGATCCTTGGACTTGAGATCATCATAGTATCTTGTATGTAACAAATTATACTTTGACTTATTCCTTAAGACCTTTTAAGGCATATATAGGGTATGCTTGGGTATAATGAGTTACATATGGAGATAATGAATGATCAATAAAGAATCTACCACCTCTAGTAAAAGAGGAGATATGTCCTATGTGATTCGTTAAATGACAACCCAGGAATCCTTGGCCAAGGTGAAATGAAATTAGAAAGGAGTTTTTAATTTGCATTATTTGGAGTTGTGCATTTTCTAATCGAAATACATATAATTAAATAAAATAAGACTTGACAGTAAATCCATGTCTTATATTTAATTGGGACATTGTATGGTGGAAGGATTGAATTGTATTGTAACTATTAACTCACAGGTTCTTTTATGATTAATGTTGAAATCTATATTATCTAGAAAGTCGTTGATCGCTAGGGAGGCTTATCCCTATTGTAGAATAAATATTATTTATTTAAATAGATTATTAGTTTAATTTATTTATTTAAATAAGATTAAAATTGTTTTAATTGATTTATTCACAACCGGTTTAATATGGAGAACCTAAAGGGTCACACCATAAAAGGAAGAATAATTATTTAAGAAGATAATGGCATAATCGTAATAATGCATTAAGTATAATTAATTTAATCTATGGTGATAGAATAAATTAAATAGCTTAATGTTTATTATTTAATATTTTAGAAATATTAAATATAAATTAATAAGAGGAGTCTTATTAATATTATTACAATTATTATTATTTTAATTTCTAAAGGAGTTTAATAATTAATTTAATATTTAGTACTCTCATTTATTCCTAATAAGATTAGGAGACAAATTAATTAAATGAATTTAATTAATTATTCCCATGTGGTGGGAAGCCTAAATTAATTAAAGGAGTTTAATTAATTAAAAGAAATCCCATGTCTAATAGGATTAGAAGGGTTGACTAATATCTATATAAGAGGAGTCTTATAATAGATATTAGATGATGCAATTCTAATTGTTAGAGAGTACTCATTTTCTATAGAGGATAGAAAACTAAGCCAACCACCCTCCTTCTTAATAATTCATCTTCCTTGGTGGATCACCTCTAGAGGCCAAACACTTGGGTGGCTAACGTTGATCAAAGGAAGGAATCTAATCCGGAAATTCAAGGAGATCACGAAGAACAAGGAGTTGAACTAGTACCTGTGGAAGCTTCGTTCTACAAGGGTATGATTCCATAACTTCTTATTTATCGTTTTAAATTAATAATTTGCATAAAGGATGATCCGGGTAATGGTTTTGTAGAAATTTTTTAAACTATGATATACCATGCTTCCGCTAATTTTTGCAATTTGATTGCGTCACGATTTCGTACAAACCCAACAATATATATATATATATATATATATATATATATAATTGCCAATTAAGTGATGAGAGCTTCCTAGCCAATTAGGACTACTTAAATTATAATTGGTGGAAAAAAAGGAAAGCTATGAGACAAGAATAAATCAAGTTGATTAATAAGAGAATTGAAGCTTAAGATTATTAACTAATCAAGGTTGGAATAATGGCTTTGTATAGCATAATAAAAAGGGTAAATCAAGTAAGCAATTAATTTAATTGACTAGCACAAATGTTAATCCAATTGGGAGAGTTCAAGAGAGATATTGGGAGGCCCAAATCTAAGCCCAATTCAAGCCCTAACAATCCTTGAAATAAGCCCAATGGAAGCCCAAAGCCAAGCCAAGTCAAAGTCCAAGCAAGTTGTCAAAGTGTTGGGAGATTTTATAAAGCAAGTATGCTACAAATGAAAAAAGAAAAGAAAAGAGAGGGAACATATCCGGTCACCAAGTGGCAAAAAGGGGCTAAGTAGGGGACAAGAGTCAAGCTAGGTTTTTAGGAGGCAACCTCTTTATAGCCTCTTTGAAAACTTCCTTAAAACGGGGATCTAGTTCCCTTATTTTGTCTAGCTTAATCATGTTTAGATTAATTGATTGGTTGTTTAGTGTTAAGCATGTAGGACCAGTGTGGGAAGATAATTAAGATGAGGGAGTTGACTATAAGTGGAGACCAAGGATAGGGGAGCTTCTAGCAATCTTTCCATTTGGTCTATAAATAGCAAAGAATAAGAATGCTTGCAAGAGTTAAATCATTTTTAAGAGAAGTAAAGAGTTAGAAAACTAGAAAGTTTTAGAGGAAGAGAGAGAGAGAGAGAGAGAGAGAGAGAGGAGCCCAACGATTTGGAAGAGGAAGAAAGGAACAAGAAGGGCTAGCAAGAAGTCATCAACCTAGAAAGAAGAAGAGTATTGAAGGCTTAAAAGTTCTCTAACCCTAAAATTAGTTAGATTATTTGATAAATTATGTTCTTAGTAGTTTGTTCTTGCATGTTTGTTGTGGGAGGATTGTTGTGATGAGGATCATGGTGGATCCTAAGGTGTAAGGGTTGTTATGATGGAGTTATTTGCTTGTTGTATGCTAATATGCTTGATAAACCAAGAAATGATGAAAAGTTCATGAAATGGAAATGAAAGTTAGAAAACTGTAAAACCTAAAAGCAGAAGCTGAAATTTGAACAACCATATCTCTCATTTTATTTTGAATTTTTGAGTGTGGCCAACTTCCAAAGATAGATATATGAGTCCTATAAACATTCTCACAATAATTTCAAAAAAATTACTTGTAGATTATTTATAGTGATTTTTCTACCAAAACAGGACACAGTTGGAAAAACTGTCGAAACTATTTGTCCTAAATTTCCGTGGACAGTTTCTTCTACTTAGAAAGTGAGAAAAAGTAAGCCCTTTTGGGACATGAAATTATATGGTATAACAAACCTCCTGTCTGAAGATGATTGAATTTTGACTTTGGATGAGGGAGTTATGGCTAATCAAAAATTAAGGTTTAAAACACGAAAACTGTTATAACTTGAGTTCTATAACTCTGATAGCCATGAAATTTTAACTGAAAGGATACTTTCATATGATTTTGAAACTGACTAAATTTGGTGATTTTTGAAATTAAGTACGATATATCAAAATTGGATAAGTTACAAACCGAAATGACCATTTTAAAAATACTTAATAAAGCTGAAAAATTATAATAAAATTATTTTTACGTGTGGAATGTTTCTGAGTATATGGGACCAGAAGAGAAAAAAATAATAATAAAATGGTTAAGGAGGCTTAATGAAGAAAGTAGAGTTACAAGGAGGTAAAATAATTAAATACCGTAAAGTCAGTAACTATCGACTAGAATATGTCGGCATGTGATGTACGAGTCTAAGTAAAGGTTAAAAGCCTATTTTTATGAAATTATTATAAAAATAATGTGCGTGGATGCTTTACATTTGAATTAATTAGAAAGAAAAATTATCTGATTATGTTACGGTAATTATCGACGATGTGTATTAAAAGGGTAACGATTAACGTAATTAGACAAATCCTTATGGATGTTGTAGGTAAACATTTGGAAGGGTTTAGTAGCATAACCAAGGTGGAACTACATAAGCCAGACAAGTTCTAAACTTACTCAAACCTATATACTTGTGTAAGTTGTTCAAGTCATGCTAGTTTCTTAATCGATTTGCATGCATGTATTCGCATTATGTGCCATTGGAAAAGACTCGTTCTATCATTGAATTATTTTGATTTATTAAGGTTCTACCACTACAAGAAAAAGCCTTAATTTTGACGGAATATTCTCTCGGAAATAAGCCTATTCTTTTGGACATAGCTTATAGTCCGTCGGAAGTTCGGTCATATATAAACGCGTCGGAGATAAGTTCTGTCGCAAATTTCGTCGAAATTCTCTAATATCTGACTGAATTATCGCCGACGGAATTTTGTCGGGCCTAAGTTACTTTCGATGGAACAAATACGATGAAATAACTTCGTCGAGTATAAGAGATATTTATTTCTGACGGATAATTTCCTTGAAAATGACTTATCTTCGACGAAAAATTAAATTAAATGAATCACTATTAAAAACCAAGTTCGACGGAAAATTCTCTCGGAAATAAGATATTGCCAACGAAAAAATAAATTTTGAAAATAATTTTTAGAATTTGTCTGAACATTAAATCCGACGGAATATCCGTCGGAAATACCTAATTCCGTCGAAAATAACCTTTTTTTTAAATAAATATTTTAAAATTGCAATTTCCAGGTATTCAAACCCATTAATGTACCTATAACCTGTTTTATCCCAATACAGACAGACAGTAATATATTTCACATTCAAATATTCAATATAGCGCTAAAAACCTGTATCATCACATCAACAACAACATAATCTACTAACTGATCATCATCAACATCACTAAGCTAGCAATTACAAATATAAGCTAATGTTCCATAAATGATAAATAATATAATTTACAAAACTTATACAGACGCAACTAGACTATAATATGTACAAATGTTCTACAATTTAATGAATAACATGAATACTAATGAACTATAAACTAGTAGTCATATCATCATCGAGCGGAGGTGGACGACGCTGCTCCAGTGTATGAAAATCGGCGTCGTCCTCCTGGTCGCCATCGCCAGTTCGCTTGCCATCACCAACCTGTTGATAGAATTATAAATAAAAATCATTAGTCCGTATATATGTGAGAATTAAAAAGATAGCCTTAATTAAAAATAACATAAACATGCAGAATACCCGAGTAGGCGGGGGCTGACGAAAAGCCTCCTCAAGGAGGGTAATCACCATTTAGAACATCTCGCCACTGAACGCGTCGAACTGCTCTTGCGATAAATCTGTACTCTCTGCGGAGTCCCCTACTATAACCTCCTGAGCAAGCTAGTGAAGACGAGAACTGCTTGGCAACTGCTGACGAAGAAAGACCGGATCGGTATAAAACCTATCCGACACAGCCGCTATCTGCCTCTAGAATAATTCGTCATCCAAGCCAGCGCCCGTATGAGATGGTCCGACATGTGCTCTCGGATGCTGGCGCTGGCTAGAGCCTACAAAAATATTTTTTCATTACTAATAACAATTTATATAATGTGATAAATTATGATAATTTCGTGAAACATAAAAAATATTATTACCTCTACGTAGTGTATATGCGGGTATCCTTGGCAAACCCAACACTCAATACCTTCCGGTACTACTAGTAGGGTGATCATGAGACGCGACCCATAATCTTAGCTCCTTATCCTGAGATAATACAATATTGGGAAGGGAGGTGGTGGTATCTAATAGCTCAGAACCCCTCCTAATGACCTCCAACTCAACTATACGCTGGTCCCGAAGCTTGTGAAATCGGTCTTGTAGTTTATTTTGTATATGTGAGTTAATTATATCATTTTATTAATGATTGAATATTAATAAAAGCTACATAGTAAGATGAGTTTTACCCGTATAGCTAATGCTGCCTGAGACGAAGCACGCTCGTTCTTAGGCGTGTGGGCTCTATCCCAAATCTCTAACATGGTTAGATCTCGGCCCAAGGTTCTCCCCAAGGCCTAATAAAGACATTCATAAAATAGGTATTAAGTATTTGTGTGAGAACTTGATAACTAAACAACTAAATACAACGCACTTACTGTCTTCGCCACCTCGAACGATTGTGAACCAGTGGTGTGTACTATGCGGAGCTGGCCACGGTTCTTCTTTGTCTGTTCAGACTTCTTTTTGAAGTCATCAACATCCCAATGCGCACACATAGCCTGCCAGGCTAAATCGGAGACTATGCAAGGAAGGTGATCTTTGATGGTGGTCCCGGGCTGGTCTTCAACTGCCCGGGCTACCCGCTGTTGCATCTCATACAGCCAGTCGGAGTAATTCTTAGCAACATGTGAAATAATCACATCGTCGCCAACTGTCTGAGGGATACTCGGGTCATATCTATAATAAATCTATAACAAAAGTTTAAAAGTTAGGAACAATTAATTTCGTCAAACTTAACAACTATGTACTAATATAATATGATTAACTTACATGAAAATCCCGCAAGATAGTTTGCATAAAAGTGGCATCATACCGCGCGTACTGGCTGTAGAGCATGCACCCAGTCGGGAGGTGCGTCAAACAGATAGCGTGTAAGGTGTGCTTAGCTACCGGGTCTAGTATACTATAGTAAAAATAGAATAATATGTGTTACGTTAATTGTGTTTTGTAATAAATGACAGAAATATTAAATTATTATTGCAACAATGTATTAACACTTACTGTCCAGAATTGACATCCACCGGTACCGTAAGTGAAGCTGCCGGCGGACGATCAAAGATACCGAGGTTAGTCTGTCAGTGTCGTCGACGAGGTGCATCTATAATAATTAAAAAATTTGGGTCAATAAACATAAACTAATGCAACTTGAGATATATTTAAATCTTAGTTCAGACAACTTATTAGCTCCTGAAGACGAGCCTCCATCATGGCTAGTGTCTCCTGATCCGGATCACCCACCACTACGGCGACCTCCACCGCTATGTCTAGCCATAAATATGCTACTACAATTACCAAATTGGTAGATTATGAATATGTATATATTAACATTGTGGTATTTACTAATATGAAATTATTTTAGATTACGTACGTCATCAAACTCGTCAGATTCAACGTGTATATCATTCTCGGATTCGGTATCTTCCTCATCCTCAGTTTCGAGATCAGTTTTGTAGTCGTTATCATCCTCAACGACTACATAATCATTCACGACAACGTTTTCCTCGACATCCTCATCGTCAGGTACGTCAATGACATCAGTTGTCATCACATCTTCAACATTTAACACTACTTGCCTGGGATTGCTAACATCTTCTTGCAGCGCCTCATCCATCCCAAATATATTATCAGCATCAAATGCATGTGTTTTAGTTGTGACTACTATATACCAAGGGCTTCGACTATTTACGACATTAGGAGCGTAATATAATTGAGTCGCTTAACTGGCTAACACGAACACTTCATCAGATTTTAATACCGACTTGATATCTACAGTTGTGATTCTATTACGATCAACTTTAACACTTTTTTTAGTATCAAACCAGTTACACTTAAATGTAACTGCCTTTTTACCCCCATGATAATTGAGCACAACCACATCCTGTAAACGACCATAATAATTGGACTCAAAATCTTGGTAACAACCTCCCAACACTACAACCCCAGAATTGACTGATGTGAGTTTATTCAAGTCATCGACCCTAAATCTGTACCCATTCACAATGCAGCCGGGAAAAGAACTAACAACTTTGTAAGGTCCTCAGATGACATTTATAAAATGCTCAGAAATGTTCTCTTCTTTAACCCTTTTCTTAAACCACTGTTGGAAATTAGCATTAGTGAATGCTTCCAACTCTGCTGTAGTAAAAGCTGGGTTAGAAGCATACGCTTCCTCTTCGAAGGAACTGAGAAAATAGTAAAATGACTTTAATATATAGATGACTACACTTATAAATTACGCTAAATGCGACAAATAATTAATCATACCTGATGTATGATGATACTTCGGGCATATTTAGAAGCATGTATGTAGATACAATCTTCAAATCTTTGTCGCTTAAGTAAGTCATCGTCTCATGGCCAAATGGCTTATCCGGATATGTGAATACAACTAACTCATCATCAACATGAGACGATGGACCAACGACCTCATTCCTACTTATACGGTTGTGCTTCGTTGAGACAATATCATCAAAATACAATGTACAGAAGTTGACAAGCTCTTCCTTCGTATAACGTTTAGCAATAGAACCCTCTACATAATCTTTAGTGATTGAGCTAGATGAACCCTCTACATCTACCTCAATGAGCTAGATGAATTTCGCTTGCAAGCATACAAGAATTCAAAGTTGTACAAAGAAAAGGTTAAGAAATGGCACGATCAGAAATTAATGGATAGAAATTTTGAACCAGGCCAGTCAGTGTTATTATTCAACTCTCGGTAAAATCTTTCTAGGAAAACTAAAATCTAGGTGGTCGAGGCCATTTACCATCAAGATTGTGTTTCCACACGGTGCCATTGAAGTGTACAACCAGGATTTGTCTGAAACATTCAAAGTTAATGGCCAACGCTTAAAGCATTACTGGGGAGGTGACGTCGATCGTCAGGCGACCTCGGTCGACCTTACCGAGCCAATTTGACACAGGGAGTAGTCAGGCTGAACGACTTAAAATCAAGCGCTCGATGGGAGGCAACCCATCCTTTACGTTTATTTGTAGTATATCTATATATATTAGTTGTAATCATGTATAGTAAGTACTAAATTTTTCTTTATAATGCATGTTCTAACAGTTAAAATGGTATCCGCTGCAGTTATAGGCAAGTGTAGAGACGAATCAAGCAAATCTTCATGGGAAAAACTTCAATGCAATAAAGGGAGCTCATTCAAGTTCAAAGCCAGCAGCAAAACACAAAAAAATTGTAGAATAGAAAATTTCAGAGGCCCGCCCCGGTGGGCTAGATTGTGCACAAAAGACCCGCCCCCGCGGGATATCTATGCATAAGCCCCGCCCCTACGGGCTTCCTAGGCCAATTATACTAGCCCCAGCGGGGGGGGGGGGGGGAGGGGTCGACAATTTTGTTTTTTAAAAAACACATATAGCACTCAAATTGAAGTATATCACAACACAACCTCAAACCCTTACCTGCCAAAATAAGCTATCCAAAGACATATGAACCAAACCACCTTCAAGTTAACATCCATATGCAATTGGGATTCCAAGCACACATCACTCAATTAACTGGGAACAACAAATCAACCTACAATCCTCATACAAGAGAATTCACACCAACAAGAACAATCCTTTGATTGACAAGGGGTTCACAATCAAGTGGTGCAATTGGAGCAACTTTGAAAATCAAAGTAATTGGTAAGCCTATGCAAGTAAGAACTTTGATTGTTTATAATAGATAATTAGTTGACTAGGGTAATCAAGTGGCCAAAGAAAAAAAAATTGGGATATTGGTTGTTAGGGTTCTGAATAGCTAGTCAAAAATTGTTGTAATTGAGATTCTTTCCGCTTGAATTGGTTGTTTGAGATATAGTGGGGAAAGAATAGTAAGCCAACATCATCAACTGCAAGCTCCATTGACAGTGCACACCACCTGTTCGATAAAAAGCCACAACCAACATTCTTAACGAAATAGTTAATTTTAAGCAAGTGAGACATCATGCCACCGCGAGCACCAAAGAGACAGAAGGGTGAGGGCTCGTCCACCCCCGCGAGACCTTATGATCGGAAGAAACTCAGGAGTGAGATTGCCGCCGACAGATTTGACAACTTGGCGGGAAAGAAGCTAACCCCCGAGCGTGGCCTCCGGCCCGATGTGTTGGATGGTGATATATCGACACAGATTATAGAGCAGAGCTGGGAAACTTTCACGGATCAGCCTGACGCGGTAGTGGTAGCCATTGTGAAGGAATTTTATGCCAACGCCAAAGACATAACTCCTTTCAAAGCACTTCTCGCTCGACGAAGTTCATGTTCAGTTCCCAGTTCAGATCTCTTCTGTAGCAGTTGGACGAATAACGCAGGGTGGAGGACAAGAACAAAGAGCGGCTGAAGGTGAGACAAATCCACATGTTCGACACTCAGAACAATTTCAACGCTGCTGTCGCTAAGGCATTTGCGCTACTCAACACATCCGCCGACCCATTTTAGTTCCCAACTCCGCAGCCACTTCCCGGCTATCCACCTTCAGATTCTGATGTGGAGGTGGTTGAGTCGAATACATGAGTTGTCAGGGAAGTCCTCTAAGCTTAATTTCATTTATTATCACAATGAGGACATTGCGATAGTTAAGTTTGGGGGTTTGTATACTATTTATCATAATATTGTTAGAACATTGCATGTAGTTAGGTTTGCATAGTAGTTAGAACATTTCATGTTAGTGTAGCTTATTTCTATGTTTTAGTAGTTTATTTAAGTGTTTTTATGCTTATAAAAAAATGAAAAATATTATAAAAACACAAAAAGAGTCGTTAGTTAGGATTGCATGAGTCGAGTATGTTAGTATGAATGAAGTAACCGTAGCCAGTGATGGGTTTGGACTTACATAGAACTTGAACAATAATGATAACTAGGACATAGATGTAATTTCAGACCTTTACATGAATCGTTTCCTGTTTGACACTATTGTACCAGTTAGCACGTTAGGATGACCATGTAGCCCAACTTGGGTCAAATAGTGGCATAATTGATGTCTTGATAGAAAGTGAATTTTAATGACAGAAATTCAGTGAACTGGTAGTAATGACTAAGATTAGGCAGAAACCTAAGTTTGGGGGAAAATATGGGAGCTATCTAAGAAAAGAAAAGAAAATAAAAAAAAGAAGAAGAGAAAATATGAAAAAAAGAAAAAAGAAACTTGTGAATAAACACCGTGACTCGTTAGTTTCCTGGCCTTTGATACTAGAGTAAGTACGCCCTAGGGGATGTTTTTACACCCAACGTCCTAAAGCCATTTGATTTGGGAGTTGTTGGTCGAAAGCTCGTTACACGGGTATCATTGAAAAGCCTAAGGAAACTAGACATTGCACAGTCATGAGTAGAGTAGAAGTACGGGAAAATGAGCAAAATGCCCCTGTAAATGAATAAAGATAGAAAGTCTCCCCTATTGACGTCCGACTTGGTTAATGTTGAGTCGTGGTTGCATTATCTTGTTTACACGATTTCTTGAGTTAAAGCTGTATTTTCTTTCTAAGATGCGCATTATGTGATATATTTGAACTGTAGTTGGTCACATTGTTGTCAAGCACACACACACCGCATTGGTGTTAACAGGTATTGATTCATAGATTGGTTGGAACTGCGGATATATCTATGGTGGATGTGTTGTTTATATCTGTTGTGATTTCTCTGAGGTAATATTGGTTAGCTTTGTATTATCTGACAGTTGCATTCATATACATTGTAGTTATTTGCACGTGCATGGTTTTGCTTGAGGACAAGCAAAGTCTCAAGTTTTGGGGTATTTGATGAGTTGGTTTTATACCTACGAATTGATGTCCTTTATAGCTTGATTCTTGGCTACTTTAAGTAGTTTTAGTATCATTTTACTCTGGTTTTGATTCGATGATTGCAGGAAGCAGATTGGACGGAAACTGGGGCTTAAAGGAAGAATTTCAGCCTTTTATGGAAAAGTGACACCCGCTGAGGCGGGCCATTATAGAGTAAAACCACCCGCCGGGGCGGGGGTGCAGAAAAGGCTCAACATAAACTGGATGCCCGCTGGGGCCGGTGTACTTAAGGTAAAAACCCCAGCTGGGGCGGGGGTACGACAGCAAAGAAGGTAGTTTCCTTGTGCAATTGCAAATTTACAGAATCAAAGATGGCTAGTTGGCGTGGGAATAGGAGAGATATTTGAGGGCTTACAGAGAGGATATCATCAGATATACTTAGCCTTACACAAGCCCTAGTTGAGTAGATTGACTTGGGAGGAGAATTGAAGCACGAAGAACGCAAGGAGCGTGAAGAAGAGTGGTGATATAATTTCAGAGTTCATTTTCTCCCTTCATCTATACCTTGTATTCAGGATGTTATACACCTTGTGGATTATGGCTTTTATTTCATTCACGATGAACTAATATTCTATTTAAGCCTATAACGGATCTTATTATGTAACTAAGGATTGATATGCTTTTAATTTAGTTTATCAAGATGATTTCCAGGTTATTTGCTATGGTTTGTGCATAACTTATGTATTTGCTTGATCACCAATTACCTGTTATCCCATACGACTTCGAGTGATGACATATGGGATTAGAACTAGCCATAGTGACGTATGTTTGTGATTTCTACTATTAGTTGGAATTCATAATTCATGTATAGGATAGAGATATCTATGCATCATGCATAATCTAAAAAGAACTTGATTTTAAACCTTTTTCAATTATAATTCACATAGAGATATAGTGAGTTAGTTCATTAAGGTGTCTTGCTTAATTCTATCAATTGTGGATTTGAGTGAGTACGGATATAATGCATTGAGAGATGGTTATATCTACTTTTGTGTTCTTGGTTAATAATCTGGAATAATTGATATAAACTAAAGGAAAGTATATTGTTCGAGGTGAATCAATAAGTGAAGTTGTAGGCTTAATTCTCCAAAAACTTGTTAAATCCTTGAAATAGTGTTAGTTATAGTCTGAGTAGTAATTTCTTATAAAAAATCATCAGTTAATCATTTGTTTAATAAAGCTAAAATAATACAAAATTGGTACTTGTTTGAATAAATTGTAATTATTTTCTCGATGGGTATGATACTTGATCTTATCATTATATTACTTGTTAACCACGTACACTTGCGTGTAGCGCGTATAGATTTTACCCAACAGTTGTTTCTACCATTATTTATCTTATCGATTTTATGATGGGTGAAGTTTTTTAGGAAAATGCCAACATGTATCATGTCGACGATTTGAAAGATTTACAGAGTCGCCAGTTGGTAGATTTGAAAAATGGTTGTACTAACTCAACCGAGTTTTGTTTGTAAGTAGGCCCAATTACTGGACACTGTCAAAACTTGATCTTGAAACCAAATTCTTAAAGTTCGGGGGCTTGGTTAAGTGGAGGGAAGGTGTTAGGCACCTCCCAACTCCCGTGAAATATGGTACCGCATCTTTTCAATATTTCCCTTTTTATTTGCAATGTGTGTGTGTAAGCTGGAAGTAATTGAGCCTATGTTTGTTTAATTTGGAAGTAGTGCCTTGCTTCGTTGGACCTAGGTACGAAGGGTTTGATTTGTTTGAAAATTCTATTTTTTTAGACAAGATATGAAAATGATGTTTTGAAAGGGGTTTTTCAAACCCTTACGCTCGCATAGGAATAAAAGCCTATTGATACTTTCGTTTTTATCTTTTCAGCCTTTGGCTCTATTTAAATGGTGATTTGTCAAGTTGCGAAGCATCCTCGACCACAACATATATGTACAAGTGCCGGTCTTCTCATGGGCATGACAGCCATCAGAGTGACTCTGCCATGACAAACCAAGTTTCAGTATGTTTGGAACCTTAAATCCGGATAGCCGTTTTAAAGTCCCTCGGATGTACATTTTTTTACAGAAAAACTGGCATGATACATTTGTAATGTGGAGTTTGTCCATCGTGGGAATCAGATTTTGATCAGTTTAATCATGAATCCCACGATTCCTAGGCTCACAGAGAAAGGCCAAGAAAACCTGCACAACACAGATATTCACAAAGAATGTATATTTACATCTAGACGTCGCAAAACCAAGGATTCATCAATCAAATCCTTGCATGCGCGTAGCCAAAGCTTCTCGTTCCCACTAGATAAGGATCTAAGGGTCGCGAGGTTGCTTTAATATTTAACCAAACTAGAAAGAAAGCTAGATTTAAATAAATCTTAACCATTCTAGCTTCTCGATTCCGGTTGGACCTATTTTGAACCGTTTGAAAGGTAGAAAGGGCTAGATTTAAATAAATCTAATTCGCCAAATTTATATTAAAATAAATTCATATCAAATGAATAAGTAAAACAGATATTTAATCATAATGAATAAAGAATATATATATAATTATATATATACAAAAGCCGTAAATGGCGACGGATTTCCAATCACAGGCCCGGACAGAAATGTAAATATATATATATAAAGCTATAATGGGTGACAGATTTCTAATCCTAGGCCCGGACAGAAATGTAAATATATATATATATATATCAGTTGCAAAGAGCCACGAAATGATCTAGGATCGACAGAATGTAAATATATATATATATATATATATATGAAAGCTGTAAAAAAAACCATGATTTACTCCAGGCTCGATAGAATGTATATATATATATATATATATATATATATATATATATATATATACACACACATACATATAAAAGCTGTAAAGAGCCACGAAATAATTCAGGCTCGACAGAATGTAAATGTATATGTTAAAAAGCTGTAAAGAGCCACGAAATGATCCAGGCTCGATAGAATAGAAATATATATATATATATATATATATATATATATATATATATATATATATAAAGCGGTAAAAAGGCCACGGATTTCCAATCCAGGCCGAACTGAAATATAAATGTTAAAATATACAGCTAGTATATATATATTAAAGCAAAAAAGGCCACGAATTAGCAATCCAGGACAAACGAAGTTAGAAAAATTATATATATGTATATATATAATTATATATATAAAAGCAGTAAAAGGGCCACGAATTTGCAATCCAGGCCCAACAGAATTAAAAGTTAATATATATATAGTCAAAAATACATATAATAAAGCTGAAAAGGCCACGAATTAGAAATCCAAGCCGTGCAAGTTAGTACGTATATATATATATACATAAAAGCGAGTAAAAGTCACAGATCGAAGATCCAGGTTGTGCAAACGAAGAAAAACGAATATACATACTAATATATACTAAAAAGTTAGCTAAAACGGCCACAGAACTGAGTTTCGGGAAAAATCAAAAAACGAAACTTGATATGCACGTTCACATATATGTAATATAGTAGAAAACGAGTTCTAATCGTAAAAATACTTCCAATGGACTGCTACACGGGCTTTTTGCCACTTAGTAAGCTTCAAATGGACGTTTTCACCAGTTAATTTTTGATATGTCGTAGAATATATGTATACAAACGTGTTAGAAGAATAAAATCAAAGTTTAGAGTACAAGAGGTAGGGCTAAGGGACAAAACGGGCGGAGTTTCAGAGCGTTTTCCTATTTTTTCTTATTTTTTTGGCAAGGGGGGTCTTATATTTAAAGGCCTGATGGTGGCTGGTCTACCTGCGGCTGCCGTACCTCTACCTACGGCTCCCCATGGTGGGCCCCACCTGGTGGGTCCCATCATCTCAAAGTACGTGCACTCCGAGCAACACGATGTCAGGTTCAAAACTTTATAGCTTTTGATCAGAGCGTCCGTTTGAGGCGTGCTATACCTTTTCAAAAAGCCCTTTTTGAGAGCGTCACAATGATATGTGACTTAACCTTTTTTGAATCCAAGAAGACGGGTTTATAACTAAATTTTTGTTTCTTCGCAGTTTATCCGTTGAGCTGTGTTGTGCTGTTTTCACTCGGGATCAATGTTATGGTTCTTTCTGACCTTCATTGCATCAATTTAGCATGATTTCAACTAGATTGGCTTCAAGTTGGTAAAATGACCATTTTGGCCCTCTAGGGGTTGTCTCCAGTACTGGTACGATCTTTGACTATTTTCTCGGGGTTGTCTCCGAGGTTTTGATCCCAGTCGATTCTGTTTGTCCTTAGGGTTATCTTCGAGGTTGATTTGGTTTCCCCAAGGTTGTCTCTGGGGTTGATGTGATGCTTCGGGGTTGTCTCTGAAGTTGATTTGGCTTCCCAGGGTTGTCTCTAGGGTGACTACATCTCCTGGGTTGTGGCTGTGGTTGAGTTGACATCCTGGTATTGTGATCGGGGTTTAGTTGACATCCTGATATTGTGACCAGGGTTGAGTTGACATCCCGGTATTGTGACCGGGGTTGAGTTGACATCCCGGTATTGTGATCGAGGTTAAGTTGACATCCTGGTATTGTGATCGGGGTTGAGTTGACATCCCGATATTATGACCGGGGTTGAGCTGACATCCCGGTATTGTGATCGAGGTTGAGTTGATATCCCGGTATTGTGATCAGGGTTGAGTTGACATCCCGGTATCGTGATTGAAGTTGAGTTAAAATCTCGATATTGTGACCGGGGTTGAGTTGCCATCCCGATATCGTGACCAGGATTGAGTTAACATCCCGATATTGTGATCGGGGTTGAGTTGCCTTTGGTTTACACTTCTGGGGTTGTCTTCGAAAGGTAAAAGAAGGTTTTGCCCTCCTGCAGGGTTAGTAATAGGAATACAAAATTTCAAGTGTCTACAGCAGGAACTTCTAAGAGGGATTGAACTGTAGTTGGAGAAATATTCGCCACTAAAGGCATCGGCTCCCTGCAAACTCCATCCCAGTGATGAACCGCCAATCCATCGGTGTCATCCTCACCTCATAGTCTAGCAGATGGAGTGACTGAGTATTATGAAACCAGCGCTTAGACAAAGCCCTCAGAAACCCCATGGGCAGCGACGAGGTGGAATGGAAAAGAAGGCCTCAAAGCCTCAAGAGTGGACAATGGCCTGATACTCCGGATGAAGGGTCCGGTACAAAGAATAAATAATGAACCAGTTCCCCCTGAGCTGAGTAAAGCCGAGAACTTTCATCAAGTTTAGAATTAAGATCAAACCATTTCCCCAAAAGTGAAAAAAGAGGAAATGAAAAAAATGAAAAGTGCCATTACCTCGTTCGCGTGAAGATAAATAGACGGGTGTCGTCTCAAATTATCCAGCAGATCTAGAATTATCACGCTAATAGCTGGAAGCTCCCTAAGAGTAGTAGAAGAAGGAGGGACAGGATCCTCAATCGAAACATCCTCCTCCTCGTCTATAACCTCCGTCCTATCCATCTGAATGGGATGAATCACTTACTCGATCAACCGGCGAGGCTGCCGAGCCGAACAAGGCAAAGGGAGGTCAAAAACCCTCCTCCTAACACCTAAAGAAACTCGGCGAGAACAACTCGGTAAATCTGGGTCCATAAGCTGAATAAAATTTCCAAATCACCTCAGAAATGGTGAGGTACACTTAAAAATTAAAGCCATTAAATTTAAATCATTGCATCATGCATATCCTATTTAAAAACATGCATTAGTTTAACATATTTCCCAAGTAGAGTTAAATTGCATGCCTATTAAATGCCCAGACTCATGAATTTTTTTTGCCAAAGTCTCCTTTGTAAAACGGACTATCCGCATGCACATAAACATGACTAGGTGGCCATTCAGTAGCACACCAACCCAAAATCACGAGCATTTCATATACATAAAAAATGTCAAAATCAAGCTCACCATGGTAGCTAAATTACCATGTGCATTTTTATTTGAAAATCCAGGCTCATTTGTCCTCAAATAGGATGAATAAACCAGCCAATAAGGGCGCAAATTGATTGTCCCAAAAATGAAATTTTTTTATACCGGAATGCTTATCATAGTAAAATACATGTACTTACTAGGTCTGTTCATTTTTATTAAGTCATCTATACATACATAGTTGATACATTACGTTGAAACTCATATTACATGAAAACTAATGTTCCAACGATCAAAACTTGAAAAGAAATGATGCAAACGGTACCAGTGTTGTGCAGAACGTTTGTATGGTGATGGATTTCGCAAAAAGTAGCCCGAAATTAGTAGATCTGAGCTAGAAATTTTATATTTTTCAGTTGCTTCAAGTTGAAAGTGATTTTTCAAAAGGCCAGGGGGGTATAAATCCATTTGTGGTATATCACGAGTCTACCTGTGGCAGCCGTAGGTAGACTTACAAAAATATAGGGTGGGTCCCACCCCTTCCAGTTTTATCAAATTTGAGCCACATCTGAGTCCCCTAAGACTAAAAAGTCAAATCAGCAAAAAAGGTTCTACGCGATTGAGCAGAAAGGGCCTAAAACCCTGAAACAGGGCGTCAAACTTCGAAGTCAGAAATTTTCTGTAAACCTTTGGTAACAGCTCCAGTGTGGCATCGGGGAATGATCCGGTGATTCAAACCGTTGGTAACAGCTCCAGCCTAGCATCGGGGAAGGGTCCGATGATGAAAATCGTTGAAAACTACTTAGACAAAGATCTGAGTACCTGACAGTATGAACCATTGGCGGCAACTCCAGCATATCATCGGGACTGATCCGGTGGTGTAAGTCGTTGAGAATTACTTCAATAGAGCTTAAAGTACCTGATATTATAAACAGTAGGCGACAACCCCGGCGTAGCATCGGGAGAGGGCCAATGGTGTAAACTGTTGAAAAGCTATTTCCGCCAAGATCAGCGAATTTGACATTACAAGTCATTGGCATCAACCCAGCATGACATCCGAAAAACCTGGCAAGAACGACTATATAAAACTATCTTCATCGGGAAGGACCGATGATGGAATCTATTATACAAGAAATCTCCAGCTGAGACATCAAAGCAGAAGTTTTAGTTATGATAGAACCTTGTAAACTACCATTTGATTAGGCATCAAATCAGTTCAATCGACCATTGTAAATTACCGTTTGAGTAGGCATCGAGGAGGTTTGGTGATGGTCAACCTTATAAACTACCATTCGAGTAGACATCAAATCAGTTCAGCCGACCATTGTAAACTACCGTTTGAGTAGGCATCGAGGAGGTTCGGTGATGGTCAACCTTGGAAACTACAGTTCGAGTAGGCATCAAATTAGTTCAGCCGACCGTTGTAAACTACCGTTCGAGTAGGCATTAAAGAGGTTTGGTGATGGTCAAATCCTGTAAACTACTAGACGCCAAAGCAGTTCAGTAATAGTCGATCGTTGTAAACTATCGTTCGATTAGGCATCGAGGAGTTTTGATAATGGTCAAATCGTTGTAAACTACCGTTCGAGTAGGCATCAAGGATCTGATCCCTGGCAGGAATGTCGCCATCAACCGAATAGAAATCCAAAATGTTGGTGACAATTCCACCGTAACATCATGAATCCCCAATAAAGTCACTCGTAAAAAGAGGAATATCCCTGACATAGGTAAAACCATAAAGCGTATCTGGAAGAGAGAGCGTTGGTGACAACCTCAACATCAAATTCAAAAAGGTACAGTGGTATCAGCAATGAAAGTCATCCCCAGCAGAAAATAGAGAATGGGCGTTGATCCAATCTGTGGTAGCTGACCCCACAGAGGCATATGACATTTATAATATGTCATACCATGCATTGCATTACATTTGTACTTATCATATTTCCAGTTGTAGACACTCAAAATTTTATTTTCCTGTTACTAAATATGTAGAAGGGTAAAAGCATCTTTTTCACACTCTAGAGATAACCCAGGAGGACCACAACATCAAATCTATTCCCAGAGACAATCCTGGGATATCAAATCAACCCTCGAAAATGATCCTAAGGAAGAACAGAGTCAACATCAGTCAAAGCTCGGAGATAACCCTGAGAGAAGATAACTATAACTGCGTCAAGCCCGGAACTAAACTAGAAGGGAAAAATAGTCATTTTGCCAACTCAACATCAAATCAGATCAAATTACCATGAAAAAGGTTATACAGAACCAGCACAACAAATCTCGAGTGAAAACTGCGCTAGACAGCTCAACGAACTGACTGCGAAGACTTGAAGATCTGATCATGGACCAATCTTCCCGGATTCAAAAAAGGTCAAGTTCCATGTTATTGCGTAGCTCTCGGAAAGAACTTTCCGGAATGATATGGCACGTCTCCATAGGACTCCCGGATCAAAAGTTATGAAGGTTCAAGTAGACTGCGCGTTGGTCAGAGTGCACGTACTTTGAGACAACAGGGCCCACTAGGCGGGACCCATAAGTAACTATGCAACCCTAGATCTGTATCTAGAGGGAACGAAAAGCTTTGGCTACACGCATGCAAGGATTTAACTGATGAATCCTTTATTTTGCGACGTCTAGATATTAATTTGTATTTTATTTTAATATATCTGTTGTGCAAGCTTTTCGATGACATTTTGTGAGCCTAGAATCACGGGATCTATGATTAACCACATGGATCTAGATCCGATTCCCACGATGGACAAATTTACACTGTAAATATGGCTTGCAAATCTTTTGTAAATGTAAATTAGAGGGACCTTAAAACGGTTATCCAGATTTAAGGTCTCAACATAGTAAAATTATGGTTTGTGGTGCTAGGGTCACTTCGATGGCTTTCATGTCCATAAGGAGCTCGACACTTGTATATATATTATTTGGTCGAGGATGCTTCGCATACCAACAATAAAATCCAAATCGAGCCGAATACGGAATAAAATGGAAGTATCAAAAGGCTTCAATTCCTATACGAGCGAAAGGATTTGAAAACCACTTTTCAAAACATAACTTTCATATCTTGTCTAAAAAAGGACTTTTCATTAAATCAAACCCTTCGTATATAGGTCCAACGAAGCACAATACTACTTTCAAATAAAGCACTTAGGCCCAATTACTATAATTCACACACACACACACACACACACACATATATATATATATATATATATAATGATTAGGGAAATTGAAAAGACTCGATAATCGTGTTTCACGAAAGTCGGGGGGTGCCTAACACCTTCCCCCCCGCTTAATCAAGCCCCCAAACTCTATGAATCTTGGTTTCCAAGACCAAATAAATAGAGTCCAATAATTGGACCATATTACAAATCTTTCAAAACTTGGTTGAGTTGGTACAACCATTTAACTCATACCAACTGGCGACTCTATCTGATTCGGACCAATAAAATCAAATCTTTTCAAATCATTGACATTGTGTTTCGGTCTTTTCATAAAACTCTAACCCTCAGATCAAACAAATCAAAATAAAAAACAAAAAAAGGGTAGAAACACATAGGAAAATGGAATCAAAGATTTTTCCCGACAACGACACTAGTGTCTAGCAATCTTAATCCTGTTCATTCCATTGCATTGCATAAACATGATAAAGAGGGGCATTTGTAGACACTCGAAATTTTGCATTCATGTTACTAAACTTGCAGGAGGGCAAAAGCATCTTTTCACACTCCAGAGACAACCCTGGAGGATTAAATCATCAAACCAGAACCCCAGAGACAGCCCCGGGAAATCATCAAATCAATCTCCTCAGAGACAGCTCTGGGAATCATCAAATCAACTTAAGTGACAACCCTGAAGATAAACAAAAGTTAGCAGCAGTCCAATCCTTGAGATAACCCGAGAAAGACAGCTGCAGTCAAGTGAAGCCCGGAACCAACCCAGAAGGGCAAAAGAGTAATTTTGCAACTCAACATCAAATCAGATCAAATTACTGTGAAGAATGATGCACAGAACCATCACAGCAATCCCGAGTGAAAACTGCGCCAGAAAGCTCAACGGACTGACTGCGAAGACTCTAAGATCTGGTCATAAACCCATCTTTCCGGACTCAAAAAAGGTCAAGCCCCATGTAATTGTGTAGCTCTTGGAAACGGCTTTCTGGAAAGGTATAGCACACTTCCATCGGATTCCCGAATTGTAAGTTATGAAGGTTCAAGCAAACAATGCGTTGGTCAAAGTGCACGTACTTTGAGACAGCAGGGCCCACCAGGCCCAGCCGCAGGTAAACCTGTGGCCATTGGGGTCTATATATACCCCCTCCCCCTTAGCTTATAAAAAAGAGAGAGAGAGAAAGAAAAGGCCACGACGAGAGAAATAAAGGCTATGAGGGTTACACGGAGGCTCTAACTCACTTCAATTCTTGTAAAACTTCTTTGTAAACGTTCATACATATATATACTACAACATATCAAATTTTAACAGGTGGGAAACGAGTATCGGGGGCGCAAAAGTAGTTTGAGAGCCGTTCTCGCGATATATTATAAGATTTCTCCAGATCTATCTTCTTCGCCTACTCTAATACGTATATAAGTGCTATATACATATATTTAGTAGCTTATATTTGCCAGATCTAAAGTTTTCACCGTTCATTTCTTGTAAATAGTTAATATTTGAGCTGTATTGACTAGATCTGTACTAGATCTAGCCAGATCTAAGTTTTAACCGGTTCAAAAGTTGTAAAACTTGAACTTGGAAGCTAGAATGGCTAAGATCTGTATAGATCTAGTTTTCTTTCTATTTTTTTATAAATATTTAGCGACCACATGACCCTAGATTTGTATTTAGAGGAAATTGGAAGCTATGAGCTACGCGCGTATAAAGATTTGACTGATGAATCTTTCGTTTAGTAGCGTCTAGTATAGTGTTGCATTTTATTGCAATGTATTCATTATGCAGGCTGTTTATTTGATATTCTGTGAGATTAGGAGCCACAGGATCTACCCATGTTTATAGCCCCGTCGAAGTACAGTTTCCAGAATTGACGTGTATCTTCTCGATGGTTTTCTGAATTGTTATTATTCTATTATCTGGGAAATTAGTTTCAAAGGGTTCAAAATTCCCTATTGGTGCTTCGACTAATTGATCTGCAATTCCTTGACCTTTGATGGACTTTTGAGTCACATAGATGATATCGAATTGCTGGAGGATCAATTGCCATTTGGATAATTGGCAATTCAATATGGGCTTGCTGAATATGTACTTAGAGGATCCATATGGGATATGAGATAGGTTGCGTGCCCATGAAGATAATGTTGTAATCTCATGGCGGCCCATGCTAAAGCACAATAGGTCTTTTCAATCAAGGTGTACTTCTGCTCACCGCTGCTGAATCTCTTGCTGAGGTAATAAATAGCTCTTTCCTTGCCTCTATCATCTTTATACCCCAACATACAGCCCATAGCGTTGGCATTGACCGATATGTACATGAATAGGGGAACTTTTTCCCTTAGTGGTATCAAGACAAGAGGTCCAATCAACTGCTTCTTAATGGAGAGGAAGGCTTTTTGACAATCTTCATTCCACTTTCCGGAGGAATTTTTTCTCAGCAGCTTGAAGATGGGCTCACAAGTTGTTGTGAGTTGGGAGATGAATCTACTTATAAAAATGATTCTCCCAAGAAATCCAGTATCTTCTTTTCTGTCTGGGGTACAGGCATCTCAGTGATGGCCTTAATCTTGGCAGGATCCAGCTCAATGCCTCTGTTGCTTACCAGGAATCCCAATAACTTGCTGGATTTTACACCAAAAGCACACTTGGCTGGATTCAGCTTTAAGTCGTATTTGCGAAGTCTAGTTTTCTGAGGTGGTCTGCATGGTCATCTTCCTTTTTGGATTTGACGATGATATCATCCACATAAACCTTTATCTCCTTGTGCATCATGTCATTAAAAAGGGCCATCATGGCTCGTTGATATATAGCACCAGCATTGATAAGGTTAAAAAACAATCGCCTATAGCAGAAGGTTCCCCAAGGGGTGATAAAGGCTGTTTTCTCCCTATCTTCTTCAGCAACCCTGATTTGGTGCTATCCGACAAAGCAGTCGACAAATGAGTACATGCCATACTGCGTCGTGTTGTCTATCAGTATGTGGATAAATGGTAATGGGAAGTTATCTTTGAGACATGCTTTGTTCAAATCCCGATAATCTACACATACTCGTACCTTCCCTCCGGGCTTAGGTACAGGAACTATATTGGATTCTCCAATAAATAGTTTTAAATGAGTGTAAGGATCTCCCAATCCGTTATATTTTTCAAAATTAGGGATCGGGAACTTGTCTGGATATCGGGCCCCTGGAAAGATACAGAGGTCTGAGTAGTTGACACTCCTGTATGTTCCAGTCCCTTTGATTGATCAGATAGTTTCTTCCATTTGCTGAACTTTCTTTCGTATATCCCTGGTCTCTCGATCTTCTTTGAGATTGATGATTTTAGGGGTTTTGTTAGTTTTTTCATTGTTTCGAGGTTCAGGTATCTGAGCTTTCTTTTTCTTGCCAGTACTCTTACCGCCACCTTATTCGGAGGACTTTATTTGGGCGGGTATCTGTTGACCTTGAGTACTTTTGCTCTGTTCTTAAAAGAAGACAACTAATTCTTCTATCTGATTTTTGAGTCCCTCGAATTCTTCTCGAGATATGAAGCCTTACCCATGTTGGGTACTTTCTTCCATATTAGTAGGTAGGCTTTTTGCCTTTTTAGATTTGGATCTGGTAATGGGACCAATCTTGTCTACAATAAAAGTAAGTAGTTTAGTCTTGATAGACCCGAACAGTATGCATGCCATGCAATGTGTCAAGTTTGGTTTTTTTTTTTTTTAATATTTCCTGCAAAGCAGATGTCAATTATTTTGATGACAGGATATCATGACAGGATTTAATATTTGACAATAGATTTGAAAGAATTTATAATTTATAACATTTGATATTTGACATGAAATTGAAAGGGAAAGGTATGAAGAGCCATCCCTTCGCGTTTGGTTTATCAGAGGCTAACCTATCTTAGGTTTACTCTCACGGGATTTTCGACATGGAGGTTCGCAGATCATCGCAATCTAGTAGATGGAAAGCTAATCTGATCTTTCAAATGGAGCGAATCTGAGTGGTACCTTTCCTGAGCCTCATTTGGACTTAATCACCACTAGAGTCCAGTATTTAGTGACCGACGGGTTCGCCTCCTGGTGGAGAAATCACACAACATACATTCATCGCATTTCATCGTATGTAAAATGATGACATTGTGCGAAGAAATAATATAAAGAGTGGTAAAGAGACATTCATTCACATCCATTTAATGTAAAGATGCCATTTCACACACAGGCAAAAAGAAGGGAATTGAAAATTTTGAAAATGCGGGTTAAGCCCTATACTGTCCTCAGCAGAGTCGTCACTTGTTGACACTGGGAAAAATTTAAATCCCTCTTTCTAGGTGTTTGGTTCTTACTTTAATGTTTTCTATGTGGGTTAATTTTTCTTGTTTAAAGGGTGATATTTTTAGGAAGAGACCGATATAAAATGTCGACGATTTGAAAAGATTGATTTTAATGGTCCGAATTAGACAGAGCCGCCAGTTGTTATGAGTTAAATAGTTGTATCAACTCAACCGAGTTTTGAAAGATTTTACAATATAGCCCAATATTGGACTATATTTAATTGATCTTGGAAACCGAGATTCATAGAGTTTGGGGGCTTGCTTAAGCGGGGGGAAGGTGTTAGGCACCCCCCGACTTCCGTGAAAACGGTTATCGCGCTTTTCATTTCCTAATTATTGTGTGTGTGTGTATTGCAGTTAATTGGGCCTAAGTGTTTTATTTGAAAGTAGGGTTGTGCTTTGTTGGACCTATATACAAAGGGTTTGATTTATTGAAATTTCTTTTTTAAGCAATAATGTAAAAATGATGTTTTGAAAAGATGTTTTCAAACCCTTTCGCTCGCATAGGAATTGAAGCCCTTTGATACTTCCATTTTATTCCATATTCGGTTCGTTTTGATTTTTATTCTCGAGATGCGAAGCATCTTCGACAAAATAATATATATATAAGTGTCGGGCTCCTTATGGGTATGAAAGCCATCCAAGTATGCCCGGACACCACACATAGGATTTTCATTATTTCGGGACTTTAAATCCGGATAATCGTTTTAAGGTCCTATATTTACAAGTACAAAATTTGCAAGCTGGCTATACAACTTAACCAGGTCCATCATAGGAAACGGATCTTGATCCATTGGTTGAATCGTAGATCCTGTAGCTCCTAGGCTCATAGAAAATCAAATAAACAGCCTACATAATGAATATACTGCAATAAAACATAAAACTATACTAGACATCGCTAAACGAAAGATTCATCAGTGAAATCTCCGTACGCGAGTAGCTCATAACTTCCAATTTCCTCTAGATACAGATATAGGGTCACGTGGTTGCTAAATATTTATAAAAAACTAGAAAGAAAACTAGATTTGTACAAAGCTTAGCCATTCTAGCTTCCAGGTTCAAGTTTTACAACTTTTGAACAGGTTAAAAGCTAGATTGTGACACCCCTAAATCCGGGTACTTCGTTTCCACATGATTTGGTGTTCACTGTCTAACTATAACAAACATCTACCCAATATATCTCAAAATAAATTACAATCTTTATATAAAATCTCCCTTAAAACAAGGGTTACAACCTTCTCAAAAATCAATCTCAGGGTTACTCTAACCTTGACATAAACAATAAAATGCAGAGTAAAACATGACATAAAAGTCTTATTACAATCATTTCAAAATAATTAAACAAGTCTTCACTTGTTCATCTTTCCCTTGACTTTACTAGTAGACGGGACATCAACGTTATCAACCTTAACTGCAATTGTTATTTAATGCAAGAGTGAGCAAACAACAGCTCACTGGAGTTTAACAATAATAAATACATGAAAGGATATCTTTAAAAAGATCTGAATAACTTAGCTTACTTCAACAATAAAGAATTGAATAATAATTCTTTATCAACATAAAAATTCGAATATAGAATTTATCTGAGGGTCATAAGACCTTTGAACTCTTGTCCTAGGTTATAAATATTTCTATTTAAACCTTTAACAGTCAATAAGACTATGGACCTTAACTCGTACTTAGGGGGATCAGCCTTTCGTACCATGTATTGTGCACAAACATCTTAACGCTATGCGTAATAATCTCCCCTAATAATTAGGGTTGTTCAACTTAGTAATTTGAATTCAAGTCCGCACCAAAGAAAGTTTGGTTTGGATAAGCTTACAAGGGTAATTTAGAATTCACGTTCATCAACTAAGGATTAGTTGAATCGAATTTCAATAATTCATAAATAAAAGAATTATGAATTAACATATGCTTTAGAAGTAAACTTAAAGCATTTAAAATAATAACTGGATCTTACTTGAACAATAAGTTAAGATCATTTTAATTAAATAAACAATTGTCCAATACAGAAATGGAAAGGACATTCTCAACAATGAATATATGAACTCAAAGAAATTGTATAGAATTAACAAGTTTAGGGTTAGAAGACTTGCCTCAAGTGCAAGCTACTTAACTCAATTCACGTACTTTAATACTTCCTACACATATATATTTAATCACAATAACCTAAATTAGTTAACACATAACTAATTCACATAATTGGTTAACTCTCATGGTTAACTCATTCCAGTTAAATAACTAAATAATAATTAACCAACACATAGTTAATTACATCACATAGGCATGCTCACATAATTAAATCAATTATGTATTTAACTACATTATAATTAAACAATTATAATTTCAACACTTAATCTGATTATAATTACTTAAATTATAATTATCTCTTAAATTATAAACAATTATAATTTAAAATCAATTAAACTACATCATGCATTATAATTACACAATTTATAATTAATCATGTATTTATCAATTATAATCTATAATAATCATGCATTTATTAAATTATAATTACATAAATTATAATTTAAATTAAGATCTAATTGATTAAAATAAATCAACTATTATAATTTCACAGAATTATAATTTAAATTAAACATTTACTCTTAATTATAATTAATCAAATTATAATTAAGTAACTTATTTTACAATTAAACAATTATAGCTTATAATTTAAATACTATATTAGGTTTTTAAAACTTTCTTTTTCTCAAATTATGAAATTATCAACTTCATGTTAACACATGTTATAGCAGCTAGATACATACTCATTATCTTAGCAATAATGTAATGGAAACATAAAAACACACTGCACACTTGATTAAAACTCACTGCCTCTGCCCAGGACACGGCGCAGCTGCGCTGGTGTCAATCCTGAAAACCCAGCGACGCAGCTGCGCCGCTTCTTCCCTTGCTTCCTGCGCAGCTGCGCCAGCACGTGGACAGAAACAGAGCAGCTTACGAACAGTGCCGAGAAAAACAAAATTGGCTTCATTCTCCACATCGAGTTCTCAATTTAGCCAAAGATTGATTCATATAACATTACAGAAACATCATATAAAGCTTCTAACACACTTTTAACATACCAAGACATCAAATTACAAGATTAAAACACTTAATTTTAAATAAAAACTTGAGAAAATCATTTTTCTCCCAAACTCATAATTTTCATAAAACAATTCACTGTAATTAAATTTCTCAACTAATTCAACTTTATATACATGCATTATCTACCAAATTGAAGATAACATCAAACCAAATTCCCAATAAGCGTGTTAGCATATGCTAATTCATCAATTTTTCTCTAAAATCAACCAATTACATGAAATTCCATATGAACATATTTTATTTATTAAAACATGTTTCTACTATAATTTGATTTATGAAAACTCGTTTATAACCTACCAATCAACTATGGACAATACATGAACACCATATATATATACAATTCATGTTAATACGTTTTCTTGAAATTTACAGTAAACCAAAATTTAAAGAAACTCAAAACAAGGAAGAACAACTAATTAAAATTTTGAAAACTATGAGATAGTAATTACCCTTTGTTTGATGATTGTAGAAGAATATGAAGATTAACTCTAGCTTTCTCAAGCTTTCTTTTCCTTCTCTTCTTCCTTTCTCTCTCTAAATTCTCTGCTCCTCTTTTCTTTGTTCTTAGTTTAGACTTAGGCTTAGAAAACTAACATAGTAGATATATTATAACTGATATAATATACGTATACTAATGATATATATGTAACTGCTAATTAATTAAGATATATAATAAATATATATTATTATATAAGTTACAACTAATTGAATTTGAAAAACCTTAAGGCTTGTTTGGCCAAAACAATATTATTTTTAAAAACAGATTATTATTATTAAGGCCATGTTTGGTAAAAATCATCTAAAATCCTTTTTCTTTATTTTAACAAATCATTTTAACACATACTTTAATGTCATATTTTAATCAATTAAATATTAAACAACTAATTTAATCAATTAAAATCTAACATCAATTAATCACATAAAATTGCCACATAATTATAATTACTCGCTAATTATAATTCATGTAACACTTCATCACATATTTCATCTAATTCAATTATCTCAATTAAATTAGAACTATAATATAAAATTAATATACATTAATTAAATAAATATTAAACATTCATTTAATTAATATATAACACATAATTAAATCACTCCATAAATCACATAATTTATTTATTTAACTCAATAAATAATTCACATAAAATATTTATTTAACTCAATAAATATTTAAAAATATTATATAAAATCACAATCGTTACATAGATCTAGTATAGATCTAGTCAATACAGCTCAAATATTGACTATTTACAAGAAATAAACGATTAAAACTTTAGATCTGACGAATATAAGCTACTAAATACATGTATATAACACTTATATATGTATTAGAGTAACAAAAGAAGACAGATCTGGTGAAATCTTATAGTATTTCGCGAGAACAACTCTCGAATGGCTTTTTGCGCCTCGATACTCATTTCGCACCAGTTAAAATTTTTTATGTTGTAGTAAATATGTATATGAATGTTTACAAAGAAGTTTTACGCAAATTGGAGTAAGATAGAAGCTCCGTTTGACTCTCTTAGCCTCTATTTCTCTCGTCGCGGCCCTTTCTTTTTCTCTCTCTTTTTCTATATGCTAAGGGGGGAGGCCATATATATAGGCCCGATCAGTCGCGGCCCCACCTGCGACAACCGCGGCCCCATCATGGCAGTTAAATGATTATGAGAAAGGATATCCTACTCATGATCTGGAACTTGCAGCGATAGTTTTTGCCTTAAAGATCTGGAGGCACTACCTATACGGGGAGAAGTGTGAGATATACACGGACAATAAAAGTCTGAAATATATCTTCACGTAGAAGGAGTTGAATATGAGACAGAGAAGGTGGTTGGAGTTGATAAAAGATTACAATTGTAATATCTTGTATCATCCAGGGAAGGCGTGTTATGGTTGTAAGATTCATGGACATAATCAAATTGCGAAAAATAAGCAGAAGCATAGTAAATCAGAGTTTTAAAATTTTACAAACCATATACCCGGATCATCCTTTATGAATAGTTATTAATTAAACAAAATAGATGGAGATTAAGATTCATACCCTTGAAGATTCTAGCTTCCTTAGGTACGAGTTCAACTTCAAATCCTTTTCGCATTCTACTTTAATCCACCGGGTTGATTCCTTCCTTTGATCAACGTTAGCCACCCAAGTGTTTGGCCTCTAGAGGTGATCCACAAAAAAAGAATAAGAATTCAAGAAGAAGGGTGTTTGGCTAAACCCTAGTTTCCTTCTCTCTAGAAAAGGAGTGCTCTCCCAACTCTTAGAATTAATTGTCTAACCTTGTTCCATAATAAAACTTTCTTATTTAAAGATGTAGGCAACCCTCCTAAACAATTTAGGATTAGGATTTTATATTAATTAATTAAACTCCTTTAATTAATTAGGCTTTCCAATCCTATTAGAAATAATTAAACTCTTTTAATTAATTAGTCTCCTAATCTTATTAGGATTATATATGTGTGTGAGAGAGAGTATCTTATTAATTAATTTCCAAACTCCTTTAGGAATTAAATAATAATAATAATAGTAATAATAATAATAATAATAAGACTCCTCTTATTAATTTATATTTAATATTTTCAAAATATTAAATAATAAATATTAAGCTATTTAATTTATTCTATTACCATAGATTAAATTAAATATACTTAACTTATTATTACGATTATGTCATTTTCTTCTCTAATAAATATTCTTCCTTTTAGGGTGTGACCCTTTAGGTTCTCTATATTAAACCGATTGTGAATAAATTAATTAGAACAATTCTAATCTTATTTAAATAAATAAATTAAACTAATAATTCATTTAAATAAATAAGATTTATTTAACAATAAGGATAAACCTCCTTAGCGATCAACGACTTTTCAAATAATATAGATTTCAACATTAATCATAAAAGAACCTGTGAGTTAATAGTTACCGTACAATTCAATTCTTCCACCATACAATGTCCCAATTAAATATAAGACATGGAATTACTGTCAAGTCTTATTTTATTTAATTATATATATTTCGATTCCAAAATGCACAACTCCAAATAATATAAATTAGAAATTCCTTGGTTGTCATTTATCGAATCACATAGAACATATATCTTATTTTACTAGAAGCGGTAGATTCTTTATTGATCATTCATTATCTCCATATATAACTTATTACACCCAAGCATACCCTTTAATATACCCTAAGGGACTTAAGGAATAAGTCAAAGTATAATTCATTATACATAAGATTACTATGATGATCTCAAGTCTGAGGATCACTTGTACTACTATCACATTAGGAATTCCTATTGACAGGCGAGTAAAACTCCATTAGGTATTCCTTAGTGAGTCACGTTAAGTGTACTTATTCTCCAATGCGCACCTACATATTTGCTTTAGTGTCTCCACACAAATGATCATGAGATCAATCATCCTCATCCAATGAGCAAGCAACGTATGTACTAATCTATCCGGATTCACTAATCCCCTTTTTAGTAATCCAACGATTGGGAACAATTTTAGTTTTTAAGCTATCTAAGAATTTAGATCTAATTAGCATGATCATCATTATGATTCTAACAGCATTGCTTAAAACTATGGGTTTATCACATATTATAAAAACAGCACCATGTAGATAAATAAATGCCTTTAATTAAATAATACTTTTATTAATAAATGAATAAGATCGTTACAAAGTATATGCTTTATCATCAAACATAATTGTCTTGTATGCATACTCCTTTCAATCTCCCACTTGCAATAAAGCCAATCGACATGGTATCTCATACCATTCTTCTCTAAGTAACGATCATCCTACTGTTGGATAGCTTCAATAAATGGATATGCAATGTCATTTTTGAGAGTTCACTATCTCTATAGTGACTTCTCCTCTTTCAATGATTTCTTTAATCAAATGAAGGTGCCACAACACATGTTTGGATCCAAGATGAGACTTAGGAACTATTCCTAGTTCTGTAATAAACTTTTCATCCAAAACATCAACTTGCAGCTTCATCTACAGCTATATACTTTGTCTTTATCACTAAATCAGCAACTCTTTACTGTTTGGAACCTTTCTAATTCACTGCACCACCTTTCAAGGTAACGATTTACCCTAAAGTGGATTTGCTGTCGTCTTGGCCAGTATAAAAACTTGAGTCTGTTTAGTCCTCTAGTTTAATTCAGACCCATCATGAATCATGATTACATCCTTAGTGTCGGTTAAGTACTTTAAGATGTTTAGCACTGCCTTACAGTAATCTTCTCCTGAATATGACTGATCAACATCAAGTCTCGTACATTTCTTTGCATATATGATAGTTACTTATGCGATCTCTCTTTTATTGAGGTCAACTTTAGAGAGATACACTCCATGGCTCATCATCATGAGACATCTTTTGGAGTTTGCCATGCTAAACGCCTTTAACATCAAATGAATATATGTTCTTTGCGTTAAGCCGATCATCCTTTTAAATCTATTTATATAGATTTATATCCCCAATTTAGGATGTTCTACACAAATCATTCATTGAGGAATATTTAGACAACTTTATCTTTACTGATTATAGCACTGGTATGTCATTCCTTATCAGTAGTATATCAATATATAATACTTAGTAATGTCATAGCACTCCCACTGACCCTTTTGTACACACTAGGTTCATTCTCGTTTTTGATAAAATTAAACTCTTTTGATTATTTCATCAAAATGAATGTTCCATCTTTTAGAAGTTTGCTTCAATCCATAAATGGATTTGTGTAGCTCATATACATGATTTGCTTTAACTATTGAAACAAATTCATCTGGTTGTATCATACATACATTCTCCTCTATATATATATATTTGAGGAAGGGCGTCTCCACGTCTATTTGCCAAATTTAGTAATAATAAGCTACAATCATAAGTTAAATTAGAATGGTCTTGAACATTGCTTCAAAGATCCATTTTAGATTTTATGGTCATCTACTATTTCTCTGAGTGTCTACAACTCTTAGCCTTATTGTATATAACTGGATCATCATCCTCTATGATGTGTACCTCATCATCATCATCTATGATGAATCCATACCTCCTAGGTATCTTCGGTAGTATTCCAGATTTACGATTCGGTTGTGGTACAATAGGTCTAACTACAGGTTCCTCTTTTTGACTAATAATGATTTGTGATTCTTGAACTCCGTCAAGATCTATTATCCTCCCACTAGCCCTTCAATGATAAAAACTTTTATCTTAGAAGGCATCGTGTTTCGCAACAAACACCTTTTGCTAAGTAGGATTATAGAATATTTATCCTAAACTTACTTTAGGATGTCCCATAAATTTGTATTTGTCAAATCTTGTCCCAAGCTTATCCTTTGAAACCTTTTCACCTAAGTTGGACAACCCTTTATCTTAACATACTTAAGATTAGAAATCCTCCATGTTCATAACTCTTATGAAGTCTTGGGGACGGATTTTGAAGTTACCTTATTTTGTAGATATGCAGCTGTTTCCAAGGCATTACCTTAGAAGGATACTGGAATGTTGGTAAAATCTTTATGGACTGCCCCATGTCTAACAAGGTGCGATTAATTCTTTTAGATACATCAATCAATTATTGTGTATCAGGAAGCGTCCATTGTGAAAAAACAATTTAAGATGAATTTAAAACTTATTGCACAAGTATTTATTTCTCGATTCAATCGAAGAATCATAATACCTTGCCAATTAGTTTTAATTCTAAATTCTTTGAACCTTTTAAATGATTCAGACTTGTATTTCACCAAATACAAATATTCAACTCTTTGAATTATCATCTCCTTTTCTTTTTCTAGTTTGTTCAATTTAAACTTATTTTCATGTAAGTCAAGTATGTAAAGTCCATTCAGTAAATTGTTAATTATTTAAATTAATGGACTTGCCCGTAGGCAGCGCTAAACAATAAGTTCCTGCATTTAATGGACCAACCTTTGCTCCATTCCTATATGCAGGAAGACTTCTCTTTGTTTAGCTTTCTACTTCTGCTTGGTCCCTTCATAAATCTATATTTATGAGAACCATAGCCGGTATCCATTACCTAAGTAGAAATTTTACTTACTGAAAGATTTATTTCAATTATGAACAAAACTGTATTTGTAACCGAAGCTTCACTAACCTTCTTCTGGTAAGCCTCTGCAAGATACTTCTCGCAGTTTCTATTCTAGTGTCCAGGCTTATTGTAGTGGAAGCAAACTTCTTTGCTATCCGTATCAATTTTGTTCTTATTATCCTTTATATTTGCCTTTCTATTTATCTTCTTTGAATCGTTCTTCTTTTCAGAAGATCCTTTGGCCCCTATAAGTAAGACATGGTCTTTCTTGGTCCAAAAGTGATTCTCAACAATTTTCAATATGTTTAAGCAAATCAGCGAGGCTGATATCTAGCTTGTACTTCTGAAAATTCATAACATTTATGAGAAAGAGTCCGGCAGTGAATGCAAGATCAAATCTTGGCTCAATTTTCCATCCATGACAAAACCTAATTGTCCTATTTATTCAATCAGATTGATCATCTTAAGGACATGTGTGTTTACTATAGTACCATCGATCATTCTAGATCGGAAGATCTCCTTAGATATCTGATATCTATTAGTCCTACTTTCCTCACTATTCAACTCTTTGAAGTGTAGGAATATAGTAGAAGCATCCATAGTTTCATGTTGACGCTGAAGCTCGTTACTCATGGATGCGAGCATGATGCATTGAGTGAACTATGCATCATCTTGCTACTTTCTAAAAGTAACAATCTCTTCCTCAGAGGCATTGTCTGCAACCATTGCACGTATAGGCGTATTAAGGACATAAGATATCTTTTCAGCCTTGAGAACTATTCTCAAATTCCTTAACCGATCCATTTAATTCGGTTCGATTAATTAGAATCTAATATGCTACGCAGTGATAGTAATTTAGACATTGTAAAATTCTGTAATGAATTTGTAATTAAACAATATTTTAGCATACATTCGTTTATTAATTACCAAGATAAATTAGGTCTTATTTTAAATTGGTATCTCTCACTATTTTCTTCAAACTATATTACCCTCATAATATATAGTTCGACAAATCTAATTAAAGACTTGCTAGTGAGAATAAGGATCCCATTTCAAATGTATATAGCCTTGTGTGTGCACAATAAACTATATATAAATAAATAGGTAGATAACTCTTTGTCAATTACATCAACATGTAACTTCTTGTATTTTCCCTCTTAGAGCATAATGGTCAAGTGTGTGCACATCCGAACTAAGATAATCTAAGTTAAGTCCAACCTAGCACTCCATATTCTAGAAAAGAAAACACTGTCCTTGTGTGTGCACAACAAAACAGCATTGTTCAGTTCTTTTAATAAGCATCAAATGTGTTTAAACAACATCTCAAAAAATTAAAATAAGCCTTGTGTGTGCACAACAAACTTATAATGATTAATTGATACTCTATCGTTTTTATCATGCTAGAAGGCTACGTTCGATATTCCAAATATCTTTAAATGTTTAAGACTTAATAAAAAATCTTTGAGGGGTTTGTTATTATTTGTCTCATCTTGTTTAGCGCGCATGTACATATATATATATATATATATATATGTATATATATATATATAAAATACGCGTCATAGTACTTTAACATGTGAATCATGTTGTATAATATATAAAATATATATAGTAAGCATGCACATATAGAATACTATATTCTACCCGGATTGATTATGGACTTTTATTCGAGTTTGATTCACTCGAGCCACCAAGTGAACCAAAAGGTCAAACCTAGGGGTGCAAGAATAAAATTTAAATATAACAATTACATTTAAACCCGGGCTCTGTAATGAATGAAATTTTGTATATTTAATTGTAAATATTTATTGAGTTAAATAAATAATTTAATTAATTTTTTATCGAGTTAAATAAATAATTTATGTGATTATGTTATGGATTAATTTAATTAAGTGCAATATGATTAATTAAATTGACATGTAAGTAATTGTGTAGTATAATTCTAATTTAATTAAGAATAATTAAATTAGATGAATATTATGTGCTAAGTATTTATAAAGATTTACTAATTTGTTACATAAATTATGATTAATAAGTAAATTACAATTGTGTAGCAATTTAGTATTATGTGGCAATTTTAATTAATTAAGGAATGTTAGATTGTATTTAATTAAATTAGAAGGTTAGAATTTAATTAAATAAAGTATAACATTTAAACTATGTGTTAAAATGATTTATTAAAATAAATTAAAAGAGTTTTACCAAACAATGCCCTTACTTCTGTTTTAACCCTGTTTTACTAAACAAGGCCTTAACTACAAAAAAAAATATGTTTTTAAACTTAAAGAGTTTTTGCCAAACAAAGCCTTATGGCTTTTGATTTTTAAAAATTAGTAACTGATATATTTATTAAGAGGAATTAAGTTTATCAGTTATATATTATATACTTATATCCTATATCTATCAGTTATATGTATATAGTTTATACATTATGTTAGTCTGAGTTAGATAAAGAACGAAGTAAGAAAACTAGAGAGAAAAGAGAGAAGAAGAGAGAAAGAAGAAATGCTTGTGAATTTATAAAGATAATCATCATCATAAGAGTCACCATCTTCATCTCCTTCATCTAATCAACAAAGGTATAATTTAGTTTAAAGTTTTGTTCTTCATTATTTTCATAGTATAAGTTCTCTATAACTTGATTTTGATGAGAATTTGTGTAATATAGTTCATATATGTTTAATATGTGTTATAACATGCTTAGATATGATTCATATGGTTGTTTATATAGTTCAATTCATGTAAATATGATGAACATGAAGAAATTATGTTCATAGCAATTACAGTGAATTAACTTTGAAAAATAGTCTTTAATTATCAAAATTTGTGTTTGAATTTGATATATTATGTAAATTGATTATAGATTATGATAATATATCAAGAAACAAAATTAACATGCTTTGAATTATTTGATTTGGTTTTAAAAACAAAGTCACAGTGTTAATTTTCTTCAAGAACGCTTAAAAATGGTGTTTTCTTCAAAATCATGAAATTAAGTATTTTGATTATGTGTTGTAGTGTTATTGTATGTTAAAAACATGTTAAAAGTTTAAGATTGTGTTTTTATAAAGTTTCATATGCATTGTGTTAGTTAAAATCGGACTTTGGTGCGAAGAAATAAGACAAATTAGGTTTTTCTTTGCACAGTTCACGAGCCGGGGAACCCACCAGCAGGGGGACCCGCCCCAGCGGGGCTTTTGGCCTGGGAACACCCGGCCCAGCGGGTGTTGTTGCTGTCTGAGAATTTTAATTGTGCTTCGTGTAGTTTTTATGCAGTACATGATAAGCTAACTTATGTGATGACATGTTAAGTGTATTAAACAATAAGATAACATATTTTTGACATGTTTAAGATAATTTGAAGTCTCATTGTTGGTCGTTTTCCTGATCAATATATGCGTGCAAGTATACACGGTCAACAAGTAATAAAAAGTAAGTAGAGTATCGTTCCCACGGAGAATTAACTAATAAAGTTTACCAAGCACTAACCCATAACCATTTCAGCCTTATTTAAACGAATGATTTAGTATATTGATTAAAATTATGAAATCAAACTAATACTAAATAACCTTAGAATAAAACTAAACAATGAAGATATGAGATCACAATTTCCTCTATTGATTCATTCAAATCAACATGCTTCCTATTAAGCCAAATTAATTATCAATGATTGCTAGTCAAGAACACAAAAGTGAGACAAAACCATCTTTTGATGTACCAAATCCATATCACATATAATCCACAATTGATAGAATACACATGAACACCCATATTAACAAATAATTAGAGTTTAAGCACAAATTCTCCATTGACTACAAGCGGTGCTTCGATATATGTCTATCCTAAGCACAAATCATACATTCCAACACCATGTCGAACATACAATCACAAGCTATTACGATTAGATCTAAATCCATACTTCGTCTTTCAAGTTCATATGAATTATCACAGTAATTGATGGCCAACCAACTATGCAATTAGGCATGAATCATAATAGGCAAACCAACAACAATCAATATGACTAACAATGAAGTATATCAAAATAAACTAGGCAATAAATTCCATTGCAATCCCAAAATAGAGTTTAACTCATAGTTGAATTAAATCCATCATCCACAATTTGAATAAAAATCATAAGAATACAAATAGGAATCAAAGAGAAGATAAGAATAGAAAGTTGAATTGTAAATCTGTTCTCTTGCTCCAAGACTGAATCCTCAATGTCTTCCAATTGCTTCAATCCCCAACTTAATTCTAATCTAGTGTTCTACTCTAATCTACCCTAATCTACTTATAAAATTGAAGAGAAGAAGATAACATATGTCTACTCTTGATCCCAAGGAGTGGAAATTTCTCCCCCTCTACTGATATGTTTTTATTTATAAGCCCTAATATGAATACCCCCCAAGTTACGCTTCAATCGCACTCTTTAATGAAAAAGTCAACTCTGGTCATGTTCAGGAGTGGCGCGGTCATGCTGGAAATGGCCTGGAATTGGGCGCGGGCGCGCTGGAAGCAAATATCAGATTTTTGGTCTGGGGAATGGCGCTCCTGCACTGGAAATACACTAGAAACGGGCGCGGGCCGCGCTGAAGAAAGTCTGCTGCAGTGACCTATGGTAGAACAGCCATAACTTTTGATCCGAGAGGTGTTACGAGGCCTGCCACCTGTCAAATCGAAGATATTGACGAGATCTACAACTTTCATTCTTTGAACATTGAGAAATAATGGACGAGTGAAGGTCTAAATTGAGCTCCAAGTGATAGCTGTGCAATAGCAACCCAAAAATGTGAAGTTAAGTTCAATGTTCGTTTGTAAAAGGGTCATAACTCTCGCCTCCGAACTCTGATTGGAATGATTCAAGATATTCTGAAAAGCTTAAAAGAAGCTCTACAATAATACCCAAGTTCCAATCCAAGAATATGAAATGAACATGAAAGCCCAAACGATGTCCGGATTGCATTTCCTTCCCTTTTTGCTTCAAATGCCACCAAGAGAGTTCCCAATATGAAACATATTAAAGTAAACCAAAACTGCATTAAAAACTAATGTAATACATGAGTTTAAGCAACAATTGAGGTTAGTTGATATCTAAATAAGTGGCTATAAAACCACTTATCAAATACCCCCAAACTTAAACTATTGCTTGTCCTCAAGGAACAAAACAAAACATAACCACAATGTAATGCACTAATACACTATATGAAATCTACACTACATGCTAATGAATCAAAATATTAGTCGGATATGAAACTCATAGGAAATACCTCAGAGAAACTACACAATCTACAAATAGAGAATCCAACCAAGACAAAGCCACAAGGCATATTACTCTGCAAATCCAAACCTTCCAGCACTGATGTAGTGTGTGTGTTTTTAGCAACCATTAAACATGCTACAGAACAAATACTTCACATACTATGCTTCTTTGAGGGAAAAACACATGTTCAACTCAAGAAAAGCAGTACCCAAGATAAGTTCCAACTAAGACCATGCATCAACTAAGCTAAGAGTTAACAGGGGGATTTATGCTTTTATTTACTCACGAGGGAGATTTTTGCACTTTCCCATGTTTACACTCTACTGTGCAATGCCTAGTCCTCTTGGGCTTTTCAATGATACCCGTGTAGCGAGCTTTCGACCAACGACTTCCAAACCAAAAGGCTTTAGGGCGCTGGGTGTAAAGACACCCCTAGGGCATACTTACTTGAATATCAAAGGCCAAAGGACTCGACTTAGCCGAAATGTTTATTCACATTCATTTTTTTTCTTCTTTTCTTTTCTTTTTCTCTTTTAATTATTATTATTTTTTTCATATATAGCACGCATACCCCTTGTTTCCCCCAAACTTTAGCTTTTGCACAATCCTAGTCATTACCACTTGTTTACTAACTCTTTTTCATTAAAACAAAGTTTTCCCACCAGAAGACAAGTATGTGACTATTTAAACTGAGCAAATCATACGGTTAATTAAAAGTGCTATCCGGTTACATCAGCATCTAACATATAAAGATTTACATCATGCTATGACATTACAACCAAGCCTAAATCATCAAAACTGTCCACAAGTCATGTAATTTCAAACTCTTTATAGGCTAAATGAATTTCAAACAAACCGACGAATTGGATTCATGCAAAATGTCCTAATGTACTTAACTAAAGCAAAAAAAAATTGCAAAAAATTTTAAAAATTGATAAAATATGCCTACAATGCAACTATATGCAATATGAACCTAACTATCTGCAAAATGAACCTAATACCCCCAAACTTAAAAATGACAATGCCCTCATTGGAGATAAAAGGTTAGGAAACTCCCCTAGTTGGCCTCGTCATCTGTTCAGTAGAGAATTAGTTAAGTTGCTGTCATCTGCTCTCGGCGCGACCGCGCTCCAACATAGGCCTTTTCAGGAGCGGCCGCGCTAATCCCTAGAATTCTGATTCTGCAGCTTTTCACATGACTTGATTATAGCCCTTTGAAGTTTGATTCCAGACTTTCATGTTAAGTGGATTTAACTTGAGAAAAGCACACAACATTTATTAAATCACTAATAAACTGCCAACAAATTATTATGACTATTAACTATGTGGAGAATTAAACATAAAGGGGGAAAATGATAGAAATCATGTAATGGAGAATAAAACAAAGAGGGAGAGAGAGATTGGATGGGGTGCCTCCCATCGAGCGCTTAGTTTATAGTCCGTTAGCTGGACTTTCTCTTGCTACCGCTATCCGATTCCTCTACGATAGGAGAGGAACCCTCCATCCATTAGGACCGATATGTGCTTTGATAGGTTCCCCTTAGTGAGAGTTTTTGAATTTAAGTCACCTAGCTCGTTTCTTGTAGATAAGTTGCCATTTTCCATCTTCAAGTAGCTAGGCGCTTCTTCCGTTGTGTTTGTAAATCGATTAGGGCATTGAGGCATGAACAACACAACGGGCTCTTCTTTTATTTTCTCTTCCTCAGCCCACCATGGCTTCAAGAGTGTAATATCTCTTATATAATAGAGATCTTTGCCTTTAATGTGACTACCAAGGGGGCATGGGTGTGCAAAATTCACTGGATTTTCCAACTTTGGCTGAGAAGGCACTTGGGGTGTTATAAAGGTCGGCTCATAGTCATCATTTTCCATATCCCCATTTGTCTCCTCGATGTCCACTTCTTTCAGTTCATTCAGTTGCATGTACACTTCTGGCTCTCCATCAGTTTCAGCATCTAAGTCATAGCACCTATTATTCTGATGACAATTGTTCACGGCTTCAAACATTTGAGATAATTGATTATGAAGATTTTGAATTTTTATCCCTTGCTCAATAAATTCCTCCTTCATTAAAGCCATGAACATTTGATCCATCTGATCCTGGAGATTTTGAATTTTTATCCCTTGATTCATCACCATCTCCTTCATTGATGCTATGCACCACGATTCCTTTAATCTTGAATTTTCTGTTTCAACCTCGGCATCCATGTATTGAGGATCATTGGTTAGAGTCTGATATATAAATTCTGGTGCGTATGCTGGACTTGGATCACAGTATTGGTCTTGATAATAGCTCCATGAAGAATCTGGGTGATACCCCCAATCTTGATGATATTTGGGATAATCAACATGGTTTGGGTAATCACCCCTGTACTGCACAGGTCCAAAACTGACGGTACACTGATGGCTCAAACGGTTACCAACATAATAATCACAAGTAATTGTTGTCTCTCGACTCCGTTGGGCTATAACAACGTCCAACTTCTTCGATAGTGTCTCAAGTTGTGTTGATAATGTAGCAATTGTGTTGAGTCCATCATTCCCTGTTTCCCTTGGTTGATCCATCCTTGTGTATGACCATGGATAAGCACTGCAATCCATGGTACCTGAAAAGAAAGAATATAGGAAGAGAATTAAAACAAAATAAAAATATTTAAATTAAGACTAATTTGATTGAAGCTAATGTTGGCAAAAATTATTAAGCTAATTTCCCGGCAACGGCGCCAAAAACTTGTTGGTCGTTTTCCTGATCAATATATGCGTGAAAGTATACATGGTCAACAAGTAATAAAGAGTAAGTAGAGTATCGTTCCCACGGAGAATTAACTAATACAGTTCACCAAGCACTAACCTATAACCATTTCAGCCTTATTTAAATAAATGATTTAGTATATTGATTAAAACTATGAAATCAAACTAATACTAAATAACCCTAGAATAAAACTAGATAATGAAGATATGAGATCACAATTTCCCCTATTGATTCATTCAAATCAACATGCTTCCTATTAAGCCAAATTAATTATCAATGATTGATAGTCGAGAACACATAAGTGAGACAAAGACATCTTTTGATGTACCAAATCCATATCACATATAATCCACAATTGATAGAATACAAATGAACACCCACATTACCTAAACCACTATATGTCTATGTGATTTACAAATAATTAGAGTTTAAGCACAAATTCTCCATTGACTACAAATGGTGCTTCGGTATATGTCTATCCTAAGCACAAATCATACATTCCAACACCATGTCGAACATACAATCACAAGCTATTACGATTAGATCTAAATCCATACTTCGTCTTTCAAGTTCATATGAATTATCACAGTAATTGATGGCCAATCAACTAAGCAATTAGCCATGAATCATAATAGGCAAACCAACAATAATCAGTATGACTAACAATGAAGTATATCAAAATAAACTAGGCAATAGATTCCATTGCAATCCCAAAATAGAGTTTAACTCATAGTTGAATTAAATCCATCATCCACAATTTGAATAAACATAATAAGAATTCAAATAGGAATCAAAGAGAAGATAAGAATAGAAAGTTGAATTGCAAATCTGTTCTCTTGCTCCAAGACTGAATCCTCAATGTCTTCCAATTGCTCCAATCCCCAACTTAAATCTAATCTAGGGTTCTACTCTAATCTACCCTAATCTACTTATAAAATTGAAGAGAAAAAGAGAACATATGTCTACTCTTGATCCCAAGGAGTGGAAATGTCTCCCCCTCTACTAATATGTTTTTATTTATAAGCCCTGATATGAATACCCCCCAAGTTATGCTTCAATAACACTCTTTAATGAAAAATTCAACTCTGGTCGTGTTCAGGAATGGCGCGGCCGCGCTGGAAATGGCCTAGGATTGGGCGTGGGCGTACTGGAAGCAAATATCAGATTTTTGGCCTGGGGAATGGCGCTCCCGCGCTGGAAATAAACTAAAAACGGGCGCGGCTGTGCCGAAGAAAGTCTGCTGCAGTAACCTCTGGTAGAACAACCATAACTTTTGATTCGAGAGGAGTTACGGGGCCGACCACCTGTCAAGTCGAAGATATCGACGAGATCTACAACTTTTATTTTTTGAGCATTGAGAAATAATGGACAAATGAAGGTCTAAATTAAACTCCAAGTGACAGCTGTGCAATGGCAACCCAAAAATGTGAAGTTAAGTTCAATGTTCGTTGGTAAAAGGGTCATAACTCTTGCCTCCGAACTCCGATTGGGATGATTCAAGATGTTCCGAAAAGCTTAGAAGAAGCTATACAGTAAGACCCAAGTTCCAATCCAAGAACATGAAATGAACATGAAGGCCCAAACGATGTCCGGATTGCATTTCCTTCCTTTTTTGCTTCCAATGCCACCAAGAGAGTTCCCAATATGAAACTGTATTAAAGTAAACCAAAACTGCATGAAAAGCTAATGTAATACATGAGTTTAAGCAACAATTGAGATTAGTTGATATCTAAATAAGTGGCTATAAAACCACTTATCACTCATATTAATATGTTATGTGGGTACATAGATATTGTTATTATAAGGTATAATTTTGATAGTTTAAAGTGTTATACACGTATGATGCGCATGTTGTGAGTTTAGACTCATGTGTGTGGTTAGTTAAGCGAGTTAAGTTTAGAAACCATGTTATTAAGTTGAACTTAAGTAATAAGTTCAACGGTTTAACGTAGTGGTTATATAACTAATTGGTATTGCAAACGTAATGTAATGTGTAGGACGATTGAGAAAGTGATTTGTAAATTATAAAGTGTAGCTTGCGCTTGAGGCAAGTTTTCTAAACTTAAACTTTACTTGAGCAAGTTTTCCTAAACTTTTCTTTTACGTTTATGTAAGTCTTCTAATTATACTCTTTCGTGGAGCAAGTTTTCTAATACTTATCTTATTGAACAAGTTCATTATTGAATTGTGGTGACCTTGACTTAATTGTTCAAGCAAGGTCCATATTGTCTTTCAAATGCTTTAAGTTTATTTTTAAAGCATGATTATTAAATATGATGTCTATTATTATGACTCATAGTTATGTCTTAGTTCTTTTGAATATCGAATTCTAAACTATTGTAAGTCGATTCAACTACTCCTTAGTTGATGATAGTTGAACTCTAAATTTCCTTTGAAGCTTATCCAAACCAAACTTTCTTTGGTGCGAATTTGTTATTAAAATACTGAGATGAACAACCCTATTTAATAGGGGATTACCATGCGAAAGCGTTAAGATATTTGTGCACAATACATGGTACAAAGGGCTGATCCCCATAAGTACGAGTTAAGAGTCCATATAGTCTAAAAGACTATTAAAAGTTTTAAATAAAAATATTTATAACCTAGGACAAAGTTTAAGGTCTTATGACCCTCAGATGATTTCTACATTCTAATTCTAAATGTTGATGAAAGAATTATTATTCAATTCTTTATTATTGATGAAAGAAAAGTTATTCAAATCTTTTGAAGTTATTTAGTTTATGTCATCACTATTATTGTTATTATTTCAAGTGAGCTTTTGTTTGCTCAGTCTTGCAATTAAATAACAATTATAGCTAAAGTCGAGAATGTTGACGCCCCCGTCAACGAGTAAAGGAAAAAGCAAGATGAACAAGTGAAGGCTTATTATATTTTGATTAAGATGATTGTAATCAGACTTTGTTTATGTTATGTTTTTTTTTCGCACTTATTATTGACGTTAAGTGTAAGACCCCGAATTTTATGAAATAAAAGTATTCAATTTTTTCAGTAATTGGTTAAATTGATAAAAATGTTATAGTTATGGGGATTTGTGAAAATTTTACAAAGTAAGCAAGTAGTTATAAAATATTCGTTGTGTCGGGGAATATTCGTTTGGTCGAGGAATATTCTTTTTATAGGAGAATATTCGTACGACGGGACACTCATTGGTGGACCCCACAACGGAATGAATGTCGGATATAAAAAGCGACAGAAGTAACCTTTTTATAAAAATAACGGCAAAACTTTTACCATTAAACTGTTAAAATACCCGGTGATAAAAATACAGTAATACGCGTTGTTGCATAGTAGCACACGGTATTGTACAGTATTTTGAATTATTGGTACTTACGTAAGAAATCACTCATTCAATAATTATTACAGTAATTACTATTCAATATTTTATATTATTGATTTAATAATTGCTACATTGATATTTTATATTATTGATTCAATAATTGTCACAATAACTGTTGCACAGTATTTCACATTTTAAATCAATAATTCATATTATTTGAATAATATTATTAGATAGCATTATTGACAATGTCTAAAAAGTTCTGTCGAGGAAAGGGATTAGGTTATATAATTGCGCGCCAATGAGGAGAAATCCTTATCGGAAAGCTCCCTTTTTCCTGGGAATGACCTGGTTGTTAATATTGTAATTCTATAATATTAATTATGAATAATAATTGATGAATAAAATAAAATCGTTGATAAATATGATAAGTAAATATTAGTCCAATTTTGATTTAAAGGGAGAAAATTTTTAGCGTGAGAAATTTGTTAAAAGCTGACATTTTATCTTCTCCGATAAAATATTTATTCAAATATAATCTTATAATATTACAATATAATAGTAATACAAATTTATAATTTAAATGGTAATATTTTTATAATAAATTCACAGTATAAAAATAAAATGAGGTGGAAGAGAGAAAAATAGAATTGGAATTCTTTTTAAATAAATTATAAATGTTTTAAAATATATATATATGGGATATGATCCATAACATCTAGTTGCTATGGATGAAAAACTGGCATACACCATCTTAACCGTTCGTTGCTAAATTGATGGGCTACGATTAAAATTTAGAATTCGTCATCCGCTAGTAATACTAGCGGACGTGGTTATTGATTTTATTTCCCTGTTTTTCCCCCCACTAAATACTATGAATTACAGAATCCGCTAGGCATACTAGCGGACGGATATTAACTCAATAGAAGGTCTCGATAAGGTAACAAAGGTAAAACGCTGCACTGTGGCGATTTGGGCGAACAGTAAGCGATTTGGGCGAGTGGTAGAACCCTAGAAAAATGCAGCATCTGATCCCTACTTCTGCCATTTTGACGAACTGGTGTAGTTGCCTAGACGATCTGCACATGATCCCATCGCTCCGGTAGACCCTAGCATGATCTGCTATTTTTCCCTTGTTCTGCGATTTGGGCTAATTTGACAAACCCTAGAAGAACTTGCTCTGCTGATCCCGAAGTTGTCGAAATTAATATTTGTGCAGCCAAACAGAATTATTCGGTAAGACTAGCTATTTAATCTCCCAAAACGCAGATGTGATTTGGTTCTCCATTAATTCTATTGAACCCTAGTTATTGTGATATATATTTCCCATGAATTTTCACATTTTTTGAGTTGTAATCTATTTCTGCCTCTCTAATTACAGTTAAATTGGTTTATTCTTAGTTTGCTATCGTTTATTCTTAGAATAAGAATAAGGGTTTTGTGAGGGTTTTTTATTTGTTTTGTTTTTCTTTCTTTTTCAGCACTTTCCCTTGGCGCCTTTAAATTTGTTTTATTAGTTGCCCCACAACAATTTTCCATGTTTTTTCTCCCTTTTCTCAAAAACTATATATTTTTTTAGTTAAAGAGGTGGTTTTAAATTTTAAAGAAGAGGCTTTTGGTATTAAACTGCCCTGAATATCTCTCTCTTGATTAGCAACAGTAGATGTACTTGTTTATTCCAAGTGATGTTCTTTCTTGTTGAAATTGTACTTGTTTATTCCAAGTGATGTTCGCGTAATTCAGAATTTCAGATATGCATATCTATAGGAATTGAGTCCCTCCTTTGAGATATTTATAAAGTAACATATTGTTAGTTTGATGATGAGAAAATATAGGATAAAATTAAACTATATGGATCTTTTAATGATTGTTGTTGAAAGTGTGTCCAACATTCACTTGGATTCTTTAAGGTTTATGGTTTGGTTTCATGGTTTTTCTTCTATTGAAATATAATATATTTTTATGATTGACAATTGTAAGAGTCTAATATCTGATTCTTTTGGAATTCTATGACTAATTACAGTTGAATTGGCCATTATAAGCTTTTAACATCTTGCCATCATTTACCGTCATTCATTAGCGGTTCAATTTACTGTCATTCATTAGGGGTTCAATTTATCCTGCTGTATGTGTTTTGCACTCTTGTTATTGTTAGTTGTAATTATTGGTTTTCTAATTACGTGACATTGTGTTGAATTTTTAGGTAAGCTATGGATATTAATCCCGGACCTTTTGATCCTATTGTTTTATGGGACCAAGAAAATCATGTATCTTCCAACTTATGGCAAAATATTGTAAGTTTATTAATCTATATTTATGCTATTTTGTGAGAAATTTTCATGTTGTGACAATTTATGTTTGTATCTTCTGTTTGACTTGTAGGATAGGGGTGTGTTAGAAATTTGTCAAATGTCTGCAAAATTAATTGAATGGAACTTGACTGAACAACAAGAATATCTACTGGAACAATTAGGCTTCGGTATATTTTGTTATCAGGATGTAGTCTCGAAGATTGATGCATCTCTTGTATCTGCTTTTGTTGAGCGTTGAAGGAGTGAAACAAATATGTTTTCACTTAAAATGTGGAGAGGTTGGCATTACTGTAGAGGATGTGGGATTTATATTTGGTTTGCCCATATTAGGAAAACCTTTGACTTGCGAAGAACTAGAACATCCCAAAAGTTATTTTATAAGGGTTTTTGGGCAACAAGCTGCAGTACAGAATTGGGAACAATGCTATAAGAGGGGGGGGGGCATAAGTTTACCTTGGTTAAGAGATAGATATGGACAAGTACCTAAAGATGCCACTTCAGATGATGTGGTAAAACACACTAAGGCATATCTGTTGTACTTGTGTGGCGCTATTTTGTTTCCAACCAAGAGTAAAAATATTGTGCATCCTAGATATTTGTTGTTGTTGGAAAGATTGGAAGACATAATTACTTATGCTTGGGGGCAGCAGTTTTAGGGAATTTGTATAGGGGTTTGCATGATGCTACTCGCAAAATAGCAAAAAAATTTGTAGGATGTGCAACCCTGCTTATGATGTGGGCTCACAAAAGGTTTAACATTGGTCATCCTACACCTAGGCCTAACTCCCAGAAGTTGATACCTAGGGCATTATCTTGGGCATACTCTTATTTTGATCCTGGTTCAAAACATTATCAGCGCCGCAAAAATCCACATCACCATCTTGTGTTCTACCGAGGAGAGTTTGATAATATGTTGGAAACAGATTGGGCGTGGCATCCATATCATTTATTTGATAGCCGTTTGGCTTGGGATTTCTTTGAGGCAAGGTTAGGTGGAGCCGCTCGTATACCTTTGATACATTACGACATTGTTGAGTTTCAAATGCCTGATAGATTTATGAGGCAATTTGGATATTTGCAGTCATATCCATTTAATGCTGAAAATATGGTGGAACTGAGAAAGGAACATAAATTGTTTGAGAGGATTAATTTTGAAAACCATAAGGCTAGTTATATTGGATTGTGGGAGGCCTACACAGAGAGTTTAGAAGGGCAAGTGTTGGAGGGTTTGCAGTAGATATCTACCGAGGATTATATGACATGGTACAGAGAAATTACTCGGAGACGGATACACCATCCTCGACCCTTTAGGCGTCAAGGGGAAGATGATAAGCCACGGGCATTCATTGACCAATATGTGGCTGTAAACACTGTAAGTTTTTAAATAAATAATATTTATGTACTATTTTTGTGTTATAAATTGATGACCTTATTTTACTAATATTTTTTTTTAATTCTAAATTGAGACTGCAAAAGCTATATTTGTCAAGTTTATGTCAATTGAACTGGCAGCTGAGTTAAGAACCATGTATGAGTCATGGTTCAATACACTGTACCAGCCGTTCATGAATGATTATAGAGGGGTTCCAACCAAACAAAATCCAACACAACCCTAAGTTGGACAAATGGAGATTGACATGACGGGACCCCAGCCTACGGTTCAAGAAACTCAGGGTAGCGTTGGTCCTTATAATCAACATAGTAGGAAATTGCCGATTAGAAGGAGAGAGGGAACAAAGCACACTCACCTGGTTAAGTATTTGAAGATTGAGAAAATCACTTGGTTAAATCACAATTGGTTTAGTCCAACTCACGACCCATCATCCTTTCCTCATATCCATCCAGGCGGTCTATACAAATTAGATTTTAAGGATGTGACCTGCTTAAGACCCAATGGTTGGTTATGGGCGCATGTATTGGATGCATATTTGTTGTTATTGAGAGACAGAGAAGCTAAGATGAGGAGTGATGGTATCCAGCGATAGGCTATTTTCTATTTCATGCCAACGTACTTTGTGGGTTTGGGCACCCAAAACTTACCAAGTGCTGGAGTAAGCAATGCAGCAACACACAAATTTTTAGTAAGTTACATCAATCCTACAGTTGGTGCCCCAGTACATGAGTGTGACTACATATTTGTTCCATTCATCAACGAAAGCAACAGTCATTTCTGCCTATTTATTTGGAGTGTTAACAAGTGGAAAGTAATGCTATTTGACCCACTTAATGATGACAAACCCTTAATGCCATTGTCATAATTATATCAAAACTTCTTTGCGGTTGTGGTGAGTTCATTAATATATTACTTATTTTTTATGCCATCACACAAACATATCCGATTTTGGGAATTAAATGATTATTTTATGGTTTATAGGTGGAGTTAATTCCTTTGCTGCTTCGTCTGGAAAATCCTAAAGCAAAGTGGCCAAGATCGAAGCCGAAAGTTGAAGTCTGTGTGAATAGGTCGAGACAATGGAATTCAGATAATTATGGCGTTTACGTTGCAAAGTACGTAGATTTCTTTTTGCACCGGATAAACATCATGAAGGAACCGAGTTGGACTCCAAATGAGGCTTATAACTTTAGATATAGAATAGCACACGAGCTTAGGATGTGCAAAGCTAGGGACATTCCTATAAGTTATGTTTCTAACGACCAAACTTTAGATTCGGATTCAAATGAAAACTAGTGGATGTAATCAACTTTTTTATGGTGAAATGGAATCAACTTTTTGTTATCGTGTGTGATTTATGTATTTACTTGTACATTTTTCTATACATATGCTACTTTTCATTATGTAGCATTTTGATATTCTCCTTATATGGTCATACAATGTAATAGGATTTCCCTCATATTATCAACTGCTGGGACTGTACAGGAATCAAGATGGGAGCTTTCAGCCTTTACAGGCTGAGCACCGTCAATATAATAGGATTTCAGATTAACTTAATTTGGATCACTCCTTCCAATTAAAGGAGCAGAGACACCAGCGGCATGCCCCTTGAAATTTTTTGAAACTGCTTCATCAATTTGATCTATGTATTATTGGCCACTAAAACCAGCAGACATATCTTCAACAGAATTATCAGAGTCTGGAATATTCATACTGTTGGGAATATTTTCTCCGCTGTTAGGCTATTCGATTTTTGGGATTTTTTTTCTTATAGAGATACTTGATTTGAATCTGTATTCTATGGCTAAATTGTGAAGTTTGTGTTTTTTCCTTGGCTATATTCCTTCCTTAGTTATGTCTTGTAAAAGGTGCAGGCATTATGCAAGTTCACTCTACTCGGCTCATATTCCATCGTTGATCTTGTAAGAATTTATAGACTTGTTTGAAGATTCGGGCCTAATTGTTGAAACTAATATGTTAAAGATTGTAAATAAGTAAAGATGAATGTGTTTTCATCATATTTTGCCTATTTCTTGTATTGTTTATTTGCGAGTTCTTAATTTGTTGATGGAATTGGTGAACAGGTCTTGAAAAGATTGACAAGAATTGCCTATTCCTTGTACGGAATTGATGCAAATTTTTGAAGGCTAGAAAATTTGACATTGAAAAAACAAAGCAAATGTGGACTGATATGATCCAGTGGAGGAAGGAATTTGGTGCAGACACTATCCTGGAGGTATATATACATGGAAAGTATTCTTGATCATTGGTTTGAAGTTTATATAAATACCAACCTTGTGATATAGCCTTTATTAAATGATGATAACCCATAATATGCATTTGAATGCTGACCTTGTGCCGTATGTACATCATCAATACTAGTATTAACAAACATTTGTCAGTATCTAAGAAGTAACATCAACACTACAACTAAATTATAAAGGCATTTTTGTTTAAATCTTATTACAACTTTCTATATATCCTCTAAGTGATTGCTAAAATTTAGATGCCAAGCCTGATGTAGTTCATCATCTCTGCTATATATACCTTAGATATGTCATCAATGAATGTATTGTATCAATGAATGTAGTAGTAGAGAATGAGATTGAGAATGGTTTATTTTGTTAAATACCAATATAAAAGCAAATTTAAAATATTACACAACCAAAAATAAATATAAACCATTGTGATAAATAAAAATGTATGACCAAAATTCAATAATTTCGCAATTTATTAATCATACAACCTCATATAAAGAAAACTTCAAACACCCGACTTTTCTTGGCCTAAAACTTTGTAGTGGTTCCGCTTATCGTGATTGGTCATCATATTGTATATTGCACACTTTCTTAGTTGCTTACGACTCGCAGCCTCTTTGATCCCACTCTTTATTCTTGTAGCTTTTTTGGGCCCTTTTGTCTGAGAACATATAGGATCCAATAATGGCTCATCTTCAGTGGGTTCATCATCATCTGATTGAATTTCTATCACCTCTTTTGCATTAATTTCATCAGGGTCAAAATTTTCAACTATGGGTTGATTTTTAATCCACAACTATACGACATGCTTAAAATCATTAATTGAGCATGATCCTGTAGAAGCTAATCGTAAGAGCAGCGTCACCAAATAATTGTAACACATGGCCTGAGATTCCTTGTAATTGGACATTTTCGTCAAAATCTTTGGTAATTCAGCGTTTACTTTATTACCATCTCTACACCACCGACTTAAAATGTATTTATTAGGTATCTTTGTAGTACTTTTGGCAATCATATGTCTTAGAATGTGTCTATAAAGCATACCAGAATGTTCAAATTTTTTACAATTATAATTCATATCTCCAGTTTGAACATTACCAACAACAGTAAAGTACCTTGTTGATTCTTCAATGGTGTTTGACTTGTACAATGCATACGACTTTGTATCCGGTGTTGTCAGATTTTGAAGCTTCTTCACTATGTACTTATGAGATTTTACAATTTCAATCTCAAAGCGTCTAAACATCTCCTTTGTATAAACAGTTGCTCCATGAGTTTCCAACGGTGATTTAAGAGTCATAGTCCGCGTCCGATGACAAGTTGCGTAGTCAGCTTGTCTCTCTCTCATAACTTGTTTCTCAATTGCTTTTTTTGAGTTTACTATAAATTCCTTGATACTCGTTGTTGTATTCACATACTCATCAAATAAAGCATTCATTCCCTCACTCCTGGATGTAGTCGTCATTCCCGCTGCAAAAAAATTCTTTGTGTAAGCCATGACCCATTTGTGCTTAACCTCATAAAGTGATTGGAGCCAATCATGGTCATGCAATTCGTAATCTATCATCAATTTTTCCCATCGCTCCTTAAAATCCGCAAAAGTCAATGATTTATACACACACCAATTAAAATCTTATTTAAATGTTGGGTACTCATCATACAATGTATGTAACTTTTTTAGAAATTTGTTACTAATATGCCATGTGCAAAGTGCATGGTGTGTTTCAGGAAGAACCCCAGCAATCGCATTGCTCATAGCTTTATCCTGATCAGTTATAATGGTAACCGGTGCCTTGCTGTTCATCGCTTGAAGCCACGTCTCAAAAACCCATACAAAAGTATCCTCTGTTTCATCTTTAATCAGTGCAAAACCAAACGAGACAGAATGATAATGATGATTTACCCCCGTGAATGGAACAAACGGCATGGAATACTTGTTCATCCGATAAGTAGTATCAAATGTAACTACATCCCCAAAGTTTTTGTAAGCTATCATTGATCGGTAATCTATCCACAAAATGCATGCAATACGATTATCTTCATCTCATTTGATATCAAAAAAAATAGAGGATTTTTCGCCGAAAGTTTTTTCAAATACTGCAACGCTGCTTGGCCATCATTTGAATCTATTGTGTCATGTCTTATATCTCGCACAACATTCCGAATATCCTTATCACCAAAACCGACATTTTCCATCCCTCCTCCTAGTTCACTAAAAACATTCAACATTTTACTTGGCCCAATTCCAGAACTGTTTAAAGTTTCGATCAATGTTCGAGCAACAGGAGTTATATTTTTCCGTGTCTGAATGAACTTTTTCTTTCTCGGAGTCACCAAATCATGATTGTGAGTCAACTCAATTATTGAAACTTTCCATGTATCTTCTTTCTTTAGATGAACAATAGACATTCTAGCTTTGCACATCGTGCGACCTATTGAATCCCTTTTTCTTTTGACCTTGCTACCCTCAACTTTATCAACGTCTTGTGTCTTTCTTTCAATTGGTATTCTAGCTTTGATAGATGTAAAAATTCTATTTGACAAGTTGCTTGAGCGGGCATATTTATGACTTTTTCCAATTTTTATTTCAAATCCAGTACTTCGTGCTTAACTTCTATAAAATTCTTCAGCCTCTTGGATAGTAGAAAAAATTTGACCCTCGTATGGACTTTTTGAATCATTAATATTCGATTGGTTCATGTTATGAACACCAATATTATGATCCATGTCAATATTATCATGAGAAGAATTTGAAGAACTAGAATTAAACATATCTTCAGCCATATTCAAAACTTACCTTGACGATTTTGAATTGCGAAGCCTTGCTTGATTAATGGATTTATAGTTTTCTTCCTTGATGTCAATTGAAGGCGGCTATAATATTTTGATAACCTTGGTAGGTCAACTATTTGCAACAGTATAATATTTTGGTAACCTTGGTAGGTCAAGGTTTGATTTGGCAAGAGATATAGTTGCTTTGTTATTGTGCTTTGTTATTTTTTGAATTGGCAAGAGTTCTTAATCTGCAAGATTATTATTGCCTGTTTTGTTTTGGCAAAAGTTCTACTGTTGTTGGGTTGTTGTAATTCTATTGTACTGCTGTTGCATTCAGATTGGTCTGCCTTTGTTGTATTGAGATTGGAATTTCTTTGTTATTCTATTGGCTTAACTGCTGTTTCGTTGTTGTAATTCTATTGTACTGCTGCAACGACTGCCTTTGTTATTATATTGGCTTGACTGCTCTGCTGCTGCAAGACGTGTTTTGGGACTGCATACCGTCTGTGTGACGCCCCCAAATCCACGTTCCTTCGAAACCTCGGATTCGGTGCAGTCACGATACTACTAACGCCAAACTATTATATCTTTTATTCATTACTAAAAGAATACAACTTTCCTTATTATAATTTAGAATATAAATTCTATTTATATCCAAGATCTCATCTTTACATCATGTTCGATGTTACTAAAATGCGGAATAATTTAAACTTTTTCAATCCTCCTTGAATAAAATCTTTTATTGATTTCATAACTTGAATCAATTACAACTCTTGAATCAATTATAAAATATGATTCATTATATTTGAGTTATCGTATAAACATTAACAACTCAACTCGATATCCTCTATGTATTAATTAATACATCTTTACAGTACGACAAGTATTAAACAGTGTAAGCAACTATCGAGTACATCATCTAGAATCTAAACATAGTCCAGACAATAATCTAAGTAATATTCTTCAATGCGATACTATCTATCTTTATCAATCAAGAAGCACGAAATCTTTACCGTGAATCCTTAACTTACAAAAGTGGTTATTTGCAAGAGTGAGCTCGACAGCTCAGCAATTCTAACAGTTTTCATGCATCACATAGCATACAATATTATACTCAGTTCATGCATTTATAAATAATTTATATTTACTACGCATGTTACTTTTCATATAACAAGTATATCATCAAAGATCAACTTTCAATCTCATTTATATCTCATATACAATTCATATATAAGTTCACATTATCACAGCATAATATAATTCAACTAACAGTTATTGAATTCATATATCAAATAGGAACTGAAAGACTTGCCTGATTCGTAGTTTAACAACTACGACTTAACTGCTTAAAGCTATCTGCACTTCGTGTATTCCTACACAGTTATATAATCATGGATTTACATCCATCAGTCATACATTTCATATGCTCTTAATAGAATAACAATTCGTATATCGTTTTCTAATCTTGGTTTCGCTTCACTCTATCTTAGGATAACCACGATGTTACAACATCATACCTTCATACTTATTCTATAGAAACCATTCTATTTCGGTCCTTAGGGTCCTTAAGGAAAATAACTTAGGACCAGACAGTTAACAAACTGTTCTTGGCAGCTCTGCAACACGGCGCGGCCGCGCGGCAATTAAGCTTGGGAGTGGCGCGGCCGCGCGACTCGCTGCCAGAACCAGAACTTAGATTTCATAAACTTAGTTTGGTCCTAACATATCATGTATTCTGATATATATTATACACACACATTAAGTAGGCATGCTCGTGCTTATACTACACATGTATACTTAATCACATAGTCTATGCTTTTGAAATTCATTTTCTCGAATATGCGTGCATAGGTGAAATCCATGTTTCATCACATGATGCTTATGTCAACATGTCTATAGGCATAATGAATCCTAATATACATGCTCGTGTGATCATAATGTAACTCACTCCGTGTTTGATGCTATCATCTTACACATTCTAAACATTTCATAAAAATCGCTTTAAGTCGACAAAGGTAACTAAGTATATGCAAAGTACCTTGTAGTCATGATTCTCATGTATTAGAACACATATATAAGTCATCTATACATGCTCAATGATCAGAACATGGACATCCTATATATATGTCCAAAAACTCTAAGTTTGTCTTTTGAAATCATTTTTTAATTTAAACAATGTGTTCTAGTGTATGCTCAATACCTTCGACTCACATATCATGCATATCTAAACCATATAATCATGCTTAAAAAGTCAGAATATAAACATGACTTATATACGCCACAATTTGTTTATAAAACCTTAAGTTTTCATTAAAAACTCTACTACAACAAGGTATAATTGTTTACTATTAGCCAAGGTAACTGATTAACAACTACCTTCATACCCATTGATACACATAACCAAGACACTTACACATGTCTCAAAAGTCCGACTCAAAGAACACAAAATTCGTCAAGTCTCATTTTCAAAACTTTACGTTTTCTTTTAGGAAATCATGTTAAACAAACTAATACAACTTACTACGTGCATGAAAATCTTAGTACGCATGTCAGACCCCTTTATGAAATTATTAGAGTCTAACTAGTATGCTTAACCAACTAGAAAACACAAAATCACCAACAGTTTCTGCAGAGGGCGCGGCCGCGCCCCATTTGTACTAGGGAGACGCGCGGCCGCGCGTCCCCGTTTCCAGACCAGAAACTTTACTGCTAAAACAGAGCTTCAGCTAATCCTTTTCTTACTTCATGTAACAAGCTTGAAAGCCATCATATTGTATCTATAACATATATTTAGACTCTACTTAACATGTTAACATCATTTACATATCAATTGTTCACTAATTCATGAAACCTCTACTAATTTATCAAATTCAAGACTAAAAATTCAAAGTTAGAGTTATACCTCTTTGAGCCTTGAATTACTAAGCTTGCTTTCCAAATCAGTTTTCTCACATAACTCTCATCACCATATTCTCTATATCAACTTAGCAATAAATTCAAGTAACTAGAATTGTGAAGGGAAGGGTCTCTATTTATAGAAAAACTCTTACCCAATTCATAGCTTTGCACCATGAATTAAACTAATGGAAGAAGAGAAGAATTGTTGGGCAATAGATAGTTAGTAAATCCCATCATGAAGCCCACTCCCCCCATAATCATCACACTCATTGCTAGCTAGGAAGTCGAGAGATGAAGGAGATAGGCTAGTCTTAGGCCATTCACGTGAAGGAGAAGTTGGGCACTCATTGTGAGACAAATAATCTAACTCATCAATAGCAATTAGCAAATGTAATTCCACACTTGGTTACACACCTCTATATATAATATATACACTTAGGTTATATAATTTATGTATACATTTCATCCCATATGACTTAGGTTATAGGTACATATATACAAACCTACAAATATGTACACTCACACCTAATTAGGTATACTCATATTTTGAATATACACTACTATATATAATCATGTACCTCATGTACATAGGTTAAGTTAATATTCTAATTGGACTAAATATAATATGGTTGGGTACTATCATCCCACCATTTTTCATAAAATTATTATCATAAATATACTCAAATATTATAATGATAATTAATATCAACCATTCATTTTCTTCTAATACTTCCAATTAAATCCCCTTGATTTAACTTCATTATTTATGCCACACAAGGCATAATTATGTGAACTTAGTACTTAATAGTCCACAAGTTTATAATAATATAATCTTCTAAGATAATATTATACTCAATGTTACATCTTATAATATGTTCATAAAGTAATACCATTACATTACTAATTTACATATTCTCTATTATAATCAATCTATTACCCTCCTATGGGTAATACCCAATGGTCAAAGAGGAGTTGGTGGCTAACTCCACCAACTACTACTATTCATGGTCCTTCCTCATCATTACACCTTATAACATGCTCATGGTGTAATTACATTTCTTATTATATGCTTTCTTAGCAACAATGTAGTAATTGAATTAACAAACTCTACACACCAATGTATTGCATCTATTCATTATCAAGCTATTATTCTCCTATGGTTATTATCCAAAGGGCAAAAGGGAAGTTGGTGGCTAACTCCCACCAACTACCACTATTCATGTACCCTAACCACTTAATTGACCATTATTGCTCTCACATGGACTAACTTGAAAGCTTATATCTAATAACTTAATGTTATTACCATATGATATGATAGGGTCACACATACACCCAATCATATAATCCATGTACATTTGACAATACCGAATATATTTTAATTGAGTAGTGTCACACCCCATTATTGTAACTTTATTATTACACTTAATCATATAGTTTCCTATATTATATAGTGTTCTTGAAGTGTCACACTTCATTCCATATTATATAGATGTAGCTACTATATAACTTATAATTACACATCATTGCACATAGGAATTTATTCACATAATAATAATAATTAATTCCATTAATTATTCATTCATTAATTTATTTAATGAATGTTTATTCCACCACTTTGCCACACTAGGCATATCTCAAGCTTACCTTAAGCTTATTATCACTCTCATCACACTTTAATATTCTTTTAATATAAGGTTTGTGTGACACATGCACTTTAATGCTAAATTATTTAGCTACCTTGAACAATTATATGTATAACCTTTACACTAGAATAATTAATATTTACTCTATTAATTATTATAAAATCTACGATAAAATAATAACTTAAGTTATTTAATATATTGAAATAACTTAGTTTTCTTTCATTAATAAACTTTCTTGAAAATACATTAGGAATTATGTACTTTGCCATAACATAAAATATTATGTTTTCTCCAAATAAAGATATTCATTGTTAGAAAATAATTTACTTATTGTCTCAAGATATTATTCTTAATATAATATCTACTAAAATAATTACATGTATGGCACATGTACATACATTATATATAGAAAATAGGTAATAAGTTTATTTTCTATTATAATAATTTATTTCCATCAATTTATTTATATATAGCAAATATGTTTTAATGTATTTACCATATTAATTAATCACACTTATTACATCATACCAAAAACATATAGGGTAATATTATTATTCAAAAATAATATTTCCTCCTTTATTAAAATAATTCAATATTAGAATTTATTTTAATATCCTTTATAATAATTATTTCTCTTTCTTTTCTATAAATTGTTCCCAAAACAATTTCTTCAAATATTTATTTAAAGATATAATGATTTCCATTTCTCTTTAATAACGTATATATATCTATTAACGTTATTTGTACATTAGACTTTCACACATATTACCACTCTAAGTAATATATAGAAGGTACTAATTATAATCATATATTCAACATATATATTAATTCACTCCTTTACTTAAGTAAATCAAACCTTGTACCATATTACCTTAGTTAATTAAGGTTCAATATTCACATTATATTATTCCATAATATAACTCTCAACTTAAATTAACCAATATTTATTCTTATTAGTTAATTCCTTAACTAACTCATGCTTCACTATCCAAACCTATTCACGGATAGCTTAAGTGCTATTAATAACCTATATTATAAACATACGAGTTATTAGTACACATACACAAGAATATGGTGATTATACATTAAGGATATTTAATGTCACCAACTTACTATGATAAAATAATTCTATAAATTATTTAATATCGATAGGAATTTATCCACTTCCTTTACCTCAATTGAATCGTCTCTAAAATAAATAACAAATATATATATTAATAATATATTCATTAATCACAAAAACACATATTACATAGTCCATATTACCTTATGTAATATAATACCACATACCTCATATCACATATATATCTTTTTATTCGAACCCATCTCACGGTTTAAGAATTTTATTTATTAAATCCTTATTTAATAATTTCTGAAAATCCGGGTTCTTACATCCTCTCCCCCTTATAAGGATTCCGTCCTCGGAATCACCGAAACTTCCTCTACTCGGTGCTATTCCGAATATTACATATTCTTTAGAATAATTTTATTAATTCTCTTTTCAGAAGTTTTATTATTATAACCTTCTCAATCGCATTCTACCATTTTCTCCTTTTTAAGGATCATTCTACTTACTACATTCATCCTTTAGAAGAATAAGAATCTTCCACGATTTTTCAACAATCGGGAAGTAGTATGAATAACTCGGATTCCAAATTTATGCTGAGGGGTCACAAGACCGTGAACTTTTCCACAGGTTTACTAATGCTTCAACACAATTCTTCACATTGCAAACCAGAGTGTTTATCAATCACAAAGACTGAAAACACCCTGCACGCGTACATTAGGTGGCCAACCTATTGTACCACTATGTTGGGTCGCAACGTAGTGTTTTGTAACGACTATATGCGTTATGCTCGGAACCATTGTCCCCGAAAACATGTTCCCTTATAGGGTTGTTCACCACAGCTTTTCAATCTCAAAATCCGCACCAGAACAATCTGGTTTGGCATAAATACACAAGAATGCTTGAATTCTATAATCTCTTTTCAACAGTTGCCTATCCGAATCAAATAGCTTAGACACTTATCAACAATTCGGACATCAATCGAAATAATTTAGTCACTTTTCATAATTCGAAAGAAAAACCAAAAACCGTTTTATGACGTCATGATGCCGCACCAACTTAATAGTACGTTGAGGATTCCGCCATTTTATGACTTTGTCATATTACATCATACCATAGTGGGATGACGATCTTTCGATCACAACCTACACTAGGTTCGATTGCATTGATGACTCCATCGTTTACCATTCTACATCATATCAAATGATGCATATGGTCAAAATACATTTTGAAAGATTTTCAAATTATTTTTGTCTTAGCCGAAACAAATAGCTTAGACATACGAATAACGGTGTTGTTTTTAAAACTCATTGGTTCAGTTACCTGACCCAATGTTTTCTCAAGAAAACCGAAGTGCAAACACTAGCACGAAGTCAATAAATATTGAAAATCTAGCGTAGCTAGAGGATTTAGGAAAAATCCAATTTCTCCATCACTTCAATCTCTTACTACCATCAATGCTCACTATTCCAAAACTCTTATATAATATATCTATTCTCAGTACAGTTCACCAACTTACCACACCATGGAAGTTCAGGAACTTACCACAATCATATGGGTGTAGGAACTTATCCTAGTCAGACCAAAATCGTCCATTCGCTGAGGGGTTCCACCATACGATTATGAGTCACGAACTTGTCATAGGCATGAGTCTTAAGAACTCGCACCTAAACTTAATATTATCTAATTATATCTTAGAAATCTCTATCTATCAAAATAAATATGAGAAAAGAATCACCTTTCCGCCATATGTATAATGATACCGCGACACTAACATTCCAACGATTATCAATGTGACGCACTCAGTGCAAGCACAGAACTTCTGCCCATACAAAACTTTGTACAACTAAGCCATCACATGAGTCCTCAATGGAATTCCAACACTTAACTATATCTTACTCTATCACTTGCTCATTACGAGCTTTCTATGTTTCACCACATACAACTCCTCATGAGTTCATCTCGTACTTTATCATAGTACATTCTCTTATAGCATCAAGCTATACATACTTAGTCATTACAGACTATCTATCATTTCATAGTTCAATCTGATCACGTCGTGATCATCACTATACCTTAGGGTTCTTTCCCTATTATCAACCAAACTCCATCTGAGTTCATTCTCATTATCTTTGTCATATACATCTTATAGACATCATCTTAACATTTTTATTACCGGAGTTAGGAAACTCCTGATTCTCATTCTCTAGATACTTCGAGATTCTTCTTTGAATCTTCACGTATATATTTTAATCTTATCTTTCACTCTCTCAGGTTATAGTCTAAGGTACATTTACCCAAGGTTTATAACCTACAGCTTTGATACCAACCTGTGACGCCCCCAAATCCACGTTCCTTCGAAACCTCAGATTCGGTGCAGTCACGATACTACTAACGCCAAACTATTATATCTTTTATTCATTACTAAAAGAATACAACTTTCCTTATTACAATTTAGAATATAAATTCTATTTATATCCAAGATCTCATCTTTACATCATGTTCGATGTTACTAAAATGCGGAATAATTTAAACTTTTTCAATCCTCCTTGAATAAAATCTTTTATTGATTTCATAACTTGAATCAATTACAACTCTTGAATCAATTATAAAATATGATTCATTATATTTGAGTTATCGTATAAACATTAACAACTCAACTCGATATCCTCTATGTATTAATTAATACATCTTTACAGTACGACGAGTATTAAACAGTGTAAGCAACTATCGAGTACATCATCTAGAATCTAAACATAGTCCAGACAATAATCTAAGTAATATTCTTCAATGCGATACTATCTATCTTTATCAATCAAGAAGCACGAAATCTTTACCGTGAATCCTTAACTTGCAAAAGTGGTTATTTGCAAGAGTGAGCTCGACAGCTCAACAATTCTAACAGTTTTCATGCATCACATAGCATACAACATTATACTCAGTTCATGCATTTATAAACAATTTATATTTACTACGCATGTTACTTTTCATATAATAAGTATATCATCAAAGATCAACTTTCAATCTCATTTATATCTCATATACAATTCATATATAAGTTCACATTATCACAGCATAATATAATTCAACTAACAGTTATTGAATTCATATATCAAATAGGAACTGAAAGACTTGCCTGATTCGTAGTTTAACAACTACGACTTAACTGCTTAAAGCTATCTGCACTTCGTGTATTCCTACACAGTTATATAATCATGGATTTACATCCATCAGTCATACATTTCATATGCTCTTAATAGAATAACAATTCGTATATCGTTTTCTAATCTTGGTTTCGCTTCACTCTATCTTAGGATAACCACGATGTTACAACATCATACCTTCATACTTATTCTATAGAAACCATTCTATTTCGGTCCTTAGGGTCCTTAAGGAAAATAACTTAGGACCAGACAGTTAACAAACTATTCTTGGCAGCTCTGCAACACGGCGCGGCCGCGCGGCAATTAAGCTTGGGAGTGGCGCGGCCGCGCGACTCCCTGCCAGAACCAGAACTTAGATTTCATAAACTTAGTTTGGTCCTAACATATCATGCATTCTGATATATATTATACACACACATTAAGTAGGCATGCTCGTGCTTATACTACACATGTATACTTAATCACATAGTCTATGCTTTTGAAATTCATTTTCTCGAATATGCGTGCATAGGTGAAATCCATGTTTCATCACATGATGCTTATGTCAACATGTCTATAGGCATAATGAATCCTAATATACATGCTCGTGTGATCATAATGTAACTCACTCCGTGTTTGATGCTATCATCTTACACATTCTAAACATTTCATAAAAATCGCTTTAAGTCGACAAAGGTAACTAAGTATATGCAAAGTACCTTGTAGTCATGATTCTCATGTATTAGAACACATATATAAGTCATCTATACATGCTCAATGATCAGAACATGGACATCCTATATATATGTCCAAAAACTCTAAGTTTGTCTTTTGAAATCATTTTTTAATTTAAACAATGTGTTCTAGTGTAGGCTCAATACCTTCGACTCACATATCATGCATATCTAAACCATATAATCATGCTTAAAAAGTCAGAATATAAACATGACTTATATACGCCACAATTTGTTTATAAAACCTTAAGTTTTCATTAAAAACTCTACTACAACAAGGTATAATTGTTTACTATTAGCCAAGGTAACTGATTAACAACTACCTTCATACCCATTGATACACATAACCAAGACACTTACACATGTCTCAAAAGTCCGACTCAAAGAACACAAAATTCGTCAAGTCTCATTTTCAAAACTTTACGTTTTCTTTTAGGAAATCATGTTAAACAAACTAATACAACTTACTACGTGCATGAAAATCTTAGTACGCATGTCAGACCCCTTTATGAAATTATTAGAGTCTAACTAGTATGCTTAACCAACTAGAAAACACAAAATCACCAACAGTTTCTGCAGAGGGCGCGGTCCGCGCCCCATTTGTACTAGGGAGACGCGCGGCCGCGCGTCCCCGTTTCCAGACCAGAAACTTTACTGCTAAAACAGAGCTTCAGCTAATCCTTTTCTTACTTCATGTAACAAGCTTGAAAGCCATCATATTGTATCTATAACATATATTTAGACTCTACTTAACATGTTAACATCATCTTACATATCAATTGTTCACTAATTCATGAAACCTCTACTAATTTATCAAATTCAAGACTAAAAATTCAAAGTTAGAGTTATACCTCTTTGAGCCTTGAATTACTAAGCTTGCTTTCCAAATCAGTTTTCTCACATAACTCTCATCACCATATTCTCTATATCAACTTAGCAATAAATTCAAATAACTAGAATTGTGAAGGGAAGGGTCTCTATTTATAGAAAAACTCTTACCCAATTCATAGCTTTGCACCATGAATTAAACTAATGGAAGAAGAGAAGAATTGTTGGGCAATAGATAGTTAGTAAATCCCATCATGAAGCCCACTCCCCCCATAATCATCACACTCATTGCTAGCTAGGAAGTCGAGAGATGAAGGAGATAGGCTAGTCTTAGGCCATTCACGTGAAGGAGAAGTTGGGCACTCATTGTGAGACAAATAATCTAACTCATCAATAGCAATTAGCAAATGTAATTCCACACTTGGTTACACACCTCTATATATAATATATACACTTAGGTTATATAATTTATGTATACATTTCATCCCATATGACTTAGGTTATAGGTACATATATACAAACCTACAAATATGTACACTCACACCTAATTAGGTATACTCATATTTTGAATATACACTACTATATATAATCATGTACCTCATGTACATAGGTTAAGTTAATATTCTAATTGGACTAAATATAATATGGTTGGGTACTATCATCCCACCATTTTTCATAAAATTATTATCATAAATATACTCAAATATTATAATGATAATTAATATCAACCATTCATTTTCTTCTAATACTTCCAATTAAATCCCCTTGATTTAACTTCATTATTTATGCCACACAAGACATAATTATGTGAACTTAGTACTTAATAGTCCACAAGTTTATAATAATATAATCTCCTAAGATAATATTATACTCAATGCTACATCTTATAATATGTTCATAAAGTAATACCATTACACTACTAATTTACATGTTCTCTATTATAATCAATCTATTACCCTCCTATGGGTAATACCCAATGGTCAAAGAGGAGTTGGTGGCTAACTCCACCAACTACTACTATTCATGGTCCTTCCTCATCATTACACCTTATAACATGCTCATGGTGTAATTACATTTCTTATTATATGCTTTCTTAGCAACAATGTAGTAATTGAATTAACAAACTCTACACACCAATGTATTGCATCTATTCATTATCAAGCTATTATTCTCCTATGGTTATTATCCAAAGGGCAAAAGGGAAGTTGGTGGCTAACTCCCACCAACTACCACTATTCATGTACCCTAACCACTTAATTGACCATTATTGCTCTCACATGGACTAACTTGAAAGCTTATATCTAATAACTTAATGTTATTACCATATGATATGATAGGGTCACACATACACCCAATCATATAATCCATGTACATTTGACAATACCGAATATATTTTAATTGAGTAGTGTCACACCCCATTATTGTAACTTTATTATTACACTTAATCATATAGTTTCCTATATTATATAGTGTTCTTGAAGTGTCACACTTCATTCCATATTATATAGATGTAGCTACTATATAACTTATAATTACACATCATTGCACATAGGAATTTATTCACATAATAATAATAATTAATTCCATTAATTATTCATTCATTAATTTATTTAATGAATGTTTATTCCACCACTTTGCCACACTAGGCATATCTCAAGCTTACCTTAAGCTTATTATCACTCCCATCACACTTTAATATTCTTTTAATATAAGGTTTGTGTGACACATGCACTTTAATGCTAAATTATTTAGCTACCTTGAACAATTATATGTATAACCTTTACACTAGAATAATTAATATTTACTCTATTAATTATTATAAAATCTACGATAAAATAATAACTTAAGTTATTTAATATATTGAAATAACTTAGTTTTCTTTCATTAATAAACTTTCTTGAAAATACATTAGGAATTATGTACTTTGCCATAACATAAAATATTATGTTTTCTCCAAATAAAGATATTCATTGTTAGAGAATAATTTACTTATTGTCTCAAGATATTATTCTTAATATAATATCTACTAAAATAATTACATGTATGGCACATGTACATACATTATATATAGAAAATAGGTAATAAGTTTATTTTCTATTATAATAATTTATTTCCATCAATTTATTTATATATAGCAAATATGTTTTAATGTATTTACCATATTAATTAATCACACTTATTACATCATACCAAAAACATATAGGGTAATATTATTATTCAAAAATAATATTTCCTCCTTTATTAAAATAATTCAATATTAGAATTTATTTTAATATCCTTTATAATAATTATTTCTCTTTCTTTTCTATAAATTGTTCCCAAAACAATTTCTTCAAATATTTATTTAAAGATATAATGATTTCCATTTCTCTTTAATAACGTATATATATCTATTAACGTTATTTGTACATTAGACTTTCACACATATTACCACTCTAAGTAATATATAGAAGGTACTAATTATAATCATATATTCAACATATATATTAATTCACTCCTTTACTTAAGTAAATCAAACCTTGTACCATATTACCTTAGTTAATTAAGGTTCAATATTCACATTATATTATTCCATAATATAACTCTCAACTTAAATTAACCAATATTTATTCTTATTAGTTAATTCCTTAACTAACTCATGCTTCACTATCCAAACCTATTCACGGATAGCTTAAGTGCTATTAATAACCTATATTATAAACATACAAGTTATTAGTACACATACACAAGAATATGGTGATTATACATTAAGGATATTTAATGTCACCAACTTACTATGATAAAATAATTCTATAAATTATTTAATATCGATAGGAATTTATCCACTTCCTTTACCTCAATTGAATCGTCTCTAAAATAAATAACAAATATATATATTAATAATATATTCATTAATCACAAAAACACATATTACATAGTCCATATTACCTTATGTAATATAATACCACATACCTCATATCACATATATATCTTTTTATTCGAACCCATCTCACGGTTTAAGAATTTTATTTATTAAATCCTTATTTAATAATTTTTGAAAATCCGGGTTCTTACAGTCTGCTAGTATTACTAGCGGACCATGTTTTAAACCTATGAATAAGGCTAAGTGGGGGCATAATGGTCATGATATTATACTAACAGAGTCCGCTAGTATTACTAGCGGATGGTAACATCCTAATCTAAATCGCAGCCATCAATGTTAGCAACGAACGGTTAAGATGGTGTATGACAGTTTTTCATCCATAGCAACTAAATGCTATGGATCATATCCCTATATATATATATATATATATATATATATATATAAACATGTGGGATTTTGGTGGTGGCTTGAATTTGTCAAGTATGGAGTGCTGAAGAAATTTTTCCAAAGGTGTGGGCTTGAATTCATCCGTTGGTTTATTTAGTCAACATTGGTGTTCTGGCATTTTCCTATAAATAGGGTGCTTAGTTAGAAATGAAAATCACACCAGAATCAGAAAATTTTCTCTCTATAATATTGAGCGTATTTCTTGTGAGTATAACGATAGTTTGAGTGTGGATTACGGTGCAAGATTTTTTTTTCAACAAAATATCCGATATTTTAGTCAGATCTAGTATTTTACTAAGGTAAAAGATATTATTTTTCTCGTAAATGATGTTATTTCCTTTCAATATTCATAAAGAATATTATTTTCTTTCATATTTCATATTATGAAAGTGATAATATTTTATTTTATATTCCTAAATTTAAACTTACTACGGTAAGTATTGTTTCTATAATTCCTGAAATGATCAGAAATTATTTGAGTTTTGCGCTTCATCTAATATCATTTCACTGGAATATTGGTCTGCATTTTTTATGAAATTTTTATCTTTTCATGACGAGTTACTATTCACGAGAAATTTTTTTTTTTTATTATTTTTTTCCTGTCCAAATTATCTTTGATTATATCTATGTTTTGATCTTCGTTTTGAACTATTGATAAATTCTCTAATATTTGTCCTTGATCTCACTGGATTCATTCTTTATATCATTTTTCATCATCCTTAGTCCTATATTGTGGTGAAAGTTATCTTTGGCCTGTAGTGCAAAGATGAGCTGTTGATTTATGAATTTATCTTTGGCCCGTAGTGCAAAGATGAGCTGTTGATTTATGAATATCTTTGGCCCGTAGTGCAAAGATGAGCTGTTGATTTATGAATATCTTTGGCCTGTAGTGCAAAGATGGACATGTGTTTGACATGATCATAACCACTGATGATACAAACAAATATCCTTGGCCCGTAGTGCATGGCTAATTTGTTGATTGAAAATATTATTGATTGGTGTTGCATGAATAAAATATTGATGATGGACTTTTATATCATAGAAGATAGTAGACATCACTCTCTTCTTAACTCTTCTAATGAATTGTTATTTTCGCTGTAGTTGTTGATCTAGAACTTATTGTCCATCATATTTTATTTGGTTTTTTGATAACTATCGATAATTTATTCTTCATTATCTTAGTCATAATATTCTTTACTGGGCTAGTTGAGCTCACCCTTTTCTTCCATTGTTCTCTTCAGTAAATGAGAATATCGCGGGGACTAGTCGGGGAATGGAGTGATGGTCCGAGATAGAGCTGTAGTAGTCCTCACTATTTTTATAAAATAATGTGTTAATAATTATAATTAATGAGGACTGAATTTGAGCGTTTATATTTCGTATTATATACTATCTATATTGTAGCTCACAGTTGTGTGATCGTATTTTGCACGACAGTAAAATAGTTGAATTTAAAGATTTGTATTTGGATTCTGTACCATGTATTTGGCAACTCCGAATGGGTTGTGTGAACCTATTTTGGGGGCGTCACATTAAGGTTAGATTAAACTTGGGATATTTTGATTAAAGTTGTAATCCTTTTATAAGGAAGATTTTTATTTAATTATAAGGTTGTAATTTGTTTTGTATTCCTTATTATTGGGCAGTAGTTGTATTTTATTTAGATAGTGAGCACCAAATCCCGTATAATTGAAGTACCCGAATTTAGTGGTGTCACAGGCTCCATTACTAACGGGTCTTCAAGCGCTCCTTGCTCTCCAATTCTTCAAGATAATTCTAAATTATCCTATTACATAAATTATTTAAATTAAATAGAAACCTTGATCAACAGACAAGGGAAAGTACATAGCAGGGAGATAAAAATTTACATTAAGAAAAATTAAAGAAGATGAGGTACGCAAACCCCATTTATAAAACCCATACATTCAGGCATCCAACTAAACTAAAATCCAATCACATTGCACAATAGTCCATAATCAACCCCATTTATTATCATACACATCAACATATGCATCAATAAATAAAACATTCATCTCATGAATAAAAAACATTCAATATATACATTGATATCGATTTAATGGGCAATTTTTGTTAGTATAAAATTCAATTCTGGATTAAAATAAATTCTTTTATTTTAATCCAAATTTAAATCAAAACAAACCTTTTATTTTAATTTATCTATTTTTGAATAAAAATAAAATCCTAATTTTTAATTAAATTATTTAATCAAAATAAACTACTTTATTTTAATTAATATGGAATCCAATTCCAAGTCAAAATAAACTCCTTTATTTTGATTAATATGAAACTCTATTTCATATCTAAATAAACTCATTTATTTAAGAAAATATGGAATCCCTTTCCTAATCACTAATAAACTCCTTTATTTTAGGAAATAAAGAATTCAATTTCATCTCCAATTAGTTATCATGGAATCCAATTCCAACTCTAATTAGTTAGAATGAAATTAAATTCTAATTAAAATAGACATATTTATTTTAATCCAATTTCAAATAAAAATAAACTACTTTATTTAAATTTAGAATTACTAAAAAAATGGAATTTAATTTTTAATTTAAATAAACCTTTTATTTTAATTAGAAATTAAATTATTAAAAAATTAATTTTCTTTTTCTGGAGAGAGGCGCTGCAGCGCCGCTAATGAACTAGCATCAAGCGCTGCGGCGCCACGTCATCAGTGTCAAAAACACGAAGCTGGCGTTGCGGCGCCATGATTGTACTACAATCAAGCGCTGCGATGCCAGTCTCCAGAAACTGTTTTTCCAATTCGCGAATTGTGTAGTTTTTCTCCAAAAAACATAATTCTATTCTAATAATTATGTCCAAAAAAATTGTTCTAAAAACATATCAATTGTCGACATCGAGAAAAAATACCGTCGAGTTGGACTAAATCTTTCTCTCTTCCTAAGTCTTTTTGCTTTCTACCCTTATTACCTTGTCTGTTTTATGAAAGGGTGATTTTTTTAGGAAAAGGCCAACATGTATCATGTTGACGATTTGAACGGTTTATAAAGTCGCCAGTTAGTAGATTTGAAATGGTTGTACCAACTCAACCGAGTTTTTTTTGAAAGTAGGCCCAATTGCTGGACACTATTGAAACTTGATCTTGGAAATCGAAATTCTAAGTTCGGGGGCTTGGTTAAGTGTGGAGAAGGTGTTAGGCACCCCACAACTCCCGTGAAAACACGGTAGTGCATCTTTTCAATATTTTTTTTTATTTGCAATGTGTATGTGAATGCTGAAAGAAATTAGACCAATGATTGATTTAATTTGAAAGTAGTGCCTTGATTCATTGAACCTATATACGAAGGGTTTGATTTGATTTGCGAAAGTCCTTTTTAGACAAGATATAAAAGTGATGTTTTGAAAGAAGTGGTTTTCAAACCCTTACGCTCTCATAGGAATAGAATCCTGTTGATACTTCCATTTTTATCTTTTTAACTTTTTGGCTCAATTTGAATGGTGATTTGTCGGGCTGCGAAGCATCCTCGACCACAGAATATATATAAGTGCTGGTCTTCTCATGGGCATGACAGCCATCAGAGTGGCTCTAGCACGACATACCATTATTTTATTATATTTGAGACCTTAAATCCGGATAACCGTTTTAAGGTCTTTCGAATGTACATTTTATAGAAAACCTGGCAGGGTACATTTGTAATGTGGAGTTTGTCCATCGTGAAAATCAGATTCTGATCAGTTTGATCATGAATCCCACGATTCCTAGGCTCACATAGGGAAGCCAAGAAAACCTTCACATCATAAATATTTACAGAAAATATATATTTACATCTAGACGTCGCAATACAAAGGATTCATCAGTCAAATCCTTGCATGCACGTAGCCAAAGCTTCTCGTTCCCATTAGATAGAAATCTGGGTCGCGAGGTTGCTTTAAGAATGAACAAAGCTATAAAGAAAGCTAGATTTAAATTAATCTTAGCCATTTTAGCTTTCCGGTTCCGGTTAGACCTACTTTGAACCGTTTGAAAGGTAGAATGGGCTAGATTCAAAGAAATCTAGTTTGCCAAATGAATATCAATGCCAATTCATATCAAATGAATATTTAAAGCAGATATTTAATCACAATGAATAAAGAATATATATATATATATATATATATATTTATATATATGAAAGATGTAAAGGACGATGAGTTTTTACTCGCAGGCCCGTACTGAAATGTAAATATATATATATATATATGTATGTATAAAAGTTGTAAAGGGCGACGAATTTTAAATCCTATGCCCAGACTAGAATGGAAATATATATATATATATATATATATATATATATATATATATATATATAAAAGATGTAAAGGAGCCACGAATTAATCCAAATAGAATGTAAATATATATATATATATATATATATATAAAAGATGTAAAGGAGCCACGAATTAATCCAAATAGAATGTAAATATATATATATATATATATATATATATATATATATATATATAAAAGCTGTAAAAAGGCCACGAAATGATTCAAGCCAAACTAGAATGTAAATGTTAATATATATACAGTGTTAGTATATATATATATTAAAGCAATAAAAAGGCCATGAAGTCAAAATCCATGCCAAAGGAAGTCAGAAAAATGTAGATATATATAGTTATATATATAAAAGAAGTAACTACCACGGATTTGCCATCCGGGCTTGATAGAATTGAAAAGTTAGTATATATATAGTTAAATATATACATAATAAAGCCAAAAAGGACACGAGTCCATGACCCAGTCTGAGAAAGTTGGTATATATATATATATATATATATATATATATATATATATATATATATATATATATATAAGCTGTTAAAAGCGGCGGATCGTCTATCCGGGCTGTGTAAATGCAAGAAAACACGTAAATGTACTAAAATTTACTAAAATGTACGCCAAAACGGCCACATAACTGAGTTTCAGGAAAAATCAGAAAAGAAAACTTAACGTGCACGTGTATAAATGCGCAATGAAGTAGTAGGAACTTCCTAATCGTAAAAATACTTACAATGGACTACTACACGGCCTTTTTGTCACTTAGTAGACTTCAAATGGACGTTTCCACCATTCAATTTTTGATATGTGGTAGTATATGAGTATACCTACGTGTTAGAATGATAAAAACAAAGTTTGGAGTACAAGAAGTCGGGTTAGGAAACGAAATGGGCGGAGTTTCAGAGTGTTTTCTATTTATTTTTTTTTAAATGGCTAGGGGGGCACTTGTATATAAAGACCCGATGGAAGCGGGTCTACCGGCGAAAGCAGCGGGTCTACCTGCGGTGCCATGTGGCAGGCCCCAGGTGGTGGGTCCCATCGCCTTGAAGTACGTGCACTCCGAGCAACGTGAGGTCAGATTCAAAACTTTCTAAATTTTGATCGGAGCGTCCGTTTGAGGCGTGCTATACCTTTCTAGAAAGCCCTTGTTGAGAGCGTCACAATGACATGGGACTAAACCTTTTTTGAGTCCAAGAAGATAGGTTCATAACTGGGTCTTCGTCTCTTCGCAGTTTGTTCGTTGAGCTGTATTGTGCTGTTTTCACTCGGGATCAATGTGATGGTTCTTTCTGACCTTGATGGCATCAATTCGACTTGATTTTGACTGAATCAATTTTAAGTTGGTAAAATGACCATTTGCCCCTCCAGGGGTTATCTCCTGTACTGGCACGGTCTTCGATTGTCTTCCCGGAGTCGTTTTTGAGGTTTTGATCACAGTCGACTCTGTTCGTCCTCAGGGTTGTCTCCGAGGCTGACTTGGTTTCCCATGGTTATCTTTGGGGATGAGGTGATGCTTTGGGGTTGTCTCTGAAGTTGACTTAGCCTCCTGGGTTGTGACCGGGGCTTGACCTAACCTCTCGAATTATGATCGGGCTTGAACTGGATCTCCTGATGTTGTCCCTGGGGTTACTGTACCTCCCGAGTTGTGACCGAGGCTTGGCTTGACATCTTGGTATAGTGATTGGTGTTAACCTTGACATCCCGGGGGTTATCACCGGGGGCTGCTTAACATCCTGGTATTAAGACCGGGACTGAGTTGACATCCCGGTATTAAGATCGGAGCTGAGTTGAGATCCCGATATTGAGACCGGGGTTGAGTTGACATCCCGGTATTGAGATCGGGGCTGAGTTGGCATCCCGTTATTGAGATCGGGGCTGAGTTGACATCTTGGTATTGAGACCGGGACTGATTTGGCATCCCGATATTGGGACTGAGGCTGCGTTGGCTTCCCAATATTGAGATCGGGGCTGAGTTGGCATCCCGATATTGAGACCGGGGCTAAGTTGACATCTCGGTATTGTGACTGGGGCTGAGTTGGCATTCCGGTATTGAGACTAGGGTTGAGTTGACATCCCGGTATTGGGATCGGGGCTGAGTTGACGTCCCGGTATTGAGATCGGGGTTGAGTTGGCATCCCAGTATTGAGACCGGGGCTGAGTTGACATCCTGGTATTGAGACCAGAGCTGAGTTGAGATCCCGGTATTGTGATCGGGAGGTAAAGGATGATTTTACCCTCCTGCAGGGTTAGTGACAGGAACACAAAATTTTGAGTGTCTACAACAGGAATGAATTTTTTTTGAGTGTCTATAGATGCCCCTCTTTATCATGTTTATGCAACGCAGTGAAATGAATAGGATAAAGATTGCTAGACACTAGGAAATATGATAAATGCAAATGTAATGCAATGCATAACATGATATTTTATGAATGTTAGATACCTTCGAGGGAATGGTGCTATCACTAACTATTTACATCATTTTCCGCTGAGGATAATCTTATCCGTGATAGCCCTTGATATCGCATTAGTTAGAGGCCAATGGTTTACCATGTCCTTGTGGTGCTAGACTGTTACTGGTAGGGTATCACTGGTATGCTATCACAGACTGTTTTCTTCATTCTTTGCTGGGGATGACGACATTCATGAAAGCCTTTGGTCAATTCCCTGGACGTCTACTCGAACGGCATATTGCAAAGTCTCGATCATCACCGAATATTTTTTTATGCTCCCTCTAGGGATTTGTATAACAGATTCCATCATCTGTCCTCTGTGGGGATAAACTAATATACTATTTTCGCCACCGGTTCATTCCCGATGCTTCACCGAAGTTTTTTCCAACGGCTGAATTGTCAGAACCTTTGACCATCGCTAAAGTAGCCTTCAACGGTTGATATCACCAGATCGTTCACGATGCTTCGCTGGGGTTGTCGCCAACGATTGAAATGTCAGGAAAACTGACCTTCACTGAAGTAGCCTTTAACGACTGATATCACTTGATCGTTCCCGATGCTTCGCTGGGGTTGTCGCTAGTGGCTTAAATGTCAAGCAATCTGACCTTCGCTGAAGTAGCCTTCAACGACTGATGTCACCAGATCGTTCCCAATGCTTCAATAGGGTTGTCGCCAGCGGCTGAACTGTCAGGCAATCTGACCTTTGTTGAAGTAACCTTCAACGTCTGACATCACTGGATTGTTCCCGATGCTTCGCTGGGGTTGTCGCCAGTGGCTGAAATGTCAAGCAATCTGACCTTCGCTGAAGTAGCCTTCAACGACTGATGTCACCGGATCGTTCCCGATGCTTTGCTAGGGCTGTCACCAGTGGTTGATAGTGTCAAATTTGATCAATTCCGACGTGGGGTACTTCTTCTGACAAAACACACCCTCAGATTAGTCTAGATACCTTGATATAGTCAGAACCTACCGTTCATATTATCGGACCTACCCGATGCTCTGAGAGCGGAAGTTTTTCAGAAGTTCTCATCATTGGTCCCCGGATATCACTTCGAAATGATAACCAATGGCTTCCATGAAGTTCTTCTTTCCGTTAGGAATCCGCCGCCCATACGTAGGATTTTAGGCCAATCCGCTCAATTGCGTAGCAGTTTTTTTCCTGGATTTGACTTTTTAGCTCCTGTAAACCCTGTTTCCACTCGAACCGGACCAAGTCGGAGAGAGTGGGCCCCACCCTGGGGAGCCGCAAGTAGGGTGCGGCAGCCGCAGGTGGGGCTGCTCCCTTCTACGAGTTTAAGTTGAGCTCTCGTGCCTTTTTAAATTCATTTCCAATTTTGAATCCTAAAAGAAATCTGATTTTCTTTCTTAGATCTACAAAGTTATGACAGCTTTTTTCAGATTTCGTCAGTGCACAAACGTTCTGCACATCTGTGGTAACGTTTACATCCTTTCTTTTCTAGTTTTGACTGTTAGAATGTTGTAAACCACGTAGTGTGCTTTTAAACACAATGTATCAAATATGTATGCATATATGACTTGATAAAAATTTTCAGACTTAGTAAATATGCATATTTTACTGTGCTGAACGTTTTAATGTAAGAAAATTTGATTTCTGAGACAGTTAATGGATGCCCTTTTTGGTTAGTTTACTCATCCTTTTTGAGGCCTACTGAGCCTGGATTTTCAACTAAAAATATCCGTGGTAATTTGGCTACCATGTGGAGTTTACTTTTGATTTTTTTCATAAATATAAACTGTTTTTATTTTTGGGTAGGTGTGCTACTAAATGGCCACCTAGTCATGCCTGTGTGCATGCGGACAGTCTATTTTACAAAGGAGACTCTAGCGAAATTTTTTCAAAAGCCTGAGTATTTAATAACCAAGTAATTTTGACTCTACTGGGAATTTTGGTTGACCTATGCATGTTTTAGGACTTAAAATTGCAGGAATTACTGATTTAATTCGATAAACCACAGGTTTTAGGCTTACCCACCCTTTTTGAGGTGATTTGGAGACTTTGTCCAGGTTATGGAGCCAGATAGACCCGATAGTGCTAACAGGGTCGTTCCAGGAGTTAGGCGAGGAGAGTCTCTAATGTTCCTCAGCCACGACCGGCCTGGCCACCTTGTAGATTGGCTGAGTTAGTGATTCGTCCTATCTCGGTTGATCCGTCGGTTGATGTAGAAGATGAGGATGTACCTTTTGTTAATCCTGTCCCACCTTAGGCTCCACATACTGAGCTTCTAGGCATTGTGGAGCCACTTTAGGAGCTTCTGGGAGATTTGAGGCGTCATCCATCGAGATACCTTCACTCCAACGAGGTGACTGAAGTTTTTCTTCTTCTGGATTTTCTTTCTTTCTTTCTTTTGCCATTTTAGGGCATAGGCTTGATCTGGATTATCTTTTTTGATGCAGGTTCCCGGCTTTAAGCAGCCCAGGGAGAACTAGTTCAATGTCCATTCTTTATCCCATACTCTGCATCCGGAGTACAGGGCCATTGTTGACACTTGTGGGTTTCAGGCATTCTTTTTTATCCCTCCCCGCCGTTGCCCCTGGGATTATCTGAGGGCATTATCTGAGTGCTAGTTCCATCAGACCCAGTCTCTCCATTTGTTGGATTGTGAGGTGATGATGACGCCTATGGATTGGAGGTTCATCACCGGGATAAACTTCATAGGTGAGCCAGTGCCAGTTGTAGCGGATATTTCACCTACTGTCGTTCTGTCCTTCTTGAGAATTCTTGCAATGGCCATCAAGGGTCGGACAGTCCATTCTGGTCCCTTGAGCGTAGATGCCTAAAGTGGGGCTTTGATTGAGCCTCTGCCTGATGATTAGAGGGTTAGAGATCGCATTATGCGGCGACTATTTTTTGTGATCATCAAGGGTTGTTTCCTTGCGGGCAACTCTTCGACGGTGTCCTTTGCTCTGGTCAGTGACACTCGGTACGTGGAGCGCCTCAGTGATTTTAATTGGGGTACCTACACATTTGCCTATTTCCTCTGAGGGATGCGCATGCGCTCGGAGGGTGTGATGAAGGCTTGGTTAGGCTTTTACCCATTCCTGCTGGTGAGTACATCTCTCTTGTACCTTTTTGATTTCCTCATTTATATTTGTCAGTTTTGATCATTAAGGGCTTTTAATATTTGCATGGCTAGTTTTGGGCATATGAGAGCCTTCAATGCCTACGTCCTGCCGCTACTCTGGGCTTGGAGACTTATCCTCGGGGATGGCGTTGGCATCACTCTACATTGACTGAGGTCTCTATAATCAAGGGATACACCCACTCCCGCCTGCAGCTCGAGCTATTGACTACGAGGTTAATTTCGTGGGTCCTGTATACCTCAAACTTTTTGATAGTCTGGTTTGAGGGCAGCTTTCCCACTGGCCGGGAGTTTGCATTGTCCACCCGTAGAGTCCTATTTTTGATAGAGGGAGGTTGGGAGCTCTATTTAGGAGAGCGTGCTATTGAGAGGACCACGGGGGAGATCTGTATTCCCTTTGTTCCTCCTGCTTGGCATTACTGGCCACTAGCTCAGCCACTTATAGACATTCCACTGGTGGGCGTAGATGGCTTCCCCCTGTCAGAGGGTCCTTACAGCTAGGGGGCATTTCACAGCTGGTGGAGTACTTGTACCATTGGGGCTCAAACTCGTGCTACCCAATTTATAGTAGATATGGTGTTGGGGTTTGTGATGATGATAAACTGGATAACTTGCCTCCGAGATCCGACTCATTTGGACCAGATCACAGGATTAACCCAGCAGTTGGAGAGGGTACATTTGTTCATCAGGCACCTTGGCCGGGAGCCATCCGAGGCAGATTCTTTTGCTCCTTCTAGCTCTGGAGTGGGCCCCTCATCAGGTTCATTTTCTAGCAAGCATTATAGGTGCTGATCCTCCCTTATATCGACCAGACATTCCCACTGGCCGAGACTTTGTGACTCAGGAGGAGCTGGAGCAGGTTAATAGCCTGGATGTAGACATTCTTGATCTCTTTGGATAACTTTTCTTGTTATATCTTTTGATAGGCCTCTATTTTAGCTATTGGGCGGTTGTGCCCCATTTCTCGCTATATCTTTTGATAGGCCTTTGTTAGTATTGGACGGTTGTGCCCCATCTCCCTGTACTTTTTATTTTGGATTGTATGATCAGACAAAGATGATGCTTGCAGTAGATAGCTTATTCTAGATATGCATGATATTTCCTATCTATTGCATCATGTTTATCATTGTTATTATGCATATATTATGTTATGGATATGAACTTAGATAGGTGAGTTTAGATTTAACCCCTGGATGGTCTTGTGATACGGTGATACAGTAGTCGTCATCTACGGTCAGCGCATTGAGCATTCATCACCATCTTTGGTAGTTAGGGCTGTAAATGGTAATCAAAAAATTCGTATTCGTCCGCATCCGTATTCAAAAAAATGGATATTATTCGTATTAAAAAAATAGATATATCCGTATTCGATTTAAAGGTATCCACAAATAAACGGATACGAATACGAATATAAGCGTATTCATATTCGTTTAACATCCGACCGTAAATATATCCAATAAATAGAGGATATCCGGATTCGGATCCGTACCCGAAATTCGTATTCAAATAACTTATATTTATATATATTAATTATTATATAATAAGCAAAATAATTTTTTTGAAGTGCTCTTCTTTATATATTTATTAGTTAATTTTCACTATCATACAAAAATTATTTTAAAAATATATCATTTCACTTCTAAAAATTAAGTAATATTACTTTTATTATGATATTAATAAACTGAAATAAATTTCTTTAACTATAGTTAATGGATTTTTACTATTATAAAGTTAAAATATCTAAAATGTGTCACTTAATAAGAAAATTATATACTAGAAGAACAAAACTATAACTATTAGCTTGTTATAAGTTTTTTACTTTCAAAACTTGCAATGCTGGGAGGTGGGAACAATGAACAATATAATTTTATTGTTAAAATGTGTTAAATCCAAATTAATTTAGAATTAATCTAGAAGGGGTTGAATAATTAATTCACGTTTCTGAATTTTCGGGGGAAGTATTTATCACTTTCATTTGCCCAATTATTTAGAAATTAGAAGTCCAAATATTTAAAGTAAGTCCAAAGTAAATTTTGGATCAAGTTAGATTAACTAGTTGTCAGTTGTCACATATACATTTTAACTCGTACTCTCCATAAATATAAGAAAATAAAATAAACTTTTTATAACTATGTAAATTATAATCTATGTATTCAGGATAAATTATAAATAAAAGTCCCCATAAACATATTATTAAAGTTTTGATCAAGTATTTGAGAAAAAATAATTAAATATTCAATGTAAACTTTTGAATCTAATTATAAATTATAAATATTCATACACATTACATTATTACTCCACACACATAAAATGGACATCTAAACATTAATAAGTAGAATATTCATTTTGAGTTTTAGAATTTCATAAATATTGAAAACTTATTTGAATTATAATTTAGAACATTGATTATCGTATTTAAATATTTATTATAAATAAATAAATTAACATTCAATCATTAATAAACTATATTTTAAAACTCATTAATCTTTTTTATTCTAGTTATAGTTACGGCTGTAAATGATAACCGAAAAATTCGTATCCGTCCGCATCCGTATTCAAAAAAAGCGGATATTATTCGTATTCGAAAAAATGGATATTATCCGTATTCGGTTTAAACATATCCGCAAATAAACGAATACTGATACTACTATATTCATATCCGTATATATCCGTTTACACCCCTATTGGTAGCATCCTCATTGACGTCATAGTACGATAGTGTGTCCCATACAGCTAGAGGGACAGTAGATCAGATGCTGGGGCATTCCTTGGCCCTTCTAGATTTCTAGGTTCCATATGGATTTGTAGACGGCATTCTATCTTGCTGAATACCTGAGCGGCAGGTTTTCTGCTTTGGACTGCACGAGTTGACCCCGACCCTAGAGGAGTATGAGAGGCTTACAAGTTTAGCATTGGGCCTGCCTTGCGCTCGCACAGCTATCAGCGACATGAGGAGACCATTCATACGTACGTCGGGTGTGAGACATAGAGTAGTCACTGATGAGATCATTTCAAGACATGTGATCTCTATTGACTTTCTGAATGATCGCTTCGGCCTGCTAGATAGCTATGATCGACACTCTGGTGATTTTATCATTTCGACCGACGAGTGGCATTTGGCCGGGGTAGACGTCTTGTTGATGTGCGTCACGACCTACGTGTATATGCCACTATATTTGGACCATTTGGATATTGGTTTGATGGTCGTGGTCCGTGCCCTTAGACAGGGTAGTACTATTCTGTCGATGATACTGGCCGAGACCTTGAGGTCGGCTACCTTTTGCAGCACCCATCTAGAGGGGTTTTTTAGAGGTAGCTCTGTCCTGCTGTATGTATAGCTCATGACACATTTACGTCAGATTGACACCTTTAGACACTATGGGTACTGCTTTACCCATGAGGTAGCCCTGTCCTGCTCATTCCAGCCAGTGGAGTGTTCGAATGCAGCGACATGGTCGGCCTTTTTATAAGATATTGAGCATCCCTTTTCAATTTTGACATGCTCAGGGCTTGTCTCCCCTTACAGCTTCATCACCTATGCAGTTGGCATGGACTATCTTCCCCTAGCGGGATTGAGAGTGGTGACCACTTACCATCCGTTGGTAGTTATGGGCCAGTTTGATCAGTTCTAGAGCCTACACCAGTTTGAGAGGGCTATTGATCAGCGGATATCAGCTTCATCTTTATCGTCAGTCGACCTGATCAGGATTATGAGTGTTGGATTCATAGGGAGAGGGCTAATTTCTCTACTAGCCATCTAGATCGTTCTCCGAAGTATTCAGTGTGGTTGGAGGTGGATATAGTAGTAGCTGCAGTTATCCAGTCAGCTCCGATTATTGATTCAGATGAGGAGGAGCCTATGGAGGACCCTAATTCTCCCACGGAGGATGATTTGTTTACCGGCTTGACATCGGCTTTAGTTAGTGACCCTACGAGCATTCCTGCCGGTACAGATCCAACTATTGCTGATTCACTAGCTCGGATGACTTTTGAGAGAGATCAGGCTAGGGCGTTGATGTTGACGGTCCTGTCTGGCAGAGATACAGCCTTTACCGCCAGAGACAAGGCTCGAGCTATTCGGGATGCAACATTGATTGAGACAGATGTGGCTCGATCTTCTCGAGATGCAGCTTTCGCTGAGATTGAGGAGACTTTGATTGTCAGGGATGTTGCTTTTTTGGAGAGGGACGAGGCCATAGCTACCCGGGATATTCATATTGCTGACAGTACTTCCCTCTGATCATATACACATGGCCTAGTTGCAGACATGAGTGCTTACATAGATGGTCACAGTGCCACTATGCAGATGGCTGTGGATGTTCTTGCTCGTATGGAGACTGAGGGTATTGCGCTTGCAGCTGCTCCCCCATCTTTAGAGAGATGCCATGTTGGCACTACTATCCCGCTTGTCCATGGGTCCATAGATTAGCTTTATTTTCCTAGCACATACTAGATCAACCATTTTTGCCATGTACAGGAAAATATGTATATATCAAATAGTATTATATATCAAAGAAATATATTTTGATTCACTTCCCTGTTGGATATGTATTGTTATTGCTGAGTGGTTACCACTTCTTTCATGACTTGTTGTTGATGTAGTATGAGCTCTTCCTCAATGGATTGATAGTGAGATGTTGGAGAATATCTCAAATGGGCCTATTGACCAGGGAGACTTGATAGTATTTGGGTTTTATAGGGTTTCGGTGTCTTGGGACTAGTTTTTATTAGTTTTTTGTTTTTCTTTGATGGTCAGACCGCACCATGAATAGCTGCCTACGTCCTCCCGGGTGGAGGGAGATCAAGTCATTCGTAGTTCAAGTTTTATGTGAGAGGTTTGAGAAGTGTCTCTTTTAAGTTTGGTTTGATGAGTTTTTGAGTCTTTGTTTGGTTTGACTGCACCAGGAATGGCTGCCTACGTACTCTCGAGCTGAGGGAGATCAGGTCATTCGTAGTTTGATCTTCTAATGAAAACTGAAACTGATTTGATCGATTCGCAGGTCCAGAATGATGGCTGACATGTGTTTCAGACATAGTACCTTTTTATGGTGTCTGAGTAGATAAGTTGGGGAAATTCGCTCCCGTCCATCTCTTGTAATCTGATAGCTCCTCCTATCAACACCTCTTTGACAATGAAAGGGCCTTCCCAATTTGGGGCGAACATTCGTTTGGCTTCATCTTGATTGGCCAGAACTTTCTTCAGTACCAGGTCATTTTCTTTGAATTGTCGGACTTAGACTTTCTTGTTGTAGGACCGAGCAATCTTTTGCTGATATGACTACCTGTGGAAAATGGTTGTAGCCCTCTTTTCATCTATCAGGGACAGCTGGTGATACCGCTCTAGCAACCACTGATGTTCTTCCATCTGAGCGTCTATTAACACTCTCAAAGACTCCATTTCTACTTCTATGGGAAGTACTGCTTTCATACCATAGACCAATGAATAGGGGGTAGCCCTAGTAGAGGTACACATTGACGTCCTGTATGCTACTAGGGTTAGAGGCAATAGGTCAGACCATCCTTTGTGATTGGCGGACATTTTCTGCACGATCTTTTTGATGTTCTTATTGGCCGCTTCGACAGCACCATTCATCTTGGGCCGGTAGATGACAGAATTGAGATGCGGGATATGAAACTTGCTGCATAAATCTCTCATCATTTGATTGTTTAAGTTCTTGGTATTGTCTGATACGATCACCTCCGGCTGTCCATATCGATAGACGACATTATTTCTGATGAAACCAATGATTACCTCCTTGGTGACTTTGGGAAAAGAGGAGCTTCAACCTATATGGTGAAATAATCAATCATTGTGAAGATGAATCGATGTCCGTTACTGGCTTTGTATTTTACTGGACTTATCACATCCATTCCCCACATAGAGAAAGGCCATGGAAAACTCATATTGTGCAGCTCATTTGGAGGAGCGTGAATATCATTTCCATGGATTTGGCATTGATAGCCTCTCTTGACGTGATCATCGCAGTCAGCTTTGAGAGAGATCCAGTAATGCCCGGTTCTTAATATCTTCGTTGCCAGTAAATGACCGCTCATGTGTGGACCACAGACTCCACCATGGACTTCATCCATTAATCTCTGGGCTTGCTCTTTGTCAAGGCATCGTAACAGGTCTATTCCAGCACCCCTCTTATAGAGTGCGTCTCCACTTAGATAGAACTTCATAGCCATCTTGTGAATTCGCTTCTTTTCGGCTTGGCTTGCCCCAGTGGGTATAGATCCATCTCAAAGATATTACTTAATATCTTGATACCAAGGCTGCTTGATAGGAGGTATTTCATCTAATACTTCTCCAATGTAATTCCCATATGTCGAGGCCTTTTGGTTTGTAAATTTGATGTCGGGAATTCCCCTCCTACCCGATACATTGATCAGGGAAGCTAATGTCACCTATGCGTCCGCAAAGTCGTTTCTACCTCGAGGGATGTGGATGAAGGTTATCTCTTCAAAACCCATGGATATGTTGATGACCTGCCGGTGATAGGGCAATAAATGCAGTTCTTTAGTATGATATGCTCCAGTGGTTTGTCTGATAACCAACTCTAAATCTCCAAAGACTAATAGACGCTGGATACCCATGGACTGGGCTAACTTCAACCCCATTATGCAGCCTTTATACTCAGCCGTGTTGTTGGTGTTGACAAATTGCAACTTGGTAGCCATAGGATACTACTCTCATGTACAAAAGACAAGGACTGCCCCAACTCCAGCACCTTCCATGTTCACCGCTCCATCGAAGTACATTTTCCAAGGTTGTACTGCATTCTCCTATCTGATGTACTAAATTGTCATGATCCCATCATCTGGAAAATAAGTCTCCAAGGGTTCAAACCCTCTTGATGGTTCTTCGGCTAGTTGATCTGCAATGCCCTGACCCTTAATGGACTTTTGAGTCACGTAGACAATGTCAAATTGTTGGAGGATCAACTGCCATTTGGACAATCGACAATTCAGCATTGGCTTGTTGAATACGTACTTTAGTGGATCCATAAGGGATATAAGGTAGGTCGTGTGCCCATGCAGGTAGTGATGTAACCTCATGGCGGCCCATGCTAATGCATATCATGTTTCTCAATTTGAGTGTACTTATGTTCACCGCTGCTGAATCTTTTGGTAACGTAGTAGATAGCTCTCTCCTTGCTACTATCATCTTTTTATCCCAACATGCAGCCCATTGCGTTGGCATTGACGGACAAGTACATAAATATGGGAACTCCATCCCTTTGGGGTACCAAGACAGGTGCTTCATTCAGTTGCTCTTTGATGGCAAGGAAAGATTTTTGGCAATCCTCATTCCATTTCGTGGCGGAATTCTTCCTTAGTAGCTTGAAGATGGGTTCACAAGTTGCTGTGAGCTGGAAAATGAACTGACTTATGAAATTGATCCTTCCTAGGAACCCGCGTATCTCATTCTCTATTCAGGGTACTGGAATCTCCGTGATGGCTTTAATCTTGGCGGGATCCAGCTGAATGCCTCTATTACTCACCAAAAATCGCAACAACTTGCCCGATTTGACATCAAAAGCACATTTGGTCGGGTTCAGCTTGAGTTTATACTTATGCAACCTGTTGAACAGCTTCCTAAGATGGTTGATGTGATCGTCCTCCTTCCTAGATTTAACGATGATGTCATCCACATAAACCTCTTTCTCCCTATGCATCATGTCATGAAACAGGGCCATCATAGCTCGCTGATATGTGGCACCGGTATTTATGAGGCCGAAAGACAATCGTCTGTAACAGAAGGTTCCCTAGGGAGTGATGAAAGCTGTCTTCTCCCTGTCCTCTTCTGCGACTATAATTTGATGGTAACCAGAAAAGCAATCCATGAAAGAATACATGCCATACTGCATCGTATTGTCTATCAAGATGTGGATAAAAGGTATCGGGAAATTATCCTTGAGACAAGCTTTGTTCAAATCCCTGTAATCCACACATACTCGTACCTTTCCTCTAGGATTAGGTACGGGGACTATGTTTGACAACCACTCAGGGTATGTTAATACCATGATGATGTCGGCTTTGAATTGTTTGACAACCTCTTCTTTAACTTTCAGACTCCATTCAGGTCTCAATTGCCTGAGCTTCTGCTTGACTGGCTTGAATCCATCTTTGATGGGGAGTCGATGGATGACAATATCAGTAGATAAGCCAATCATGTCTTCATGCGACCATGCAAACACATCCTAGAATTTTGTTAAGATTTCAATCAGGTCGGCTTTTTGATCTTGGGTAAGGTCCAGGCCTATCTGGATTTCTTTGAGGTTTTTTGAGGTTCCGATATTGACAGTGGTGGTTTGGTCGAGGTTTGGTTTGGGTTTGTCTTCGACCCATTCTTTGATCTCCTCGGGCACCCCATAGTCGTCTTCCTCCTCTTGATTAATCACCATCAAGTTGAAGTTCAGTTCTACATCACAGTTGTAGTCACTGTAACAGGTTGGCATCTCATCAGCAGGGACAAACAAATCCAATCTTGGTGTCCTGAAAACAAAATTCTTTTACTTTAATATATGAAAATGCTTAAACATACAAAGCATTTAGCAAAGCATGACAACAGTTACTGCTATACCTATGTAATAAAACAAGCAATAAACGAAACTATGTTACGGGGCAGATGGATTCTCTGCCCTTTTACCCTTTTTGAATGAGGCAAGGGATGCTGCTCCAGTTGTCCAGGGTCAGATCCTCATGAATAGGGAGGATACAAGATTTGTGGTTGTTTGCCTCATCTTTGATGATGACTAAGACATCCTTCAGATCAGAGCCGGGTTTTTTTTTCTTCTTTGAACTGCCCCCCTTTCCTTTCTTGATGCGAGGAATTTAGATCTGATCCTCTTCATCACTGTCTGAGATATCATCATTTATACCCTCGTAATGTATGAGAACATGCATGTTAGCAAATGGGTCTCGTCCTTCGTATAGGAACTTCTATTTTCCCTTTTTGCTCTCCCCATCAGGCTTTGGGGCTTTCCTCTCACTTATTGGCATGATTGGAGGAAACAACATGGCTGACACAACACTATGAATCCTCCTCATTGGCTTCACAAATCCTGCATCAGTGAGGTTTGGCAATAGTATAGTGGAAGTATGAGCCTTCGGATGCTTGTGGGGATTCCGGTGGTTTGACCCAGATGTATAGCCCAATCTGGCTTTCCCTTATTGGCTCGGGATCTGCACTGGACTTTTAATACCTTAATGATTTTTTCCTAACACTTCTCCAGAGAGGAAACCCAAAGATACCATCTCTTGGCCCGCTGTCATCACTTCGGGGGAGCCTTTTGGTTTCAGAGCTGGTGCCCCGACAGGTAGGTACTGAGTATTGCTCACCTCCAATGCTTGAAAACTTGCAGGTTCAACCCCTTCATCCAGACTAATCACCGACATATCTCCTTGTATGCAGATAGGGTATTCTAGTTCGGCATTTACCGTGATTAGGTTACCATTGCTAATGTACTTGAGCTGCTGATGGAGGGTGGATGGAACTACTCCTGCCATGTGGATCCATATCCTTCCCAGCAACAAATTATATCCAGTGGTAATATTGAGTACCTGGAAGGATACATAGAAGGTGTGGGGACCAATCTCTAGTTGAAGCTCAATCTCTCCCACAGCCTCTCGGCGAGATCCATCGAAAGCCCGAATAACCACATGACTGGTTATGATCCGGTTTGGGTTAATCTTCATTTTCTCCAAGGTATCGTAAGGACAGATGTTTAGGGACGATCTTCCATGTATAAGCACACCTCTGATCACGTACTCCGATGACATTATTGTTATGTGCAGTGATTTGTGATGGCCTGTCCCTTTTGAGGGTATATCATCATCAGTAAAAGATATCACATTGTTGTTGAAGATGTGTTCTATTACGTGACGAAATTTCTTAGTATCGACCGTTTTCGGCAGATGGGCTTCCTCCAATACTTCTTGTAGCCACTCGAAAGTTCATTTCCCTATTACTAACATTGTAGGAGGGTAAAACTGTCTTTTTAAATCAACCCCGATCTCAATACCGGGCCGTCAAATCAACCCCGGTCTCAATACAGGGCTGTCAAATAAACCCCGGTCTCAATATCGGGCCGTCAATTCAGCCCCGGTCTCAATACTGGGCAGTCAAATCAACCCCGGTCTCAATACTAGCCCGTCAAATCAACCCCGATCTCAATACCGGACTGTCAAATCAACCCTGGTCTCAACTCGGGAGGTAAAAGTCAACCCCGGCCTCAACTCGGGAGGTACAGGTCAGCCCTGGTCTCAACTCGGGAGGTACAGATCAGCCCCGGTATCAACTCAGGAGGTACAGGACAACCCCGGTCTCAACCTGGGAGGTTCAAGTCAGCCCCGGTCTTAACCCAGGAGGTACAAGTTAGCCTCGGTCTCAACCCGGGAGGTACAGGTTAGCCCTGGTCTTAACCCTGGAGGTACAGATCAGCCTCGGTGTTAACCTGGGAGATACAGGTCAACCCCGGTCTCAACCCAAGAGGTACAAGTCAACCCTAGGTCTCAACTCGAGATGTACAGATCAGCCCCAATCTCAACCCAGGAGGTATAGGTCAGCTTCGGTCTCAACCCGGGAGGTACAGGTCAGCCCCGGTCTCAATCTGGGAGGTACAGGTCAGCCTCGGTCTCAATACGGGAGGTACAGGTCAGCCCTGGTCTCAACCTGGGAGGTACAGGTCAGCCCCAGTCTCAACCTGGGATGTACAGGTCAGCCCCGATCTCAACTCGGGAGACACAGGTCAGCCCCGGTCTCAACCCGGGAAGTACAGGTCAGCCCCGATCTCAACCCAGGAGGTCAAGTCAACTTCAAAAACAATCCTGAAGCATCACAACATCTCCAGAGGAAAACCTGGAAGGACCAAGTTAGCCTCGGAGAAACCACTGAGGACGAATAGACTCGAATGGGATCCTAAACCTTGGAAACAACCCCAGGAAGTCAGTCGAAGGCCAATGCGACATTTAAGGCAACCCTGGGAGGGGAAAAACGGTCATTTTACCAACTTAAAGATGATTCATCAAACTCAAGTCGAATTGATGCCACTAAGGTCAGAACGAACCATAACAATGATCCTGAGTGGAAATAGGGCAAGACAGCTCAATGGACAAACTGCGAGGAATCAAAGACCAGTTTATGAACCCATATTTTTTGTACTCTAAAAATGTTTTCTCCCATGTCATTGCGACGCGCTCGGTGAGGGATTTCTGGAAAGGTATAACACACCTCAAACGGACGCTCCGATTAAAAGTTAGAAAGTTTTAAATCTGACATTGCATTGCTCAGAGTGGACGTACTTTGATGCAATGGGACCGGCCACGTGGGCCCTGCCACGTGGAGCCGTACCTCTACCTGTGGCTATAGCAGGTAGAGCTACTTCTCCTGGGTCTATATATATGAGCTCACCCCCAGCTCATTTCAAGAATTCAAAAACGCTCTGAACCCATGCTTGTTTGGTTTTCCTACCATTTTCTTATCTTCTAAACCCAAATTTTTTTACTTTAACACGTAGATATACCCACATACTACCACATTTAAAAAAGTTACCAGTAGATTTGGACGTTTAAAGCCTATAATTTGGCAAAGAGCCTGTGTAGCAGTCTATTGTGAGTATTTTTACGATCAGCAAGTTTATATTACTTCTTTGCACTGATTTACACTTGCATATCAGTTCCGTGGCAGTTTTTGTTAACTTTTGGTACATTTTAGTACCTAAACGCATTTTCTAGCATTTCTACAATTCAGATTGATGATCCATCGCTTCTAACAGCTTTTATATACTTGCAGCTTCGTTATTAGCAACTTCGCCGGACTGGGTTATCTTCCCAGTCCCGGTTTGGCTTTTTTTTTTTGTATATATTTAACTGTATATATACTAACTTTTCAATTCTATCAAGCCCAAATGTCAAATCTACGGTAGTTTACTACTAATATATATATATATATATATATATATATATATATTTTATATGTGCACCTTTCACCGGACTGGGTTGTAGACACTCAAAATTTTCCTTGCCCCAATACTAACCCGGTAGGAGGGCAAAACAGTAAATTAATCCAAATCCGGCCACCGACGCCGGTCTTGCAACCTAAATCTGATTCCCAATATCAGTAATCAAGCTCTGACAGTCAATTGGACCATCAATCCAGCTCTGACAGTCAATCGAACCATCAATCAAGTTTCGACAGTCAATCAGACCATCAATCCAGCTCCGACAGTCAATCGGGCCATCAATCAAGTTCCGACAGTCAATCTGATCATCAAGCTCAAACTCAATCTCAACCCGGGAAGTCAAAATCAACCCCGGTCTCAACCCAGGAAGTGAATTCAACCCCGACAGTAACCCGGAAGGTACCAATCAACCCCGATCTCAACCCAGGAGGTCAAAGTCAACCTTGGTCTCAATCTGGGAAATCAAGGCAACCTTGACATCAACCGAGGATATGTCAAGCCATCTCCGGTCCCAATTTGGGAAACACAGTTCATCCCCGACAGCAACCCGGGAAGTCAAACTCAACCCCGGTCTCAACCCGAGAAGTGCAGGTCATCGCCGTCTCAACCCGGGACGTCAGGTCAACTTTGGACATCAATCTGAAGCATCACAACAACTCCAGAGCAAAACCTGGAATGACCACGTCAGCCTCAGAGATAACCCTGAGGTCAAAAGACTCGACTGGGATCCAAGTCTTGGAATCAGCTCCCGAAAGTCAACTAGCAACCATGCCGACACTACAGGCAGCCCCGGGAGGGGTACAACGGTTATTTGATCAAATCTCAAATGACTTGGTCAAACTCAAGCCAAATTGATGCTGCCAAAGTCAGAATGAACCCTAACGACGATCCCGAGTGGCAACTACGAAAGACATCTCAACGGATAAACTGTGGGGAATCAAAGACCTGGTTATGAAGCCGTCTTCCAGGACCCAGAAAATGTATTTTCCCATGTCATTGAGACACTCTCGGTGAGAGCTTTTCGAAAAGGTATTGCACGCCTCAAACGGACGCTCCGATCAAAAGTTAAAAAGTTTTTGACCGGACATCGCATTGCTCGGAGTGCGCGTACTTTGAGACTACCAAGCCGGGCATGTGGGCCCCACCTAGGGGAGCCGCAGCTCTACCTGTGGCTATCGCAGGTAGAGTGGAGGCTCCCTGGCCTTTTTCTGTATATATTTAACTGTTTATGTACTAATATTTCAATTATGTCAAGCCCAGATGTCAAATCCGAGGTAGTTTACCGCTTTTTTATATATTTACGCATATATAAGCGACTTTCACCATCACTGGTACTCCTATCAGTCCTGGTTGACTAAATTTCTGTCAATATATATATATATATATATATATTTATATATTTTTAGTTGGCATGGACTATTTCGTGGCCATTTTACTGCTTTTGTACATTTTCCCATAATGGGTGCTCTCCCCAGTCACTGGGTGACTACTTTCTATCAATTTCAATTCTAGTACGGGAATCGGCGTGAAAACCCATCGCCCTTATTATTGTATATATATATATATATATTTGATTTCTGTCACAGCCTATATTATTTCGTGGCTATTTACAGTTATATATATATATATATATATATATATTGCAATTCCAGTCCGGGCTTGCGAGTGAAAGCCCATGGCCGTTTACATCTTACATATATATAAAACTATATATATTGCTTTATTCAATTTATTCAACTTCTGCATTTAACATTTATTTGTATATGAATTTGCATTGACATACCTGCGGGCGGACTAGATTTATCCGAATCTCGCCAATTCTAGTTTTCAACGGTTCAAATAGGTCCCGACAAAACCTAGAAGCTATAATGGCTGAGATTTCTTTAAATCTAGTTATTTTTATAGTTTCAGCTTCAAAAGCAACCTCGCATCCCTTAGATCTCTATCTAGTGGGAACGAGATGCTTTGGCCAAGCGCAGCCAGGATTTACTGATGAATCCTTGGTTCCATTGCGACGTGATGATACATACATTTATTTCTGTACAAATTTGAACTGTGCAGGTTTTCTAGCCACTCACATGTGAGCTTAGGAATCGTAGGATTCGTGATCAAAACGATCAAAATCAGATTCCCATGATGGACAAACTCCGATTTACAGATGTACCCTGCCAGTTTTTTAGTAAAATGTACATGCACTGACCTTAAAACGATTAGCCGGATTTAAGGTCTGAACATAGTGAAAATATGGATTGTCGTGTCAGCGTCCCTCCGATGGTTTTCATACCATGAGGAGGCCAACACTTTATATTTTTGTGGTCAAGGATGCCTCGCAGCCCGACAAATCACCACTTGTATGCAGCCTTAAGGCTATAAAGATAAAATTGAGAGTAGTGATATGCTTCAATTCCTATGTCAGCGTAAGGGTTTGATAAAACCAGCTTTCAAAACATCATTGTCAAATCATTTCAAAAGCTTTTGCAAATCAAATTAAATGCTTTTGCAAATCAAATCAAAGATTGATCTTCAAATCAAATCAAACCCTTCGTATAGCTCAACGAAGTTTGTCAAAGCTTTCTATCAATCAAATCAAAAGACCCAATTTTCAAATTGCATTTACTCACGCATTCCAGTTTTAAGGGAAATATTGAAAAGATTGCGGTACCGTGTTTACACAGGAGTCGTGGGGTACCTAACACCTTCCCCACACTTAACCAAGCCCCCAAACTCAAAACTTCGATTTTAAAGATCAAGTTTTGATAGTGTCCAGCAATTGGGCCTCTTTTTAAATCAAATTCGGTTGAGTTGGTACAACCATTTTCAGAACTACCAACTGGCGACTCTGTTTAAATCAAATCGTCGATATATACACATGTTGGCCTCTTTCCTAAAAAATTCTTCAAAACCTTTTTTTTTACAATAAAAAGAATTAGGGTAAAGATGACTTAGGAAGATCGATTTGAGGAAAACTGGGTTATCAATCGACCCGCGATATTTCTTAAATTTTCCAATGTCGACGGGTGGCGACTTTGCTGGGGACAGTAGAGGGATTAGGCCGCTTTCAATCTTTTCAAATATTTTCCTTTCAAAACTATTGAATGCATGAAATCTTGCGTCTCCACAGTCAATGGACAAGCTGCGTCTTTTCATTGAATGTATGAATGCTATGCCTTTACATTGAATGAATGAGAATGAATAATTTAGTGTTTCTCACCCATATTAGTGCTTCGCACAAACTGTCATTGCATGCATAAGCGGTATGGCCGATGTATGTGAATATATACTATGAGTCCCTCCACCAGGAGGCCAACCCGGTCGGTGATAAGTAAGGACTCTGGGGACGACTAAGTCTCTGGGGCTGCCTCCTAAAAATGCATGATAAGTGGATTCTATGACCACTTATTCGGATAGTAACCAACTCATTCTGTTGCCTAAACTCAAGTATCATTGTGCCTTTTATGTGTTTTTGTTTTGTTTTGTGATTTTCAGGTTTAGAAACTCTCCGGGTGCAAATTGAGCTTAAAAGGGCAAAAGAACGCTTAAATAAGGCATCGCACTGAAATAGGCTAAAAACATGATGATGGCATGATAGGGCAAAGCATGAAGTCAAACGGCTAAATGGGGATGTGTTGCTGTAAAGAGGCAAGAAGGGAGTTTGCTTGCAAGGCATAAGTGTGTCAAAGATAATTACAGCAGAAAAAGATGCAATGCAGCAAGTTCACAGTCCACGCGGCCGCGCCAGCATTGTAAGGACAGCCCGCTCGCCCGCGCCGATATACAGGAATCAAAGAACTTGACTGGGGACCCACGCGGCCGCGCCAGGTCTAAGGCAAATAGCCGCGCGGTCGCGCCACCCCGATTTTGACCCAGAGTTTGACTTTTGCTTAAAAAGAACCGGTGAAGGCTAATATAAGGGGGTTCAGCCCCATTTGCTCGGCATCTCCAAGAGGGAGCTCTCCCTTAGCTTAGCCCTAGTTTTCCTTTTCCTTTTCATTTCTTATTTAATCTAGATTAGGAGTAGATTAGATAGTAGATTAGGTTTAATTAGTTTAGTTAGATTCTAGGGTTTTTTTTGGACTTGAAGATTGAAGCAAGGGATAAACAACAAAGATCCACACTTGGAGAAAGACTCAAGATTTGCAATTTCTATCTCTTAATTCTCCTTGTATTCATGTATATTTGGATGATGTATATTCAACTTGTGGATAATATATTCAAGTATTTATGACTTAGTTTATATTTTGGGATTTTAATGGAACCCAACACATAGTTGTATTGAATGCTCTCTCTCTTTGCTATTATTGCGAATTGGTTATCATAACTTGTGCGTTTAGATTGATTTATTGTGAGCCTATATGAAATTGACAAATGGATTTTAGGTTTAGACCTAGTTATGATATCATGCGAAAGTTAGAGATTCTTGCGGGTAATCTATGAGATTATGTGATGTGTGTCTCATTCATTGTCCTAAAGAGTTGATAATTTGTTAGTGTTTAGGATAGAAATATACCTAAATACCGTATGTAACCATTTGAGAATCTAATCTTAATGACTTCCTATGCGAAAGTTGGTAATTGATGGAGTAGTTAACGAGATTTCCCGTGACATGTGTCTTGTTAATTGTTCTGGATATTAGTTGCTTGATAGTGTGTAGGATAGACATATACCTACACGCCGTATTAGGAAGATTCATAGTTGTCCATCGAAAGAGGCTATTATGTAATCGTGATTTCTTGCTCGTCAATTCTAGGTGCTTATTATTCTAAGTGAGAGAGTTAAGAGATTCGAACGAAGTGTTGGGGGAAATTGTAATCCCATGTCTTCATTATCAGAAATTACCCTAGGATTAGTTATTGCATGTTTTAATTCTTGCCTAGTTTAACTTAGTTTTAATTCATCCTCTTTACCACCTGTTTAAATAAGACTGAAATGATTATGTGCTAGTGCTTTGGCGACCTTTTATCTGTTAATTCCTCGTGGGAACGATATCTTACTTTCACTTTATTACTCGTTGGCCGCGTATACTTGCGTGTTAATTGTGTCATCTAATCGGACCAACAAGTTTTTGGCGCCGTTGCCGGGGATTAATTGGATAACTGTTTGCTAACATTAGTTTAAATCAAATTAGTCTAATTTAAACATTTTTTATTTTGTTTAATTCTCTTCATTTATTCTCTTCTCAGGTACAATGGACTTAAATTTCTATCCATGGAATGGTACAAGGCAAGAGCAACCAAGGGAAACAAACAATGATGGCGTCAACCCAATAGCAACACTTTCAGCACAGTTAGAGGAGCTCTCGAGGAAGCTGGATACTGTTTTAGCTCAACAGAGTCGAGAGCCAGTTATTACTCATGAGTATGATGCTGGGAGCTACATGAGCCATCAGGAGCCTATCAGTTATGGACGGGCGCAGTATGGGGGTGAGTACTCCTACAGTGAACCTTATCCCGACTATCAGCAAGACTGGGGGTATCACCCAGACCCTTCATCATAATATTATCAAGACCAATATTGGGATCCAAATCTCGTTTACACCCCAGAATGCACATTCCAGACGCCAGTTTATGAGCCTCAACACAATTTTGAGGGTGACACAGAGAAAGCAAGCTTGGAGGAAGGAGGTGACATATCACTGAAGGACATCTTGATTGAGCAACAGAAGTCAGTCAAGAATATCCAGAACTGGGCAGAGCAAATTAGTAGGGCCTTGATGATAGAGGATGAGCAAGGGCAGACCCATATTGTGAGCTATCAAGAACAACGCAAGCAAATTCCAAATTGTGCACCCGAACCCACTTATCAATCCCGATGTTTACAAGGAGAACAGTCAACAATGTACTTCATGTATGCAAGCTTCAAAAAACTAAGAAGAGTTGTTTGGGAGCCAGGAACCATCAAACCAAAATTTTCAATATCAGATGGCCCCAATCAAATATGCTTCTACTAGTGAGCCTCAATACAGGGAGCCCGTAGCTGAAATAGAAAAGGAAGGATTGGATAATTTGTGGGGAACTCATTAGCATCAACGCAGGAGACCTTGGTTGAGCAAGAACAATCAATTGAGGGTCTTCAGATTTGGGTGGAGCAGATTAGCATAGCATTAAAGAAGGAGGAGGTATGTGAATAAGAGACAACAGCGCAAGATTTTGTGCCTCCAATGACTGAAGCCGTGAGTTATGATCCCCAGACTACTTGGTGCTATGACATGGGTGCAGAAACTGATAGAGAATCCAAAGTGCAATTACAACTGGACGAGCCAAAAGCAATGGAAATAGAGGAGCCAGTTGGGGATGTGGAGTATGAATGTGAACCAACAGTGAAAATCCCCCAAGAGCCTTCTCAGCCTTCGTGGAACAAGCCAGTCAAGTTTGCATACCCTTGCCCCCTTGGTAGCCACATCACAGAGACGGGTCTCGATGACATGAGAGATTCTGCAGTCTTGACACCATGGTGGTCAGAAGAAAAGAGAATAGAAGAAGAGTCCGTTGTGTGTTCTATGCCTCCATGCTCCGATCATTTCACATACACAACGAAACCATTGCCTAGGTCCCCTACCTTCCGTACGGGGAATTCTTGTTCATATCATGTGCTAGGTAGTTTAATTTCGAGTCCTCCTCTATTGGGAAGCCTCCAAAAGCACATTGCAGTTCTAATGGATGGAGGGGTTCTCCAATATCATCGGGGAGTCGGATAGCAGTAGTCAGACACAGTCCAGCTAGAGGACTATAAATCAAGCGCTAGATGGGAGGCACCCCATCATTTCTCTCTCTCATTGTTTAATTCTCCATTACCTACTTCCCATCATCCCTATCTCTATCTCTATGTTTAATTCTCCATTTACATGCTTTCTATCACATTTCCCTCCCCCTCGTTTAATTCTTATTAGTTAATATTTAGTTTAAAGTTTTTGCATACTTTAGCAATTAGGAATTCATTGCCTACATTTTTGAACTTAGGCATGAATGCGTATATTTTTGGGATTACAAAGCTCATAGCATATTTTTGATGCACTTGCATTGCTTATACGCACTTAGAGAATTTTTGGGAATTTAAATGCATATATCTTTCCATGTTCATTCTCTTGATGTAAATAGATAATATACTTTTGATAGTGTATGAGGGCTTAATAAAGGTTATATGTCTTTCTCAGGATCAATGCATGCTGCAAGAAGCCAAACTAAAGGGCCAATCAAGTGCATAGGAAAAATTCTACAGAAACAAAAATCTGGCAGCCCGCGCGGCCGCGCCAAATCCAAGGCATTACCACGCACGGCCGCGCCACATGCAGACTGAACCTATCTTGGGAAAAATCCTGCAGATTTTGGGGGGTACCACTTCATGTCAATTATTAGCAGCCCCCAAGCCTCAGTCCCTATAATCCCAAACCCTCAGTTCCTTAATGCAATCCCTCATCTCTTCCTTAATGCAATCCCCCCCCACTAAATGCCTTAGTTTTTAAAACCTCCTACCTCCTCAATCCAAAGTACCAATTCCCATCCACCTCAGCCTCTCAACTTGATCAATTGAGACATTGAGTGTGGAATATCTAGCAGAGCAAGATTGATATTGAGTTAGGTTGGTTCGTTGAGTACAGTGCTAAGCGGGGTTTATTTTGTTAAAGCAGAAAGAGACAGGGAAAACTTCTGAGAGGGCGCCAATTCATTTCATGCAGCATCAGAAGTCGAATAGGGGAGTTCCTTTCATTTTACCTTTACCTTCAATGAGGACATTGAACATTTTAAGTTTGGGGGTATTGGTTTTATTTTTGCATGTAGTTAGTTCATTTCATGTTGTGTCAGTTCATTTAATACATGTAGTGTTAAAATTTGTCAAAATTTTAAAATTCTTCTTTTGTTTTTGCATTCTGTTTTGCATTCTGTGTTAGAGCATACTGCATGAATCCAGTTTTCAGTTGGTTAGTTATGTATGTTGCCTGTGAAAAAACTGAAATCACTTGATTGTTGAACTGATTTGAGACTTAAGCTTGATTTCATTGTTATATATGTAAATCCTTACCTGTCAGATACTGTGTAGCCAGTGAACACGATAGAGTAACCACCATGACATGCTAAGTCTAAATTTTCACATACTTGTCTTCTGGTGGAAAAACTATGTTTTAATAAAAGAGTTTCAGTTCGCATATAATAATAACTAGACTGTTAAAGGCTTACGTTTGGGGGAAACAGGGGGTTTTGCATGATATATGCGGGGAGATGGAGCGTAAGACGCACTCCCTTGCAGAAAAAGAAAAAGAAAAGAAAAGAAAAGAAAAGATTAAGAAAAAGAAAAAAAATAGAATAAACACATCGGCTACGTCGAGTTCTGTGGCCTTTGATATTCGAGTAAGTAAGCCCTCGGGGTGTCTATACACCCAGCGCCCTAAGGCCGTCTGGTCTGGGAGTCGTTGGTCGAAAGCTCGCTACATGAATATCATTGAAAAGCCTAAGAGGACTAGGCATGGCACAGTCGATTGTGTACATGGGAAAGTGCGAATACGCCCTCGTGAGTAATAAAAGCTTAATGAAAACCCCCTGTTAACTCTTAACTCTAGCAATGCACGGTCTTAGTCAGAACTTATATGATTTACTGTTTTTCTTAAGTTAAAGCTTGTTTTTCCCCTAAGAAGCATAGTGTGTGATATATTTGTTCAAAGCATGTTTAATGGTTGCCAGGCACACAACGTACAATACATCAGTGCTGACAGTTTTGGATTTGCAGAATATGCCTTATGGTCTTGTTTTGAGTAGCTTATCTACTTCGACTATCTCGTGGTTTTCTGAGGCATTGCTTTGAAAGTTCAATGCTGGCTGGGAACTTGGATTCGCATTCATGATAGCGTAGGTTGCATACATTGTAGATACTGCATTGCATCTTTTGTTTAGTTTTGTTTGGTTACTTGAGGGCAAGCAACGTTTAAGTTTGGGGGTATTTGATAAGTGGATTCTATGACCACTTATTCGGATAGTAACCAACTCATTCTGTTGCTTAAACTCAAGTATCATTGTGCCTTTTATGTGTTTTTGTTTTGTTTTGTGATTTTCAGGTTTAGAAACTCTCTGGGTGCAAATTGAGCTTAAAAGGGCAAAAGAACGCTTAAATAAGGCATCGCACTGAAATAGGCTAAAAGCATGATGATGGCATGATAGGGCAAAGCATGAAGTCAAACGGCTAAATGGGGATGTGTTGCTGTAAAGAGGCAAGAAGGGAGTTTGCTTGCAAGGCATAAGTGTGTCAAAGATAATTGCAGCAGAAAAAGATGCAATGTAGCAAGTTCACAGCCCGCGCGGCCGCTCCAGCATTGCAAGGACAGCCCGCGCGCCCGCGTCGATATACAGGAATCAAAGAACTTGACTGGGGACCAGCGCGGCGGCGCCAGGTCTAAGGCAAATAGCCGCGCGGTCGCGCCACCCCGATTTTGACCCAGAGTTTGACTTTTGCTTAAAATGAACTGGAGAAGGCTAATATAAGGGGGTTCAGCCCCATTTGCTCGCATCTCCAAGAGGGAGCTCTCCCTTAGCTTAGCCCTAGTTTTCCTTTTCCTTTTCATTTCTTATTTAATCTAGATTAGGAGTAGATTAGAGAGTAGATTAGGTTTAATTAGTTTAGTTAGATTCTAGGGTTTCTTTTGGACTTGAAGATTGAAGCAAGGGATAAACAACAAAGATCCACACTTGGAGAAAGACTCAAGATTTGCAATTTCTATCTCTTAATTCTCCTTGTATTCATGTATATTTGGATGATGTATATTCAACTCGTGGATAATATATTCAAGTATTTATGACTTATTTTATATTTTGGGATTTCAATGGAACCCAACACATAGTTGTATTGAATGCTCTCTCTCTTTGCTATTATTGCGAATTGGTTATCATAACTTGTGTGTTTAGATTGATTTATTGTGAACCTATATGAAATTGACAAATGAATTTTAGGTTTAGACCTAGTTATGATATCATGCGAAAGTTAGAGATTCTTGCGGGTAATCTATGAGATTATGTGACGTGTGTCTCATTCATTGTCCTAAAGAGCTGATAATTTGTTAGTGTTTAGGCTAGAAATATACCTAAATGCCGTATGTAACCATTTGAGAATCTAATCTTAATGACTTCCTATGCGAAAGTTGGTAATTGATGGAGTAGTAAACGAGATTTCTCGTGACATGTGTCTTATTAATTGTTCTGGATATTAGTTGCTTGATAGTGTGTAGGATAGACATATACCTACACGCCGTATTAGGAAGATTCATAGTTGTCCATCGAAAGAGGCTATTATGTAATCGTGATTTCTCGCTCGTCAATTCTAGGTGCTTATTATTCCTAAGTGAGAGAGTTAAGAGATTCGAACGAAGTGTTGGGGGAAATTGTAATCCCATGTCTTCATTATCTGAAATTACCCTAGAATTAGTTATTGCATGTTTTAATTCTTGCATAGTTTAACTTAGTTTTAATTCATCCTCTTTACCACCTATTTAAATAAGACTGAAATGATTATGTGCTAGTGCTTTGGCGACCTTTTATCTGTTAATTCCTCGTGGGAACGATATCTTACTTTGACTTTATTACTCGTTGGCCGCGTATACTTGCACGTTAATTGTGTCATCTAATCGGACCAACAATGCACCACCCAGATTCGCTTTAGTTAAACGATCCGATTAACTTCCCTTCTAGTAGATTGCAATGATCTGTGAACCTTCATGCCGAAACAAAAGTCGCGAGAGTAACCTAGGATAGGTCAGCTTCTGATTAACCAAATTCGACGGGATGCTTCTTCATGCCTTCCTCTTTTAATTCCATGTCAAGTCTCCAATTACTGAGGAGCACAATGTAAATGACAATAATGAAAGATTTACTTTCCTGTCAAATATCCTGTCAACCTGTCATCAAAACAACCAACCTCGGTTTTGCAGAATAAACTTAAAAAACACACAACATAAATACATCCAGTCATTACCTACCACAGGGAACTAACACTCTTACGTTTTGGTGTAGGTAGGGAAAATTGGTCCTATCACCAGATCAAAGGCAAGAAAAGTACCCAGTCCATCTACGGACATGGCTTCAAGTGCTTCACCAGAATACACCCCTGTGTATAGGAAAAAGTTCGAAGGATTGAAAAATCAGATAACTGAGCTAGTCGATTTCCTTCGAGAGCAAAGCAAGGCCTTCAAAGAGAAATAATCTCAAACACATCCAGAACCAGGAGCATCTGGTAGTGGTGCTGGCGGTCAAGATATAGAAAAGGCCAAAACTTAGATCCCTGGACCCCAGAACCAGGATACAATCAACAAAACTCCAGAAATCACCATCCTAAGCAAACAGGAAGCTGGTGACGTTCTCAAGAAAATGCAACAAATGGAAGAAACCCTCCGGTCCATAAAAGGAACTGGGGCATTTGGCAGTGTCAACTACTCAGACCTCTGTATATTCCCTGGGGCTTGTTATCCTGAGAAATTTAAAACCCCCGAGTTAGAGAAATATAATGGGTTGGGAGATCCATACACACATTTGAAAGTTTTCATTGAAGAACTCGAATCCTATGCTGAGGACGAGAAACTTCGAATGCAGCTATTTCAGAAGAGTTTAACTGGAGAAGCCAGAGCCTGGTATGCCCGTCTGGACAACTCCAAAATCCATAGTTGGGAAGAATTGGCCCATGCCTTCCTCAGCCAGTACATTTTTCAATCTTAGCTAGCTCCAGATCGGTATCAAATTACCAAAATCAAGAAGAATAACACTGAATCATTCAGAGAATATGCCCAACGATGGAGACGGGTCGCAGCACAAGTCACCCCTGCCATGACAAAATTTGAAATAGTTATGACTTTCATCGATATTCAGCAAGCTCCTTATTATGAAAGGGTCCTTGCAGGCATAGGAAAACCTTTCTCTGAAATGATCAAACACGACGAAATGGGACTCAAGTCTGGGAAAATAAAAGACCTAACAGCACTTGAAGCTGTGGCTGAGCATATCCAATCCAAAAATTACTGGAGTAATCCCCAGAGGGTCCATAAAAAGAAAGATGAAGAAGTTTCCTTAGTGTTACAAGGACAAAATTCAAGCGGTACTTCAAACAATACACCCATCCAAAGGAGGAACTATAACCCTTTCCAAGCTACAACACAACCTTCAAATCCTTTATTCTAGAAAAATATGGAGGTCAGACGCAGAAGGACTTTCACCCTGCTAGGGGATTCACTTGAGAATGTCTTCAAACTTCTGAAAGCTCAGAAGAAGATTGGCCAACTCCTTCCTCCAACTAACACTAATGCAAGGAACTTCGACCCTAGCAAGAAATGTGCTTATCATTCCGGATCACCGGGCCATGACACTCAAGATTGTTGGTCTCTCATGCACAAAATCCAAGATTTGATTGATAATGGAGAAATTGTGGTCACAAAGCCCGATCAACCGCATGTCCAAGACAACCCTCTCCCACAGCACAAGGAGGAGAGTGTCAACATGATCAACACTTTAAGTGGAGAAGGAACCAAATACCTCCGCTATGTTGAAGAATCAACTCAATCCAACAACCTCAACCCAATGAGTTGGGAAGCTTTTGAAAAACAATTCCTGATAGAGCAATAAATAAAGGCTATCAAGGAACAAGTCGAGCAGTTGACTGAACTGGTCGTCTACCAACATCAACTCACTAGAAAGATGCTGAAGCAAATCCATCAATCTATTGGCATTCGCTCTCCTCTAGTGAAAGTTCATTCTAATCAAGATCCTAGTCGGACTTGTGAGCTTACACCCTGGTCTGATAAGGGGATCAAAGAAGCAAGTGTCCAAGCAGGTAGGAAGTTCCTATTTCAGAGGAATTTCACCAATTTGAACCAGTCAATGGAAGAAATCGTTCAAATGCTGATCAACGAGGGAATGGTTGCAGACTTGCTACCTCCGTTAAACCCTCAATCCAAAAAATTCAAACCTGACCAAATATGTTAGTACCATTCCAACTCTCCCGGCCATGATACAGAAGAATACCGGGCACTTCGTAACCTAATCCAAGACCTAATTTAGAAAGGTGACCTAATCAGAGGAAATCAAATCCTCGACATGACAGATAAAGGTAGCCTCTGGATCCCCAATGCATGAAATCAGGGCACAGTGGCTGTCATATCCTGCGATAAAGAATCAATCATCACACCCCTGGTACTGACAGGTAAAAGTGTCTAAGACAAATAAAATCCTGTGAAGGTGGCTGCACCTCAGCCTTTAATTTTGCCCTTCAGGCCTGAGTATCCAATCCTTAGTCTGAAGAAGGTCCCGTGGAATTACGGGGACATTAAAAGCTCTACTTCAAACAACATTTCCATCATATCAAAGGATAATCCATTGTACTTGCCTCAGCGGGTGATTAAACCAGTTACCAAAGCTAAAGAAAAGGTGGCTGAAGAAAAGATACAAGAGTTCCTCAAAAAGATGGGACATAATGAAATCAAGATAGTGCAAAGCTTGAAAGATGCACCCAAACAAATATGCATCCTGGATCTGGTCATATCATCAGAGGATCACCGCAATATCCTAGTGAAGGTACTAGAGGAAGCTCATCTGCCATACACGGTAGACATAGAGAAATGCCGTCATGTGATAGAACACATTTTCAACAACAATGTGATTTCCTTCACAGACGATGATATCCCAGCTGAGGGAAGGGGCCACCACAAGTCCCTGCATATAGCCGTTATGTCCTCTGGATACGTGATCAGAGGAGTGCTTATTGATGGAGGATCTTCCCTCAACATTTGTCCATACAACACGTTAGAAAGAATGGAGATCAATCCAAATCGGATCAAAGCCAGTCACATGGTTATCCGGGCTTTTGATGGATCTCACGGCCAGGCTATGGGGGAAATTGAGCTTCCTCTAGAAATTGGTCCACACACCTTCTATGTATCTTTTCAGGTGCTCAGCATAGCCACCAGATACAACTTATTGTTGGGCAGGCCATGGATCCATATGGCCGGGGCTGTTCAATCCACCCTCCATCAGCAACTTAAGTACATTATCAACGGCAGTCTCATCACAGTGAATGCTGAATCGGAATACCCTACCCACATATATGGGGACATGCCAGTGATTAGCCTGGACGCCGGGGTTGAGCCTGCAAGTTTTCAAGCTCTCGAGGTGAGCGATATTCAATATCTACCAATTGGGGCACCAGCCTTGAAGCCTAAAATTTCCACTGAAGTAATGACAGTGGGCCAAGAAATGGTAGCTATGGGTTTCCAGCCTGGAGAAGGTTTAGGAAAAAACAAGCACGACATTAAGATGCCAATTCAAATCCCATGTCATATGGGAAGAGCAGGATTGGGATTTTCATAAAGGTTAAACCACCAGGAATCCACAAGAACATCCCGAAGTGCAAGCTCCACAATTCTGCTCCCAGACCTCACAAATATCGGGTGGATGAAACCTGTGAGAAAAATCCCGATTACAGTATCGGCCATGCTGTTTCCTCCGGTCATACCTGTCCATGAAAGGAAAGCCCTCAAGCCTGAGGCAGATAGCTAAAAGGGATAAAAAAGATCCTGTACAAAGGACGAGACCCATTCGCTACTACAAAAGTCATTATCAACTACAAGGGGATGAATGATGAACTCCCTAGATAGTGACGACGAAGATCGTGCTCACTTTCCTAGCAACAAACAGAGGAACAATCCCCAGAAAAGCCTCGGCTATATCCTAAAGGATGTCTCAGTTATCATTCAAGACAAAATAGACGAGCACATTTGCAGCATCATCCCTATCCATGAGGATCTAACACTGGACAATTGGAGCAGTGTCCCTTACCTCAATCAAAAAGGGTAAAGGGGCAGACAGTCAATCTACCCTTAATCATGCTTTCATTTACTGCTTACTTTTGATTGCACAGCTGGAGCAGTCACTTTTATCATGCTTTATAAATGCTATGTGTATTTAAACAGTTGTATATATTAATGAAAGAATTTTTATTTTTAGGACCCAAGCATTGGATATGTGTGTCTCTGCTGATGAGATGCCAACCTGTCAACACAACTCCAACCATGATGCAAGATTGAGCTTCGACTTGACGGATCTTGATCAAGAGGAGGAAGATGACTATGAGGTGCCAGAGGAGATTAAGGAATGGGTCGAAGACAAACCCAAACCAAACCTTGACCAAACCTCCACCATCAACATAGGAACCTTCGAAACCATCAAAGAAATCCAAATAGGTTTAGACCTCACCTCAGATCAAAAAGTCGACCTGATCGAACTCCTAACACAGTACCAGGATGTGTTTGTATGGTTGCATAAAGACATGATTGGTCTATCCACAGACATTGTCATCCATCGAATGCCCATCAAAGAAGGGTTCAAACCAGTTAAACAAAAGCTCAGACGATTAAAACCTGAGTGGAGTCTCAAAGTCAAAGAAGAAATTGTTAAGTAATTCAAAGCCAGGATCATCATGGTATCAACATATCCCGAATGGCTATCAAACATAGTCCCCTGTGCCTAAACCAGGAGGGAAGGTACGAGTCTGCATGGATTACCAGGATCTTAACAAAGCATGCCTCAAGGACAATTTCCCGGTACCTTTTATCGACATCCTGATTGACAATATTGCGCAGTACGGCATGTATTCCTTTGTAGACTGCTTTGCTGGTTACCATCAAATCATGGTTGCTGAAGAAGACTGGGAGAAAATAACTTTTATCAATCCCTGGGAAACTTTTTGCTACCGACGACTATCCTTCGGCCTCATCAATGCTGGAGCAACGTATCAGCGAGCCATGATGGCCCTCTTTCATGATATGATGCACAAAGAAATAAAAGTCTATGTTGACGACATCATCATCAAATCCCGAAGGGAGGATGATCACATAGACCATCTCAGGAAGCTGTTCAATAGGTTGCACAAGTACAACCTTAAGCTAAATCCCGCCAAATACGCTTTTGGCGTTCAGGCAGTCAAACTGCTAGGATTCCTGGTGAGCAATAGGGGCATTGAGTTAGACCCTGCGAAGATCAAAGCCATCTTTGAAATGCCCGTACCTCGTACAAAGAAAGAGATACGAGGATTCCTAGGAAGGACCAACTTCATAAGTCGGTTCATTTCACAGCTCACAGCAACCTGTGAGCCCATCTTCAAGCTGTTAAGGAAGAATTCCTCCATCAAATGGAATGAGGATTGTCAACAAGCCTTCCTTGCCATTAAAATGTAGCTTATCGAAGCACCTATTTTGGTACCTCCGAGGGATGGAGTCCCCTTATTCATGTGCCTGTCCATCAATGCCAATGCCATGGGCTGTATGCTAGGACAGAAGGATGATAGTAGCAAAGAAAGAGCTATCTACTACATCAGCAAAAGATTCAGCAGCGGGGAACAAAAATACACCCTGATCGAGAAGACATGTTGTGCATTAGCATGGGCCGCCATGAGGTTGCAACACTATTTGCATGAGCACACGACGTATGTCATATCCCGTATGGATCCACTCAAATATGTTTTCAACAAACCAATGTTAAATTGCCAACTGTCTAAATGGCAGTTGATTCTACAGCAGTTCAATATTGTCTACATGACTCAGAAGTCTATCAAAGGCCAAGGCATAGCAAAACAATTAGCAGAAGCACCTTCAGGAGGGTTCGAGCCCCTAGAGACATATTTCCCAGATGTAGGGATTATGTTAATTCAACAACTCCAGTCAGAGAATACAGTCCAACCATAGAAAATGTATTTCGACAGAGCGGTAAACATGGAAGATTCCGGAGCTGGGGAAGTCCTTATCTCTGGTATAGGTGATCAATATCCTATGGCTACCAAACTTTAATTTGGCAACACCAACAACACGGTCGAATACGAAGGCTGTATACTGGGGCTAAAACTAGCCCAATCCATAGGTATCACACACTTATTGGTCTTTCGAGATTCCAAGTTGGTCATCAGACAAACCATCGGCAAGTATCTCATAAAAGAACTGCATTTGCTGCCTTATCATCGGCAAGTCCTCAAAATATCCCAGGAGTTCAAAGCAATAACCTTCGTCCACATTCCTCGGGGTCAAAATGACTTTGCCGATGCATTGGCAATGTTGGCTTTATTAATCCGTATATCCAATAGGAGCGGGTTTCCCAACATTCAGTTCACAAATCAAAAAGCTCCAACATACGGGAATTACATTAGAGAAGTATCAGACGAAATACCTCATGTCAAGCAACCTTAGTTTCAAGATATCAAGGAATACCTACATGATGGATCTACACCTACTGGTGCAAGCCAATCAGAGCAGAAGCGGATTCTCAGAATAGCCATGAAGTTCTATTTGAGCGGAGATGCACTTTACAAAAGGTATGCTGGAATAGGCCTGTTAAGATTCCTCGACAAGGAGCAAGCCCAAAGACTAATGGATGAAGTCCATGGCGGAGTCTGTGGTCCACACATGAGTGGCCATCTGCTGGCCAAGAAGATAATCAAAATAGGACATTACTGGATCTCGCTCAAAGCTGATTGCGATGATCATGTCAAGAGATGCTTTCAATGCCAAATATATAGAAATGCCATCCACGCTTCTCTAAATGAGCTACACAACATGAGTGCACCATGACCTTTTTTTATGTGGGGAATAGACGTGATAGGTTCAGTCGAACCCAAAGCCAGCAATGGTCATCGGTTCATCTTCACCATGATCGACTACTTCACCAAATGGGTTGAAGCAGCCTCTTTTCCTAAAGTCACAAAAGAGATCTTCATCAGTTTTATCAGAAATAATGTCATCTGTCGATATGGACAATCGGAGGTGATCGTATCAGACAATGCCAAAAGCCTGAACAATCAAATGATGGTAGAACTGTGTGTCAAGTTCCACATCAAGCATCTCAACTCTGTCATCTATCGGCCCAAGATGAATGGTGCTGTCGAAGCGGCTAACAAAAATATCAAGAAGATCATGCAGAAAATGTCCGCCAATCACAAAGACTAGCCTGACCCTCTACCTCTCACCTTATTAGCCTACAGGACTTCAATGCGCACCTCTACTGGGGCTACCCCATATTCACTAGTCTATGGCATAGAAGTAGTCCTCCCCATAGAAGTAGAGATGGAGTCTTTACGAGTGTTAATAGATGCTCAGATGGACGAAGATCAATGGTTGCAAGACCGATATCATTAACTGTCCCTGATAGACGAAAAGAGGGCCACAACCATTTTCCATGGACGGTTATACCAGTAAAGGATCGCTAGGTCTTACAACAAGAAAGTTTGAATCCGACAATTCAAAGAAAATAATTTGGTGCTAAAGAAAATCTTGGCCAATCAGGATGAAGCCAAATGAAAATTTGCCCCAAACTGGGAAGGCCCATTCATTGTCAAGGAAGTGCTGACAGGGGGAGCCATCAGGCTACAAGAAATGGATGGGAATGAATTTTCCCAACTCATCAATTCAGACACTGTGAAAAAGTACTACATCTGAAGCACCTGTATACCCGTATCTGGGTCCTACAAATAGAATCAGGTTTGGTTTTTTACTAGAGAAGCATGAACTACGAATGACCTGATCTCCCTCTGCCCTGGAGTACGTAAGCAACCATCTATGGTGCGGACAAACCAAGCAAAAATCCAAAGAACTTGTAAATTCCAGCATCAAATTCCAAAGCTCATCGAACTAAATTCAAACCCCAGATAAACTCTTTCCAAGCCTCTTCAATCAGAACTACGCATGACCTGATCTCCCTCAACCCCGGAGTACGTAGGCAGCCCTCTATGGCGCTGTTTGACCATTAAGAAAAAAACAAATAAATGGAAGACCAGTTCCAAGACACCGAAGATAAATTAAAGCTAAATGCCGTCAAGCTGTCTGGCTACCAGACCCATTTGAGGAACTCCTTTGACACCTCAACTGTCAGTCCATCAAGGAGAAGCTTAAAATGCATAAACAACTGCGAGTCATAACGGAAGTGGTAATCACTCAGCGATGACGATACATATCTAAGCAGGGAGTTATCTCAAAAATATATTTCTCTGATATATAAATTGCTTTATATACATAGTGTCCTGTACATGACAAAAATGGCTGATCTAGTCTGTGCAGGAAAAATAAAGCTAGTCTATGGACCCAAAGACAAGCAGGTCAACAATGCCAGCATGGCATCTCTCTCTGAGGGTGGAGGAGTATCTGTAAGGGTAGTCCACTCAGCCTCCATACGGCTAAGGACATCCACAGTCATCTGCAAGGTGGCACTGTGGTCATTAATGTAAGCACTCATCTAGTTAATCAAACCATGGGTGTAACATCAGAGAGCAGTACTATCAGTAATGTGGAAATCATGGGAAGCAATAGCCTCACCCCTCTCTACAAAAGCTGCATCCCGAGAAATCAAAATCTCCTCAATCTCAACATATGCTGCATCCTGGCTGAGCTGAACCTCGTTTTGCTCCATAATGGCGGTATCCAAAGAAGAGCGAAGCTCCTCCCGCTCAATCAATCCAGTATCCATGGCGGTCCTGAGACCATCCCTCTCAGCAAAAGCTAAATCTTTGCCAGATACGGCAGCCAACATCTGCGCTTTAGCCTGAGTCTCTCCCAACGGTCATCCTGAATAGAGAATCTGACAAAGATGGATCTGTCCCTGTGGGAATAACTAGAGGATCACTAATCAAAGCTACTACTAAGTCTGCGAACAGCTCATCCTCAGTAGGAGAATCGGGATCCTCCATGCGCTCCTCCTCGTCATAATCCGCAAGCGAAGGTAAATGAAGCTCTGCTACTACGACTGTGGTCTCTGCCTTTAACCATGCATAATACTCCAGAGAATGACCCGGATGTCTACTGGAGAACTCAGCCCTCTCCCTGTGAGTCCAACAATCATAGACTCTAACCAAGTTGGCCGGTGACATCGATGAAGCCGACATCCTCTGATCAGCAAAATCCTCAAAGAGATACATACTCTGCCACTGATCAAACTGCTCCATGATAGCCAATGGACGGTAGGTAGTCAACCCTCTCAGTCCTGCTAGAGGCAAATAATCCATGCCATATGCATGAGTAATGAAGCTGAACGGGGTTGCCATCCCTGAGCATAACAAAACTGCAAACGGATGCTCAATATTTGATAAAAATGCTAACCAGGACTTTGAGTCGACACAATCAGGCGGACGGAAGGAATAAATTAAGGATATCTCGTGGCTAAAATAATAGGCATGAGGTCTAAAGGATCCAATCGGTCGTATGTGTGACATCAACCACATATACAGCACGACCGAGCTACCACAGAAAAACCCCGCTGGATGGGTACTGCAAGCGACCTCAGTGTCTCCGCTAAGATCATAGGGATAATGGTACTACCCTGCCTAAGGGCTCTGACTACAACAACCAATCCCACATCAAGGTGATCTAAACGCAATGACATCTAAACATACGCCACAATGCACATCAACAACATATCTATCCTGGCTGTCTGCCAATCCTCTGCAAAAATGATGAAATCTCCGACGTGACGGTCGTAGCTATCAAGCTCAACATAGCGCTCTATCAAGAAGTCAAGGGAGATCACATGCCCTGAAACGATCTCATCCATGACTATGCTCTGCCGAAGACCGGACAGCCGAGTAAACGGTCTCCGCATATCACTGATAGCCGTTCGAGCACATGACAACTCTAAATCCAAGCTAGTAAATCTCTGGTACTCCTCCAGAGTAGGCGAAAGCTCACACTGCCCAATGCGGAATACCTGTCTCTCCGGCACCCATAAGGGTAGGACGCCATCAATAAAGCCGTCTGGAACCCTGAAATCTATAAGGGCCATCGAATGCCCCAACATTTGGTTAACTTTCCCCCTAGCTGGAAAGGGCAGACTATCATACCATGACCGCAACGATGCCGCCACCTCTGATAGTGGCAAATGCTCTATACGGCTAACTGCAGACGTCGTCATCTGTAGCACCGTATCAGAAGACCGTCCAGAGGTCAAGACAAATCGCAGCTATCTGAATGTATAAACATGATACATGCATGATGACAATGATATAAACATGATGCAGCAGATAAAGATGACAGAAATATCTACAAGAAGCTATCTACTGCATACATCATCCTTATATCCTGGTACAAAGAGAAAGGAAGAATACAGGGAAATGGGGCACCACCACCTAGCTAATACAGTGGTCTATCAAAATGATGGCACAGACGCCGAATAGCCAAAACAGTGGCTAACCAAAAATATTATTGCCATAGCTATCACAGGAAGTCAAAGACCTCAGTATCAAACCGATCGACCTGCTTTAGATCCTGTGTCTGCACAGCAATGCCCGGGACCTCCACACGTGGAACCTGAGCTGGAACAAGAGCAACAAAAGTAGCCTCCTCATCATCAATGTCAATGGGCTGCTCGTCTTGTGCTGGACGTATCCTGCTCTCTACCAATCTGTGAGGCATCCTAACTGGATGGGCCTGTGGGACAGCAGAAGCCCTCCTCTGTCTAACGCCTGATGAAACCCCGATAGAGCTGTCGGGTCTATCGCGATCCATCGCATACACCAGTACTCAAAATCACCTCAGACAGGGTGTGGTAAGCCTAAAACTTGTGGCTTATTAATCAATAAATCCAGCATACATATCTAAGTCCTAAAACATGCGTGGGTCCATTAAAAATACCCCGTACAGTCAAAACTGCATGTTTTCAAAATCTCAGAAGCTCGAAACCTGCATTGGGTCAGTAAAAAAACTCCCCACAGAGTTAAAAATGCATATTTTTCAAAACCTAAGATTTTGGAGAAATTTTGCCAGAGTCTCCTTTGTAAAATGGACTGTCCACATACACACAGGCATGCCTAGGTGGCCATTCAGTAGCACACCTACCCAAAAACAAAAATAGTTCATATTTACTAAAAAAATCAAAAATCAGCCTCACATTGTCTCCAAAATACCATAGGCATTTTTAGTTGAAAGTCTAGGCTCACTAGGCCTCAAAAAGGATGACTAAACTGATCAAAAAGTGGAAAAATTGAATGTCTCAGAACCTAAATTTTCTTACATCCAAACATGCATTACAGTAAGATATGCATACGTATGTAGACAGAAAATTTTTCACAGGTCATATAGACATACATTTTTTATACATTACATTTAAAAGCACCCTAGGAGGTTCACATGCTTTTAAAGGTCAAAAACTACGAAAAAAGGATGGAAAACGTTACATGAACTGTGCTGAACACGTAGGAACTGACGGATTCAGAACTTGACTGCCAGAACTCTGTAGATCTGAAAAAGAAGATCGAAAATCCTTTTGCTGCTCAAACGGGAAACTTGAAAAATGAAAATCCCGTAGCACATTAAGTACCCCAGGTGGGTCCCACCTGCCCCGGGCCCGGTTTGGTTTGAGTCAAAACGGAGTTTAAACGGGCCACCAAATCAAATCTGAAGAGAAATCGCTACGCGATTGAGCGATTTGTCCTGAAATCCTGTGTTGAAGCAGTGCAATCCTGATAAAAATGGAACATCCATAGAGACCCTTGACATTCATCTCGGAGCCATGTTCGAGGATTAACAAATCAAACTACGAAAGAACTGCGCAAAAATTGCGTAAAACTGCCAAAAACTGCCATTTTTGAAGCAGTCTCAGCCGTTGGCTCAACCCAGTGAAGTTTGGGGTCTGACCGAAGCAGTCTCAGCCGTTGGCCCAGCCCCAGCGAAGTTCGGGTTCTGACCGAAGTAGTTTCAGCTATTGGCTCAACCCCAGCGAAGTTTGGGTTCCGACCGAAGCAGTTTCAGCCGTTGGCTCAGCCCCAGCGAAGTTCGGGTTCTGACCGAAGCAGTTTCAGCCGTTAGCTCAACCCCAGTGAAGTTTGGGTTCCGACCGGAAGCAATTTCAGCCATTAGCTTAGCCCCAGTGAAGTTCGGGTTTAGACCAAAGCAGTCTCAGCCGTTGGCTTAACCCCAGCAAAGTTCGGGTACTAACCGAAGCAGTCTTAGCTGTTGGCTCAGCCCCAGCGAAGTTCGGGTACTTACCGAAGCAGTCTCAGCTGTTGGCTCAACCCCAACGAAGTTCGGGTTCTGACCGAAGCAGGTTCAGCCGTTGGCTCAACCCCAAAGAAGTTCGGGTTTTGACTAAAGCAGTTTCAGCCGTTGGCATAGCCCCAATGAAGCATTGGGTACTGACCGATGACAACTCAGCCGTTGGAGCAACCCCAACGAAGTTCGGGTGCCGACCAAAGTCAATTTCGACCTTCAGACTAGTCCCATTAGATGTCGGGAGACGATCTATGGTTGAGAGTCATATAATAATCCATCATCACAAAGGACAGATGATGGAATCTGTTATACACATCCTCAAAGAAGATCCTTGAGGTAGTATCAATCCTGGCAACTTCCTCAATACCTATGAAGCTATTGCAGAGGACGTCATCCCCAGCAGGTCAAGACGGGAAAATATGTGATAAATCATCATCAACAAACTCATCAGAGTCAAATAAATTATCGTGAATGATGTCATCCACCGTCGAGAATGACAAAACTGGCTTGCGATAACTTCCTAATACCATCAATGGCTATACTGGATAGCGTCATCCCCAGCAAAGTGATAACGCACACAGCCAAAAGTAGCCCCATTCTACTCCAAGACGCCCAGCTTCAAAATGGCTCTGACACTTTTTATTTCCAGTGTCTACTAATCTTTATCCTGTCCATTCCACCACGTTAGATGGACATGATAAAGAGGGGCATCTGTAGACACTCAAAATTTTCCTTGCCCCAATACTAACCCGGTAGGAGGGCAAAACCGTCAACGAATCTAAATCCGGCCACCAACGCCGGCCTTTCAACCTAAATCTGAATCCCAATTTTGGTAATCAAGCTCCGACAGTCAATCGGACCATCAATCCAGCTTCGACAGTCAATTGAACGATTAATCAAGATCCGACAGTCAATTGGACCATCAATCCAGCTCCGACAGTCAATCGGACCATCAAATAAGTTTCGAAAGTCAATTAGACCATCAATCCAGCTTCGACAGTCAATCAGACCATCAATCAAGTTCCGACAGTCAATTGGATCATTAAGCTAAACCCCGGTCTCAACTCGGGATGTCAAAATCAACCTCGATCTCAACTCGAGAAGTTAATTCAACCCTGGCAGCAACCCGGGAGGTACGAATCAACCCCGGTCTCAACCCGGGAGGTCAAAGTCAACCTTGGTCTCAATTCGGGAAGTCAAGGCAACCTCGACATCAACTGAGGACATGTCAAGCCATCTCTGATCTCAATCTGGGAAACACGGTTCATCCCCGGTAGCAACCCGGAAGTCAAACTCAACCCCGGTCTTAACCCGGGAAGTGCAGGTTATCCCCGGTCTCAACCCGGGATGTCAGGTCAACTTCAGACATTAACCTATAGCATCACAACAACTCCAAAGTAAAACTTGGAATGGCCACATCAGCTTCAGAGACAACCTGAGGTCAAAAGACTCGACTGGGATCCAAGTCTTGGAATTATATCCCGAAAGTCAACTAGGGACCATGCCAACACTACAGGCAGCCCCGGGAGGGGTACAACTATCATTTCATCAACTCTCAAATGACTTGGTTAAACTCAAGCTAAATTGATGCCGCCAAAGTCAGAATGAACCCTAACAACGATCCCGAGTAGCAACTACGCAAGACAGCTCAACGAATAAACTGCGGGGAATCGAAGACCTGGTTATGAACCCATCTTCCTGGACCCATAAAATATTTATTTTCCATGTCATTGCGACACGCTCAGCGAGAGCTTTTCGGAAAGGTATTGCACGCCTCAAACAGACGCTCCGATCAAAAGTTAGAAAGTTTCTGACCGGACATCGCATTGCTCGGAGTGCACGCATTTTGAGACGACCAAGCCGGGCATGTGGGCCCCACCTAGGGGATCCGCAGCTCTACCTGCGGCTACCATAGGTAGAGTGGAGGCTCCCTGGCCTATAAATAAATATGCCCCCTCTCATTTGAAAAAAAAAATAAAACGCAGCGAAGCCTTGTCAGTTTGATTTTTTGACTTTTACACCTCTTCCAAACCCAAATATTTTCACTCCAACACGTAGATATACCCATATACTACCACATATCAAAAAACCACCAGTAGATTTGGACAATTAAAGCCTACGATTTGGCAAAAAGCCCGTATTGCAGTTTATTGTAAGTATTTTTACGATCAGAAAGTCAATACTACTACTTTGCACTGCTTTACACTTGCACATAAAGTTTTATCTTCTAAATACGCTCGAAACATAGTTCCGTGGCTATTTTTGTCAAAAATTAATATATTTTTGTACATAAACTCCGTTTTTAACATTTCTACAGTTCGGATTGGCGATCCCTCAGCTCCAGCAGCTTCAATGTACTATCACGCACATTCTGGCAACTTTGCCGGACTGGGTTATCTTTCTAGTCTGAGTTTGGCCTTTTTCTGTATATATTTAACTGTTTACGTACTAACATTTCAATTATGTCAAGCTCGGATGTCAAATCCGAGGTAGTTTACCGCTTTTATATATATTTACGCATATATAAGAGACTTTCACCATCATTGGTACTCCTATCAGTCTTGGTTGACTACATTTCTGTCAATATATATATTTATATATTTTCAGTTGGCATTGACTATTTCGTGGCCATTATACTACTTTTATACATTTCCCCATATTAGGTGCTCTCCCCAGTCACTGGGTGACTACTTTCTGTTAATTTCAATTCTAGTACGGGCATCGGCGTGAAAACCCATCGCCCTTATTACTGTATATATATATATTTGATTTCTGTCACAGCTTGGATTATTTTGTGGCTATTTATATTTTTTTATATATATATTGCAATTCCAGTCCGGGCTTGCGAGTGAAAACCCATCGCCCTTTTACAAGTTATATATATATATAAAACTATATATATTGATTTATTCAATTTATTCAATTGCTGCATTTAACATTCAGTTTGTATATGAATTTGCATTGACATACCTGCTGGCGGACTAGATTTATCTGAATCTCGCCAATTCTAAATTTCAACTGTTCAAATAGGTCTCGACAGAACTTGGAAGCTATAATGGCTGAGATTTTTTTAAATCTAGCTATTTTTATAGTTTCAGCTTCAAAAGCAACCTCGCATCCCGTAGATCGCTATCTAGTGAGAACGAGACGCTTTGGCCAAGCGCAGCCAGGATTTACTGATGAATCTTTGGTTCCATTGCGATGTGATGATACATACATTTATTTTTGTATAAATTTGAACTGTGCAGGTTTTCTAGCTACTCACATGTGAGCCTAGGAATCGTGGGATTCGTGATCAAAACGATCAGAATTAGATTTCCATGATGGACAAACTCCGATTTACAAATGTACCTTTCCAATTTTTCTGTAAAATGTACATACACAGACCTTAAAACGGTTAGCCGGATTTAAGGTCTCAACATAGTGAAAATATGGATTGTCTTATCAGCGTCCCTCTGATAGTTTTCATACCCATGAAGAGACCGACACTTTATATTTCTGTGGTCGAGGATGCCTCGCAGCCTGACAAATCACCACTTGCATGCAGCCTTAAGGCTATAAAGATAAAATTGAGAGTAGCGATATGCTTCAATTCCTATGTCAGCGTAAGGGTTTGATAAAACCAGCTTTCAAAACATCACTATCAAATTAATTCAAAATCTTTTGCAAATCAAATTAAATGCTTTTGCAAATCAAATCAAAGATTGATCTTCAAATCAAATCAAATCTTTCGTATATAGGCTCAACGAAGTCTGTCAAAGCTTTCAATCAATCAAATCAAAAAGCCCAATTTTCAAACAGCATTCACTCACGCATTCCAGTTTTGACAGTGTCCAGCAATTGGGCCGCTTTTCAAATCAAATTCGATTGAGTTGGTACAACCATTTTCAGAACTACCAACTGGCGACTCTATTTAAATCAAATCGTCGACATATACACATGTTGGCCTCTTTCCTAAAAAATCCTTCAAAATCATTTTTTTGGAATAAAAAGAATAAGGGTAAAGATAACTTAGGAAGATCAAATTGAGGAAAACTGGGTTATCAATCGACCAGCGGTATTTCTTAAATTTTCCAACATCGACATGGGTTATCTTCCCAGTCCCGTTTTGACTTCTTTTTTTGTCTATATTTAACTATATATATATATATTTACATTCCAGTTCGGCCAAGATCATTCTGTGGCCTTTTTGCTGCTTATATATATATATATTTCCGTCCGGGCCTCGAAGTGAAAATCCACCTCCCTTTACTGCTTTTATACATATATATATATTTACATTCTGTCCAGCCTGGATCATTCTGTGGGTTTTATACAGCTTTTATATATATATATATATATATATATATATATATATATATATTTCCATTCCAGTCCGAGCATCGGAGTGAAAACTCACTGCCCTTTATTACTTTTCTATATATATATTTACATTCTGTCCAGCCTGGATCATTCCATCGCTTTTATACAGCTTTTATAAATATATATATATATATATATATATATATATATATATATATATATATTTTCATTCTAGACCGGGCATCGGAGTGCAAACCCATCGCCCTTTACAGCTTTCGTATATATATAATTATATATTATTGCTTTACTCATTATGATTAAATTGCTGCTTTAATATTCATTTGATATGAATCGACACTAACATTTCTGCGGGCGAATTAGATTTCTTTAAATCTCGCCAACTCTAGCTTTCAAACAGTTCAAAATAGGTCCAGACAGAACCAAGAAGTTAAAATGGCCGAGATTTATTTAAATCAAGCATTTTTTCTAGTTTAAGTTATGAAAGCAATCTCGCGTCCCTTAGATCTCTATCTAGTGGGAACGAGATGTTTCGACCATGTACGAGCCAGGATTTGCTGATGAATTCTTGGTTCTGGTGACATCTAGATGTAGATATATATTTTTTATGCATATTTTGAGCTGTGCAGGTTTATTGGCTTCCCTTTGTAAGCCTAGGAATAGTGGGATTCATGATCAAACTGATCAGAATCTGATTCCCACAATGGACAAACTCCACTTTACAAATGTACCCTGCCAGTTTTTCTGTAAAAATGTACATACAAAAGTCCTTAAAATGGTTATCCGGATTTAAGTTCTCAACATAGTGAAAATATAGTTTGTCGTGTCAGAGTCACTTTGATGGCTGTCATGCCCACGAGGAGACCGACACTTGTATATATTCTGTGGTCTAGGATGCTTTGAAGCCGGACAATCACCATTTAAATTGAGCCAAAAGGCTAAAAAGATAAAAACTGAAGTATCGATATGCTTCAATTCCTATGTTAGTGTAAGGGTTTGAAAACCTTATTTCAAAACATCATTTCAATAATCTTATCAAAAAGAGAAGCTTTTGTAAATCAAATCAAACACTTTTACAAATCAAACCAAAGACTTTGTTTTGGAAATAAAATAAACCGTTCGTATATAGGTTCAATGATGCATAAACATGCTTCCAATCAAACATGGGCCAAAATTTCTTCCAGTATTCACACACACATTGCAGATTTAAAAGGAAAATATTAAAAAGATGCGGTACCGTGTTTACACTAGAGTTGTGGGGGTGCCTAACACCTTCCCCACACTGAACCAAGCCCCCGAACATAAAATTTTATTTTTAAATATCAATTTTTGACAGTGTCCCTCAATTGGGCCTCTTTTCAAACAAAACTCGGTTGAATTGGTACAACCATTTCAAATCTACCAACTGGCGACTCTGTAAACGTTCAAATCTTTGACATAATATATGTTGGCTTTTTTCCTAAAAATCCCTTCAAAACATTTTTCACAAAAAAAAGAATAAGGGTAGACAAAACTTAGAAAGAGAGAAAGATCCGGGTTTTGAACCGACCCGCGGATTTTTTTCCCGACGTCGACAGGTGGCGACTCTGCTGGGGACAGTAGAGGTCTTAGGCCGCGTTCAAATCTTTTGAAACATTTCCCTTTTTAAAACCTACGTATATGTGAATGCTGAGTCTTTACATTGAATGAATGCGTGAATGCTGCGTCTTTACATTGAATGAATGCTTTCCTGCTTTTTTAGTGCTTCGCATCCATATTAGTGCTTCACACCTATATCATTATATGCATAACAATGAGGCACGTTGTATGGGAATGTATGTTGTGTGACTCCTCCACCAAGAGGCAAACCTGTTGGTGATAAGTAATTTATTCTCTAGTAGATTGCGATGATCTGAGGACCTTCATGCCAAAAAGCCACGAGAGTAGCCTAAGATAGATCAGCCTCTGATTAACCAAATCTGATGGGAAGCTTCTTCATGCCTTCCTCTTTTAATTCAATGTCAAGTTTCAATTCCAATGTAAAGGAACACAATGTAAATATCATAATAAAAATTTTACATTCCTTGTTATATACATATTGTCATCCTATCATCAAAACAACTAACCTCTGTTTTGCAGGATAAGATTAAAAAACCACAAAAACACATCATGGCATGCATACTATCCCTACCCACTTCAGGAAATTGACACACCTACATTTTGTTATAGATGAAAAATTGGTCTTGTTACTAGATCTAAGTCTAAGAAAGCACTAAGTGCATCCACAGACATGACTTCAAGTGCTCAGCCAGAATCCACCCCTGTCTCTAGGGTAGAGTTTGAAGGACTGAAGAATCAGATAGCCGAATTGGCCAGTTTCCTGAGAGAACAAAGTAAGGCTCTTAAAGGGAGGCAAGCCCAAGCTCACACAGAACCAGGAACACCTGGTGGTAGTGGTGGCAGTTAAGAGATCGAAAAGACAAATACTAAGATTCCTGAACCACAAAACCAGGACACAACTAACAAAACCCCCAAAATCACCACCCTCAACAAAGAACAGGAAGCTGGTGACATTTTTAAGAAAGTACAGCAGATGGAAGAAACCATCCGGTCTATCAAAGGGACTGGGGCATTTGGCAGTGTCAATTATTCTGATTTATACATTTTCCATGGGGCTTGTTATCCCAAAAAATTTAGAACTCCTGATTTTGAGAAATATGATGGATTGGGAGACCCCTGCACTCACTTAAAAGTATTCATTGAAGAACTCAAATCCTATGCAGAGGACGAGAAACTCCGAATGTAGTTATTTCAGAAGCGTCAGACCGGAGAGGCTAGAGCTTGGTACGGCCGTCTAGACAACTCCAAAATTCACAGTTGGGAAGAGTTGGCCCATGGTTTCCTCAGTCAGTACAGTTTCCAATCTCAGCTGGCACCAGACATATACCAGATAACCAAAATCAAGAAACAAAGTACTGAGTCATTTAGAGAGTATGCTCAACGGTGGAGGCGGGTTGCAGCACAAGTCACCCCATCCATGACTGAGTCAGAGATAGTCATGAGCTTCATTGATATTCAAGAAGCTCCGTATTATGAGTGGGTCCTAGAAGGCATAGGAAAACCATTCTCGAAAATGATTAAACATGGAGAGATGGCCAACATGGGGATAAAGTCTGGAAAGATAATGGACCTGACTGCCTTGAAAGCCGTTGCCGAACATATCCAGTCCAGAAATTACGGGAGTAATCCCCGGAGGGCACATAAGAAGAAAGATGAAGAAGTTTCTTTAGTATTGCAAGGACAGAATCCAAGAGGTGATTCAAGCAATATGCCCATTTAAAGGAAGAATTATACCGTTTTTCAAGCTCCTGCATAGCCTTCAAACCCTCTATTTTAGAAGACTATGGAGGCCAAACATAGGAGAACATTCACCCTATTGGGGGATTCACTCGAGAATGTGCTGAAATTATTAATCGCACAGAAAAAGATTGTGCAACTCCTTCCACCAACCAACACCGGGGGGCAAAATTTTGACCCAAGCAAAAAGTGTGCCTACCATTCTGGATCTCCGGGTCATGACACACAAGACTGTTGGTCTCTCAAGCACAAAATTCAAGACTTGATTCACAATGGAGAGATTGTGGTGATAAAGCCCGAGCAACAGCACGTACAGGATAATCCCCTCCCTCAACACAAAGAGGAAAATGTCAACATGATCAACACATGAAATGGAGAAGGATCCAAATACCTCTGTTATATAGGAAAGTCAACTTCATCTAGCAACAACAGCCCAGATAATTGGGAAGTATCTAAAAGGCGATTCCTGATAGGGCAGGAGATTAATTCTATCAAGGAATAAATTGAACAGTTAGCATAATTGGTCGTATACCAACATCAAATCACCAGATAGATGATGAACTAGACCAACAAATCTGATGCAAATCCTCCCACACCGGAGATCAGTCCCATCCCCATGAGGGATCACTACTGGTTTCATGAGCATAAATCCAGGGCTGACAATATGGCCAAAGCGGAGAATTTCCAAGCTGGTAGGAAATTCGCCTTTCAAAGAAATTTCACTAACCTGAACCAGCCAATGAAGGAAATCCTCCAGATGTTAATCAACGAGGGAATGGTTGCAGATTTAATACCTCTATTAAACCTGCGATCCAGGAAATTCAAGCCTGACCAAACTTGTCAGTACCACTCCAATGCACCCGGCCATGATATTGAGGATTGCTGGGCACTTCGTCACCTGATTCAGAATATAATTGAAAATGGTGAATTGATAAGAGGGAATCGGGATTATGGCCTCCCAGATGAGGAAACTCTCTTTATTCCAATTGCATGGAAGTAGGATACCGTGGCTATTATTTCCTGTGATAAGGAGTCATCTTTCACACCCTTAGTACTGCCAGGGAAAAGGGTCCAAGAAACACAAAATCCTGTGAACGTGGCTGCACTCGAGCTTTTAATCTTGCCATTTAGACCTCAGTATTCAGTTATCAGTCTAAAGAGGGTCCCATAAAACTACGGGAATGACGAAGGTTCCACCTCAAACAACATTGCCATTATACCAAAGGATAATTCGTTGTACCTACCTCAGCGGGTGATCAAATCAGTCATCAAAGCCAAAGAAAAGGTGGATGAAGAGAAAATTAAAGAATTCCTCAACAAAATGGGACACAATAAAATTTAGGTGGTACAAAGTTTGAAGGTTGCACCTAAGCAAATGTCCATCGTAGATCTGGTCTTATCATCGGTGGAGCATCATGACATTCTAGTAAAAGTATTGAAAGAAGCCGATCTACCACATACCGTGGATACCGAGAAATTCCGTCACGTGGTAGAGCATATTTTCAACAGTAATGTGATATCTTTCACTGACAATGATATACTTGCAGAGGGGACGGGTTATCGCAAGTCATTACACATAGCAGTGATGTCTTCTGGTTATGCGATCGAAGGTGTGCTCATAGATGGAGGATCATCCTTTAACATCTGTCCCTGCAATACCTTGGAAAGAATGAAGATTAACCCGAACTGGATCAAAATAAGTAATGTGGTCATCCGAGCTTTCGATGGATCTTGCCGACATGCTATGGGGGAAAAAGAGCTTCCTCAGGAGATTGGTCCTCATACTTTCTATGTGTCCTTTCAGGTGCTCAACATTGCCACTGGATATAACTTATTGTTGGGCAGGCCATGGATCCACGTGGAAGGGGCAATGCCATCCACCCTCCCTTAACAACTTAAATATATTATCAACGATATCCTAATCATAGTGAATGTCGAACCGGAATACCTTATCTCCATATAGAGAGACATGCCGGAGATCAGTCTGGATGCAGCGGTTGAACCTGCTAGTTTTCAAGCCTTGGAGGTGAGCGATACTCAATACCTATCAGTTGGGGCACCAACCTTAAAGCCTAAAGTCTCTCCTGAAGTGATGAAAGTGGGCTAAGAGATGGTATCTTTGGGTTTCCAACCTAAAAAAGGGTTAGGACAGAACTAACAAGGTATTGCAAGTCCAACCCAAATCCCAACCCAGACAAGGAGAGCCGGATTGGGTTATTCACCCGGGTTAAGCCGCCGAAACCCACATAAGCACCCTAAGGCTCATGCTTCCACCATACTGCTGCCAATCCTCACTGATGTTGGCTTTGTAAAGCCAATGAGGAAGATCCCTGCTGTGGTATCAGCCATGTTGTTTCCTCCAGTCATTCCGGTCGGTGAAAGAAAATCCCCAAAGCTTGAGGGTGATAGCAAAATGGGAAAAGAAAAGATCCTGTACGAAGGACGAGACCCATTTGCTAACATGCGGGTTATCATAAACTACGATGGTATGAATGATGAGATCCCAGACAGTGGCGACAAGGATCAGATTCAAATTCCTCGCATCAAGAAGGGAAAAGGGGGCAGTTCAAAGAAAAACCCCTGCCCTTTTATAAAGGATGTCTCAGTCATTATCCGAGATGAGGCGAACGAGCATAATTCCTTGATCCTCCCTATTCATGAGGATCTAGCCCTGGATAACTGGAGCAGCGTACCTTGCCTCAGTCAAAAAGGGTAAAGGGGCAGAGAGTCTGTCTACCCTATAACATGCTTTCATTTACTGCTTACTTTTGATTGCACAACTATAGCAGTAACTTTTGTCATGCTTTGCCAAATGCTTTGAATATTTAAGCAGTTGCATATATTAATGTGAAAGCATATTTGTTTTCAGGACTCCAGAGTTAGATTTGTTTGTCACTGCTGGTGAGATGCCAACCTGTCACAGTGACTGCAACTTTGATGTAGAACTGAACATCGACTTGATGGATATTGATCAAGAGGAGGAAGATGACTATGATGTGCCCGAGGAGATCAAAGAATGGGTCAAAGACAAACCAAAACTAAACCTCGACCAAACTATCACTATCAACATAGGAACCTCCGAAAATATCAAAGAAATCCAGATAGGCCTAGACCTCACACAAGATCAAAAAGTTAACTTGATCGAACTCCTAACACAATTTTAGGATGTGTTTGCATGGTCACACGAAGACATGATTGGCCTATCTACTGATATTGTCATCCATCTAATGCCCATCAAAGATGGATTCAAGCCAGTCAAGAAGAAGCTCAGGCGTTTAAAACTTGAGTGGAGTCTGAAAGTCAAAGAAGAAGTCATTAAACAATTCAAAGTCGGTATCATCATGGTATCAACATACACAGAGTGGCTATCAAACATAGTTCCCCTACCTAAACCCGGAGGGAAGGTACGAGTATGCGTGGATTACTGGGATTTAAACAAAGCCTGCCTCAAGGACAATTTCCCAGTACCTTTTATCCACATCTTGGTAGACAACATGGCGCAGTACGACATGTATTATTTTGTGGACTGCTTTGCTAGTTACCACCAGATCATGGTTGCTGAAGATGACAAGGAAAAAATAGCTTTCATCACTCCCTGGGGAACCTTCTGCTATAAACGACTATCCTTCGGCCTCATTAATGCCGGTGCCACGTATCAGCGAGCCATGATGGCCCTGTTTCATGATATGATGCATAAAGAGATAGAGGTTTTTGTGGACGACATCATCATCAAATCCCGGAGGGAGGATGATCACTTTGACAATCTCAGGAAGCTGTTCAACAGGTTGCGTAAGTACAACCTCAAGATAAATCCCGCCAAGTGTGATTTTGGCGTCAAATCAGGCAAATTGTTGGGATTATTGGTGAGTAATCTAGGCATAAAACTAGACCCTGCCAAGATCAAAGCCATCACTAAGATACCAGTACCTCGAATAGAGAAGGAGATATGCGGGTTCCTAGGAAGGATCAATTTCATAAGCAGGTTTATTTTCCAGCTCACAGCAACCTATGAACCCATATTCATGCTATTAAGGAAGAATTCCTCCACCAAATGGAAAGAGGATTGTCAGAAAGATTTCCTTGCCATCATGAAGCAGCTGATCGAAGCACTAGTCTTGGTACCCCCAAGGGACGAAGTTCCCCTATTTATGTACTTGTTCGTCAATGCCAATGCAATGGGCTGTATGCTGGGACAGAAAGATGATAGTAGCAAGGAGAGAGCCGTCTACTATATCAGCAAAAAATTCAGCAGTGGTGAACAAAAGTACACCCTGATCGAAAAGACGTGTTGTGCGTTAGCATGGGCCGCAATGAGGTTACAACATTACCTCCATGGGCACACAACAAACCTCATATCCCGCATGGATCCGTTGAAATATATATTCAACAAGCCAATGTTGAATTGTTGACTATCCAAATGGCAGTTGATCCTACAACAGTTCGACATTGTCTACGTGACGCAGAAGTCCATCAAAGGTAAAGGCATTGTAGATCAATTAGCCGAAGTACCATCAAGAGGGTTTGAACCTCTAGAGACTTATTTCCTGGATAATGGGATTATGATAATTCAACAACTCCAACAAGAGAATACAGTTCAACCATGGAAAATGTATTTCGATGGAATGGTAAACATGGAGGGTGCCGAAGATGGGGCAGTTCTTATCTCTGGTACAAGAGAACAATATCCTGTGTCTACCAAACTGCAATTTGGGAACACCAACAACACAGCCGAGTATAAAGGCTGCATAATGGGGTTGAAGTTAGCCCAATCTATGGGTATCAAACATTTACTAGTCTTCAAAGATTCTGAGTTGGTCATCAGACAAACCACTGGGGCATATCATACCAAAGAACTGCATTTGCTGCCCTATCATCGACAAGTCATCAAAATATCAATTGAGTTTGAAGACATAACCTTCATCCATATTCCTCGGGGTAGGAATGACTTTGCTGATGCATTGGCGACATTGGCTTCCTTGATCCACATATCCGATAGGAGTGGAATTCCCTACATCAAATTCACAAGTCAAAAGGCCCCGATATACGGGAATTACATTGGAGACATATCAGATGAAATACCTCCTATCAAACAGCCTTGGTATCAAGACATCAAGGAATATCTCCGAGATGGATCTACACCCGCTAGGGCAAGGTAATTAGAATAAAAGAGGATTCACAAAATGGCTATGAAGTTCTATCTAAGCGGAGATGCACTATATAAAAGGGATACTTGAATAGGCTTGTTAAAATACCTTGATAAAGAGCAAGCCCAGAGATTGATGGATGAAGTCCACGGTGGAGTCTGTTGTCCACATATGAGCGGTCATCTGCTGGCCAAGAAGATATTAAGAATAGGACATTATCGGATCTCTCTCAAAGATGAGTGTGATGATCATGTCAAGAGATGATTTCAATGCCAAGTACATGGAAATGCCATACATGCTCCTCCAAATGAGATACACAATATGAGTTCACTATGGCCTTTCTCCATATGGGAAATGGATGTGATCGGTCCAGTAGAACCAAAAGACAGCAATGGTCATCGATTCATCTTTACCATGATTGATTACTTTACCAAGTGGGTTAAAGCTGCCTCCTTTCCCAAAGTCATCAAAGAGGTCATCATTGATTTCATCAGAAACAATGTCATCTGTCGATATAGACAACTGGAGGTGATCGTATCAGACAACGCCAAGAACCTAAACAATCAAATGATGAAAGAGCTATATAGCAAGTTTCACATTAAGCATCTCAATTTCGTTATCTATCGGCCCAAGATGAATGGTGCTGTCAAAGCGGCCAACAAAAACATCAAAAAGATCATGCAAAAAATGTATGCCAATCACAAAGAATGGTCTGACCTACTGCCTCTAACCCTGTTAGCATACAGGACATCAATGCGTACCTTTACTGGGGCTACCCCCTATTCATTGATCTATGGCATGGAAGCAGTCCTTCCCATAGAAGTAGAGATGGAGTCTTTACGAGTGTTAATTGACGCTTAGATGGACGAAGATTAGTGGTTGCAAGACCGGTACCACCAACTGTCCCTGATAGATGAAAAAAGGGCTTCAACCATTTTTCACGGGCAGTTATATCAACAAAGGATCGCTCAATCCTACAAAAAGAAAGTTCAAATACGGCAATTCAAAGAAAATGACTTGGTGCTAAAGAAAGTTTTGGCCAATCAAGACGAAGCCAAAGGAAAGTTTGCCCCTAATTGGGAAGGCCCTTTCATTGTCAAGGAAGTGTTGACAGGAGGAACTATCAGATTACAAGAGATGGACGAAATCGAATTTCCTCAACTCATCAACTCAGATACCATAAAAAGGTACTATGTCTGAAACACATACATACCCGCATCCTGGTCCTACCAATCTAATCAGGCTCAATTTTCACTAAAGCCTGAACCACGAATAACCTGATCTCCCTCAGCCCGGGAGTACGTAGGCAGCCATTTCTAGTGCGGTCAAACTAAATAAAAAATTCAAAAAACTCATCAAACCAAACTCAAAATAGACACCTCTCAAACCTCTCACACAAAAAATTAAACTACGAATGACGTGATCTCCCTACACATAGGAGTACGTAGGCAGCCATTCATGGTGCGGTTTGACCTTTAAGAAAAAAAAAATAAAAATAAAAAAAACCAATAAAAACCAATTCCAAGACACCGAAACCATATAAAACCTAAAAACTATCAAGCCTCCTTGGTCAATAGGCCCATCTGAGATACCCTCTGACATCTCACTGTCAGTCTATCAAGAAGAAGCTCAAGATACATCAACAACAACAAGTCATAAAAGAAGTGGTAATCACTCGGTAATGACAACACATATCCAAATAGGGAAGTGAATCAAAATATATTTCTCTGATATATAATACTATTTGATATATACATAGTGTCCTGTACATAACAAAAATGGCTGATCTAGTATGTGCAGGAAAAACAAAGCTAGCTTATGGACCCATGGATAAGCGGGACAGTAATGCCAACATAGCATCTCTCTCTAAAGATGGAGGAGCTGCTGCAAGTACAATACCCTCAGCCTCCATACGGGTCAAAATATCCACAGCCATCTGCATAGTGGCACCATGATCGTCAATGTAAATAGTCATCTTTGCAACCAGACCATGAGTATAAGATCAGAGAGCAGTACTGGCGGCAATGTGGAAATCCCGGGAAGCTATGGCCTCGTCCCTCTCCATAAAAGCAGCATCTCTGGCAATCAAAACCTCCTCAATCTCCTCGTAAGCTGCGTCTCTGGCAAATCGAATCTCATCACTTGCTGCGAAAGCTGCATCTCTGGTAATCAATATCTCCTCAATATAAATAAAAGCAGCCTCTTGAGAAGATCAAGCCTTGTCTCTCTCAACCAATGCCATATCTCGAATGGTTCGAGCCTCATCTCTCTCTGCAAAAGCTATATCTCTGCCAGACAGGGCAGTCAACATCAGCGCTCTAGCCTGATCTCTCTCAAAGGTCATCCTAGCTAGTGAGTCTGCCAAAGCTGGAGCTGTCCCGGCAGGAATGATCGACGGATCACAAACTAGTGCTGCTGTCAAACCCATAAATAACTCAACTTCAGTGGGAGAGTCAGGATTTTCCATAGGCTCCTCCTCGTCTGAATCCACTATCGGAGCTGACTGGATGAAAGCAACTGATGCTATATCTTCCTCCAACCACGCTGAGTACTCTAGAGATTGATCCGGATGGCTACTGAAGATAGCATCCCTCTCCTTATGAGTTTAACACTCATACACTCTGACCAAATCGGCAGACGATATAGAAGAAGCTGACATCCTCTGATCAATAGCCCCCTTAAACTGATGTAGGCTCTAAAATTGATCGAACTGGCCCATAACAGCCAGAGGATGATAAGTCATCACTCCCCTCAATCCCGCTAGGGGCAAATAGTCAATGTCAGATTTATGGGTGATGAAGCTATAGGGGGGAGACTAGCCCTAAGCATGGCAGAACCGAGAATGGATGGGCAATATCAGACAAAAATGCTGACCATGTCTCTGCGTCAGTACACTCCGCTGGCTAAAAGGAATAAGACATGTCTATCTCACGGGTGAAACAGCACCCCTGGTGTCTAAAAAATCCAATCGGTCGTAAATGGGACATGAGCCATATGTAGAGCAAGACCGAACTGCCTCTAAAAAACCCTCTAGGTGGGTACTGCAGTGGGTGGCTGCTCTCAGCGTCTTGGCCAATATCATCGAAAGAATGGTGCTACCCTGTCTAATGGCCCGCACCACGACCATCAATCTGACATCCAGGTGGTCCAAGTGAAGTGGCATATAGACGTAGGCTACTATACACATCAGCAAAATATCTATCCTGGCCAAATGCCATGCCTTAGTCGAAATAATAAAATCTCCAGCATGACGATTGTAACTGTCTAATCGGCCGAAAAGATCGATCAAGAAGTCTATAGAGTTCACATGTCCATAAACGATCTCATCCAAAACTACACTATGACGTAGACCAGACATCCTTAAGAACGGTCTCCTCATGTCGCTAACCGCAGTACGAGCGCAGAGCAAGTCTAAAGCCAAACCAGTAAATCGCTCATACTCCTCTAAAGTCAGGGTAAGCTCGTGCCACCCTAAAGCAAAAAATGTAAGACCCCGAATTTTATAAAATATAAGTATTCAAAATTTTTTTATAATTATTATTCTATTCAGTAAATAGTTAAATTGATAAAAGGTTAAAGTTAAGGGTGATATGTGCAAATTTTACAAAGTAAGCAAGTGGTTATAAAATATTCATTGTGTAATATTCTTTTTGTCAGAGAATATTCGTATAACGGTGCAGTCATTGATGGACCCCACAACGAAATAACTGTCGGATATAGAAAGCGACAGAAATAACCTTTTTATAAAATAACGGTAAAACTGTTACCGTTAAATTGTTGAAATATCCGGTGATAAAAATACAGTAATACGCGTTGTTGCACAGTAGCACACGGTATTGCACTGTATTTTTAATTATTGATTCTTATGTAAGAAGTCACTTACTCAATAATTGTTACAGTAATTACTGTTTAATATTTTATTTTAGTGAATCAATAATTGCTACATTGATAATTGCATAGTATTTTATATTATTGATTCAATAATTGTCACAGTAACCACTGCACAGTATTTCACATTATTAAATCAATAATTGTCACTCATATTATTGGAATGATATTATTAGATAGCATTATTGACAATGTCTAAAAAGTTCTGTCGAGGAAAGTAGTTAGGTTTTATAATTGCGAGCCAATGAAGAGAAATTCTTATTGAAAAGCCCCATTTTTCTTGGGAATGACCTGCTTGTCAATATTGTAATTCTATAATATTAATTGTGAATAATAATTGATAAATAAAATAATTTTTTTTGATAAATATGATAAGTAAATATTTATTCAATTTTGATATAAATAGAGGAATTTTTAATATGTGACAATTGTTGAAAATTGACATTTTATCTTTTTTGATAAAACAATTCATTCAAATATATTATTATAATATTATATTATAATAGTATAATGTGATAATATAATAGTATAATTTTATTATTTAAATGGTAACATTATTATAATAAATTCATGGTAAAAAAAAATAAAATGAGGTGGAAGAGAGAAAATGGAATTAAGAATTCTATTTAATAATTATAAATCTTTTAATATATATATATATATATATATATATATATATATATATAAACATGTGGGAAAATTTGGTGGAGGCTTGATTTGAAATCCTTTTAAGTGTGCTGAAGCTTTTTCTAAGATGGTGTGCTCCATGAGTTTCATTTGTCAACATTGGTGTTCTGGCATTTTTCTATAAATAGGGTGTTTAGTTAAGAAATGAAAATTACACCAGAATCAGAAAATTCTTTCTCTATAATATCGAGCGTATTTCTTGTGAGTATAAGGATAGTTTGAGTGTGGATTACAGTGCAAGATTTTTCGCAACATAATATCCAATATTCTAGGCAGATCTAGTAATTTACTAAGGTAAAAGATATTATTTTTCTCGTAAAGGATGTTATTTTTGTTCTATATTTGTAAGGAATATTTTTTTCTTCCATACTCTATAGTATGTAAGTAATAATATTTAATTTCAGATTCCTAAATTTAAACTTACTATGGTAAGTATTGCTTCTATAATTCCTGAAATGATTAAAAATTTCTTGAGTTTTGCGCTGCATCTAATATCATTTCACCGGAATATTGGTCTAACCTTTATTATGAAAATTTTACCTTTTAATGTCGGGGTACTATTTATTCGAGTACTATTCACGAGTTACTATTCACAAATTACTATTCATGAGTTACTATTCATTCAAGTATTAATTACGAGTTACTATTCATGAGTTACTATTCACAGGATACTATTCACGAGTTGCTATTCATGACAAAATTAGTTTCTTTTTTTGTCCAATTTATCTTTGAGTTATGAAATATATTCTTGAAATTGGATCCATGTTTTGATCATATTGTTCTTACTATGTCTATTTATCATATATAATATTTTTATAATCATGGTGATGGAAGTTCTCTTTGACTTAAGTGTAAAGATGGGTAGATTATTAGTATGACCATGACTATGGGTTCTCTTTGACTAGTAGTGCAAAGATGAATTGTTGACTGGTATAGTCATGACCATTGATATTATAACTGAATATATTTAGCTTAAGTGCAATGGTGAATTGATCAACATGATTATAAGTATTGTTTTTATAATTGCTGAAATGATTTGATATTCTTTTGAGATGTGCGTTTCATCTAATATCATTTCACTTGAATTTTTATCTACCTAAATCTTCTTATTAAAATTTAAGTCGTTATCTTTGAAATATGAAGCTTGAATATCTTTGGCCCGTAGTGCAATGATGGATAGGTGTTTGGCATGATCATGATCGATGATGTTAGGGTTGAATATCTTTAGCCCGTAGTGCAAAGATGGACAGATGTTTGGCATGCTCATGTACATTGATGTTACAAATGAATATCTTTGGCCTGAGTGCAAAGATGAATTTATTAGCATGATTATGTAAAGGAACTGTGATTTGGTATAACCATGATCTTTGCTGTTTCAGGTAAAGACAAGTGATGAAAATTATCTTTTTGTCCTGGGTGCGAAGAGAAATTTATCAACATAATTATGATCATGAACTATTTACATGATTGTGGGAAGGAACTGTTGATTGATGTTACAGGGATGAAATATTGTTGGTGGACTTTTAACATGGAGAAGATAGTAGACATTATGTTCTACTTGACTCTTCTAATGGATTGCTTGTTTCTCTACAGTTGTTGATCTAAAATTGTTGTCTATTATATTCTATCTGATTTTTCCCCTGTTGAGGGCTAAGGTTCTAAAGATCTGATTCATTACTGATGAAGGCTATTGATAATTTAATTATCTTTAGTTATAATATTCTTTACTGGGCTATTTGTGCTTACCCTTTTGCTTCACAATTCCTTTAAAGTAATAAGAGTATAGCTAGGTCGAGCCGGGATAACAAGGAAATAGAGTGATGGTGAGGTGAACCCGACTTTGGAAGGGTGTGTTGCTACTATCATACAAGATGTATAACCACATACAACTTCATGTTATTATAAGACAGGGTTATGCGCATCCACTTGCTGATTATATCTATGAGCACTACCTATATAATCTTGGAGTATGGTTGGAATATAATCCTCAGTTTGAGAAAATTGAGAAAATTATATGGCAATAGAATACCCACCATTGGAATGAACAAGATAGTAATCTTCTCGTTCTTCTTTGGGGTCTATTGGGTCAACCAAGGTTAATTCTCAAGTCCTATGATATCTATTATAACTTAGAAGCATGGCCTCCCATGTACGAAGGTTTCCTTGAGCATTTTCCAAAGATTTTAATTCCTAAAACAGTTATTGACTGTACCTTTATGTAACGTATCATTGATAAGGAGTGTGGGTACTGTATTCTTATTAAAACTCACACTTTATGTGTGGTCGTATTGTGTACGACAATTGGATATAAAATATTTGTATTTGGATTCTGAACCATGTATTTCTTGGCGACTCAGAATAGGTGGATTGTGTATTGAACCTATTTTGGGGGCGTCACAAAAAACCTGTCTCTCGGGTATCCAAAAGGGTAAAAGACCATCTACGAACCCGTACGGAACCTGAAAGTCTACGAGGGCCAATGAATGCCCTAGCATCTGATCCACTGCCCCTCTGGCTAGGAAGGGCAGGCTCTCATACCACGATCTCAAGGATGATGCCACCACAGATGGTGGTTAGTGCTCAATACGACTGACGGTAGACGACTGTGACAACCCGAGAATTTAGACAATTTATTAAAATCTTAAATGATTAAATTAAGGTTAAATAATAGACTTAGACAAAAAATAAGTGTATGGATTTGACATTTTTGTAAATGACTTTGGAGGATTTAAAATTTTTAAGAAGAACCTATAAAGTTTACTATTTGAATAAGAATAAAGATGATATGAGATTTGTGGTACATTTCTCAAAGTGCTAAATTATTTGGTATGTGTATGTATAATATTTGATTTGCTTATATTTGTTTATTATCTAATAAGCAAATAAAAGAAACTAATGTAGCCTAATATATATATTAGGTATGCGATTTAAATAACCTAAGGGTTATAATAAGGAAGGATGTTAGTATTTAAAATATTATTTAACTCTAAGGGATTTATTTTATTATCTCAAGTTATTAATTTTATTAAAGCAAGTCTAATTGGGTTGAGTAATTACATGTACGTGAGTAAGAATTTGATTTACAAATTGAGTGAATACAAACACTAATAATTAGGGTGGGATATAATTAAAATTAGTGGACTATGTTAATTTACATAACCCAACTATTTTATTAGCAAGCCCAAAGGAATTAATTAAAAGCCCCAACTTTAGCCAATTGTTAAGGGACTTGGTGGACATGGGAGTAAGTAAATGAATCAATAAAATTGAACCAAATTGGGGGAGAAAGGCCCAAGAATTTCGTCCCAAGTAGGAAGGAACATGTGGTGTAATAGTTTCATCTTACCAACTCTTTTACCAACCCTCACCTAACACACCTATGTGTCACCCATTTATTTGGCCACCAATTATAACCAAGTGTAAAAGTAACATTTTGCTAAGGCTTGTAAGCAACCTCATAATTATTAGGGTAGAGAGAAGTGGGAGATAATGACTAGATACATAAAATATATCTACACTTTACTAACCATCCGAATCCTTTCATTTCTCTATCTTCTTTTGCTAGCAAACCCCATTTAATTCTCTCTCATCACTTATAAGCTAAAAAAAAGAAAACTAAGAGAGAGAGAGAGGGAAAGGGGAGGATTTAGCAGCCATAAGAGAGGTAGAGAGAGGGTGCTTTGCTTGTTCTTAGTCCCATAAACAAACTCTAGGAGGAAGAAGAAAGAAATCATAAGCAAAGGTACAATCTTTAACTAATTTATTCATTTTATTTTGTGTATTTTTAATCAAAACTTGGATCCAAGTTTTCAAAACTTCAAAACCTTAGATCTAAATATTAATAAGTTTTATATGTTTAGATCTAGCACTTTCAAGTGTTAAAAGTTGGACCAAAAGCAAGAAAAATGAAAATATGTTTCAAAGGTTAGAAAATTGTAATTTTCTTAGTATAAATTATTTTTTGCTCTGATTTGATGAAGGTTTGATGCAATAGATCATGGATCATGGTAGATCCAATGAGTCTTTGAGGTATTAGTATCTGTTATGATGGTTTATGATGGCTAATATTGGATTAATCAAGAGATCATGAAAGTTTTCTTACAAAACAGAAAAACTGGAAAATCAGATTTTGAGAAAACGCAACAAGATATTAAATGACCATATCTCCTAGTGTATTTTGAATTTTTGAGTGTGGTTAATTTCTAGAGTTAGATCTAGAAGTTTTCTAACGTTTTCAAGTGGAATCACTGAAAAATTCCATGTAGATTTCTGTCGGGACAATTTTTAGCAATGTAGGAAAAATCTGAAAATGAACAAAAGTAGGCTGTCCGGAAATTAAAAGGACTGTTTCGGCCACTTAACTTGTGAAATAAAATCAGGCCTTTTGTGACATAAACATATATGGAATGAAGTAGCTTGTGTCCAAAAATGAGCTCGTTCCGACTTAAAATGAGCAAGTTATGACTATTTCAATATTTGTATTTTTCTGACAAAAATCGCTATAACCGGAGTTGTATAACTCCGATGGCCACGAAATTTAAACTGGAGGCTCAAGATAGCATGTGTAAGATCCCGTCAAGAGATCAGAATTTTTGAAGTTAAGCGTGAGGTAGTTATTTTCTTAAGGAATTAACTAGAAATGGATTTTTGAAAAATACTTAAGGGAATTAAAAAATTCCTGAAAAATTATTTTTGTGTATGGAATACATGTATTTATGTGCGTACAAAAGATAAAAAAATAATAAGATGATTAGGTTAAAAAAGGGGAATCCAGTTTGCTGGATTGCAATCTGGTTTGCTGGATTGGCCACTAGGATGCTGGATTGGTATGTTTGGATAATCTAGGATGCTGGATTGATCTATTTGGATAATTCAGGTTGCTGGATTGGTGGTCAGTTGAATCCAAGCTTGCTAGATTGGAGGTTAGTTGAATCAAGTCTGCTGGATTGAAAAATAATTTACTAAATTAAAATTCATTCTGAATCTAGGTTGCTGGATTAGGTATTCGACATACTAGATTATAAAGAAAGACTTATAAAATGAAAGACTAAGTGTTAATTCACAAGTTATATGATACAGTAGTGTTAAGTCTAAGGTAGTACAGTCGTACCCTTTAATGGTTGATGTATAGTAGCTGGGCTAAACAACTCCTTCATATAGGGAAGGCATCTACGAATTACTAACCGATCTAACTTACTGTGAAAATAGTGTAGACTAGACGGAAACTAATTTGTTAGTTGTTTGTGAAAAACCACTTAGTCTACTATATTGAATATTATTAAAGACTCGATGTGTGCTAGGTTTAAATTTTTGTATATATATGGTATTAAGATTATCTAATATTTGACTATGTATTTAAATGTTAGATAGTTTACTTATAAAGTATGTTCTGCTAATTGAAAGATCAATCTTATAACTGATAGGTCTTTTCAATAAAGCGATTAAATAAGATTGCGTAGCAGTAATCAACGATACAGGCAAGTTCCTATACTCTTTTATTAAGCAAGTTTCATAACTCGAACTAGAGTTGTTATTGTAAAGCATAGTTCGTGGTTAATCATTGTTGATTATATCACATCTATGATTTATTGATTCGCACGTTGTGCATATTGTATATGTTCATCAGGTATAAAAGGCTAATCACCTTCATTACCATTTGGTCTAGTTAACTTTGTTCATGTTTATTGTTGGCCGTTCATCATTATTGACTCGGTCATTCAGTTATGGAAATTGATTTATATTCTTTCACGATTATTATATTATTGAAAGTTTGTCAGCTTATTATTCTTTTCAATCATGATATATCTTCGTTTGTATTTAAAACTTGCTGGAAAAACTTGTTGCTCACCCTTGCTATATCATGATAAATATTTCAAATTTAGACAAAACTTCGGATACAAGCAAAGACAAAGACAAACTCCAGAATTGGATTTGGATGCAGGTTAAACTTGTAATAGTATTGAATGCAAATGACATGGTATGTCGTATAAGATATTGAATGCAGGTATTAAGTTAAGGTTACAGACCTTGGGGATTATGTTGTAATAAGTTATTGTATAAACAATTTATGTTTATATCTTCCGCAATAGTTATAGAAATGATATATCGTAACATACCAGGTTCGAGGTTCTGGGGACCCGGATTTGGGGGCACTACAATTGGTATCAGAGCTGTAGGTTATAAACCTTAGGTAGGGGTACCTTAGGCTATAACCGTAGGGATGAAGAATAGGAATAAACTCAAAAAGAGTTTAAGTTCTAAGCGATGAATTTGGACAAGGTATTAATATGTCAATAAGATTCAAAGAAGAATCCTGAAAGGTAAAAATGATACAGAGTTACATAACTCTGATAATAAAGATGAACAATAGTAATGAATAGATAGAGTCTAAAAGATTAAAAGTATAAAGGGAAAGACGATCGTAAAACAAAACGATCATAAGATAGGAAAGAATCGTAATATAATACGATTATAATATCAGATTACAACGTGATCTGATGATGTCATAGGAGGACAGATGATTAATCAAATGATTAAAAACTTTATAGCAAAATTGCTATACGAATATGGTACTATGAAATAGTACGAGTTAAACTCAGGAAAGAGCTGTGAATTATAGATACGGATTAAATGGAATTCGTATTGAGTATTGAGGGAGCTAGGATTATGTGGGATTTTAATTGAGGACTCATGTGATAGCTGAGTTGTACAAACCTTTGTATGGGCGGGGGTTTTGTGCTTGGTCTAACAACTACTTAGTTTATCACATTGATAATCATTGAAATGTCGGTGTCGCGCTATTCACTCTATGTATGATGAGAAGGTGATTCTTTTCTCATGTGTATAACGAATAGGTAGAGAATATAAGATTAGGTATGAGTTCTTTAAACTCATACTTATGGTAAGTTCGTGACTCATAATTATATGAAATATTTTGAACCCCTCAGCTAATGGACGCCAATGGTCTGTCTAGGAAAAGTTCTTAAACTCATATGATTATGGAAAGTTCCTGAACTCATAACGTGTGGTAAGTTTGACGAACTGGGTATAATTAAGTGTGAATGGAGTATTAAGGATAATAGGAATAGATAGACTGATTAAGCAATGGGTCATTAATGGAAGCGTAGGTATTCTAAATCTTCTAGCTATGCTAGACTTCAAAATTTTTGACATCAAGCTAAATACGCATTAAGTGCCTTTTAAAAATAAATTTTTATTCTTAAATCCCGGTGACTAGTGTGTATGTGTGGACTTCGGGACACTGACACATCATTACTTGTTGAGATATTAAAACTGATTTACAATGATTTTTGAACCGTTTAAAGAATAGTCTATGCTAATTATTTCGGCTAGACGACAATTATTTGAAATATCAAAATGTGTTTTATTTATCATTGATGCATCATGTAACCTGGTACAGAGATGATAAAAAGTTGATGAAGTTATAAATACAGGAATACTTAGTGTTGAATTCGATCTAAAAATCGTTGTCCCACTATTGTATGATATGTTATAACAAAGTCACACAATGACGGAATCCTCAAACGGGCTGTAAATACAGTACGGTATCATGACCTCATTTTCAAAATATTTTTTTTATAATTAATTGCCAACGGGGTTTGGCTATACATAAATATTTCGATTGAAATTGAATTATTGGTATAAGTCTAAGCTATTTGATTCAGCTAGACCAACGTTTATGAAAATTCTGAGCGTTCCTTGAAAAGTTTCCCGAAATAAATGGTTTTGGTGCGGAATCCGATAAGACTGAGGTAAGCATCCCAAAATTTGGGAAAATTTTGTGCGCTTAAGGCGGATAAAAGGAACGAGAAAAAATTATTTTAACCAGCAGTACTTAATAAGTACAGGGCATAACGGGCTAATTACCCTCTATGTCCATAAGTCATGACGTTTAGCGAATGAATTTCTGTATAACCTTTTTGAAAATAAAAGTTCGTAGTCTATATGACTCATCAGCATGATTTGAAAATTTTAACTCTAGTGAGTGATATTTTGAGTAGCATGAGATGATGAGTATGAAAGGTGTAAGGTGTAAGGTGAATTTCGGGGACGAAATTCTTAGAATAAGGGGACAACCCGAGAATTTAGTTAATTTATTAAAATCTTAAATGATTAAATTAAGGTTAAATAATAGGCCTAAACAAAAAATAAGTGTATGAATTTGACATTTTTGTGAATGATTTTGGAGGATTTAAATTTTTTAAGAAGAACCTATAAGGTTTACTATTTGAATAAGAATAAAGATGATATGAGATTTGTGGTACATTTTTCAAAGTATTAAATTATTTGGTATTGTATGTATAATATTTGATTTGCTTATATTTGTTTAGTATCTAATAAGTAAATAAAAGAAACTAATGTAGCCTAATATATATATTAGGTATGAGATTTAAATAACCTAAGGGTTATAATAAGGAAGGATGTTAGTATTTAAAATATTAACTAACTTTAAGGGATTTATTTTATTATCTCAAGTTATTAATTTTATTAAAGCAAGTCTAATTGAGTTGAGTAATTAAATGTACGTGAGTAAGAATTTGATTTACAAAATGAGTGAATAGAAATCCTAATAATTAGGGTGGAATATAATTAAAATTAGTGGACTATGTTAATTTATATAGCCCAACTATTTTATTAGCAAGCCCAAATGAATTAATTAAAAGCCCAAACTTTAGCCAATTGTTAAGGGACTTGGTGGACATGGGAGTAAGTAAATGAATCAATAAAATTGAACCAAATTTGTGGAGAAAGGCCCAAGAATTTCAGCCCAAGTAGGAAGGAACATGTGGTGTAATGATGTCATCTTACCAACCCTCACCTAACACACCTATGTGTCACCCATTTATTTGGCCACCAATTATAACCAAGTATGCAAGTAACATTTTGCTAAGGCTTGCAAGCAACCTCATAATTATTAGGAAAGAGAGAAGTGGGAGATAATGACTAGATACATAAAATATATCTACACTTTACTAACCATTCGAATCCTTTCATTTCTCTATTTTCTTTTGCTAACAAACCCCATGTCAGTCTCTCTCATCACTTATTAGCTAAAACAAAAAGAAAACTAAGAGAGAGAGCAAGGGAAAGGGGGGGATTCGGCAGCCATAAGAGAGGTAGAGAGAGGGTGCTTTGCATGTTCTTAGTCCCATAAACAAACTCTAGGAGGAAGAAGAAAGAAATCATAAGCAAAGGTATAATCTTTAACTAGTTCATTCATTTTATTTTGTGTATTTTCAATCAAAACATGGATCTAAGGTTTGAAAACTCCAAAATCTTAGATCTACATGTTAATAAGTGTTATATGTTTAGATCTAGCACTTTCAAGTGTTAAAAGTTGGACCAAAAGCGAGAAAAAAAAACTATGTTACAAATGTTAGAAAATTATAATTTTCTTAGTATAAATTATGTTTTTCTTTGATTTGATGAATGTTTGATGCAATAGATTATGGATCATGGTAGATCCATAAGTCTTTGAGGTATTAGTATCTGTTATGAAGGTTTATGATGGCTAATGTTGGATTAATCAAGAGATCATGAAAGTTTTCTTACAAAACACAAAAACTGGAAAATCAGATTTTGAGAAAACGCAACATGAAATTAAACGACCATATCTCCTAGTGTATTTTGAATTTTTGAGTGTGGTTAATTTCTAGAGTTAGATCTAGAAGTTTTCTAACTTTTCCAAGTGGAATCACTAAACAATTCAATGTAGATTTCCGTCGGGACAGTTTTTACCAAAGTAGGAAAAATCTGAAAATGAAGAAAAGTAGGCTGTCCGGATATTTAAAGGACTATTTTGTCCACTTAACTTGTGAAATAAAATCAGGCCTTTTGGGATATAAAAATATATGGAATGAAGTAGCTTGTGTCCAAAAATGAGCTAATTCCGACTTAAAATGAGTAAGTTATGACTATTTTAATATTTACATTTTTTCGACAAAAATCGCTATAACCGGAGTTGTATAACTCCGATGGCCATTAAATTTAAACTGGAGGCTCACGATAATATGTGTAAGATCCCGCCAAGAGATGGGAATTTTTGGAGTTAAGCGTGAGGTAGTTATTCTCTTAAAGAATTAACTAGAAATGGATTTTTAAAAAAATACTTAAGGAAATTTAAAAATTCCTGAAAAATTATTTTTGTGTATGAAATACATATATTTATGTGTGTACAAAAGATAAAAAAAAATAAGATAATTAGGTTAAAAAAGAAGAATCGAAGTTGTTGGATTGGAATCCAGTTTGCTGGATTGCAATCTGGTTTGCTGGATTGGCCACCAGGATGCTGGATTGGTATATTTGGATAATCCAGGATGCTGGATTGATTTATTTGGATAATTTAGGTTGCTGGATTGGTGGTCAATTGAATCCAGGCTAGCTGGATTGGAGGTTAGTTGAATCCAGTCTGCTAGATTGGAAAATAATTTACTAAATTAAAATTCATTCTGAATCCAGGTTGATGGATTTGGTATTTGACTTACAAGGTTATAAATAAATACTTATAAAATGAAAGACTTAGTGTTAATTCATAAGTTATATGATACAGTAGTGTTAAGTCTAAGGTAGTACAGTTGTATCCTTTAATGGTTGATATATAGTAGCTTGGCTAAACGACTTCTTCATTTGGGGAAGGGATCTACGAATTTGTAACCGATCTAACTCACTGTGAAAATAGTGTAGACTAGACGTAAACTAATTTTTTAGTTATTTATGGGAAACCACTCAGTATACTATATTGAATATTATTAAAGACTCGATGTGTGCTAGGTTTAGGCTTGTGTATGTATATGGTATTAAGATTATCTAATATTTGACTATGTATTTAAATGTTAGATAGTTTACTTATAAAGTATGTTATGCTAATTAAAAGATCAATCTTATAACTGATAGGCCTTTTCAATAAAGCGAATAAATAAGATTGCGTAGCAGTAATCAACGATACAGGCAAGTTCCTATACTCTTTTATTGAGCAAGTTTCCTAACTCGAACTAGAGTTGTTATTGTAAAGCATGTTCGTGGTTAATCATTGTTGATTATATCACATCTATGATTTATTGATTCTCACGTTGTGTATATTGTATATGTTCATCAGGTATGAAAGGCTGATCACCTTCATTACCATTTGGTCCAGTTAACTTTGTTCATGTTTATTGTTGGCCATTCATCATTATTGACTCGGTCATTCAGTTATGGAAATTAATTTATATTCTTTCACGATTATTATATTATTGAAAGTTTGTCAGCTTATTATTCTTTTCAATCATGATATATCTTCGTTTGTATTTAAAACTTGCTGGAAAAATTTGTTGCTCACCCTTGCTATATCATGATAAACATTTCAGATTTAGACGAAACTTCGGATACAAACAAAGACAAAGAAAAACTTCAGAATTGGATTTGGATGCAGGTTAAACTTGTAATAGTATTGAATGTAAATGACATGGTATGTCGTATAAGATATTGAATGCAGGATATTAAGTTAAGGTTACAGACCTTGGGGATTATGTTGTAATAAGTTATTGTAAAAATAATTTATGTTTATATCTCCCGCAATAGTTATAGAAATGATATATCATTACATACCAGGTCTGAGGTTCTGGGGACCCGGATTTGGGGGCGCTACAACGACGACATCTGTATCACCGTATCACAAGACCATTAAGGGGTCAAATATGAACTCATCTGTCTAAATACATACACATGACATAATACATACATAATGACAATGATAAACATGATGCGATAGATAGGAAATATCATACATATTATCGACATTGAAAAATTTAAGAAATACCATAGGTCGGTTTATAACCCGAGTTTCCTCAAATCAATTTTTCTAAGTTATCCCTACCCTTATTCTTTTTATTGCGAAAAAGGTTTTGAAGGGTTTTTTAGGAAAGATTGCCAACATGTGTATATGTCGACGATTTGATTTGATTTAAACAGAGTCGCCAGTTGGTAGTTTTGAAAATGGTTGTACCAACTCAACCGAATTTAATTTAAAAAAGGCCCAATTGCTGGACACTGTCGAAACTTGATCTTTGAAATCAAAGTTTTGAGTTCGGGGGCTTGGTTAAGTGTGGGGAAGGGGTTACGCACCCCACGACCCCCGTGTAAACACGCTACCACAATATTTTTAATATTTCCCTTTAAACTGGAATGCGTGAGTGAATGCTGTTTGAAAATTGGGCCTATTGATTTGATTAATTGAAAGTTTTGACAGGCTTCGTTGAACCTATATACGAAGGATTTGATTTGATTTGAAAATCAGTCTTTTATTTGATTTGCAAAAAGAATTTAATTTAATTTGTAAAAGCTTTGAAATTAAATTAATAGTGATGTTTTGAAAGCTGTTTATCAAACCCCTACGCTGACATAGGAATTGAAGCATATCGCTACTCTCAATTTTATCTTTATAGCCTTAAGGCTGCATGCAAATGGTGATTTGTCGGGATGCAAAGCGTCCTCGATCACAGAAATATACAACATGTCAGTCTCCTCATAGGTATGAAAACCATCGGAGGGACGCTGACACGACAATCCATATTTTCACTATGTTGAGACCTTAAATTCGGATAACCGTTTTAAGGTCTGTGCATGTACATTTTACAAAAAAAAACTGGCAGGGTACATTTGTAAATAGGAGTTTGTCCATCGTGGGAATCAGATTCTGATCAGTTTGATCATGAATCCCACGATTCCTAGGCTCACATATGAATAGCTAGAAAACCTGCACAGTTCAAATTTGTACAGAAAATAGATATATACATCATCACGTCGCAATGGAACCAAGGATTCATCAGTAAATCCTGGCTGCGCTTGGCCAAAGCATTTCGTTCCCACTTGATAGAAATATAAGGGACGCGAGTTTGCTTTTGAAGATAAAACTTATAAAAATAACTAGATTTAAAGAAATCTCTGCCATTATAACTTCCAGGTCTTGTCGGGACCTGTTTGAACCGTTGAAAGCTAGAATTGGCGAGATTTGGATAAATCTAGTTCGCCCGCAGATATATCAGTGCAGATTCATATAAAAATGAATATTAAATGCAACAGTTGAATTAATTGAGCAAAGCAATATATATAGTTAAATATATATAAAATTTATAAAAGGGCGATGGATTTTTCACTCGCAAGCCCGGATTGGAATTGAAATATATATATATTTATAAAAAACTATAAATAGCCATGAAATAATTCAGGCTGTGACAGAAATGAAATATATATATATATAAAAATAGTAAAATTGACATAAAATAGTCACTCAGTGACTGGGGAGAGCACCCAGTATGGGGAAGTGTGCAAAAGTAGTAGAATGGCCACGAACTAATCCAGGCCGACTAAAAATATAAATATATATATATATATATATATATATATATTGATAGAAATGTAGTCAACCAGGACTAATATGAGTACCAGTGATGGTAAAACTAGCTTATATATGCGTAAATATATATAAAAGCGATAAACTACCACGAATTTGACATCCGGGCTTGACAGAATTGAAATGTTAGTCTATTTACAGTTAAATATGTACAAAAAAGGGCCAAACCCGGACTGGGAAGATAACCCAGTCCGACGAAATTGCCAGAACGTGTGTGCTAGTGCATTGAAGCTGCTGGAGCTGACGGATCGTCAATCTGAGTTGTAGAAATGTTAAAAATGGAGTTTATGTACAAAAATGTATTAATTTTTGTTGAAAACGGCCACAGAACTAAGTTTCGGGCATATTTTGAAAATGCAATTTTGTGTGCAAGTGGAAAACAGTGCAAAGTAGTAGTATTGACTTGCTGATCGTAAAAATACTTATAATGGACTGCAATACGAGCTTTTTGCCAAATCGTAGGCCTTATACATCCAAATCTACCGGTTATTGTCTAGTATGTGATAGTATATGGGTATATCTACGTGTTGGAGTGAAAATATTTAGGTTTGAAAGAGGTGTAAAAGTCAAAAAATCAGCCGGGCAGGGCTTCTCTGCGTTTCAGAATTGTTGAAAACGAATGGGGGGGCACATTTATTTATAGGCCAGGGAGCCTCCACTCTACCTGCAGCTGCCGCAAGTAGATTTGTGGCTCCCCTAGGTGGGGCCCACATGCCCGGCTTTGTCGTCTTGAAGTGCGTGCATGCCGGGCGACGCGATCTAAGGTTCGGAACTTCATAACTTCTGATCGGAGCGTCCGTTTGGGGCGTGCTATAGCTTTCCGGAAAGCCCTCGCTAAGAGTGTCACAATGACATTGATTTTAACCCTTTTAAGTCCCCATATGTGGGTTTATAATCATGTCTTTGTTTCCCACAGTTTGATCGTCAAGCCGTCTGGTGCTGTTTTCACCCGGGATCACTGTTGTGGTTCTTTCTGACCTTGGTGGCATCAATTCAGGTTGAGTTTGACTGAATCGGATGAGAGTTGGTAAAATGACTATTTTCCCCTCCCGGGATTGCCCTTGGTGTCGGCATGGCCTCTGGTTGACTTCCGATAGCTGTTTCCAAGACTTGGATCCTATTCGAGTCTGTTTGTCCCCAGTGTTGCCTCTATGGCTAACGTGGTCATTCCAGGTTTTCTTCTAGAGTTGTCGTGATGCTTCAGGTTTATGTCTGAAGTCGATATGACTTCCTAGACTAAGGTCGGGGGTTGACCTACACTTCCCGGGTTGCTGCCGGGGCTGATTTGTACCTCCTGGGTTGCTGCCCGGGGCTGAGTTGACATCCCAATATGGTTGATCGGTGCTGTAGTTATCTCTATATCGGTGACTGAGTTTGAACTGATGTCCCGATATCGAGATCGGGGATGATCTGACTTTTCGATTAACGATAAGAGTTGGATGAACTGGTCAGATTGGCGATCGGAGCTGGATAGAAGGTCCGATTGACTATCGGAGCTAGATAGAAGGTCCAATTAACTGTCAGAGCTGGATTGATGGTCCGATTGACGATCGAAGTTAGCTGGAGTACCGATATTAGTGATCAGATTTGACTGAAGTTGACCGATATTGGAAATTGGATTTAGATTGGATGTCTAGTGTCAGGACCGGGGTTGGCTTGATTGACAGTTTTGCCCTCCTACAGTGTTAATATTGGGGCAAGGAAAATTTTGAGTGTCTACAGATGCCCCTCTTTATCGTGTTTATGCAATGTAGTGGAATGGACAGGATAAAGATTGCTAGACACTTGAAATATGACAAGATATTAATGATGTAAATCGCAATGCAATGAATGTTAACATATTTTTGCAAATTGCATATCGCATCATAAATTGCATCGCGAATCACATCGCATCGAATCGCAAATCGCTTTACCTTTACTGGTGTTTGTGTTGGTGCCGATATCCACGGTTGGCTTTTATCAATGTTATTGATGTCTATGCTGGTGTTGACTCCAATGGTCTGATTTCCATTGGTGTTGCTGATTCTTATTTGATGAAAATGTTTCCCATATTTCTTCTGGGGATGATGTCGTGTTTGATGGCCTTTGGTGCTACCTTGGTTGAAGCCCAATGGTTTTTCACATCTACTGATACTCTTCTTGGGGCATATTTTCAGATGTCGTTTGTACATTTCTGAAGACTTCTCTGTTGGGGATATTTCTTTTTTTTTCGCTGAGTTACCTCAATGGGTACTCCCAATGCCTATCCTGATGATAACTTACACCGGTAGTTTGCAACAATGTCTACCCTGATGGTAGGGATAATGGTTGATCATTGGACTATCTCGCTGCCTACTCGAATGGTAGCAGACTTATCTATCGAGTTTATGTGTTTAATGTGTATGCATATTTAACTTTATTGGGTATGCATGCCTAATGATTTGATGGAAACGTGCGCTGATGTAGCGCTTGTTGCACATGTGCAGACCAGACATGATAAGATGATCTTTATTTGTCCTAGGTTGATGCATATACTTAATTGAATTGATGTAGAACCATACCTCACCCTTTTTTGAGGTGATTTGGAGTTTCCTTTCAGACATGGATTTTGATAGGCTTAGCAGCTATAACTCTTGTATGGCTCCTTTTGGCATTCACAGGTTCAGATGTTCCCCTTTCATATGTCGTCTCTGGTGGGGATGGATCAGAGTTGATCTGACGGCCCGATTAGAGATCGGGGTTGATTTGATGGTTTACCTTGGTTGTGCCAACGGCTGATCATTGAGTATGAAAAGGAGCCATCTCTTTACTTGTGACCTTGCTGGATTAGTTCTTTCCTGGGTGATGACCCGGGTGATGCTGACGTCCTGGAGGATGTAGCCCGTTCTTTCATTGCCTAGATTTGGACTTCAGTGTAGAGGCCTCGACTTGTGAGGGCTTGGCGCATGTTGACATGTTTGATGATGCAGATTTCCTTCTCTAGATCTTTTTGCCATCAGGCATCTGTTCTTCCTGAGTTAAGGACTCTGTTAAGGATTTTTCCCTTTTTGTGGAGGGACAGCTGATGTCGCCTTAATTTCTTTCAGAAACTCTCCCTTTTCTTTGGATGAGGAACTTGGTCCCGCCGTAGATCCTTTCCATTTCTTGGAATGGAGAAATGCCCCAGCCCTTTCGCAGGTTTCTGCTGGGGTTCATAGAAAAACTCTCTTTGTTGACCATGTCCATGGTGAGCAATATCCTGCACATTTAGACAAACAATAATATGTGCCGACAACTTGATGGCTCGGGCCGTCGGGATTAGTATGATCTCGTGAATGAGGCATTCGAAATTTAGAGTTTATGAAATTGAATGCTTGTATTCAATGCGCTCCTATCTTATCGCTAAGGATCTTGAAATTGAGCATGAAAATGAAATTTTTCGAAGGAAATCAAAATTTTCGCTTGACGAGCTATGAAATCACAAGAAAACTTTTAAGCGTCCATGGGCATTTTTCATGGGTAGGATTAGATTCACAAGACTTATCTCCTTTCATTAGAGACATCTCATCTTTGCTTTAGACACTGCTCTTCACAAGATTAAGATCATATGACATGTGCACTATGTGTGATGCAACCCTTAGAAGGGGTTTCTCTTCTATGACTCTAGATGATCTCATTTTCTTGTAAAATTTTCTTTTCTCACTTAACTTTATCCCATTTTCCTAGGCTTTTCAGAGTTACCCATGTAACGAGTTTTGGACCAATAACTCCTAAACTAGACGGTTTTAGGGCATTAGGTGTTGAGACACCCCTTCGGGTTTACTGGCTCGAGTAATAAAGGCCACACTTCGAGACCATTTAGGCGGTCTATTCTTTTTGATCTTCGCCTGAGTTTGTGCAAGATTCATTTTTTTAGGCTCTAAATTACCTGTGTAGCGAGTGTTGGGCCGATGACTCCCAAACCAGACGGCTTTAGGGCACCAGGTGTAGAGACACTCCTCGGGCTTAATTACTCAAGTAACCTAGGCCACGATTCAGATTTGTTCAAGTTTTTCTTTTTTATTTTTGTAATGCTCATTTTCATAGGCACTGAGTTACCCATGTAACGAGCGTTGGGCCGGTGGCTCCCAAACCAGATGGCTTTAGGGCACCAGGTGTAAAGACACCCTTCAGGCTTAATAACTCAAGTAACCCAGGCCATGATTCGAGACATTAGGCTGGCTACTAATTGTCATCCTTGTCGTCATAGTTTCATACCCCACAACAAAGAGTCAGGTAAATCATAAAGTGCAGACATACATATGAGGTCAAGTTTGCTCTAAAAAGTGCTTTGAACTAGGACGTCGTGCCTAATCAAAAGGTTGAAGAGTCTTAATTCTCTAATTGCTTTCATGATTCTTGCTCCACGGACTCTTATCAGAATTAATCCAATTCATAACAAGTTAAGCAAAAACCTTTTTCCTTTTTAAAACCTTTTTCCAAGATTCTAACATAAGATTTATCTATACTTAACACGTATACCCCTGCCAATGCATGTAACTGGAAGTTAAAAGAAGATAAAGCCATGAAAGAGTCATACCTAATCAACGGATTGCAAATTTATGATTGAAAAAGACAGATTGACCATACCAGATTGCCAATGATGGAAGCTTGGATGATGACAGACCATGTTGATGGTGTCGACTGGTGCATGTTGATTGGATGGTTGATAAATGCCCTAGTATTGAATTACGCAGTTTCCCAAATTAGTCCAGTCTTGTTGTAACGGTCCCCACATCAGGTTGTCGTTGACTTTGAACTTGCCCTAGTCTTGCTTGTCATCTGGGAGGATTGCTTGGTTGTATTTGACCTATGGGCTGGTAAGATGTCGAGATCACAAAAGTCTTTAATCGCATGACTCCCATGGTTAGCAGGTAGTGGATTATGGCTTTAATGCTTGGATGCCCCAGTCATTGTTTATAATTTGTAGGAGCAATTGGCTTTGATGACCTTTCTTTTGGTTTGATGAAGGTCTCAGATTGAGGTTTTAGCTCTTCGAAGGTCCTTGCGGATGTTTATGCTTGAAATATCACTGTGTTGTTGTTCCAACTTTGACGATTGATATCGAAATGCCTTCGGACTCCAATGAATTGGACTCAAGGGCTTGTGATGGTTGGTGGTGATGGCTTTGACCACGACTTTGGTTGGCGACCTACCGAATGTCCATACTGGGACAGATATCTTGCTATGGCAGATTCGATAGCTCGGATGACCTTCGAGAGAGATCAGGCCAGAGCGTTGATGCTGACGGCCCATTCTAGTAGAGATACGACTTCTGTTGATAGAGGCAAGGCTGAATCCACTCGGGAAACTGCATTTGCTAAGAGGGACGAGGCCATGGTATGCAGATGGAAGTGGATGTTCTGGCTCGTATGGAGACTGAGTGGACTACTTTTATAGATGCTCCTCCATCTTCAGAGAGAGATGCCATGCTGGCAGTGCTGACTCGCTTGTCCTTGGGTCCATAGACTAGCTTTATTTTTCCTGCACAGACTAGATCAGCCATTTTTGTCACGTACAGGGCACTATGTATATAAAGCAGTTTATATATCAGAGAAATATATTTTTGAGATACTTCCCTGGTTAGATATGTATTGTCATCGCTGAGTGATTACCACTTCTTTCATGACTCGCAGTTATTGATGCATTTTGAGCTTCTCCTTGATGGACTGACAGTTGAGGTGTCAAGGGAGTTCCTCAAATGGGTCTGGTAGCCAGACAGCTTGACAATATTTTAGCTTTTATTTATCTTTAATGTCCTGGAACTGGTCTTCCATTTTTTTTCTTGAGGGTCAAACCGCGCCGTAGAGGGCTGCCTACGTACTCCCGAGTTGAGGGAGATCAGGTCATTCATAGTTCTGGTTGTTTAATTGAAGAGGCTTGAAAAAGAGTTTATCTGGGGTTTGAATTTGGTTCGATGAGCTTTTGAATTTGATGCTGGAATTTACAAGTTCTTTGGATTTTTGATTGATTTGACCGCACCATAGATGGTTGCCTATGTACTCTAGGGCTGAGGGAGATCAGGTCATTCGTAGTTCAGGCTTTTGGCTCGAAATGCTTGATTTTTGATAATTTTCTTCTTTTTTTGATTTTTTGATTTTTTGGTCTTTTGATTTTTTGACCTTTAGATGTTGTATGCATGGAAAGTAAAAGGCATAATGCTAAGAAAAGGATAACGTCCCAACATCCTCTGGAATTCGCAACCTTCATCTGGCTCTACATCCTCATGGCTAACTGAAGCCTGATAGTCCAATCGTTAGTGGTTATGTCGCCTTTGAGGCTAGTGCTAGAGGTTCCCTCTTGGCTCTGAATATCTTCAATCCCTGCCATATATTGATCGTTTCCTGAATTAGTATATCCCTTAAGGAGGCTCAAACTGGACTCGTCGTGGTAAGGGATGAACTCTATGTTCCTTAATGGGTTGGTTTCCTCGAGAACTTCACCACCTTTTTCTTCGTCCTCTCCTTCACCTTTCTCATAGCCTTGAGAGGATTTGAGTATGAAATCCCCCTCGCACTGATGTGGTATCTTTCGCAAGGAACTTTCCTTTTGGGCTTTTTCCATACGGGGAAGGATCAGTATCTCCTCCTCATCTTCTAGAAGGATAAGATCAGGCATGTAGTTGTTGGCTTTGGGCAACAAGACATTTAATGATTGTGGATGATCTTTATTGGGAGATTATTTTGTCTCCTTGGTTATTCATAGTATTACGATCGGTCCACCTTGTGTTTTGTCAGGATTGGTGCTCATAGCCATCCCATCCTTTGAACTGGATGTCTCGAGGGGACATCTTAAGCTCTTTATCTCCCTCTCGCCTTTTGTAGTCATGGGGAATTCTTTCTTTAGTTCTCCATTTTCAATGAGGTCCTGAATTTTGTACTTTAGAGACTAGCATTCCTCGGTTGCATGTCCGGGTGAGTTAGAATGATAGCGATATTTCTTTGTGGCATCATAACTTCTCGCCTCGGGCTTGGTAGGAGGCAGGAACTCAGTAATCTTTCTTTACACAACCAACAATGCTATTATATTTTTCAATGAGTCCTCCACAGGTGTGAATACCCTTCTTCACCGACTCTCCCCGACTCTCGGTGCCGTAAGATTTCGAGGGTTTGCTCACGTTTGGCATGTCTCTTGATATGTCCTATTTGGGAATTCGCTTTCCTCCGGACAATCTTTACTTTGGTGAGATCTTCAGGAAATTTTATCATTCCACCCTTCTCGTTCATTAATCATGCTCTGATCCTCTTCATTTAGTCGGTGGATCTTGGAGGGAGATATGCTCTCATTCTGAATAACTTCCTCTTTCTCTTGGCTTTCTGATAGTTGAGTGAAAAGCTGCCTTGTACCCTGATGTTGGCATACTACCAGATTAGCTAGAAGAGTCACTTGATGTTAGATCGCATCTAATTTTTGCATTATTATCATACCCTCCTCTGAATTTTCTGACTCGAGGACATTTGTCTTGTTCTTTCGGCGGTAATCCTCTATCCTTCGTATGTATTTACGATTTGGATACATTTCATCCCTTCCTGACCTGATCATGTTTACTTCCTCTGTATCATGCTGCATTAGAAGGTTGGCGTTGACATTTGGATGGTCAGGTTATTGGATCACAAGATCACCGCTTTCGATCAGGTTTTGGATTTTATGTTTTAAGGACCAACAATCTTGTGTATCGTGTCCTGGAGATCCTAAATGGTAAGCACATCTCTGGCTCGAATTATATCTTTTGCTTTTTAGGATCCAGAGGTGGAGCCAACTCGGTAATTTTCTTGTGATCTGTTAACATCACCAATATGTTTTCAAGGGAATCACCTAGTGGAGTGAACTCTCGATTTTTAGTTCTTTCGAATTTTCTCTTTCTCTCCTAGGTAATTATTGAATGCGGTCTGTTGTGATGGCAGATTGCTTTCCCTCTTCCAAATGGGGGGACTATGGTTAGATCTCCTAGACTGCCCCTATACAACGTGGGATACATCTTCATGGCCTTTCTTGGGTATCCTTACGGGATCACTCGTATAGTTGCCGAGACTGTATATCCTCGGCGACTATTTTCAAGGCTGAGATCTTTGATCTTGCCTGCTTTCTGGCCCATCTCTGTCATTTCTCCATGTTTAATCATCTCTGAGAATGGTTTTCCTATTCCAGCTAGTATCCTTTCATAGTAAGGTGCCTCTTGGATGTCTATGAAGGTCATCACCATTTCAGATTCTGTCATAGGCGGGCTGACTTGGGCTGCCAGATGTCTCCATCTTTGGGCATACTCTCGAAAAGACTCGGTACTCTTCTTTTTGACTTTGGTCAATTGATATCGATCCGGAGCCATTTGAGACTGGAAGCTGTATTGAGCTAGGAAGGCATGAGCTAGCTCTTCCCAACTGTGAATTTTGGCATTGTCAAGTCGGGCATACCACGTCTTAGCCTCTCCAGTGAGACTCTTTTGGAAAAGCTGCATTCGGAGGCTTTCATCTTCAACATAAGACCCTAGCTCGCCAATGTATACTTTTAAGTGCGTATAAGGATCGCCTGCCCCATTGTACTTTTCAAACTTTGGGACTTGGAATTTGTCAGGATATCTAGCCCTTAGGAATATGCAGAGATCCAAATAGGTGACACTTCCAAGGTTTCCAGTCCCCTTCATTGTTTGGATGGTTTCTTCCATTTGTCGGACTTTCCTTCGGAGATCGCCAGTTTCCCGATCCTCCCTAAGATTTGTGATTTCAGGGGTTTTGTTGTTTCTTTTATTGGATCGAGGTTCAGGGATCTACATTCCCCCATTTTTGTCAGTACTTTGATTGCCACCCTATGAGGAGGACTCTAGTTTGTTTGAGCATTGACTGGCCCTGAGTGCTTTTTCTCTGTTCTTTAAGGAGGATAGCCAATTCTGCTATTTGATTCTTAAGTCCCTCAAAAAGATACGGAATCCTGACTTGCTTTGGCAACTTTCAGCCATGTCGATAGATAGGCTTTGTGCCTTCTCAGATTTAGACCTAGTAACGGGACCAATTTTTCCTTACCTACAACAAAACGTAGGCGTGTCAATTTCCTGATGTAGGTAGAGATTGGATGCATGATGTGTCTTTTAATTTTATCCTATAAAATCGATTTTAGTTATTTTGATGGCAGGATGACAAGATATCTGACAGGAAAGTAAATCTTTCATTATTGTCATTTACATTGTGCTCCTCAGTAATTGGAGACTTGACATGGAATTGAAAAAGGAAGGCATGAAGAAGAAACCCATCGGATTCGGTTGATCAGAAGTTGACCTATCCTAGGTTACTCTCGCGGCTTTTGTTTCGGCATGAAGGTTCCCAGATCATCGCAATCTACTAGAAGGGAAATTACTCCGATCGTTCAACTGGAGCAAATCTGGGTGGTGCATTTTCAGGAGGCAGCCCCTGAGACTTAGTCGTCCCCAGAGTCCTTACTTATCACCGATCAGGTTAGCCTCCTGGTGGAGGGGCTCACAGCATACATTCACATACATCGACCTCACCGCTTATGCATGTAATGACAGTTCGTGCGAAGCACTAATATGGGTGTCAAGCACTAAAGCATTCATTCTCATTCATTCAATGTAGAGGCATAGCATTCATACATTCAATGAAAGACACAGCATTCACTCATCCATTGACTGTGGAGATGCAGGATTTCACGCATTCAATAGTTTTGAAAGGGAAATTTTTGAGAAGATTGAAAACGGCTTAAGCCCTCTACTATCCCCAGCAGAGTCGCCACCTGTCGACGTTGGAAAATTTAAGAAATATCGTGGGTCGGTTTATAACCCGGGTTTCCTCAAATCGATCTTCCTAAGTTATCTCTACCCTTATTCTTTTTATTGCGAAAAAGGTTTTGAAGGGTTTTTTAGGAAAGATTGCCAACATGTGTATATATCGACGATTTGATTTGATTTAAACAGAGTCGTCAGTTGGTAGTTTTTAAAATGGTTGTACCAACTAAACCAAATTTAATTTGAAAGAGGCCCAATTGTTGGACACTGTCAAAACTTGATCTTTGAAATCGGAGTTTTGAGTTCAGGGGCTTGGTTAAGTGTGGGGAAGGTGTTAGGCACCCCACGACTCCCGTGTAAACACGGTACCACAATCTTTTCAATATTTCCCTTTAAACTGGAATGCATGAGTGAATGCTGTTTGAAAATTAGGCCTATTGATTTGATTGATTGAAAGTTTTGACAGGCTTCGTTGAACCTATATACGAAGGGTTTGATTTGATTTGAAAATCAGTCTTTGATTTGATTTGCAAAAAGCATTTAATTTGATTTATAAAAGCTTTGAAATTAAATTGACAGTGATGTTTTGAAAGCTGTCCGACATAGGAATTGAAGCATATCGTTACTCTCAATTTTATCTTTATAGCCTTATGGCTGCATGCAAATGGTGATTTGTCGGGATGCGAAGCGTCCTCGACCACAGAAATATACAAATGTCGGTCTCCTCATGGGTATGAAAACCATCGGAGGGATGCTGACACGATAATACATATTTTCACTATGTTGAGACCTTAAATCCGGATAACCGTTTTAAGGTCTGTGCATGTACATTTTATAAAAAAAACTGGCAGGGCACATCTGTAAATAGGAGTTTGTCCATCGTGGGAATCAGATTCTGATCAGTTTGATCATGAATCCCACGATTCCTAGGCTCACATATGAATAGCTAGAAAACCTGCACAGTTCAAATTTGTACAGAAAATAGATATATACATTATAACATCGTAATGGAACCAAGGATTCATCAGTAAATCCTGGCTGCGCGTGGCCAAAGCATTTCGTTCCCACTAGATAACGATCTAAGGGACGCGAGTTTGCTTTTGAAACTGAAACTTATAAAAATAACTAGATTTAAAGAAATCTCTGCCATTATAGCTTCCATGTTCTGTCGGGACCTGTTTGAACCGTTAAAAGCTAGAATTGGCGAGATTTGGATAAATCTAGTCCGCCCGCAGATATGTCAGTGTAGATTCATATAAAAATAAATATTAACAGTTGAATAAATTGAGCAAAATAATATATATAGTTAAATATATATAAACGTTGTACCCGGACTGGAATTGAACTATATATACATATATTTATAAAAAACTGTAAATAGCCATGAAATAATCCAGGCTGTGACAGAAATGAAATATATATATAAAAACAATAAAAAGGACAGTGGGTTTTCACGCTGGTGCCCGTACTAGAATTAAAATTGACATAAAATAGTCACCCAGTGACTGGGAAGAGCACCCAGTATGGGGAAGTGTGCAAAAGCAGTAGATTGGCCACGAAATAATCCAGTCCTACTGAAAATATATAAATATATATATATTGACAGAAATGTACTCAACCAGGACTGATATGAGTACTAGTGATGGTGAAAGTCGCTTATATATGGGTAAATATATATAAAAGCGATAAACTTCCACGGATTTGACATCCGGGCTTGATAGAATTGAAATGTTAGTCCATTTGCAGTTAAATATGTACAAAAAGGGCCAAACCCAGACTGGGAAGATAACCCAGTCCTGACGAAGTTGTCAGAACGTGTGTGCTAGTGCATTAAAGCTGCTGGAGCTGACTGCTCGTCAATCCGAGTTGTAGAAATGTTTAAAACGAAGTTTATGTACAAAAATGTATCAATTTTTGATGAAAACGGCCATGGAACTAAGTTCCGGGCATATTTTGAAGATGCAATTTCATGTGCAAGTGGAAAACAGTGCAAAGTAGTAGTATTGATTTGCTGATCATAAAAATACTTACAATGGAGTACAATACGGGCTTTTTGCCAAATCGTAGACTTTATACGTCCAAATATACCGGTTATTTTCGACTATGTTGTAGTCTATGGGTATATCTATGTGTTGGAGTGAAAATATTTGGGCTTGGAAGAGGTGTAAAAGTCAAAAAATCAGTCGGACAAGGCTTCGCTGCGTTTCAAAATTATTGAAAATGAACCGGGGGGGCACGTTTATTTATAGGCCAAGGAGCCTCCACTCTACCTGCGGTAACCTCAAGTAGAGTTGTGGCTCCCCTAGGTGGGGCCCACATGCCCGACTTTGTCATCTCGAAGTGCGTGCATGCCGGGCGACGCGATCTCAGGTTCGGAACTTCATAACTTTTGATCGGAGCGTCCGTTTGGGGTGTGCTATAGCTTTCCGAAAATCCCTCGCTAAGAGTGTCACAATGACATTGGTTTTAACCCTTTTTAAGTCTCCAAAGGTGGGTTCATGACTGTGTCTTTGTTTCCCAAAGTTTGACCGTTAAGCTATCTGGTGCTGTTTCACCCGGGATCACCGTTGTGGTTCTTTCTGACCTTGGTGGCATCAATTTGGTTTGAGTTTGACTGGATCGGATGAGAGTTGGTAAAATAACCATTTTACCCCTCCCAAGGTTACTTTTGGTGTCGACATGGCCTCTGGTTGAATTCCGAGAGCTGTTTCCTAGACTTGGATCCCATTCGAGTCTGTTTGTCTCCAGTGTTGCCTCTGTGGCTGACGTGGTCATTCCAGGTTTTCTTCTGGAGTTGTCGTGATACTTCAGGTTTATGTCTGAAGTCGACCTGACTTCCCGGGCTAGGGCTGAAGGTTGACCTACACTTTCCAAGTTTCTGTCGGGGCTGATTTGTACTTCCTGGGTTGCTGCCGGGGGCTGAGTTGACATCCCAATATGGTTGATCGGTGCTGTGGTTGTCTCGATATCGATGACTGGGTTTGATTTGATGTCCCGATATTGCGATCGAGGATGATCTGATGGTCCGATTAATGATCAGAGTTGGATGAACGGTCCAATTGACGATCGGAGTTGGATAGATCGTCTGATTGACTATCAGAGCTGGATAGAAGGTCCGATTAACTGTCAAAGCTGGATTGATGGTCCGATTGAAGAATTAGAGTTGGCTGGAGTACCGATATTGGTGATTAAATTTGACTGAAGTTGACTGACATTAGGGATCAGATTTAGATTGGATGTCTGGTGTCGGGACCGGGGTTGGCTTGATTGACGGTTTTGCCCTCCTACAGTGTTAGTATTGGGGCAAGGAAAATTTTTAGTGTCTACACATATCTACAATTAACTATCTACTGCAAGCATCATCCATGTCTGATAATACAAAGCAAAATAAAAACTACAGGAATATGGGGCACCACCACCCAACTATTAACAGTGGTCTATCAAAATGGGGCACAGCCGCCCACCTGCCAAAACAGTGGCAAACCAAAAGATATAGCCATAATAGCTATCCAAAAAGATCTAAAATATCTACACTCAGGTGGTTAACCTGCTCCATCTCCTCCGTGGACACAATGTCGCGGTCATCAGGCATGTCTGGAGGTACAAGGGAGGATTAGCCCCTGCAAAACTGCTGGAAAATGGACCTGATGAGGGGCACGCTATTGAGCAGGAATGGTCAAAAGAAGATGCCTCTGACAGATCTCGGCCAAGATGCCTGATGAACAAATGAGCTCTCTCCAACTGTCGGGTTAGTCATGTAATCTGGTCCAAGTGAGTAGGCTCCCTAAGGCAAGCTATCCAGTCTGTCATCATCACAGACCCCGGCACCATGTCTGCCATGAACTAGGTAGCACGAGTCTGAGCCCCAATACTATGAGGACTCCACCAGCTGCTGAATGCCTCCTGCTGTAAGGCCCCTCTGATAGGGTAAAGCCGTCCACGCCCTTCATAAGGATATCTGTCAGGGGCTGGACCAAGGCCAATGATGCCAAGCCGGAGGAACAAAGGGAATGCGGATTTTACCCATAATACTCTGGATGGCACGCTCTCCTAGATAGAGCTCCCAGCCGCCCTCTGTCAAAAATAGGACTCTGCGGGTCGACAATGCAAACTCCCGACCAGTGGGGAAGCCTCCCTCAAATCCAACAGTTAAAAACTCGGAGGTATATGGGATCCACGAGATCACTCCAGCTGTTAAAAGCTCCAACTGTAGGCGGGAATGGGTAAAACCCTCAGCAACAGGGATCTCCGTCAGTGTAGTGTGATGACAACGTCGTCCTCGGGGATAGGTCTCCAAACCTAAAATAGTGGCGGGCCGTAGGCAAGGAAGCCTCTCATATGCCCAGAACTGGCCATGTGAATATCAAAAGTCCTCAGTGACCAAGACTGGCAAATGTAAATGCAGAAATCAAAAAGGTACAAAAAAGATGTACACACCAGCAGAAATGGGTAGAACCCTAACCAAGCCTCCGTCAAACCCTCCGGGAGCATGCGCATACCTCAGAGAAAATAGGCAAAGGTGTAGGAACCCTAATCAAAGTCACTGAGGCGTTCTACATGTCGGGTGGCACTGACCAGGGCAAAGGACACAGTCGCGGAGTTGTCTGCCAGAAAATAACCCCGGATGATGACAAGAAACAATCGCCTCAGGATGCGATCCCTCACCCTCTGACAGGCAGAGGCTCAAGTAAAGCCCCACTATGGGCATCTATGCTCAAGGGACCAGATCGGACCGTCCGACCCTTGAGCCCCGACAAAGGAACTCACAACATGGATCTAACGGCAGTGGGCGTAATATAGGCCACAACAGGCACGGGCTCACCCTCGAATTCTATGCCGATGATGAACCTCCAGTCCATAGGCATCATCATCACCTCGCAGTCAAACAAGTGAAGAGACTGAGTCTGGTGGAACAAGCGCTCAGACAAAGCCCTTATATAACCCTAGGGGCAACGACAGGGAAGAATATAGAAGAAGGCCTAAAACCCCCAGCCATCAACGATATCCCTGGACTCCTGGTGAAAAGTGTGGTAGAGGGAGTGCACGTTGAACCAGTTCCCTCGAGGCTGCGTGAAGCCAGCCACTTGCATCAAAAGCCAACACATGTCAAAAACTTGTGCCCCGAGAATGGCAAAAGAAACAAAGAGAATCTAGAGAGAAGAAAACTTCAAGTCACCTCATTGGCATGAAGAAACCTCGAGGGATGACGACTCAAATCTCCCAACATCTCCTGGGTGGGCACAACAATGCCTAGAAGCTCCGCACGTAGGACCTGACCTGGGACAGGAGCAGCAAAAGGAGCCCCCTCATCATCTATATCAATCGACGGCTAGTCCTGGGCTGGACGAATCATTGACTCTGCTAATCTGCGATGCGGTCGAGCTGGATGTTGTTGAGGAACATCAAAAGCACACCTCTGTCTAACTCTTGAAACTACTCTGCTAGCACTACCTGGTCTATCTCGGTCCATCACCTGGACAAAGTCTCCAAATCATCTCAGAAAGGGTGTGGTAAGCCTAAAACCTGTGGCTTATTAATTTAAATCAATATTTTATGTATTTCTAAGTCCTAAAAACGTGTATGGCTCAGTCAAAAATCCCTAGTAGAGTTAAAACTATATATTTTTCAAAAAGCTAAATCCTAAAAACGTGCATGGGTCAGCTAAAAATCCCCAGTAGAGTCAAAATTGCATGTTTATTAAATGCTCGAGTTTTGGAAAATTTTTGCCAGAGTCTCCTTTGTAAAATGGACTGTCCGCATGCACACAGGTATGACTAGGTGGCCATTTAGTAGCACACCTTCCCAAAAATAGGAATAGTTCATATTTATGAAATAAAATCAAAAGAAAACTTCACATTGCAGCCAAATTATCATGGACATTTTTAGTTAAAAATCCAGGCTCACTAGGCCCCAAAAAGGACAAGTAAACTGATCAAAAAGAGCAAAATATAACTATCTCAGAATCTGGTTTTTCTTACGTTAAAACGTGCATTACAGTAAAATACATATGAAGTTAAATTTTTTTTAGCAGGTCATATAGGCATACATTTTTCATACATTGCGTCTAAAAGCACCCTACGTGGTTTACATACTTTTAACGGTCAAAACTTATGAAAAAAGGATGTAAAACATCACTTGAGATGTGTAGAACACGCAGCCTCTAACGAAATCTAAAAAAAGCTACCCGAACTCCGTAGATCTGAAAAAGAAAATCGGATTCCGTTTGAAACTCGAAATGAAAATGAGTTTATGAGCCAGCTATTGCCCATTTTAAAAACTCAGGTAGAAGCGGGCCCACCTGTGGCTATCGCACCTCTACCTACGGCTCCCCAGGGTAGGCCCCGCTCCCTCTGGCTCGATTCGGTTCGAGTTGAAATGGAGTTTATCTGAGCTGAAAAGTGAAATCTAATAAAAAATCACAACGCGAATGAGCGATTTGTCCTGAAATCCTACATTTAAGCAGTGGAATCCTGACAGAAGGAAAATCTTTGTGAAAGCTATTGGTTATTATCCCAAAGAAATATCCGGGGATCATTGATGAAAACTGCTAAAAAAATTGCCAAAAAACGGCACAAAACAGAGAGAAATCAACACTGTCGAAGCGCCGGGTACTGACCGATGATAGTTCAGTCATTGGCACAACCCCAGCGAAGCATTGGGTACAGATCGATGATAGTTCAGCCGTTGGCACAACCCCAGCAAAGCATCGGGTACTGACCGATGACAGTTTAGCCATTGGCACAACCCTAGCAAAGCGTCGGGTACTGACCGATGACAGTTCAGCTGTTGGCACAACCCCAGCGAAGCTGACCGAGACAGTTCAGCCATTGGCACAACCCCAACGATGCGTTGAGTACGGATCGATGACAGTTCAGCCATTGGCACAACCCCAGCGAAGCGTTGGGTACTGACCGATGACAGTTTAGTCGTTGGCACAACCCCAGCGAAGCGTCGGGTACTGACCAATGACAGCTCAGCCATTAGTTCAACCCCAACGAAGTATCAGCCTTTGGCTCAACCCCAGTGACGTCTCAGCCGTTGGCGCAACCCCAGCGAAGCATCGGAAGTGATCCGATGTCGGAAGCACTATAATAATCCATCCCCGATGATGGAATATGTTATACACATCCTCAAAGGGATTACCAAGAAGGATTGGTTATTCAACCCCTTGTTGCCAACTACCGATGTAGATTATCATCAAGATAGACATCAGAACTGAGGTCACTCAGTAATCGAGATGTATCCCCAGTGGAGAAACTGGCAGAAAGGTACAACGGCATCAACCGAAAAGAAAATATGCCCCATGAAGAGTATCGACAGGTGTGGGAAACCATTGGTCTCAAACCAAGGTAGCATCAATAATGTCATCCCTTGTAGAGTTAACAAAGATATCACGGAGGACGTCAGCAAAAAGTGATGAGAACAGTCTGGGATAGCTTAACTCTGATGTCCTACCAGCGACTGCATCATAATGCTGCAACAAAGGTTATCACTGGGTAACGTTATCCCCAGCAGAAACTAACGTAATCAATCAGTGATAACCCTACCCCGTCGAGGGTATCTGACATTCATCACGTAGCCTGTCATGCATTGCTTTTGTTGGGTTTGTACGAAATTGTGACACAATCAAATTGCAAAATTAGAGGAAACATGGTATATCAAAGTTAAAAAATTTCTACAAAACCATTACCCGGATCATCCTCTATGCAAATTATTAATTTAAAACGATAAATAAGAAGTTATGGAATCATACCTTTGTAGAATGAAGCTTCCACAGGTACGAGTTCAACTCCTTGTTCTTCGTGATCTTTTTGAATTTTTGGGTTAGATTCCTTCCTTTGATCAACGTTAGCCACCCAAGTGTTTGGCATCTAGAGGTGATCCACCAAGGAAGATGAATTATCAAGAAGGAGGGTGTTTAGCTTAGTTTTCTATCCTCTATAGAAAAGGAGAACTCTTCAACAATTGGAATTGCATCAACTGATATCTATTATAAGACTCCTCTTATATAAATATTGGTCAACCCTTCTAATCCTATTAGACATGAGATTTCATTTAATTAATTAAACTCCTTTAATTAATTTAGGCCTCCCACCACATTGGGAATAATTAATTAAATTCATTTAATTAATTTGTCTCCTAATCTTATTAGGAATAAATGAGAGTACTAATATTAAATTAATTACTAAACTCCTTTAGAAATTAAAATAATAATAATTGTAATAATATTAATAAGACTCCTCTTAATAATTTATATTTAATATTTCTAAAATATTAAATAATAAACATTAAGCTATTTAATTTATTCTATCACCATAGATTAAATTAATTACACTTAATGCATTATTACGATTATGTACATTACCTTTTTAAATAATTATTCTTCCTTTTATGGTGTGACCCTTTAGGTTCTCCATATTAAACCGGTTGTGAATAAATCAATTAGAACAATTCTAATCTTATTTAAATAAATAAATTAAATTAATAATCTATTTAAATAAATGATATTTATTTTACAATAGGGATAAGCCTCCCTAGCGATAAACGACTTTCTAGATAATATAGATTTCAACATTAATCATAAAAGAACCTGTGAGTAAATAGTTACTGTACAATTCAATCCTTCTACCATACAATGTCCCAATTAAATATAAGACATGTATTTACTGTCAAGTCTTATTTTATTTAATTATATGTATCTCGATTAGAAAATGCACAACTCCATATAATGAAAATTAGAAACTCCTTTCTAATTTCATTCCACCGTGGCCAAGGATTCCTAGGTTGTCATTTAACGAATCACATAGGACATATCTCCTCTTTTACTAGAGCTGGTAGATTCTTTATTGATCATTCATTATCTCCATATGTAACTCATTAGACCCAAGCATACCCTTTCATATACCCTAAAGGGCTTTAAGGCATAAGTCAAAGTATAATTCATTACATACAACATACTATGATGATCTCAAGTCCAAGGATCACTTGTACTACTATCACATTAGGAATTTCTATTGACAGACGAGTAAAACTCCATTAGGTATTCCATAGCGAGTTACGTTCCGTGAACTTATTCTCCAATAAGCACCTACATACTTGCTTTAGTGTCTCCACACAAATGACATTGAGATTAATCATCCTCATCTAATGAGCAAGCAGCATATGTACCAATCTATCCGAATTTACTAATCCCCTTTTTAGAAATCCCACGATTGGGAACTATTTTAGTTTTACAGCTTTCTAAGAATTTAGATCTCATTAGCATGATCATCATCATGATTCTAAAAGCATTTCTTAAAACTATGGGTTATTTACGTATTATAAAAGCAGCACCATGTAGATAATTAAATGCCTTTAATAAATGAATATTTTTATTAAAAAATAAATAATATTGTCTCCAAAGTATATGCTTTATCATCATACATGATTGGCTTGTATGCATACTTCTTTCAGCTTTGTCGTTGCATCTGCATTTCTAGTGTCTAGCAATCTTTATCCGGTTCATTCCACTACATTGCATGAACATGATAAAGAGGGGCATCTGTAGACACTCGAAACTTCGTTTCCCTGTTACTAACATTGTAGGAGAGTAAAACTATCTTTTTAAATCAACCTCGGTCTCAATATCGGGCCGTCAAATCAACCTCGGTCTCAATACCGGGTCTTCAAATCAACCCCGGTCTCAATATCGGGCCGTCAAATCAACCCCAGTTTCAATACCGGACTGTCAAATCAACCCCGATCTCAACTCGGGAGGTACAGGTCAACCCTGGTCTCAACCCGGGAGGTACAGGTCAGCCCCGGTCTCAACCCGGGAGGTACAGATCAGCCCCGGTCTCAACCCGGGAGGTACAGGTCAACCTCGGTGTAAACTCGGGAGGTACAGGTCAGCCTCGATCTCAATCAGGGAGGTACAAGTCAGCCCCGGTCTCAACCCGGGAGGGACAAGTCAGCCCCGGTCTCAACCCGGTAGGTATAGATCAGCCCCGGTCTCAACTCGTGAGGTACAGATCAACCTCGGTCTCAACCCGGGAGGTACAGGTCAACCCCAGTCTCAACCCGGGAGGTACAGGTCAACCCAGGTGTCAACCCAGGATGTACATATCAGCCCTGGTCTCAACCTGGGTGGTAAAGGTCAGCCCTGGTCTCAACCCGGGAGGTATAGGTTAGCCCCGGTCCGAACTCGGGAGGTACAGGTCAGCCCCGATCTCAACCCTAGAGGTACAGGTCAGTCCCGGTCTCAACCCAGGGGATACAGGTCAGCCCAGTCTCAACTCGAGAGGTACAGGTCAGCCCCGGTCTTAACCCGAGAGGTACAGGTCATCCTAGTCTCAACCTAGGAGGTACAGGTCAGCCCCGATCTCAACCCGGGAAGTACAGGTCAGCCCCGGTCTCAACCCAAAAAGTACAGGTCAACCCCGGTCTCAATCCGGGAGGTACAGGTCAGCCCCGATCTTAACCCGAGAGGTACAGGTCAGCCCCGGTCTTAACCCGGGAGGTATAGGTCAGCCCCGGTCTCAACCCGGGAGATACAGGTCAGCCCCGGTCTTAACCTGAGAAGTACAGGTCAGCCCCGGTCTAAACCCGGGAGGTTAGGTCAACTTTAGAAACAATCCTGAAGACCCATAACATCTCTAGAGGAAAACCTAGAAGGACCAAGTCAGCCTCGGAGACGACACCGAGGACAAACAGACTCGAATGGGATCCAAACTTTGGAAATAACCCAGGAAGTCAACGGAAGGCCATGCCGACATTGAAGGCAACCCCGAGAGGGGTAAAACAAATGGTTATTTTACCAATTTAAAGATGATTCGGTTAAACTCAAGCCGAATTGATGCCACTAAGGTCTGAACAAACCATAACAATGATCCCAAGTGGAAACAGCGCAAGACAGCTCAATAGATAAACTACGAGGAATCAAAGACCCAGTTATGAACCCATCTTTTTGGACTTAAAAAAGGTTTTCTCCCATGTCATTGTGACGCGCTCTGCAAGGGCTTTCCGGAAAAGTATAGCACGCCTCAAACGGAAGCTCCAATCAAAAGTTAGAAAGTTTTGAATCTAAAATCGCATTGCTCGGAGTGCACATACTTCGATGCAATGGGACCCGCCACGTGGTCCCTGCCACGTGGAGCCGCACCTCTACCTGCGGTTGCAGCAGGTAGAGCTGCTTCTCCTGGGTCTATATATATAAGCTCATCCCTAGCTCATTTCAAGAATTTAAAACGCTCTGAACCCCTGCCCGTTTGGTTTTCCAGCCATTTTCTTGTCTTCCAAACCAAATTGTTTTTACTCTAACACGTAGATATACCCACATACTACCACATATCAAAAATTTAACTGGTAGATTTGGACGTTTAAAGCCTACGATTTGGCAAAGAGCCCGTGTAGCAGTCCATTGTGAGTATTTTTACAATCAGCAAGTTTATATTACTTCTTTGCACTTGATTTACACTTGCGTATCAAGTTTCGTTTTCTAAATATGCCTGCAACTCAGTTCCGTGTCCTTTTTTGTTAACTTTTAGTACCTAAACGCATTTTCTGACATTTCTACAATTTAAATTGATAATCCGTCGCTTCAACTTTTATATACTTGCAGCTTCGTTATTAGCAACTTCGCCGGACTGGGTTATCTTCCCAGTCCGGGTTTGGCTTTTTTTTTATATATATATATTTAACTGTATATATACTAACTTTTCAATTCTGTCAAGCCCGGATTGTCAAATCCACTGGTAGTTTACTACTTATATATATATATATTTATATATATATATGCACCTTTCATCGGACTGGGTTATCTTCCCAGTCCCAGTTTGACTATTTTTTGTCTATATTTAACTATAAATATATATATTTACATTCCAGTTCGGCCTGGATCATTCTGTGGCCTTTTTACTGTCTTTATATATATATATATATATATATATATATATATATATATATATATTTCCGTCCGGGCCTTGGAGTGAAAACTCAACGCCCTTTACTACTTTTATACATATATATATTTGCATTCTGTCTATCCTGGATCATTCTGTGGCTTTTATACAGCTTTTATAAATGTATATATATATATATATATATATATATATATATATTTTTTTTTTTTTTCTATTCTAGTCCGGGCATCGGAGTGCAAACTCATCGCCTTTTACAGCTTTTGTATATATATAATTATATATTATTGCTTTACTCATTACAATTAAATTGCTGGTTTAATATTTATTTGATATGAATCGGCACTGACATTTCTGCGGGCGAACTAGATTTCTTTAAATCTCGCAAACTTTATCTTTCAAACGGTTCAAAATATGTCTAGACAGAACCGAGAAGTTAGAATGGCTGAGATTTATTTAAATCTAGTATTTTTTATAGTTTCAGTTATGAAAGCAACCTCGCGTCCGTTAGAACTGTAAGAACCGTGAATTTTACGAATAAATATTAGTTTTAATATTAATAAGAAAATGAATATCTGTTTGAATATAAATGTTTATGTGTTATGAAATGAGTAATTCGATTAAATTAAATTGAATTAATGATAATTGAGAAAAATGTAGAGTGTATGATTGTAAGGACCGAGAATTTCACATGATTATATGTGTAATTTTTATGAATAATTTTTTTTAGAAAGTATTTGAACAGTATAAGTGTATATGTGAATTAAGCTAGATAGTTAATTTATTAAATAAGAAATATACTTAATCATTTTCAAGGAAGAATAATATAAGTTATATTAGAAATTAACATAACTTGAATGTTAGCCTTGATTATTATATTAAAAAGATTTATAATCTTTATGTAATTAATTATCAATATGAATTATGTGAAGTGATTATATGATTATGTGAGTATTTAAATATAACAAGGATTTATCAATAATGATAAATATGTTATGACTTATGTGGATTATGTACGTGATTGGATAAATATACATTATATAATGTGTATACATTTATTTGGTTAAGAGAATTAAAAATAAAGTTATGTAACCTAATACATATATTAGGTATGGTAATTAAAAACCTAATGAGTTATAATATGAGAGAATGATAGTATTTTAAAATATATACTAACCCTAAGAGATTTATTTTATACATCTCTATTAGTTAATTTTATAACCTAAGTAAAGCAAGTCTAATTGGGTCATGAAATCAAAGATATATGACTAAGGAATTAACTTGCTTAAGTGTGTAATGAAAACCCTAACTAAATGATTAGGGTAAGATAAAAATTAAAAGTTTGGAACTATGTTGAATTGCAAGCCCAAGAATTAAAATTTGCTAGCCTAAAGAATTAATTGAGTGGCCCAACTCTTAGCTCAATTGGGAGAGGACTCATTGGATATTAAACAAGCTATTTGGGCCTTAAAAAGGAAAGCAAAAGGAGCCCAAGAAGGCCTCTTGTCCGAAAATAGCAAGGAGGAAATAAGGGGAGAAGAATTTGGGCATGTGACTTCATCATTATTTTCAACCACTCTCACCTACTCTTCTTATGTGTCACCTTATCACTTACCTAACCACTTTAACCAAGTTTGCAAGTAATCTATAGTGTGCAAGTAAGCTTTTAATTATGAGAAAGAGAGAGTTGATGGAGGATGTATAAGATATATACAAAATATATCTATCTAATCTACTAACCCACAAAATCAAATTTCACCTTATTTCTCCTCTCTTTCCTCATTAGCAAACAAAGCAAGCAAGATAAAGAGAGAGTGTGAGTGATATTTTCGGTCAAGAGAAAAGAGAAAGAGGGAGAGCTTGTGTTAGTTTCATAGTTCTCTAATAATTCTTAGGAAGAAGAGGGAAGAAAAACAAGCTAAGGTATAACAAAATCCCTACTTATATAGTATAATTTCTTTTTGGTTTTATTTGAGTTTTAATTTTTGTAAACTTATGATCTTGAGATTAAAAACCTTAGATCCATATGTTTAAAAGTGTTTTATGTTTAGATCCAACTCTTTTATAGATCAAAAGTTGAATCTAAACTAAGAAATAGAAGTTAGATTTTTCAAAAGATAGAAAATCTAATTTTTCTTAGCCTTGATTATGTTTGATCTTGTGTTTGATAATTATTTGATGATATAGATCATGGATCATCGTATATCCATGAGTATTTGAGTTATTTTAAGTATTATGATGAGCTACGTTGGTTTTATGTGAAAATATGGAAGTTTTATTAAAAATCACCAAAGATTGAAAAATTAATTTTTGGGAAAATGAAGTATGAAATGGAAATGACCATATCTCTCGTTCTACTTTGAATTTTTGAGTATGGTCAATCTCTAGAGTTAGATATATGAGTCTTCTAATAGATCCAAGTGGAATCACTGAAAAATATGTTGTAAATTTTTGTATGGACTGATTTTAGTAAAGGAAGCAAAATCTGAAAAAGTCAAAAAAGTAGGCTATCCAGAAATTGTAAGGGTAATTTTGGAAACTTAATTAATGTAATAAAATCCAATATTCTACGACATGAAAATATATTAGATAAAGTAGCTTGTGTCCAAAAATGAGCTCATTCCGACTTAAAATGAGAAAGTTATGACTATTTCAATATTTACGTTTTTTCGACGAAAATCACTATAACCGGAGTTGTATAACTCCGATGGCCACGAAATTTAAACTGGAGGCTCATGTTAACATGTGTAAGATCCCGCCAAGAGTTGGGAATTTCTGGAGTTAAGCGTGAGGTAGCTAATTTTTTAAGGACTTAACTAGAAATAGATTTTTGAAAAATACTAAAAGAAATTAAAAAATTCCTGAAAAATTATTTTTGTGTATGGAATACATGTGTTTATGTGTGGATAAAAGATAAAAAAATAATAAGATAATTTGATTAAAAGGGAGAATCCAACTTGCTGGATTGAAGGTTTAATGAATCATGGCTTGCTATATGAGATGTTTGGATAATCCAGGATGCTGGATTGGTCGGTTAGATAATCCAGGTTACTGGATTGGATGTTAGTTGAATACAGGCTTGCTGGATTGGATGACAGTTGAATCCAGGCTTGCTGGATTGGAGGTCAGTTGAATCCAGTCTGCTGGATTGAAAAATAGTTTACTAAATTTAAATTCAATCTGAATCTAGGTTACTGGATTAGTTAAGTAAGTTTTGAAACAACAAGTTATTTGAATCTAGGTTGCTAGATTAGGTATTCGGCTTACTTAATTATAAAGGACTTATTAAATGAAAGTACTAAGTGTTAATTCACAAGTTGTATGATATAGTAGTGTTAAGTCTAAGGTAATATAGTTGTACTCTTTAATGATGATTATGTGTTTACATGTTATATAAATTATTATTAATAAGATATATGATGCTAATTAAGATATCGATCTTATTAATGATAGGTTTTACAAAAGAAGTTAACTTAAATTGCGTAGCAGTAGTCAACGAATCAGGTAAGTTTCCTAACTCAACTTGAGTTATTATTTTTCAAGCATGGTAGTGAATAATTATTATTAGTTATTCACATCTATAATTATTATTGTTGTTAGCACATAGTGAAATTGATTCTTGTTCTAGTATTTGAACTGTTTATAAGTCATGTCTCAGCTAATTGTTTTGGCGAGACTAATATTTGTTAAAGCATGAAACGTTCTATATCTTATGAACTGATTTATTATTGGAAAATTTATGCTATTGATTTCGGCTAGATCAATATTGATTTTATTTATTAAAATCATAGTATTTCTTTAAAAGCAATCCAAACCATATTGTTGCGGTACAGACTCGTGATGTAAGACTGAGATGAACAAACTTTTTTTGTTGTAAATCAACCTATGCGCTGTTATTGAGTAATATGCATAATATAAGGTACAAAGGAGTTGGCAGCTTCAGGTACTTGCAGAGGAGTATAGTTTAGTTTTTATAACTAACTTATATTCCTGTGGTAATTTAGTTTTAATAACTAATGAATCCTCTATTAGTTCATGATCCTTTTGTGATCACTCAGCATGAAATTTGGGTATATCCCATTTTATTGAATATTGTTGCAGTATTGTTAATTCCCTTATTCAATTGAATATTATTGAATCTTTTAAAGAATTTTACTCTTTCATCCCTGATATGTTATTCAGTATGAAATTTGAGAAAGTTTTATTATTGAGATTGAATTATTATTCAGCTACATCGAAATCCTTTGATTATTGTTGAAGTTCTATAGAAGCTAGACTCTTCTATTTATGATATATATATATATATATATATATATATATATATATATATCATTTATTGTATACTTTAACTTGCTGAGAAAACTCGTTGCTCACCCTTGCTTAAATAAAATATTTCAGCTAATGCCGAGGTAGCAGAAGGTTCTAACAGGGACAAAGGCAAAGGCAAGGCTCAGGAGTAGTTATTGTCAACTTTTAATGGTTATGTTATATTATGTAAATTGATTATGTACACGTTTTGGTTATATAAGGGTATGTAAGTTATGTCAAAGTTAGTTAACCTGAATATTGTTATAAGTTGTATTAAGTAATATTATGAATGGTGTTTTTCACTAATGAATGGGTAGTTAGATGTGATATATATGATGGATCGTGAGCACTAAACCCGAGGTTGGGGAACCCGAATTTGGGGGCGTCACAATGATAAGCTCGTAACATGCCTTGTGTGGCACGAGATGAGAATTATTGAGGGGTTGATTAATTAAAGAGGGAAATCAATAAGTGAAGAATTAATTAATATTATATTGTTAATTAATTGTTGTTATTAGAGATAACCTATTAATGAGTAATTAATTAATAATATATCGATTAATTATTATTGTAAGTAACAAAACATTGATAAGTAAATAATTGATGAATATAATAAGAGTTATATTTATTTAATTAGTTGTTGTGTGCAATACATGCGATAATTAATCGTATAAAAATGTTATTAATTGTTATTATGAATAATAACCGGTTAAAGAGAAAATGAATAATTAATATAATGATTACTCAATAAATTGCTAAGTGTCATATTATGTAATTGCTGATTGTGTATTAAAGTGCCTACATCTAAAGTATGATGGGGTGTGACACCAACATGTGACTATATAATAAAACTATATAGTAAGATTTAATGAATGATGTAAGTTACATAATTAATGTTTATATGACAAATATGTGATAAGTAGATACATTGTGGTGTATGTATGAATATTATAATAAACAATTGTTATTTAATGATTATTTCAATAAATTCATATAATTAAAATAATGCAGTTATTGATAAGGAGGAAAGATAATACCCAATTGGATTATATTCGGTGTTATCACAAGATACATGAATTATATGTTTATGTGTATACATGTACCCCAACTTACTACGATGTAATATTATTTCCTCATTAAAGCTACATTGTGACTCTAATCAAATTTAAACCTAAGTATACATATATGTGAATTTAGCCTAACTGTATATAATATGTATATGTATATAACCTAAGTGTTAATATTATTTCATTTGCCAAGTTGCTGAGATTAAAGAGTTGTCCCATATTGAGTGGCTCATTCTCACTCACGTGTATAGCCCATTGGCTTAAGGCTAGCCATCTCTATTTCTTCTTCTCAAACTCAGCATTATAGCCAATCATGAAAGAGGAGTGGCTCTAACAGTGAATTCTAACAACTCTACCTAACCAACCAATTATCCAATGTGTTCCTCTCTTTTCTGTTGGTTTGAATTGGAAGGCAAATGCTTTATCTGGGTAACCATTTCTCTATAAATGAAGCTCTCTCCTTCTCATTCCAATTGTTGAAAATTCTGTTAAGTATAAGATATAGAGTGAGTGCATTGAATTAGTGAGGAGTCTGAGAATTGAGGAAGTTTTTAGCAACAAGCTTAGCAAACTATTTTAGCAGAGGTATAACTCTCATTGTTCTTCATTTCTTAAAATTTCTACAATCTTGATTATGCATGAATTCTATGTTAATTGGATTTAGGATTGTTGTAAACTTTTTTATCAAAGTTAGTATACATGCTAGGAATGTAATGTGGTTATAAATTAGCATGTTACGTGAAGAATTTTGATGTTGGGTTTGGTTTTTGCCGAGCAGAAGGCCATTCTGCGCTGTCCTGGGAATGGCATAGCTGCGCTCTCCCTGCAATTCAAAATGGTGCAGCTGCGCCGGTTGCTGTATTCCAAGCTTGTCCCGGGGCAGCGTAGCTTCGCCGCTCCTACAGCTTAGAACAGCGTAGCTGCGCCAGGCATCAGTTTTTAATTTCAATCTCTGCTTTAATCTGACAAGTTCTAAATTATTGATATCACTTAGACATGCATGAAAAGAGTTTTAACATATATAAATACGTACCTTAGCATAGCATGAACATTCTTGACTTCGTTAGTATACATTTACTAACTATAGTTTTGAAAATGGACCTTGACATATACGTATGATGTTTTTATTTTGACTTTTTGAGCATGTTTGTATGATCTAGCTATACATGAAATGTGAGTCTAAGGTGAGGAGTATACACTAGAAGGCATTGATTACGTTAAAATAATTTTAAAAGTAAACTCGGACTTTTTTGCAAACTAAGTTGCATGAACGTGGTGTAACAATGTTCTGATATTTTTAGTCATGCATGCTAGTACTCTTATGTCACTAAGCTAACCTATATGTACACACATTTTGTTAGATACGATGAAAGTTAAGCCAAGCATGAGTCTAGACATATTTTAAAAGTGATAAACGATATTAGCTATGTGTAAGTGAATCGAATACATGCAAGCATGCATATTACAAAATATATAACTACCTCGTAGGTTTATATGGTAAACATAGAAACCTTGTGATTTCATGTCCTCAATTGACTGTAACTCACTAGAAATCCTAAACGAGAATCCTAACATGTTAAGGTGGACGTAGGATAATTGTAAAAGTATGAAAGACCTTTACCATGTGTACGTGCTATGTGTATCCATCTAGTATGATATGACATAAGACCATTTAAACGTGATTCATACAAATTTTCAAAGGATGAACAAGACTAAATATGTGCATATGATGAAAGTCTTTTAGAGCATGCACACTAAGATGATTTCATGACTATCTCATATGTGTACATGGTGAGCATAGTAGCACTTGTGATTCATGACCTTATTTAGCCTTCAGTTATTAGAAATACCAATATAGGACTATAACATGTAAGTTGAATTTGGAAAGATTATGTAAGCATGCAAGGCCCTTTAACATGTTTATATACTATGTGGTAATGTATGCTTATGAATGGGACAAAAATAGAAGAGCAAATCCCAACTCTGGTCTGGCCAGGGGACAGCGCAGCTGCGCCGTCCCTAAGCCTAATTAGAGCGCAGCTGCGCCAGGCTAAAATCTGGACTGGACATTCTGCTTGTTTCTGATTCTGTCAGTTTGTTTATAATGCTACTCTAATCTATTGAGCAAAGTCTGTTCGATACTTATTGGTAATTATATGTGATGATAAGATAATATGAAAATGTTTAACTTGTAAAAAGAATTCTAATGATAGTAAAGACGATATCAATTGAGAGTTGTGATTAAATACAATACTATACGTGGTATGATTATATAGCAATGATAAGACTTAACATATGTGTTGGCTATATAACGTAGGTTTCAAACTGTGTAACTAATAAATATATATATATATATATAAATATGTGTGACAATGTTACAAATAGGATATCTTAGTCCGTTGAAGTGTTGATAAGCTATACTTTGATAAACTACGCTGAAGGCAAGTATCTAAACCTTATCTCTTTGATGCAAGTTTTCTATCTTACACAACATTGAATATTGTGCAAGTATCCTAACTCTTGCATTTAGTTTATGCAATGGATCTTGTAAGCAAGTTTCTTAACTTCATTTGATTTATATATTGAATGCAAGTATTTGGACTACTCTTTTTATTGAGCAAGTATTCAAACCATACTCTTTATTAAGCACGTACTTGAGCTTGTACTATTATTGATCGTATGAGTAAATAATTGCTAGAATAATTCTTGTCTTATAAATTAATATTTCATTGCTTGATTTTAATCACGATTATATTCTTCGAATTATATTGCGAGTATTGAACTTATAAATTGTTCTTAAATACATTGTTGAAATTGTCTACGCCATTTGATTCACCTAGACCAATATCATGAATTAGAAAGCTATCCACACCAATTACTTTGGTGTGGACTCTTATAAATTGACTGAGATGAACAACCCTCAAAAAAAGGAACTATATAGTCGGGGTGCCGACAACAGTAGGTTAGGTTATGCATAACACCAGGTACGGTAGGCTGATCCCTTATTTGTAGTTGTTTGGGTTACCAGGAATATTTTTGGTGATTCTAGTAGAAGTTTGTGGTTCTTAGCAACCACTCAATATCTAGTATTTATTAACTTGAAACTCTGAATTCATTGGATTCTTCTATTAATTCTTGGTCCACAGTGACACTCAGTGATATCTATTCATTCACTTGAAATTGTTGAAACCTTTGAATCCTTTAATAACTTCTCTACCCATAGTGGTTCTTATTTAACTTCACGTAATAGAGTTGGAAGTCATTGATATTTATTTTGTTCACAACATTCTTATTTGAATTCCTGAGATATTAATTACAACTTTACCCTTGAGATTAAGAACCGTATATACACCTGTTCACATTTTTTGGCATATTACTTGTTGGGCAAATTTGTTGCTCACTCTTGCTTCCCATAAATATTTCAGTTAGGGCAGGGCAAGGTGGAACCCAGGACAGGACAATAGCGAAGGAAAGGCTATGAAGTAGCTGTGCTCTTCTATGTTAGGATGTTTCCTTTATGTTGTATTAAGACTTAATTAATGTTATGAATTAAGATATGTTTGGATTAAGTTGTGAAGTGTATTAGTAATAGTTTCGAGACTTGGGACAAGAATATTTATGTTATATCAATATAAATTATTCTATTATTCTATTGTTTGAGATTTTAATTATTATTAGAGTTAGCACGTGACGAACCGAATTTCTAGACTGTGGTTGGTATCAGAGCTGTAGGTTATAAACCTTAGGAGCGAGTCCTTAGGCTATAACCTTAGAAGAAATTTAGAAAATAGAAGGAAATAAAACTCATGTACAGTTTTCTTAGAGAGCTAGTAGTGAAATATATTTTCATTCCATACAATGAAATTATGTTTTATTCAGAGATAATAATAAAGTTTATTAGTTTTGTGATTATGGATGGCAGAGATAGGTAAACCTATTAGGACCATGGTGGAGGAACCACGTGATATACATGTGGCGTCCGCCACACCCTTTATAATTGAGCCTATTTCGATAGTAGCTTAACCTAGGAAGAGATGGAGTCATAAGTGTAGTTGAAATATAAGCAGAGATCCACGGTGAAAGTTTTCTTTCAGGATTGAGACATGTGTGTGTTACTTTAAGGTGAAAAAAAAGACACAATAGTTGAAGGCAAATTTCTAGACCTTCAGATTATTAACTAATGGATGCAGACATAGTGAAAGGAAAGGTAGTTAGGTAGTTATTAGAATAAGTGTCGCGAGTGATACAATAGATGTTTATAGATATGGAATAGTTGTTGTAAATCCCAATTTTAGGAAAGTATCTTTCTAACCCCAACTTTAGTGGTACCCGAGAGGGTATGTAATGAAACTAGCATAATGCTATACGATGTGATATGTTTGCATGTGGCATGTTTTTATTAAACGTGCGCGTAGTGACCAGATTTTGTTAAATAATGACAAAGGAGAATATCTATGAAACTTATACGTCTTAAAGAAGTATTATATGTGTAACAAAGAGATGATAATACCGTTTTATTTCTATATAGAGAAATGTCGATACCCCAAGAAGGAGAGACTCGTCGAACAACGGAGAATGGGGATAGGGAATTGAATCAGGAACCACTGCAACAATTGGTAAATCTTATAGTAGGTGATTTTGAAGAAGGGATCAATGATTTTAGAAAGAGACAGACGAAAATTTCAGAAGTAGGAAAAGAAATTTATTTGGCTAAAGGTGGAGAGGTTAATATTTCAAAGAAAATGAAAGAATGTTGGGTGGAAGGGAGTAGTAGTTGTAGCAGTAAGAATTTCAAGAGAAAGTGGAATGAGGCTAAAAATGTAAGAGAAGAACAACAACCATGGAATAAGAGAGTAGAAGCCTATAAGGAATTTAGAAAGAACCACGTAGGAGCATGTTTGAAAGGAAAACATGTGTGTTATAAGTGCGGTGAGAAGGGTCATATATCTCCTAACTGTCCTAGGCAGAAGAAAACCAAAGAGTGTTTTGCGCATGGATCTGAAGAACGTCAAATATGTAATTGGCAGATGGAAAGAAATGAGGAGGGAAACAAAAGCAAAAGAAGACGGGACAACAACAACAACTATTCCGACGGGAAGTTACCAAGAAGGACTCAAGAAAAAGAACAAGGCTTGCCTAAAATATGGAAAGTGTCATCAAGACGAGTGCTGGAAGGGACGAGGCATTTGCTATAGCTGCGGCCAGGAGGGGCATATTTCCCCAAATTGCCTAAACTCGAAGAAGATCGAATGATGCTTCGTTTGTAGCTCAACAGATCATTAGGTTAAGAACTGTCCAAAGAAAGGAAGGAAGGAAGAAGACTGGAACAAGGGAAGCCATAGCAGGAAGCTAACGATAATCGAACCAAATCAATCGAGTGAATCAATGCCACGTAAGACTAACGTTATGGTACATGATGCATTGGCGTTTCAAGTCGTGATGTCAAGTGCTGTCCTAATCAATAATATAAATGCGTATATATTATCTGATTCGGGTGCTGCCTGTCCCTTTGTGTCTGAATAATTACGAAATGACAGGTTACCCAAGAACGATTAGGAGATCCGTTGAATATAGAAATTGCAAATAAGGAAGTAATCCTCGTAGAATTCATTTATCGAAGTTGTTGTGAAGAAATTATGGGACATAAACTAAGCATATACTTTATTCCGATAAATTTTGGAGAGTTTTATGGGATACTAGGAATGGACTGATTTCATAACCATGATGCGATAATTGACTGTCAGAAGAAAAGTGTGAACCTTCAGACTTCAAACCAGTCTAAGGTAGTGTTTTATGGTAGCTCGTCGCTTAAACAATCGTGTTGTCTTGTGATGATGTAGGCCAAGAAATTGTTAAGAAAAGGAGGGGTAGATTATTTAACCTTTATTGTAGATATTAAGAGAACGGGAGTAGAAATAAAGAATGTATCAGTAGAAATAGAATTTCAAGATGTATTCCAAGACGATCTGCCCGGCCTTCCGCCAGACAGAGAAAACAAATTCGTAATAGATTTAGTACAGGGAACTGCACCAATTTCGCAAGCCCCATATCTTATGTCGCCGATAGAAATGAAAGAATTAATAATACAACTATAAAAATAATTAAAAAAAATGTGTTTAATAAAGGATATATTCAGCCGAGTGTGTTTCCCTTGGGGAGCACTAGTGTTGTTTGTCAAGGAGAACAATGGATTGAGAAGACTTTGTATCGACTATCCAGAGTTGAATAAAGTGATAATAAAGAATAGGTATCTGTTACCAAGAATAGATGACAAGATCTAGAAAGAGCACGCTAAACATCTGAAGAGGGTATTAGAAGCGTTGAGAAAAGTGAAGATGTATGCGAAATTTTGAAGTGCAAATTTCGGATGGAGAAGGTTAGTTTTAGGGCACATCAGATCCGGCAAAGGTGAAGGCGGTAAGTAATTGGGAGAAGTCGAAGACGCTGGCAGAAGTATGAAGTTTCTTAAGGTTAGCTGGGTACTATCATAGATTTCCCAAATTTCTCTGAGATACTGACCCCGTAGACCAATCTAACGAGGAAGACGGTAAAGTTTATTTGGACGGAGAAGTATAAGGAAAGTTTTAGGGAGTTGAAGAAGAGATTGAGCGAGGCGCCTGTATTATCCTTACCAAATAATACAGGAGGTGTTGAGGAGTATAGTGATGCATCGCACAAAGGTCTTGGTTGTGTGCTAAGGTCACTACATATGCATAGGAAAGTTGAGGGACTATAAGAAACAATAACCTACGCAAGACTTGGAGTAGCGATGGTAGTTTTGCATTGGAAATCTGGAGGCATTACCTATATGGGGAGAAATGTGAGATATATACGGACCACAAGAGTCTGAAATATATCTTCACACTAAAGGAGTTAAACATGTGACAAATGAGGTGGTTGGAACTAATCGAAGACTACCACTGCGAAATTCTCTATCACCTGGAAAAAGGCTAATCAGAAAGATGGAGAGATTGAAAATAAAAGTGAAGAGACCCAGAGAGTCCAAAGGGAAGTTTTGTAATGGAGGTTTGTCCAACGTTGTTGGATAGAGTAAAGGAATAACAATACAAAGACGAAAAGTGCGAGAAGGTAAAGAGAAGGATAGAAGGAATAAAGAGGAAAAGTTCAGAAGAAATAATGATGGTATCTTGAGATTTGTAGATCAAGTGTGAGAGCCAATCGTAACTAAATGGCGAGATAAGAGTTTTCATAAGGCATATAATTGGGCGTATTTTGTTCACCTAGGAAGCACGAAAACGTACCGGGATCTTTGAAGATACTTTTGGTGGTCAATATGAGATGCGAAGTTGTAGAATACGTCGACCGATTGAAAAAGACAACACACTTGCAACCAATAAATGTTCGATTCAATTTAAATCAATTAGCAAAATTATACGTTAAGGAAATCGTTTTACGACACGAAATATTGGTGTCAATTATTTTCGATCAAAACCCGCGCTCCACATCTAAGTTTTGGAAGAACTTGCAGGAAAAATGGGAACAGAGTTGAGGCTGAGTACTGCTTATCATCCGCAAATCGACGGCAGAGAGAGAACAAACAATACAAACGTTAGAAGACATGAATAAAGCTTCCGTAATGGATTTCAAAGGTAATTGGAATGATCACTTACCCTTAGTGGAATTTGCTTATAGTAATAATTATCATACGAATATCGGTATGCCATCGTACGAAGCTCCCTACGTAAGAAAGTGCAGAACACCGCTATGTTGGGATAAGGTCAGAGAACGACGACTTTAATTGGAACCGAATTCAGTACGACGAATGGCAGACGTTGTGAAGATAAAAAGAGCTAGATTAGTAGCAGCTCAAGACCAACATAAGAAATACACAGATTGGCATCGTCATAATCAAGATTTTAAAGTCGGTAGTTTTGTATTTATTAAGTGTTTCCTGTGACGCCCCCAAATCCGCGACCGCGCCTTGGTCTCTCGAATTCGGTTCATCACGTGCTCATGGTAATACATCACAATAATAATAACTAAAAAAGTCACACAATCACAGCGGAAATTCTAATCTAGAATAATTTACAATGGTTTATTATAATTATTCCCCCAAGTCACGCAACCTGCAATTCCTAATAGATTATATAATAATATCAATAACGACTTATTACATAATCTAACTTAAGCTTAAACATAATCGAATCTAGTCTTACTACATCATCTTAATACAACATTAAAATATTTGAAAACATAAAAGACACAAGCTAGTTGGTAGCCTTGCCCTTGCCCTTATCAATGCCTGAAGGTTCACCATGCTCTGCCTTAACTGAAATGTTGTAGGGAAAGCAAGAATGAGCACAAATTGCCAAGTAAGTAATATACAATAAGGGTAAGTGATATAATTTTTAATTCTCGAAAGGGTATAACAAAGTTTGATAGTTCAAGGATAACAAGAATATCAACAGTTTTCAATAATAGTCGCTAAGGACAGAATAATATCAATATGATTCAATAATAAGTCAATTCAAGATTTCAAGATAACTGAATACTGAGCAGTCACTAAGGACTATGAACTTCTACTAGAATTAACAATAATAAATTATAAATCCAACAAAAATAGGTACAACAGGTGATCAGCCTAAAGCACCATCGTTATGCATAACAATCAATCATACTCAAGTGTGCACGTCGGTTCTCCGACAATTATATATTCCCTTCAAAGAAGGTTGTTCTTCTCAGTCAAATATAAGATCCCGCACCAATCAATTAGTTTGGGTCACTTTTCAATAATATAAGTCTAGCCGAATCAAATGGCATAAACAATTTCACAATATTCAAGAACAATACTAAGTTTAACATAAATAATAGCTTTAATGAAATAAGAGTTCAAGTATGCTAATTCAATTCAAACGATTAAGTAGGAAACTAGTTCGCAATATACAAAGATAGAATACTTGTATCCAAAGAGATAATGTTTAGATACTCGCTTACGATATCCGTTGAATAAAGTAATACAAGGGTTTAGGATACTTGCCTTATGCGTAGTTTACTCACGTAAAGCTAGCCAACACTTTCGGATTCCTATCGTAATACAATTACGTATATATATGATATTCATTAGTCATATAATTTAACTTCATATTATATCTTCGAATATACGATCAACACACAAGCTAAGTTTTACCCTAGCTACACAATTATTTAGTATCTAATTTCTATTCTTAACATCCTCTTTTCTCAAGTTGATCATATTAATACATCGTTACTATCATGTGAGACTACCACAATTAGCAAACATATTCGTATATTATTAATATCACATAAGACTACAATCAATACTAAATATATTTCATTTTAGCAAGTTATGGCATTCTCATAAATTAACCGTCAAAATCGTGTTCAAGTAACATCATATAATATCACGTAGCATGTATACATGTTTAAAGAATACTTTTATGTGTATACAACCTTTCCTTGTTCCAATCATACATGTAATAGATTCTAAGTTAACACTTTCAATAATTTAAAGCCATTCAAGGTCATGGAATTCACAAGGCCTATCATGCTCGCTCTTTAAACACATAAGGTATTCATATAATTTGCATTAGGCATACTTATGAGTATTCACATTTTATACATGTAACTACTTCAGTTATTAGTTGAAAACATATTTCGTTTACGCTATGTTATTCATGTCATATTATGAAACATATATAAGCAAGTCAACATGCTATTCATGCATTTCAAGGCCCTATAAACATGCTCGAAAAGTCAGAATGTATATATGGTCCTTACATGTCAATATCAACCTTCAAAACTTGTGTTTTTGTTAGAAAGGTGCACTAGTTGGGTTCACATGTTCATATTATATCACGATACATATATACTTAAGTCGATATACATTCCATGTGTTTCTAGGTCATAGAAACGTGTCTCAAAAGTCAGAATACTATTATGGTATTTATATATCAAAGTTCCTCATTTCATAATTTAAGTTTTCTTTGAAATACTCAACTAAAACAACTAGCATGGATTGCTATAACCTAGTAACCTTATTCCATATGTTAATGTGAGTTATAAGCATACTCTACTAGTACAACATGTTCAATACATCAGAAGATATAATAGAAATTATCAACAAATTCTGCAGTGGAGCGCGGCAGCGCCCAAATTGTACTAGGGAGACGCGCGGCCGCGCGGCTCCCGTTCCAGTCTAAAGAGCTCCAGCCTCGGTAGATATCAAGCCCAAATTACAAAGTTACTTCACAATTTCGATTCTACATAACTACATTGCAATACCAACATACTTATATATCAATATAACACTTAATCAAGCATTCTATAATCCAATCACACTCTAATATGGCGAAATCTTGAAATATACAGAGAAACAAAAATGAAGAACAAGGAAGCTTTATTATACCTCTGCTAGAATCTGAACTTGCTACTACTTCACAATGCTATTATACTACTATGTGTATTATTCTCAACTTAACTTAAGCAATTTATTAGCAAATGCATTAGACAGGATGAGAGCCATATATATAGAAAAACCATTGTCCAGACATTGCTTATACACACCAAATTAAACCAACGAGATTTTTGATTTGCTTGATGGCTAATAGAGAGTAGGTAATTGTTTGTTGAGACTCATCATCATGCCCATTCCCTTGCTCATCATGATCTAGCCTACGTTATGCTAGTTGCTGAGTTTGGGGAGAAGAAGAAGGAATAGGCCTTAGCCGTATGTCAAGCACGTGAAGGAGAATGTGACTACTAATATGGGACAAGGGAAAGAAATTCTCAGCATTTTTGTAACATTGATACAATACTTATTTTACTATGCACATATCATATATATATATATATATATATATATATATCCAAGTTGTATTTGTATAATTCATTCTTAGGTTGTAATTAAAATGTCACAATGTAATTCACATACTGTAATAAGTGTAATTTTCACACATATAATCCATGTACATTTTATTACACTGGTATAATTTAATCGGATACTATCACATTTAGTTTTAAATTCTACAATCAACAATTGATTACAATATATCCATAACATATTATTTTAATGTACACTCATACACAATTGTCACCTAAGCATTATCATGTAGATCTCTCAATTCAATATCTTTACTATATAGTTTACGTATAATTGTTTAACCACATTGCACTACTTCGTACAACATATAGGTAGCTACCATACCTTATACATTTAATTCGCATGCTTGCACACAACAATTAATACAACCTCATTTTATTAATAACTTACTTATTTATTTTATTATTCATAATGTCAAATAAGTAAATTATTTATCTTATTAATTAATTAACAATAATATTAATTAATCCATTCCTCATCGATTATTAATAACACCTAATTAATAATCATAGGATTAATTATCACATTAACTAATATAATTCCCAGAATATTTATAACCAAGTGTTTTATTGTTATTATTATATTTCTTGTAATAATAATAATCACATATTATTAATTAATCACCATTAATATTCTATAACAATTATTCTACGATGACAATTAATTAATGTTCTACGATTAACAATTAATATAGATTAATTATTCGCTTAAATTAATATAATCAGTCTTATATTACGTCACTGTGCCACACAAGGCTATCAACGAGTTTATCGCAAACTCCATCAATTTCTAAATTATTATAATTATTCAATTTAATATAATTGAATTAATCATTCTCATAACACAAAATCATTTATATTCTAATAAATTCTCATTTCCATTAATATATTCATTCAATAATATTAGGAAATTATCGGGTATTACGTCCTCCCCCCTTATAAAAATTTCGTCCCTGAATTGCTACGAGGTTCCACAAATAAATGGGGATAATCCCTCATTATCCAATCTTCTAACTCCCACGTTGCCTCCTCGACATCGTGGTTACACCAAAGTACTTTTACAGAAGATATAATTTTATTTCTCAAGGCTTGTTCATTCCTATCTAGTATTTGGACAGGAATTTCATCATACGCCAAGTTCTTCTCCACTTGAATGGGCTCGTAAGAAATCACGTGCTTGTAGTCGGCCTTGTACGATCGCAACACGAAAATGTGGAACACATTGTGGATGTGCTCCAACTCGGGTGGTAACGCAACTTTGTATGCCACTTCGCCCACTCGCTTCAGTATCTCGAACGGTCCTATGAATCTTGGACTCAATTTTTCTTTCTTGCCGAAACGGATTTTTCCCTTCCATGGAGATACCTTCAAGAATACAAAACTGCCGACTTTGAAGTCTAGGTCCTGCCGATGCAAATCTGCGTATTTCTTCTGGCGATCTTGAGCTGCTACTAATCTGGCTCTTATCAATGTCACCACGTCTGCGGCTTATTAAACTAACTCTGGTCTGAGTATTCGTCGCTCTCCGACTTCATCCCAACATAATGGCGTTCTGCACTTTCTTCCGTAAATAGCTTCGTACGGTGGCATGCCGATACTCGCCTAGTAACTATTATTATACGCAAATTCGACTAAGGGTAAGTGGTCATCCCAATTTCCCTTAAAATCCATCACGCAAGTCCTAAGCATGTCCTCCAGCGTTGGCAAGTCAAACATCTACTGACGCACTCTGCGACTTCCCGTTTCAAATTGGGCCACAAAAATTTTGCCTTAGATCTCGGTACATCTTTGTGCCTCCCAGATGAACGGAATATGTCGTATTGTGTGCCTCGTGCAAAATCTCTTCCCTCAACTCGGTTACCGCTGGTACCCACACTCTTCCTTCAAATCTCAAAATACCGTCTTTATCCATTCAAAAATTTTTTTCTTCATTTTTCGTGATCCTCTTTCGGATTTTCTCACATTCTTCATCCTTTTCCTGGGCTTCCTTCACTCTATCCAACAACGTCGGACAAGCTTCCAGTACAATTAACTTCTCACCAAACTTTTCTGATCTTTTTACCTCTATCTCTAATTTCTCCATCTCTCTTATCAATTCTTCCTGAGTCGTTAAATTAAACATCTTTTCCCTTCCTTTTCTGCTCAGAGCGTCGGCAACCACGTTTGCCTTTCCCGGGTGATAAAGAATATCGCGGTCATAATCCTTGATCAATTCTAACCACCTTCTCTGCCGCATGTTCAACTCCTTCTGTGTGAAGATATATTTTAGACTTTTGTGGTCCGTGTATATCTCACATTTCTCTCCGTAAAAATAATGCCTCCATATTTTTAACGCATCCATATTTTTAACGCAAAAACTACTGCCACTAACTCTAAGTCGTGAGTAGGTTATCGTTTTTCGTAATCCTTCAATTATCGTGATGCATATGCAATAACCTTGCCGTGCTGCATAAGCACACAGCCAAGTCCCTAGTGCGATGCATAACTATACACCACAAAATTTCCAGCATCATCTGGTAATGATAACACAAGTGCTTCGCTCAATCTCCTTTTTAGTTCCTGAAAACTCTCTTCACATTTGTCGGTCCATACAAATTTCACCGTCTTTCTAGTAAAATTGGTCAACGGGGTTGCTATCTTAGAGAAATCTTGGATGAATCTTCGATAGTACCTAGCTAACCCTAAAAAACTTCTTACCTCCGTCGGTGTTCTCGGTTGTTCCCAATTACTTACTACTTCTACCTTCGCAGGGTCTACTGAGATTCCATCCTTATCCACCATGTGACCTAAGAATTGAACCTTCTCCATCCAAAATTCGCACTTTGAAAATTTTGCATACATCTTCTCCTTCCTTAGTGCCTCCAAAACAATCTTCAGATGTTCAGCGTGTTCTTCCTCTGTCATTGAGTAGATCAAAATATCGTCGAGAAAAATCACTAAAAATTTATCCAAGTATGGCTTGAAAACTCGATTCATCAAGTCCATAAATGATGCCGGAGCATTAGTCAATCCAAATGACATTACCAAAAACTCGTAGTGTCCATAACGGGTTCGAAAAGCAATCTTTGGTATGTCCTCATCCTTCACTTTCAGTTGGTGATATCCTGTTCGTAGGTCAATTTTTGAGAAACACTTTGCTCCCTTCAGTTGATCAAATAAGTCATCTATCCTCGGTAGCGGATATCGGTTTTTAATCGTTACTCTGTTCAATTCTCGATAATCGATACAGAGTCTCATCGATCCGTCCTTCTTCTTAACGAATAGCACTAGTGCTCCCCAAGGAGTAACACTCGATCGAATGTAACCCTTATCCAATAACTCTTGCAATTGTATCATCAATTCCTTCATTTCTACTGGCACCATACGATATGGAGCTTTCAAAATCGGTGCCGTTCCCGGTGCTAAGTGTATTACGAATTCAATTTCTCTGTCTGGCGGAAGACCAGGCAGATCGTCTGGTAATACATCTTGGAATTCATTCACTACGGATATATCCTTAATTTCTACTCCCTTTTTTCGATTATCAACAATGTAAGCTAAATAACCTACACATCCTTTCCTTAATAATTTCTTGGCCTTCATCATCGTAACGCAACATGATTGCTTAAGAGATGAGCTACCATAAAACACTACCTTAAACTTATTCGGAGTCTGAAGGTTCACACACTTGTTCTAACAGTCAATTATCGCGCATGGTTATACAACCAATCCATTCCCAGTATTACGTTAAACTCTCCCAATCTAATAGGAATCAAGTCTACGCTCAGTTCATGTTCTCTAATGTTTGCGCGACAATTTCGATAAACGTATTCTACATGGATTACTTCTTTATTCGTAACTTCTATGTTTAAAGGATTTTCTAATCGTTCTCGGGGTGTACTAAGTTTACTAGCAAATTCTTCAGATATAAAAGAACAGGTGGCACCCGAATCAAATAATACATAAGCATTTATATCTATGATTGGGATTATAACTGACACCACGTCCTTTCCAGCCACGGCGTCCTGGAAGGTCATGTTAAAGGTTCTGGTGGTTGGGCAGTTGGATTGTGTCGGCTAGCTGATCATCAGCTTGTTGCCTCCTTGCTGATTGCTACCCCCGCCACTTCCCTTCTTTGGGCAATCCTTAATACGGTGCTCAGTTGAGCCGCAAGCAAAACACCCTTGGATCTTCTTTGGTTTCGGACAGTTGGGAGAGATGTACCGTTCCTATCCGCAGTTGTAGCAAGTGCCACGTCCCTTCAAGCACTCGCCCTGGTGATCCTTCCCACACTCTGGGCATCCTTCAGCCCTCTTCTTGAAACCTCCACGAAAATTCCCTGATTGATTATTTCTGTTCTTGTTGTTGTTGTTGTTCTCCCACTTTCTCTTCCCCAAGTTACTTCCTCCACTGCTGCTTCCTCCAATACGATTCTCTCCTCCAGTATTCTTTCCTTTCTTCTCTTTGTTATACAAAGTTAAGGCCTCACTGCCACCTTCCGCAATGATTGCCTTCTCCAGTAATGTTGCAAAGGAATCAATTTGAAGAACTGATACCTTATTGAATAGCCATGGCTTCAACTCTTGTTCGAAGCGTCTAGCCTTCCTCTCTTCATCACCAACTTGGTGCTCCGCAAATCGCGCTAGTTCGTTAAACCTAGCCTCGTATTGCGCCACCGTCATCTCACCTTATTTTAACTCTAGGAATTTCACCTCCATCCTATTCTTCATGCTTTTCGGGAAGTAATTTTTGAAAAACAGCGTCTTAAACTTATCCCAAGCTATTATCCATTCTCCAACTCTTTGTTGATTAGCCTCCCACCAGTAGTTCGCTTCTCCCCTCATTATATACGTGGCAAACACCGTCTTTTGATCTTCGCCTACGCTAGCTATAGTGAAAGCTTTTTCGATCTCCTTGATCCACGTTTGTGCGACGATTGGGTCGGTAGTTCCCTCGACCTCCGGGGGTCCTACACTCTTAAAGTCTTTAAAGGTTGTTACTGGCACAGTCTGAGGGTTTGGGCGAACGGGTTCATTGTTCCTTCCCCATAATGCCTCTCCTAACAGGTCTACCAGTTTCTGGATCGGGTCTACCTGTTCCCTCTCATTGTTCACTGACTCCTCAGGTGCAGTCAATCTACGTCTGGGCGGCATTATCTGCATCACAATTTTTCAATTCATTATTATTCAAGTATATTACTTAAGTATTTCTTTTTAATACAAAAGAAGAAATTTATAACACATTTCTGAAATAAGCTTCATTTATATTCATATGCCAAATCGTTTCATTACATGATTTCCCTAGCATACTTCTATAAATGTTATCACATATATCCCCTAATATCACAAAAGACGGCGAATATACTAACCTGCTACAATAATAGCCCTCTAACAAAAGCTAACTCGGGGTTCACATCACTATCCCACATCTTACACAAAAGATTGGGATTATAACATAGTATAGACAATACATAAAGAGAATACCACTAGACTATCTAAGGGAATCTCATCACATCATCCCGCGCTCTACAGCGCTCTTGTACTCCATTTGCATTATATACGCAACCAGCTCTCGGCTCATAGTGTGTAGGGTCTGTCCCTGCTCTGCCGGGTAGTGCTACACACTATCAAGCACTCTCTCAAATGCCGAACGGAACACGTACCCCATCTTGTTCATTTTCCTCTTCTTACATTTGACCTCATCTTCCAGGTCATCTGCTCTCTCATGGGCAGCCCCCCACTTCTCCTCGAAGTATATACTATCCATCACCTCTAATTTCAACCGAGTGTGGAGTGCTTCTTTCTCTTTCTTCTCACTCAGCTCCCTCTTCTCAACCTCTTCTAGCTTCTCTGCCAAATCTACATTCCTAGCCATTGACCTGTGAAACAGAGTCCCCATCTGGATCCCTTCCTCCTTACGGTAGGCGATCTCTACCTCTAACTCCTGCATGGCTAGCTTCCTCTGGTGGTCTTCGTCCCTCAGTTTCTGGAACTCGGACTCTCTCTCTTGGGCCTCTGCCTCCAGCTCCTGGACCCTGTAGTCTAACTCTAGGATCAGCTCCTCATACTCTCCTAGCATCTGCTCCTCTACAGTAGCCTCATCAGAGTCCTCTACTGGCTCATCCTCCATCGGCTCCTCCTCTGGATCAGACTCTATCTCAATCTCGTCCTCGTTGAAAGACTCGAACGGTGTAACAGCCTGCACTAGTGTAGCCTCTAGGGGTGCCTCGTATACTACATATATATCCCTGGGCTCCTCCTCTGCCAGTTTACTAGGTACACCTATGTCTGTCATCCTACAATCACAAACACAAGACAAACAAACAGCAATTCCATTAGAATGTTAAATAAAACATAAGTTCATTGTTTAGAATGAAGTTACATTTCATAACACTGCTAAGTCTTGCTCTAGGAAAAACTCTATGTGAGTTTTATCTCCTTTCCAACTTCTAAGTTCGCCTAAGTTATAGTCTAAAGACACTCGTTCCTAAGGTTTATAACTACAGCTCTGATACCAACCTGTGACGCCCCCAAATCCGTGACCGCCACTTGGTCTCTCGAATTCGGTTCATCACGTGCTCATGGTAATACATCACAATAGTAATAACTAAAAAAAATCACACAATCACAGTGGAAATTCTAATCTAGAATAATTTACAATGATTTATTATAAGTATTCCCCCAAGTCACGCAACCTGCAGTACTTAATAGATTACATAATAATAGCAATAACGACTTATTATATAATCTAACTTAAGCTTAAACATAATCGAATCTAGTCTTACTACATCATCTTAATACAACATTAAAATATTTGAAAACATAAAAGACACAAGCTAGTTGGTAGCCTTGCCCTTGCCCTTATCAATGCCTGAAGGTTCACCATGCTCTGCCTTAACTGAAATGTTTTAGGGAAAGCAAGAATGAGCACAAATTGCCCAGCAAGTAATATAAAATAAGGGTAAGTGATATAATTCTTAATTCTCGAAAGAGCATAACAAAGTTTGATAGTTCAAGGATAACAAGAATATCAACAGTTTTCAATAATAGTCGCTAAGGACAGAATAATATCAATATGATTCAATAATAAGTCAATTCAAGATTTCAAGATAACTGAATACTGAGCAGTCACTAAGGACTATGAACTTCTACTAGAATTAACAGTAATAAACTAAAAATCCAACAAAAACAGGTACAACAGGTGATCAGCCTAAAGCACCATCGTTATGCATAACAATCAATCATACTCAAGTGTGCACGTCGGTTCTCCGACAATTATATATTCCCTTCAAAGAAGGTTGTTCTTCTCAGTCAAATACAAGATCCCGCACCAATCAATTAGTTTGGGTCGTTCTTCAATATTATAAGTCTAGCCGAATTAAATGGCATAGACACTTTCACAATATTCAAGAACAATACTAAGTTCAACATGAATAATAGCTTTAATGAAATAAGAGTTCAAGTATGCTAATTCAATTCAAACGATTAAGTAGGAAACTAGTTCGCAATATACAAAGATAGAATACTTGTATCCAAAGAGATAATGTTTAGATACTCGCTTACGATATCCGTTGAATAAAGTAATGCAAGGGTTTAGGATACTTGCCTTATGCGTAGTTTACTCACATAAAGCTAGCCAACACTTTCGGATTCCTATCGTAATACAATTACGTATATATATGATATTCATTAGTCATATAATTTAACTTCACATTATATCTTCGAATATACGATCAACACACAAGCTAAGTTTTACCCTAGCTATACAATTATTTAGTATCTAATTTCTATTCTTAACTTCCTCTTTTCTCAAGTTGATCATATTCATACATCGTTACTATCATGTGAGTCTATCACAATTAGCAAACATATTCGCATATTATTAATATCACATAAGACTACAATCAATACTAAATATATTTCATTTAAGCAAGTTATGGCTTTCTCATAAATTAACTGTCAAAATCGAGTTCAAGTAACATCATATAATATCACGTAGCATGTATACATGTTTAAAGAATACTTTTATGTGTATACAACCTTTCCTTGTTCCAATCATACATTGAATAGATTCTAAGTTAACACTTTTAATAATTTAAAGCCATTCAAGGTCATGGAATTCACAAGGCCTATCATGCTCGCTCTTTAAACACATAAGGTATTCATATAATTTGTATTAGGCATACTTATGAGTATTCACATTTCATACATGTAACTATTACAGTTATTAGTTGAAAACATATTTCGTTTATGCTAAATCATGACATCTAGCATGGTATGTATATATGCATGACGTTCATGAAGTCAATAGTATTATCCAACACGTTCATAAACTTCAGAATTTAAACTTCAAGTTAACATGTCAAGGTTTACGTTTCGAACTTACACTTTCACTTAGTAAAATTCACAAATGAAGCCCACATGCTCATGTCACATTCTGAAACATATATAAGCAAGTTAACATGCTTTTCATGCATTTCAAGGCCCTATAAACATGTTCGAAAAGTCAGAATGTATATATGGTCCTTACATGTCAATATCAACCTTCAAAACTTGTGTTTTTGTTAGAAAGGTGCACTAGTTGGGTTCACATGTTCATATTATATCATGATACATATATACTTAAGTCAATATGCATTCCATGTGTTTCTAGGTCATACAAACGTGTCTCAAAAGTTAGAATACTATTATGGTATTTATATATCAAAGTTCCTCTTTTTATAACTTTAAGTTTTCTTTGAAATACTCAACTAAAACAACTAGCATGGATTGCTATAACCTAGTAGCCTTATTCCATATGTTAATGTGAGTTATAAGCATACCCTACTAGTACAACATGTTCAATACATCAGAAGATATAATAGAAATTATCAACAAATTCTACAGTGGAGCGCGGCCGCGCCCAAATTGTACTAGGGAGACGCGCGGCCGCGCGGCTCCTGTTCCAGTCCAGAGAGCTCCAGCCTCGGCAGATATCAAGCCCAAATTACAAAATTACTTCACAATTTCGATTCTACATAACTACATTGCAATACCAACATACTTATATATAAATATAACACTTAATCAAGCATTCTATAATCCAATCACACTCTAATATGGCAAAATCAAGAAATCTTGAAATATACAGAGAAACAAAAATGAAGAACAAGGAAGCTTTATTATACCTCTGCTAGAATCTGAACTTGCTACTACTTCACAATGCTATTATACTACTATGTGTATTATTCTCAACTTAACTTAAGCAATTTATTAGCAAATGCATTAGAGAGGATGAGAGCCATATATATAGAAAAACCATTGTCCAGACATTGCTTATACACACCAAATTAAACCACCGAGATTTTTTATTTGCTTGATGGCTAATAGAGAGTAGGTAATTGGTTGTTGAGACTCATCATCATGCCCATTCCCTTGCTCATCATGATCTAGCCTACGTTATGCTAGTTGCTGAGTTTGGGGAGAAGAAGAAGGAATAGGCCTTAGCCGTATGTCAAGCACGTGAAGGAGAATGTGACTACTAATATGGGACAAGGCAAAGAAATTCTCAGCATTTTTGCAACATTGATACAATACTTGTTTTACTATGCACATTTCATATATATATATATATATATATATATCGAAGTTGTATTTGTATAATTCATTCTTAGGTTGTAATTAAGATGTCACAATGTAATTCACATACTGTAATAAGTGTAATTTTCACACATATAATCCATGTACATTTTATTACACCGGTATAATTTAATCAGAAACTATCACATTTATTTTTAAATTCTACAATCAACAATTGATTACAATATATCCATAACATATTATTTTAATGTATACTCATACACAATTGTCACCTAAGCATTATCATGTAGCTCTCTCAATTCAATATGTTTACTATATAGTTTACGTATAATTGTTTAACCACATTGCACTACTTCGTACAACATATAGGTAGCTACCATACCTTATACATTTAATTCGCATGCTTGCACGCAACAATTAATACAACCTCATTTTATTAATAGCTTACTTATTTGTTTTATTATTCATAATGTCAAATAAATAAATTATTCATCTTATTGATTAATTAACAATAATATTAATTAATCCATTCCTCATCGATTATTAATAACACCTAATTAATAATCAAAGGATTAATTATCACATTAACAAATATAATTCCCAGAATATTTATAACCAAGTGTTTTATTGTTATTATTATATTTCTTGCAATAATAATAATCACATATTATTAATTAATCACCATTAATATTCTATAACAATTATTCTACGATGACAATTAATTAATGTTCTACGATTAACAATTAATATAGATTAATTATTCGCTTAAATTAATATAATCATTCTTATATTACGTCACTGTGCCACACAAGGCTATCAACGAGTTTATCGCAAACTCCATCAATTTCTCAATTATTATAATTATTCAATCTAATATAATTGAATTAATTATTCTCATAACACAAAATCATTTATATTCTAATAAATTCTCATTTCATTAATATATTCATTCAATAATATAAGGAAATTCTCGGGTATTACATCCTCCCCTCTTATAAAAATTTCGTCCCGGAATTGCTAGGAGGTTACACAAATAAATGGGGATAATCCCTCATTATCCTATCTTCTAACTCCCACGTTGCCTCCTCGGCATCGTGGTTACGCCAAAGTACTTTTACAGAAGATATAAATTTATTTCTCAAGGCTTGCTCTTTCCTATCTAGTATTTGGACAGGAATTTCTTCATACGCCAAGTTCTTCTCCACTTGAATGGGCTCGTAAGAAATCACGTGCTTGTAGTCGGTCTTGTACGGTCGCAACACGAAAATGTGGAACACGTTATGGATGTGCTCCAACTCGGGTGGTAACGCAACTTTGTATGCCACTTCGCCCACTCGCTTCAGTATCTCGAACTGTCCTATGAATCTTGGACTCAATTTTTCTTTCTTGTCGAAACGGATTTTTCCCTTCCATGGAGATACCTTCAAGAATAAGAAACTGCCGACTTTGAAGTCTCGGTCCTGCCGATACAAATTTGCGTATTTCTTCTGGCGATCTTGAGCTGCTACTAATCTGGCTCTTATCACTGTCACCACGTCTGCGATTTATTGAACAAACTCTGGTCCGAGTATTCGTCGCTCTCCGACTTCATCCCAACATAATGGCGTTCTGCACTTTCTTCCGTAAAGAGCTTTGTACGGTGCCATACCGATACTCGCATGGTAACTATTATTATACACAAATTCGACTAAGGGTAGGTGGTCGTCCCAATTTCCCTTAAAATTCATCACGCAAGTCCTAAGCATGTCCTCCAGCGTTTGTATCGTTCACTCACTCTGTCCGTCGGTCTGAGGATGGTAAGCGGTAATCAACCTCAACTGTGTTGCCATTCTTTCTTGCAAACGCTTCCAAAAATTGGACGTCAAGCGCGGATCTCGATCAGAGACATTTTACACCGGCACTCCATGTCGTGAGATAATTTCTTTTACGTATAGGCTCGCTAACTGATTCAAATTGTAGCGGATCTTGATTGCTAAAAAATTTGCGGTCTTCGTTAGTCGATCCACGATAACCCAAATACCATCATAACCTTTCTGTGTAACTGGAAGTCCTACCACGAAGTCCATGGTAATATGCTCCCATTTCCACTCTGGTATTTCTAACGGATGTAGTAAACCACTCGGCCATTGATGCTCTGCTTTAACGCGTTGGCAAGTCAAACATCTACTAACGCACTCTACGACTTCCCGTTTCAAATTTGGCTACAAAAATTTTGCCTTTGATCTCGGTACATCTTTGTGCCTCCCGAATGAACGGAATATGTCGTATTGTGTGTCTCGTGCAAAATCTCTTCCCTCAACTCGGTTATCGCTGGTACCCACACTCTTCCTTCAAATCACAAAATACCGTCTTTATCCATTCAAAATTTTTCTTCCTCATTTTCCGTGATTCTCTTTCGGATTTTCTCACACTCTTCATCCTTTTCCTAGGCTTCCTTCACTCTATCCAACAACGTCGGAAAAGTTTCCATTACAATTAACTTCTCACCAGACTTTTCTGGTCTTTTTACCTCTATCTCTAATTTCTCCATCTCTCTTATCAATTCTTCCTGAGTCGTTAAATTAAACAGCTTTTCCCTTCCTTTTCTGCTCAGAGCGTCGGCAACCACGTTTGCCTTTCCCGGGTGATAAAGAATATCGCAGTCATAATCCTTGATCAATTCTAACCACCTTCTCTGCCGCATGTTCAACTCCTTCTGTGTGAAGATATATTTCAGACTTTTGTGGTCCGTGTATATCTCACATTTCTCTCCGTAAAAATAATGCCTCCATATTTTTAACGCAAAAACTACTGCCGCTAACTCTAAGTCGTGAGTAGGTTATCGTTTTTCGTAATCCTTCAATTATCGTGATGCATATGCAATAACCTTGCCGTGCTGCATAAGCACACTCCATATTTTTAACGCAAAAACTACTGCCGCTAACTCTAAGTAATGAGTAGGTTATCGTTTTTCGTAATCCTTCAATTATCGTGATGCATATGCAATAACCTTGCCGTGCTGCATAAGCACACAGCCAAGTCCCTAGTGCGATGCATAACTATACACCACAAAATTTCTAGCATCATCTGGTAATGATAACACAAGTGCTTCGCTCAATCTCCTTTTTAGTTCCTGAAAACTCTCTTCACATTTGTCGGTCCATACAAATTTCACCGTCTTTCTAGTCAAATTGGTCAACGGGGTTGCTATCTTAGAGAAATCTTGGATGAATCTTCGATAGTACCCAGCTAACCCTAAAAAACTTCTTACCTCCGTCGGTGTTCTCGGTTGTTCCCAATTACTTACTACTTCTACCTTCGCAGGGTCTACTGAGATTCCATCCTTATCCCCTATGTGACCTAAGAATTGAACCTTCTCCATCCAAAATTCGCACTTTGAAAATTTCGCATACATCTTCTCCTTCCTTAGTGCCTCCAAAACAATCTTCAAATGTTCGGCGTGTTCTTCCTCTGTCATCGAGTAGATCAAAATGTCGTCGATAAAAACCACTACAAATTTATCCAAGTATGGCTTGAAAACTCGGTTCATCAAGTCCATAAATGACTGCCGGAGCATTAGTCAATCCAAATGACATTACCAAGAACTCGTAGTGTCCATAACGGGTTCGAAAAGCAATCTTTGGTATGTCCTCATCCTTCACTTTTAGTTGGTGATATCCTATTCGTAGGTCGATTTTTGAGAAACACTTTGCTCCCTTCAGTTGATCAAATAAGTCATCTATCCTCGGTAGCGGATATCGATATTTAATCGTTACTCTGTTCAATTCTCGATAATCGATACAGAGTCTCATCGATCCGTCCTTCTTCTTAACGAATAGCACTGGTCCTCCCCAAGGAGTAACACTCGATCGAATGTAACCCTTATCCAACAACTCTTGCAATTGTATCATAAATTCCTTCATTTCTACTGGCACCATACGATATAGAGCTTTCGAAATCGGTGCCGTTCCCGGTGCTAAGTCTATTACGAATTCGATTTCTGTCTGGCGGAAGACCAGGCAGATCGTCTGGTAATACATCTTGGAATTCATTCACTACAGATATACCCTTAATTTCTACTCCCTTGTTTCGAGTATCAACAATGTAAGCTAAATAACTTACACATCTTTTCCTTAATAATTTCTTGGCCTTCATCATCGTAACGCAACATGATTGCTTAAGAGATGAGCTACCATAAAACACTACCTTAGACTTATTCGGAGTCTGAAGGTTCACACACTTGTTCTACCAGTCAATTTTCGCACATGGTTATACAACTAATCCATTCCCAGTATTACGTCAAACTCTCCCAATCTAATAGGAATCAAGTCTACGCTCAATTCATGTTCTCTAATGTTTGCGCGACAATTTCGATAAACGTATTCTACAGGGATTACTTCCTTATTCGTAACTTCTATGTTTAAAGGATTTTCTAATCGTTCTCGGGGTGTACTAAGTTTACTAGCAAATTCTTCAGATATAAAAGAACAGGTGGCACCCGAATCAAATAATACATAAGCATTTATATCATTGATTGGGATTATAACTGACACCACGTCCTTTGCAGCCACGACGTCCTGGAAAGTCATGTTAAAGGTTATGGCGGTTGGGCGGTTGGATTGTGCCGGCCCGCTGATCATCAGCTTGTTGCCTCCTTGCTGATTGCTACCCCCGCCACTTCCCTTCTTTGGGCAATCCTTAATACGGTGCTCAGTTGAGCCGCAAGCAAAACACACTTGGATCTTCTTTGGTTTCGGACAGTTGGGCGAGATGTGCCGTTCCTATCCACAGTTATAGCAAGTGCCACGTCCCTTCCAGCACTCGCCCTGGTGATTCTTCCCACACTTTGGGCATCCTTCAGCCCTCTTCTTGAAACCTCCACGAAAATTCCCTGATTGATTATTGTTGTTGTTGTTCTCCCACTTTCTCTTTCCCAAGTTACTTCCTCCACTTCTTCTTCCTCCAATACGATTCTCTCCTCTAGTATTCTTTCCTTTCTTCTCTTTGTTATACAAAGTTAAGGCCTCACTGCCACCTTCCGCAATGATTGCCTTCTCCAGTAATGTTGCAAAGGAATCAATTGAAGAACTGATACCTTATTGAATAGCCATGGCTTCAACTCTTGTTCGAAGCGTCTAGCCTTCCTCTCTTACATCACCAACTTGGTGCTCCGCAAATCGCGCTAGTTCGTTAAACCTAGCCACGTATTGCGCCACCGTCATCTCACCTTGTTTTAACTCTAGGAATTTCACCTTCATCCTATTCTTCATGCTTTTCGGGAAGTAATTTTCGAAAAACAGCGTCTTAAACTTATCCCAAGCTATTATCCGTTCTCCAGCTCTTTGTTGATTAGCCTCCCACCAGTAGTTCTCTTCTCCCCTCATCATGTACGTGGCAAACACCGTGTTCTGATCTTGGCCTACGCTAGCTATAGTGAAAGCTTTTTCGATCTCCTTGATCCACGTTTGTGCGATGATTGGGTCGGTAGTTCCCTCGAACTCCAGGGGTCCTACACTCTTAAAGTCTTTAAAGGTTGTTACTGGCACAGTCTGAGGGTTTGGGCGAACGGGTTCATTGTTCCTTCCCCATAATGCCTCTCCTAACAGGTCTACCAGTTTCTGGATCGGGTCTACTTGTTCCCTCTCATTGTTCACTGACTCCTCAGGTGCAGTCAATCTACGTCTGGGCGGCATTATCTGCATCACAATTTTTCATTTTATTATTATTCAAGTATATTACTTAAGTATTTCTTTTTAATACAAAAGAAGAAATTTATAACACATTTCTGAAATAAGCTTCATTTATATTCATATGCCAAATCGTTTCATTACATGATTTCCCTAGCATACTTCTATAAATGTTATCACATATATCCCCTAATATCACAAAAGACGGGGAATATACTAACCTGCTACAATACTAGCCCTCTAACAAAAGCTAACTCGGGGTTTACATCACTATCCCACATCTTAAACAAAAGATTGCGATTACAACATAGTATAGACAATACATAAAGAGAATACCACTAGACTATCTAAGGGAATCTCATCACATCATCCCGCGCTCTACAGCGCTCTTGTACTCCATTTGCACTATATAAGCAACCAGCTCTCGGCTCATAGTGTGTAGGGTCTGTCCCTGCTCTGCCGGGTAGTGGTACACACTATCAAGCACTCTCTCAAATGTCGAACGAAACACGTACCCCATCTTGTTCATTTTCCTCTTCTTACATTTGACCTCATCTTCCAGGTCATCTGCTCTCTCATGGGCAGCCCCCCACTTCTCCTCGAAGTGTATCCTATCCATCACCTCTAATTCCAACTGAGTGCGGAGTGCTTCCTTCTCTGCCTTCTCACTCAGCTCCCTCTTCTCAACCTCTTCTAGCTTCTCTGCCAAATCTACATTCCTAGCCATTGACCTGTGAAACAGAGTCCCCATCTGGATCCCTTCCTCCTTACGGTAGGCAATCTCCACCTCTAACTCCTACATGGCTAGCTTCCTCTGGTGGTCTTCGTCCCTCAGTTTCTGGAACTCGGACTCTCTCTCTTGGGCCTCTGCCTCCAGCTCCTGGACCCTGTAGTCTAACTCTAGGATCAGCTCCTCATACTCTCCTAGCATCTGCTCCTCTACAGTAGCCTCATCAGAGTCCTCTACTGGCTCATCCTCCATCGGCTCCTCCTCTGGATCAGTCTCTATCTCAATCTCGTCCTCGTCGTCAGACTCGAACGGTGTAACATCCTGCACTGGTGTAGCCTCTAGGGGTGCCTCGTATACTACATGTATATCCATGGGCTCCTCCTCTGCTAGTTTACTAGGTACACCTATGTCTGTCATCCTACATTCATAAACACAAGACAAACAAACAGCAATTCCATTAGAATGTTAATATAAACATAATTTCATTGTATAGAATGAAGTTACATTTCATAGCACACTAAGTCTTGCTCTAGGGAAAACTCTATGTGAGTTTTATCTCCTTTCCAACTTCTATGTTCGCCTAAGTTATAGTCTAAGGACACTCGTTCCTAAGGTTTATAACTACAGCTCTGATACCAACCTGTGACGCCCCCAAATCCGTGACCACCACTTGGTCTCTCAAATTCAGTTCATCACGTGCTCATGGTAATACATCACAATAATAATAACTAAAAAAATCACACAATCACAGCGGAAATTCTAATCTAGAATAATTTACAATGATTTATTATAATTATTCCCCCAAGTCACGCAACCTGCAATTCCTAATAGATTACATAATAATATCAATAACGACTTATTACATAATCTAACTTAAGCTTAAACATAATCGAATCTAGTCTTACTACATCATCTTAATACAACATTAAAATATTTGAAAACATAAAAGACACAAGCTAATTGGTAGCCTTGCCCTTGCCCTTATCAATGCCTGAAGGTTCACCATGCTCTGCCTTAACTGAAATATTTTAGGGAAAGCAAGAATGAGCACAAATTGCCCAGCAAGTAATATACAATAAGGGTAAGTGATATAATTCTTAATTCTCGAAAGGGTATAACAAAGTTTGATAGTTCAAGGATAACAAGAATATCAACAGTTTTCAATAATAGTCGCTAAGGACAGAATAATATCAATATGATTCAATAATAAGTCAATTCAAGTTTTCAAGATAACTGAATACTGAGCAGTCACTAAGGACTACGAACTTCTACTAGAATTAAAAGTAATAAACTGAAAATCCAACAAAAACAGGTACAACAGGTGATTAGCCTAAAGCACCATCGTTATGCATAACAATCAATCATACTCAAGTGTGCACGTTGGTTCTCCGACAATTATATATTCCCTTCAAAGAAGGTTGTTCTTCTCAGTCAAATACAAGATCCCGTACAAATCAATTAGTTTGTCTCGCTTTTTAATAATATAAGTCTAGCCGAATTAAATGGCATAGACACTTTCACAATATTCAAGAACAATACTAAGTTCAACATGAATAATAGCTTTAATGAAATAAGAGTTCAAGTATGCTAATTCAATTCAAACGATTAAGTAGGAAACTAGTTCGCAATATACAAAGATAGAATACTTGTATCCAAAGAGATAATGTTTAGATACTCGCTTACGATATCCGTTGAATAAAGTAATGCAAGGGTTTAGGATACTTGCCATATGCGTAGTTTAGTCACATAAAGCTAGCCAACACTTTCGGATTCCTATTGGGAGCTGTCGTTTACACTCCTAAATTAACCTCACTTTCACTTCACAAATTTAAATAATTAGCACAGTAGTAAGCAAGGATCGATCCCACAGAGAGTAAGTTTGTTTTAGATTTATTCTACTATTTTAACAGAAAATAAAGATGGGGGATTTTTGAAATTGTTTTAAACTAAGAAAAACAGAATTTAAATAAAGAGATTAACCAAATATGTAAAAACTTCAGTTCTGTAGTTCAGTTTTGCCAAGCACAACAATCAATTAATGAAGTTATTATTCTTTACCCTTCAATAAAACTATTAACCCTAGATAACAATAAGCTCTGCTATCCGAAATTCTCCTTAGATATTCACTGTATGAAACAAGCTCTTCACCAGATTTAACTAGCATATAACCTAGAACAAGCTCTCTAGATTTAATATGATAGAAGCATTAAGAAATAGAGAATTAGGCTAATCCAAGCAACAAACACATAAGCTCGATTTGTTTAACTTGTTTTCTGATAATCTTAGCAATACACAAAAGCTTGTCCACAATTAGTATTACTAATTTACTACTTGTGATGATATCAATTACACGTAATACCAATCTTAATCTAGCATATGATAATGATTAAATTAACTCAATTGGCCATATCAAATTAATTAGATCAATTAGCATGCAATCAATGAAAACAGATTATCAGAAGAAATTTCATACAAGAAAGAATAAATAATAATACTAAATTAATTAATTACTTGTAACAAGGTTTCACCTCCCTTTAGAACTGAATAAAGAAACTAGCTTGACATGCTCCAAGTCTGCACTTCAATGAGGTATGATAGTTGGTAAAAGATTGAATGAATAAAACCTTAACTATCATCCTCTATTTATAGTGCTAGACAAGGGCCTAAATCCTATAAGAACTAGGAATCCAAATCCTAAAAGGAATTACAATTATAACTAGTTTCCATAAAGAAATAGAATCTAATAAGGAAATAAAATTTCAGTCCAAAGAAGTCCTAATTCTAATAGTAATATCAATCCAATCCATATAGGAATCTCCAAATATTGAGAAAGTCAACTGCTGGTCAAACTCTTCTTCAATTCAACTCCAAATCAACTTGTTTCCATCCTTTTAGCTTTAATTCACCTGAAAATAATAAACAACTTATTAGGCTCATATACACATGAAACATGTAATAAAATCAAATGTAAAGGAATAAAAAATCATGAATAATGTGTACTTATCACCTATCGTAATACATTTACGTATATATATGATATTCATTAGTTATATAATTTAACTTCACATTATATCTTCGAATATACGATCAACACACAAGCTAAGTTTTACCCTAGCTACACAATTATTTAGTATCTAATTTCTATTCTTAACTTCCTCTTTTCTCAAGTTGATCATATTCATACATCGTTACTATCATGTGAGACTACCACAATTAGCAAACATATTCGCATATTATTAATATCACATAAGACTACAATCAATACTAAATATATTTCATTTTAGCAAGTTATGGCATTCTCATAAGTTAACTGTCAAAATCGAGTTCAAGTAACATCATATAATATCACGTAGCATGTATACATGTTTAAAGAATACTTTTATGTGTATACAACCTTTCCTTGTTCCAATCATACATGCAATAGATTCTAAGTTAACACTTTCAATAATTTAAATCCATTCAAGGTCATGGAATTCACAAGGCTTATCATGCTCGCTCTTTAAACACATAAGGTATTCATATAATTTGTATTAGGCATACTTATGAGTATTCACATTACATACATGTAACTATTACAAGTTTTAGTTGAAAACATATTTCGTTTACGCTAAATCATGACATCTAGCATGGTATGTATATATGCATGACGTTCATTAAGTCAATAGTATTATCCAACACGTTCATAAACTTCAGAATTTAAACTTCAAGTTAACATGTCAAGGTTTACGTTTCGAACTTACACTTTCACTTAGTAAAATTCACAAATGAAGCCCACATGCTCATGTCATATTATGAAACATATATAAGCAAGTTAACATGCTTTTCATGCATTTCAAGGCCCTATAAACATGTTCGAAAAGTCAGAATATATATATGGTCCTTACATGTCAATATCAACCTTCAAAACTTGTGTTTTTGTTAGAAAGGTGCACTAGTTGGGTTCACATGTTCATATTATATTATGATACATATATACTTAAGTCAATATGCATTCCATGTGTTTTTAGGTCATACAAACGTGTCTCAAAAGTCAAAATACTATTATGGTATTTATATATCAAAGTTCCTCTTTTCATAACTTAAAGTTTTCTTTGAAATACTCAACTAAAACAACTAGCATGGATTGCTATAACCTAGTAACCTTATTCCATATGTTAATGTGAGTTATAAGCATACTCTACTAGTACAGCATGTTCCATACATCAGAAGATATAATAGAAATTATCAACAAATTCTACAGTGGAGCGCGGTAGCGCCCAAATTGTACTAGGGAGACGCGCGACCGTGCGGCTCCCGTTCCAGTCCAGAGAGCTCCAGCCTCGGCAGATATCAAGCCCAAATTACAAAATTACTTCACAATTTCGATTCTACATAACTACATTGCAATACCAACATACTTATATATCAATATAACACTTAATCAAGCATTCTATAATCCAATCACACTCTAATATGGCAAAATCAAGAAATCTTGAAATATACAGAGAAACAAAAATGATGAACAAGGAAGCTTTATTATACCTCTGCTAGAATCTGAACTTGCTACTACTTCACAATGCTATTATACTACTATGTGTATTATTCTCAACTTAACTTAAGCAATTTATTAGCAAATGAATTAGAGAGAACAATACCAAAAATCTGGGCATCTGAGACGGAAAACAACCGTCTGAAATACAGCAAAATCCGTCTCTAAATTGATTTTGAGACGGATTTTGAGACTGATTGGGACCGTGCCAGTAGCTCGGGTCGCTAATCGTGGCCGTCTCAAAAGCCGTCTCAAAACAGGATATTAGATACGGAAAATGGTCGTCTCATATCCGTCTCAACAAATCTGAGACGGAGATATTCCGTCCCAAATCCGTCTCAAATCCGTCACGTAGGGAGCTGAATTTTGAAACCGATTTTCCGGTTTCAGATTTGGCGGGCAGAATTGGCGTTCTATTTTTAGTTTGCTTTATTTGAGACGGAATAAACCGTCTCACATCCGTCTCAGAATTGGCAATGACTATTCATTTTACACATATTTTGAGACAGGTACTATCCGTCTCACTTCCGTTTCAATTTTGATGCCAATATCTTTTTACCTTGCATAATTTGAAACGGGTAGCAGCTGTCTTAAAATTCGTGTCAACTTTGTCACCAACATCGCAAATTCTTTGAGACGGAAAGAAGCCGTGTCAATTCCGTCTCAATATGTTTATTAACAACAAATTATAAATATTTTCATAATTTAATTTGAAGATCTAAAAATAAATATGTTCAAAATAATAATTATAATTACTAAACTGTTATTTATAGACAATACTAGATAAGACATCTAGCGATGAGTACTATTACAAATATCAACAAACTACAAGTCTCACCAAATACAACAAAAATAACTTCTAAAAACTCTTGCTTTAAAGCTCAAAAATATGCATAATCACACTATCATATCCCATCCTCGATGGTAAACAAAAGTACCTTCTAAAAAATACTACCTAAAAGATCAACATGCATATATAATCATGAGTCTCCATCCTCGTTACTATCGCCTGAATCTTCATCATGCTCATCCTCGACATCAACATCCTACAAGTAAGTAGTACACAGAATGCATGTCAAATATATGAAATGAATGCATGCATTCTAAACATAAGACTAAGAAAACTGATTTCATACTATGAACAAACATGAGCAACTTGCAGATTGCACCTATTTTAAGCAATAATCTCAGCACAAGTTTATACATAAGATGTAACGACCCCAAAATCGGGACTATTTTGCCTTCCTGATCTTATGCGTTAAATACTATCTTGTTTCAGATTTACATCATAATTTAATGAAATAACATCTAAAAATGCGGAATAATTAAAAACATTTATAATTATCTTTCCTTCGTTCCCTGAATCGAAACCTTTACGATTATTCTTAATTCCAGAATCATATTTATTTAATGATTTCTTTTATCAGAGTGATATGAGTATATATATAACTCATTTCTTAACTCATATCCTGTCCTATACAGAATCATTCCTATAAAACATTACTTTTTAAGGTAATTGCCAAATTGTATTTCGATCTTAACACAAATATTTTTCATTTACCGAATAACCCAATACTTACACAATTCTCATTTACACACATCAACAATCGCCATTTCAATATAATATAGTTCTTACTTAAAAGGAAATAACTTTCATGCACGCATGCCTCTATTCTTTATCATCCGGATAGCAAGAAACCGTGTTGCTTATCATACCTGCAAAAATTATATTTTTGCAAGACTGAGCTCGACAGCCCAGCAAATCTAACAGTTTTCATGCTTTATATAACACGTAGTTTCATGCTCAACATATATCTCATAATCCTTTATACCATTCATGCATCATCACTTTAAACAATATATGTTCATATCATATATCACATATATATTGAGTTCCATAACTCAATCAGCTTAGTCATATACTGACTTTCACAGTTTATAGCATGTAACATGTAATTCAACATATTCTTAAAGATCGCATACAATAACCAATTCATAGAATCACATAGAAACTGGAAGACTTGCCTTGATATCCGTACATTGCTATACATTCATCAAACGTCCGACGTATAACCTCAATTGTCGATAATTTATGTGTATTTGTCGCATAACCTATATATACATACAATTGGGTTAAAACGTATTTTATTAATCTCGTCCGAGATTTCTATTCATTCTAGATTATATTTCTAGCCATTATCTGTGTTATGCTCGATGTACTTCAAACCTTGTATAGGCTAGAGAATATATTAATCACAATTCAATTCTTTTTATACATTATTTAGTATAAATTTCTCATCTTTGATTCACTACCAATTTGAATCTAATATCTCATATATAGGTTATTTAATACCATTAAATTCTTTTCATGTTGGTTCCAGATACAGAATAGTTGCTTTCAACTTTGTAGCAAGCAGAACTCTAAATTTGACAATGATAAAGACCACCAATGGCTCCCAGTTAGGACACATTTGTAATGCTTATGAGATTTTTTTTAAAGGAAGCTATACGGATGTAAATAATACAAAATTACTAAATACATGCATACATGAACATCCAACCATATTGGGTTCAATGGTTCAATTATAAATTAATTATATAATAGCATATATATTATTATAATCTTAACTCTTTTAATGCTCAACACCCAAAATCAAAATCAAAACACACAGCGAAACGCCGCCCAGCAGCTGGCTGGCAGCTGTTGCCAGACGTCTGCCCATGCGCTGCACGCTGCTGGGCCAGCAACTTGGTGCAGCTGCTGCCCTGCCCCAAGCTCCGCCTTATCATCTTGGTTACTTTGTGATTTTAGAACTTTAAATCTACATTTATATTAACCTTCAAATTTGGGCAGCATTAAAATTGTCTTACAAAGTCTTTTAGAAAAATACTCCTTGTCCAAAACTGGTACTTTAAGTCATAATTCGAAAGGGTCGAAAAATGCCCAGCTACTCACTGCTGAACTTATGTTCATCACCCCAACCAGCCACATTTGAAAAATTTTAACTCAAAATCTATACATCCAATTGCTTCCAACTTTTAATATGTTATATAGGGGGCATAACAAACTATTTTTTTAAAATGCAAACTACCTAATACAAGCATTTTAAATAAGTCTTACAAGGCCCCCAAACTGCTTTGTTGAAACAATTTCTAAACTAAACTTGAACATGACTTTCATTCCAAAATAGGTTTTCAACCTTTTTAGGCTTACAAAAACCATTAAATTTACTTATTATAACATGCACAAAGAGTTCTTGATCACTACATCATCTCAGTTGCCCACTTTGACCTAATTAATCTCTAAGAAATAATTTATCAAACATTATGAGTGCATCAATTTTAGGGACAGAGATCATATATTTTTAGAGGTGGTTAAACCCAAAAAAATTTCCACCTTTATAACTCCAAATGGCCTGCACAACACATCCCCATACCAACTCGCAACCAAACAGAGCAATTTATAGTAATATATTACACCATTTCCTTCAAATTTCATGAATGAAATAAAACATATAATTTACCTCTTGCTTGTTGCGATTCTTAAGACTTTTAAGAGAGAAAGGAAGCCTAAATTGAAGATAACCGCACAACTTAAGTCTCTGTTTCTGAGCAGAGTCAGCAACTCTTTTCACATTCTCAAGCATTATAATCAGAGAAGGAAATTGTCATCAAATTGGGACAAAGGAACAAACTTTGTCTGTTGTTGGTGTTTTTTTCAAGCCTGCTCGACATCAAATTACACCAGTGGATTAAATTGAACTGGTGCACTTGGGATTACCCAAACCAGCTCACCCAAGTTTCTAGGTGGCAACCCATAGATAGTGCTATGTGGTTTGATTGATAACACCTCATGCTTCAGCATTACACCTTCTCAACTTATGCATTACCATATTTCAAATTTGTATTTTTAATATATCTTTCATATACTTATTATATCCTATAGTACTTTCACTTTATATGTATACGTACATATTACCTGTACATTAACATATTGTAAGTAAATAATTACCGATACATAAAATTATATTACCATGCGACTTGATCAACAATACAATTAGGAAAGTTTTAGAATTCCACGAAGATTTGCAGAAGCTAATAGCATTGCTTCTTGCCATATAAAATTTAAGTAATCAAGAGGCAGAACAGTTTAAGAGACTTATGTTTATATAATGTTTATTTTCTTTAGATAAGGTTTGCATACACAAATATGATTTACAATGCTACTATTACAAATACTTTGAGATTCTAGAACGTGATAAACATTAACAGTGTCAACTAATCAGATTTATAAGTAGCATATTCATTAGAAACCATATCACTCCTATTAATAGCATTCAACAAAATGAGAAACCATATATATGCCTAGACTTGCACTGAATTCTAAATTATTGAAGAATGAAGACAATACTAGAATACTGGGCAAGAAAAAACACTTACATCGCTATTTGGAAGATTCAATAACTTTTCTCTCAGTTTCCTCATCCCTTCTTGAAATTTCTTTTGCATAGCCTCTTCCAATTGTTTTTGTCTTGCATCCATCATAGCTTGAAATTGGGGGGTCTCCATCGCAGCAAGGATGAGAGATTGCATATCAGGTGATGTAGGTGAGGGAGTCAAGCGAGATGTAGAGGCATTTGTAGGAATCGATTCACTGAACCCACTTGCTTTTAGATCCTCACTCGAACCGAGACCAAACACTCGTCCCTTTTTAATACCACCTGAAGCCTCTGTCCATATATCCGCATCAAAAATAGGTTCATTACTTCCGTACTTTTTACTAATATCACTTTTATATTTTTCCTGATAAAAGGTATTGAATGAGCCAAGTTTAGAACATAATATGTAAACATGTATAATTGACAATACAAAAAGCTTATAGGTACACACTTACTCCTACTTTTCTTGCCTTGTCATTACAATACACACCGTCCTTTGTGTGTGTTAGATCAAACACCTCGATGTGAGTAGGTTTAGATTTCTTCTCATTTTCCTACCATCACGGAAGCACAAGCACAATAATCAAACATTTTTAATTATATTAAAGCAACTGTAACAAAAAATACTTACAAGCTTTTTCGCGTGACTTATAAAAGGTATTGACCCTCCAACATGGTTAAGTGTTCCACCTTTCTTTCGGTTTGTAGAACCAGAATTTGAAATTTTTTGCCAACTTTCCTTATTCCATCCTTCACAAAAAGAGACCCAATATTCTTTCTTCATGAACGAGGGTGGGTACTCAGCCATTTTTTCAAAATTATAAGTTGTAAGCCCTGTTTTTTTCTTTGCCTCGTCTCTTGCCTTTTTCATTAAATCTTTATAGCGTATAGCACAAACCTGCTCCCAAACCTTTCTTGCCTTTTTATTCTCTACTTCATTACTAAATTGATACAACTCTTTAAATTCAGCCCATAACTCATTCTTGAGGTCTTTTGCCACTGATAACCAAGTCGGATATAGCCCCATTTAATTTTTTATAGAACTAACAATTTGTCGTACCACAGAATTGGGCTGAAATCTACAAACACAATTACACAAATAGAAATTATTATTTATAATAAGCTGCATTCAATAAAGATAAGCAAAAATATGGTAATAAGAGCTCTACCAACTGAACTAGCCTGGATTATAATGATTATTGACTACATTTGTTGTGGGTAAGAGGTCAATTCTACTAAGAATAAGATGTCAATCACTGATAGCATGAAGTTTGTTGACAATGCTTTTTCTGTTTGGACTGAATTGATTGAGAGGTTCTCCGGTGTTGATGGATATAGAAAATTATTGTAATTCTCCATGATGTATGCAGATTATGAGTAATGGAATATTCCAGAGCCCATTACACAGGGTTGTGACAAATTCAGAAAGAGAGAGGATGACTCTGGCTGTGTTCTGTAGTCCAGAATCTAGTAAGGAGATTGAACCAGCAGAGGAGCTTGTGATGGAGGAAAGGCCAAGGTTATACAAGAAGGTCAAGAATTATGTTGATAATTATTTCCAGAACTACCAGCTAGGAAAGAGACCAATTGAAGCAACAAAAATCTAATAAACATTTTCGTTATTAGAACCTCCCAGTCTTTAAAATTGTAAACTTTCACACAACATATATAGTCTCTTGTTCCAACAACAAGCTGCTTAGTTTAGGAGTGTGCAGAAATGGCATGATTTGAAACTAAATGGTCACTTATATTCGCAATCATTAGGAAAAAAATATCAGAAGAAGAAAATGAAAATGAATATGGCACTTATACTCCGCAATCATTAGGCCAGTTCCCTGAATTATTGGTTCTGCTATATTCGCTGACAAGAGAGTTTCACTATTGTGTACTTGTGACATTAACTTCAGTTTGATCAAGACTGAGAACATGCAAGGGAAGGGGAAAAAATAGAAGTACCTAGTACCAACTATTTGAATCACCTCCCTATCCTCTGGATTCTCAGGCACATCTTTACTAGAATTAGCTCCCCTCCTAGCACTAATTCCCTGGACACCTGCACAGTTTTATAAATAAGTAAGCTAAGAATGAGTATATATCTCTAATAATATCATCAAAAGAACAGGAAATTACTTGCAGCAGTAGATTCAATGTTGGCTTGTTCATCTGTTCGTTGAGTGTTTGGTGCAACTGGTGGTATTGTTAGTTGAGTGTTTGGTGCAACTGGTGGTGTTGTTGGTTTAGTGTTTGTTGCAACTAGTGGTGGTGTTGGTTGAGTGTATGCTGCAACTGGTGGTGGTGGTGTTGGCAATTTGTCCTTTGTAACAACTGCTGCTGTTGTTGAGCCATCTGATCTTGGTGTCTGTGATTGTTGTGGAGTAGAGTCAACTTCATGATTACTTACAACTTTGTCTCTTCTCTTGCTAGGACCATCTTGCCACAGACGTTTACCTACACGCGCTTTTGCCCTTGTCATATTTGCAAGATTGTTATAATCATAAATAAACCTGGTTAAGAACAAATAAAATGGAAGTATTTTATAACAAAGAGAGAATCAAGTTTTCAAACCAGGAACTATATATAACCTCAAATAGTGTAAGGTATAAAATTAAAATTTAAGACACATTATATAGTGCATGCTAGAAAATTAAAAGTTAAAACATAAGCAATAAAAGATTACATGTAGTTGAACAAAACGTATCATTTACAAACTTACAAGCATGTGGAAACTTAAAAATCAAATTCCATTTCCTCGCCACTAGAAGAAGATTCGAATTCTAATTCATCATCTTCGATGTCATCATCCTCATCATTTATAAAGTCTTCTTCGTTTATTGTAGTGTGAAGATCATTGGGATCGACTTCTTCCCCTAATCCCGCTGCTGCAAGTAGACCATCTTGGTCAAGTTCCAAATCGATAGTTAATAAAATTGGCTCATATTCCTCTTCATTTTCTTGTTAAAAATCTCCCATCACACTTGGTTGTTGGTCAACAAATCTCCTAGACTTTGTCTTGATGACATTCCACCAATCGCTTCTTTCTCTCTTTCGAGACGGGGTGGTTGAATAGTAAACTTGTTGAGCTTGTACTACCAATACAAAGGGATCATTTGTCTGAAGATATTTTTTATGTAAAATCTCTACAAGCCCATGATTGTCTACTCTAATACCTTTCCCCTCGGTATCATACCACTCACATTTAAACACAATAACTTTGTTACCTCTTCCAAAGTATGTCAATTCTATGACATCTACCAAGCGACCATAAAAGTCATGCTCATCCTCGTCATAGCAACTGCCATTGACACAAACTCCACTATTAACTATTTTTTTATTTTGTCCATATGCATGTGTATGGAATTTAAAGCCAATAACATAGTAACCTTTATAACACTTTACACGTCTTTTTGGGCCAAATGATATTTGGCGTATACGATAATCTATCGTTGAGTCATTTGATGCCTGTTGAAAAAAAATATTAATATGATAGTATACTATGTAGAGAACAAACTAGAAGATGATATGATCAAATTAGCCAAACCTAAAGTGTTACCCACATGTACTCGAAGCCAAGTTGCAAAGTCCCTTTCCCGTAATGTGGCAATTTGTTCTTTGGTGATGTCGGGATGTTCAAGCCTTACACTTTCATCAAATTTTCTGTATAAATTATGATTGCATAACTTAAATTAGAAGTAGATTAATTAATATCTTAAGCGTTGTGCACAAACATTTATTACACACTTACTCGAGGAATGACGTGATTTCATCACAATTCAAAAGTAAATATATGTGGACAGATTTCACCTCATCATCATTTAATGACCTATGAGTAGCTTCACCTAGCACACGACCTGGACTAGTAAAAATTGAAAGGCGACCATCCGGATCAACGTCACCTCCATCGTCATTCCTTGGGACTTGATTTAACCTTGTTTGGATTGTGGATTCAAAATAATGTGAGCATAACAACGATATCTCTTGTAGATTATAAGCCTCACAAATTGAAGCTTCCACACGTACTTTATTTTTAACCTTCTTCTTTAAATGAAACATACACCTAAAAAGTAAATCTCAGATTTATCACTAAACTAAATTTGTTGCAAAGAATGAAAAAAAAGTTTTAAAACATTACCTCTCAAAAGGATACATCCATCGATATTGTACGGGTCCACCCACGTTAGCTTCATAAGCTAAGTGAATTGGTAAATGTTCCATAGAATCAAAAAAAGTTGGAGGAAATATTTTCTCAAGGTTGCACAATATCGTCACAATATTTGTCTCAAGCAACTCCATATGCTCCTTTCGCAACCTTGTTGAGCATAAATCCCTAAAGAAATGACACAAGTCGGTCAATGCATCCCATATCGACTTGGGCAACAAGTCTCGAAATGCAATTGGCAATAACCTCTCAAAAAACACATAACAATCATGGCTCTTTAGCCCAGTGAACTTGCTATCTTCTACATTAACACATCTCGAAATATTAGAAGCATAGCCGTCAGGGAGCTTGAATTGCTTAACCCACTTGCAAACATCCTGAATTTGGGGTTTGGTTAGTGTATAAGTTGCTTTGGGCTTTATGATCTTCTGGTTAATATTTTGTAATTCTAGTTCCGGACGCTTGCAATGGGTCTTTAGATCCTTCCTTGCATTTGGATTATCCTTTGTTCTACCCTTGACATCCAATATTGTATAAAACAGGTTTTCAAACACATTTTTCTCAACATGCATCACATCAAGATTGTGTCGAATTAGAAGTGAACGCCAATAGGGTAACTCCCAAAAGATTGAACATTTCACCCAATTATGTTCCTTTCCATAACCATCTATTTTATGTTTATTGCCAACCTTTCCAAATGTAATAGGTGGCAATTTTGACACACGCTCAAATACCTCTTCGCTTGATAACCGAGGTGGTGGAAAGTCGCATTTAATTTTATTCCTCTTGAATTTGTCCTTTTGATATCGATAAGAATGATCAATAGGCAAAAATTGGCGATGACAATCAAAGAAACAAGGCTTTCTACCATTCTCAAGGGTAAAAGCCTTGCTACCCTCCATACAATAAGGGCAAGCCATCTTACCATGAGTACTCCAACCTGACAACATTCCATAAGCTGGAAAATCGCTAATAGTCCACATAAGTGCAACTTTCATCTGAAAATTTTGCTTCGCATATGCATCATAGGTGTTAACTCCATCATTCCACAACATTTTTAATTCATCAATCAGTGGTCTCAAGTATACATCTATATCCTTACCAGGACTCTTTGGACCGGGATGATTAATGTCAAGAACATGTAGGGCTGCTTCATACACATTCCAGGTGGCAAATTATATGAAGTGACTATAACTGGCCAACAGGAGTACGGATTTGCAAAGTTTCCAAACGGATTGAACCCATCAGTGGAGAGTCCAAGTCTAATATTCCGAGATTCTGCAGAAAAAGATGGATAAGTGCGATCAACGTGTTTCCATGCCTCACTATCTGCTGGGTGAACAACTACACCATCAGGACTAGGATTCTTTTTATGCCATGTCATGTGTTCTGCTGTGACATTGGACATATACAATCTTTGAAGTCTAGGTGTAATTGGAAAATATCGCAAAACCTTAAAAGTTATATCTTTTTGCTTCTTATTTCCCGGTAGCTTAGGTTTAAATCGAGGATGACCACATACGAAATAATTCGTCTTATTTTCATTTTCATTGTAATACAACACGCAATCGTTTTCACATGCATGTATCTTCTGATAACCAAGTCCCAACATTTTTACCATTTGCTTTGCCCTATAATAATTCTCAGGAAGCTTCTCATCTTTAGGCAACGCACTCTTCATTAATGAGATCATGCGATTAAAGTGAACTTGGCTCATGTTTGACTCATCCTTGAGGTTCAACAATTGTGCTACCATAGATAATTTTGTTGACTTCTCACAACCTGGCCATAGTGGATCATCAGCATCTTTTAAAAGTTGAAAAAATTTGGCGGCATCAGAATTTGGTTCTTCTAATCTAGATGTCTCGCTACTCCAATCAAAACTTTGCCCAGCAACATCACCCACGAGATCTATGTACGGATTTGTATCAAGCGGGACCTCAACATTATCACCATGATTTGAACTTTCTTCGGATAAATATTCGCTATGCACAAACCATTTTTTGTAATTATTTTTGAATCCATTTCTATAAAGATGTATTTCAACATCTTCTCGAAGCTGGAAGAACCTCAATTTACAAGTTGAGCAAGGACACTTAATTTTCTGCTCACTAACATTCCCAGGAATAGAGTAAGCAAAATTGAGGAATTCCTTTACTCCCTGTCTAAATTCTTCACTAATTGTTCTTACATTTTCAGCAACTCGCCTATCAATCCAACTTCGATCAAGAGGCATCCATTCTGAACAGAACATTATTAAAATTTGTCAAATTATTATTATTATTATTATTATTATTATTATTATTATTATTATCATTAACCTTATATTCTTAGAAAAGTCAACTTCACCCATTAATTAGTTGTGTAAACCCCATTCCTATAGTTTACCATAGAGCTTTGAAGAAACCAATACTTTAGCTTTCCAATCTAATACTAATAATACCCTTAAATAAACCTTCTACAAATGTTGTCTTTACTCTTGAGTTTCTTATATTTTGTGAACAGGATTGGGTGCAAGTAATGCTTTGATTGCTTATATATGGATATGGCTATGCGGTTTGTTATTTAAAATCAACCCCAACTTGGATATACATGTGTTAGTTGTTATTCTTTATCAGCCCACTCAATAGCACTCGAGGCCCAATTTAATTTAAAATACCTACGAATACATCTCTTCAGTTATTGGGCTAAATTATGAAAGAATGGTAGTAAAGAAATCATCATATTGAAAAATTGAAAATACTAGGCTTTTAGGTGCATCAAGTGTCATGTGGCTTCACTCATTATAAACAGCTCAAACTTAATACATGTGAGTTATGTTAATATGACCTAGTCCGAAAGCAAGTACAACGTTTGTCGTCTTCACCGGTTTGATTGTATCTCTACGCATTTTGACACATGCTCTCTAACTATTAATTAAATTAATGAGCCTATAAACTATTTTTATAAAATGAAATTGTCATATGATAACACCCTATTTTTGGAACCTTTTGAGGGCACTAATAATACCCTTCCTTGTGCTTCTAGTTCTCTCTTGCAGCCTGCCCATCCAATATTTGAAAACTTGGGATGAGGAAACAAAATGGGCTGATCCCAAACCTATATTTGATAACTTTTGTGCAAAATGAGGAAGCACAAAATCGGTTGAAAACAAATTAGCCTGACCAGTCTAATTCAATTCCAAAGGCACAACCAAACTTGCAGCCAACAATCTTTTTTTAAATAAAAAATATTCTATCTTCAGTATTTTAGGAATTCTAAGAGTCCGTTACAAAAAGTTAGACATCCTTAAGGTAAATTCAAAATCAAAGGGGGTATGACAGACGACAATCTAGCAATCTATCTTTCCACAAGATGAACCGATTGACTAACAGGTAAGATTAAGCTTAATAAAAACACTTCGCAATCCAACTCTTTCACAAGATAAGCCAGGAAATTAGAATATTCAGCAAAGATACAGGTCATTGATAACCTAATGGAACAGTCTTATCTTAATTTTACATTTTACATATGCCTTGTCTTATTATCATCAGCCAAAGTTTGAGAACTCATAAATGACATGCACACACTGAACCGTTGAACAAAGCAAATCTTACTCCAAAATCATGAGAAAATAGAACAAGTTCTTCCCTTTTTATGACTAGATCAAAATGAATTCTTATCGGCCCATGTTAGACTAATCAACTTCACTGTAGAATATATTGTAGACCAACCAATTGAAGTTTATGTTCCTCAATTCAATATAATTAACTTCACAAAAAATACTCTTAATTCTTGTTTTAAAGCAAAAGAAAAGATTAGGGGTTTAAGGATATTAGGTCTGAAAAATGAAGAAGAACAAGAAAGGAAAGATTACCGTCGAGAGGGATGACCACGCTGCTAAGGAGGTGCGCGATTGTTTTCGTCTTTGGCTAGTCGTCCGAGTTTTCCTTTAACCCTAAACTAAGATATATGCACGAGACGCACAGTTGATTGAGAAGAAAAATCGAGAATTCATGGTTGTATTTGAGAAGAGATGGGCTTTGGGATGGAAATTGAGAAGCAAAATCGGTAGCTATGGTTGCAGTTGAGAAGAGGGATTTTGGGGATTTTCAAGCTGATAGAAAGAACGAACACAATCCGTCTTATCTGATAGAAAGAACGAACACAATCCGTATTTTGGGGATGGAACGATTTTGGGGATGGAACGATTTTGGGGGTTTTGGGGATGGAACGATTTTGTTTTAACCTCAATTTAGTCTTATTTCTTTTCTTCTTCTTTTTTATTGATATAGTTGGAGGGACTTTTTGGTGGGACACTAAAATACTGAGACGGACTATATCTGTCTCTAATTCGTCTCTTACAATAAGGAGGGAATTGGAGACTAATATTTGGAGGGAAAATAAAAATCTGATACGGACATTTCAGTCTCTAATCCGTTTCAAACATAAATATTTATTTCTTTTTTAAATTATTAATCTGAGACGAGCACAGTTGGTCTCAAATCTGTTTCAAAAACGAGTTTAATTTTTTTTTAAAGTTTCACTTTTTTAGACGGTTAATTACGTCTCTAATTCCGTCTCTAAAATTTGAGACGATTCTTGTGGTTTCAGAATCCGTCTCGGTTTTTTACTTCCAAAATATGATGAGACATGAAAAAAATCCGGTTTCTAAGCCCGTCTCAAATTACTAGAATTAGAGACGGAATTTTGTCCGTCTCTAAAAATTGGTTTCAGTTGCCCAGTATTCTAGTAGTGGAATGAGAGCCATATATATAGAAGAACCATTGTCCAGACATTGCTTATACACACCAAATTAAACCAACGAGATTTTTGATTTGCTTGATGGCTAATAGAGAGTAGGTAATTGGTTGTTGAGACTCATCATCATGCCCATTCCCTTGCTCATCATGATCTAGCCTACGTTATGCTAGTTGTTGAGTTTGGGGAGAAGAAGAAGGAATAGGCCTTAGCCATATGTCAAGCACGTGAAGGAGAATGTGACTACTAATATGGGACAAGGCAAAGAAATTCTCAGCATTTTTGCAACATTGATACAATACTTGTTTTACTATGCACATTTCACAAATATATATATATATATATATATATATCCAAGTTGTATTTGTATAATTCATTCTTAGGTTGTAATTAAAATGTCACAATGTAATTCACATACTGTAATAAGTGTAATTTTCACACATATAATCTATGTACATTTTTTTACACCGGTATAATTTAATCGGATACTATCACATTTATTTTTAAATTCTATAATCAACAATTGATTTCAATATATCCATAACATATTATTTTAATGTATACTCATACACAATTGTCACCTAAGCATTATCATGTAGCTCTCTCAATTCAATATCTTTACTATATAGTTTACGTATAATTGTTTAACCACATTGCACTACTTCGTACAACATATAGGTAGCTACCATACCTTATACATTTAATTCGCATGCTTGCACGCAACAATTAATACAACCTCATTTTATTAATAACTTACTTATTTGTTTTATTATTCATAATGTCAAATAAATAAATTATTTATCTAATTGCTTAATTAACAATAATATTAATTAATCTATTCCTCATCGATTATTAATAACACCTAATTAATAATCATAGGATTAATTATCACATTAACAAATATAATTCCCAGAATATTTATAACAAAGTGTTTTATTGTTATTATTATATTTCTTGCAATAATAATAATCACATATTATTAATTAATCACCATTAATGATCTATAACAACTATTCTACGATGACAATTAATTAATGTTCTACGATTAACAATTAATATAGATTAATTATTCGCTTAAATTAATATAATCATTCTTATATTACGTCACTGTGCCACACAAGGCTATCAACGAGTTTATCGTAAACTCCATCAATTTCTCAATTATTATAATTATTCAATTTAATATAATTGAATTAATCATTCTCATAATACAAAATCATTTATATTCTAATAAATTCTCATTTTCATTAATATATTCATTCAATAATATTAGGAAATTCTCGGGTATTACATCCTCCCCCCTTATAAAAATTTCGTCCCGAAATTGCTACGAGGTTACACAAATAAATGGGGATAATCCCTCATTATCCTATCTTCTAACTCCCACGTTGCCTCCTCGACATCGTGGTTACGCCAAAGTACTTTTACATAAGATATAATTTTATTTCTCAAAGCTTGCTCTTTCCTATCTAGTATTTGGACAGGAATTTCTTCATACGCCAAGTTCTTCTCCACTTGAATGGGCTCGTAAGAAATCACGTGCTTGTAGTCGGCCTTGTACGGTCGCAACACAGAAATGTGGAACACGTTGTGGATGTGCTCCAACTCGGGTGGTAACGCAACTTTGTACGCCACTTCGCCCACTCGCTTCAGTATCTCGAACGGTCCTATGAATCTTGGACTCAATTTTTCTTTCTTGCCGAAACGGATTTTTTCCTTCCATGGAGATACCTTCAAGAATACGAAACTGACCGACTTTGAAGTCTCGGTCCTGCCGATAGAAATCTGCGTATTTCTTCTGGCAATCTTGAGCTGCTACTAATCTGGCTCTTATCACTATCACCACGTCTGCGGTTTATTGAACTAACTCTGGTCCGAGTATTCGTCGCTCTCCGACTTCATCCCAACATAATAGCGTTCTGCACTTTCTTCCGTAAAGAGCTTTGTACGGTGGCATGCCGATACTCTCACGGTAACTATTATTATATGCAAATTCGACTAAGGGTAGGTGATCGTCCCAATTTCCCTTAAAATTCATCACGTAATTCCTAAGCATGTCCTCCAGCGTTTGTATCGTTCGCTCACTCTGTCCGTCGGTCTGAGGATGGTAAGCGGTAATCAACCTCAACTGTGTTGCCATTCTTTCTTGCAAACTCTTCCAAAAATTAGACGTGAAGCACGGATCTCGATCAGAGACAATTGACACCGGCACTCCATGTCGTTAGACAATTTCTTTTACGTATAGGCTCGCTAACTGATTCAAACTATAGCGGATCTTGATTGGTAGAAAATGTGCGGTCTTCGTTAGTCGATCCACGATAACCCAAATAGCATCATAACCTTTCTGTGTAACTGGAAGTCCTACCACGAAGTCCATAGTAATATGCTCCCATTTCCACTCTGGTATTTCTAACGGATGTAGTAAACCACTCGGCCATTGATGCTCTGCTTTAACGCGTTGGCAAGTCAAACATCTACTGACGCACTCAGCGACTTCCCGTTTCAAATTTGGCCACAAAAATTTTGCCTTAGATCTCGGTACATCTTTGTGCCTCCCGGATGAATGGAATATGTCGTATTGTGTGTCTCGTGCAAAATCTCTTCCCTCAACTTGGTTACCACTGGTACCCACACTCTTCCTTCAAATCACAAAATACCATCTTTATCCATTCAAAATTTTTCTTCCTCATTTTCCGTGATCCTCTTTCGGATTTTCTCACACTCTTTATCCTATTCTTGGGCTTCCTTCACTCTATCCAATAACGTCGGAAAAGCTTCCATTACAATTAACTTCTCACCAGACTTTTCTGGTCTTTTTACCTCTATCTCTAATTTCTCCATCTCTCTTATCAATTCTTCCTGAGTCGTTAAATTAAACAGCTTTTCCCTTCCTTTTCTGCTCAGAGCGTCGGCAACCATGTTTGCCTTTCCCGGGTGATAAAGAATATCGCAGTCATAATCCTTGATTAATTCTAACCACCTTCTCTGCCGCATGTTCAACTCCTTCTATGTGAAGATATATTTTAGACTTTTGTGGTCCGTGTATATCTCACATTTCTCTCCATACAAATAATGCCTCCAAATTTTTAACACAAAAACTACTGCCGCTAACTCTAAGTAGGGTATCGTTTTTTGTAATCCTTCAACTGTCGTGATGCATATGCAATAACCTTACCGTGCTGCATAAGCACACAGCCAAGTCCCTTGTGCGATGCATCACTATACACCACAAAATTTCCTGCATCATCTGATAATGATAACACAGGTGCTTCGCTCAATCTCCTTTTTAGTTCCTGAAAAAACTCTTCACATTTGTCGATCCATACAAATTTCACCGTCTTTCTAGTCAAATTGGTCAACGGGGTTGCTATCTTAGAGAAATCTTGGATGAATCTTCGCTAGTACCCAGCTAACCCTAAAAAACTTCTTACCTCCGTCGGTGTTCTCAGGTTGTTCCCAATTACTTATTGCTTCTACCTTCGCAGGGTCTACTGAGATTCCATCCTTATCCACCACGTGACCTAAGAATTGAACCTTCTCCATCCAAAATTCACACTTTGAAAATTTTGCATACATCTTCTACTTCCTTAGTGCCTCCAAAACAATCTTCAGATGTTCGGCGTGTTCCTCCTCTGTCTTCAAGTAGATCAAAATGTCGTCGATAAAAACCACTACAAATTTATCCAAGTATGGCTTGAAAACTCGGTTCATCAAGTCCATAAATACTGCCGGAGCATTAGTCAATCCAAATGACGTTATCAAAAACTCGTAGTGTCCATAACGGGTTCGAAACGCAGTCTTTGGTATGTCCTCATCCTTCAATTTCAGTTGGTGATATCCTGTTCATAGGTCAATTTTTGAGAAACACTTTGCTCCCTTCAGTTGATCAAATAAGCCGTCTATCCTCGATAGCGGATATCGGTTCTTGATCGTTACTTTGTTCAATTCTAGATAATCGATACAGAGTCTCATCGATCCGTCCTTCTTCTTAACGAATAGCACTGGTGCTCCCCAAGGAGTAACACTCGGTCGAATGTAACCCTTATCCAACAACTCTTGCAATTGTATCATCAATTCCTTCATTTCTACTGGCGTCATACGATATGGAGCTTTCGAAATCGGTGCCGTTCCCGGTGCTAAGTCTATTACGAATTTGATTTCTCTGTTTGGCGGAAGACCAGGCAGATCGTCTGGTAATACATCTTGGAATTCATTCACTACGGATATTTCCTTAATTTCTACTCCCTTTTTCTGAGTATCAACAATGTAAGCTAAATAACCTACACATCTTTTCCTTAACAATTTCTTGGCCTGCATCATCATAACGCAACACGATTGCTTAAGCGATGAGCTACCATAAAACACTACCTTAGACTTATTCGGAGTCTGAAGGTTCACACACTTTTTCTGATAGTCAATTACCGCAGCATGATTATACAACCAATCCATTCCCAGTATTACGTCAAACTCTCCCAATCTAATAGGAATCAAGTCTATGCTCAGTTCATGTTCTCTAATGTTTGCGCGATAATTTCGATAAACGTATTCAACTTCTATGTTTAAAGGATTTTCTAATCGTTCTCGGGGTGTACTAAGTTTACTAGCAAATTCTTCAGATTTAAAAGAACAGGTGGCACCCGAATCAAATAATATATAAGCATTTATATCATTGATTGGGATTATACCTGACACCACGTCCTTTACAGCCACGGCGTCCTGGAAGGTCATGTTAAAGGTTCTGGCGGTTGGGCGATTGGATTGTGCCAGCCCGCTAATCATCAGCTTGTTGCCTCCTTGCTGATTGCTACCCCCGCCACTTCCCTTCTTTGGGCAATCCTTAATACGGTGCTTAGTTGAGCCGCAAGCAAAACACCCTTGGATCTTCTTTGGTTTCTGACAGTTGGGCGAGATGTGTCGTTCCTATCCACAGTTGTAGCTAGTGCCACGTCCCTTTCAGCACTCGCCCTGGTGATTCTTCCCACACTTTGGGCATCCTTCAGCCCTCTTCTTGAAACCACCACAAAAATTCCCTGATTGATTATTGTTGTTGTTGTTGTTGTTCTCCCAATTTCTCTTTCCCAAGTTACTTCCTCCACTGCTGCTTCCTCCAATACGATTCTCTCCTCCAGTAGTCTTTCCTTTCTTCTCTTTGTTATACAGACTTAAGGCCTCACTGCCACCTTCTGCAATGATTGCCTTCTCTAGTAATGTTGCAAAGGAATCAATTTGAAGAACTGATACCTTATTGAATAGCTATGGCTTCAACCCTTGTTCGAAGCGTCTAGCCTTCCTCTCTTCATCACCAACTTGGTGCTCCGCAAATCGCGCTAGTTCGTTAAACCTAGCCGCGTATTGCGCCACCGTCATCTCACCTTGTTTTAACTCTAGGAATTTCACCTCCATCCTATTCTTCATGCTTTTCGGAAAGTAATTTTCAAAAAATAGCGTTTTAAACTTATCCCAAGCTATTATCCCTTATCCAGCTCTTTGTTGATTAGCCTCCCACCAGTAGTTCGCTTCTCCCCTCATCATGTACGTGGCAAACACCGTCTTCTGATCTTCGCCTACGCTAGCTATAGTGAAAGCTTTTTTGATCTCCCTGATCCACGTTTGTGCGACGATTGGGTCTGTAGTTCCCTCGAACTCCGGGGGTCCTACATGCTTAAAGTCTTTAAAGGTTGTTACTGGCACAGTCTGAGGGTTTGGGTGAACGGGTTCATTGTTCCTTCCCCTTAATGCCTCTCCTAACAGGTCTACCAGTTTTTGGATCGGGTCTACTTGTTCCCTCTCATTGTTTATTGACTCCTCAGGTGCAGTCAATCTACGTCTGGGCGGCATTATCTGCATCATAATTTTTTATTTTATTATTATTCAAGTATATTACTTAAGTATTTCTTTTTAATACAAAAGAAGAAATTCCTAACACATTTCTGAAATAAGCTTCATTTATATTCATATGCCAAATCATTTCATTACATGATTTCCCTAGCATACTGCTATAAATGTTATCACATATATCCCCTAATATCACAAAAGACGGGGAATATACTAACCTGCTACCATACTACCCCTCTAACAAAAGCTAACTCGGGGTTCAAATCACTATCCCACATCTTACACAAAAGATTAGGATTACAACATAGTATATACAATACATAAAGAGAATACCACTAGACTATCTAAGGGAATCTCATCACATCATCCCGCGCTCTACTACGCTCTTGTACTCCATCTGCGCTATATAAGCAACCAGCTCTCGGCTCATAGTGTGTAAGGTCTGTCCCTGCTCTGCCGGGTAGTGGTACACACCATCAAGCACTCTCTCAAATGCCGAACGGAACACGTACCCCATCTTGTTCATTTTCCTCTTCTTACATTTGACCATATCTTTCAGGTCATCAGCTCTCTCATGGGCAGCCCCCCACTTCTCCTCGAAGTGTATCCTATCCATCACCTTTAATTCCAACTGAATGTGGAGTGCTTCCTTCTCTGCCTTCTCACTCAGCTCCCTCTGCTTAACCTCTTCTAGATTCTCTGCCAAATCTACATTCCTAGCCACTGACCTGTGAAACAGAGTCCCCATCTGGATCCCTGCCTCCTTACGGTAGGCGATCTCCGCCTCTAACTTCTGCATGGCCAGCTTCCTCTGGTGGTCTTCGTCCCTCAGTTTCTGGAACTCAGACTCTCTCTCTTGGGCCTCTGCCTCCAGCTCCTGGACCCTGCAGTCTAACTCTAGGATCCGTTCCTCATACTCTCCTAGCATCTGCTCCTCTACAGTAGCCTCATTAGAGTCCTCTACTGGCTCATCCTCCATCGGCTCGTCCTCCATCGGCTCCTCCTCTGGATCAGACTCTATCTCATTCTCGTCTTCGTCGTCAGACTCGAACGGTGCAACAGCCTGCACTGGTGTAGCCTCTAGGGGTGCCTCGTATACTACATTTATATCCCTGGGCTCCTTCTCTGCCACTCTACTAGGTACACCTGTGTCTGTCATCCTACAATCACAAACACAAGACAAACAAACAGCAATTCCATTAGAATGTTATATAAAACATAATTTCATTGTATAGAATGAAGTTACATTTCATAACACGCTAAGTCTTGCTCTAGGGAAAACTCTATGTGAGTTTTATCTCCTTTCCAACTTCTATGTTCGCCTAAGTTATAGTCTAAGGACACTCGTTCCTAAGGTTTATAACTACAGCTCTGATACCAACCTGTGACGCCCCCAAATCCGTGACCGCCACTTGGTCTCTCGAATTCAGTTCATCACGTGCTCATGGTAATACATCACAATAATAATAACTAAAAAAATCACACAATCACAGCGGAAATTCTAATCTATAATAATTTACAATGATTTATTATAATTATTCCCCCAAGTCACGCAACCTGCAATTCCTAATAGATTACATAATAATATCAATAACGACTTATTACATAATCTAACTTAAGCTTAAACATAATCGAATCTAGTCTTACTACATCATCTAAATACAACATTAAAATATTTGAAAACATAAAAGACACAAGCTAATTGGTAGCCTTGCCCTTACCCTTATCAATGCCTGAAGGTTCACCATGCTCTGCCTTAACTGAAATATTTTAGGGAAAGCAAGAATGAGCACAAATTTCCCAGCAAGTAATATGCAATAAGGGTAAGTGATATAATTCTTAATTCTCGAAAGGGTATAACAAAGTTTGATAGTTCAAGGACAACAAGAATATCAACAGTTTTCAATAATAGTCGCTAAGGACAGAATAATATCAATATGATTCAATAATAAGTCAATTCAAGTTTTCAAGATAACTGAATACTGAGCAGTCACTAAGGACTACGAACTTCTACTAGAATTAACAGTAATAAACTGAAAATCCAACAAAAACAGGTACAACAGGTGATCAGCCTAAAGCACCATCGTTATGCATAACAATCAATCATACTCAAGTGTGCACGTCGGTTCTCCGACAATTATATATTCCCTTCAAAGAAGGTTGTTCTTCTCAGTCAAATACAAGATCTCGCACCAATCAATTAGTTTGGGTCGCTTTTCAATAATATAAGTCTAGCCGAATCAAATGGCATAGACACTTTCACAATATTCAATAACAATACTAAGTTCAACATGAATAATAGCTTTAATGAAATAAGAGTTCAAGTATGCTAATTCAATTCAAACGATTAAGTAGGAAACTAGTTCGCAATATACAAAGATAGAATACTTGTATCCAAAGAGATATGGTTTAGATACTCGCTTACGATATCCGTTGAATAAAGTAATGCAAGGGTTTAGGATACTTGCCTTATGCGTAGTTTACTCACGTAAAGCTAGCCAACACTTTCGGATTCCTATCGTAATACAATTACGTATATATATATGATATTCATTAGTCATATAATTTAACTTCACATTATATCTTCGAATATACGATCAACACACAAGCTAAGTTTTACCCTAGCTACACAATTATTTAGTATCTAATTTCTATTCTTAACTTCCTCTTTTCTCAAGTTGATCATATTCATACATCGTTACTATCATGTGAGACTACCACAATTAGCAAACATATTCGCATATTATTAATATCACATAAGACTATAATCAATACTAAATATATTTTATTTTAGCAAGTTATGGCATTCTCATAAGTTAACCGTCAAAATTGAGTTCAAGTAACATCATATAATATCACGTAGCATGTATACATGTTTAAAGAATACTTTTATGTGTATACAACCTTTCCTTGTTCCAATCATACATGCAATAGATTCTAAGTTAACACTTTTAATAATTTAAAGCCATTCAAGGTCATGGAATTCACAAGGCCTATCATGCTCGCTCTTTAAACACATAAGGTATTCATATAATTTGCATTAGGCATACTTATGAGTATTCACATTTTATACATGTAACTATTACAGTTATTAGTTGAAAACATGTTTCGTTTACGCTAAATCATGACATCTAGCATGGTATGTATATATGCATGACGTTCATGAAGTCAATAGTATTATCCAACACGTTCATAAACTTCAGAATTGAAACTTCAAGTTTCGAACTTACACTTTCACTTAGTAAAATTCACAAATGAAGCCCACATGCTCATGTCATCTTATGAAACATATATAAGCAAGTCAACATGCTTTTCATGCATTTCAAGGCCCTATAAACATGCTCGAAAAGTCAGAATATATATATGGTCCTTACATGTCAATATCAACCTTCAAAACTTGTGTTTTTGTTAGAAAGGTGCACTAGTTGGGTTCACATGTTCATATTATTTCACGATACATATATACTTAAGTCAATATACATTCCATGTGTTTATAGGTCATACAAACGTGTCTCAAAAGTCAGAATACTATTATGATATTTATATATCAAAGTTCCTCTTTTCATAACTTTATGTTTTCTTTGAAATACTCAACTAAAACAACTAGCATGGATTGTTATAACCTAGTAACCTTATTCCATATGTTAATGTGAGTTATAAGAATACTCTACTAGTACAACATGTTCAATACATCAGAAGATATAATAGAAATTATCAACAAATTCTGCAGTGGAGCGCGTCCGCGCCCAAATTATACTAGGGAGACGCGCGGCCGCGCAGCTCCCGTTCCAGTCCAGAGAGCTCCAGCCTCGGCAGATATCAAGCCAAAATCACAAAATTACTTCACAATTTCGATTCTACATAACTACATTGCAATACCAACATACTTATATATCTATATAACACTTAATCAAGCATTCTATAATCCAATCACACTCTAATATGGCAAAATCAAGAAATCTTGAAATATACAGAGAAACAAAAATGAAGAACAAGGAAGCTTTATTATACCTCTGCTAGAATCTGAACTTGCTACTACTACACAATGCTATTATACTACTATGTGTATTATTCTCAACTTAACTTAAGCAATTTATCAGCAAATGAATTAGAGAGGATGAGAGCCATATATATAGAAAAACCATTGTCCAGGCATTGCTTATACACACTAAATTAAACCAACGAGATTTTTGATTTGCTTGATGGTTAATAGAGAGTAGGTAATTGGTTGTTGAGGCTCATCATCATGCCCATTCCCTTGCTCATCATGATCTAGCCTATGTTGTGCTAGTTGCTGAGTTTGGGGAGAAGAAGAAGGAATAGGCCTTAGCCGTATGTCAAGCACGTGAAGGAGAATGTGACTACTAATATGGGACAAGGCAAAGAAATTCTCAGCATTTTTGCAACATTGATACAATACTTGTTTTACTATGCACATTTCATATATATATATATATATATCCAAGTTGTATTTGTATAATTCATTCTTAGGTTGTAATTAAAATGTCACAATGTAATTCACATACTTTAATAAGTGTAATTTTCACACATATAATCCATGTACATTTTATTACACCGGTATAATTTAATCGGATACTATCACATTTATTTTTAAATTCTACAATCAATAATTAATTACAATATATCCATAACATATATTTTAATGTATACTCACACACAATTATCACCTAAGCATTATCATGTAGCTCTCTCAATTCAATATCTTTACTATATAGTTTACGTATAATTGTTTAACCACATTGCACTACTTCGTACAACATATAGGTAGCTACCATACCTTATACATTTAATTCACATGCTTGCACGTAACAATTAATACAACCTCATTTTATTAATAACTTACTTATTTGTTTTATTATTCATAATGTCAAATAAATAAATTATTCATTTTATTGATTAATTAACAATAATATTAATTAATCCATTCCTCATCGATTATTAATAACACCTAATTAATAATCATAGGATTAATTATCACATTAACAAATAGAATTCCCAACATATTTATAACCAAGTATTTTATTATTATTATTATATTTCTTGTAATAATAATAATCACATATTATTAATTAATCACCATTAATATTCTATAACAACTATTCTACGATGACAATTAATTAATGTTCTACGATTAACAATTAATATAGATTAATTATTCGCTTAAATTAATATAATCATTCTTATATTACGTCACTGTGCCACACAAGGCTATCAACGAGTTTATCGCAAACTCCATCAATTTCTCAATTATTATAATTATTCAATTTAATATAATTGAATTAATCATTCTCATAACACAAAATCATTTATATTCTAATAAATTCTCATTTCCATTAATATATTCATTCAATAATATTAGAAAATTCTCAGGTATTACATTTCCCTTTAAGGGGAAGATAAGATTAGGTAAGAAAGAAGAATTAAGTCTGAGGTTCGTGAAACCTTTCGAAGTATTGAAGAGAGTAGGCAAAGTGGCGTACGAGGTAGCCTTACCTCTTGAACTAGAACATATCCACAGTGTGTTTTATGTTTCTGTCTTACGATCATATAAGCCTGATTATAAGCGTGTGATACCCTATGAGCCCATTCAAGTAGAGAAGAATCTGGCATATAAAGAAATTCCTGTCCAAATACTAGATAGGAAAGAGCGGATATTAAGAAATAAAGTTATATCTTCTGTATAAGTACTTTGGCGAAACCACGATGCCAAGGAGGCCACGTGGGAATTAGAAGATAGGATGATGAGGGACTATCCTCATCTATTTGTGTAACCTTGTACTAATTCCGAGGACGGATTTTTTATAAGGGGGGAGGATGTAAGAACTGTTAATTTTATGAATAAATATTAATTTTAATATTAATAATAAAATGAATATCTATTTGAATATAAATGTTTATGTGTTATGAAATGAGTAATTCGATTAAATTAAATTGAATTAATGATCATTGAGAAAAATATAGAGTTTATGATAAGCTCATAACATGCCTTGTGTGGTACGAGATGAGAATTATTGAGGGTTTGATTAATTAAAGAGGGAAATCAATAAGTGAAGAATTAATTAATATTATATTATTAATTAATTGTTGTTATTAGTGATAACCTATTAATAGGTAATTAATTAATAATATGTCGATTAATTATTATTGTAAGTAACAAAACAATGATGAGTAAATAATTGATGAATATAATAAGAGTTATATTTATTTAATTAGTTGTTGTGTGCAATACATGCGATAATTAATCGTATAAAAATGTTATTAATTGTTATTATTAATAATAACAGGTTAAAGAGGAAATGAATAATTAATATAATGATTACTCAATAAATTGCTAAGTGTCATATTATGTAATGGGTGATTGTGTATTAAAGTGCTTACATCTAAAGTGTGATGGGGTGTGACACTAACATGCGACTATATAATAAAACTATATAGTAAGATTTAATGAATGATGTAAGTTACATAATTAATGCTTATGTGACAAATATGTGATAAGTAGATATATTGTCGTGTATGTATAAATATTATAATAAACTAAATAAACAATTGTTATTTAATAATTATCCAGTGTGTTCCTCTCTTTTCTATTGGTTTGAATAGGAAGGCAAAGGCTTTATCTATGTAACCATTTCTCTATAAATGAAGCTCTATCCTTCTCATTCCAATTGCTGAAAATTCTGTTAAGTATAAGATATAGAGTGAGTGCATTGAATTAGTGATGAGTCTGAGAATTGAGGAAGTTTTTAGCAACAAGCTTAGCAAACTATTTTAGCAGAGGTATAACTCTCATTGTTCTTCATTTCTTGAAATTTCTACATTCTTGATTATGCATGAATTCTATGTTAATTGGATTTAGGATTGTTGTAAACTTGTTATCAAAGTTAGTATACATGTTAGGAATGTAATGTGGTTATAAATTAGCATGTTACGTGAAGAATTTTGATGTTGGATTTGGTTTCTGCCGATAAGAAGGCCATTTTGAACTGTCCAGGGAATGGCGTAGTTGCGCTCTCCCTGCAGTTCAAAATGGCGCAGCTGCGCCGGTTGTTGTATTCTGAGCCTATCCCGGGGCAGGACAGCTGCATCGCTCCTATAGCTTAGAACAGCGCAACTGCGCCAGGCATCAATTTTGAATTTTAATCTCTGCTTTAATCTGACAAGTTCTAAATTATTGATATCACTTAGACATGCATGAAAACAGGTTTAACTTGTATAAATACGTACCTTGACATAGCATGAATGTTCTTGACTTCATTAGTATACATTTACTAAATATAGTTTTGAAAATGGACCTTGACATATACGTATGATTTTATATTTAGACTATTTGAGCATGTTTGTATAATCTAGCTATGCATGAAATGTGAGCCTAAGGTGAGGAGTATACACTATAAGGCATGGATTACGTTAAAATGATTTCAAAAGTAAACTCGGACTTTTTGCAAACTAAGTTGCATGCACGTGGTTTAACAATATTTTGATATTTGTGGTCATGCATGCTAGTACTCTTTTGTCACTAAGATAGCCTATATGTAAACACATTTTGTTAAATACGATGAAAGTTAAGCCAAGCATGAGTCTAGACATATTTTAAAAGTGATAAACGATATTAGCTATGCATAAGTGAATCGAATACATGCAAGCATGCATGTTACAAATTATATGACTACCTCATAGGTTTATATGGTAAACATAGAAACCTTATGATTTCGTGTCCTCAATTGACCGTAACTCACTAGAAATCCTAAACAAGAATCTTAACATGTTAAGGTGGACGTAGGATAATTGTAAAAGCATGAAAGACCTTTACCATGTGTACGTGCTATGTGTATCCATCTAGTATGACATGACATAAGACCGTTTAAACGTGATTCATAAAAATTTTCAAAGTATGAACAAGACTAAATATGTGCATATGATGAAAGTCTTTGAGCGCATGCATACTAAGCTGATTTCAGGACTATCTCATATGTGTACATGGTGAGCATAGTAGCACTTGTGATTCATGACCTTATTTGGCCTTAAGTCATCAGAAATACCAATATAGGACTGTAACATGTAAGTTGAATTTGGAAAGATTATGTAAGCATGCAAGGCCATTTAACATGTGTATATACTATGTGGTAATGTACGTTTTTGAATGGGACAGAAAAAGAAGAGCAAAGCCCAACTCTGGTCTGGCCAGGGGACAGCGCAGCTGCGCCGTCCCTAAGCCTAACTAGAGCGCAACTGCGCCAGGCTAAAATCTGGTCTAGACATTTTGCTTGTTTCTGATTCTGTCAGTTTGTTTATAATGCTACTCTAATCTATTGAACACAATCTGTTCGATACTTATTGGTAATTATATTTGATGATAAGATAATATGAAGATGTTTAACTTGTAAAAAGAATTCTAATGATAGTAAAGACGATGTCAATTGAGAGTTGTGATTAAATACAATACTATACGTGGTATGATTATATAGCAAGGATAAAACTTAACATATGTGTTGGCTATATAACGTAGGTTTCAAACTGTGTAACTAATAAATATATATATATATACGTGTGACTATGTTACGAATAGGATATCTTAGTCCGTTGAAGTGTTAATAAGCTATACTTTGGTAAACTACGCTTAAGGCAAGTATCTAAACCTTATCTCTTTGATGCAAATTCTCTATCTTACACAACTTTGAATATTGTGCAAGTATCTTAACCCTTGCATTTACTTTATTCAATGGATCTTGTAAGCAAGTTTCTTAACTTCATTTGATTTATATATTGAACGCAAGTATCCGGGCTACTCTTTTTATTAAGCAAGTATTCGAACCATACTCTTGATTGAGCACGTACTTGAGCTTGTACTATTATTGATCGTACGAGTAAATAACTGCTAGAATAATTCTTGTCTTATAAATTAATATTTCATAGCTTGATTTAAATCATGATTATATTTTTCGGATTATGTTGCAAGTATTGAACTTATAAATTGTTCTTATATACATTGTTGAAATTGTTTACGCAATTTGATTTGGCTAGACCAATATAATGAATTAGAAAGCTATCCACACCAATTGCTTTGGTGTGGACTCTTATAAATTGACTAAGCTGAACAACCCTCAAAAAGTGGAACTATATAGTCGGGGTGCCGACAACAGTACGATAGGTTATGCATAACCCCAGGTACGGTGGGCTGATCCTCTATTTGTACTTGTTTGGGTTATTAGGAATATTTTTGGTGATTCTAGTAGAAGTTCGTGGTTCTTAGCAACCACTCAATATCTAGTATTTATTAACTTGAAACTCTGAATTCATTGGATTCTTCTATTTAATTTTTGGTCCACAGTGACACTCAGTGATATCTATTCATTCACTTGAAATTGTTGAAACCTTTGAATCCTTTAATAACTTCTCGACCCATAGTGGTTCTTATTTAACTTCACAGAATAGATTTGGAAGTCATTGATATTTATTTTGTTCACAACATTCTTATTTGAATTCTTGAGATATTAATTACCGCTTTAACCTTGAGATTAAGAACCGTATATACACATGTTTACATTTATTGGCATATTACTTGCTGGGAAAATTTGTTGCTCATTCTTGCTTCCCATAAACATTTTAGTTTGGGCAGGGAAAGGTGGAACCCCAGGACAGGACAAGAGCGAAGGCAAGGCTATGAAGTAGCTATGCTCTTCTATGTTAGGATGTTTCCTTTATGTTGTATTAAGACTTAATTAATGTTATGAATTAAGATATGTTTGGATTAAGTTGTGAAGTGTATTAGTAATAGTTTCGAGACTTGGGACAAGAATATTTATGTTATATCAATATAAATTATTTTATTATTCCATTATTTGAGATTTTAATTATTATTAGAGTTAGCACGTGACGAACCGAATTCGAGACTGTGGCGGTTCAAATTTGGGGGTGTCACAGGTTGGTATCAGAGCTGTAGGTTATAAACCTTAGGAGCGAGTTCTTAGGCTATAACCTTAGAAGAAATTTAGAAAATAGAAGGAAATAAAACTCATGTAGAGTTTTCTTAGAGAGCTAGTAGTGAAATATATTTTCATTCCATACAATGAAATTATGTTTTATTCGGAGATAATAATAAAGTTTATTAGTTTTGTCATTATGGATGTCAGAGATAGGTAAACCTATTAGGACCATGGTGGAGGAACCACATGATATACATGTGGCGTCTGCCACGCCCTTTATAATTGAGCCTATTTCGATAGTAGCCTTAACCTAGGAAGAGACGGAGTCATAAGTGTAGTCGAAATATAAGCAGAGATCCACAGTGAAAGTTTTCTTTCAGGATTGAGACATGTGTGTGTTACTTTAAGGTGAAAAATAAGACACAATAGTTGAAGGTGAAGTTCTAGACCTTCATATTAGTAACTAATGGATGCAGACATAGTGAAAGGAAAGGTAGTTAGGTAGTTATTAGAATAAGTGTCGCGAGTGATACAATAGATGTTTATAGATATGGAACAGTTGTTGTAAATTCCAATTTTAGGAAAGTATCTTTCTAACCCCAACTTTAGTGGTACCTGAGAGGGGTATGTAATGAAACTAGCATAATGCTTACGATGTGATATGTTTTCATGTGGCATGTTTTTATTAAACGTGAGCGTAGTGACTAGATTTTGTTAAATAATGACAATGGAGAATATCAATGAATCTTATACGTCTTAAAGAAGTATTAAGAAGTATTAGATGTGTAACAAAGAGATGATAATACCATTTTATTTCTATACAGAGAAATGTCAATACCCCAAGGAGGAGAGACTCGTCGAACGACGGAGAATGGGGATAGGGAATTGAATCAGGAACCACTGCAACAATTGGTAAATCTTATAGTAGGTGCTTTTGAAGAATGGATCAATGATTTTAGAAAGAGACAATCGAAAATTTTAGAGGTAGGAAAAGAAATTTATTTCACTAAAGGTGGAGAGGTTAATATTTCAAAGAAAATGAAAGAATGTTGGGTGGAAGGGAGTAGTAGTTGTAGCAATAAGAATTTCAAGAGAAAGTGGAATGAGGCTAAAAATGTAAGAGACGAAGAATAACCACAGAAGAAGAGAGTAGAAGCTTGTAAGGAATGTAGAGAGAACCACATAGGAGCATGTTTGAAAGGAAAACATGTGTGTTATAAGTGCGGTGAGAAGGGTCATATTTCTCCTAACTGTCCTAGGCAGGAGAAAACCAAAGAGTGTTTTGCGCATGGATCTGAAGAACGTTAAATACGTAATTGGCAGAAGGAAAAAAATGAGGAGGGAAACGGAAGCAAAAGAAGACGGGACAACAACAACAACAACAACAACAACAACAATCCGACGGGAAGTCACCAAGAAGGACTCAAGAAAAAGAACAAGGCTTGCCCAAAATGTGGAATGAGTCATCAAGGAGAGTGCTAGAAGGGATGAGGCGTTTGCTATAGCTGCAGCCAGGAGGGGCATATTTCCCCGAATTGCCCAAACCCGAAGAAGCTCGAATGATGCTTCGTTTGTAGGTCAACAGATTATCAGGTTAAGAACTACCCAAAGAAAGGAAGGAAGGAAGAAGACGGCAACAAGGGAAGCCATAGCGGGAAGCCATAGCAGGAAGCTGACGATAATCGAACCAGCTAAATCGAGTGAATCACTGCCACGTAAGACTAATGTTATGGTACATGATGCATTGGCGTTCCGAGTCATGATGTCAAGTATTGTCCTAATCAATAATATAAATGCGTATATATTATCTGATTTGGGTTCTACCTGTCCCTTTGTGTCTGAATAATTACGAAACGATAGGGTACCCAAGAACGATTAGGAGATCCGTTGAATATAGAAATTGCAAATAACGAAGTAATCCTCGTAGAATTCGTTTACCGAAATTGTTGTGCAGAAATTATGGGACATAAACTAAGCATATACTTTATTTCGATAAATTTTGGAGAGTTTGATGGGATACTAGGAATGGACTTTTTTCATAACCATGATGCGATAATTGACTGTCAGAAGAAAAGTTTGAACCTTCAGACTCCAAACCAGTCTAAAGTAGTGTTTTATGGTAGCTCGTCGCTTAAACAATCATGTTGTCTTGTGATGATGCAGGCCAAGAAATTGTTAAGAAAAGAAGGGGTAGATTATTTAATCTTTGTTGTAAATATTAAGAGAATGAGAGTAAAAATAAAGAATGTATCAGTAGAAATAGAATTTCAAGACGTATTCCAAGACGATCTGCCCGGCCTTCCACCAGACAGAGAAAACAAATTCGTAATATATTTAGTACCGGGAACTACACCAATTTTGAAAGCCCCATATCTTATGGCGCCGATAGAAATGAAAGAATTAATAATACAACTATAAAAAAATAAAAATAAAATATGTTAGATAAAGGATATATTCAGCCGAGTGTGTTTCCCTTGGGGAGCACCAGTGTTGTTTGTCAAGGAGAAGGATGGATCGAGAAGACTTTGTATCAACTATCGAGAGTTGAAAAAAGTGATAATTAAGAATAGGTATCTGTTACCAAGAATAGACGACAAGATCTAGAAAGAGCACGCTAAACATCTGAAGAGGGTATTAGAAGCGTTGAGAAAAGTGAAGATCTACGCAAAATTTTGAAGTGCAAATTTCAGATGGAGAAGGTTAGTTTTAGGCCACAACAGATCCGGCAAAGGTGAAGGTGGTAAGTAATTGGGAGCAGTCGAAGACGCTGGCAGAAGTATGAAGTTTCTTAGGGTTAGATGGGTACTATCAAAGATTTCCCAAATTTCTTTGAGATACTGAGGTAGACCAATCTAACGAGGATGACGGTAAAGTTTATTTGGACGAAGAAGTATAAGGAATGTTTTAGGGAGTTGAAGAAGAGATTGAGCGAGGCGCATGTATTATCCTTACCAAATAATACGGGAGGTGGTGAGGAGTATAGTGATGCGTCGCACAAAGGTCTTGGTTGTGTTCTAAGGTCATTACATATGCATAAGAAAGTTGAGGGACTATGAGAAACAATACCCTACCCATGACTTGGAGTAGCGGTGGTAGTTTTGCGTTGGAAATCTGGAGGCATTACCTATATGGGGAGAAATATGAGATATATACGGACCACAAGAGTCTGAAATATATCTTCACACTAAAGGAGTTAAACATGCGACAAATGAGGTGGTTCGAACTAATCGAAGACTACCACTGCGCAATTCTCTATCACCTGGAAAATGGCTAATCAGAAAGATGGAGAGATTGAAAATAAAATTGAAGAGACCCAGAGAGTCCAAAGGGAAGCTTTGTATTGGAGGTTTGTCCAACGTTGTTGGATAGAGTAAAGGAATAACAAGACAAAGACGAAAAGTGCGAGAAGGTAAAGAGAAGGATAGAAGGAATAAAGAGGAAAAGTTCAGAAGAAATAATGATGGTATCTTGAGATTTGTAGATCGAGTGTGAGAGCCAACCGTAACTAAATGGCGAGATAAGAGTTTTCATAAGGCATATAATTGGGCGTATTTTGTTCACCTAGGAAGCACGAAAACGTACCGGGATCTTTGAAGACACTTTTGGTGGTCAATATGAGACGCGAAGTTGTAGAATACGTCGACCGATTGAAAAAGATGACACACTTGTAACCAATATATGTTCGATTCAATTTAAATCAATTAGCAAAATTATACGTTAAGGAAATCGTTTTGTGACACGAAATATTGGTGTCAATTATTTTTGATCAAAACCCACGCTCCACATCAAAGTTTTGGAAGAACTTGCAAGAAAGAATGGGAACAGAGTTGAGGCTGAGTACTGCTTATCATCGTCAAATCGACGACAGAGAGAGAACAAACAATACAAACGTTAGAAGACATGTTTAAAGCTTCCGTAATGGATTTCAAAGGTAACTGGACTGATCACTTACCCTTAGTGGAATTCGCTTATAGTAATAATTATCATACGAATATCTGTATGCCATCGTACGAAGCTCCCTACGTAAGAAAGTGCAGAACACCTCTATGTTGGGATGAGGTAAGAGAACGACGACTTTAATTGGAACCGAATTCAGTACGACGAATGGTAGACGTTGTGAAGATAAAAAGAGCCAGATTAGTAGCAGCTCAAGACCAACTTACGAAATACACAGATTGGCATCGTCATAATCAAGATTTTGAAGTCGGTAGTTTTGTATTTCTTAAGTGTTTCCCTTTAAGGGGAAGATAAGATTAGGTAAGAAAGAAGAATTAAGTCTGAGTTCATGAAACCTTTTAAAGTATTGAAGAGAGTAGGCAAAGTGGCGTACGAGGTAGCCTTACCTCTTGAACTAGAACATATCCACAGTGTGTTTTATGTTTCTGTCTTACGATCATATAAGCCTAATTATAAGCGTGTGATACCCTATGAGCCCATTCAAGTAGAGAAGAATCTGGCATATAAAGAAATTCCTGTCCAAATACTAGATAGGAAAGAGCGGATATTAAGAAATAAAGTTATATCTTCTGTATAAGTACTTTGGCGAAACCACGATGCCGAGGAGGCCACGTGGGAATTAGAAGATAGGATGATGAGGGACTATCCCCATCTATTTGTGTAACCTTGTACCAATTCTAAGGATGGATTTTTTATAAGGGGGAGGATGTAAGAACTGTTAATTTTATGAATAAATATTAATTTTAATATTAATAATAAAATGAATATCTATTTGAATATAAATGTTTATGTGTTATGAAATGAGTAATTCGATTAAATTAAATTGAATTAATTATCATTGAGAAAAATATAGAGTTTATAATAAGCTCGTAACATGCCTTGTGTGGCACGAGATTAGAATTATTGAGGGTTTGATTAATTAAAGAGGAAAATCAATAAGTGAAGAATTAATTAATATTATATTATTAATTAATTGTTGTTATTAGTGATAACCTATTAATGAGTAATTAATTAATAATATATCGATTAATTATTATTGTAAGTAACAAAACATTGATGAGTAAATAATTGATAAATATAATAAGAGTTATATTTATTTAATTAGTTGTTGTGTGCAATACATGCGATAATTAATCGTATAAAAATGTTATTAATTGTTATTATTAATAATAACCGATTAAAGAGGAAATGAATAATTAATATAATAATTACTCAATAAATTGTTAAGTGTCATATTATGTAATGGGTGATTGTGTATTAAAGTGCCTACATCTAAAGTATGATGGGGTGTGACACTAACATGTGACTATATAATAAAACTATATAGTAAGATTTAATGAATGATTTAAGTTACATAATTAATGCTTATGTGACAAATATGTGATAAGTAGATATATTGTCGTGTATGTATAAATATTATAATAAACTAAATAAACAATTGTTATTTAATAATTATTTTAATAAATTCATATAATTGAAATAATGCAGTTTATGATAACGAGGAAAGGTAATACCTAATTGGATTATATTCGGTGTTATCACAAGGTACATGAATTATATGTTTATGTGTATACATGTACCCCAACTTATTACGATGTAATATTATTTTCTCATTAAAGCTACATTGTGACTCTAATTGAATTTAAATCTAAGTATACATATATGTGCATTTAGCCTAAGTGTATATAATATGTATATGTATATAACCTAAGTGTTAATATTATTTCATTTGCCAAGTTGCTGAGATTAAAGAGTTATCCCATATTGAGTGGCTCATTCTCACTTATGTGTATAGCCCATTGGCCTAAGGCTAGCCTTCTCTATTTCTTCTTCTCAAACTCAGCATTCTAGCCAATCATGAAAGAGGAGTGGCTCTAACAGTGAATTCTAACAACTCTACCTAACCAACCAATTATCCAATGTGTTCCTCTCTTTTCTGTTGGTTTGAATTGGAAGGCAAAGGCTTTATCTAGGTAACCATTTCTCTATAAATGAAGCTCTCTCCTTCTCATTCCAATTGTTGAAAATTCTGTTAAGTATAAGATATAGAGTGAGTGCATTAAATTAGTGAGGAGTCTTAGAATTAAGGAAGTTTTTAGCAGCAAGCTTAGCAAACTATTTTAGCAGAGGTATAACTCTCATTGTTCTTCATTTCTTGAAATTTCTACATTCTTTATTATGCATGAATTCTATGTTAATTGGATTTAGGATTGTTGTAAACTTGTTATCAAAGTTAGTATACATGTTAGGAATGTAATGTGGTTATAAATTAGCATGTTACGTGAAGAATTTTGATGTTGGGTTTGGTTTCTGCCGAGCAGAAGGCCATTCTGAACTGTCTAGGGAATGGCGCAGTTGCGCTCTCCCTGCAGTTCAAAATAGCATATCAGAGTTTAAAATTTTCTGCAAAACCATTACCCGGATCATCCTTTATGCAAATTATTAATTTAAAACGATAAATACGAAGTTATAGAATCATACCCTTGTAGAACGAAGCTTCCACAGGTACGAGTTCAACTCCTTGTTCTTCGTGATCTCCTTAAATTTTTGGGTTAGATTCCTTCCTTTAATAAACGTTAGCCACCCAAGTGTTTGGCCTCTAGAGGTGATCCACCAAGAAAGAGGAATTATCAAGGAGGGTGGTTGGCTAAACCCTAGGTTTCTATCCACTATAGAAAAGGAGTACTCTCCAACAATTGAAATTGCATTAACTGATATCTATTATAAGACTCCTCTTATATAGATATTGGTTAATCTTTCTAATCCTATTAGACATGGGGTTTCATTTAATTAATTAAACTCCTTTAATTAATTTAGGCTTCCCACCACATTGGGAATAATTAATTATATTTATTTAATTAATTTGCCTCCTAGTCTTATTAGGAATAATTGAGAGTACTAATATTAAATTAATTTCTAAACTACTTTAGAAATTAAAATAATAATAATTATAATAATATTAATAAAACTTCTTTTATTAATTTATATTTAATATTTTCAAAATATTAAATAATAAACATTAAGCTATTTAATTTATTCTATCATCATAGATTAAATTAATTACACTAAATGCATTATTATGATTATGCCATTACCTTCTTAAATAATTATTCTTCCTTTTATGGTGTGATCCTTTAGGTTCTCCATATTAAACCGGTTGTGAATAAATCAATTACAACAATTCTAATCTTATTTAAATAAATAAATTAAAATAATAATCTATTTAAATAAATAATATTTATTCTATAATAGGGATAAGCCTCCCTATCGATCAACGACTTTCCAGATAATATAGATTTTAACATTAATCATAAAAGAACTTGTGAGTAAATAGTTACCGTATAATTCAATCCTTCCACCATACAATGTCCCAATTAAATATAAGACATGGATTTACTGTTAAGTCTTATTTTATTTAATTATATGTATTTCGATTAAAAAATGCACAACTCTAATTAATGCAAATTAGAAACTTCTTTCTAATTTTATTCTGCCTTGGCCAAGGACTACTAGGTTGTCATTTAACGAATCACATAAGACATATCTCTTTTTTTACTAGAAGTGGTAGATTCTTTATTGATCATTCATTATCTCCATATGTAACTCATTATACCCAAGCATACCATTCTATATTCCCTAAGGGTCTTTAAGGAATAAGTCAAAGTATAATTCATTACACACAAGATACTATGATGATCTCAAGTTCAAGGATCACTTGTACTATTATAACATTAGGAATTCCTATTAACAGATAAGTAAAACTCCATTAGGTATTCCATAACGAGTCACATTCAGTGAATATATTCTCCAATAAGCACCTACATACTTGCTTTAGTATCTCCACACAAATGATCATGAGATCAACCATCCTCATCCAATGAGAAAGCAACATATGTACCAATCTATCCGTATTTACTAATCCCCTTTTTAGTAATCCAACGATTGGGAACTATTTTAGTTTTAAGCTTTCTAAGAATTTAGATCTCATTAGCATGATCAACATCGTGATTCTAAAATCATTGCTTTAAACTATGGGTTATTTATATATTATAAAAATAGCATCATGTAGATAATTAAATGCCTTTAATAAGTGAATACTTTTATTAATAAATAAATAAGATCGTCTCCAAAGTATATGCTTTATCATCATACATGATTGGTTTGTATGCATACTACTTTCAATCTCCCACTTGCACTAAAGCCAATCGCCTTGGTATCTCATACCCATCTTCTCTAAGTGACGATCAAACTACTGTTGTGTTAAAGCTTTAGTAAATGGATCTGCTATGTTGTCTTGAGAGTCTACACTCTCTAAGGTGACATTTCTTCTTTTAATGATTTCTTTAATCAAAGTGTCGTAACACATGTTTGGATTCAAAATGAGACTTAGGAACTATTCCTAGTTCTGTAATAAAGTTTTCATCCGAAACATCAACTTGCAACTTCACTTACACTTATATACTTTGTCTTTGTCACTAAACCAGCAACCTTTTGCTGTTTGAAACCTTTTCAATTCACTGCACCACCTTTCAAGGTAATGACTTTCCCTAAAGTGGATTTGCTGTCGTCTTGGTCAGTCTGAAAACTTGAGTCTGTTTAGTCCTCTAGTTTAATTCAGGCCCATCATGTGTCATGATGAAATCCTTAATATCAATTAAGTACTTTAAGATGTTTATCACTGTCTTATAGTGATCTTCTCCAGAATATGACTGATCAACATCAAGTCTCGTCTATTTCATTACATACATGATAGTAACTCATGCGATCTTTCTTTTTTAGGACAATTTTAGAGAGATACGCTCCATAGCTCATCATCATGAGACATCTTTTGGAGTTTGTCATGCTAAACGCCTTTACCATCTAACGAATATACGTTCCTTGGGTTAAGCCGAACATCCTTTTAAATCTATCTAGACATATATATATATATATATATCCCAATATAGGATGTTCTACCTAAATCATTCATGGAGGAATGTTTAGACAATATAAGTTTAATCGATTGTAGCATAGGAATGTCATTTCCTATCAGTAATATATCATCAACGTATAATACAAGGAATGAAACAGCGCTCCCACTCACCTTCTTGTACACACATGTTTCATCCTCATTTTTGATAAAATCAAACTCTTTGATTGTCTCATCAAAAGGGATGTTTTATCTACAAGAAGCTTGCTACAACCCATAAATGGATTGTTGTAGCTTATATATATGATTTGCTTCAACCATTATAACAAATTCATCTGGCTGTATCATACATACATTCTCCTCTAAAATGTATATTTAAGGAAGGGCGTCTCCACGTCCATTTTGCCAGATCTAGTAATAATAAGCTGCAATTGCAAGTAAAATTCAAATGGTCTTGTGCATTGCTTCAAAGATCCATTTTAGATTTTATGGTCATCTACCATTTCTCTGAGTCTTAATTACTCATAGCCTGTTCGTAATTCAATGGATCATCATCATTCATGACGTGTACCTCATCGTCATCCTCTATGACGAATTCATACCTTTCAGATATCTTTGGTACTCTTCAAGATTTACAAATAGGGTGTTGTACAGAAGGTGTTGTACAGAAGGTGTCTCTACTTGGACAGGTTCATCCAATTGATCTGTAGTGGTTTGTGGTTCTTGAATTTCTTCAAGATCTATTTTCCTCAGACTAGCCCCTTCAAGGATAAACTCCTTTTCCAAGAAGGCAATGTGTTTCAGTAACAAACACCTTTTACTCAGTAGGATTGTAGAAATAGTATCCCAAACTTTCTTTAGGATATCCCACAAACGTGCACTTATCAGATCTTGTCCCAAGCTTATCATTTTGAAACCTTTTCACATAACATGGACATCCCTAAATCTTAACATGCTTAAGACCAGATTTCCTCCCTGTCCACATCTCATATGGAGTCTTGGGGATGGATTTTGAGGGGACCTTATTTAGTAGAAATATGAGCAGTTTCTAGGGCATAACCCCAGAATAAAATTAGAAGATTGGTAAAACTCATCATGGAACAAACCATGTCCAAAAATGTTCGATTTCTCCTTTCAGATATTCCATTTAACTGTGGTGTACCTGATGGAGTCCATTATGAGATTATACCATTTTCTTTGAGACAATCTAGAAACTCACCGCTTAAGTATTTACCACCTCGATCTAATCGAAGAATCTTAATACTTTTCCTAGTTTGTTTCTCTACTTCACTTCTGAACTCTTTGAACTTTTCAAATGATTCAAATTTGTATTTCATTAAATACACATATCCATATCTTGAGTGATCATCAGTGAAAGTAATAAAATAAGAATACCCTCCCCGTGCATTCGTTGTCATAGGTCCACAAACGTCTGTGTGAACCAACGCTAACAACTATGTAACTCTTTTTCCTTTTCCACTAAAAGGAGATTTAGTCATTTTACTCATGAGACAAGATTCACAAGTTGGATATGATTCATAATCGGATAGCTCTATAAGCCCATCCTTATGCAACTTGGATAATCTTGTTTCATTGATATGACCTAGTCTATAGTGCCACATATAGGTATAATTAACATTATCTATTTTCCTTATCTTAGTTTGTTCTATTTGAAGTATATTTTCATGCAAGTCAAGTATATAAAGTCCATTTCGCTGATTACCAACACCATATAAAACATTGTATTTATAAATAGAACAACTGTTGTTCTTTATTATAATGTCAAATCCATACATATCTAATACATAATTTGAAATAATGTTTCTAATGATATTCGGAATAAAATAACAATTATTTAAAAAAATAGACTTGCCCGTAGACTGTGCTAAACAATAAGTGCCTACAGCTAATGCAACAACCTTTGCTCTATTTCCCACTCGTAGGACAACCTCATCCTTGTTCAACTTTCTACTTCTGACCAGTCCCTTCACAATATTATATATGTGAGAACCACGGCCGGTATCCAGTACCCAAGTAGAATTTTGACTTTCTGAAAAATTAATTTTAACCACGAACAAACCTTGATTGGAAGTCGAAGCTTCCCCAAGCTTCTTCTCTGCCAAAAACTTCTTGTAGTTCCTCTTCCAATGACCCGACTCGTTGCAATGGAAGCACATTCCATTGCTAGCTGGATCAGGTTTCTTTTGTTTCTTTGTGTTCACCTTGCCCTTAGCCTTCTTAGATTTCTTCTTTTTAGAAGATACCTTGGGCCACTTCATTTTCTTGGAAGAATCCACAATTAAGACATGGTTCTTCTTGGATGGGAAGTAACCTTCTGCAGTTTTCAACATGTTAAGTAATTCGGGCAAGCTGACATCTAACTTATTCATATGGAAATTAACAACAAATTGCCAGAAGGTCTCAAGGAGTGACTGCAAGACCAAGTCTTGACTCAACTCCCCATCCATGACGAACCCAAGCTGTCCAAGGCGTTCAATCAAATTAATCACCCTTAGGACATGAGTCTCGACGGCAGTGCCCTCGGTCATCCGAGATCGGAAGAGCTCCTTAGATATCTCATATCTAGCAGTCCTACTTTGTTCACCATACAATTTCTTGAGGTGAAGCAACATAGTAGGACCATCCATGTTTTCGTGCTGACGCTGAAGCTCGTTATTCATGGATGCGAGCATGATGCATTGAGTCACAGATGCATCATCTTACTACTTTACAATGGTGGCAATCTCTTCCTTAAAGGCTGATTCTGAAACAGTTCCAGGGACAGGTGAATTTAGGACATAAGAAATGTTCTCAACAGTGAGAACTATTCTCAGATTCCTTAACCAGTCCGTGTAATTCGGCCCAATTAGTTTGTTAGCATCAAGTATGCTACGCATTGAAATTAGTGATTTTGACGTTTTAAAATTCTTGTATGTGAAAAGATAATATTTTAGCAAACATTCATTTAATTAATTTTATATACCAAAATAAATTAGGTCTTATTTTAGATTGGTATCTCCCACTATTTTTTTTAAACTATATTGCCCTCACTTATATAGTTCAGCAACATCTAATTAAAGATTTGCTAGTGAGAATAAGGATCCCATTTCAAATGTATATAGCCTTGTGGATATCATAACAAACGATATATAAATAAATAGGTAGACAACTCTTTGTCAATTACATCAACATGTAACTCCTTTTTATTTTGCCTCTTAAATTATAATGGTCAAGTGTGTGTACATCCGAACTAAAATGATTTAAGTTAAGTCCAACCTAGCACTTCCATAAATTCAAAAAAGAAAAATATTGTCCTTGGGGATAGCACAACAAAATAATATTATTTAATTTTCTTGATAAGCATCAAATGTGATTAAATTAATATCTTAAATACGCAATACTTGCCTTGTGGATAGGACAACAAACTCGTATTAAATATTTAATACTCTATTAATTTATCATGCTAGAAGGCGACGTTCGATATTCCAAATATCTGTGAACGCTTTAGACTTAATATAATTTCTTTAAGGGGTTTGTTATTATTTGTCTCATCTTGTTTAGCGCGCATGCATATATATATAAATACGCGTTATTTTATTAAAATATGCAAAGCATGTTTGCATAAAATATAATATTTATATATATAATAATATCATGCACATACAGAATACTATATTCTACCCGGATTGATTATGAACTTTTATTCTAGTTTGGTTCACTAGAGCCATCAAGTGAACCAAAAAGTCAAAACTAGGAGTGCAAGAATTTTAATTTAAACGTAACTATTACATTTAAACCCGGGTTTCATACAAACGGGTCTTCAAGCGCTCCTTGCTCCTTGGTCTCTAATTTTGTTCAAGATAATTCTAACTATTTCTATTATATTAAACTATTTAATTTAACTAGAAACCTTGATCAGCAGTCAAGGGAAAGTACATAGGAGGGAGATAAAATTTACATCAAGAAACAAATCAGAGAAGACGAGGTACGCAGACCCTATTTTATAAAACTCATTCAATCAAGCATTTAACTAAAATAAAATTCAATCACATTGGTCAATAGTCCCATAATCAATCTCATTTATTATCATACATATCACCATATATATATTAATAAATAAATATCCATCTCATGAATTAAAACATTCCGTATATATATATATATATATATATAATTCATTACACATAAGATACTATGATGATCTCAAGTCCAAGGATCACTTGTACTACAATCACATTAGGAATTCCTATTGACAGGCAAGTAAAACTCCATTAGGTATTCCATAGCGAGTCACGTTCAGTGAACTTATTCTCCATTAAACACCTACATACTTGCTTTAAAGTCTCCACACAAATAATCATGAGATCAACCATCCTCATCCAATGAGCAAACAACTTATGTACCAATCTATCAGGATTTACTAATTCCCTTTTTAGTAATCCAACGATTGGAAACTATTATAGTTTTAAGCTTTCTAAGAATTTAGATTTCATTAGCATAATCAACATCATGATTCTAAAAGCATTGCTTAAAACTATGGGTTTTTTATATATTATAAAAATAGCATCATGTAGATAATTAAACGCCTTTAATAAGTGAATACTTTTATTAATAAATAAATAAGATCGTCTCCAAAGTATATACTTTATCATCATACATGATTGGCTTGTATGCATACTACTTTCACCTCCCACCGGTACTGGTTGGTGGAAGGAGTTAAACAATCTTCTTCTGTGCTGTCAATAGTTTTAGCACATTCTCGAGTAAATCCCATAAATAGGTAAACGTTCTTCGACATCTGGCCTCCAAATTCTTTTGAAATGGAGGTTAGAAGGTTGGGTCGGAGCTAGAAAAGGGGAATAGTTCCTCCTTTGAATGGGCATACTACTTGAATCGCCCCTCTAATTTTGCCCTTGCAGTACTAAGGACACTTCTTCTTCTTTCTTCTTGTATGTTCTCCGTGAATTACTCCCATTACTCCGGATTGGATATGCTCGGCAACATCTTTAAAGGCAGTAAGATCTTTTATCATCCTAGATTTCAGCCCCCGTTCAGCTATTTCTTCATGCATGATCATCTCCGAGAATGGTTTTCCTATGCCTGCTAGGACCCTTTCGTAATATGGAGCTTCTTGAATGTCGATGAAGGTCATGACTATCTCAGACTCAGTCATAGGTGGGGTGAATTGTGCTGCCACCCGCCTCTATCATTGGATATATTCTCTGAATGACTCGGTGTTCTGCTTTTTGATTTTGGTGATTTGATATCTGTCTGGAGCCATTTGGGAGTAAAAGCTGTATTTATTGAGGAAGGCATGTGCTAACTCTTCCCAGCTGTGAATCTTAGAATTATCCAAACGGGCATACCATGCTCTAGCCTCTCCGGTTAGACTCTTCTGGAACAATTGCATTCTGAGCTTTTCGTCCACTATATAGGATCCGAGCTCTCTAATGAATACCTTCAAATGGGTGTATGGGTCTCCTAATCCATCATATTTCTCAAAATCAGGGACTCAAAATTTTTTCAGATAACGAGCCCCGAGGAATATACATAAATCTGAATAATTAACACTGCCAAATACCCCTTCCCTTTGATGGATCGGATGGTTTCTTCCATTTGTTGTACCTTTTTCAGAATATCCCCAGCTTCTTTTTCTTTGTTGAGGATAGTGATTTCAGGGGTTTTGTTGGTCAGATCTTGATTCTGTTATTTAGGAGTCTGAGGGTCTTTCTTTCTAGTCTCTTGACTGCCACCGGGTGTAACTGGTTCTGTATGACCCTGTGCTTGTTTCCCTTTAAGAGCTTTACTTTGTTCTCTCAGAAAAATAGTCAATTTGGCTATCTGGTTCTTTAATCATTCAAACTCTTCCCTAGAGACGGGGGTGGATTCTGGTTGAGCACTTGAAGCGTTGTCTAGAGATGGACTTAGTGCTTTCTTAGATTTTGACCTGGTGACGGAACCTAATTTTTACCTACAACAAACGTAGGTGTGTTAATTTCCTGAATGTAAGTATTGGTCGGATACATGCCATGCAATGTGTTTATTTTTAAGGTTTTTTAATCTTATCCTGTAAAATATAGGTCAATTGTTTTATTGACAGGATAGCATGACAGGATTATGAAATTTACGTTGGATTTTGAAAATGGACTTGTGTATTGAAAGAGGAACGCTTGGAGATCTTCCCTTCAAATTTGGTTGATCAGAGGCTGACCTATTTTAGGCTACTCTCGCTGACTTTTCGGCATGGAGGTCCCCAGATCATCGCAATCTACTAGAGGAGAAATTAATCTGATCTTTCAATTGGAACGAATTTGAGTGGTGCCTTTCCTGAGCTTCACAGAATTAGTCTTCTTTGACTCCAGTACTCAAACACCGACAGGTTCGCCTCCTGGTGGAGGAATCACACAACATACATTCATATACATCGTGTCTCACCGTATGAAATGATGACATTTATGCGAAGCACTAATATAAAGCAGTAAAGCATTCATTCACATCCATTCAATGTAAAGACGTAGCATTTCACACGCAGATATAAAAGGAAATTTTAAAAAGATTTGAACGTGGCCAAAGCCCTCTACTGTTCCTAGCAGAGTCGCCACCTGTCGACTTTAGAAAAAAATACAGTCCTGTTGGACGGAATCTTTCTCTCTTCCTAAATCTTTTTTCTTTCTACCTATATTACCTTGTCTGTTTTATGAAAGGGTGAAGTTTTTTAGGAAAAGGCCAACATGTATCATGTTGACGATTTGAACTCTATACAGAGTCACCGGTTGATAGATTTGAAATGGTTGTACCAACTCAATCGAGTTTTGTTTGAAAGTAGGCCCAATTACTGGACACTGTCAAAACTTGATCTTGGAAATCGAATTTCTAAGTTCGGGGGCTTGGTTAAGTGTGGAGAAGGTGTTAGGCACCCCACAAATCCTGTGAAAATACAGTACCGCATCTTTTTAATATTTTCTTTTTTTATTTGCAATGTGCGTGTGAATGCTGGAAGAAATTGGGCCTATGATTGATTTGATTTAAAAGTAGTGCCTTACTTCGTTGAACCTATATACGAAGGGTTTGATTTGATTTACAAAAGTCCTTTTTAGACAAGATATGAAAGTGATGTTTTGAAAGAAGTGGTTTTCAAACCCTTATGCTCTCATAGGAATAAAAGCCTGTTGATACTTTCATTTTTATCTTTTTAGCTTTTTGGCTCAATTTGAATAGTGATTTTTCGGGCTGCTAAGCATCCTTGACCACAGAATATATACAAGTGCCGGTCTTCTCATGGGCATGACAGCCATCAAAGTGACTCTAGCACGACAGACCATTATTTTATTATATTTGACACCTTAAATCCGGATAACCGTTTTAAGGTCTTTTGGATGTACATTTTACAGAAAAACTGGCATGGTACATTTGTAATGTGGAGTTTGTCCATCGTGGGAATTAGATTCTGATCAGTTTGATCATGAATTTCACGATTCCTAGGCTCACATAGGGAAGCCAAGAAAACCTGCACAACGTAAATATTTACAAAAAATATATATTTACATCTAGACGTCGCAATACAAAGGATTCATCAGTCAAATCCTTGCAAGCGCGTAGCCAACGCTTCTCATTCCCATTAGATAGAAATCTGAGGCTCGCGAGGTTACTTTAAGAATGAACGAAGCTAGAAAGAAAGGTAGAAAGGGCTAGATTCAAAGAAATCTAGTTTGCCTAATGAATATCAATGCCAATTCATATCAAATGAATAGTTAAAGCAGATATTTAATCACAATGAATAAAGAATATATATATATATATATATATATATATATATATATATATAAAAGCTGTAAAGGGCGATTGGTTTTCACTCTCAGGCCCGTACTGGAATGTAAATATATATATTTATAAAAGCTGTAAAAAGCCACAGAGTAATCCAGACTTGACAGAGTGGAAATATATATGTATAAAAGCTGTAAAGGGCGACGGATATCAAATCCTATGCCCAGACTGCAATGGAAATATAAATATATTTATAAAGGCTGTAAAAAGCCATGGAGTAATCCAGGCTGAACATAATTGATATATATATATATATATATATATATATATAAGCTGTAAAGGAGTCACGAATTAATTTAGGCTCAACATAATGTGTATATATATATATATATATATATATATAAGCTATAAAAGAGCCACTGAATGATCCAGGCTCGACAGAATATATATATATATATATATATATATATATATATATATATATATATAAAAGCGGTAAAAAGGCCACGAAATGATCCAGACCAAACTGAAATGTAAATGTTCATATATATACAGTTAGTATATATATATTAAAGCAATAAAAAGGCCACGAAGTTAAAATCCAGGCCAAATGAAGTCAGAAAATTTTAGATATATATAGTTATATATATATATATATATAAAAGCAGTAACTACCCAGTCCGAGTAAGTTAATATATATATATATATAAGCGGTTAAAAGCCGCGGATCGTCGATCCGGGCTGCGCAAATGCAAGAAAGCACGTAAATGTACTAAAATATACTAAAAAATACGCCAAAACGGCCACGGACCTGAGTTTCGGGCAAAATTAGAAAACGAAACTTAATGTGCATATGTATAAATGCGCAATGAAGTAGTTGGAACTTCCTGATCGTAAAAATACATACAATGGACTGCTACACGGGCTATTTGCCACTTGGTAGGCTTCAAATGGATGTTTCCACCATTCAATTTTTGATATGTGGTAGTATATGATTATACCTACATGTTAGAGTGATAAAAATGAGGTTTGCAGTACAAGAAGTCGGGCTAGAAAATGAAATGGGTGGAGTTTTAGAGCGTTTTCTATTTATTTATTTTTTAAATAGCTAGGGGGCACTTGTATATAAAGACCCGATGGAAGCGGGTCTACCCGTGGTAGCCGCGGGTCTACCTGCGGTACCATGTGGCAAGCCTCGGGTGGTGGGTCCCGTCGCCTCAAAGTACGTGCACTCCGAGTAATGCGAGGTCAGATTCAAAACTTTCTAACTCTTGATCAGAGTGTCCGTTTGAGGCGTGCTATACCTTTCTGAAAAACCCTCGTTGAGAGCGTCACAATAACGTGGGACTAAACCTTTTTAGAGTCCAACAAGATGGGTTCATAATCGGGTCTTCGTCTTTTCGCAGTTTGTCCGTTGAGCTGTTTATGCTGTTTTTAATCGGGATTAATGTTATGGTTTTTTCTGACCTTGATGGCATCAATTCGGCTTGATTTTGACCGAATTAATTTCAAGTTGGTAAAATGACCATTTTGTCCCTTCCAGGGGTTGTCTCCTGTACTGGCACGGTCTTCGACTGTCTTCACGGGGTCGTTTCCGTGGTTTTGATGACAGCTGACTCTGTTCTTCCTCAGGGTTATCTCCGAGGCTGACTTGGTTTTCGAGGGTTCTCTCTAGGGATGAGCTTATGCTTTGGGGTTGTATCTGAAGTTGACTTGGCCTCCCGAGTTGAGACCGGGGCTTGACCTGACCTCCCAGATTATGACCGGGCCTGAACTAGATCTCCCGGTGTTGTCGTCGAGGCTACTGTACCTCCCTGGTTATGACCGGGGCTTGGCTTGACATCCCGATATAGTGATCGGGGTTGACCTTGACATCCAGGGTTTGTCGTCGGGGCTGCTTAACATCCTAGTATTGGGACCGGGGCTGAGCTGACATCCCGGTATTGAGACTGGGGTTGAGTTGACATCCCGGTATTAAGACCAGGGCTGAGTTGAGATCGCGGTATTGAGACCGGGGCTGAGTTGACATCCCGGTATTGAGACCGGGGCTGAGTTGAGATCCCGATATTGAGATCGGGGTTGAGTTGATATCCCGGTATTGAAACCGAGGCTGAGTTAGCATCCCGATCTTGAGACTGAGGCTGAGTTGACATCCTGGTATTGAGATCGGAACTGAGTTGGCATCCCGGTATTGAGACCGGGGCTGCGTTAGCATCCCGGTATTGAGACCGTAGCTGAGTTCGCATCCCGGTATTAAGACCGGGGCTGAGTTGACATCCCTGTATTGAGAACGGGGCTGAGTTGGCATCCCGGTATTGAGACCGAGGTTGATTTGACATTCCAGTATTGGGTCCGGGGCTGAGTTGACATCCCGATATTGAGACCGGGGTTGAGTTGGCATCCCGGTATTGATACCGGGGCTGAGTCGACATCCTGGTATTGAGACCGGGGCTTAGTTGACATCCCAGTATTGAGACCGGGGCTGAGTTGAGATCCCGGTATTGAAACCGGGAGGCAAAGGACGATTTTACCCTCCTGCAGGGTTAGTAACATGAACGCAAAATTTCGAGTGTCTACAACAGGAATGAAAAAATTGAGTGTCTACATCAATATACATATCAAATCTTAATAATTAATAACTTGCATAAAAGTTTAGCTTTGATGCCACTGTTAGGTTTGTAAGATTCGTGGACACAATCAAATTGCGAAAAATAAGCGAAAGTATGGTAAATCAGAGTTTTAAAATTTTACAAACCATATACCCGGATCATCCTTTATGCATAGTTATTAATTAAACGAAATAAATAGAGATTAAGATTCATACCCTTGAAGATTCTAGTTTCCTTAGGTACGAGTTCAACTACAAATCCTTTTTGCGTTCTACTTGAATCCACCGGGTTGATTCCTTCCTTTGATCAACGTTAGCCACCCAAGTGTTTGGCCTCTAGAGGTGATCCACCAAGAAAGAATAAGAATTCGAGAAGAAGGGTGTTTGGCTAAACCCTAGTTTCCTTCTCTCTAGAAAAGGAGTGCCCTCCCAACTCTTGGAATTAATTATCTAACCTTATTCCATAATAACACTTTCTTATTTATAGATGTAGGCAACCCTCCTAAAAAATTTAGGATTAGGGTTTTATATTAATTAATTAAACTCTTTTAATTAATTAGGCTTCTCAGTCCTATTAGAAATAATTAAACTCTTTTAATTAATTAGCCTCCTAATCTTATTAGGAATATATATGAGAGAGAGAGAGAGAGTATCTTATTAATTAATTTCCAAACTCCTTTATAGATTAAATAATAATAATAATAGTAATAATAATAAGAATCATCTTATTAATTTATATTTAATATTTTCAAAATATTAAATAATAAATATTAAGATATCTAATTTATTCTATCATCATAGATTAAATTAAATATACTTAACTTATTATTATGACTATGTCATTTGCTTCTTTAATAAATATACTTCTTTTTACGGTGTGACTCTTTAGGTTCTCCATATTAAACTGGTTGTGAATAAATCAATTAGAATAATTCTAATCTTATTTAAATAAATAAATTAAACTAATAATTCCACTACAAGAAAAACTGCTAATTCCGACGGAATTAATCTCGAGGGAATAAAATTCATCGAAATTAACTTAAAGTCGACGGAATCCGACGTTAAAGATAAGTCCGTCGAATATAATTTACTTCCGATGGAATTCCGTCGGAGATAGTAAACCCTTATTGGCGCCAGGTTTTCCGCCAGCGCGAAGAATAAATTCGACGAAATTATGCTTATTTTTTAGGGAAGTTCGGTCGTAGTTAACTAATTCCGAGGGACTTATTTTCGACTGAAGTTTCGTTGAAAATAACTCTTAACCCTAAGTAGTCATCTTCTTATTTCAGCCGCCTCACTCTACCCATTTCATATTCTCTCTCTCTATCTCTCTTTTTTTTTCTCTCTCTCTCTCTCCATTCCACCTCCTGCCACCGCCCCTTCCTCCACCACCTCTTGTCGCCGTCAGCCCTTCTTCCACCACCTCCTACCACCACCCCTTCCTCCAGCTTCTGTCGCGCGGCTCCACCACCTGCCGCCCCTTCCTTCACCACATGCCGCCTCCTTCTCCCTCCTCCTGATCCTTCTCCTCTACTGCTTCACAGGTTCATTTTAGTCTTAAATTTGATTTTGTATATTTGGTTTAATATGCTGAAATTTGTGCTTAATTTAGGATTTAATATGTTTTGTTATGAAAATGATGAATGTTGGTTGAATTAGTGTTTAATTTGGGTTTTGATATTTAATTTAGTGTTTAATTTGTTATTAATTGAGGCTGAATAATGTTCAATTTAGGTTTGATATGTTGGAAGTTTGGATTTTATATTTACTATAATGTATGCTGCAATTAGGGTTTGATTTGTGCAAATACATATTCTGTAATTAGGGTTTAATTTGTGCAATTTTGGGTTTGATATGTAATGTATGAACAGAAAGGAATGTATATATCTGTTTGATTTGTACAAATACATATTATGTAATTAGGGTTTAATTTGTGCAAATTTGGGTTTGATATGTAATGTATGAACAGAAAGGAATGTATCAATTTGGCTTGACTTTTGTTTAGTATATGTATATTTGGTATTTCTGACGAAATTCCCGACTGAGTTTCTGTCAGAATTATTCATTTGCAAAATATGTGGGCCTTGTAAGTATATTTATGTATTATTTAATTAGTTTCCCAATATTAAAATAAACTAAGTAGCATTTACTTAGTTTCTTACTACTCAAATAAATTAACAAGAAATAATAAATAAATAAATTATTAATTATTAATTATAAATATTAAATATTAAATAATTAATAATTAATAATTAATTAAAAGAGATAAATAATAAATAATAAATAATTAATTAAAAGAGATAAATAATAAATAATAAATAATAAATTAAAAGAGATAAATAATAAATAATAAATAATAAATAGTAAATAATAAATAAATAATAAAATAAAATAAAATACAATACAATACATTACAATACAAGGAAATAAAATAAATAAATAAATTAAATATAATTAAATACAATACGATACAATACAATACAATACAATACAATGATACAATGAAATAAAATAAACTAAGTAGCACTTACTTAGTTTTTCATTGGCAAAATAAACTAAGTAGCATTTGCTTAGTTTGCCGTAATATTGTATATATATACATATATGTACTATACTTTAAAACTTAGAAACTCGTTTGACGCATAGGAGTGAATGTCGAATAGTAGTCCCCATATATATTCCAAATAACAGTTCTTATAAACTAAGTAGCATTTACTTAGTTTTTCATTGACAAAATAAACTAAGTAGCATTTGCTTAGTTTTCCGCAATATTCAATAAATTCAATAAGTACTATATGTATATATATATATATATATACATATATGTCCTATACTTTGAAACTTAGAAGCTCGTTTGACGCATAGAAGTGAATGTCGAATAGTAGTCCCCATATATATTCCAAATAGCAGCTCTCATAAGCTAAATAGCATTTACTTAGTTTTTCATTGGCAAAATAAACTAAGTAACATTTGCTTAGTTTGCCGCAATATTCAATAAATTCAATAAGTACTATATGCATATATATACATATATGTACTATACTTTGAAACTTAGAAACTCGTTTGACGCATAGGAGTGAATGTCGAATAGTAGTCCCATATATATTCCAAATAACAGTTCTCATAAACTAAGTAGCATTTACTTAGTTTTGCATTGGTAAAATGAACTAAGTAGCATTTGCTTAGTTTGTCGCAATATTCAATAAACTCAATGACTCTCTCTTCGATCTTCAATACACTCAATTACAACTATACATTTTATAGTACAAATATCATTCCATTAACCATCAGATATGTAGACCGCCTTAATTGAACTTGCTAGGGGTATGCTGATGACAATAGTTGCAAGGTGTAGGAACAACATAGGATGGCATCAACATGGTATCATGCAACATTAAAACTCAAAGTTAATGTGAATAAATCATTGCGCTGTGTTGGCTTTCATCACAATCCATCCCCACAACCACATTTTGGGAAATTTATAAGTTTTCCTTCCTCACTTAAGATTCCTACTTAATAGTATTACATCCCTTTTCCTTTTAAAATAGAAAATGCATAAATTGCAATGAACTATATATGAATGAACAAAGCAGAGCAACTAATTAACCGGTCAATTGTAGAATTTGCGATTAGTATTCTTAGAAGTTTCTGAGGTCTTTAGTTGACAACCAATACCGCAACGAGTGCAGCGAAAGTAAGGTGGAAAATACTCTAACCCGTCGCCACATTTTATGGGTTGAATGCAACTCTTTATATGACGCGAAGACTTTAGAGTATTCTCCACCTTCCATTTGTTACCCCCGTTGCGATATTAGTTGTCCCCTAAAGACCTTTGGAACTTCTAACTATCCTAATCTCATGTTAGTGCTCAACTTTGCTCATTCGTATATAGTTCATTGCAATTTATGCATTTTCTATTTTAAAAGGAGAACAGTTGTAATACGTTTAAGTCATAAGATTAAATGGATAAAGAGAAGTTATAAATGTCCCAACAAGCGGTTGCGGAGACGGATTATGAAGAAAGCCAACACAGCGCAATGATTTATTCACATTGACTTTGAGTGTTAATGTTGCATGGTACCATGCAGATGCCAACTTATGTTGTTTATGCACTTTACAACTATTTGTCTAACTTAACTCTTTACCAGCTCAAATAAGGCGGTTAATATGTTTGATGGTTAATGGAAGGATTATTTATGAACTATACTTTGGAACTTAGAAACCCATTTGACATTCACTCAGTAGGAGTGAATGTCGAATAGTCCCCAGTTTGGGACTGTTATTGGATGTTATGTCTTTCACTTAGGCCGGTGCCAATACGAAATGACACGTTTTTGTTGTTTTGAGAATTTTTCGTCTGTTATATCTACATGTTCTTCGATTACATACTTAGATTAAGTTATCTTAATCTATTTCGTGTACTTGGAGACCATGGGGAGGTGCCGTCGAAATTTTCTTAAAGTAGTAGAAACGTGCTTAACGTGTTGGCACTAGTGAAGAGAGGCATCCAGGAACTGGATAGAAGCCTGAATTACCCCTTTCCTATAAAGCTGTCGTAATAGGAAAATACTCTAATTCATGCATGGACCACATGCATGAACATCCCTATACTGAAACCCATTTAACATTCATTCATGCATGGACCACATACATGAACATATCTGTACTGAATGCGTGGTCTGTGCAGTTAAAGATGCCAGCCGACCGAAGTTGGATGTACCGTAGGATAAGCAGTGATAGGAGGGGATTATTCTCAGCTTATCGTGATGGGGTGTCAGATTTCTTGAATAAAGCAATAGAGCATGTTGATGATCCGAACGAAAAGATGCGATGCCCGTGTGTCAAGTGTAAAAACCTGATCTGGAAGAAAGTCGACGAGATTAAATTCGACTTATTTTCCTGTGGATTTGTGGATGGGTACTTCGTATGGACTCATCACGAGGATTTAGTTGAGCGGAGAGAAGTGATCGACAGTACTGTGGAGGATGATATTCTACGCGATTCATACGCCGAAAACTATGATCCGGTAGAGATGTTGGTCGATACTTATGGCCCTACTAATATTGACTGGGCTGAAAATGAGCCTTCTTCAAGCAGTACTAAGCAAGTGCCAAATGATACATCTGCTGTCATTTACAAGTTGCTATCTGAATCTGGGGTCTCGTTGCATCTGGGAAATGATACGGACACCAAGCTTTCTACAGTGACGATGCTCTTACACTTCAAGAATGAGCAAGACTGTAGTGAGAGAGGTTTCAACGATTTGCTTTCTATAGTTGGACAATTCTTACCCAAGGATCTTCCTCTTCCTGCGAATTATTATGAAGTGAAGAAGATGGTCAAGGGGTTAAATATTGGGTATCCGAAAATCGATGCTTGTGAACAGGATTGCATGTTATACTATAGGGAGGATAGAGATGAGGGACAGTGTGATATATGCGTCTTTCCAAGCTACAAGGTGACAAAACGTGGGGGGGAAGGAGATATATGTTCCCAAGAAGATCTTACGGTACTTTCGTCTTACGCCGAGGCTTCAGCGGCTATTCATGTCGTCTCATACGGCTCAACATATGAGTTGGCATCGAACAGGGATGTCGTGCCTGGTCAGCTAACTCACCTAGCGGATGGAGATGAATGGAAGAGTTTTGATGCAAATTATCCTAAGTTTACGGAAGAAGTCAGGAATGTTAGGCTTGGCATGGCTACTGATGGATTTTTCCCTTTTAATATTTTTAGGCAACCGTACTCAGTTTGGCCAGTGATTATGGTCCCCTATAATCTTCCACCATCGATGTGCATGAGGGATCCGTATTTGTAATTGACTTTACTCATACCAGGGGATAAAAGTCCTACAAAAGACATTAATGTGTACATTCGACCGTTAGTAGATGAACTAAAGATGTTGTGGGAGACAGGGGTCCAGACGTATGATAAATAGAAAAGCAAGAATTTTGTGATGAAGGCACTCCTGTTATGGACTATCACTGACTTTCCGGCTCTTGGGATGGTTAGTGGTTGGTCAACTCACGAGAAGTTGTCCTGTCCAGTTTGTATGGGGGATGTGGAAGGCAATCAATTGCAGCATGGGAGAAAATCTAGTTTCTTTGGAACAGCTCGTAGATTCTTGCCTATTGATCAAAATTTCATTAAGATGTCTGCACATTTCAACAGAAAGATAGAGCAGAAGTTGGCCGACTGTCTGGCAGTGAAGTCTTGGGCTGGTTGAACCAGCTTGATTTTCCTTTGTCGGGGAAGGTGAAAAGTAAATTGAGAGCAGTCGGGTACGGGAAGACTCATAATTCGACACACTCGCCCATGTGATTTGAGTTGCCATATTGGGGCACACTTTTAGTTCGTCATTGTATAGATGTCATGCATACCGAAAAGAATGTTTTTGAGAACTTGTTTTACACCTGTTAAATGCGAGTGGTAAAACCAAAGACAATGATAACGCTCAAAAAGATTTGGAGGCATTGAACATTATTCCAGAATTGTGGCTTTGCCCTAACAATACAAACCTAAAGCTTCATATTATCTTACTAAGCAACAACTTGAAGACGTGTGTAAGTGGATTAGTGGAACCTCCCAGATGGATATGCGTCGAACATAACACGTTGTTGTAAGGTCGAGCAATTGAAAATTTCTAGATTCAAGAGTCACGATTGTCATGTATTCATGCAGAAGTTGATCCCAATTGCATTTCGTGAGATGTTACCCAGAAAAGTTGTGGATGCATTGATCAAACTTTCAAATTTCTTTCGAGATCTTTGCTCAACTTTAATTATGTACAGTGATGTGGAGCAGATGGAGAACAATATTGTGCTTACCATTTGGAAGCTCGAAATGATCTTTCCTCCAGGATTCTTAGACTAGATGGAACATCTGCCTATTCATCTACCGTATGAACTCAAACTTGGAGGACCGGTGCAATATCGATGGATGTATCTTTTTGAGAGGTAATATAAAATACTAATTGCTTTATGTTGCTCATATTAATAATACTCATATATCTTTGTCAGAATATTTATCTTAAATATATGTGTCGATTAAAAAAAAGGTGAAGAACAACTCGTGTAGAGGGTTCTATTGCTGAACGCTATACGGAGGAAGAGCTTGTCAACTTCTTCTCATTGTATTTTCACGATGTTATCTCAACAAATCACAGCCGTTTAAGTAGGAATGATGTCGTTGGTCCATTGTCTTATGCTGATGATGAGTTAGCGGTATTCATATATCCGGCTAAGCCATTTGGCCATGAGATGCAGACTTACTTAAGCGACAAAGAGTTGAAGATTGTATCTACATACGTGCTTCTAAATATGCTCGAAGTATCATCATACATCAGGTATGAAGAATTATTTGCGGTATTTAGTGCAATTTATAAGTGTAGTCATCTATATGTTAATATTTTACTATTTTTGCAGTTCATTCGAAGAGGAAGCGTATGCTTCTAACCCAGCTTTTACTGCAGCAGAGTTGGAAACATTCACTAATGTTAATTTCCAACAGTGGTTTAAGAAAAGGGTTGAAGAAGAGAACATTTTTGAGCGTTTTATAGATGTCATCCGAGGACCTTACACAGTTGTTAGTTCTTTTCCCGGCTGCATCTTGAATGGGTATAGATTTAGGGTCGATGACTTGAATGAACTCACATCAGTCAATTCTGGGGTTGTGGTGTTGGGAAGCTGCTACCATGATTCTGAGTATAATTACTATGGCCGTTTACAAGAAGTGTTGTGCTCAATTATCATAGGGGTAAAAAGGTAGTTACATTTAAGTATAGCTGGTTTGATACAGAAAAGGGGGTTAAAGTTAATCGTAATAGAATCACAACCGTGGATATCAAATCGGTGTTAAAGTCTGATGACGTGTTCTTGTTAGCAAGTCAAGCAACTTAAGTGTATTACGCTCCTAATGTCGTAAATACTCGAAGCCCCTGGTACACAATAGTCACAACTAAAACACATTCATTTGATGTTGAGAACATGTTTGGTATAGATGAGGCGTTTCATGAAGATGTTAGTAACCCTTTGGACGTAGTGTTAAATGCTGCAGATGTGATGAGCCTTGATGTCATTGACGTACCTGACGATGAGGATGTTGAGGAAAACATCGTCGTGAATGATTATGTAGTCGTCGAGGATGATAACGATGATGAAACTGATCTCGAAACTGAGGATGAGGAAGATACCGAATTCAAGACTGATATACACGTTGATTCTGATGGGTTTGATGACGTACGTAATTGAAAATGAGCATTCATATTAGTAAATACTACATTGTTAAATCTTACATATTCACAATCTACCAATTTGGTTATTACAGTAGGATATTCATAGCTAGACATAGAGGTGGAGGTTGCTGAGGTGGTGGGTGATCCGGTATGGGAGACGGTAGCCACGACGACGGTTTGTCTTCAGGAGCTAGTAAGTTGTCTTAACTAGGATTTAAATATATCTCAAACTGCATTAGTTTATGTTTATTGACTCAGTTAAATACAATTATTACTGATGCACCTTGTCGACGACACCGAGGGACGAACCTCGATATCTTCAATCATCCGCCGGCAGTTCCACTTACAGTAGCTGTAGATGTCACTTCTGGACAGTAAGTGTTAATATATGTTAATATTTCTATCAGTTATTGCAAAACACAATTCACATAACACATATTGTTATATTTTTTCTGTAGTATACTAGACCCGGTGGCTAAGTACACCCTACACGCCATCTATTTGACGCACCTCCCGAGAGGGTGCATGCGGTTCAGCCAGTATGCGTGGTACGATGCCACCTTTATGCAGACTATCTTGCGGGAGTTTCACGTAAGTTAAACATATTATATTAATTACTACATAGTTATATTAGGATGGCAAAATTAATTGTTCCTAATTTTTAAACTTTTGTTATAGGTTTATTATAGGTTTGACCGGAGTATCTCTCAGACAGCTGGCGACGATGTGATTATATCACATGTCGCTAAGAATTACTCCGGTTGGCTGTATGAGATACGACAGAGGGCAGCCCGGGCAATTGAGGACCAGCCCGGGACCACCATCAGATCTCACCAGCCCCACATAGTCTCCGATTTAACCTGGGAGGCTATGTGTGCGCACTGGGATGCTGATGAATTTAAGAAGAAATCTGAGCAGGCGAAGAAGAACCATGGTCAGCTCCGCATAGTATACACCACTGGTTCTCAGTCGTTCGAGGAGGCGAAGACGAAAAGTGCGCTGTATTTAGTTGTTTAGTTATCAAGTTCTCACACAAAAACTTAATACCTGTTTTATGAATGTTTTTATTAGGCCTTGAGGAGGACCTTGGGCCGAGATCCCACCATTGTAGAGTTTTGGGATAGAGCCCACACGCCTAAAGACGAGCGTGCTTTGTCTCAGGCATCTTTAGCTATACGGGTAAAACTCATCTTACTATTTAGCTTTTAGTAATATTCAATCGTAAATAAAATGATATAATTAACACACTTATACAAAATAAATTACAAGACCGATTTTAGAGGCTTAGGGACGCTCGTATAGCTGAGCTGAAGGCTATTATGAGGGGTTCTGAGCCGTCAGATTCTGCTACGGCGCAACCCCCCTTCACGATATTGTATTAGATCGGGATAAGGAGCTGAGACTATGGGTCACATCTCAGGATCCCCTTACTAACAGTACCAACAGATATCGAGTGTTGGGGCTGCCGAGCACTACAAAAAAATGTTGATTTTGCAACAAATGATTTTCGTTGCTAAAGGTGCGAAATTTCGTTGCCAAAGGTCATTTGCAACGATTTTTCGATCGTTGGACCATTCGTTGCGCAATGAGCGTTGCTAATTGTCTAGCAACGAAGAAAAAAAATTCGTTGCAGAAAGTCAGATATTTCACAACGAAAATTTGTTTTCGTGTAAAATCATAAATCATTTAGCAACGAAATATTTTGTAGAAAATTTATTGAAAAATTGTTACTGAAAAGCAACTTTCGTTGCAAAATCCGCCTAATTGGCAACGAAAAGAAACTTTTTTTTTGTCATCGAAGATGAAATTCGTTGCGTTTGATACACATTTGCCAACGATTTTTGCCGTTGCTGAACAATATGAAAGTTGTTACTTTAACTAGTTTTCGTTGCTGATTGTGTACTTTTTGGTAACGATGTTCGTTGCTAAATGTGCAAAATAAATCGATCATATAGTAATTTGCAACGAAATTATTCGTTATCGTTGGTTTTATTATGAATAATTATGATCAATTAGCAACGACATTGTTCGATGTTGATTGTTTTTCGAGAACAACGAAATTTGTTGTCGAGTTGCAACGACACTGTATCGTTGTCAAATTCATTATTGACTCTATATTGTAATGAATTTCGAAATTATTTTACAAACAAAATAAATCGTGACTCAATGACCCCATAACAAATTATAGCATAAATACAAAAAATTCAAATATGATTAATTAAATCATCCAAAACATGATCATTCATCATCTTTACAATCAACTATCTATTATAAAAGAACAATTTGTGTTACTGAAAAAACTGGATTAAGAACTTCAAACTTGGTAAGCCGAGTTTTACTAGCTATATATGCATCATCTTGACAATGAATTTGGACAATTTTGTTTAAACTTGTCAAGTACATCTTGGCACTGCATTGTGGAGAGCAGATTCCGAATTCTCAGTAGCAATGATTGGCCTGAAAATAAGAATAATAAATAACAGTATTAATAATTTATATATTATTTAAATAAATTAATACACAGTGAGGTCAAATCCACTTAAAAGCCATGCTTAACAATCTGTTTACAGAAAATAGTTCATGCAATGGATATACCCTATGGTAACAGTTTTCCCCCCAACTTTTCACAATCAACAACATTGTGCAACCATGTTATATATGTTTAGTATGCCTATTTGATACTTATTTTTTTTATAATACACTGAAAACAATCTTGTGAAGTGTACGTTTTGGAGCAGACAAGTGGACTGGGGCAAAGACAGAAAGGTGTAATGGCAGAAAGAAAGTAAAGGTAAACAAAACTATTTACTACAGACATACAATTGGATATGGTAGATTACATAAACTATTTAACCAAATTATTGCTTGCAGCATTAAATCTTAAGCTGGATTAATATACATGACTGGATATTTAGTTGAAAGGTTATATTAATCCTTTGAATGATGGCACACCTGTTTAAATATGGTGCTGGTCCCAGATTGATCATAACCAACCATAAGAAATTTATATAGTGTTTTCTGCTCTCAAGGTTGTCCGGGACAACTTTGTCAGCAACATTATCAATTTCTTCCGCACCAGAATTTGCAGACTCGGAAGCGATTGGAAAAGATAGCATAGCACAAACTAGTTTGATTCCAGGCTGGAAAGCAAATGTTTTAGTGAAACTGAATGTCTTCCAATAACAATAATTTAGGATAAACAATCATTAAAATGAACAAACACATTAATATGTACCTTAAACCATATTCTCTCCATAACATTGTTCTGTCCCTCTTCCTGGAAGGAACCATCAGCACTCAACCAAAAGTTTGGATGTCCTTCACAGTGGATTCTTGCCAACTACAAATTTCGAAAGAGTGGTCAAGTTTTTTTATACACAATTAAAAACCTATATGTAAAATAATAAATAAACAAACAAAACAACAAAAAAAGACGGTCATGTTCAAAACACGAACCTTGCATCATCCAGAGCTCCGGTTTAGTAATCTCACGATTATTTACTATGACATTTTTGTTTCCATTGCTAGCATTTTGCTAGTTGGGGTAGCAAACTAGCAAACTTGTCTTGATTTGGAGATGAAACTATAACTTACATCTATATTATGGCATAAATTGATAAACAACATATATGGGCTTTTAGGGTCATCTTCCATAGCAAAACTGACATATTCTCCAAAGAATTAAATATAAAATTCAACATTTACACTCAAACTAGTCGGCTCCACATTTAAATCCAGAAACTCATTCCAAGAGAATTCAGTTTAGGACTTTGCAAATTGACTAGGAAAAGAATCAAATGTAACTCTTTTTGTGGAATGGAGGGAGTATATATTAGTATTAAAATTTTAAAGATGTATGCATATGATGTGTATATAAAAAATCTATTTAGAAAATATGTGTGTATCCCCAAATTTACATCCAAAGTCTGTGCCACATACATCAGAATATTACAGTTGTTTCCAAGTATATCATCATTTTTCAGATCAGCATGAAATTTGTAACTGTAAAGCCACTTACATGATCATTGCTAACACATTGACACTGACCATCAAAAGAAAAGACATGTAAAGCCAGACAAAGGGAGTATATACATAGTCGAACCAAACATCCACATCAGACTAAATAAAAGGCCGAAAGAGCTTGACATTGCATCAGACTTGTTAAATTTTAATACTGTTAAAGTAGAAACCAAACATCCACATCATGCTTTATTTTGCCTAATTGATGTCTATTTACAATTTAGCATACAAAAACATCACAAGAAACTGCCGGGAGTATTCGAATGTATCTTGAATAAAGTATCATTTGGGCAAATTTTATACTAAAGATCCACCGAAGTAAACTTTCTTTGCTGGGACAGTGAATATGCCTCATAAAAGGGGGTGATGTAACTTGATTTACTTGTGTCAAAAGGAGCTTTTGTATGGTATAACAGATGGGAGTACATATGTTGAAACTATATAGTGGAATATTTGCTTCATCAATATTCAGCCCAGTATCAGAGTGTGTACACACAACTCTCATGTTCGGTTTGGAAATGGAAGCAGGAAGACTATTCTGAAAAAGATTAGCCTCTTTATGTGTTATATTTAGAAATTGGTTAGAATGGAATACTGAGAGACTACGACTAACAGCCGAAGTTATAGGGAACAAAGTCTAGCTTATTAGATGAAGTATAATTTAAAATGTTGAAAATACAACTATTGATTGAAGTATCCACCATCTTATGGGAATTATTAGCACTGAGCTCTTGCTCGAGTGGGAATAAAGTTGCAGCAACTTTCACTTCATGATACTATCTTGAAAACTATTAGAAAGAAAATCTTTAACATAAACTTCTTATCCAAAATTCTTAGAAGAATGAAGCGGCAGTAAAAGTACTTAAAAGATTCTTTTAGGCAATGGAATGCCTACCAGCTTCACTCTAAATTAATACTATCAAGAAATAAAAATGTAAAATTTATTTTTATCTACTGCCAAATCACAGTTTCAACCATCATCTAATTTAAGTTTCCCAGACTCCCAAATCAAGTGCAAACTGTTTTTTATCTTGCCGATATATATGACTACTAACTTTTAGTTATTCTTCCAAACTAAATAAATTTGTCTGACAAATGGAGTAAATACATATTCTGATGAAATTTGTAACAAATTCCCAAACTAAATAAATTAGAAAAATCAAAACAAAATATATAGTCGAACCAGATATTTGTCATGAAAATAAACAACATTAACACAATCATTTTAACTAGACCAAAGGATCTTAATGTAAGCAAAACAGCTAGTGATCATATTCAGAATAATATATACCATAAAATAATCATAAAAATAACAATCACCCCATCTACATATACTCCCCACAAGTTTACCTATAAAGAAACAACAAATAAATTAAAATTGCACATTTGGGAATACAGAAAAGGGAAGAAAAAATAGTTAAAATGAAATTATTTTTGAAATAGCAGATCAAACAAATAAATCAAACAACCACCAAAAAAATTAACATAGACCCAAGGTACTGATCTGACCCAATAAACCAAAAGACAGTACTTTGAGAAACACCCACCAGACAAAAACATGAGGAAAGGAAATAAAAAGTTTTTTAAAGGGGGGAACTTACATATTAGGATATAATAGCCATTAATTGGAGTCCAAAATCCAGCTTCGGAAGAAAATGTACCAGAAAAACCAGTGTCCTAGAAAGAGCTGAAAAAAGAAAATTCAAATTTCTAAAGAAAATTAAATATGCACACATGCATTAGATTCAAATTTTTGAAGAAAATAAACCAATAAACCATCATATGCGAAAGAAATTAGAAAATGGTCGTAGTAAAGAAGAAACAAACCTTCTCTTAGTGTCCCGTTTTCTCAAACTTGCATATTTTTCAAATATTTTCAATTACTTTGCACAAAGCTTTTGGGAGACCAAAAATGGTCTACAAACTGTGAGTAATTGATTTTATTTGTTATATTTGGAGAGCAAAAGAAGGGATTGAACGACTATTAGAACTAGGGTTTGTTGATGAATTGGGACAAGGGAGAAAAGAGAGGGGAAGCGACTGAGGGGATGCGATAGAGGGAGATGATAGGCGCGACATAGGAGAGGCGATAGAGAAGAGGCAGTAGAGGAGAGGTGATAGAGGCAACTGATCGCAACTGAAGAAAAAGGTTAAGTTGTAGGCGGGAGTGAAAAAATTGAGGGAGGGAGAATTTTTGGTAGGTAATATACACTTTCTGCAGGTAATATACCCGCATATACACTTTCTGCAGGTAATATTTTTTATGTTTCATGAAATAATCATAATTTATCACATTATATAAATTATTATTATTAATAGAATTTGTTTATTTTTGTAGGCTCCAACCAGCGCCAGCGTCCGAGAGCACATGTCAGACGATCTCATACGGGAGCTAGCTTGGATGACGAGATCTTCTAGAGGCTAATAGGGGCCGTTTCGTACAGGTTCCGTATCGATCCGGTCTTTCATCTTCAGCAAATGCCTAGCAGTTCTCGTCTTCACCAGGTTGCTCAAGAGGTTATAGCAGGGGCCTCCGTAGAGAATACGGGATTAACGCTGGAGCAGTTTGACGCTTTCGGGGGCAAGATGCTCTGGATGGTGATTACCCTCTTGGAGGAGTCTTTTCGTTCGACCCTGCCTACTCATGTATTCTTATTGTTTATGTTATTTTCAATTAAGGCTAGCTTGTTAATTCTCACATATATACGGACTAATAAGTTTTATTTATAATTCTTTCAAAAGGAGGCGATGACGAGTGGGCTGGCGATGATGAACGGACTGACGATGACGACCAGGAGGACGACCGTCGAGATTTTTAGACACCAGACGGGCGTCGTCCACCTCCGCCCGATGATGATACTATTACTAGATTATACTTCATTAGTATTTATGTTATTCATTTTAGTTCATTAGTACATATTTATGTTATTCATTTGTAGAACATTTGTACATATTGTACGTAGTTTATATAGTTGCGTCTATATAATGAGATTACATTGAATTCATTCATTTGTAGAACATTTGTATTCATAACTTTGTAGAACATTTGTAGCTTATATTCTTTATCGTTGTTGAAGCTTATTTGTTATCAGTTAGTCGATTACGTTTGTTGTTGCGAAGTGGTACAGGTTTTTAGAATTACGTTGAATATAAAAATGAGATTACGTTTGTTGTTGAATGTGAAATATATTGCTGTCTGTCTGTATTAGGATAAAATAGGTTACAGGTACATAAATGGGTTTAAATACCTGGATATTGCATTTTCAAAAAAATTATTAAAAAAAATTCCTTAATTTCGACGGAATAAGCTATTTTCGAGTGGTATTCCGTCAAAATTATGAGACCAGGTTAATTTCCAAATTAATTACTAATTTTTATTTTCCGTCAGAATTACCTTATTTTTGAGGGAATATTCCGTCGAGAATGGAGATTAAATATATTTCTTGGAATTTATTTTTTCGTCCAAGGTAAGCTATAACCTAGAGAAAATTCCGTCGAACATAATTTGGAATTATCCTCGACGGAAGTGGTCCCTCGTAAGACATCAGTCGAAGATAGGTTACATGCGACGGACTAGTTCCCTCGAAATAAGTGCGTCGAAGATATCCTATATTTGACGGAATTTCGTCAGCAATATGTCCGTCGAAGATATCCTATATCCGACAGAATTTACGACGGAGTCTATTTCTAACGTGTGTATATACGACTGAATGTCCTGCAAAATATTCTCTCGGAAATAAGCTATTTCCGACGGAATAGTCTTATTTCCGAGGGAATATTTCGTCAAAATTAGGGCTTTTTCTAGTAGTGTTCATTTAAATAAATAACATTTATTCTACAATAAGAATAAACCTCCTTAGCGATCAATGACTCTCTAGATAATATAGATTTCAACATTAATCATAAAAGAACCTGTGAGTTAATAGTTACCGTACAATTCAATCATTCCACCATACAATGTCCTAATTAAATATAAGACACGGAATTACTGTCAAGCTTTATTTTATTTAATTATATGTATTTTGATTCCAAAATGCACAACTCCAAATAATGCAAATTATAAACTCCTTTCTAATTTCATTCCACCTTAGCCAAGGATTCCTGGGTTGTCATTTATCGAATCACATAGGATATATCTCTTCTTTTACTAAAAGCGGTAGATTCTTTATTGATCATTCGTTATCTCCATATATAAATTATTACACCCAAGCATACCCTTTGATATATCCTAAGGGTCTTAATGAATAAGTCAAAGTATAATTCATTATACATAAGATACTATGATGATCTCAAGTCTGAGGATCACTTGTACTACTATCACATTAGGAATTCCTATTGACAGGCGAGTAAAACTCCATTAGACATTCCTTAGTGAGTCACGTTCAGTGTACTTATTCTCCAATAAGCACCTACATACTTGCTTTAGTGTCTCCACACAAATGATCATGAGATCAATCATCCTCATCCAATGAGAAAGCAACGTATGTACCAATTTATCCGGATTCACTAATCCCCTTTTTAGTAATCCAACGATTAGGAACAATTTTAGTTTTTAAGCTATCTAAGAATTTAGATCTCATTAGCATGATCATCATCATGATTCTAAAAGCATTGCTTAAAACTATGGGTTTATCACATATTATAAAAACAGCACTATGTATATAAATAAATGCCTTTAATTAAGTAATACTTTTATTAATAAATGAATAAGATTATTACAAAGTATATGCTTTATCATCAAATATGATTGGCTTGTATGCATACTACTTTCAAGGCGAATGTTGTGGCCGACGCCTTAAGTAGGAAGGGTCGGGAGAAGCTATTGATGTTAACGGCTCAGAACAAATTAGTAACAGAGATGGCAAGGATGGAGCTAGAGGTTAGATTACCGAGCGAATCGGGAGAGAGATTATTTATAATAGAGACTCGACCAACAATTGTGGAATGGGTGAAGGAAGTATAACTCAAAGACGAGGAGTGCGAGCAGATGAAAAAGAGGATTAAAGATAGAGAGAATACTAGGTATAGCTTGGATAAAGATGAGTTATTACCCTTTGAAGGAAGAATTTGGGTTCCGTGTAATGCGGAGTTAAAAGAAGAAATAATGGAAGATGTTCATACTCGAGGTACTTGATACATTCGGGTAGCACCAAGATGTATCAAGACCTTCAACAGAACTTTTGGTGGCCAAACATGAAGAGAGAAATAGCAGAGTATGTTAGTAGGTGCTTCACTTGTCAGAAAGTTAAGGTTGAACACCAACGACCAAGTGGATTATTACAATCGCTAGAGATTCCGGAATGGAAATGGGAGCACATCACGATGGATTTTGTAGCGGGACTTCCAACGACGCAGAAAGGATACGACGTTATTTGGGTAATAGTGGATCGTTTGATGAAGTCGGCTCACTTTTTGCCTATAAGAGACAGGTAAAACTTAGAGCAGTTCGCTAAAATTTATGTCAAAGAAATAATTTCAAGACATGGAGTACCATTTTTTATTGTGTCAGATTATGATCCATAATTCACATCGAATTTCTGGAGGAGTTTACAAGAGCAGATGGGAACGCAGTTGAGGTTGAGTACGATATACCATCCTCAGACTGACGGACAAAGTGAATGAACAATTCAGACGCATGAAGATATGCTAGGATCTTGCGTTATAAATTTCAAGGGGAGTTGGGACGAACATCTACCTTTAGTAGAGTTCGTTTACTACAACAGTTATCACGCAAGTATAGGCATACCGCCTTACGAAGCATTTTACGGAAGAAAAAGCAGGACGCCACTGTGTTGGGATAAAGTAGGTGAACGTTGGATGTTGGAGCCCGATATGTTACAACAAACGACAAACGTGTTGAAGTTAATACATACCCGACTAGTAGCGACTCTGTGACGCCCCCAAATTCCAGGACCGCCACTTGGTCTCTCGAATTCGGTTCATCACGTGCTCATGGTAATACATCGCAATAATGATAACTAAATATCACACAACCACAGCGGAAAATCTATTCTAGAATAATTTACAATGATTTATTATAATTATTCTCCCAAGTCTCGCAACCTACAGTACTTAATAGATTACATAGCAATATCAATTAACGACTTGTTATATAATCTAACTTAAGCTTAAACATAAACAAATCCAGTCTTACTACATCATCTTAATACAACATTAAAATATTTAAAACATATAAGAGACAAGCTAATTGGTAGCCTTGCCCTTGCCCTTATCAACGCCCGAAGGTTCGCCATGCTCTGCCTTAACTGAAATGTTTTAGGGAAAGCAAGAATGAGCACAAATTGCCCTAGCAAGTAATATATAATAAGGGTGAGTAATAAGATTCCCAATTCTCGAAAAGGTATAACAAGGTTTGATAGTTCAAGGATAACAAGAATATCAACAGTTCTCAATAACAGTCGCTAAGGACAGAATAATATCAATATGATTCAATAATACGTCAATTCAAGATTTTAAATAATTGAATACTGAGCAGTCACTAAGGACTATGAACTTCTACTAGAATTGACAGTAATAAACTGAAAATCCAATAAAAATAGATACAGCAGGTGATCAGCCTAAAGTACCCTCGTTATGCATAACAATCAATCATACTCAAGTGTGCACGTCGGTTCTCCGACAATTATATATTCCCTTCAAAGAAGGTTGTTCTTCTCAGTCAAATACAAGATCCCGCACCAATCAATTAGTTTGGGTCATTTTTCAATAACATAAGTCTAGCCGAATCAAATGGCATAGACACTTTCACAATATTCAAGAACAATACTAAGTTCAACATGAATAATAGCTTTAATGAAATAAGAGTTCAAGTATGCTAATTCAATTCAAACAATTAAGTAGGAAACTAGTTCGCAATATACAAAGATAGAATACTTGTATCCAAAGAGATAAGTTTTAGATACTCGCTTACGATATCCGTTGAATAAAGTAATGCAAGGGTTTAGGATACTTGCCTTATGCGTAGTTTACTCACGTAAAGCTAGTCAACACTTTTGAATTCCTATCGTAATGATAGTCATTAGTCATATAATTTAACTTCACATTATATCTTCGAATATACGATCAACACACAAGCTAAGTTTTACCCTAGCTACACAATTATTTAGTATCTAATTTCTATTCTTAACTTTCTCTTTTCTCAAGTTGATCATATTCATACATCGTTACTATCATGTGAGACTACCACAATTAGCAAACATATTCGCATATTATTAATATCACATAAGACTACAATCAATACTAAATATATTTCATTTTAGCAAGTTATGGCATTCTCATAAGTTAACCGTCAAAATCGGGTTCAAGTGACATCATATAATATCACGTAGCATGTATACATTTTTAAAGGATACTTTTATGTTTGTATACAATCTTTCCTCGTTCTAATCATTTATGATTTTGTTTTAATTCACGATCCCTAACGACTTAGGGTTATACAATGCCATGAATTCACATAAATTGTCATGCTTATCATTTAGACATATAAAGTAGTCATATATTTTATTGATACGCATGTTCATATGTTTCTTATGTCATGGATATGTGATTCTAGCACTATTACTAGTTCGTGACTTAATCAAACTCATGCTTGATTAACTTGCGTTACATTTAACAAGTACGTACATATATGATGCCTTCAAACTACATTCAATCATGTTGAAAATATCAGAATGTAGAGTCCTAATATAACATGTCAAAGTCCACATTTAAAGCTTATGTTGTCATTAGTAAAGCTTGCTAATAAGGCCTAACATGCTCATGCTATCTAGATTCATATGTTAACATATTTGACCCGCATTTCAAGGTCACATAACATGCTTGAAAAGTCAGAATGTATACATGGTCTTCACATGTCAATATCAACCTTCAAAACTTGTATTTTTGTTAGAAAGGTGCACTAGTTGGGTTCACATGTTCATATTATATCACGATACATATATACTTAAGTCAATATGCATTCCATGTGTTTCTAGGTCATACAAACGTGTCTCAAAAAGTCAGAATACTATTATGGTATTTATATATCCAAGTTCCTCTTTTCATAACTTTAAGTTTTCTTTGAAATATTCAACTAAAACAACTAGCATAGATTGCTATAACCTAGTAACCTTATTCCATATGTTAATGTGAGTTATATGCATATCCTAACAGTACATCATGCTCAATACATCAGAAGATATAAAAGAAATCATCAAAAAATTCTGCAGTGGCGCGCGGCCGCGCCCAAATTGTACTAGGGAGACGCGCGGCCGCGCGGCTCCTGTTCCAGTCCAGAGAGCAGCCTGCAACGGCACATAACAAATCCAACTCACGAAATTACTTCACAAAAACTTTTCTAAGCAGCCACATTATGGTTTAAACTTGTTTATAAGTCTATATAACAACTAAGAACATGTTCTAATCCAATCTAGCATGAATTGTAATCAAAATCAAGAATTGGAAACTTTGACAGTAAACAAAATGATGAACCAAGAATGAAGGATTTATACCTCTGTAATGCAAAGTAAGCTTATTGAAATCTCTCTCTCTATGATTATCTTGCTATTAAACGCACAACACTCTCAATTCAATACTTAGACAAAATCTCAGCAAATAAAAAGAGAAGGGAGGGAGCCATATTTATAGAGCAATTCTTACACAGACAATACATATATACATCAAATTAAACCAATGAGAATGTTAGATTACATGATGGTTAAAAGAGAGTTGGTAAATGGTTGTTGAAGATCATCATGATAACCACTCCCCCCATAATCATGAGCTAGAAGGAGCTTGGGAGAAGGAGTAGCTCCTTAGCCTTTTTGTTCTTCACGTGAATGAGAATGAGACTAGCATTTAGGGACAAGGCACAATACTAACTCAGCATTTGCAACATACTACACTTAAATCATTATACACATATGTATTAAATACTTAGGCTATCTACACACATATATATTTTATACATATGTCTTTTATTGAAATGTCACGCTATAATTCACATAATGTAGTAAGTGTGACTTGTACACATATAATCCATGTACATTTTTATCATACTGGTATAATCTTTTCAGATATTATCACACTATATTGTCTCCTTTATTATTAAATTGTATTAATCAACAAGTGATTACAATATATTCATAATATATCATTTTAATGTATACTTACATACACATTGTCACATAGGTATTAATCATGTAGCTCACATAGTTTAATTAATCTTAATACATGGTCCATATGTGTAATATATTCACATTGCATTATATAGCATAGTTTATGTATACTTGTATGGTCACACCTAAGTGTTTCTCTACACTATATAATATAGTCGTATTATATATTATTGCATGCTTGTACATAACAATCAATATAATCTTATTATATTAATAACTTACTTATTTGTTTTATTATTCATAATGTCAAATAAATAAATTATTTATCTTATCAATTAATTAACAATAATATTAATTAATCCATTCCTCATCGATTATTAATAACACCTAATTAATAATCATAGGATTCATTATCACATTAACAAGTATAAATCTCAGCACAATTATAAACAAGTGGTTTATTATTATTATATTTCTTGCAATAATAATAATCACGTATTATTAATCAATCACAGTTAATATTTCATAACCATCAACTAATATTTTGCAATAGCAATTAACAATTAATATAGATTAATTATTTACTTAATAATTCATCCGTTAATTAATATAATCATTAATAATTCTCAACAATTAATTAATATTCTACAATAACAATTAATATAGATTAATTGTTCGCTTAAATTAATATAATCATTCTTATATTACGTCATTGTGCCACACAAGGCATTTCATCGAGTTTATCGTAAACTCCATCAATTTCTCAATTATTATAATTATTCAATTTAATATAATTGAATTTAATCATTCTCATAACACAAAATCATTTATATTCAAATAAATTCTCATTTCCATTAATATATTTATTTAATAATATATGGAAATTCTCGGGTATTACATCCTCCCCCCCTTATAAAAATTTCGTCCCAGAATTGCTACAAGGTTACACAAATAGATGGGGATAGTCCCTCATCATCCTATCTTCTAACTCCCACGTTGCCTCCTCGACACCGTGGTTACGCCAAAGTACTTTTACAGATGAAATAACTTTATTTCTCAAAGTTTGTTCTTTCCTATCTAATATCTGGACAGGAATTTCTCCATACGCCAAGTTCTTCTCCACTTGAATGGGCTCGTAAGAAATCACATGCTTGTAGTCGACCTTGTACGGTCGCAATACGGAAATGTGAAACACGTTGTGGATGTGCTCCAGTTCGGGTGGCAATGCAACTTTGCATGCCACTTCGCCCACTCGCTTCAGTATCTCGAACGGTCCTATGAATCTTGGACTCAATTTTCCTTTCTTGCCGAAACAGATTTTTCCCTTCCATGGAGATACCTTCAAGAATACGAAACTTCCGACTTTGAAGTCTCGGTCCTGCCGATGCAAATCTGCGTATTTCTTCTGGCGATCTTGAGCTGCTACAAGTCTGGCTCTTATCACTGTCACCACGTCTGCGGTTTGTTGAACTAACTCTGGTCCCAGTATTCGTCGTTCTCCGACTTCGTCCCAACATAACGGCGTTCTGCACTTTCTCCCGTAAAGAGCTTCGTACGGTGGCATGCCGATACTCGCATGGTAGCTATTATTATATGCGAATTCTACTAAGGGTAGGTGGTCGTCCCAATTTCCCTTAAAATCCATCACGCAAGTCCTAAGCATGTCTTCTAGCGTTTGTATTGTTCGTTCACTTTGTCCGTCTGTTTGAGGATGATAAGCTGTACTCAACCTCAACTGCGTTCCCATTCTTTTTTTGCAAACTCTTCCAAAAATTGGACGTGAAGCGCGGATCTCGATCAGAGACAATTGACACCGGCACTCCATGTCGTGAAACAATTTCTTTTACATATAGGCTTGCTAATTGGTTCAAACTGTAGCAGATCTTGATTGGTAGAAAGTGTGCGGTCTTCGTTAGTCGATCCACGATAACCCAAATAGCATCATAACCTTTCTGTGTAACTGGAAGTCCTACCACGAAGTCCATGGTAATATGCTCCCATTTCCACTCTGGTATTTCTAACAGTTGTAGTAAACCACTCGGCCGCTGATGCTCTGCTTTAACGCGTTGGCAAATCAAGCATCTACTGACGCACTCCGCGACTTCCCGTTTCAAATTGGGCCACCAAAAATGTTGCCTTAGATCTTGGTACATCTTTGTGCCTCCCGGATGAACGGAATATGTCGTATTGTGTGCCTCGTGCAAAATCTCTTCCCTCAACTCGGTTATCGCTGGTACCCACACTCTCCCTTCAAATCTCAAAATACCGTCTTTATCCATTCGAAATTTTTCTTCCTCATTTTCTGTGATCCTCTTTCGGATTTTCTCACACTCTTCATCCTTTTCCTGAGCTTCCTTTACTCTATCCAACAACGTCGGACAAGCTTCCATTACAATTAACTTCTCGCCAGACTTTTCTGGTTCTTTCACTTCTATCTCCAATTTCTCCATCTCTCTTATCAACTCTTCCTGAGTCATCAAATTAAACAACTTCTCCCTTCCTTTCCTGCTCAGAGCGTCGGCAACCACATTTGCCTTTTCCGGGTGATAAAGAATATCGCAGTCATAGTCTTTGATTAATTCTAACCACCTTCTCTGCCGCATGTTTAACTCCTTCTGTGTGAAGATATATTTCAGACTTTTGTGGTCCGTGTATATCTCACATTTTTCTCCGTATAGATAATGTCTCCATATCTTTAACGCAAAAACTACTGCCGCTAACTCTAAGTCGTGAGTGGGATATCGTTTTTCGTAATCCTTTAATTGTCGTGATGCATATGCAATGACCTTGCCATGCTGCATAAGCACACAGCCAAGTCCCTTGTGCGATGCATCACTATACACCACAAAATTTCCTACATCATCTGGTAATGATAATACAGGTGCTTCGCTCAATCTCTTCTTCAACTCCTGAAAACTCTCTTCACATTTGTCGGTCTATATAAATTTCACCGTCTTTCTAGTCAAATTGGTCAACGGGGTTGCTATCTTAGAAAAATCTTGGATAAATCTCCGATAGTACCCAGCTAACCCTAAAAAGCTTCTTACCTCCGTCGGTGTTTTTGGTTGTTCCCAATTACTTACTGCATCAACCTTCGCAGGGTCTACAGCAATCCCATTCTTATCCACCACGTGACCTAAGAATTGAACCTTCTCCATCCAAAATTCGCACTTTGAAAATTTTGCATACATCTTCTCCTTCCTTAGTGCTTCCTAAACAATCTTCAGATGTTCGGCGTGTTCTTCCTCTGTCTTCGAGTAGATCAAAATGTCGTCGATAAAAACCACTACAAATTTATCCAAGTATAGCTTGAAAACTCTGTTCATCAAGTCCATAAATGCTGCCGGAGCATTAGTCAATCCGAATGACATTACCAAAAACTCGTAGTGTCCATAACGGGTTCGAAACGCAGTCTTTGGTATGTCCTCATCCCTCACTTTCAGTTGATGATATCCTGTTCGTAGGTCGATCTTTGAGAAACATTTTGCTCCCTTCAGTTGATCAAATAAGTCGTCTATCCTCGGTAGCGGATACCGGTTCTTGATCGTTACTCTGTTCAATTCTCGATAATCGATACAGAGCCTCATCGATCCGTCCTTCTTCTTAACGAATAGTACTGGTGCTCCCCAAGGAGAAACACTCGGTCGAATGTAACCCTTATCCAACAATTCTTGTAATTGTATCATCAATTCCTTCATTTCTACTGGCGCCATACGATATGGAGCTTTCAAAATCGGTGTCGTTCCCGGTGCTAAGTCTATTACGAATTCGATTTCTCTGTCTGGCGGAAGACCAGGCAGATCGTCCAGAAACACATCTTGGAATTCATTAACTACGTATATATCCTTAATTTCTACTCCCTTTTTCTGAGTATCAACGATGTAAGCTAAATATCCTACACATCCTTTCCTTAACAATTTCTTGGCCTGCATCATCGTAACGCAACACGATTTCTTAAGCGATGAGCTACCATAAAACACTACCTTAGACTTACTCGGAGTCTGAAGGTTCACACATTTGTTCTGACAGTCAATTATCGCAGCATGGTTATACAATCAATCCATTCCCAGTATTACGTCAAATTCTCCCAGTCTAATAGGAATCAAGTCTACGCTCAGTTCATGTTTACTAATACTTGCGCGACAATTTCGATAAACGTATTCTACAGGGATCACTTCCTTATTAGCAACTTCTATGATCAAAGGATTTTCTAAAAGTTCTCGGGGTGTACTAAGTCTACTAGCAAATTCTTCAGATACAAAAGAACAGGTGGCACCCGAATCAAATAATACATAAGCATTTATATCATTGATTGGGATTATACCTGACACCACATCCTTCGCAGCCACTGCGTCTTGGACGGTCATGTTAAAGGTTCTGGCGGTTGGGCGGTTGGATTGTGCCGGTCCACCGATCATCAGCTTGTTGCCTCCTTGCTGATTACTACCCCCGCCACTTCCCTTCTTTGGGCAGTCCTTAATTCGGTGCTCCGTCGAGCCACACACAAAGCATCCTTATATCTTTTTCGGTTTCAAACAGTTGGGCGAGATGTGCCCTTCCTGTCCGCAGTTGTAGCAAGTGCCACGTCCCTTCCAGCACTCGCCCTGGTGATTCTTCCCACACTTCGGGCATCCTTCAGCCTTCTTCTTGAAACCTCCACGAAAATTCCCTGATTGATTATTATTGTTGTTTTTGTTGTTGTTGTTATTCTCCCACTTTCTCTTTCCCAAGTTGCTTCCTCCGCTACTGCTTCCTCCCGTACGATTCTCTCCTCCAGTATTCTTTCCTTTCTTTTCTTTGTTATACAGACTTAAGGCCTCACTGCCTCCTTCTGCAATGATTGCCTTCTCCAGTAATGTTGCAAAGGAATCAATTTGAAGAACTGATACCTTATTGAACAGCCATGGCTTCAACCCTTGTTCAAAGCGTCTAGCCTTCCTCTCTTCATCACCAACTTGGTGCTCCGCAAATCGCGCTAGTTCGTTAAACCTAGCCGCGTATTGCGCCACCGTCATCTCACCTTGTTTTAACTCTAGGAATTTCACCTCCATCCTATTCTTCATACTCTTCGGAAAGTAATTCTCGAAGAACAGTGTCTTAAACTTATCCCAAGCTATTATCCTTTCTCCAGCTCTTTGTTGATTAGCCTCCCACCAGTAGTTCGCTTCTCCCCTCATCATGTACGTGGCAAACACCGTCTTCTGATCTTCGCCTACGCTAGCTATAGTGAAAGCTTTTTCGATCTCTTTGATCCACGTTTGTGCGACGATTGGGTCGGTAGTTCCCTCGAACTCCAGGGGTCCTACACTCTTAAAGTCTTTAAAGGTTGTTACTGGCACAGTTTGAGGGTTCGGGCGAACGGGTTCATTGTTCCTTCCCCTTAAGGCTTCTCCTAACAAGTCTACCAGTTTCTGGATCGGGTCTACTTGTTCTCTCTCATTGTCAACGGATTCTTCGGGTGCAGTCAATCTACGTCTGGGTGGCATTACCTGCATCACAAATTTTCATTTTATTATTATTCAAGTATATCACTTAAGTATTTCTTTTAATACTAAAAGAATAAATTTATAACACGTTTCTAAAAGCAACTCCATTTATATTCATATGCCATTTCATTTCATTACATGATTTTCCTAGCATACTGCTATAAATGTTATCACATACATCCCCTAATATCACAAAAGACGGGGAATATACCAACCTACTACCATACTACCCCTCTAACAAAAGCTAACTCGGGGTTTACATCATCATCCCACATCTTACACAAAAGATCGGGATTACAACATAGTATATACAATACATAAAGACACAACTAGTACTACCACTAGACTGACTAAGGAAATCTCATCCCATCATCCCGCGCTCCACTGCGCTCTTGTACTCCAACTGTGCTATATACGCAACCAGCTCTCGGCTCAAGGTATGTAGAGTCTGTCCCTGTTCTGCCGGGTAGTGGTACACACCATCAATCACCCTTTCAAAAGCTGAACGGAACACATACCCCATCTTGTTCATCTTTCTCTTCTTGCACCTGACCTCGTCCTCAAGGTCGTCAGCTCTCTCATTGGACGCTTCCCACTTCTCCTCGAAGTGTAACCTATCCATCACCTCCAACTCTAGCTGAGTACGGAGTGCCTCTTTCTCAGTCTTCTCACTCAGCTCCCTCTGCTCAACCTCTTCTAGCTTCTCTGCCAAATCTACATTCCTAGCCACTGACCTGTGAAATAGAGTCCCCATCTGGATCCCTGCCTCCCTACGGTAGGCAATCTCCACCTCTAACTCTTGCATAGTCAGCTTCCTCTGGTGGTCCTCGTCCCTCAGCTTCTGGAACTCGGACTCTCTCTCTTGGGCCTCTGCCTCCAGCTCTTGGACCCTGCAGTCTAACTCTAGGATCCGCTCCTCGTATTCTCCTAACATCTGCTCCTCTATAGTAGCCTCATCAGAGTCCTCTACTGGCTCATCCTCCATCGGCTCCTCCTCTGGATCAGTCTCTATCTCAATCTCGATCTCATCCTCGTCATCAAACTCGGATGGTGCAACTGCCTGCACTGGCACAGCCTCTAGAGGTGCCTCGTATACTACATGTATATCTCTGGGCTCCTCCTCTGCTACTCTACTAGTTACACCTGTGTCTGTCATCCTACAATCACAAACACAAGGCAAACAAACAGCAACTCCATTAGAATGTTAAATAAAACATAAGTTCATTGTATAGAATGAAGTTACATTTCATAACAGACTAAGTCTTTCAAGGAAAACTCTACATGAGTTTTATCTCCTTCCTAACTTCTAAGTTCACCTAAGCTATAGTCCAAGGACACTCGTTCCTAAGGTTTATAACTACAGCTCTGATACCAACCTGTGACGCCCCCAAATTCCAGGACCGCCACTTGGTCTCTCGAATTCGGTTCATCACGTGCTCATGGTAATACATCGTAATAATGATAACTAAATATCACACAACCATAGCGGAAAATCTATTCTAGAATAATTTACAATGATTTATTATAATTATTCTCCCAAGTCTCGCAACCTACAGTACTTAATAGATTACATAGCAATATCAATTAACGACTTGTTATATAATCTAACTTAAGCTTAAACATAAACAAATCCAGTCTTACTACATCATCTTAATACAACATTAAAATATTTAAAACATATAAGAGACAAGCTAATTGGTAGCCTTGCCCTTGCCCTTATCAACGCCCGAAGGTTCGCCATGCTCTGCCTTAACTGAAATGTTTTAGGGAAAGCAAGAATGAGCACAAATTGCCCAGCAAGTAATATATAATAAGGGTGAGTAATAAGATTCCCAATTCTCGAAAAGGTATAACAAGGTTTGATAGTTCAAGGATAATAAGAATATCAACAGTTCTCAATAACAGTCGCTAAGGACAGAATAATATCAATATGATTCAATAATACGTCAATTCAAGATTTTAAATAATTGAATACTGAGCAGTCACTAAGGACTATGAACTTCTACTAGAATTGACAGTAATAAACTGAAAATCCAATAAAAACAGATACAGCAGGTGATCAGCCTAAAGTACCCTCGTTATGCATAACAATCAATCATACTCAAGTGTGCACGTCGGTTCTCCGACAATTATATATTCCCTTCAAAGAAGGTTGTTCTTCTCAGTCAAATACAAGATCCCGCACCAATCAATTAGTTTGGGTCATTTTTCAATAACATAAGTCTAGCCGAATCAAATGGCATAGACACTTTCACAATATTCAAGAACAATACTAAGTTCAACATGAATAATAGCTTTAATGAAATAAGAGTTCAAGTATGCTAATTCAATTCAAACAATTAAGTAGGAAACTAGTTCGCAATATACAAAGATAGAATACTTGTATCCAAAGAGATAAGTTTTAGATACTCGCTTACGATATCCGTTGAATAAAGTAATGCAAGGGTTTAGGATACTTGCCTTATGCGTAGTTTACTCACGTAAAGCTAGTCAACACTTTTGAATTCCTATCGTAATGATAGTCATTAGTCATATAATTTAACTTCACATTATATCTTCGAATATACGATCAACACACAAGCTAAGTTTTACCCTAGCTACACAATTATTTAGTATCTAATTTCTATTCTTAACTTTCTCTTTTCTCAAGTTGATCATATTCATACATCGTTACTATCATGTGAGACTACCACAATTAGCAAACATATTCGCATATTATTAATATCACATAAGACTACAATCAATACTAAATATATTTCATTTTAGCAAGTTATGGCATTCTCATAAGTTAACCGTCAAAATCGGGTTCAAGTGACATCATATAATATCACGTAGCATGTATACATTTTTAAAGGATACTTTTATGTTTGTATACAATCTTTCCTCGTTCTAATCATTTATGATTTTGTTTTAATTCACGATCCCTAACGACTTAGGGTTATACAATGCCATGAATTCACATAAATTGTCATGCTTATCATTTAGACATATAAAGTAGTCATATATTTTATTGATACGCATGTTCATATGTTTCTTATGTCATGGATATGTGATTCTAGCACTATTACTAGTTCGTGACTTAATCAAACTCATGCTTGATTAACTTGCGTTACATTTAACAAGTACGTACATATATGATGCCTTCAAACTACATTCAATCATGTTGAAAATATCAGAATGTAGAGTCCTAATATAACATGTCAAAGTCCACATTTAAAGCTTATGTTGTCATTAGTAAAGCTTGCTAATAAGGCCTAACATGCTCATGCTATCTAGATTCATATGTTAACATATTTGACCCGCATTTCAAGGTCACATAACATGCTTGAAAAGTCAGAATGTATACATGGTCTTCACATGTCAATATCAACCTTCAAAACTTGTATTTTTGTTAGAAAGGTGCACTAGTTGGGTTCACATGTTCATATTATATCACGATACATATATACTTAAGTCAATATGCATTCCATGTGTTTCTAGGTCATACAAACGTGTCTCAAAAAGTCAGAATACTATTATGGTATTTATATATCCAAGTTCCTCTTTTCATAACTTTAAGTTTTCTTTGAAATATTCAACTAAAACAACTAGCATAGATTGCTATAACCTAGTAACCTTATTCCATATGTTAATGTGAGTTATATGCATATCCTAACAGTACATCATGCTCAATACATCAGAAGATATAAAAGAAATCATCAAAAAATTCTGCAGTGGCGCGCGGCCGCGCCCAAATTGTACTAGGGAGACGCGCGGCCGCGCGGCTCCTGTTCCAGTCCAGAGAGCAGCCTGCAACGGCACATAACAAATCCAACTCACGAAATTACTTCACAAAAACTTTTCTAAGCAGCCACATTATGGTTTAAACTTGTTTATAAGTCTATATAACAACTAAGAACATGTTCTAATCCAATCTAGCATGAATTGTAATCAAAATCAAGAATTGGAAACTTTGACAGTAAACAAAATGATGAACCAAGAATGAAGGATTTATACCTCTGTAATGCAAAGTAAGCTTATTGAAATCTCTCTCTCTATGATTATCTTGCTATTAAACGCACAACACTCTCAATTCAATACTTAGACAAAATCTCAGCAAATAAAAAGAGAAGGGAGGGAGCCATATTTATAGAGCAATTCTTACACAGACAATACATATATACATCAAATTAAACCAATGAGAATGTTAGATTACATGATGGTTAAAAGAGAGTTGGTAAATGGTTGTTGAAGATCATCATGATAACCACTCCCCCCATAATCATGAGCTAGAAGGAGCTTGGGAGAAGGAGTAGCTCCTTAGCCTTTTTGTTCTTCACGTGAATGAGAATGAGACTAGCATTTAGGGACAAGGCACAATACTAACTCAGCATTTGCAACATACTACACTTAAATCATTATACACATATGTATTAAATACTTAGGCTATCTACACACATATATATTTTATACATATGTCTTTTATTGAAATGTCACGCTATAATTCACATAATGTAGTAAGTGTGACTTGTACACATATAATCCATGTACATTTTTATCATACTGGTATAATCTTTTCAGATATTATCACACTATATTGTCTCCTTTATTATTAAATTGTATTAATCAACAAGTGATTACAATATATTCATAATATATCATTTTAATGTATACTTACATACACATTGTCACATAGGTATTAATCATGTAGCTCACATAGTTTAATTAATCTTAATACATGGTCCATATGTGTAATATATTCACATTGCATTATATAGCATAGTTTATGTATACTTGTATGGTCACACCTAAGTGTTTCTCTACACTATATAATATAGTCGTATTATATATTATTGCATGCTTGTACATAACAATCAATATAATCTTATTATATTAATAACTTACTTATTTGTTTTATTATTCATAATGTCAAATAAATAAATTATTTATCTTATCAATTAATTAACAATAATATTAATTAATCCATTCCTCATCGATTATTAATAACACCTAATTAATAATCATAGGATTCATTATCACATTAACAAGTATAAATCTCAGCACAATTATAAACAAGTGGTTTATTATTATTATATTTCTTGCAATAATAATAATCACGTATTATTAATCAATCACAGTTAATATTTCATAACCATCAACTAATATTTTGCAATAGCAATTAACAATTAATATAGATTAATTATTTACTTAATAATTCATCCGTTAATTAATATAATCATTAATAATTCTCAACAATTAATTAATATTCTACAATAACAATTAATATAGATTAATTGTTCGCTTAAATTAATATAATCATTCTTATATTACGTCATTGTGCCACACAAGGCATTTCATCGAGTTTATCGTAAACTCCATCAATTTCTCAATTATTATAATTATTCAATTTAATATAATTGAATTTAATCATTCTCATAACACAAAATCATTTATATTCAAATAAATTCTCATTTCCATTAATATATTTATTTAATAATATATGGAAATTCTCGGGTATTACAGACTCCAGATAGACATAAGAAATATACGGACCTTTATAGTGAGAAAAAAGTGTTTGATGTCAGTTCATATGTCTTTCTGAAGGTATCGCCTTTAAAAAGGAAGATACACTTTTGGAAGAAGGGAAAGTTGAGTCCAAGGTTTGTAGGACCTTCTGAGATCTTAAGGAAAGTAGGAGAGGTAGCTTATATGATAGCTTTACCTCTAGAGTTGGAGCATATACATAATGTGTTTAACGTGTCAGTATTGCGTCCTTATAAACCGGACTATAAGCACGTAATAGAATATGAACTTATTCAGGTTGAAAAAGACTTAATGTACGAAGAACTTCCTATTCAGATTATTGATCGGAAGGAACAAGTCTTAAGAATTGAGGTAATAACTTCGGTGAAGGTGGTATGGAGGAATCACAATGCTGAAGAAGCAACGTGAGAACTCGAAGATAAAGATAAGGAAAATTTTCCCCATTTATTTGCCTAACTTGTATTGAGATTCTGGGTACAGAATCCTTATAATGGGGGAAGAATGTAACGACCAAGAAAATTGGATTATTATGTGAATTGGTTTTTATTTAATTATATTGAATAAATGAGGTTATATGTTTATTAAACTGAGTAAGTTATTCAAGGGTTGTTCTATGACCTAGAATGTATGAATGTAGTTAAAATTCTAACCGTGAGCTAGAATTAAATGGAATGAATTTCCAAGACGAAATAACATGTTTTCCGAGGAAGTTTTATAAAATCACTATTCATCCATTTATGCTCGGGAATTATTTTTGAATTTTCGAGAAACGAGTAATGTTAGAATTCTGAGACAAGATGGATTATCCAATAATAATTCAGTTATGGCAAACGAAGTTTTCGCCTAAGGACTTAAAACCTAAGGGTTAGGGAAAGTGAATTTCTAAGAAAAAAAAAGATCAAGTATAATAAGAAAGATTATTATACATGAAGAATTATGTATAATACTAGGTATTATACGAGTATAATACAAAGATTAATACGACGTATAATACAAATATCATATGAATTATATATGAGGAGGATACGAGGATTATACGGTAAGAATATGTAAAGTCAAAGTCTTGGTCAACGGAAGTCAATATTGACCATTTAACAATTGCACTTGGATTTTTCCAAGCCAAATTAAATTAGGAGGTTGGACCAATGATAAATTATGTCAAGGCCCAAAGATAATTTAAATCAAGCCCAAAGTTTGGCCGAATTTGAAATAATTCTAAGCCGGAATGAAGAACCGAACTCGTGGGTCAAATCGATGGATCACCGAGTGGGTAAGAACCTATGGGGAAACCCATGGGGGCTCCAATCAAAGTAGTATGCATACAGGCCAATCATATATGATGATAAAGCATATACTTTGAGACAATCTTATTTATTTATTAATAAAAGTGTTATTCAATTAAAGGCATTTAATTTATCTACATGCTGCTATTTTTATAATATGTGATAAACCCATAGTTTTAAGCAATTCTTTTAGAATCATGATGATGATCGTGCTAATGAGATCTAAATTCTTAGATAGCTTAAAACTAAAATAGTTTTCAATCGTTGGATTACTAAAAAGAGGATTACCGAATCCGGATAGATTGATACATACGTTGACTTGCTTATTGGATGAGGATGATTGATCTCAAAATTATTTGTGTGGAGACACTAGAGCAAGTATGTAGGTACTTATTGGAAAATAAGTTCACTGAACGTGGCTCGCTAAGGAATACATAATGGAGTTTTACTTGCCTATCAATAAGAATTCCTTAAGTGATAGTAGTACAAATAATCCTTACACTTGAGATCAACATAGTATCTTGTGTATGATGAGTTATACTTTGACATATCTCTTAAGACCCTAAAGGTATATCAAAGGGTATGATTGGATATAATGATTTATACATAGAGATAATGAATGATCAATAAAGGATATACCACTTCTAGTAAAAGAAGAGAATGTCCTATGTAATTCGATAAAAGACAACCTAGTAATCCTTGGCCAATGCAGAATGAAATTAGAAAGTTGTTTTAAATTTGCATTATTTTGTGTTGTGCATTTTAGAATCAAAATAAATATAATAAGGCTTGATAGTAAATTCATGTCTTATATTTAATTGGGACATTGTATGGTGGAAGGAATGAATTGTATGGTAACTATTTACTCACAGGTTCTTTTATGATTAATGTTGAAATCTATATTATCTGAAAAGACGTTGATAGCTAAGGGGGCTTACCCTTATTGTAGAATAATTGTTATTTATTTAAATAAATTATTAGTTTAATTTATTTATTTAAATAAGATTAGAATTGTTCTAATTAATTTATTCACAACCGGTTTAATATAGAGAACCTAAAGGGTCACACCAAAAAAAGAAGAATATTTATTAAAGAAGCTTATGGCGTAATCGTAATAATAAGTTAAGTATGTTTAATTTAATCTATGGTGATAGAATAAATTAAATAGCTTAATATTTATTATTTATTATTTTGGAAGTATTAAATATAAATTAATAAGAGGAGTCTTATTATTATTATTACTATTATTATTATTTAAAATCCTAAAGGAGTTTATGAATTAATTAATAAGATACTCTCTCTCACTATATTCCTAATAAGATTGGGCAGCTAATTAATTAAAAGAGTTTAATTATTCCCAATAGGATTGGAAAACCTAATTAAATAAATGGTTTAATTAATTAATATGAAGTCCTATTCATAAATGGTTTAGGAGGGTTGTCTACATCTATAAATAAAAAGGTCTTATTATGGAACAAGGTTAGAGATTACACTATTCCAATAGTTGGGAGAGTATACACATTCTATAGAGATCGAATTAGGGTTTAGCCAAACACCCACCTTCTTGAATATCTCTTCTTCCTTGGTGGATCACCTCTAGAGGCCAAACACTTGGGTGGCTAACGTTGATCAAAGGAAGGAATAAAACCCGGAGAACTCAAGGAGATCACGAAGGATTTGGAGTTGAACTTTTACTCGTGGAAGCTTAGTTCTATAAGGGTATGATTCGATAATTCTTTCTCGTTCGTTTAATTAATAATTATGCATAAAGGATTATCCGGGTATAAGGTTTGTAAAATTTTTAAATCCGTTTTTACCACGCTTCCGCTACTTTGATCTTACAAACCGAACACCCATAACCCCCATGTGGCTGGCCAAAGGTGGCAAGCTTCCCAAGGAAGCTTGGTGAGTAGGTTTGATAAGGAGGTTTGGTCTGGAGGTTTGATGGAAATGACCATTATACCCCCACCTTGCAAATTCTATAAAAGCTAGCCATTTAGCTCATTTGTTATTTTGCAAACTTCAACCAACTCATATATTGAGAGAGAAAAGAGAAACTTCAAGTAATCAAGGAGAAAGAAACTATCTAATCAAGCATTTAGTCAAGAACGCGAAAAATGCAAAGGTAAACATGCGTAAACCCTAACCTTTGATTCTTTTTTATTTAAATTTTAATAGAGAAGTGTTAATTGGTGGGGCATGTCTCTTCCGGAGTAATCTGAATGGCTATTAGTGAACTAAAATGTTAATATGCCATAAATAAATGAAATCATAATCGAACGATTAAGCACTAAATGAAGAACGCATAAAACTTAGAGGTTGTTGTTGATGGACAAATTGAAAACTATCGTGTATAAGTTAGGTGCAAATTGCTTGGTTAGGACGTAGATGATTGACCAATAGATTGATTGCATTTGGAATGACATAAAAATCTGGTATAACGAAGTTATGACGAAATTTACCATAAAAGACGTTAATCGTCGAAATCGTAGTTAACTAGGATTTCCAAACGATATGGAAATGTTGCTAATGAACCTAAACACTTTTGGTTTCATTACTATATCGAAGAACTATGAATTTAAGAGTCGTAGACTCAAGAACAGACGAATTCAGACGTAAAAAAAATAAGAAACGAATGAACGAGCGAAGAACGCTCAAGAACGAATAATGAACGAGAGATAAAATTTAAACTAATGAAATGGTAGTTAACAGATTTAGAAACTTATTCTGTTATAGGAAAATCGAAGTACGTAAGATAAGTAAGAAAATGGCTTTTGAACGAGCCTATTTCGAATTATAACGATCAAGTTACGAGCTCGGGAAGTAAACGGTTTGAAAATGTTCAAAATTAGAAATAAAATTCAAAGGCTCGGGTGAGGTGTCGCAGCACTGCCCAAGCCTAAGAAAGTACCGCCGCAGTTCCTGTCCGGAGACCTAGGCTCTGCCAAGGCGCACCGCAGCGGCTTTAAGCCTTAGAGTGGCGTCGCAGCGCTCTTATGTAGGATTTTTCCGACACGAGCTTTTGTTAATCCAAATTTTGGTGTGGTAATTGAGGGGGCAAGTATATACTTAATGTACTTGAAGAGAAACATTCTAAACAATATGTATACCTATGAGTTTAGGAATTAAAAGAGAATTAAAAGTTAATAAACGAAGAACGTAAAATACAAAAACGTTAATCGTGTATTGTATTCGACTTAATGCACGTCATAATGTCATATAGTATGAAATAACTACATGTGGTATGAAGGTGAGGAAATATGAAAATAAAACTTATATAAGTACTATACGGGTTTTTATAGCGGTAATCCGGGGAAACTGTATTTGAATTAATCAACCGGTTACGGTTATTGTTATCGTTGTATTTAGACGATGAACGATGAATGATGGTTTATGAAGTTAGATGTTATTAAGTTGTAATGAATGTTAGATAACTTAACGAATGTTATTAGTGAAATAAATTTGATTAAGCTATAGAAGAGAAAGAAGTTGGTATAATCAATGTGTATAGATTGTTTGGTAGCTAATTTGAGTGTGCTATGTGAATATATCATGTTATGTGATGCATTAATTGTTTACAAAAGAGTCGATGCCAATCTTAACTTGGCTAGATGAATCTTAAAGATTTGATTGATTTATTTACAAGTCTTTCAAAGTATTATTGTTAATGCTATCCTATGCCAATTGCTTTAGTACGGATTCAAAGGTAAGCCTAAGTATTAATAAACAAAGGTATTTTACGTCCCTTATCGACGATCACGTGAGTTTGCTAAAACATAAATGTAAACACGTTTAACGGAGTAGTGTTGATCAACATAGAGTACTATAGGTTGATCACTTAAAAGTGCTCGTAAGTTATATCGGATGTACGGTCTTAGTGTCGGGATGTCCTTTTCATGAATGAAAACAAATGAGAATGTTCATGGTCTTTGACTAACTCAGAATTCTTAAGTGACTATATGTACTTTGGAATTATTTTAAAAGAATGGAAAGTGCTATTTCGATTGTTCATAGTACTTCATAACTATTTGTTCAGTTATAAAAGATAAATCATACGATTCTTGATTTTGTGGTTGCGTTATATATTGTTAGACTTGCTGAGCTAGTTATGCTCAGTTCTTGCTTAAATAATATAATTGCAGCTAAGAACGAATGGACCAAAGGATCTGGTAAAGATAAGGGCAAAGCCAAAAAGGATAAATAGTTATCCTGTAATAGAATAGTATAATTTTTGTATGAATTATATTATGACAATGAATGATGTAATGGTTATTAAGAACTTGGGATGGATTTATTATCATTAGTGTAATAAGAATTTAGTAAGCATGTTCATTTTGCTGCAGTTTTAGTTGAATGAATGTGTAGTTAGTAGCACCGTGTAGCACCATATCCGTGGGTTGAAAGTACCCAGATTTTGGGGGTGTCACATATGTTCTCTTTATCCACTTAATCTTCTTACTTAAAACAGAAAATGCATAAATTACAATGAACTATATACGAATGAGCAAAAGCAACTAATTAACCAGTCAATTTTAGAACATAAGATTTGGATTGTTAGAAGTTCCAGAGGTCTTAAGCGGACAACTAATACCGCAACGGGAGCAAAAAAATGGAAGGTGGAGAATACTATAAGCCGTCGTGTCACATAAAAAGTTTCCTTGTACCCATAAAATGTGACGACATTTAGAGTATTTTCCACCTTACGTTGCGGTATTCGTTGTCCATTGAAGACCTCTAGAACTTCCAAGAATTCTAATCGCTAACTCTACAATTGACCGATTAATTAGTTGCTCTTCTTTGCTAATTCCTATATAGTTCATTGTAATTTATGAACTTTCTATTTTAAAAGAAGAAGAGATGTAATACTATTAAGTAGGAAGCTTATGTTGGGAAGGAAAACTTATAAATTTCCCAAAATGCAGTTGCGGGGACAGATTATAAAAAAACCAACACAGTTATGATAGTAGTGTGCATACAAGCCAATCATGTATGATGATAAAGCACATACTTTGTAAACAATCTTATTTATTTATTAATAAAATATTCATTTATTAAAGGCAGTTAATTATCTGCATGGTGCTATTTTTATAATATGTAAATAACCCATAGTTTTAAGCAATGCTTTTAGAATCATGATGTTGATCATGCTAATGAGATCTAAATTCTTAGAAAGCTTAAAAACTAAAATAGTTCCTAATCATGGGATTACTAAAAAGGGGATTAGTAAATTCGGACAGATTAGTACATATGTTGCTTGCTCATTGGATGAGGATGATTGATCTCATAATCATTTGTGTGGAGACACTAAAGCAAGTATGTAGGTGCTTATTGGAGAATAAGTTCACTTAACGTGACTCGCTATGGAATACCTAATGGATTTTTACTTGCCTGTCAATAAGAATTCTTAATGTGATAGTAGTACAAGTGATCCTTGGACTGGAGATCATCATAGTATCTTGTATGTAATAAATTATACTTTGACTATTCCTTAAGGCCCTTTAGGGTATATAAAAGGGTATGCTTGGGTATAATGAGTTACATATGGAGATAATGAATGATCAATAAAGAATCTACTACCTCTAGTAAAAGAGGAGATATGTACTATGTGTTTCGGTAAATGACAACCCAGGAATCCTTGGCTAAGGTGGAATGAAATTAGAAATGGGTTTTTAATTTGCATTAAATGGAGTTGTGCATTTTCTAATCGAAATACATATAATTACATAAAATAAGACTTGACAGTAATTCCATGTCTTATATTTAATTGGGACATTGTATGGTAGAAGGATTGAATTGTACGGTAACTATTTACTCACAGGTTCTTTTATGATGAATGTTAAAATCTATATTATCTGAAAAGTTGTTGAACGCTAGGGAGGCTTATCCCTATTGTAGAATAAATATTATTTATTTAAATATATTATTAGTTTAATTTATTTAAATAAGATTAGAATTGTTCTAATATATTTATTCACAACCGGTTTAATATGGAGAACCTAAAGGGTCACACCATAAAAGGAAGAATAATTATTTAAGAAGGTAATGGCATAATTGTAATAATGCATTAAGTGTAATTAATTTAATCTATGGTGATAGAATAAATTAAATATCTTAATGTTTATTATTTAATATTTTAAAAATATTAAATATGAATTAATAAGAGGAGTCTTATTAATATGATTACAATTATTATTATTTCTAAAGGAGTTTAGTAATTAATTTAATATTAGTACACTCATTTATTCCTAATAAGATTAGGAGACAAATTAATTAAATAAATTTAATTAATTATTCCCAATGTGGCGGGAAGCCTAAATTAATTAAAGGAGTTTAATTAATTAAAAAAAATTCCTTGTCTAATAGGATTAGAAGGGTTGACCAATATCTATATAAGAGGAGTCTTATAATAGATATCCGGTGATGCAATTCTAATTATTGGAGAGTACTCCTTTTCTATAGAGGATAGAAAACTAAGCCAACCACCCTCCTTCTTGATAATTCCTCTTCCTTGGAGGATCACCTCTAGAGGCCAAACACTTGGGTAACTAACATTGATCAAAGGAAGGAGTCTAACCCGAAAATTCAAGGAGATCACGAAGAACAAGGAGTTGAACTCGTACCTGTGGAGGCTTCGTTCTACAAGGGTATGATTCCATAACTTCTTATTTATCGTTTTAAATTAATAATTTGTATAAAGGATGATCCGGGTAATGGTTTTGTATAAATGTTTTAAACTTTGATATACCATGCTTCTGCTAATTTTGCAATTTGATTGCGTCACGATTTCGTACAAACCCAACAGTGGCATCAGAGTCAAACCTTTATGCAATTATTAATTATTTTGATTTCATATACATATGGATATGTATTTAGAATAGTTTATTGGACATAATTAATTGTATAAAATTATTAAAAAAAATTTGAAAGAAGAAAAAAAAACGGAAATAATTTTTGTATCGCTACTGAATCCATGTATTTTAAAAAAGGTGACTCGCGTTTTGTCAATGAGGAAGGATTTCTAAAAGTGGTTCCTTTCAAAAAATGTTATTCTGATTCATATGCTTTTTCTTGGAATTCTTTCAGTACCATAATCATGTAATCATGAATGATTTAAAAAAAAGGGAAAAGGAAAAAAAAAGAAAAAGAAAAAAGGAAACTTGAATCACATTACCAGGATGACATTCAAAGTGGGAGGAACCAGGATGGCGTTATTTATATTATATTCTTAATAATTTTATAATTAAAATAAAAAGTTTATTTTAATCTTAAAATTGAATTTCATGCAATTTTAAATTGCCCATTAAATGATGCTCATATATATATGGAATGTTTTAATTCATGAGATGAATATTTATTTATTGATATATATGGTGATATGTATGATAATAAATAGGGATTGATTATGGACTATTTGACCAATGTGATTGGATTTTATTTTAGTTTAATGCTTGAATAAATGAGTTTTATTGAATGGGGTCTGCGTACCTCGTCTTCTCTAATTTATTCTTGATGTAAATTCTATCTCTCTCCTATGTACTTTTCCTTGACTGTTGATCAAGATTTCTATTTAAATTTAAAATAGTTTATATAATAGGATTAGTTAGAATTATCTTGAAGAAATTGGAGACCAAGGAGCAAGGAGCGCGTGAAGACCCGTTTGTATGGAGCCCGGGTTTAAATGTAATAGTTACGTTTAAATTTAAATTCTTGCACTCCTATGTTTGACCTTTTGGTTAACTTGGTGGCTCTAGTGAACCAAACTAGAATTAAAGTTCATAATCAATCCGGGTAGAATATAGTATTCTATATGTGCATGCTAAGTATTATATATATTATATATTATGCAAACATGCTTCGCATGTTTAATAAAATGACGCGTATTATATATATATATATATATATATATATATATATGTGTGTGTGTGTGTGTGTGTGTGTGTGTGTGTGTGTGTGCAAGCGCGCTAAATAAGATGAGATAAATAATAGCAAATCCCTTAAAGAAATAATATTAAGTACGAAGCGTTCAAAGATATTTGGAATATCGAACGTCGCCTTCTAACATGATAAATTAATAGAGTATTAAATATTTAATATGAGCTTGTTGTGCTATCCACAAGGCGAGTATTGAGTATTTAAGATGTTAATTAATCACATTTGATGTGAATTAAGAAAATTGAACGATCTAGTCTTGTTGTGCTATCCACAAGGACGAACATTTTTCTTTTTTGAATTTATGGAAGTGCTAGGCTGGACTTAACTTAAATCATTTTAGTTCGGATGTACACACACTTGACCATTATAATTTAAGAGGCAAAATAAAAAGGAGTTACATGTTGATGTAATTGACAAGAGTTGTCTACCTATTTATTTATATATCGTTTGTTGTGCTATCCACAAGGCTATATCCATTTGAAATGGGATCCTTAATCTCACTAGCAAATCTTTAATTAGATGTTGTCGAACTATATAAGTGAGGGTAATATAGTTTGATAAAAATAGTGGGAGATACCAATTTAAAATAAAGACCTAAATTTATTTTGGTATTCAAAATTAATAAAATGAATGTTTGCTAAAAATGTTGTTTTTCACATGCAGAATTTTAAAAATGTCAAAATCACTAATTTCACTGCGAAGCATACTTGATGCTAATAAGCTTACCGGGCCGAATTATACGGACTGGCTAAGAAATCTGAGAATAGTTCTCACTGCTGAAAAGATTTCTTATATTCTGAATTCAACTGTCCCTGAATCTGTTCCAGAATCAGCATCTGAGGAAGAAATTGTCACCATTATAAAGTGGCAAAATGACGCATCTGTGGCTCAATGCATCATGCTCGCATCCATGAATAACGAGCTTCAGCGTCAGTATGAAAATATCGATGCTCCTACTATGTTGCTTCACCTCAAGGAGTTGTATGGTGAACAAAGTAGGACTGCTAGATATGAGATATCTAAGGAGCTCTTCCGATCTCGGATGACCAAGGGCAAGGTGAACATAAAGGAACAAAAGAAACCTGATCCAGCTAGCAAAGGAATGTGTTTCCATTGCAACGAGCCGAGTCATTGGAAGAGGAACTGCAAGAAGTTTCTGGTAGAGAAGAAGCTTGGAGAAGCTTCGACTTCCAATCAAGGTTTGTTCATGATTGAAATTAATTTTTCAGAAAGTCAAAATTCTACTTGGGTATTGGATACCGGCTGTGGTTCTCACATACGTAATAATGTGAAGGGACTGGTCAGAAGTAGAAAGCTGAACAAGGATGAAGTTGTCCTACGAGTGGAAAAATGGAGCAAAGGTTGCTGCATTAACTGTAGGCACTTATTGTTTAGCACTGCCTACGAGCAAGTCCATGTATTTAAATAATTATTATTTTGTTCCGAATATCATTAGAAATATTATTTCTATTTCCATATTAGATATAGATGGATTTGACATTATAATAAAGAACAACAGTTATTCTATTTATAAAAGCAATGTTTTATATGGTGTTGGTAATTTGCAAAATGGACTTTATATACTTGACTTGCATGAAAATATACTTCAAATAGAACAAACTAAGAAAAGAAAAAGAGATGATATTAATTATACCTATATGTGGCACTGTAGACTCGGTCATATCAATGAAACGAGATTATCCAAGTTGCATAAGGATGGGCTCTTAGAGCTATCTGATTATGAATCATATCCAACTTGTGAATCTTGTCTCATAGTTAAAATGATTAAATCTCTTTTTAGTGGAAAAGGAGAAAGAGTTACAGAGTTGTTAACATTGATTCACACAGACGTTTGTGGACCTATGACAACAAGTGCACGGGGTGGGTATTCTTATTTTATTACTTTCACTGATGATCACTCAAGATTTGGATAAGTGAATTTAATGAAATATAAATCAGAATCATTTGAAAAGTTCAAAGAGTTCAGAAGTGAAGTAAAGAAATAAAAGGGCAAGAGTATTAAGATACTTTGATCAGATCGACGTGGAGAATACTTAAGCGATGAGTTTCTCAATTGTCTCAAAGAAAATGGTATAATCTCACAATGGACTCCTCCAGGTACACCACAGTTAAATGGAGTATCTGAAAGAAGAAATCGAACACTGTTGGATATGGTTCGATCCATGATGAGTTTTACCAACCTTCCAATTTCCTTCTGGGTTATGCCCTAGAAACGGCTGCATACCTACTTAACAAGGTACCTACTAATTCTGCCCCAAAGACTCCATATGAGATGTGGAAGGGGAGGAAACCAAATCTTAAGCATGTTAAGACTTGGGGTTGTCCAGCTTATGTCAAAAAGTTTGAACATGATAAGCTACAGACTAAATCCGACAAGTGTAGATTTGTGGGATACCCTAAAAAAACTATAGGGAATTATTTCTATCATCTAACTGATCAAAAAGTATTTGTTGCGAAACATGCTGCCTTCTTGGAAAAGGAGTTTATCCATAAAGGGGTCAGTGGGAGTAAGATATATTTTGAAGAAGTTCAAGAATCACAAATTACTACAGATCAGAGTCAGGTACCTGACCAAGTGGAAGAACTTACTGTATCACACCCTATTCGTAAATCTAGAAGAGTACCGAAGATACCTGAGAGGTATGGATTCATCATAGAGGATGACGATGAGGTACACATCATGAATGATGATGATTCATTGAATTACGAACAGACTATGAGTAATAAAGACTCAGGGAAATGGCTTGAAGCCATGAAATCCGAAATAGACTCTATGTATGAAAACAAAGTATGGACTTTGGTTTCACCACCTGAAGGCATTAAGCCTATTGGGTGTAAACGGGTCTTTAAAATAAAGATGGGAGCGGACGGCAAGGTAGAGACCTATAAGGCCTGACTGGTTGCAAAAGGTTTCAAACAAAGACAAGGAGTTGACTATGATGAAATCTTCTCACCAGTAGCTATGCTCAAGTCCATTCGAATTTTGCTTGCTATTGCAGCTTATAACGACTATGAGATCTGGCATATGGACGTGAAAACGGCCTTCCTCAATGGAAAACTTGAGGAGGATGTGTCTATGACACAGCCAGAGGGATTTGTTTCAAAAATTGGAACAAATCAAGTCTGTAAGCTGCAACGATCCATTTATGGATTGAAGCAAGCTTCTCGTAGATGGAACATTCGTTTTGATGAGACAATCAAAGAGTTTGATTTTATCAAAAATGACGATGAACCATGTGTGTACAAGAAGGTTAGTGGGAGCGCAGTTTCATTCCTTGTATTATATGTTGATGATATATTACTGATAGGGAATGACATTCCTATGCTACAATCGATTAAAATCTGGTTATCTAAAAACTTCTCCATGAGGGACTTGGGAGAAGCATCCTATATTTTGGGGATAAAGATCTATAGAGATAGATCTAAAAGGATGCTTGGTTTATCCCAAGGAACGTACATTGATACGATGTTAAAGAGGTTTAGCATGGAAGATTCCAAAAGTGGTCTCATGCCGATGAGCCATGGAATACATCTCTCCAAGAAACAGTCCCCAAAGGCACCTGAGGAGAGAAACCGTATTAATAAGATCCCTTATGCTTCTGCAATAGGATCTATCATGTACGGTATGATATGTACTAGACTAGATGTTGCTCATGCACTTAGTGTAACGAGCAGATACTAGTCGAATCCAGGAGAAGAGCACTGGAAGGCGGTGAAGAATATCCTAAAATACTTGAGTAGGACTAAGGATATTTTTCTTGTCTACGGTGGGTCTGAATTAAAACTCGAGGGCTTCACAGACTCAAGTTTTCAAACGGACCAAGATGACAGTAAATCTATTTCGAGGTATGTTTTTACCTTGAATGGAGGCGCAGTGAGTTGGAAGAGTTCCAAGCAGCAAACAGTTGCTAATTCAGTGACAGAGGCAGAGTATATAGCTGCAAGTGAAGCTGCAAAGGAAGTTATTTGGATGAAAAAATTCATAATAGAACTTGGTGTGGTTCCTAGCATTGGAGAAGCAGTCCCCGTATACTGTGACAACATCAGAGCGGTTGCACAGGCTAAGGAACTCAGTTCTCATCAGAAATCCAAACACGTGTTGCGGCGATTTCACTTGATCACGGGGATCATTGAAAGAGGAGACGTCACCTTGGAGCTTGTAGACTCTCAAGACAACATTGCAGATCTATTTACTAAAGCTTTAACACAACAACAGTTTGATTGTCACTTAGAGAAGATGGGTATGAGATACCATGGCGATTGGTTTTAGTGCAAGTGGGAGATTGATAGTAGTGTGCATACAAGCCAATCATGTATGATGATAAGACACATATTTGTAAACAATCTTATTTATTTATTAATAAAATATTCATTTATTAAAGACATTTAATTATCTACATGGTGTTGTTTTTATAATATATAAATAACCCATAGTTTTAAGCAATGCTTTTAAAATCATGATGTTGATCACGCTAATGAGATCTAAATTCTTAGAAAGCTTAAAAACTAAAATAGTTCCTAATCATGAGATTACTAAAAAGGGGATTAGTAAATCCGAATAGATTAGTACATAGGTTGCTTGCTCATTGCATGAGGATGATTGATCTCATAATCATTTGCGTGGAGACACTAAAGCAAGTATGTAGGTGCTTATTGGAGAATAAGTTCACTGAACGTGACTCGCTATGGAATACCTAATAGAATTTTACTCGCCTGTCAATAGGAATTCTTAATGTGATAGTAGTACAAGTGATCCTTGGACTTGAGATCATTATAGTATCTTGTATGTAATAAATTATACTTTGACTTATTCCTTAAGGCCCTTTAGGGTATATAAAAGGGTATGCTTGGGTATAATGAGTTACATATGGAGATAATGAATGATAAATAAAGAATCTACGACCTCTAGTAAAAGAGGGGATATGTCCTATATGATTCGATAAATGACAACCCAGGAATCCTTAGGTGGAATGAAATTAGAAAGGAGTTTCTAATTTGTATTAAATGGAGTTGTGCATTTTCTAATCGACATACATATAATTAAATTAAATAAGACTTGACAGTAATTCTATGTCTTATATTTAATTGGGACATTGTATGGTGGAAGGATTGAATTGTACGACAACTATTTACTCACAAGTTCTTTTATGATTAATGTTGAAATCTATATTATTTGGAAAGTCGTTGAACGCTAGGGAGGCTTATCCCTATTGTAGAATAAATATTATTTATTTAAATAGATTATTAGTTTAATTTATTTAAATAAGATTAGAATTATTTTAATTGATTTATTCACAACCGGTTTAATATGGAGAACCTAAAGGGTCACACCATAAAAGGAAGAATAATTATTTAAGAAGGTAATGGCATAATCGTAATAATGCATTAAGTGTAATTAATTTAATCTATGGTGATAGAATAAATTAAATAGCTTAATGTTTATTATTTAAAATTTTGGAAATATTAAATATAAATTAATAAGAAGAGTCTTCTTAATATTATTACAATTATTATTATTTCTAAAGGAGTTTAGTAATTAATTTAATATTAGTACTCTCATTTATTCCTAATAAGATTAGGAGACAAATTAATTAAATTAATTTAATTAATTATTCCCAATGTGGTGGGAAGCCTAAATTAATTAAAGGAGTTTAATTAATTAAATAAAATCTCATGTCTAATAGGATTAGAAGGGTTGACCAATATCTATATAAGAAGAGTCTTATAATAGATATCCGTTGATGCAATTTCAATTGTTAGACAGTACTCTTTTTCTATAGAGGATAGAAAACTAAGCCAACCACCCTCCTTCTTGATAATTCCTCTTCCTTGGTGGATCACCTCTAGAGGCCAAACACTTGGGTGCTAACGTTGATCAAAGAAAGGAATCTAACCCGAAAATTCAAGGAGATCACGAAGAACAAGAACTTGAACTCGTACCTGTGAAAGCTTCGTTCTACAAGGGCATGATTCCATAACTTCTTATTTATCGTTTTAAATTAATAATTTGCATAAAGATGATCCGGGTAATGGTTTTGTAGATATTTTTTAAACTCTGATATACCATGCTTTCGCTAATTTTGCAATTTGATTGCGTCACGATTTCGTACAAACCCAACAAGTTAATGCTTTCTTCATATTGAATTGGGTGATACGTTGCATGATACCATGTTGATGTCAACCTAAGTTGTTCCTACAACTTGCAGCTATTGTCATCGGCATACTCCTAGCCAGCTCAATTAAAGCGGTCTACATATTTACAAGTTAATGGAATGATATATGTACTATAAAATGTATAGTTGTAATTGAGTGTATTGAATATCGAAGAGAGAGTATTAATGAGTTTATTGCAGATTGTGGCAAATTAAGCAAATGCTACTTAGTTTATTTTACCAATGCAAAACTAAGTAAATGCTACTTAGTTTATAAGAACTGTTATTTGGAATATATATGGGGACTATTGTTCGACATTCACTCATACTTGTCAAACGAGTTTCTAATTAAGTTCCAAAGTATAGTACATATATGTAAATATACATATAGTATTTATTGAGTTTATTGAAGATTGTGGGAAACTAAACAAATGCTATTTAGTTTATTTTACCAATGCAAAACTAAGTAAATGCTACTTAGTTTATGAGAACTGTTTTTTGAATATATATGGGGACTAATGTTCGACATTCACTCCTACTTGTCAAACGAGTTTCTACTTAAGTTGCAAAGTATAGTATATGTATATGTGTGTGTGTGTGTGTGTGTGTGTGTATATATATATAGTATTTATTGATTTTATTGAAGATCGTGGCTAACTAAGCAAATGCTACTTAGTTTATTTTGCCAATTTAAAACTAAGTAAATGATACTTAGTTTATGAGAACTGTTATTTGAATATATATGGAAACTATTGTTTGACATTCACTCCTACTTGTCAAACGAGTATCTAATTACGTTTTAAAGTATATTATTTAATTTAGACACTTGTTCAGTTTATTTTAATTGCATCCCAACTAAGCAAATGTTACTTAGTTTATTATAATATTTTTTTAATTTTTATTATTATATTATATTATAGTATATAATTTGTTTAATTTTGTTATTAAATTAAATTAAATTTATTTATTTTATTTTATTTTATTTATTATTATGTTATGTTATATTGTATATTATTTTATTTTGTACTATATTATATTATATAATTTTTAAATTATTTTATTAAATAAAGTAAAATAAAATAAATTCATTTTATTAAATTAACATAAAGGCCTAATTATGTTTTAGGTATTTTATTTTATTTTATTAAATTCAATTAAATTTATTATTATATTTTATTATATTTTATTCTGTTCTAATTTATTATTAATTTGTATTTTATTTTATTTTATTTTATTTTGTATTATATTATATTAAATATAATTAATTTTATTTTATTTATTTATTTATTAGATATGATTTAAGTTATTTCATTTTGTTTTATTTTATTTTATTTAATTTAATTTGTATCACACTATATTATATTATTTATTTTATTATAACTTATTTTCATTAATTTATTTTATTTTAATTAAATTATGTTATTTCAATTATTTTATTTTATTTCATTTTAAATTAATTATCTTATGTTATTTAATTTTACTATCTTATATTATTTAAATTTAGTTTATGTTATTATATTATTTTATTTTATTTTATTTAGTAGTGTTAAAACTAAGTAAATACTACTTATTTTATTTTAATATTGGAAAACTAAGTAAAATACATAAATAAAGTAAAACAGGGCCCATAGATATTGCAATTGAACATTTATGACAGAAATTTCGTCGAAAATCCCGTTAGAAATAGCAAATATACCAAGCAAGACAAAAATTAAATTATAGGATATCATAGCAATACTAAGCCAATACCCAATACCAAAATCAGTCTCAATTGAACTAAATAATATCAATGAATCATAATGAAATGAAATCTCATCATCAATGAAATAATATAAATTTTTGAATGGACTGATAAAACACAAAATCAGTTCCAAAATTGTCAAACACCTACCTAAGAATTGCAACAATTTGCAAAAATCAAATAATCTCAATTTTTAGAATAAAAATAATCCCAATTTTCAGCAACAAAATTTGCAGAACATAAATAATGCTAATTTCGTCAACAGTTGTTCAAAATAAGTCCTAATTTCATCAGCAGTTCAATTAAATTCCAATTTCAGCAATTTCACCAACAATAGATATATAGTATGAGTAATTTCAAACACGTATTTTGTAACAAATGAGATTTTATATTTAATTTTAAATATTTATTAAATTAAATAAATATTTTAATTGATTTATTTATTGAGTTGAATAAATAATTAATGTGATTATGTGGTGAAGTGATTTAATTAAGTGTAATATATTAAGTTGATGTTAGTGATCTTGTAGTTGAAGTTTTAATTTAATTGAGATAATTAAATTAGATGAATTATTAAGTTTTAATTTTGTAGTAATGATTTAATGAATTGATGAATAATTATAGTGCTATCTAATTTAATTTAATAATTAAATTAGAGATTTACTAATTTATTACATAAAATTATGATTAATAAATAAATTATAATTGTGTAGCAATTTGATTTATGCGGTAATTTGATTTAATAAGTTGATACTAACTTTAATTTAATTGAATTTGAATATTAAAATTTAATTGAATAAAGTGTGACAATTAAAACTATATAGTAAAAGAGTTATTAAAATAAATTAAAAAAAGTTTAATTTAGTTTTTACCAAACAAGGCTTAAGGCTTTTGAAATTCCTATTCTAATCTAGTTTTGCCAAACATGCCTTAGTGACTTTTGATTTTTTTTTAAAAAGTAACTGACTAAAAATTAAAAAGGAGATATTATGTTTTTGTTAGTTTTTATTATATGTATATCTGTTATATTATATTTCTACGTTAAGTTAGAAGAAGAGAAGATCAGAGAGAAAAGAGAGAAAGAAGAAGAGAAGAGAGAAAGCTTTCTCTGTGAAAACAAAGAAGGTTTCCATCATTCTTTTTCAAACTAAAAAGCAATTCAAAGGTATAATTCTAGTTTTTAAAGTTTTAGTTTTTTGATTTTGTTTTTAGTTCTCTGTAAATTGATGTTGATAACCAATTGTTGAAAATATGGGTATTGTGTGTTAATTTGTTTATATAATGTTTCTATGAGAATTTTATGCAATATAAAGTTGTTTAATTTATGAAAACATGATGAATATGAAGAAATCAAGTTTATAGTAACTTTAAGTGAAGTATTTTGAAAAGTGGCTTATTTGATACAAAAATTATTGTGTAATTCATGTTATAATATATAAATTGATTGTAGATTGTGATAATATGTTAAAAAATGAAAACAACATGATTTAAATAAACTAATTTAGTTTAAAAATGAATTCACAGTGATTATTTTTTTCAAGAACGTTTAACAATGGAGTTCTTTTCAAAAACATTGAATTAGAAGGTTTTAAGTTGATTATTATGATGTTTATATGGGTAAAATCATTTTAGAAGCATTAGTTTAAGTTTTCTGTAAAGTTTTGTATAATTTATATCAGTAAGATTTGTTGTTTGAGCAAAGTTGATAAGCCAAATTGGTTTTTTCTGTGATTTTCGCGAACCTGTCTGCGTAATACTGAGTCGTGGCACCGCAATGCCTGTTCTGTGAGTAAACAGAGCGCTGCAGCGCCATAGTGGTGTCTGGTGACGTGTCACGGCGCTGAAGTGCCAGTTCTGTGTGTTAACTGTCGCGCCGCAGTGCCGAGACCGGACTGCAGAGCTCGATGGCATGTCATAGCACCGCAGCGCCGGTTCTATGCTATTTCACTCGCTGCTGCAGCGCCGAGTCTGAGCCGCAGCCCCGGTTGTAGTTCATTATGTGGCGCTGCCGCGCCACTTAGGCAGTTTGGCCAGAGATTGTTATTTAAGTGTATAATTTCTGGGAATGTTAATCTAATGATTATAAAAACATGTTAATGAAATTATATGTTGATTAAACAGTAAGTAATCATATTTGTAATATGAGATTGACTATTTTAAATTGTAAACTTGATTAATTATTAACAAGTTTATGTTTGACGTGGATAATAAAAGGAAGTGTGGGTTGATCATGTTGTGTACTAACAAATGATGTGATTAAACCTAATGACTAAAAGTTGTAAGTTAACTTAGATTGGTTAACTAATTATGTGACTTGGCTATGTGATAACTAATTATATGTCATGGATTCGCATTTATAAATTGTGAATTGGGATTGACCCCTGTGTGGTCATTTGATACTGTTTTACAGGTGAGGCGTTATTTTTTCTTTCTCAGGCAAGGATCTTTAAGAAAATTTTTCATTCTTTTGTTGTCGCAAGCTAATGTCATTGTAGAAGAAGCCAGCATGTGTAAAGTGTGGAAATAATCACTCTGGGAAATGTATGAAGGGGAAGAATGTCCGTTATAACTGCGGCCAGGAAGGACATATCTCATCGAATTGTCCTAAACCAAAGAAGGGAGGTTGCTTTTCTTGTGGGGGAACGAGACATCGGTTTAAGGATTGTCCATTTAAGAAGAATACTGACGGAGGAAGTGGAAACAAAAGCAGCACCCCAAAGTTAACAATTAGAGGGTCAACGGAGCAGAGCAAGCTGACAGCCCGAACATTCAATATGACTGTGCAAGACGCAGTGGCATCAAAGGAGGTGGTGTCAGATATAATTCTGATCAATAATATAAATGCATATGTATTATTTGATTCGGGAGCTACCTGTTCATTTGTGTCTGATGAATTTGCTAGAAGATTAAACTTACCCTGTGAAAAGTTAAAGAACCCAAGAATATAGAAGTTGCAAATAAAGAAGTGATCCTTGTAGAGTTTATCCTATAACAACTGTGGTGTGGAAATAAGGGGACATAAGTTAAGCGTGAATTTGATTTCGATACGCTTAGGAGAATTTGATGTTATCTTAGGGATGGATTGGTTGGTTAACCATGAGGCAGTTATAGATTGTCAGAAAAAGAGTATATGCCTTAAGACAACAAATAAGTCTAAGGTTGTATTTTATGGTAGCAAGTCACCAAGACAAACGAGTTGTCTGACGATGATGCAGGCCAGGAAGATGTTACAAAAAGGATGTGAAGGTTATTTGGCTCATGTGGTGGATACACGGATTGTGAATTCGAACATGGGACATATACCTATAGTTAATGAGTTTGGGGATGTCTATCCAAAGGAACTTTTGGGACTTCCGCCAGACAGAGAGATAAAGTTTATGATTGATTTAGTACCGGGGACAGCACCGATATCGAAAGCATCGTATCGAATGGCTTCGGTAGAAATGAAAGAGTTGATGATCCAGCTACAAGAGTTGTTGGACAAGAAGGACATCCAATCTAGTGTATTTTCATGGGGAGCACCAGTATTGTTTGTAAAGAAGAAGGATGGTTCGATGAGTTTGTGTATGGATTATAGAGAGTTGAATAAGGTGACAATCAAGAATAAATATCTGTTACCAAGAATAGACGATCTGTTTGATCAACTTAAAGGAGCGAGATGTTTTTCGAAGATTGACTTATGGACTGGTTATCATCAGTTGAAGGTGAGGATGGAGGATGTACTAAAGACAGCATTTAGAACTTGTTACGGTCATTATGAGTTCCTAGTGATGTCGTTTGGACTGATGAACGCACCAGCTGCTTTTATGGACTTGATGAACAAAGTATTTAAACCGTACTTGGATAAGTTTGTGGTTGTGTTCATTGACTACATTATGGTGTATTCAAAGACTGAGGAGGAGCATGCCGAACATTTACGAATTGTATTGGAAACATTAAGAGAAGAGAAGCTATATGCTAAATTTTCAAAGTGTGAGTTCTGGTTGAAGAGGGTTCAATTCTTGGTTACATGTCATCGACAACGAGGGAATTTCTGTTGATCCAGCGAAAGTAGAAGAGGTGAAAAATTGGGGACAACCGAAGACACCGACAGAGATCAAAAGTTTCTCGGGATTGGCAGGATATTACAAAAGGTTTATTCAGGATTTCTCGAATATAGCGACACCATTGACTAATCTGACAAGGAAGATTGTTAAGTATGTATGGATAGAAAAGTGTGAACAGAGTTTTCAAGAACTAAAGAAAAGATTGAGTGAAGCACCTGTGTTATCTTTACCAGATAGTACGGGGGGTTTTACAGTATATAGTGATGCGTCACACATGGGACTAGGTTGCGTGTTAATGCAGAATGGTAAAGTCATTGCGTACGCTTTACGATAATTAAAGGACTATGAGAAGGGATACCCTACCCATGACTTAGAATTGGCTGCAGTAGTATTTTCCCTTTAGATTTGGAGACATTATCTCTACGGAGAAAGGTGTGAGATATACACAGACCACAAAAGTTTGAAGTATATCTTTACATAAAAGGAGTTAAACATGAGGCAGAAGAGATGGTTAGAAAGTATCAAGGACTATGATTGTGTTATTCTATATCATCCAGGGAAGGCCAATGTAGTAGCATATGCTTTGAGCAGGAAGAGCCGAGAAAAGTTGTTTGTATTGACAAAACAAGAAGAATTAGTAAGGGAAATGGAAAAAATGGAGTTAGAGGTGAAAAATCCGAATGATTCGGATAACGAGATAGAAATGGAAGCAAGTCCGACTTTATTAGACAAGGTGAAAGAATCACAAGAGAATGATGAAGAATGCGATAACATCAAGAAGTGGTTGGCTGAAGGCGAAGCGTTGAAGTATAAGATTGACGGCACTGGATTACTGAGATTTGAAGGAAGAATTTGGGTACCTGCCAGAGTTAAAAGAGGAGATTTTGCAAGAAGAGCACAATACGAGATATTCAATACACCCAGGAAGCACGAAGATGTATCAAGATTTACGTCAACATTATCGGTGGCCTAACATGAAGAGAGAGGTTACGAAATGTGTCAGCCGATGTTTAACTTGTCAAAGAGTCAAGGAAGAGCATCAACGACCAAGTGGACTATTACAGCCGTTGGAAATTCTGGAATGGAAATGGGAGTACATCACGATGGATTTTGTGGTAGGACTTCCAGCGACACAAAAAGGTTATGACCCCATATGGTTGATTGTCGATCGCCTTACAAAGTCAGCATAGTTTTTTGCCAATCAAGACCAGGTATACTTTGGACCAGTTAGCCAAATTGTATATCAAGGAAATAACTTCGAGACATAGAGTGCCGGTATCAATTGTATCTGATAGAGATCCGCGCTTCACGTCAAACTTTTGGAGGAGTCTACAAGAAAGAATGGGGACACAGCTAAGGTTAAGTATCGCGTATCATCCACAGATAGATGGGCAAAGCGAGAGAACGATTCAAACACTAGAAGACATGCTCAGAGCCTGTGTGATGGATTTTAAAGGAAGCTGGGAAGATCATCTTCCATTAGTGGAGTTTGCGTATAACAATAGTTATCACGTAAGCATTGGAATTTCACCGTATGAAGCCCTGTATGGAAGAAAATGCAGAACGCCCTTATGTTGGGATGAGGTAGGTGAACGAAGACTGTTGGGGCCAGAATTGGTGCAACAGACCATGGAGATCATCAAAGTGATAAGAGGTCGACTAGTAGCAGCTCAGGATCGACAAAAGAAGTACGCAGATATTCATTGCAAGAAAAGAGACTTTGAAGTGTGAAGCTATGCATTTCTGAAAGTATCTCCTTGGAAGGGGAGGATTGTAATAACCCAATATTTTATATAATTAAATAAGAAATTTTGCGTATACTTTTTTTTATTTCTATCAAAATAAGGGTGGGAATACGTGCAAGGTAAAGAATATGTATATATGTAATATATATATATATATTTATTTATTGCATGAATGAATTTAAATAAATTTTTTGATAAAAGAATTGTTGATTATTATAAATTATATTCTTATAATAAATTAATTTTGATAGTAAAAATATTTCATTATTTATTTTTCTATGAAAATATGATTAATATATTATTTAAATAATATATGAAGTAATTCTTAGAATTAGTACAATAATTATTTTATTATATGAATTTCTCAAGATTAGTTAAGTTAATTATTTTAACTTAATTAATAATGGTATATAAGGTAAAGTGTCATTATAGATCAAAACTCTAATTTTTGATCTATGTTATGAAATTTTATGAATTAATACAATTATTGTATAATTGTATTTAAAAAGAAAGTATATTTATGTTATGAATAATAAGAAATTATTTTCTTAAAGAATTTGAATATTAAATATGATTAATAACTACATTTATATTCAAATATATGTAAGTATATTAATACAAGTTCTGATTATGAATTTTATATATAATTATGATAATTAACATAATTATATGAATATATATTAAGAATTTATTTGTTTTTAGAATTTAAATATTAAACATAGTAATTGAATGTATTGTTATTTAAATGAAAGTATGTATATTATGTGATTAAGGATAATTATTAGAAAACCCTAATCCATAAATTTGGGAAGCCTAATTATAGCAAGAAACCCTAATTTTTACAAAACCTTAATTTTTATTAAAACCCTAATTTTTAAATTAGTGTATTTTAATTAAATTTTTATTAAATTCCTAGTTAATTTTCCCAACCCTGAGAATTATTTGGCAAGCCCTAAGGGTTAAAACCTAAGGGTTAAATCCTAGATTCAAGTGTCATGGACCAGAATACCCTTAAAAATATTTGTTAGTTTACAAAAATACCATTTTTAGATTTATTAAATTAAGCTAACTTGCAAATCTAGCCATAATCCATGACTCACCCCTCTAAAGATTTTGCACATGTTGCAAATCAATGTGAATCAGCCAATTAATGACACCTAGCAATCAGATTCAATGAATCAAAGTCATAGCAAGAAAAGAAAAAGAAAAAAAGTATTTTAATTATTTTCACCAACACAAGCCAAGACTCTTTCTCTCTCTAAGACCCACGAAATTCTCTCTCTAACTTGGTCACAATATTAAACAATAACATCCCATACACTAACCCATAACAGATCCAAGGTCAGAAATCAAAAGATTGCTCAAGAAAGGTATAAAACCTAACCCTCTTGATAGATCTTTAATTTTTCGTTAGATGTTATGTTTAAGTGTTTAAATATGTAGTATGTTATGTGTACTGATGATCTGGATTGAGAAACAACACTTTCAAAACATCAAAAGGTTCGAAATCATGAATTTCTTAAAACTGCATGAACCCTAAAAATTAGTCTGATAGCCCAAAGTCGGGGCTTATAATTCTCAATCTCTTCGTGATATGTTATGTTTAAGTGTTTGTATGTGTACTATGTCATGTTGTTAGTATTCTGAAAGTGGAATCATGATCATAGCATGTGTAGATTGAAAGTTATTCAAAGTCAAAACCCGTTGACCGAACACGAAATAAGTTTTCTGGGTAACCCATAAAATCGGAAGAACACCTTCTGACAGTCACTTTGACTGCCTTGATCTCTCTCCTGTCAGTCGTTTTAGATGTTGTATGTTGGTCAAATTGTACTCTGATATTAGTACTATAAGGCTAGAGCACCCTAAAGCCTTAACAAATCATAGATCGGGAGTTGTTGTTGGTCAAACAACATTGGCCGTCCAGATATAAAATCTAGGTAACCCAAATTTCTTAGGCAGTGGTCTGACCAAATTTTTGAAGGCATGTATCTTGCATGTTGTTGATATATAAACTTTATAAGTGCTCGATCCATGTAGCTTGGTAGTTGTACTACAAAGCCCGACGTCTAATGTGACATTCCGGATTTTTAAGAATTTATAAATGAGAATTTAATAAATAAAATTCTTATTATGAGATGTTTCGAGTTTGAGTGTGTGTATATGTGTTATATGTTGTGAAATATGTGATTTGGTGTAAAGAGAATGTCAGATATTAATTTTAATATTTATTGAAGTAAATAAAGATTTTAATTGATTTATTTATTGAGTTAAATAAATAAATTATGTGTTGGTTATGTAGTAATTTAATTAAGTGTAATATATTAATTAAATGAATATTTAATATTTAATTTAATTAATATGTAATGATTGTATGTTATAGTTCTAATTTAATTTGGATAATTAAATTAGATGAAATGATGTGGCAATTGTTACATGAAATTATAATTAGCGAGTAATTATAATTAGTGAGTAGTTATAATTTTATGGCAATTTTTATGTGATTAGTTGATGTTAACTTTTAATTAATTAAATTAGAATGTTATGATTTAATTAATTAAAGGATAACATTAAAAAATATATGTTAAAGAATTTATTAAAAGAATAAAAAAGGGCTTTTAAATTAGTTTTACCCAAACAAGGCCCTTAAAATTGTTTTTAAAAGGTTTTACCAAACAAGGCCCTTACTTTTGTTTTAATCATGTTTTAACAAACAAGGCCTTAACTATTAAATAATTTATTTTTAAAATTAAAGGGTTTTTCCAAACAAAACCTTATAGCTTTTGGTTTTCAAAAATTTTAAAACTGCTATGTATTAAGTAGAGATATAATTATTTAGCAGTTATGTATTATATAATTATATTTTATATTATATACATATATCAGTTATGTATATTTTATATTACGTTAATTTAGAAAACAAAGTTAGTCTGTTAGAGAAAACAAAAACATAGACAAAGAAAGAACAAAGAAAAGATAGAGAGAAAAGGAAGAAGAGAGAAGAAGAAAGAAAGAGGAGGAAGGAGTTTTGTGAGAAATCAAAATTAGAAGCCTCATCATCACTTTCATCTTCTTCATCACTAAAACTTAAGGGTATAATTCCTAACTTTTATAGTTAGAATTTTATGTTTATGTTCTTCATGAAATTTAGTTCTCAAAGTTTAGTTCTTCATGAACATGATGATATTTGAAGTATGTAAGTGATATTGTGTATATAAATTGGTTATAATTGATTAGTATGATAATTTAAATTATTTAAATTATGCATATATGATAAACATGAGTAATCATGATCATCAAACAGTTACAGTAAAAGTATTTTGAAATTATATATATGTATAGTTTTCTTTTAAAAATCAAAAGAATTCATGTTTGATTGTGATTGTTGTTTAAATTACTTGTAGATGATGAGAGCATGTTTAAAAATTAACTGACTATGCTTAAAATTGTGAGAATTGGTTTAAAAACAAAAGTACAGTGTTCAATTTTCTCAAGAACACTTAACAATGGCTTTTCTTTAAAAATTATGAAATTGAGAGTTTTGATTGTGAATTGATGATTTTATGTGTTAAAATATGTTGGAAACTTTAATATTATATTTCTGTAAAATTTTATATGTATTGTATTGACTGAAATTGGGATTTGGTATGGAGAAATAAGCCAAATTGGCTTTTTCTCTGCACAGTTCGCAAACCAGTCTACGCTTGCTGCAGGGAACTTGCCCCGGCGGGCCTATCAAGCCAGATACCCCCGCCCTGACGGGGGGAATGCAGAAAAGAAAGATTGTTTTTTTTTTGTAAAGCTAAGTTTATGTAATAATTTTATGAATTGAAGCATATATTAAAATGCTAAAACAATGGTAATGAATTATATTAATAATATATAATGTGAAATTATAATTTGGAATAATTATAATTATAGTAAAGGTTTAATTTAAATTATGATTTGTTAAATGAATATAGTTTGATTAATTTTAAATCAAATAAATATTTAACTTGAATTATAATTTGTTTAAATTATAATTTAATTAATATGTAATTATAATTTCAATAATTATAATTAAGATAAATGTGTAATTTAAATTATAATTCATTTTAATTATAATTTAATGAGTGCATGGATTGAAATTGATTAATTGTAATCTAAGTAATTGTTTAATTTAAATTATAATTGGTTTAATTATAATTTAATGCATGATGTAGTTTGATTAATTATAAATTTGTTTAACTATAATTTGATTAATTAGAGTAATAGTTTAAATTAAATTATAAATTATGTAATTATAATTTGATTAACATAAAATGTAATTATAATTTGATTAATTATAATTAAAGTGGATGTTTAAATTATAATTTATTTAATTATAATTTAATATGAGTATGTAATATGATTATGTGATGTGATTAATTATGTGATAATTAACTATTAACTTAATAGTTAAAGAGGAATGAGTTAACCTAGATTGGTTAACTAACTATGAGGATTAGCTATGTGATAATTAACTTATATTGTTAATTGTACATATAATTTGACAGTGTGTCAAATGAATAGGAGAGAATTAGGAAGTATAAAGTAGAATTTACTTAGACGTTTGCTAAGCGTTGCTAGGTGACTAATAATTGATGCGTATGATAATACGTTGTGTAGGATTCATGAAGTATAGATAATTAAGTTATTTTTCGGTAATTGGTAATCTACGAGCCAGGCAAGTCTTTCGGTAAATATTTTCTATGTGAACTTGATGATGAACTGTTTTAAATTGTATTGCAAAGAGCATGATATGTTATATATGTTGCAAGCATGAAATGTGAAAGTCAATTTATGACTACATTGATTGATTAAAGAATGTTGATTGAGTAAAGAACTCAATCTTTATAATTGTTATGTGAATTAAAGCATGTATGCTATGTTACTCTATTGATTATGAGATGTACGTTGAGCATGTTATTTATGTGCTATGTGTTGCATGAAAACTGTTAGATCTTGCTAAGCTGTCGAGCTCACTCTTGCAAATAACCACTTTTACAGGTCAAGGATGCAAGGTAATGATACGTGCTAAGTGAATTATAGATATCAATGTTCAAGAATATTATTTATGTTAGATGAGAAATGTATTTGATATTTTGATAGTATCATCATAGTTAAGTTGTAAGTTGAGTTATCCGATGTATATGGATAATAATTGTAATGTAAGACTTTGTATAGTAATTTCGATGAAGCGATTCATGTTATAGAATTTGAATCAAAGATTTGTAATGATAAAGGTTGCGATTTAGGGCAATAAAGAAAGAATTTATAAAAATTTTAAATATTCTGTATTTTTAATGATTTTAATATCGAATAATGATGTAAATTAGATTAAAGTTGTATTGTTAACGATCAGGAATGAGAATTACATTGTATGAATTTTGGGGTTGTTACATCTAACACCCCAAAATCATGATCAGGTTGCAAGGTATAAGCACCCAAAGTGCGTTGACCGGCCATGACTTCATGTTTCTGGGTAGCTCAGAAAATGAAGAACATGATTTGGTATGTTAGTTTGACCGGCTACTAAATTTTATGTAGTGATTTTTAGGCAGTGTTATGACCATAAGATTGTAGTACTACACTAACACTAAAATCCTATTACACTTGTTTGCCCAGAAACCGATCAGGTTGCCAGAAAAATAAGGTTAAACGGGGTACCTACGCGTTGACCGGCGTGTTCTTGAGAACTCAAGAACACCTATAACTACAGTTTTCGTCGCTATAGCCTTTTAGCGACGGTTTTAAATTAAAATTAATTATATTAATTAAAATAAATAGAAATAAATAAAAATTAATTATTAAAAATTCATAAAATAATTTTAAAAATATTTTAAGTTATAAAAATTAATTTTTAATATTTTGACATAAATTTCATTAATATTTTAATTTAATTAAATATTAATAATATTTAATTTATTTAATAATTATATTAAATAAATTAGTTAAAAATGATTTTAATATATTAAAAATCATTTTAAATGATATTAAAGTATTTAAAAATATTTTAAGTTATAATAAAAGACTTTTAATATTTTGAGATAAATATCATTAATAATTTATATATTAATGATAATAAATTTATTTAATAATAATATAATATTAATTAGTTAAAAATGGTTTTAATATTTTAAAAATCATTTAAATATGATATTAAAGTTTTAAAAAGTATTTTAAGTTATAATAAATAACTTATAATATTTTGATAAGAATTTCATTAATATTTTAATATTAATGATAATAAATTTATATTAAATAAATTATTTAAAAATGATTTTAATATTTTATAAATCATTTAAAGGCAAAATAAATGTTTTAAAAATATTTTAAGTTATAAAAAATAACTTTTAATATTTTGATATGAATAACATTAATATTTAAATATTAATGATAATTATTTAATATCATAAGAATCATTTAAAGGTAATATTAAAATTTTAAAAATATTTTCAGGTTATAATAAATAACTTTTGAAGTGTTGCCATGAACTTCATTAAAATTTTAAATTATTTAAATATTAATGATAATGATATTAATTGATAATTAAATTATTAAAAATGATATAAGTGTTTGAAAAATTATTATAAATGATTTTAATGTTTGGAAAAATATTATAAATGATAATTAAATTATCTAATATAATATTTAAGTTCTTGAACAAAGTTTCATTAAAAAATAAATTCGTTAATTATCCGATAATGCAATCGGGATGCCGAAACGATACTGAACTCAAACCTAATCAACATAGTTTGACGAGGTATACGTTCGTACGTGTTGCAATGACTGACATGAATATGTGACAATATGTTTAAGCAGTATTATGTGTTAAGTTGTATTATTCTAATTAAAAGAATAATTCTATTGATAATATGACTTCATATTAAAGATAAAAGCGTAAACTATAGTACGTAGCAGTAATCAGCTATCAAGGCAAGTATCTGAATTATTCTCTTTCATTGTGCAAGTTTCTTATCTCAATTTATTATTGAGCATATATCTCTACTCATTGCATTTACTTTATGCGATGGATTCCAATAAGCGAAAAGCATGTTCATGAATAATTATTGTCAATTATTCATATCCATAATGATATCCAGGATACTTTTATGAAATAATTCTCATATTATGGAATTTTATTCAATTCAGTTATTATTTATTAATATCTCATTATTGTCTGTTATCATACAAGTGTCCCCACTTGTACGAACTATTGTATACATGTAAGAACTCTTGAAATTCTTTAATATGAAATTATGGTTTAAAGACTGTCTAAGCTATTTGACTCGGCTAGACATAGTTTAAACTGTATTGTTGAATAGTATTGGTTATGATAAAGTCGTCCAACTTAATTGTTTAGTTAGGACTCCAGACTGAGTATGAACAACCCTTAATGGGGAAATTGTTTTTGTGCCCAAGGCGAACAGAGTGAACGCATTTATCGTTCAAACAGATAGTATTGATCAATACAGGATATAATGGGGCTGATCACCCTACATGTCCGTAAGACCAGAGCGGTTTGCAAATGAATTTCTTTTTAAACCTTTTCAAAAATGAAAAATAAAAGTTCATGGTCCATTGACTGATCAGTATTTATAGTCACTACGTCGTTTCAAAATTTTAAACTATTTGATATGTTATTAAGATATGTTTCGAAAGACTTCACAACTATTGATTCGTTGTAGAAGTACACCTCAAAGAAAACATTTACTTCTTTCAGCTAAAGTTTATTAACTGCTATTACTTGCTAAGCAATTGAATGCTCATTCTTGCTTTAAATTAACTATTTTCAGTTAAGCGTGATCAACCAGAAGGCTCTGGCAATAACAAAGTGAAAGGAAAGCTGCAAGAATAAGTTTTATGTTATCTTGTGTAATAGTTAGACTTTATTAGAACGATAATATTTACTATCTATCATGTAATGAATGTTTTAAAGGTCGTGTACCTTGGATTAGAGAACTCTGATATGTAAATTAAGTTTGTTTATTTATATTATATTATTATTCCGCTCAAAGAAATGATATCGTATAGCACCAAGTTCGGGTTTCAAGTACCCGAATTTGGGGGCGTCACATGTTGGTATCAGAGCTTTAGGTTAGAAACCATAGGTGGGGGATACCTTAGGCTATAACCTTAAGCTTGATAGAAACGTTAAAAAACAAATAACTCAAATAGAGTTTAAAGGAGATGAATTAAGGAAATTCATCGTAAAATGAAATAAAAAGTAACTTATATAAACTATTATTTGTTATGTTTATATATTATGTACTAATCAAAACAAATTATTTATAGATGTCAGGAAGGAAACGGATTAGAAGACTATCATGTTGTAAAGAATGAGCAAATCACTCCGCCTGAAAGTAACCAAGATGAAGTAATCATTTTAGAGAACATAGAACCAGAACCAGAAACGGTGTTATTGACAGATAGTGATTCAGACACTGAAGTTGGAGCTGGTCAAGCATCAACGAAAGTGCAAAATTTAAAGAACAAGCTGTTATGTTTGGAAAGGTTGTTGGAAGTGGAAAGGATACTAAATAGCCAGTTGCAAAAGGCGTTAATCGAAACAATGGAAGAACAAGATAAGTTGAAGGTTCAAATCGAACAGATGGAAGCCAAATGCAGCAAATCGTGTGCAGCTCCAAGCCAAAAAGGGAAAAGAAAAATGAATGACAGTGATTTAGGAAATTCTGATTTTAATCAAGGGAATTTCAAGAAAGTAGGAACGTGTGCAAACTGTAATCGAAAACATGAAGGCATATGTCTGAAAGGACATAATGTATGCTATAATTGTGGACGTGAAGGGAATATTTTATCTCATTGCCCTGATCCGAAGCAATGCGTATGTTTTGTCTGTGGATTGATAGGTCATCAGGCAAAGGCTTGTCCAGGATCTAGGCAAGGCATAGGAAATGAATAGGATAAGTAAAATAGGATTATCTATAGTATGTATAGGTATGAAATGTATTACTTTTGCATAAGTATCATGATGAATCCAGACTTTTGTTATCACGAAGGGATAGTAAGTGACTATGGCAGTCCGTATTGTGTAATAAAATGTACTATGCACTGTTTGAATATGAATATAAATGTTATGATATTATTATATGTCAAGATAGTATGTTGATTAAATGACAATTTGTTAATTCGGCAAGCTGAATTTGGAATCTAGCAAGCTGAATTGGTCTAAATTTAGAATTTTATATTCTATTTTCTATGATACCATTAATAATGGTATATGAATGATAAGATAATAACTTTAAAATTTTGTTTAACTAGATAATGCCACCAAGACGTCAAACTCGAAACCAAAGGGCAGAAGAATCTGTAAACAACGTAGAGGGACAAGCAGATCCAATGCAGAATTTTTCGAATATGTTGGCACAAGCAATGCGTAATCAAGCACCGACAACAAGGAGAAATCGGCCAGATAATCAATTGGCAAACTTCAAAGATTTCAAGGCAGTAGGACCGCCTGAATTCAAAGGAACGACCGACCCTATAGAAGCCCAAACTTGGGAAAAGGAAATAGAACAAGCGTTTGTTATTGCTAGGGTAGCGGAGGAGCAAAAGACAGCGTTTGCTACCTACATGCTAAAAGGGGAAGCGAACTTCTGGTGGGAGGCTAATCAAACTCGAGCCAGAGCAGAAGTGGTAACATGGACAAGGTTTAAAGAACTGTTTAACAAAAATTATTTCTCGTCCAGTATGCAGGACGGGATGGAGGTTAAATTTCTGGAACTAAAACAAAAAAATATGACCGTTTCAGAATACGCCGCCAAGTTTAACGAATTAGCTAGGTTCTCTCCACAACAAGTGAACACTGAAGCAAGGAAGGCCCGAAGATTCGAATATGGATTAAAGCCCGGGATCTACAACAAGGTTGCAGTGCTGCAGATTAACTCGTTTGGAACGTTATTTGAAAAGGCTATCATTACTGAAGGAGGAAGTGAGACCATGAGCCTCTATAACAAGGAAAAGAAGAATAAGGGTAAGGTCGAAGGAAAAGTTAATGTGGAAGGAAACAGTGGAAGTGCAAGTGGGAAAAGAAAGTGGACAAATTCTGAAAATACTGGTAATAGTGAGGGAGGAATAAGGAAAAAGGTGGAACCACATGGAAATTGCGGGAAGAATCACTCAGGTGAGTGTCTTAAGGGAAAGTTTGTGTGCTACAAGTGCGGGCAAGAAGGACACATCTCTCCTAATTGCCCCAATCCAAGGAAGAATACTGGTTGTTTCATCTGCGGATCAACTGCACATATGGCAAAGGATTGTCTGAAAAAAAAACGCCGATGGTGGAAATGCAAATGCTGGGAAAAGCAGTGGAAAGCTGGCCATCACGTATCCAACTCTGACAAAAAAGTCAACTGCGAGGACCTTCAATATGACGGTTCAAGATACGGAAGCAGTCGGGGATGGAATTCCAGGTATTATTCGAATAAATTTTATTTTTTTATATATGGTTTTCTTATATATAATAAATCGTTTTATTAATAATTTTGAAGGAGGAATTTGAGTTCTATTAGAAATCAGATTCTGTTTAAACAGATAAATAAGCTTTATGCTGAATAAATTAAAGATCAATTCGATCGAATCAGATCGAGATCTACTTGCAATGAATGTGTATATTATTTACCCTTGTGTTTATAAGTTTTGAAAAGGTGATTCCGGGGACGAAATCCTTAAAAGGAAGGGTGAATGTAATAACTCAATATTTTTATTTAATTAAATAAGAAATTTTACGTATAATTTTTTTTATTTCTATCAAAATAAGACTGAGAATACATGCAAGGTAAAGAATATGTATATATGTGATAAATATATATTTATTTATTGCATGAATGATTTTAAATAAATTTTTTTGATAAAAGAATTGTTGATTATTATAAATTATATTCTTATAATAAATTAATTTTGATAGTAAAAATATTTCATTATTTATTTTTTCATGAAAATATGATTAATATATTATTTAAATAATATATTAAGTAATTCTTAGAATTATTACAATAATTATTTTATTATATGAATTTATCAAGATTAGTTAAGTTAATTATTTTAACTTAATTAATAATGGTATATAAGGTAAAGTGTCATTATAGATCAAAACCCTAATTTTTGATCTATGTTATGAAATTTTATGAATTAATACAATTATTGTATAATTGTATTTAAAAAGAAAGTATATTTATGTTATGAATAATAAGAAATTATTTTCTTAACGAATTTGAATATTAAATATGATTAATAACTATATTTGTATTCAAATATATGTAAGTATATTAATACAAGTTATGATTATGAATTTTATATATAATTATGATAATTAACATAATTATATGAATATATATTAAGAATTTATTTGTTTTTAGAATTTAAATATTAAACATAGTAATTGAATGTATTGTTATTTAAATGAAAGTATGTATATTATGTGATTAAGGATAATTATTAGAAAACCCTAATCCATAAATTTGAGAAGCCTAATTATAGCAAGAAACCCTAATTTTTACAAAACCTTAATTTTTATTAAAAACCCTTATTTTTAAATTAGTGTATTTTAATTAAATTTTTATTAAATTCCTAGTTAATTTTCCCAACCCTAAGAATTATTTGACAAGCCCTAAGGGTTAAAACCTAAGGGTTAAACACTAGATTCAAGTGTCATGGACCAGAATACCCTTAAAAATATTTGTTAGTTTACAAAAATACCATTTTTAGATTTATTAAATTAAGCTAACTTGCAAATCTAGCCATAATCCATGACTCACCCCTCTAAAGATTTTGCACATGTTGCAAATCAATGTGAATCAGCCAATTAATGACACCTAGCAATCAGATTCAATGAATCAAAGTCATAGCAAGAAAAGAAAAAGAAAAAGAAAAAAAGTATTTTAATTATTTTCACCCACACAAGCCAAGACTCTTTCTCTCTCTAAGACCCACGAAATTCTCTCTCTAACTTGGTCACAATATTAAACAATAGCATCCCATACACTAAATCATAACAGATCCAAGGTCAGAAATCAAAAGATTGCTCAAGAAAGGTATAAAACCTAACCCTCTTGATAGATCTTTAATTTTTCGTTAGATGTTATGTTTAAGTGTTTAAATATGTAGTATGTTATGTGTACTGATGATCTGGATTGAGAAACAACACTTTCAAAACATCAAAAGGTTCGAAATCATGAATTTCTTAAAACTGCATGAACCCTAAAAATTAGTCTGACAGCCCAAAGTCGGGGCTTATAATTCTCAATCTCTTCGTGATATGTTATGTTTAAGTGTTTGTATGTGTACTATGTCATGTTGTTAGTATTCTGAAAGTGGAATCATGATCATAGCATGTGTAGATTGAAAGTTATTCAAGGTCAAAACCCGTTGACCGAACACGAAATAAGTTTTCTGGGTAACCCAGAAAATCGGAAGAACACCTTCTGACAGTCACTTTGACTGCCTTGATCTCTCTCCTGTCAGTCGTTTTAGATGTTGTATGTTGGTCAAATTGTACTCTGATATTAGTACTATAAGGCTAGAGCACCCTAAAGCCTTAACAAATCATAGATCGGGAGTTGTTGTTGGTCAAACAACTTTGGCCGTCCAGATATGAAATCTAGGTAACCCAAATTTCTTAGGCAGTGGTCTGACCAAATTTTTGAAGGCATATATCTTGCATGTTGTTGATATATAAACTTTATAAGTGCTCGATCCATGTAGCTTAGTAGTTGTACTACAAAGCTCGACGTCTAACACCCCAAAATCATGATCAGGTTGCAAGGTATAAGCACCAAAAGTGCGTTGACCGGCCATGATTTCATATTTCTGGGCAACCCAGAAAATGAAGAACAGACTTTAGTATGTTAGTTTGACCGGCCACTAAATCTTGTGTAGTGATTTTTAGACAGTGTTATGACCATAAGATTGTAGTACTACACTAACACTAAAATCCCATTACACTTGCTTGCCTAGAAACCGATCAGGTTACCAGAAAAATAAGGTCAAACAGGGTACCTACGCGTTGACCGGCGTGTTCTTGATGGCTCAAGAACACCTATAGCGACAGTTTTCGTCGCTATAGCCTTTTAGCGACGGTTTTAAATTAAAATTAATTATATTAATTAAAATAAATAGAAATAAATTATTCAAAATTCATAAAATAATTTTAAAAATTATTTCAAGTTATAAAAATTAATTTTTAATATTTTGACATAAATTTCAATAATACTTTAATTTAATTAAATATTAATGATATTTAATTTATTTAATAATTATATTAAATAAATTAGTTAAAAATTATTTTATTATACTAAAAATCATTTTAAATGATATTAAAGTATTTAAAAATATTTTAAGTTATAATAAATGACTTGTAACATTTTGAGATAAATTTCATTAATAATTTAATATTAATGATAATAAATTTATTTAATATAATGAAATTTAATATTAATGATAATAAATTTATTTAATAATAATATTAAATAAATTAGTTAAATATGGTTTTAATAATTTAAAAATGATTTAAAAATGATATTAAAGTTTTAAAAAGTATTTTAAGTTATAATAAATAACTTATAATATTTTGATAAGAATTTCATTAATATTTTAATATTAATGATAATAAATTTATATTAAATAAATTATTCAAAAATGATTTTAATATTTTATAAATTATTTAAAGGTAAAATAAATGTTTTAAAAATATTTAAAGTTATAAAAAATAGCTTTTAATATTTTGATATGAATAACATTAATATTTAAATATTAATGGTAATTATTTAATAATGATTTTAATATCTTAAAAATTATTTAAAGATAATATTGAGGTTTTAAAAATATTTTCAGGTTATAATAAATAACTTTTAAAGTGTTGACATGAACTTCATTAATATTTTAAATTATTTAATCATTAAAAATGATATAAGTATTTGAAAAATCATTATAAATGATTTTAATGTTTAGAAAAATATTATAAATGATAATTAAATTATCTAATATAATATTTAAGTTCTTGAACAAAGTTTTATTAAAAAAATAAATTCGTTAATTAACCGATAATGCAATCGAGATGCCGAAACGATACTAAACTCAAACCAAATCAACATAGTTTGACGAGGTATACGTTCGTACGTGTTGCAATGACTGACATGAATATGTGACAATATGTTTAAGCAGTATTATGTGTTAAGTTGTATTATTCTAATTAAAAGAATAATTCTATTGATGATATGACTTCATATTAAAGATAAAAGCGTAAGCTATACTACGTAGCAGTAATCAGCTATCAAGGCAAGTATCTGAACTATTCTCTTTCATTGTGCAAGTTTCTTATCTCAATTTATTATTGAGCATGTATATCTATTCATTGCATTTACTTTATACGATGGATTCCAGTAAGCGAAACGCATGTTCATGAATAATTATTGTCAATTATTCATATCCATAATGATATCAAGGATACATTTATGAAATTATTCTCATATTGTGGAATTTTATTCAATTCAGTTATTATTTATTAATATCTCATTATTGTCTGTTATCATACAAGTGTCCCCACTTGTACGAACTATTGTATTCATGTAAGAACTCTTGAAACTCTTTAATATGAAATTATAGTTTAAAGACTGTCTAAGCTATTTGACTCGGCTAGACATAGTTTGAACTGTATTATTGAATAGTACTGGTTATGATAAAGTCGTCTAACTTAATTGTTTAGTTAAGACTCCATACTGAGTATGAACAACCCTTAATGGGGAAATTATTTTTGTGCCCAAGGCGAATAGAGTGAACGTAATTATCGTTCAAACAGATAGTATTGATCAATAAAGGACATAACGGGGCTGATCACCCTACATGTCCGTAAGACCAGAGCGGTTTGCAGATGAATTTCTGTTTAAACCTTTTCGAAAATGAAAAATAAATGTTCATGATCCATTGACCGCTCAACATTTATAGTCACTACGTCGTTTCAAAATTTTAAACTATTTGATATGTTATTAAGATATGTTTCGAAAAACTTCACAACTATTGATTCGTTATAGAAGTATACCTCAAAGAAAATATTTACTTCTTTCAGCTAAAGTTTATTAACTGCTATTACTTGCTGAGCAATTGAATGCTCATTCTTGCTTTAAATTAAATGTTTTCAGTTAAGCGTGATCAACCAGAAAGCTCTGGCAAAAACAAAGGGAAAGGAAAGCAGCAAGAATAAGTTTTATGGTATCTTGTGTAATAGTTAGACTTTATTAGGACGATAATATTTACTATCTATCATGTAATGAATGTTTTAAAGGTCGTGTACCTGGGATTAGACAACTCTGATACGTAAATTAAATTTGTTTATTTATATTATATTATTATTCTGCTCAAAGAAATGATATCTTGTAGCACCAAGTTCGGGTTTCAAGTACTTGAATTTGGGGGCGTCACAAAGATAAGATTTGGGAAAAAGGGTAAACAGAGTCCGAGATTTATTGGACCGTTTGAGATACTAAAGAAGATAGGGGAAGTGGTGTACGAGGTAGCTCTACCTCCTGAACTGGAACATATTCACAATATGTTTCATGTGTCAGTGTTGCGTCCGTACAAGCAGGACTACAAGCATATGATATCATACGATCCGATTCAAGTCGAGAAGGACTTATTATACGAGGAGGTTTCTATAGAAATTTTGGATAGAAAAGAGCAGAAATTGAGAAATAAGGTTATACATTCTGTCAAAGTCCTATGGAGAAACCACAATGCTGATGAAGTATCGTGGGAACTTGAGGGAAAGATGAGGAAGAACTATTCGAATCTTTTTGAGTAACCTTAGGAAAATTCCGGAGAAGGAATTCTTATAAGAAGGGGAGAATGTAATAACCAAGAATTTCTGTATACATTGTAAACAAATATATTAATTAATCTGTGATATAATATGGATGATTAGGTGATTATGTGAATAATATACTAAAGTATTTAAAGGAAGTCTCACTAATAAGTTAAATAAGTTAGTAGACTAACCTAAGTATTTTAATAATCTAGAAAATAGATTTAAGGTGTTAAACCCTAATTACATACTCAATAAACTTGAATCCGACAAGTCTAATTGGGTTATATAAGTGAATTAATATTATTGATGGCTAATAATATGGAAATATCAATAATAATGAGCATTAGTTCAAGAGATAAGAAATTAAGAAGAGTAAGTGATTTAAACGAGCCTAATTATTTAACTAAGCATTAGACTTGTAGATAAATTGAGTTGAGGGCAAAATTTTAAATTAGCCCAATATATCATGTATAAGATAAATATAATAATGACCCAATTTAATTAATAGAGGAAGCCCAAGTTCATTTTTGTAAGTAAGGAAAAAAATAAAAATGCAAGCCCAAAAGACTTTAATTAAAAGCCCAAAAATTAAGCCCACTTAGAGAGGGTTATTGTAACGACCAGGAATTTTAAGCTTCTTATTAATTTTATCTGTGATTTAAAAATTTTGAGAGTTAATTTTTCAAACTTATTTAAACCTTATGTGGTTATGTGCTAATGTGAATTTAACCTATGCAAATAAATGCTAGGATTTTTATTAAAGGGAATCACTAATGGTTATTTAAATTAGTAGATTAACCCTGAGACTTTTATATCAGAATATTGATAAAAGTGTTAGTAAATTATATATTCAAATTTCTTGAATATAGTGTAGAGAGTTAATCGTGATTAATTATTTATATTTGAGTAATTAATTGATAACGTATGAAATTATTATTGTTGTTGATTTATAATTATTATGAGTAAATAATAATTAATGAATTGGGAGTAATTAATTAATTATGTATTGATTTATAATTATTATGAATAAATAATAATTAATGAGTAAGAGAACTAATAAATATAATAATATTATATTTACTTGGTTAATAGATTAATTATTTTATACAAGCATGTGATATGCAAACTTTTTATATATATGGTAGTTAACTATATATTTTATATAGTACAAGGTAATATATTAATGTGGCTTATATTATACATATAGACTATATAGTAAGATTTATTTACATTAGTAGAGTACACAATAATATTGCTTATGTGACTTGAAGTGTGTAAGTAAACATTCATGTATGCCTCATCAATATGTAGTAATTTTAATTGAATTATGTGAGATTGATAAGTGTAATGTGTACTTAGAGCATGTGACATGATGAGGGTAGGAAAACTATTATGAATACCCTATCACCTTATATTTTATCAAAAAAAAAAATTATTAATTAATAATGATTTCATTAAGTTATGATTATAATAATATCAGTTACGGTAAAATAATGAGCAATACACTATTGTATTATATTCGGTGTTAATAGAAAATGTACATGGATTATATGTATATACCTTACTTGATGCATTATATCATTATTTGTTCATTAGAAATAACATTGTAGCTCCCATTTAAATATATATAGAATGGATACATGTAGCTTAAGTATATACTATATGTATAAATATATATAACATTGGTACATGGAATGCAAGTTGCTGAGTTAATATGAGAGCCCCTCTTCTCTTCATTCTTCACACGTGAACCCACATGGCTACTACACTACTCTACTTCTCCTTAATTTCTTCACAAAGCTAGCTAATGATTTCAAGAGGTGTGGGATTCATGATGAAATCACCAACTACTCACCAACCATTCCTTGCCCATTGTATAATCTGGATTTCCATTGTTTTGCAAAGTCATGGACTGGTTATCCATTTGTCTATATAAGAGCTCTCCTCCTTCATAATTAACATTGCTGAGATTTTCTCTAAAGTATAAAATTGAGCTAGTAGACTGAGTTTTCAATTGAGTTGAGAGAGTTATCAGCGAGGGAGAATTAGTATTGTAGTCCATTCCTTTGACAGAGGTATAAATTCCAATTCATGCTCTCCCTATCTCATTCTCTGCAATTCTCTTGATTTTTGAATTCTTGATTGAACAAGGATTGATGGTAATTGAATTGTGATATATGTTTGTTATATGGAGTTATAATCATGTTAGAATTATGTTAGAAATTGTTAGAATGATTTTCGTTGGAGAAAATTTGAGTTGGGTTTACAGTCTGCCGAAAACTGCACTGCCTCAGGCCTGGCCGCCAGCCTGCGCAGCTGCGCCAGTGTTGCACTGGCCAGCGGCGCAGCTGCGCCAGTGCCTGTCTGCAGTTTTACTTTATGTTTTACTTTCTGCTCATGCTAACTTATGGTACTAGTTTGGATTAAGCATACTAGCATGAGTGATATATATATGGATGTATTGAGGCAATGTAAGCATGTTTCACTAATAGTTGCACAAGTAATTATAGTTTGAAATAAATTTAGCGTTTCATAAACTAACTTCGAATATGGAAACAAACTCAATATGTATACTTGCCATGATAGTATTCTGACCTTGCAAGCATGATAGTATGACTTAGAATTGTATGGGAGGCATGTTGACTTTGATATACGGGTTTCATAATAGAATATGAGCATGTGAACCCCACTATTGAACATTTCTAGCGAAACATATAAGTTTCAAAGGTGAACTTTAACATGTAGATATTGTGTATGCATTCTAATTTAACGAGCATGTTAGTATGACCTAGATAGGCATGACGAACATGATAATTGGTATATACATGTTTAAAAATGTGCACGGTCATGTTAGACCTCATTAGGGAAAACTTACTAACGAAACGTGAGCATTGAACACGGACTTGGCATGCTACATTGAGATATAAATTCTGATTTTATGAACCTGACCGTATGGTCTATATATGTACGTTTAAAGTGTTGAACACACTAGCATGCACGATTGCAAGATTTCAACTATTTCAAAAGAGAACTTATGATTTGAAAGTTAAATACCATGTGAGTCATGTTGTGTGCATGGAAGGATGTTTATTAGGATATCATTATGCCTATAGACATATTAACATGAACCGCACTTAGTTAAACACAGATTTTAACTATGCACGCATACTCATAGAAAGTGGATTCTTAAGGCATGAGTTATGACGATTAAAGTGTACACTTGTAGTATACGCACAAGCATAACTACTTAAGTATTGTTTGACCTTGTTATGTAATAACATGACTTTAGTAACCAATCTTGAAGCATGAACTTATATTGTTTAAAGTATGTGAATATCCGACATACAAACATGTGGTCTTGAAGTGGACATAGAATGAATATATTAGCTTTCGAACTTGAGTTAGATAAACTTGATAAACATATGTGTTGATTTATATCAGTAACTGGAAGTGCTATGTGTTCAAGCCTATGTTGATGCTTATGAACTAGACAATCTAAAATTATTAAATCTAAGATAGGATTAGATTAACTTACGTGAACTACGTGATAGAATTATATAATGACTAGAGTCTTGTATGTGTGAACTTATATTAGTTTATATATACTAATTGGAGAGGCCGACTTGTTAATGCTAGGTCGTTCCAACGCAGTTTTATTAAAGCTAGAATTTATTTGTAGCTGAGCAAACAGGCAAGTTCCCGAACTTCACTCTTTGATTGTGCAAGTTCTTTTGAACCCGTTATTGTATTATTTGTAAGTTCCCTATCTTCCTCAAGTTATATTTGAGCAAGTTTCCTAGACCCTTACATTACTTTATTCAACAGATATTGTAAGCAAGTTTCCTAACTTCAGTTGATTGTTATATTGAATGCAAGTATCCTAAATTCTTGTACTACCTTATTCAATGAACCGTGTAAGCAAGTTTCTAAACTTCACTTGTTTTTAGTGAAAGTTTCCTATCCTTCTCATATTGTATCAAGCAGGTTATTTTTGAGTATTGTGAAAGTTCCCCGAACTTCACACTTTGGTTATTTTGCAAATTCCCGAACTTCATTTCTTTATTATGCAAGTTCTCTAAACTTATACAAACTCGTATATTGTGCAAGTATCTTATCTTTGTGTTTACTTTACTCAAAGAACGTTGTAAGCAAATGTCCTAACCTATGCATTTACTTTATGCAAGGGATCTATTATGGTGAAATTCCCCGAATTTCACTCTTTGATGTTGTAAGTGTCTAAGCCTATGCATTTATTTTATGCAAGGAAATCTAGTATTGTGCAAGTTCTCCGAACTTCACACGCTGAGTGTTGTGCAAGTTCCCCGAACTTCACACGTTGAGTATTGTGCAAGTTCCCCGAACTTACACAAATTCCTATATTGTGCAAATTCTAAACTTCACTTTGTGCAAGTTCTCTATCCTTCTCATATTATATTGAGTAGGTTATTGTTGAATCGAAAGTTGTTTACTTAATTGCTTGAACTTTATTTCCAAGCATGTTATTTAGTGGTTTAATTACTTATCAATTATTCCACATCGATATTATTGATGTCCGCACCTAGTGCATTTGAGCTCGTACAGTCTTGGACTTGTACATTATTCAAGGTTCTAAATTTCTTGAACCATGTCAGTAAGAGTCTGAACCTTTTCTCGGTCAGACTAGTGTATGAAATTTTCTTTGAAGCTATCTAAACCAATTGATGGTTAGGATTCTTAGACGGAACAGAACACCCCTCATATGTAGGAGTGTGCCCAGGTATCTAATATATATGATACGAGTAAGAAGATTTAAGTGTTATGCATATTCACGTTGTGCCCGAGGCTGATCTCCTCGAGGTACTAAGTTTCTGTAGCCAGAAGCCAGTAATTCTAAAAAGGGTCAATTAGCTATTGAACCCATTGGAAAGTTATAGTTCAGAGTTTACTCGACTATCAGTCATTCTAAAGGCAATTATTATCTTTGCTTTTAATATTCATATTGTTAAATTGTTCAGATGTTCATAGTGTTGAATCATGCAGGTTGTTGAACCTTACAAATATTCATATTATTGAATCATTCTATTATTCGTACTGATTCGTTCAGATATTCATATTGTTGAATCGTTCAGATATTCATATTATTGAATCGTTCTAATATTCATATTGTTGAATCTTTAAGATATTTATTTTGTTGAAATCGTTGTCAGATATATTTCCATTCATCATGATATATCCTTTATTATTGTATCTAAACTTGTTGAACAAACTTGTTGCTCATTCTTGATATATCATGACTTATATTGCAGTTAAGCCCGAGCCCTCAGGGAAGGACAAGGATAAAGGAAAGATTTAGGATGGTTTGCGAGGAGCAGACTTTATCTTTATGTCTAGTTTAATTACTGTTAATGTAATATGAACCCTAATGTTTATTCTAGGGTATGTTTGTATTGATGTATTAATGTTATCGAATCTTGGGACTAGTAACACCTTTTGAATGAACGACGTACGTTTATTATATTCCGCATTTTTAGTTATCGTATGTTGTTAGAGGTGGATGTTAGTATTGTATCGTGGCGACCGGACCAGGGTCAGAGGACCCTGATTCGGGGGTGTCACAGGTTGGTATCAAAGCTTTAGGTTATAAATGTTAGGAATGCGAAACCTAAGTTATAACCTTAGTAGAAAACTCAAGTAGAGTTTGTAGGTGATGGATTAAGGATATCCATCGAGTCTTATTGTGATACTGCAGTTGTTTGTTTAAATCAGCTATGGTTGATAGACGTCCTAAACTTCTTAATGCTAACTTGAATAGCATATCACGTAACGACTAAGTTTTCTTCCTTTCCTCAGGATCATGCCGCCTAGGGGATTTTCACGGAACCAGAGGGAGGAAGGATCTGTTAGCAATGGTGGAGGGGGAAACGTTAACCCAATGCAGAGCTTCGTTAACCTATTAACAGAAGCAATGCAGAACATAACCCCGCCAGCAGCTGAGCAGCCAGGACATTACTTGGCTAGCTTTAAGGACTTTAAATTGGTAGGACCACTGGAATTTCGGGAAACCTTGAACCTAATTGAAGCCCAGACATGGATAGAAGAAATTGAGAAGGTGTTTGAGGTCGCACGGGTGGCCGAGGCACAGAAGACGAGTTTTGCCACATTCATGATGAAGGGCGAAGCTAACAATTGGTGGGAACCCAATAAAGGACTAGCAGGCGAAGGAGTTATTATGTGGGATAGATTTAAGAATTTCTTTTCGAAGAATATGCAACAAGATATAGAAGTTAAGTTTCTGGAGCTGAGACAAGGAGGTATGTCAGTCGCGGAGAACGCGGCAAGAGTTAACGAGCTGGCTCGATTCACCTCGCATCAGGTGGATATGAAGGCCAGGAAAACAGAGAGATTTGAATTAGGATTGAAACCATGGGTGCAGAAGGCAATAGATGTATTAAAGATTGAGACTTTTTCTGATCTTTTGGAAGAGGCTATCATTGCCGAAGGAGGCATTGAAGCCATAGAGCGATTTAAACAAGATAAGAAGACCGGCCAAGAAGGATCGAAAGGGGGAAACAGCGGAGGCAGCAACCCCAACAAACGAAAATGGATGGAGAGCCAATCATCCAGAGGTGGAAAATTCGGGGGAGAGGCTAAGAAAAGTTTAAAGTGCAGTAACTGTGGAAGGAACCACTCAGGGGAATGCATGAAGGGGAAGAATGCATGTTATCGTTGTGGACAACCAGGGCACATGGCTCCTCAGTGTTGGAATAAACCGAAAGGAGGATGTTTCTCATGTAGAGCCACAGACCATCAAATCAAGGACTGCCCGAAGAGAAAGGGCGTTGCAGCTAGCGACAACCGCAACAACAAGGACGTGGTGTCAGGTATCATCCCGATCAATTATATAGATGTATATGTGTTATTCAATTCGGGTGCCACCTGCTCTTTTGTTTCTGAAGAATTTACTAAACAGTTAGACTCACCCCGTGAGGAATTAGAACACCCTATGAGCGTAGAAGTAGCAAACAAGGAAGTTATCCTCGTAGAATACATTCATAGGAACTGTTATACTAATTTGAAGAGAATTCATGGATGTCTTCCCAAATGAGATTTAGCAGCAATAGTTTTTGCCTTGGAGATTTGGAAGCATTATTTGTATGGCGAGAAGTGTGAGATATACACAGTCTGAAGTATATCTTCACGCAGAAGGAATTAAACATAAGGCAACGTCGATGGCTAGAATTGATTAAAGATTTTGATTGTGAGATTTTATACCATCCAGGCAAAGCAAATGTAGTGGCAGATGCCTTATATAAGAAAGGCAGAGGAAATTTATCGAGGTTGACCATTCAGAAGAATTAGTGAAAGATTTTCGAATTACTAAACTTAGAGGTTAAGTATCCGATGGAGACCAAAGAGAGATTATTTACAGTGTCAGTAAGCCCGACGTTATTAGATAAGGTTAAGGAGGCACAAGAGAAGGACGAAGTTTGTGATAACATTAAGAAGCGATTAGCTGAAGGTGATGAGTTGAAATTTAAGATTGATAGCACTGGACTGCTAAGATTTGAAGGACGAATTTGGGTACCGTTAGTACTAGAACTAAGAGAAGAGATTTTTTCTAGAAGCATTTTATGGAAGGAAAGGGTCGCGCATCGTTGTGTTAGGACGAGATAGGTGAACATCGACTATTGGGACCAGGAGTGGTACAGCAGACGGTAGAGATTATCTAAGTGATAAGAGCGAATTATCTTTTTTTATTGGAGTAACCTTATTTTTACAATTCCGAGGACGGAATTTTTATAAGGGGGGAGGGATGTAACGACCAGGAATTTTAAGCTTCTTATTAATTTTATCTGTGATTTAAAAATTTTGAGAGTTAATTTTTCAAACTTATTTAAACCTTATGTGGTTATGTGCTTATGTGAATTTAACCTATGCAAATAAATGCTAGGATTTTTATTAAAGGGAATCACTAATGGTTATTTAAATTAGTAGATTAACCCTGAGACTTTTATATCAGAATATTGATAAAAGTGTTAGTAAATTATATATTCAAATCTCTTGAATATAGTGTAGAGAGTTAATTGTGATTAATTATTTATATTTGAGTAATTAATTGATAACGTATGAAATTATTATTGTTGTTGATTTATAATTATTATGAGTAAATAATAATTAATGAATTGGGAGTAATTAATTAATTATGTATTGATTTATAATTATTATGAATAAATAATAATTAATGAGTAAGAGAACTAATAAATATAATAATATTATATTTACTTGATTAATTGATTAATTATTTTATACAAGCATGTGATATGTAAACTTTTTATATATATGGTAGTTAACTATATATTTTATATAGTACAAGGTAATATATTAATGTGGCTTATATTATACATATAGACTATATAGTAAGATTTATTTACATTAGTAGAGTACACAATAATATTGCTTATGTGACTTGAAGTGTGTAAGTATACATTCATGTATGCCTCATCAATATGTAGTAATTTTAATTGAATTATGTGAGATTGATAAGTGTAATGTGTACTTAGAGCATGTGACATGATGAGGGTAGGAAAACTATTATGAATACCCTATCACCTTATATTTTATCAAAAAAAAACATTATTAATTAATAATGATTTCATTAAGTTATGATTATAATAATATCAGTTACGGTAAAATAATGAGCAATACACTATTGTATTATATTCGGTGTTAATAGAAAATGTACATGGATTATATGTATATACCTTACTTGATGCATTATATCATTATTTGTTCATTAGAAATAACATTGTAGCTCCCATTTAAATATATATGGAATGGATACATGTAGCTTAAGTATATACTATATGTATAAATATATATAACATTGGTACATGGAATGCAAGTTGCTGAGTTAATATGAGAGCCCCTCTTCTCTTCATTCTTCACACGTGAACCCACATGGCTACTACACTACTCTACTTCTCCTCAATTTCTTCACAAAGCTAGCTAATAATTTCAAGAGGTGTGGGATTCATGATGAAATCACCAACTACTCACCAACCATTCCTTGCCCATTGTATAATCTGGATTTCCATTGTTTTGCAAAGTCATGGACTGGTTATCCATTTGTCTATATAAGAGCTCTCCTCCTTCATAATTAACATTGCTGAGATTTTCTCTAAAGTATAAAATTGAGCTAGTAGACTGAGTTTTCAATTGAGTTGAGAGAGTTATCAGTGAGGGAGAATTAGTATTGCAGTCCATTCCTTTGACAGAGGTATAAATTCCAATTCATGCTCTCCCTATCTCATTCTCTGCAATTTTCTTGATTTTTGAATTCTTGATTGAACAAGGATTGATGGTAATTGAATTGTGATATATGTTTGTTATATGGAGTTATAATCATGTTAGAATTATGTTAGAAATTGTTAGAATGATTTTCGTTGGAGAAAATTTGAGTTGGGTTTACAGTCTATCAAAAACTGCACTGCCTCAGGCCTGGCCGCCAGCCTGCGCAGCTGCGCCAGTGTTGCACTGGCCAGCGGCGCAGCTGCGCCAGTGCCTGTCTGCAGTTTTGCTTTTTGTTTTACTTTCTGCTCATGCTAACTTATGGTACTAGTTTGGATTAAGCATACTAGCATGAGTGATATATATATGGATGTATTGAGGCAATGTAAGCATGTTTCACTAATAGTTGCACAAGTAATTATAGTTTGAAATAAACTTAGCGTTTCATAAACTAACTTCGAATATGGAAACAAACTCAATATGTATACTTGCCATGATAGTATTCTGACCTTGCAAGCATGATAGTATGACTTAGAATTGTATGGGAGGCATGTTGACTTTGGTATACGGGTTTCATAATAGAATATGAGCATGTGAACCCCACTATTGAACATTTCTAGCGAACATATAAGTTTCAAAGGTGAACTTTAACATGTAGATATTGTGTATGCATTCTAATTTAACGAGCATGTTAGTATGACCTAGATAGGCATGAAGAACATGATAATTGGTATATACATGTTTAAAAATGGCACGGTCATGTTAGACCTCATTAGGGAAAACATACTAACGAAACGTTAGCATTGAACATGGACTTGGCATGCTACATTGAGATATAAATTCTGATTTTATGAACCTGACCGTATGGTCTATATATGTACGTTTAAAGTGTTGAACACACTAGCATGCACGATTGCAAGATTTCAACTATTTCAAAAGAGAACTTAAGATTTGAAAGTTAAATACCATGTGAGTCATGTTGTGTGCATGGAAGGATGTTTATTAGGATATCATTATGCCTATAGACATATTAACATGAACCGCACTTAGTTAAACACAGATTTCAACTATGCACGCATACTCATAGAAAGTGGATTCTTAAGGCATGAGTTATGACGATTAAAGTGTACACTTGTAGTATACGCACAAGCATAACTACTTAAGTATTGTTTGACCTTGTTATGTAATAACATGACTTTAGTAACCAATCTTGAAGCATGAACTTATATTGTTTAAAGTATGTGAATATCCGACATACAAACATGTGGTCTTGAAGTGGACATAGAATGAATATATTAGCTTTCGAACTTGAGTTAGATAAACTTGATAAACATATGTGTTGATTTATATCAGTAACTGGAAGTGCTATGTGTTCAAGCCTATGTTGATGCTTATGAACTAGACAATCTAAAATTATTAAATCTAAGACAGGATTAGATTAACTTACGTGAACTACGTGATAGAATTATATAATGACTAGAGTCTTATATGTGTGAACTTATATTAGTTTATATATACTAATTGGAGAGGCCGACTTGTTAATGCTAGGTCGTTCCAACGCAGTTTTATTAAAGCTAGAATTTATTTGTAGCTGAGCAAACAGGCAAGTTCCCGAACTTCACTATTTGATTGTGCAAGTTCTTTTGAACCCGTTATTGTATTATTTGCAAGTTCCCTATCTTCCTCAAGTTATATTTGAGCAAGTTTCCTAGACCCTTGCATTACTTTATTCAACAGATATTGTAAGCAAGTTTCCTAACTTCAGTTGATTGTTATATTGAATGCAAGTATCCTAAATTCTTGTACTACCTTATTCAATGAACCGTGTAAGCAAGTTTCTAAACTTCACTTGTTTTTAGTGAAAGTTTCCTATCCTTCTCATATTGTATCAAGCAGGTTATTTTTGAGTATTGTGAAAGTTCCCCGAACTTCACACTTTGGTTATTTTGCAAATTCCCGAACTTCATTTCTTTATTATGCAAGTTCTCTAAACTTATACAAACTCGTATATTGTGCAAGTATCTTATCTTTGTGTTTACTTTACTCAAAGAACGTTGTAAGCAAATGTCCTAACCTATGCATTTACTTTATGCAAGGGATCTATTATGGTGAAATTCCCCGAATTTCACTCTTTGATGTTGTAAGTGTCTAAGCCTATGCATTTATTTTATGCAAGGAAATCTAGTATTGTGCAAGTTCTCCGAACTTCACACGCTGAGTGTTGTGCAAGTTCCCCGAACTTCACACGTTGAGTATTGTGCAAGTTCCCCGAACTTACACAAATTCCTATATTGTGCAAATTCTAAACTTCACTTTGTGCAAGTTCTCTATCCTTCTCATATTATATTGAGTAGGTTATTGTTGAATCGAAAGCTGTTTACTTAATTGCTTGAACTTTATTTCCAAGCATGTTATTTAGTGGTTTAATTACTTATCAATTATTCCACATCGATATTATTGATGTCCGCACCTAGTGCATTTGAGCTCGTACAGTCTTGGACTTGTACATTATTCAAGGTTCTAAATTTCTTGAACCATGTCAGTAAGAGTCTGAACCTTTGCTCAGGTCAGACTAGTGTATGAAATTTTCTTTGAAGCTATCCAAACCAATTGATGGTAAGGATTCTTAGACGGAACAGAACACCCCTCATATGTAGGAGTGTGCCCAGGTATCTAATATATATGATACGAGTAAGCAGATTTAAGTGTTATGCATATTCACGTTGTGCCCGAGGCTGATCTCCTCGAGGTACTAAGTTTCTGTAGCCAGAAGCCAGTAATTCTAAAAAGGGTCAATTAGCTATTGAACCCATTGGAAAGTTATAGTTCAGAGTCTACTCGACTATCAGTCATTCTAAAGGCAATTATTATCTTTGCTTTTAATATTCATATTGTTAAATTGTTCATATGTTCATAGTGCTGAATCATGCAGGTTGTTGAACCTTACAAATATTCATATTATTGAATCATTCTATTATTCGTACTGATTCGTTCAGATATTCATATTGTTGAATCGTTCAGATATTAATATTCATATTGTTGAATCTTTAAGATATTTATTTTGTTGAAATCGTTGTCAGATATATTTCCATTCATCATGATATATCCTTTATTATTGTATCTAAACTTGCTGAGCAAACTTGTTGCTCATTCTTGCTATATCATGACTTATATTGCAGTTAAGCCCGAGCCCTCAGGGAAGGACAAGGGTAAAGGAAAGATTTAGGATGGTTTGCAAGGAGCAGACTTTATCTTTATGTCTAGTTTAATTACTGTTAATGTAATATGAACCCTAATGTTTATTCTAGGGTATGTTTGTATTGATGTATTAAGGTTATCGAATCTTGGGACTAGTAACACCTTTTGAATGAACGACGTACGTTTATTATATTCCGCATTTTTAGTTATCGTATGTTGTTAGAGGTGGATGTTAGTATTGTATCATGGCGACCGGGCCAGGGTCAGAGGACCCGGATTCGGGGGTGTCAAAGTTATATTATTCATTGTATAAAGTGTATAATAAAAATAGAAGTGGATAAAGAAAAGGCCAAAGTGGCCGGATTTGGTGAGGGTGAAGGGGAGAAGAATTTGATGATTGATTTTTACTTTAGTAGGTAATTCACTTTTTAGGTATTAGTTTTCTAATGGGGCCAACAATTTAGCTATTACTTGCAAGCAACCTTTTGCATAATTAGAGAGAGAGAGAGAGGGAGAGAGAGAGGGAAAGCAAGATATGGAGATATTGTATAGATATATATTATATATCTATACTTAATATGTAATACCCGAGAATTTTTGAATATTATTAAATGAATATATTAATGAAAATGAATATTTATTTGAATATAAATATTTATGTGTTATGAGCTGAGTTATTTCAAATGAATTCGAATTGAAATTTTAATAATTGAGAAAGACATGGGATTTATGATAAGCTCGTTGAAATGCCTTGTGTGGAACAAGAATAGATTCGATGACGAGTTAATTAATTCAAGGATGAAGAAATTATTAAGTGTATAATTAATCTATATTAATTATTATTATAAGAAATATAATAATAGTATGTTGATTTATTGCAAGTAATAGTAAGTAAATTATTTATAAATATAATAAGATTTATATTTATTAAACTATTAAGGAATGTGATAATTTATCGTATAATGCTACATAATTAAAAGAACAGATTAATGAAAGAAGAATTGATTAATATTATTGTTAATTAATCGATAAGATGGATAATTAATTATTATTGATTTATCTGACATTGTGAATAATAAAACAAACAAGTAAGTTATTAATATTAATTGCATTGTGCAATGTTATGAGATATTAAACATATAATATAGCGGTTACAACTATATTATATAATGTAATGTAACTATACAATATATAGAAACTATATGTTATGACTAATTAAATGAATACATCATGAGGCTTATGTGACAATGGTATGCGAGTATACATTAAAATAATACATCATGAATATATAGTGAACAATTATTGATTAATAGAATTTAATAATAAAGGAGACAATGTAATGTGATAATATCCGATTAAATTATATCGATATGATAAAATATACCTGGATTATATGTGTACAAATTACATTTACTACAGTGAAGTAACATTTAGTTGAATTACATTGTGACACTAATTTATAACCTAAACATATATTATATGCATGTAACTTAAGTACATGGTATGTGCAAAGTAACATAAGTATGGTATTCATGTTGCTATAATGCTGAGATATGTTGCTTGTCCCAATATAAGAGTCATTCACGTGTGCACTCATTAAGCCTATATCCTTAACTTTAGCAAACTTCCATAGCTTCCTAGCAATGATCAATGAGGGAGTGGGATTCATGATTGCCTTCACCAACTAATTACCTACTCCTTCTTAACCAACATGCATATCTTCAATCCCTTAGTTTGATTCAATGGAGGAATCCATTGACTGGATTATGGTTTCCTATATAGATAGCCCCTCCTCTTCACAAACTCATTTGCTGAGATTTTGCTTAAGTGGTATTGAGAGCATATTGAGAGTAAGATTGCATTAGCGATATAGCAGCATTGTGAGTTGAAGATTTCAGCAAGCTCGATACACATTTACAGAGGTATAACACCTCATGTTCTTCATTCTATTTTCTGAAATTTCTTCAATTCTTGATTATGCCAAATTAGATTGTAATTGGATTGTAGGATACTTACTTAGTTGTTATATGGACTTATAAGTAAGTTAGTAAGGTAATGTTGTTGCTTAGAATCGAATTCACGAAGAAATTTGGAAATTGGCTTAAGTTTCTGTCGAAGCAGAAGCTTTCAGTTTGGTTCAGGCAACGGCGCAACTGCGCCAGTTGTGAACTGGGGCGCAGCGCAGCTGTGCCAGTCCCCTGCACCAGTTTTCTGATTTTTGCTAAAGGTTGTTATGTGCTAATGTGTTAACACTACTTAGAAGAACATGAGAACATGATTTGCATGTATATATGAGTACATTGATATAACGTAAACATGTGTTATTATGTTTACATGCATGATTTATGAAAAGTTATAGTTTCCGAAATGAACGTAAAGTTTTGTAAACGAACATGACATATACGAACCATGTTGACATTCTAATTTTTCAAGCATGTTAGTATGACCTAGAAAGGCATGAAAAGCATGTTACTTGGTGTATATATTTTTCATGATGTAATGTGAACATACGGACCTCGCTAGTGAACATCTCTAACGAAAATGTCAGTTTTAAAGGTTAACCTTGGCATGTAGGTATTATATATGCATTCTGATTTTGCGAGCATGTTTATATGGCCTAGAAATGCATGACGAACATGTTAACATATGTATATATATAGCATGAACATGTTAGACCTCATTAGTGAACAATACTAATGGAAGTATAAGTGTTGAACGTGGACCTTGACATGTTATATTGAGATTTAGATTCTGAAATTTATGGACATGTTCGATAGAGCTCTTAACCTCACTAATGTATCATACATGTATGCCTACCATGTTAGATGTCGTGAAAATAAGTTAAGCACGAATAAAGCATATTTTCAAACCAATAACGGTGCTAGTTACATGTAGGTGATGTGAATACTCATGAGCATGCCTGAAACGAGTTATATGAATACCTTATGTGTTTAAAAGGTGAGCATGTTAAACTTTGTGAGTTCGTGACCTTGAATGGCCATAAGTTATTAAAAGTATTAACTTAAAAACTATATCATGCATGATTGAACTTGGAAGGGTTGTACAAGCATGGAAGGACCTTTAAAATGTTTATATACTATGTTGTATTGTATGCTTGCATGACGGACAAAAACCTTAAGGCAGCATCCGCCTTGGCTTGGCCAGGGGGCAGCGCAGCTGCGTCGGCCCTAGGCTTAGCCATGGCGCAGCTGCGCCAGTCTGGAATCTGAGATGGATAATTTTGCTTAATCTGATTTTGATAGACAACCTATTATGATGCCTAAACTGTTAAAACTTGGACAGATCTCTACTGATATATATTTACAAGTATTGGTAGTAAAAGCATGGTGATATTTAACTTATCAAAGGAACTTTAGGGATCGTAAAGGCATAATCAACGTAGTGTTATAAATTGCTATAATGACATACGTAATACAACTATGTTACATGATTTCATAACTTTTTACATATTAATTTCATGATACATGTGTATAGGTAAGTAATGACATATATATAAGGCTATATAATTGAGCTAGAACCATATGTGTACACTTATCGAACTTGTGTATCGAATGTGTTTAACTAATGAACATCCTATACACATTATATACTATAAATAGGATTCGAAAGTGTTAACTAGCTTTACGTGAGTAAACTACGCATAAGGCAAGTATCCTAAACCCTTGCATTACTTTATTCAACGGATATTGTAAGCAAGTACTTGAACTCTATTCTTATTGAATTCGTATTAAGTTTATTATTGTGCAAGTGAGTTATTCAAATTATAACTTATTGCGTCAAAGTTATGATAAAGCCAATTATATTCTTCGAACCTTAATGTCAAGTATTGAACTTATAAAGAGTGGTCTATGCCATTTGATTCGGCTATACTCATAGCATGATTAGAAAGCTATCCAAACTAATTGATTGGTGCGGAGTCTTATATTGACTGAGATGAACAACCTTCTTTGAAGGGAACTATATATTATCGTGAGACCGACGTGCGCACTTGAGCATGATTAAATGTTATGCATAATATAGGGTACTTTAGGCTGACCACCTGGTGTACTTGTTTTTGTTAGATTATCAGTATATTACTGTTAATTCTAGTTAGAGTTCATAGTCCTTAGTGACTACTCAGTATTCAATTATCTTGAAATCTTGAATTGATTTAACATTGAATCTTATTGATATTCTGCTGTCTTTAGCGACTGTTATTGAAAACTGTTGATACTTCTTGCTATCCTTGAACTATCATACCTTGTTATACCCTTTTGAATTCGAGAACTATAATACTCACCCTTGTTGTTATATTACTTGCTGAGCAAAATTGTTGCTCATTCTTGCTTTTCCTAAAACATTTCAGTTAAGGCAGAGCAGGGTGGACCGTCGGGGGCCGACAAGCGCAAGGGCAAGGCTACCGACTAGCTTGTTCCTTTTATGTTTTAAAATCTCTAGTGTTATATTAAGACTATTGCAGAACTATGTTTAAGCTTAAGTAGGGTTATGTAATAAGTCTGTAAGTATTGAACTTATAAAGAGTGGTCTATGCCATTTGATTCGGCTATACTCATAGCATGATTAGAAAGCTATCCAAACTAATTGATTGGTGCGGAGTCTTATATTGACTGAGATGAATAACCTTCTTTGAAGGGAACTGTATATTGTCGTGAGACCGACGTGCGCACTTGAGTATGATTAAATGTTATGCATAATATAGGGTACTTTAGGCTGACCACCTGGTGTACTTGTTTTTGTTAGATTATCAGTATATTACTGTTAATTCTAGTTAGAGTTCATAGTCCTTAGTGACTACTCAGTATTCAATTATCTTGAAATCGTGAATTGATTTAACATTGAATCTTATTGATATTCTGCTGTCCTTAGCGACTGTTATTGAAAACTGTTGATACTTCTTGCTATCCTTGAACTATCATACCTTGTTATACCCTTTTGGATTCGAGAACTATAATACTCACCCTTGTTGTTATATTACTTGCTGAGCAAACTTGTTGCTCATTCTTGCTTTCCCTAAAACATTTTAGTTAAGGCAGAGCAGGGTGGACCGTCGGGCGCCGACAAGGGCAAGGGCAAGGCTACCGACTAGCTTGTTCCTTTTATGTTTTAAAATCTCTAGTGTTATATTAAGACTATTGCAGAACTATGTTTAAGCTTAAGTAGGGTTATGTAATAAGTCTGTATTTGATATTATTATGTAATCTATTAAGTACTGTAGGTTGCGAGACTTGGGGGAATAATTATAATAAATCATTGTATATTATTCTAGATTAGATCTTCCGCTGTGAATGTATGTTTTAGATATTATTATTGTATTATTGTGAGAACGTGACGAACCGAATTCGAGAGACCAGTGGCGGTCTGAATTTGGGGGCGTCACAGATTGGTATCAGAGCTGTAGTTATAAACCTTAGGAGCGAATGTCCTTAGATTATAACTTAGGAGAACATAGAAGTTAGAAAGGGATAGAACTCACATAGAGTTTTTCCCTAGAGAGAGACTTAGTGTGTTATGAAATGTAACTTCATTCTATACAATGAACTTATGTTTTATTTAACATTCTAATGGAGTTACTGTTTGTTTGTCTTGTGTTTGTGATTGTAGGATGGCAGACACAGGAGTACCTAGTAGAGTGGTCGAGGAGGAGCCTAGAGATATACACGTAGTATACGAGGCGCCTCTAGAGGCTGTGCCAGTGCAGGCTGTTGCACCTTTCGAGTTTGACGACGAGGATGAGATTGAGGTAGAGTCCGATCCAGAAGAGGAGCCGATGGAGGACGAGTCTACAGAGGAGGAGCACATGGAGGACTCTTACGAGCCTAACCTGGAGGAGCATATGCTGGGAGAGTACGAGGAACGTATTCTAGAATTAGACTGCAGAGTCTAGGAGCTGGAGGCCAAGGCCTAGGAGAGAGAGTCTGAGTTCCAGAAGCTGAGAGACAAGGACCACCAAAGGAAGTTGGATATGCAGGAGTTAGAGGTGGAGATTGCTTACCGCAGGGAGGCAGGGATCCAAATGGGAACCTTATTTCACAGGTCAGTGGTGAGGAACGTAGATCTGGCAAGGAAGGTGGACGAAGTAGAGCAGAGAGAATTGAGTGAGAAGATAGAGAAAGAAGCACTCCGTACTTAGCTAGAGTTGGAGGTTATGGATAGGATCCACTTCGAGGAGAAGTGGGAAGCGGCTAACGAGAGAGCTGACGACCTAGAGGATGAGGTCAGGTGCAAGAAGAGGAAGATGAAGAAGATGGGGTATGTATTTCGTTCAGCTTTTGAGAGGGTGATTGATGGTGTGTACCACTACCCAGCAGAGCAGGGACAGACCCTACATACTATGAGCCGAGAGTTGGTGGCGTATATAGCACAGATCGAGTACAAGAGCGTTGTGGAGCGTGGGATGATGGGATGAGACCCTTAGCTAGACTAGCAGTAGATTTAGTGGTTTTCTTTTGTGATGTATATGTTGTGTTGAAATAGCTTTGGTTAGAGGGGTAGTATGATAGTATGTTAGTGTTCCCCGTCTTTTGTGATATTAGGGGATATATGTGATAACATTTATAAAAATATGCTAGGGATGATCATGTAACGAAACGATTTGGCATATGAATATAAATGAAGTTTATTTCAGAAACGTGTTATATTTTTTTCTTTTTAGTATTAAAAGAAATACTTAAGTGATATAATTAAATAATAATAAAATGAAAATTTATGATGCAGATAATGGCACCAAGACGTAGATTGACTGCACCTGAGGAGTCGGTAAACAATGAGAGGGAGCAAGTAGATCCCATTCAGAAGTTAGTATACTTTCTAGGAGAAGCTCTAAGGGGAAGGAACAACGATCCCGTTTGCCCTAACCCTCAAGCAGTACCAGTGACAAATTTTAAGGACTTTAGGAGTGTAGGACCCCCAGAGTTCGAGGGTATTACCTACCCGATTATTGTGCAAACCTGGATAAAAGAGATCGAGAAGGGTTTCACCATCGCTCGAGTGGGGGATGACCAGAAGACTGTATTTGCTATGCACATGATGAGGGGCGAAGCCAACTACTGGTGGGAGGCTAATCAACAAAGAGCGGGGGAAGGGATAATCGCATGGAAAAGATTCAAGACTCTATTTTTTGAGAACTACTTCCCAAAAAGCATGAAGAATCGAATAGAGGTGAAGTTTTTAGAACTTAAGCAAGGTGATATGACGGTGGCGCAGTACGCGGCTAAGTTCAATGAACTAGCGCGATTTGCGGAGCACCAAGTAGGAGATGAAGAAAGGAAAGCAAGACGCTTCGAGCAAGGGCTGAAGCCGTGGCTGTTTAACAAGGTATCAGTTCTTCAAATTGATTCCTTTGCGACGTTGCTAGAGAAGGCAATCATTGCGGAAGGAGGCAGTGAGGCCTTAAGTTTGTATCATAAGGAGAAGAAAAACAAGAACACTGGAGGAGAGAACCGTACTGGAGGAAGCAGTAGTGGAGGAAGCAACTTGGGTAAAAGAAAGTGGGAGAATAATTACAACAACAACAACAAAAATAACAACAATCAGTCGGGGGATTTTTGTGGAGGATTTAAGAAGAGGGCAGAGGGATGCCCAAAATGTGGAAAGAATCACCAAGGTGAGTGCTGGGAGGGATGCGACACTTGCTACAACTGCGGTCAGGAGGGGCACATTTCACCCAACAGCCCAAAACTGAAAAGGATACAAGGATGCTTTGCATGTGGCTCGACAGAGCACCGGATTAAGGACTACCCAAAGAAGGGAAGTGGCGGAGGTAGCAGCCAATAAGAGGGAAACAAACTGATGATCAGCGGACCGACACAATCAAATCGACCAATCGCTAGAACCTTTAACATGACCGTCCAGGACGCAGTGGCTGCGAAGGACGTGGTGTTAGGTATAATCCCAATCAATGATATAAATGCTTATGTATTATTTGATTCGGGTGCCACCTGTTCTTTTGTATCTGAAGAATTTGCTAGTAGACTTATTACACCCCGAGATCGATTAGAAGATCCCTTGAACATAGAAGTTGCGAATAAGGAAGTAATCCCTGTAGAATATGTTCCTTTTATTTTTTAAATCTCTGGTGTTATATTAAGACTATTGCAGAACTATGTTTAAGCTTAAGTAGGGTTATGTAATAAGTCTGTATTTGATATTATTATGTAATCTATTAAGTACTGTAGGTTGCGAGTCTTAGAAGAATAATTATAATAAATTATTATATATTATTCTAGATTAGATCTTCCGCTGTGAATGTATGTTTTAGATAATATTATTGTATTATTGTGAGAACGTGACGAATCGAATTCGAGAGACCAGTGGCGGTCTGAATTTGGGGGCGTCACATTATATCTTTAAGTAAATATAAACATAACTCTTCATTTTGTTTTACTTCATTTACTAAGTTAAAAGAAAGAGAGAACAAAGAACTAAAGAGAGAGAAAAAAGAGAGAATTTGGTGGGATCATAGAGAAGAGAGAAAGAGGGCTTGATTCCTAGATGCACCCAAGATTCATAACCTATTACAGTTGGAGAAGAAGAGAGCCTAAGAAGACAAGGTATAAAACTAATCTCTAGACTTTATTTTTATTTCTTTTATGGATTTGATGGAAAAAGGGGTTCATGATTTGGAAGTATAAAACTCTTTAATCTATTTGTTTTTTAAGGATTCATGTATGGATCTAACTAATTTATGTGTTAGAAAGTGGATCAAAAGGAGAGAAATGAAACTAGGTTTCTAGAAAGCTAGAAAACCCTAGCTTTCTCTCCCATTGATCAAATAGTATGTTAAATCTACACCTTCTTTTCACGATCCGTCGAAGAGGGGTGCTAGATATATGTGTTTACTAATAAACCCAAGTGATAGGACTAAAAATCCATGTGTTGAAAAGTCGTGGTATGAATTTTAGTCAAAACAGTCCATGAAGTGGACAAGAAATGTTAAAAAGCTCTCTAATCAGTCTGCCACGAGGGCAGTTTTGTCAACTTTCTTTGCTTTAAAAATTTTGTAAAAATGTGGAGGGTTAATATCAGAGGTTATGTAGGTCCTATAAAAATTTGAGAAGTTTTGGCTATACGGATTGAGAGTTATACATTTTACGGTTAAGGACTATTTTCAAAAATGTATCCGAATAACACTCTATGTATGAGTCCAAAAATTATGAAAATATTACAAGACGTACATGTATATAACAGGAGCTTGCCCTAAAAATTTCAAAATTGTTTGAGATAATCTCGATTTAAGAAAAATCTGAGAATATTTGACTAGTATGGACTATTTAAATATAGTAAATGAATTTTAAAAATTTTCAAAAAAATATATTTGCATGAGCGGATTATATATAGTTGCTTTCCAGAAAAGAAATAGTTTTGAGGATGATTTGCTATTTTTCTTATAAATGATGGTATATGGATAAATAAAATAAATTAAATATATGACGTGAAAAATATGGAAAATAAAGTTTTATGACTTGAGACCCTTAAGCATGGTTTATGCAGATTTTTGATAAAGATTTTGGTCAGTGGTGAAGAGTTATTATGTGTATGACATTTTAGAAGATTTAAAAGAGATTAATTAAGAAAAGAAAAATAATTAAAATAAATTATTTATTAATTGATTAAATGACTTAAAATATTTTTACATGATATTTGATTGAAATATTATTAGTAATATTTAACTTGAATGTTATTAAAAGGTTAATAACATTAGTTTGAAATATTATTACATAATTAATAATATTAAACGAGAAATTAAAATAAGAGAATTAAGTTATTTTAAATATAGTTGTTGAATTTAGTATTCAATGAACTATATTAGGTATGTAGTAGACTGAAAAGAGAATTCAGGGTGTTGAATTGGATTTCGGGTTGCTGAAATGATTTCGGTTTACTGAGTTTGATTTTGGTTTGCTGAAATTATGATTTCAGGATACAGAAATGTAATTTGATTTACTGAAATAGTATTTTCAATTTACTGAAATGTTATCTAGATTATTAAGATAGCATATAAAGGGAAAACTTATAAGTGTAAGTTATGACATGATTAAAAGATTATCAAAGTATAATAATAACACTAAGACTTTAATATAATTTCTAATACTTAACTATGTGATTGAATGTTAGACAAGTTAATATAAGATGATGAGATTATAAGTGAGTTATGTTGTAACTATTCGAAAGATCAATTATAGGTCTTTTCTCTAAAGAAGTTAAAGTAAATTGCATAGCTGTAGACTATGATTGAGGCAAGTTCTCTAACTCAAACTTGAGTTATATTCCAAAGCATGTTAGTGAATAGTTATTGATGATTATTCACATCCTTACTAATTGTTGTTAAATCTCACTTTGTGCAATTGAATTCCTGTTCTATTATTATTGAACTGGGAATTAGTTAAAGTTCTTTCATCCATGAACTGTTTATGATATGGATCTATGCTAGTTGTATCAGTTAGATCAAGCATGTTTAAATTTGTTAAATCAAATATGTTTTGAAAGCGGTGCCTAACCAATTGAAATGGTAAGGACTCTTGACTGAGAAAAAGAATAATTTTACTAAAGCATTATTGAAAAACAGTTGTTGCTAGTATATTGAGTGATTATGCATATTTCACCAGGTATGAAAGGCTGATCCCCTTGACTACAAAACTTTATTAAAAGGACCAGTTTAAATATTGACAACCTTCGTATATGTTCATGGTTATTCTAAACCACTCAGCATCTGATATTCAATTATTCGAATATTCAATTATTGAAGTTAATTCATGTTCTTTCACTATCCATTTATCTGATTGAACTTTGAAAGTTAAATTCTTTTCTAATCATGATATATCTCTTTCATATGTAAATTTGCTAAGCAAATTAGTTGCTTACCCTTGCTATATCATGACATTTATTTCAGCTAAGCCCGAAAGTTCGAGTAAGAAAGACAAGGGCAAGGGTAAAGTCCAAGAGTAGTTAATGTAAATATTTATGTATCATGAGATACTATGTTTGATGGTTCTGTAAACCTTTTTTGTTATTATATATAACTTATGTAAGGTATGTTTAAGTTAAGGTAATAGACCTTGGGATATATTTGTAAGACTTTAATGTAATGAACAATATATGTTTATTATTCCGCAATAGTTTATAGAATGCTTATGATGATGATGTACCGTGAGCACTGAATCTGAGGTTAGAGAACACGGATTTGGGGGCGTCACAGGTTGGTATCAGAGCTGTAGGTTATAAACATTAGGATGCAAAACCTATGTTATAACCTTAGAAGAAAACTCGTATAGAGTGTTTTAGGAGATGAATTGAGGAGATTCATCTAATATAGATTGTACATAATAAAATATCATTTTATTTTATCAATAAATATATTTTATTGTGATACTGATGTTGTGTTTGCTTGGTTATAGGGTGCCTGAGGAAGGACAAGATAGCCAATGAGTTGAGCAAGAGCCGATAAATCCAGTAGGGGATCAAGCTGATAGTGACGAGCATGACGAGGATATGATGAGGGACTTGTTCAAAGAGAACATGGCGCTGGAGAATAGAGTAACACAGTTGGAGCAGGAGAACGCTACTCATCAGTTACTGAAACACAATACAAGAAGTTGGTGTACCAGGCTCAGTCAGAGCTTGCTGAAGTGAAGATACAGCTGCAGGGACAGACGGTCTCGGCTCAACAGATGGTTACTATGAATGTTGAGCTGAGGGAGAGACTGGATCAAGAAGAGGTAAAGCTGAGAGTGTTAAGAGTTAAGCATCAGGCGATGCGATTTGAGTTTGATCTGGAGATTACAGATAAGATCAGGATTGAGCAAGCATGGGTTAGTGCAGCAAAGATGGTGGACCAGCTGGAGTTACATCTAGAAGAGAATGAATTTAGACTAGAGTCTTTGGAACGGGCCTTAGATGCAGCATATGCGGGTCCCAGGGTTGGTCAGGTGAGATCGCATTTCGAGATCGGCGAGTCTAGCCAGTCAGTGCGACGTCGTTTGGGTGGAGATGCACTGCAGGCGCAGGAGCATGCCCAAGTGGTACCTGACAGCCAGCAAGATGTTGGTTGGTAGTGATGTATATAGATGCAATAGTACCCTTTTTGTTTAGTAGGGTTAGATTATGTAAAATGTAAACCTTTAAGATATGTGAGGTTGTATGTAAATATGATGTATCCCCATCTTAGTTGTGTAGGGGAGTATATCTTTTAGTAGGTCCCATATCTGGATGTTTAGAATGGGATAGTTAGCATTTATAGAAATAGGCCAGGCATGTGTACGACACTAAAAATTTTGTATATGAATATAAATGCGCTATTATGACTAAATATTTGATTAACTATATAAGTCTTGACAATGAATATAGTAAGTTATCTATGTGATAATTGAAAGTTTTATTAAGCTGAAAAGGTCTTTTCAGCAAGATGAAAAGTATATTTCAGCAAGCTGAAATGGATAGTTCTGCAAGTTGAACATGATGATAATGTGATTATTAGAGTTTAAATTACATGTTGTATTTTAAATACTTATAACATATAATGAAACTCGAAGTGGTAATGTAAGATTTTATTTAACCAGATAATGCCGCCAAGATGACAAAACCATAACCAGAGGGAGGAACGTTCTGTGAACAATGAAAGAGATCAAGCTGACCTAGTGCAGAACTTTGTAAATATTATAGCTCAAGCTATGCAGACTCGTGCACCTACAACAAGGAATCAAGTGAATAATAGATTAGCAAATTTTAAATATTTTAAGGCTGTAGGACCGCCAGAATTCAGCTGAACCACCGACCGCATAGAAGCTCAAACATAGGTGAAAGAGATGGAAAAAGACTTTATCATTGCTAGGGTAGCCGAAGTGCAAAAGACAGCTTTTGCTACCTACTTAATGAAAGGTGAGGCTAATTACTAGTGGGAGTCGAACCAAGCTAGAGCAGGAACGGAGGTAGTATCATGGACAAGATTTAAGGAGTTGTTCTTTGAGAACCATTTCTCGGAGGGTATGCAAGCCAGGATGGAAGTGAAGTTTCTGGAATTGAAGCAAGAGAACAAGACGGTTGCCGAGTATACAGCAAAATTCAATGAGCTAGCCAGATTTGCACCTCATCAGGTGGAGACAGAAGTGCGGAAGGCGCGTAGGTTTGAAAATGGGCTGAAGCCGTGGATATACAACAAGGTTGCAGTGTTACAAATTCCTACATTTTTGGCACTGTTAGAAAAAGCCATTATTGCAGAGGGTAGTAGTGAGGCCGTATCTAGATTCAACCGAGAGAAGAACAAGAAGAAGATTGAAGGTGGACATCAAGGTGCCAGCAGTGGGGGGCAGTAACACTAAGAAACGCAAGTGGAACAGTGGCAACGAATCGGGAACTCAACAAGGGAGTACACCACAAAAGAAGCCAACATGTGTAAAGTGTGGAAAGAATCACTATGGGGAGTGTATGAAGGGGAAAAATGTCTGTTATAAATGCGGCCAGGAATGACATATCTCACCGAATTGTCCTAAACCAAAGAAGGGAGGTTGCTTTTCTTGTGGGGGAATGGGACACTAGTATAAGGATTGTCCATTTAAGAAGAATAATGACGGAGGAAGTGGAAACAGGAGCAGTACCCCAAAGTTAACAATTGGAGGGCCAACGCGACAGAGCAAGCTGACAGCCCGAACATTCAACATGACTGTGCAAGACGCAGTGGCATCAAAGGAGGTGGTGTCAGGTATAATTTCGATCAATAATATAAATGCATATGTATTATTTGATTCCGGAGCTACATGTTCATTTGTGTCTGATGAATTTGCTAGAAGATAAAACTTACCCTATGAAAAGTTAAAGAACCTAATGAATATAGAAGTTGCAAACAAAGAAGTGATCCCTGTAGAGTTTATCCATAACAACTGTGGTGTGGAAATAAGGGGACATAAGTTAAGCGTGAATTTGATTCCGATACGCTTAGGAGAATTTGATGTTATCTTAGGGATGGATTGGTTGTTTAACCATGAGGTAGTTATAGATTGTCAGAAAAAGAGTATATGCCTTAAGACACCAAATAAGTCTAAGGTTGTATTTTATGGTAGCAAGTCGCCAAGATAAACGAGTTATCTGACGATGATGCAGGCCAGGAGGATGTTACAAAAAGAATGTGAAGGTTATTTGGCTCATGTGGTGGATACATGATTTGTGAATTCGGACATGGGACAGATACCTATAGTTAATGAGTTTGGGGATGTCTATCCAGAAGAATTTCCTGGACTTTCGACAGACAGAGAGATAGAGTTTGTGATTGATTTAGTACCGGGGACAGCACCGATATCGAAAGCACCGTATCGAATGGCTTCGGTAGAAATGAAAGAGTTGATGATCCAGCTACAAGAGTTGTTGGACAAGAAGTACATCCAACCTACTGTATTTTCATGGGGAGCACTAGTGTTGTTTGTAAAGAAGAAAGATGGTTCGATGAGTTTGTGTATGAATTATAGAGAGTTGAATAAGGTGACAATCAAGAATAAATATCCGTTACCAAGAATAGACGATCTATTTGATCAACTTAAAGGAGCGAGATATTTTTCGAAGATTGACTTAAGGACTGGTTATCATCAGTTGAAGGTGAGGATGGAGGATGTACTAAAGACAGCATTTAGAACTCGTTACGGTCATTATGAGTTCCTAGTGATGTTGTTTGGACTGATGAACGCACCAGCTACTTTTATGGACTTGATGAACAAAGTATTTAAACCGTACTTGGATAAGTTTGTGGTTGTGTTCATTGACGACATTCTGGTGTATTCAAAGACTGAGGAGGAGCATGCCGAACATTTGTATTGGAAACATTAAGAGAAGAGAAGCTATATGCTAAATTTTCAAAGTCTGAGTTCTGGTTGAAGAGGGTTTAATTTTTGGGACATGTCATCGACAACGAGGGAATTTCTGTTGATCCAGCGAAAGTAGAAGCGGTGAAAAATTGGGGACAACCAAAGACACCGACAGAGATCAGAAGTTTCTTGGTATTGGCAGAATATTACCGAAGGTTTATTCAAGATTTCTCAAAGATAGCGACACCATTGACTAATCTGACGAGGAAGACTGTTAAGTATGTGTGGACAGAAAAGTGTGAACAGAGTTTTCAAGAACTAAAGAAAAGATTGAGTGAAGCACCTGTGTTATCTTTACCAGATAGTACGGGGGGTTTTACAGTATATAATGATGCGTCACACAAGGGACTAGGTTGCGTGTTAATGCAGAATGGTAAAGTTATTGCGTACGCGTCACGACAATTAAAGGACTATGAGAAGGGATACCCTACCCATGACTTGGAATTGGCTGCGGTAGTATTTGCCCTTAAGATTTGGAGACATTATTTCTACGGAGAAAGGTGTGAGATATACACAGACCACAAAAGTCTGAAGTATATCTTTACACAAAAGGAGTTAAACATGAGGCAGAGGAGATGGTTAGAATTGATCAAGGACTATGATTGTGATATTCTATATCATATCGGGAAGGCCAATGTAGTGGCAGATGCTTTGAGCAGGAAGAGCCTAGAAAAGTTGTTTGTATTGACAAAACAAGAAGATTTAGTAAGGGAAATGAAGAAAATGGAGTTGGAGGTGAAAAATCTAAAGGATTCGGATAAAGCGATAGAAATAGAAGCAAGTCTGACTTTATTAGACAAGGTGAAAGAATCACAAGAGAATGATGAAGAATGCAGTAACATCAAGAAGTGGTTGGCTATAGGTGAAGAGTTGAAGTATAAGATTGACGACATTGGATTGCTGAGATTTGAAGGAAGAATTTGGGTACCTGCAGTACTAGAGTTAAAAGTGGAGATTTTGCAAGAAGCGCACAATACGAGATATTCAATACACCTAGGAAGCACGAAGATGTATCAAGATTTGCGTCAACATTATTGGTGGCCTAACATGAAGAGAGAGGTTGCGAAATGTGCCAGCCGATGTTTAACTTGTCAAAGAGTCAAGGTAGAGCATCAACGACCAAGTGGACTATTACAGCCGTTAGAAATTCTGGAATGGAAATGGGAGCACATCACGATGGATTTTGTGGTAGGACTTCTAGAAACATAAAAAGGTTATGACACCATATGGTTGATTGTTGATCGTCTTACAAAGTCACCACACTTTTTGCCAATCAAGATCAGGTATAGTTTGGACCAGTTAGCCAAATAGTATATTAAGGAAATAATTTCGAGACATGAAGTGTCGGTATCAATTGTGTCTGATAGAGATTCGCGCTTCACGTCAAACTTTTGGAGGAGTCTAAAAGAAAGAATGGGGACACAACTAAGGTCAAGTACCGCGTATCATCCACAGACAGATGGGAAAAGCAAGAGAACGATTCGAACACTAGAAGACATGCTCAGAGCCTGTGTGATGGATTTTAAAGGAAGCTAGGAAGATCATCTTCTATTAGTGGAGTTTGCGTATAAAAATAGTTATCACACAAGCATTGGAATGCCGCCTTATGAAGCCCTATATGGAAGAAAATGCAGAACGCCTTTATGTTGGGATGAGGTAGGTGAACGAAGACTGTTGGGGCCAGAATTGGTGCAACAGACCGTGGAGATCATCAAAGTGATAAGAGCTCGACTGATAGCAGCTCAGGATCGACAAAAGAAGTATGTAGATATTCATCGTAAGAAAAGAGACTTTGAAGTGGGAAGCTATGCATTTCTGAAAGTATCTCCTTGGAAGGGGAAGATAAGATTTTTGAAGAAAGGTAAACTTAGTTCGAGATTTATTGGACCGTTTGAGATACTGAAGAAGATAGGGGAAATGGCGTACGAGGTAGCTCTACCTCCTGAATTGGAACATATTCACAATATATTTTATTTGTCAGTGTTGCGTTCGTACAAGCCGGACTACAAGCATGTGATATCCTATGAGCTGATTTAAGTCGAGAAGGACTTATCATACGAGAAGGTTCCTATAGAAATTTTTGATAGGAAAGAGCAAAAATTGAGAAATAAGGTTATACATTCTATCAAAATCCTATAGAGAAACCACAATGTTGAGGAAGAAACGTGGGAACTTGAGGAATAGATGAGGAAGAACTATCTGAATCTTTTTGATAACCTTAGGGAAATTCCAGGGAAGGAATTCTTATAAGGAGGGGAGAATGTAATAACCAAGAATTTTTGCATACATTGTAAACAAATATATTAATTAATCTGTGATATAATATGGATGATTATGTGAATAATATGCTAAAGTATTTAAAGGAAGTCTTTCTAATAAGTAAAATAAGTTAGTAGACTAACCTAAGTATTTTAATAATCCAGAAAATGGATTTAAGGTGTTAGGCCCTAATTACATACTCAATAAACTTGAATACGACAAGTCTAATTGGGTTATGAAAGTGAATTAATATTATTGATGGCTAATACTGTGGAAATATCAATAATAATGAGCAGTAGCTCAAGAGATAATAAATTAAGAAGAGTAAGTGATTTAAACGTGCCCAATTATTTAGTTAAGCATTGGACTTGTAGATAAATTGAATTGAGGGCAATTAAATTATTAAATTAGCTGAATATATCATGTATAAGATAAATATAATAATGGCCCAATTTAATTAATAGAGAAAGCCCAAGTTCATTTTTGTATGTAAGAAAATAAATAAAAATGCAAGCCCAAAAGACTTTAATTAAAAGCCCAAAAATTAAGACCACTTAGAGAGGGTTATATTAGTCATTGTATAAAGTGTATAATACAAACAAAAGTGGGTAAAGAGAAGGCCAAAGTGGCCGGATTTGGTGATGGTGAAGGGGAGAAGAATTTGATGATTGCTTGTTACTTTAGTAGGTAATTCACTTTTTAGGTGTTAATTTTCTAATGGGGCCAACACTTCAGCTATTACATGCAAGCAACCTTTTACATAATGAGAGAGAGTGGGAAAGATAGATATGGAGATATTGTATAGATATATATTATATATCTATACTTTATATCTTTAAGTAAATTAAAACATAACTCTTTATTTTGTTTTACTTCATTTACTAAGTTAAAAGAAAGAGATAACAAAGAACTAAAGAGAGAGAAAAGAGAGAGAATTCGGTGGGATCATAGAGAAGAGAGAAAGAGGTCTTGATTCCTAGATGCACCAAAGATTCATAACCTATTACGGTTGGAGAAGAAGAGAGGCTAAGAAGACATGGTATAAAACTAATCTCTAGACTTTATTTTCTTTTCTTTTATGGATTTGATGGAAAAAGGGGTTCATAATTTGGAAGTATAGAACTCTTTAATCTATGTATTTTACAAGGATTCATGTATGGATCTAAGTAATTTAAGTGTTAGAAAGTGAATCAAAAGGATAGAAATGAAACTAGGTTTCTAGAAAGCTAGAAAACCCTAGCTTTCTTTCCCTTTGATCAAATAGTATGTTAAATCTACACCTTCTTTTCACGATCCGTCAAAGAGTGGTGCTAGATATATGTGTTTACTAATAAACCCAAGTGGTAGAACTAAAAACTCATGTGTTGAAAAGTCGTGGTATGAATTTTAGTCAAAACAGTCCATGAAGTGGACAATAAATGTTAAAAAGCTCTCTGATCAGTTTGTCACGAGGGCAGTTTTGTCAACTTTCTGTGCTTTAAAAATTATGTTAAAATGTGGAGGGTTAATATCAGAGGTTATGTAGGTCTTGTAAAAATTTGAGAAGTTTTGGCCATACGGATTGAGAGTTATGCATTTTACGGTCAAGAACTATTTTTAAAAATCTATCAGAATAACTCTGTGTATGAGTCCAAAAAGTATGAAAAGTTTACTAGAAGTACATGTATATAACAGGAGCTTACCCTAAAAATTTCAAAATTGTTGGAGATAATCTCGATTTATGAAAAATCTGAGAATATTTGACTATTATGGACTATTTAAATATAGTAAATGAATTTTAAAAATTTCTAAAAAAATATATTTGCATGAGCGGATTATATATAGTTGCTTTCCAAAAAAGAAATGATTTTGAGAATGATTTGCTATTTTTCTTATAAATGATGGTATATGGATAAATGGAATAAATTAAATATATGACGTGGAAAATATGAAAAACAAAGTTTTACGACTTGAGACCCTTAAGCATGATTTATGCAGATTTTAGATGAAGATTTTGGTCAGTGGTGAAGAGTTGTTATGTGTATGACATTTTAGAAGATTTAAAAGGGATTAATTAAGAAAAGAAAAATAATTAAAATAAATTATTTATTAATTGATTAAATTACTTAAAATATTTTTACATGATATTTGATTGAAATAGTATTAGTAGTGTTTGACTTGAATGTTATTAAAAGGTTAATAACATTAGTTTGAAATATTATTACATAATTAATAATATTAAACGAGAAATTAAAGTAAGAGAATTAAGTTATTTTAAATATAGTTGTTAAATTTGGTATTTAAGGAACTATATTAGGTATGTAGTAGACTGAAAAGAGAATTCAGGTTGTTGAATTGGATTTCGGGTTGCTGAAATGATTTCGGTTTACTGAGTTTGATTTTGGTCTGCTGAAATTATGATTTTAGGATACTGAAATGTAATCTGATTTACTGAAATAGTATTTTCAATTTACTGAAATGTTATCTAGTTTATTAGGATAACATATAAAGGGAAAACTTATAAGTATAAGTTATGACATGAATATAAGATTATCAAAGTATAATAGTAACCCTAAGACTTTAATGTAATGTTTAATCCTTAACTATGTGTTTGAATGTTAGACAAATTAATATAAGATCATGAGATTATAAGTGAGTTATGTTATAACTAATTGAAAGATCAATTATAGGACTTTTCTCTAAAGAAGTTAAAGTAAATTGCATAGTTGTAAACTACGATTGAGGCAAGTTCTCTAACTCAAACTTGAGTTATATTCAAAAGCATGTTAGTGAATAGTTATTGATGATTATTCACATCCTTACTGATTGTTGTTAAATCTCACTTTGTGCAATTGAATTCCTGTTTTATTATTATTAAACTGGGAATTAGTTAAAGTTCTTTCATTCATGAACTATTTATGATATGGATCTATGCTAGTTGTATCAGTTAGATCAAGCATGTTTAAATTTGTTAAATCAAATATGTTTTGAAAGTGGTGCCTAACCAATTGAAATGGTAAGTACTCTTGACTGAGAAAAAAAACAATTTTACTAAAGCATTATTGAAAACAATTGTTGCTAGTATATTGAGTGATTATGCATATTTCACCGGGTATGAATGGCTGATCCCCTTGACTACCAAACTTTATTAAAAGGACCAGTTTAAATATTGACAACCTTCGTATATGTTTATGGTTATTCTAAACCACTCAGCAATTGATATTCAATTATTCGAATATTCAGTTATTGAAATTAATTCATGTTCTTTCACTAGCCATTTATCTGATTGAACTTCGAAAGTTAAATTCTTTTCTAATCATGATATATCTCTTTCATATGTAAACTTGCTAAGCAAATTAGGTTCTTACCCTTGCTATATCATGACATTTATTTCAGCTAAGCCCGAAAGTTCGAGTAAGAAAGACAAGGGCAAGGGTAAAGTCCAAGAGTAGTTAATGTAAATGTTTATGTATCATGAGATACTATGTTTGATGGTTTTGTAAACCTTTTATGTTATTATATTTAACTTATGTAAGGTATGTTTAAGTTATGGTAACAGACATTGGGATATGTTTGTAAGACTTTAATGTAATGAACAATATATATTTATTATTTTGCAATAGTTTATAGAATGCTTATGATGATGATGTACCGTGAGCACTGAATCTGAGGTTAGAGAACCCGAATTTGGGGGCGTCACAGTGAAGACGTGCAACCTTATAGTGAGTAAGTTAGACATTTTATCATTAAATAATTCAAATAATTATTGCTTTATACTAGTTTTTTGTACTAATATTATTCTTGTAGGGAATGTTAGGAGGAATTGAAACTAGATTACAAAAACAACATCGAATTGGAAAAAAGATTTCCTCGGTGGTTTAAAAAGAAGGTAAAATATGTTTTCTTGCCGTTTTAAAGTTGTTTGTTGCCCTTTGAAATACAATGATTAATTTAAATTTTTTCCTCTAATAGATTCATCATATTTGGAATACCACATCAAATGTCATTAGTGATCAACTATTTGCATTAGCATGTGGTCCAAATTTACGAGTATGGAAATATAAAGGATGCATTGTAAATGGAGTAGGGTTTCTTGTCAAATATCATGACAATGCAAAGCCAAAATAGTGGAATATCATGTGAAGGAGAACACGATGGGAAAAGTATCAACTTTTATGGCTTATTAAATGATATTATCAAAATAGAGTATAGAAAAGGGTATAATGTGTTTATATTTTCTTGTGAGTGGTTTTATTTAGCTAATCTGCGGATGGGTATTAAGAAGGATACACACTGTACAAGTGTAAATGTAAGTAGAACATGGTATAGAAACGACCCATACATATTAGCTTCTCAAGCAAAACAAGTTTTTTTTGTTGATTTGAAATTAGGCGGCAACTGGAAAATTGTTCAAAGGTTTAACCACCAACACGTATTTGATGTTCCGGAGGATGAAATGGACGAGATTGAAGAATATTCCACTAACAATGTTGTTAACCTTGATGATGACTCACCCGATAGGGCCAATGGAAAGAGTTGACGTTGATCCAGAAATAATAAATAACAGTGTCTTAAGACAAAGAACTCAGAAAATTAATATAGAACTCAATATCTTATTGGATGGAGACATAGATGATGACGTTGATGAGGATGATTTTGAGGAGGATGAGTTCGATGAGGGGTATCGTGAGGATGATACACCTATAGATTATCGTAGCGAGGAAGAACAAAGTATGGATGAGGAAGAGGAAGATGATTAGAACTAGCATCAAATAAGGTATGCCTTTCGTCTTATCAAAGTTGAAACATTTGAATGATGCTATTTTGATTCTCCTACTATGTAATTACTTTCTCACTCTCTGTTTATCTTCAACCCTAATTCTTAAAGATTTTAATAAAAATTTCTATAATTTATTCTCATACATACATATATCACTGTTTACAAATATATTGAGGTACAACTAACAATTTAGGGGTATTTATTGATTGATGACAATTTAGGGGAATCATTGCCAGTGATGCTGCAATGACTTTGGGAATTGCACTCGCTATGGCCAAAGATCATCTTCTTACTGCTGAGAGCAAAGGCATGTATTTACAAACTGTTTCTTGAAAATGCTAATCCTATATTGACTCCTAAAATTGAGCTACAGCAAAAGTGGCCTTTATAGAAATTTATCTTTCAATTTGGTGATATAAGTCTCAGATTGAAGGTGCCTGCAAAGGATGTTGTGCATGCTATTTGGGTATTCCATTATTGAGTTGTGTGTGTATGTGTATGTGCTAGGGGACGGGGGGTAGGTAGGGAGACTGTTGGCCATGATCATGCATGTATAATCTGCACATAAGGTTTATACCACTCTTTATATGATGTGGGAATTCTTCGTACATTATAGTGCATCATATGTTATGTTGGTAATTTCACCAGGTATGCTTTGTATTTTATACAGGTTGACATTCTTGTTGTCGAATTCAATTATGTTGAGAACAATAGTTAGCCAGGCTGTTAGGGAAATATCACTTATTGGACCACACAACAAATGTAGTGGTGGTGGAAATGGGTCTGATGGAAGATCTTTAAGGAAATGGGATAAGTCATCTCCTTCTATAGAAGACAAGAGTAAATCAAGAGAAGAATTTGATGACTGGGAGGATCCAATAACATTTACCATCGCACTAGAAAAGATTGAAGCTTGGATCTTCTCTCGGATTGTCAAGTCAGTGTGGTGGCAGGTTGTTTGCTAGTTCTTCTTTGACCTGCTTCTGTTTAAGTTTCTTTAAATAGCAATTTCTGCTCAAGTGTGATTCCTTAACATATCTAATTTTCATTTGCCTTCTACAGACCCTGACTCCACATATGCAGCCTACAGTTGCAAAGAGCAGTAGAACCATGAGTTCAAGCTCAATCTGCAATCTGCAATCGGTTTGCTAAAATTGTAAGTCTCCTCTGTTTTACATTAGGTTTATATTATGTATTTCCCCTTTTTTGTAAGTCTCCTCTTGTTTTTGATTAGGTTTACATTCTGTATTTCCACTCTTTTTATCTTACTTTTATGTCGAATTTAAAAGCTAAATAACTTAAACCCATCTTCCTTCTGATTGAGTCATTTAAGTGAGATGTAAGGAATATGGGTTTAAGTTATTAAAAGGTTTCTTCAAACTTTTGATTGTCAGTTTTGTTTCAATTTTTCATACTTCACCTGCTCATTAACTGTTTGATAAATTGTCAATTTGCCACCTTTTTCTTTAATCCACCCCCTGAACTGTGAAACTTTATATACCATAAAAAAATGCTCTTATCACATATATGTCATTTCGTTGAATTGAACTATAGTCGCTTCTTGTAGTTGATGCTTTACTAACTTACTTGATAGTTCATGCTTTATGAATTTAATTTTGCTCCACATGGAACTTTATTGTCTAAATTAGAGAATAGTTGAGCATTGGAGCCTTTAAAAAGGTGTTGGCTGAAGCAGCCATTACATGAGTGACTTAGGCCAGGGAAAAGATATTCGGTCACGTGATTAACCCAACAGGGCAGAGATCTTCTCACAAACTCTTATGCAAGAAGCTGATTGGTGAGAAACTTGCATAATGGTACGCCTACGACATCAATCAAGATGACTCTCTTGTCATGGCCCAGAAAGAACAAGAGTAATCCCTCTCTCTCAGGCACGCACATGCGCGCGAGACTTAAATGGTTTTGCTTGCAGAATAAACAAAGTTCCTCCTCTAGAAAAATGCTTGTACTTATATTGAATTATATAGCTAAAAATTTAATTATGAGTAGTGTGATTTCTAATAGCAAATAAGATAATGACTACTTTCGGTATTAATAAAATAGAATAAAGTATTGCTTTAACAATTACATATTGTTTGGAACTGGAACATCATGACTGTATATGATATTATAATATGCACTTATCCTATTTTTATCTTGCTTAACTTCAAGTGGCAAGCAGTGGGAGGTTGGTACAATATTTTAATCTAAGTCACATTAACTGTAAACCGCAAATTTACGAAAAAACTTTGTACATCCTCTGAAATTATGAATTTTCCTCCCCTTTTGTCATCACGCTTTCGTAAACTTATCTACCAACTTAATACTATAATTGCCATTGCGTTGCTTCTCTTGCGAATTTGTTGCGTACTTCTATTTCATCTAAATCACCGTGGCTCATACTGTTATACACTTTTTGTTATACTATTGCACTTTTTGCTCAGTCATAGAAGCTTATCAGTCGTGTTTTAATCCTTCTAAATGAAATTATAAGTATTTTTTATTATTTAATTTTCTAGTAATGATTTGACATATCCTTGAGGCATTTAATTGTAGTATGCAGTTTATGATCCCATAGCTGATTCTAAAGTCCTCCCAGTACATTTCGGGCGATCAAGCTTTGGGTCTGCATCATTTCCTTGAATAACTGTTTACATATTTGATCTTTTGAAGGTTTGCCCAACATTTTCTGCACCATTGATGAAGAGGGTTTTTTACAATTTTGTTGCAGACGAGTTCTGTCCAGAACCATTTTCGGATTCGGTATTTGATGCCCTGGATTCTGAGGTTGGTATATGCCTTGAGAAAAAGGTTAAAACTTCTAGCAGTACACAGACAACATAGACATAGCAGACATAGCAGCAGCACACACAGACAAGCATAGAGGGAGCAGCAGCAGAAATTATAGCAGCACTGACAAGCATAAAGGGAGCAGCAGCAGCACATACAACCATAAAGGGAGCAGCAGTAGGACAGACATCACCAGCAGCAAAATATCAGCTCCCCAGTAGTAACAATGCCCAGAACAAGCACATGCCCAATGATGGAACAGATCCCAACAGCAGCAAAACCTGTGCAACAAAGCCCAACAACAGCAGAAACAGTAGCAACAACAGTAGAAGTTGAAGCAGAACCAAAACATCAATAGCAAAAATTAGCAGCGAGTAACACAGCAGAGCAACGCTGAGGCAGCCAACCATGGCACCAACAGCACAACAGTTGCAGCACAAACCAGAACAGCAAAACCATGCGGACAACCCAGAACCAGCCCAACCAGCAGTGCCACCAAGACGACAACAGTAGTAACAACAGCAACAAGTGTGGTAAATCATGTACTAGATGATTTTATTTATTTAAAAATATTTGAGTTTTTTTTTGTATTTCTACCATAATTTGTTATGGGGTCATTGAGCCATATTTTATTTTGTTTGTAAAATTAATTCGACATTCGTAACATAACAGGTTTGTGAATAATGAATTTGGCAACGCTACTATCGAAAACTATTTCGTTGCCAAAGCAGCATACCACAAAGGATCTACCAACAACTTTTCCTAATTTTAGCAGCACATTTTTGTTCGTAATGACTTTAAAATTCAATTTTTTGGCAACAAAAAGTTAACCTAATTACAACGTGGAGGATATTGTTGCTATAAATAAAAGAATAAGGCAACATTTATATCGTTGTAAATCATAACAATTTTCGTTGCACAGGTAAAGCAAACGACAACATATAGTTTCGTTGCTAAATGACAACATTCGTTGCTATCGAAATACAATCAACATCGTATAATATCGTTGCTAATTGATCAGAATTATGTAGACAAAACCAATAACAACAAATAATTTCGTTGCAAATTAATATATGACTAGTTTATTATGCACATTTAGCAACGAACATCGTTGCCAAAACATATACAATAATCAACGAAAGTCGGTTAAGGTAACAATTTTCATACTGTTCAACAACGACAAATATCGTTGGCAAACGTGTATCAAATGCAACAAATTTCATTTTCGTTGGCACAAAAAAAGATTCTTTTCATTGCCAATTAGGCGGATTTTGCAACGAAAGTTATTTTTTAGTAACAATTTCTTAATAATTTTGCTACAAAATATTTCATTGCTAAATGATATATGATTTTACACGAAAATAAATTTCGTTTCTAAAAATCTCACTTTCAGCAACGAAAAAAAAAATTCGATACTAGACAATTTGCAACGCTCATGGCGCAACGAATTGTCCAACAACCGAAAAATCATTGCTAATGACCTTTAGCAATGACATTTCACACATTTAGCAACGATAACCGTTTGTTGTAAAATTACCATTTTTGTAGTGTTTATTGACTAGATCTGTACTAGATCTAGCCAAATCTAGCTTTTAACCGGTTTAAAAGTTATAAAACTTAAACTTGGAAGCTAGAATGGCTAAGATCTGTACAGATCTAGTTTTCTTTTTAATTTTTGTAAGTATTTAGTGACCATATGACCCTAGATTTGTATCTAGAGGGAACCGGAAGCTATGAGCTACTCGCGTACGGAGATTTAACTGATGAATCTTTCGTTTAGCGATGTCTTGTATAATTTTTTATTTTATTGCAGTATATTCATTATACAGGGTGTTTATTTGATTTTCTGTGAGCCTAGGAGCTGCAGGATCTACGATTCTGCCAATGGATCTAGATTCGGTTCCAATGATGGACCTGGTTGATCTGTACAGCCAGCTTGCAAATTTTGTACTTGTAAATATAGGACCCTAAAATAGTTATTCGGATTTAAGGTCCCGAAATAATGAAAATCCTATGTGTGGTGTCTGGGCATACTTTGATGGCTTTCATGCTTGATGAGTGGGATTTATACTCTCGAATCAAGCACTCTAAACCTTAAGAAGTGGCTTGTTCATCTTATTTTATATTGCTTTTATATAGTGTCTGTTATTTTTGACTTAAAAGTTCTTTGCAGGGATTATTAGCTTATTTCTAGCTTTTAAAGGTAAAACTATCATTTTTATACAACCAGCACCGTAGCGCCTGGTTTCCTTGGCAAAATGGCTCCGCAACGCCTGCAAGGCTCAGTCCCAGCGCCGCTACACTGAAAAAGAGTGGAGTTGTCGCGCCGTATGCCAGCCAGCTCACCCCCTTGGTGCGCCGCAGTGCACCTATTCCTGCATAAAGATGACGCCGTAGTGCGACTAATTGACCAGGAAGCATTGATTGGCATCGCAACGCCTGTCCAAGGCATAACGGTGGCGCCGCAGCGCCACCTCTGGTCTCCTAGGCCTGAAGGATCCAATCGGTCATAGATGGGACATCAGCCATATATACAGCAAGACCGAGCTGCCCCTAAAAAACCCCTCTGGATGGGTACTACAATACGTGGCAGATCTAAATATCTCAGCCAATATCATCGGGATGATGGTGCTACCCTGTCTAAGGGCTCTAACCACTACTACCAATCCCACATCTAGATGATCCAATCGCAACGGCATATAGACATTTGCCATAACACACATCAGCAGAATGTCTATCCTGGTCGCATGCGCATGCCCCAGAGAAAATAGGCAAAGGAATAAGAGCCCCAATCATAGTCACTGAGGCGCTCTACCTATCGAGTGGCGCTGATCAAAGCGAAGGACACAGTAGATAAGTTATCCACCATGAAACAACCTCTGATGATGGACAAAAAAATCGCCTCAGAATGCGATCTCTAGCCCTCTGGTCATCAGGCGGAGGCAACTGCAAAGTCCCATCCTGGGCATCTATACTCAAGGGACCAGATCGGACTGCTTGACCCTTGAATACCGTCATCGGGACTCCCAACAGGGGCCGAATGATAGCGGGCGAAATGTCAGTCATAACAGGAACGGACTCGCCCTCAAACTTAATGTCGGTGATAAATATCCAGTCTATAGGATTCATCATCACCTCGCAATCCAGCAAATGAAGGGACTGAGTCTGGTGGAACCAGCGCTCAGACAAAGCCCTCATATTCCCCCAGGGGCGATGGAGGGGAAGAATCGAGAAAAAGGCCTGAAATCCCCAGCTAACTATAATCTCCCTATAATCCTCATGCAAAGTGTGATACAGGGAGTGCACGCTAAACCAGTTCCCTTGAGGCTGCGTAAAGCCGAGAACCTGCATAAAAAATCAACCCATGTCAAAAACATAGCCCCAAAAATGGCAAGAAGGGAAAAAAGAATCCAGCGAGAAGAAAAACTTCAAGTCACCTCATTGGCGTGAAGATATCTCGAAGGATGGCGACTCAATGAGTCGGCACAGCAATGCCTGGGACCTCCGCATGTGGAGCCTGAGCGGGAACAGGAGTAATAAAAGGAGCCTCCTCATCGTTAATATCAAGTGGCTGCTCGTCTTGTGTGGGACGAATCCTGCCCTCTACCAGTCTATGAGGCATCTTAGCAGGACGTGGCTGTGGCACATCAGAAGCCCTCCTACGTCTAATACCCGAGGAGACCCTAGTGGAACTACTAGGTCTATCACGATCCATCTACGACAACAAGTCTCCAAATCACCTCAGAAAGGGTACGATAAGCCTAAAACCTATGGCTTATCATTTTCACTCAGTCCATCATATATCTCTAGGTCCTAATACATGTATGGGTTAGTAAAAAAATATCCAATAAAGTCAAAACTGCATGTTTTCAAAACCTAGAAACTCAAAACCTGTATGGGTTAGTAAAATAATTCCCCACAGAGTCAAAAATGCATGTTTTTTCAAAGCTTTTTTTGGAAAATCTTTACCAGATTCTCCTTTGTAAAATGGACTGTCCACATACACACATGTATGTCTAGGTGGCCATTCAGTAGCACACCTACCCAAAAATAGAAACAGTTTATATTTATTAAAAAAAATTAGAAACAAACTCACATGGTAGCCAAATTACCATGGACATTTTTAGTTAAAAATCTAGGCTCACTAGGCCTCAAAAAGGATGACTAAACTGATCAAAAAGTACAAAAATTGACTGTCTTAGAACCTGAATTTTCTTACATCCAAACGTGCATTATAGTAAGATATGCATATATATGTAGTCAGAAATATTTTTACAGGTCATATATGAATACATTTTTTATACATTGCGTTAAAAAGTACCCTAGGCCGTTTGTATGCTTTTAAATGTCAAAAACTGCGAAAAAAAGCATATAAAACGTTACCTGCGCAGCGCTAAAAGCGTAGGAACTGACGGATTCAGAAAATAGCTGTCCAAGCTCCGTAGATCTGAAAAAGAAGATCAGAATCCTTTCGAAACTCAAAACGGAAAACTTGGAAAATGAAAATCTCGCAGCATATTAAATAGGCCAGGTAGCCGCACCTCCACCTGCGACAGCCCAAATGGGTCACACTTTCCCAAGGCCCAGTTCAGTTCGAGTCGAAACGGAGTTTAAACGGGCTGCCAAGTCAAAATTAAAGAGAAATCGCTATGCCAGAAATCCTGCGTTTAAGCAGCGTAATCCTGACAGAAAGGGAAATTCCACGAAGACCCTTGGTATTCATCCCGGAGATTTGTTCGAGGATCAATAAATCAAACTGCGGAAAAAAATACAGAAAAACTATCATTTTTCAAAGTTCGAGTACTGATCGAAGCAGTTTCAGCCGTTGACTCAGCCCCAACGAAGTTTGGGTACTGACTGAAGCAGTTTCAAGCCGTTGGCTCAACCCCAGCGAAGTTCGGGTACTGACTGAAGCAGTTTCAGCCGTTGGCTCAGCCCCAACGAAGTTTAGATTGGCTTAACCCCGGCGAAGTTCGGGTACTGATAGAAGCAGTTTCAGCCATTGGCTCAGCCCTAGCGAAGTTTGGGTATTGTCCGAAGCAATTTCAGTCGTTGGCTCAGCCCCAGCGAAGTTCGGGTACTGACAGAAGTAGTTTCGACCGTTGGCTCAGCTCCAGCGAAGTTCGAGTACTGACTGAAGTAATTTCAACCGTTGGCTCAGCCCCAGCGAAGTTCGGTACTGATCGAAATGCAGTCCAACCATTGGCTCAACCCCAATGACGTTTCAACTGTCGGCTCAACCCCAGCAGAGCAACAGAAGGGATCCGGTGACAGAAGCAATTATAATAATCCATCACAAAGGATGGAATCTGTTATACACATCCTCAAAGGGATTATTAAGGTAGTATCAATCAGATCAACCTCAATCAGAATCTACAAAGCTATCACGAAGAATGTTATCCCCAGCAGATCCAGACGTGGACAATCTGTGATATGTCATCTTCGACAATCTCATCCCCATCAGAATTAAATAGGTTATCGTGAATGATGTCATCCCCAGCAGGAAGTGACAAAAATTAGTTCGTGGTAACTTCCCAACAACATCAATGGTCGCACATGACAACGTTATCCCTAGTAGAGTGATAACACAGGCAGCTAATAAAAGCCCCATTCCACTCAAAGACGCCCAGCCTTCGAAGCAGCTCTGGCACTTTTTATTTCCAATGTCTACTAATCTTTATCCTATCCATTCCATTACATTGAATGGACATGATAAAGAGGGGAATCTGTAGACACTCAAAATTTTTCTTGCCCCAATACTAACACTATAGGAGGGCAAAACTGTCAATCAATTCAAATTCGGCCACTAATGCCAGTCCTTCAACTCAAATCCGGCAACCAATGCTGGTCTTTCAATTCAAAACCGGCCGTCAATGCCGGTCCTTAAACCTAAATCCAATCCCCAATATCGGTAACCTAAATCCTATCCCCAATATCGGTACTCATGCCAAATTCGATCACCAATGTCGGTAGTCAATCCAGCTCTGATCTCCAATAGGACCGTCTATCCAGCTCCGATCTTCAATTCGGACCGTCTATCCATCTCCGATCTCTAATCGGACAATTAATCCAGCTCCGATCTCCAATCGAACAGTCAATCCAACTCCGATCTCCAATCGGACCATCAATCCAGCTCCGATCTCCAATCGGACCGTCAATCCAGCTTCGATAGTCAATCGGACCATTTATCCAGCTCCGATAGTCAATCAGACAGTCTATCCAGCTCCGATCTTAAATTAGACGGTCAATCCAGCTCCGATCTCCAATCAAACCGTTAATCCAGCTTCGATAGTCCATCGAACCATCTATCCAGCTCCGATAGTTAATCGGATCGTCTATCCATCTTCGATCCCCAATCGAACCATCTATCTAGCTTCGATCTCCAATTAGATCGTCAATCCAGCTCTGATCTCCAATCAGACCATCTATCTATCTCTGATCTCCAATCGGGCAGTCTATCCATCTCCGATCTCTAATTGGACCGTCTATCCAGCTTCGATCTCCAATCAGACCGTCTATCCAGCTTCGATCTCCTATCAGACCATTAGTTAAACCCCGATCTCAATATCGGGCCTTCAAGTCATCCCCGATCTCAGCCCGGGAAGTACAGATCAACCTCAGCGTCAAGCCGGGAAGTGCAGTTCAGCCCCAGAGATAATCCTAGGAAGCGAGTTCTATTAAAGGCCGTGCCGACACCACAGACCACCCCGAGAGGGGCAAAACGATCATTTTATCCAACTCTTAACAGATTCGGTCAAATCAAGCTGAATTAGTGGCATCAAAGTCAGAACTAACCACAACAACGATCCCGAGTGCCAATAGCACAAGACAGCTCAAAGGACAAACTGTGGGGAATCAAAGACCTGGTTATGAACTCATCTTCTTAGACCCGAAAAAAGTTTTATCCTATGTCATTGCGACACTCTCGGCAAGGGCTTTCTGAAAAGGTATCACACGCCTCAAACGGACGCTCCGATCAAAAGTTTGAAAGTTTTGACTTCGACTACGCGTTGTCCGAAGTGCACGTACTTTGAGAAGATGGAACCCGGCTCTGCGAGCCCCACATGGGGAGCTGAACCTCTATGTGCGGCAGCTGTAGGTAGAGCTAATGCTCCTTGGCCTATAAATAAACATGCACCCCCCTTCATTTTCAAGTTTTGAAACACAGCGAAGCTCTGCCCGTCTGATTTTTCGACTTTTAAACATTTTCCAAACCCAAATATTTTCACTCCAACACGTAGATATACCCATATACTACCACATATCAGAAAATAACCAATAGATTTGGACGTATAGAGCCTACGATTTGGCAAAAAGCCCGTATTGCAGTCCATTGTAAGTATTTTTACGGTTAAAAAGTCAATAATACTACTTTGCACTGTTTTCCACTTGCACACGAAGTTTCATCTTCTAAATATGCCCGGAACTTAGTTTCATGGCCGTTTTCGTCAATATTTGGTATATTTCTGTACATAAATGCAAATTTTAGCATTTCTACAACTCGGATTGACGATCCGTCAGCTTCAGCAGCTTCAATGCACTAGCACACACATTTTTGGCAACTCCGCCGGACTGGGTTGCTTTCCTAGTCCGGGTTTGGCCATTTTTATGCTTATTTAACTGTAAATAGACTAACATTTCAATTCTGTCAAGCTCGGATGTCAAATCCGTGGTAGTTTATCGCTTTTATATATATCTACGCATATGTAAGCGACTTTCACCATCACTGGTACTCATATCAGTCCTGGTTGACTACATTTCTGTCAATATATATATATATATATATATATATATATATATATATATATATTTATATATTTTCAGTCCGACCTGGATTACTTTGTGGCCATTTTACTACTTTTGCACATTTCGCCATACTGGGTGCTCTCCCCAGTCACTGGTTGCCTACTTTTCTGTCAATTTTAAATCAAGTACGGGCACCGGCGTGAAAACCCATCGCCCTTATTACTGTTTTTCTATATATATATATATATATATATATATTTCATTTCTGTCACAGCTAGGATTATTTCGTGGCTATATACAGTTTTTTATAAATATATATATTTCAATTCTAGTACGGGCTTGCGAGTGAAAACCCATCGCCCTTTTTACAGTTTTATATATATATATATATATATAACTATATATATATATATAACTATATATATATATATATATATATTGCTTTACTCCATCTATTCAACTGCTGCCTGTAATATTCATTTTTATGAATCTGCACTAACAGATCTGCAGGCGGGCTAGATTTATCCAAATCCCACCAATTCTAGCATTCAACGGTCCAAACAGGTCCCAACAGAACCTTGAAGCTATAATGGCTAAGATTTCTTTAAATCTAGTTATTTTTATATAGTTTCAGCTTTAAAAGCAAACTCGTGTCCCTTAGATCGCTATCTAGTGGGAACGAGATGCTTTATCCACTCGCAGCCAGGATTTATTGATGAATCCTTGGTTCCATTGTGACGTGAGGACGTATATATATCCATTTCTATGCAAATTTGAACTGTTCAGGTTTATAGGGTACTCATATGTGAGCATAGGAATCATAGGATTCACGATCAAATCGATCGGGATCTGATTCTCATGATGGACAAACTCCAGTTTACATATTTACCTTGCCAATTTTTTCTGTAAAATGTACATACACAGACCTTAAAACGGTTATCCGGACTTAAGGTCTCATCATAATGAAATGTCAATTATCGTGTTAGCGTCCCACCGATGGTTTTCATATCCATTAGGAGACCGACACTTGTCTATTTTCGTGGTCGAGGATGCTTTGTAGCCCGGCAAATCACCATTCACATGCAGCCTTAAGGCTATAAATATAAAATATTAAAATTAGCGATATGCTTTAATTTCTATGGCAGCGTAAGGGTTTGATAAACCAGCTTTCAAAACATCATTTTCAATCAAAAGAAAAGCTTTTGTAAATCAAATTAAATGCTTTTGCAAATCAAATCAAAGTCTGATTTTCAAATCAAATCAAACCCTTCGTATATAGGCTCAACGAAGTCTGTCAAAGCTTTCAGTCAATAGGACCAATTTTCAAACAGCATTCACTCACGCATTCATAGTTTTAAGGGAAATATTGAAAAGATGCGGTACCGTGTTTACACAGGAGTCGTGGGGTGCCTAACACCTTTCCCACACTTAACCAAGCCCCCAAAATCAAAACTTCGATTTCAAAGATCAAGTTTCGACAGTGTCCAGCAATTGGGCCTCTTTTGAAATCAAACTCGGTTGAGTTGGTACAGCCATTTTCCAATCTACCAACTGGCGACTCTAAACGTTCAAATCGTCGACATAAAAATATATTGGCCTCTTTCCTAAAAATCCCTTCAAAACCTTTTTCCTAAATAAAAAGAGTAGGGGTAGAGAGAACTTAGGAATATCGATTTGAGGAAACTCGGGTTACGAACCGACCCGCGGGGTTCTTATATTTTCCAACGTCGACAGGTGGCGACTCTGCTGGGGACTGTAGAGGGCTTAGGCTGCTTTCAAATCTTTTCAAACATTTCTTTTTCAAAACTATTGAATGCGTGAAATTCTGCGTCTCCACTAGTCAATGGATGAGTGAATGCTACGTCTTTACATTAAATGAATGTGAATGAATGCTTTCCTGCTTTTTAGTGCTTCGCACCCATATTTAGTGCTTCACACCCATGTCATCATATGCACAACGATTGGGCACGATGTATGAGAATATATGTGGTGTGTCCCTCTCACAAGGAGGATAACCGGTCGGTGTAAAGTAATGACTCTGGGGACGATTAAGTCTCCGGGGGTGCCTCATGAAAATACACCACTCAGATTCGCTCTAGTTGAATGATCGGATTAATTTCCCTTCTAGTAGATTGCAATGATCTGGGAGCCTTTATGCCGAGACAAAAGTCGCGAGAGTAAACCTAGGATAGGTCAGCCTCTGATTAACCAAATCCAACGGGAAGCTTCTTCATACCTTGCTTTTTTAATTCCATGTCAAGTCTCCAATTTCTGAGGAGCACAACGTAAATATCAATAATGAAAGATTTACTTTACCTGTCAAATACATGTCATCCTGCCATCAAAACAACTAACCTCGGGTTTGCAGGATAAACACTAAAAAACACATCATGCATCCAACCCTTACCTACCTCAGGAAATTAACACACCTACGTTTTGTTGTAGGTGTAAAACATGGTCCTGTCACCAGATCTAAATTCAAGAAAGCATTCAGTCCCTTTGCGGACATGGCTTCAAGTGCACCACTAGAACCCACCCCTGTCTCTAGAGAAGAATTCACATGACTGAAAAATTAGATAGTCGAGCTAGCCGGTTTTCTGTGCCTAACACCTTCCCTACACTTAACCAAGTCCCCGAACTTAAAACTCTGATTTTAAAGATCAAGTTTTGACAGTGTCCAACAATTGGGCCTCTTTTCAAATCAAACTCAGTTGAGTTGGTACAACCATTTTCCAATCTACCAATTGGCGACTCTAAACGTTCAAATCGTCGACATAAAAATATCTTAGCCTCTTTTCTAAAAAACCCTCCAAAACCTTTTTCCTAAATAAAAAGAGTGGGGGTAGAGAGAACTTAGGAAGATCGATTTGAGGAAACTAGGGTTACGAACCGACCCGCGGGGTTCTTAAATTTTCCAACATCGACACCTGTACCTCCTGGAATGTTACCAGGGCTGACCTGTACCTCCCGGGATGTGACCAAGGTTGACCTACACCTCCCAGGATGTGACCGAGGCTGACCTGTACCTCCCGGGTTATGACCAGGGCTATCTTGTACCTCCCAGAATGTAACCGGGGCTGACCTATACCTCCCGAGATGTGACCGGGGCTGACCTGCACCTCCCATGATGTGACTAGGGATGACCTGTACCTCCCGGGATGTGACTGGGCTGACCTGTACCTCCAAGGATGTGATCGGGGATGACATGTACCTCCCGGGATGTTACCAGGGCTGACCTGTACCTTCCGGGTTGTGATCAGGGTTGAACTGGAATTCCGATATTGAGACCGGGGTTGAGTTAACATCCCGGTATTGAGACCAGGGTTGAGTTGACATCCCAGTATTGAGACCGGGGTTGAACTGGCATCCCGGTATTAAGACCAATGTAGACACTCAAAATTTCATTTCCCTGTTACTAACTTTGTAGGAGGATAAAACTATTTTTTCAAATCAACCCCGGTCTCAATACCGGGCCGTCAAATTAACCCTGGTCTAAATACCGGGCCGTCAAATCAACCTCGTTCTCAATATCGGGCCATTAAATCAACACCAGTCTCAATACCGAGCCGTCAAATCAACCCCGGTCTCAATACTGGGCCGTCAAATCAATCCCGGTCTCAATATCGGGTAGTCAAATCAACCGCAGTATCAATACCGGGTCGTCAAATCAACCCCGTTCTCAATACCGGGCCGTCAAATCAACCCCGATCTCAATACTGGGCCGTCAAATCAACCCTGGTCTCAATATCGGGTCGTCAAATTAACCCCGGTCTCAATATTGGGCCGTCAAATCAACTCCAATCTCAATATTGGGCCGTCAAGTCAACCCCGGTCTCAATACCGGGCCGATAAATCAACCCCAGTCTTAACCTGGGAGGTACAAGTCAACCCCGGTCTTAACTCGGGAGGTACAGGTCTGCCCCAATCTTAACTTGAGAGGAACATATCAGCCCCGGTCTCAACCCGGGAGGTACAAGTTAACCCCGGTATTAACCCGGGAGGTACAGGTCAGCCTCGGTCTCAACCCGGAAGGTACAGGTCAGCCCAGGTCTAAACCCGTGAGGTACAGTTCAGCCCTGGTCTCAATCTGTGAGCTACAGCTTAGCCTCGGTCTCAACCTGGGAGGTACAGGTCAACCCCGATCTCAACCCGAGTGGTACAGGTCAACCCCAATCTCAACCCGGGATGTACAGGTCAGCCCTAGTCTCAACTCGGGAGGTACAGGTCAGCCCCGATCCCAACCCTAGAGGTACAGGTCTGCCTCGGTCTCAACCCGAGGAGGTACAGGTCAGCCTCGGTCTCAACCTAGGAAGTACAAATCAGCCCCGGTCTTAACCAAGGAGGTACATGTCAGCGCCGGTCTCAACCCGGGAGGTACATATCAGCCCCGGTCTTAACCCAAGAGGTATAGGTCAGCCCCGATCTCAACTTGGGAAATATAGGTCAGCCCCAGTGTCAACTCAGGAGGTACAGAACAGCCCCGATCTCAACCCGGAAGATACAGGTCAGCCCCGGTCTCAACCCTGGAAGTACAGGTCCAGCCCCGGTCTTAACCCGGGAGGTCAGGTAAACTTCAAAAATAATCCTAAAGCATCACAACATCTCCAGAGGAAAACTTGGAAGGACCAAGTCAGCCTCAGAGATGACACTGGGGACGAACAGACTCGAATGGGATCCAAACCTTGGAAACAATCCCAAGAAGTCAGCCGAAGGCCATGCCGACATTGACGGCAACCCCGAGAGAGGCAAAATGGTAATTTTACCAAATTAAAGACGATTTGATCAAACTCAAGTTGAATTGATGCCACTAAGGTCAGCATTTACCATAACAATGATCCAGAGTGGAAACAGCGTAAGACAACTCAACGGACAAACTACGAGGAATCAAAGACCCGGTTATGAACCAGTCTTTTGGAATCAGAAAAGGTTTTCTCCCATGTTATTTCGACGTGCTCGGCGAGGGCTTTTCGAAAAGGTATAGTACGCCTCAAACGGATGCTCTGATCATAAGTTAGAAAATTTCGAATCTGACATCGCATTGCTCAGAGTGCATGTACTTCGATGCAATGGGACCCGCCACATGGCCCCTGCCATGTGGAGCCGCACCTTTATCTGCGCCTGCAGCAGGTAGAGCTTCTTCTCCTAGGTGTATATATATGAGCTCACCCCCAGCTCATTTCAAGAATTCGAAAACCCGTTTGGTTTTCCAGCCATTTTCTTGTCTTCCAAACCCAAATTTTTTTACTCTAACACGTAGATATACCCACATACTACCACATATCAAAAATTAACCGGTAGATTTGGATGTTTAAAGCCTACGATTTGGCAAAGAGCCCGCGTAGCAGTCCATTGTGAGTATTTTTACGATTAGCAAGTTTATATTACTTCATTGCACTGTTTTACACTTTTATATCAAGTTTCGTTTTCTAAATATGCCCAGAACACAGTTCCGTGGCCGTGTTTTTGACTTTTGGTACATTTTAGTACCTAAACGCATTTTCTGGCATTTCTACAATTCAGATTGATGATTCGTCGCTTCTAATAGCTTTTATATACTTGCAGCTTTGTTATTAGAAACTTCGTCGGACTGGGTTATCTTCCCAGTCTGGCTTTGGCTTATTTTTTGTATATATTTAACTGTATATATACTAACTTTTCAATTTTGTCAAGCTCGAATGTCAAATTCGCGGTAGTTTACTACTTATACATACATACATATATATATATATATATATACATATATACGCACCTTTCACCGGACTGGGCTATCTTCCCAGTCCCGGTTTGACTATTTTTTATCTATATTTAACTATAAATATATATATTTACATTTCAGTTTGTCCTGGATCATTCTGTGACCTTTTTACTTCTTTATAAATAAATATCTATATTCCGTCCAGGCCTCGGAGTGAAAATCGACCGCCCTTTACTGCTTTTATACATATATATTTACATTATGTCCAACCTGGATCATTTCGTGACTTTTATACAGCTTTTATAAATATATAAATATATTTCCATTCTAGTCCGGGCATCAGAGTGAAAACTCACCGCCCTTTATTGCTTTTCTATATATATATTTACATTATGTCCAGCCTAGATCATTCCGTGGCTTTTATACAGCTTTTATAAATATATATATATATATATATATATATATATATATATATATATATATTCCAATTCTAGTTCAGGCATCGGAGTGCAAACCCATCGCCCTTTACAGCTTTTGTATATATATAATTATATATTATTGCTTTACTCATTACGATTAAAATGCTGCTTTAATATTCATTTGATATGAATCGGCACTGACATTTCTGTGGGCGAACTAAATTTCTTTAAATCTCGCCGACTCTATCTTTCAAACGGTTCAAAATAGGTCCAGACAGAACCGGGAAGCTAGAATGGCTGAGATTTATTTAAATCCAGCATTTTTCTAGTTTCAGTTATGAAAACAACCTCACGTCCCTTAGATCGCTATATTGTGGGAACAAGATGCTTCGGCCATGTGCGAGCCAGGATTTACTGATGAATCCTTGGTTCTGGCGACATCTGGATGTAGATATATATTTTTTGTTCATATTTTGAGCTGTGTAGGTTTATTTGCTTTCCTATGTGAGCCTAGGAATCATAGAATTCATGATCAAACTAATCAGAATCTGATTCCCACGATGGACAAACTCCACTTTACAAATGGGCCTTGCTAGTTTTTTTGTAAAAATGTACATACAAAAGACCTTAAAACAGTTATCCGAATTTAAGGTCTCAACATAGTGAAAATATGGTTTGTCGTGTCAGAGTCACTCTGATGGCTGTCATGCCCATGAGAAAACCGATACTTCTATATATTCTGTGGTCAAGGATACTTCGCAGTCCGACAATCACCATTCAAATTGAGCCAAAAGGTTGAAAAGATATAAACTGAAGTATCGATATGCTTCAATTCCTATGTTAGCATAAGGGTTTGAAAACCTGCTTTCAAAACATCATTTCAATAATCTTATCAAAAAGAGAAGCTTTTGCAAATCAAATCAAATACTTTTACAAATCAAACCAAAGACTTTGTTTTGAAAATCAAATCAAACCCTTCGTATATAGGTTCAACAATGCATAAACATACTTCCAATCAAACATAGGCCCAAATTTCTTACAGCATTCACACACACATTGCAGATTTAAAAGGGAAATATTGAAAAGATGTGGTACCGTGTTTACACGAGAGTTGTGGGATTCCTAACACCTTCCCCAAACTTAACCAAGCCCCAGAACTCAAAACTTTATTTTCAAAGATCAAGTTTCGACAGTGTCCAGCAGTTGGGCCTCTTTTCAAACAAAACTCGGTTGAGTTGGTACAACCATTTCAAATCTACCAACTTGCGACATTGTAAAACGTTCAAATCGTCGACATGATACATGTTGGCCTTTTCCTAAAAAACCCTTCAAAATCTTTTTCACAAATAAAAAGAGTAAGGGTAGTCATAACTTAAGAAGAGAGAAATATCCGGGTTGTGACCCAACCCGCGGATTTTTTCTCGATGTTGACAGGTAGCGACTCTGCTGGGGGCAGTAGAGGGCTTAGGCCGCGTTCAAATCTTTTCAAACATTTCCATTTTTAAAATTTACGTATGTGTGAATGCTGTGTCTTTACATTGAATGAATACGTGAATGCTACGTCTTTACATTGAATGAATGTGAATGAATGTTTTCCTGCTTTTTTAGTTCTTTGCACCCATATTAGTGCTTCGCACCTATTTCATCATATGCATAATGGTGAGGCACGATGTATGGGAATGTATATTGTGTGGCTCCTCCGCCATGATGCAAACCCATCGGTGATAAATAATGTCTTCGAGGGTGAATTAGTCTTCGGGGCTCATAAAAAAGCACCACTCAGATTCGCTCTAGTTGAAAGATCGGATTAATTTCCCCTCTAGTAGATTGCGATGAGCAGAGGACCTTCATGCCAAAAAGCTGCGAGAGTAACCTAAGATAAGTCAGTCTCTGATTAACCAAATTCGATGGGAAGCTTCTTCATGCCTTCCTCTTTCAATTCAATGTCAAGTTTTCAATTCCAATGTAAAGGAGCACAATGTAAATATCATAATAAAAATTTTACATTCCTTGTTATATACATCTTGTCATCCTATCATCAAAATGACTGACCTCTGTTTTGCAGGATAAGATTAAAAAATCATAAAAACACATCATGTCATGCATCCTATCCCTACCTACTTTAGGAAATTGACACACCTATATTTTGTTGTAGGTAGGTGACAAATTGGTTTTGTTACTAGATCTAAGTCTAAGAAAGCACTAAGTCCATCCACAGACATGACTTCAAGTGCTCAGCAAGAATCCACCCCTGTCTCTAAGGAATAGTTTGAAGGACTGAAGAATCAGATAGCCGAATTGGCCAGTTTCTTGAGAGAACAAAGTAATGCTCTTAAAGGGAAGCAAGCCCAAGCTCACACAGAACCAGGAAAACTTGGTGGTAGTGGTGGCAGTAAAGAGACCGAAAAGACAAATACTCAGATTCCTGGACCACAAAACCAGGACACAACCAACAAAACCCCTGAAATCACCACCCTCAACAAAGAACAGGAAGCTGGTGACATTCTGAAGAAATTACTGCAGATGGAAGAAACCATCCGATCTATCAAAGGGAGTGGGGCATTTGGTAGTGTCAATTATTTTGATTTATGATTTTTTCATGGGGCTCGTTATCCTGAAAAATTTGGAACTCCTGATTTTGAGAAATATGATGGATTGGGAGACCCCTACACTCACTTGAAAGTATTCATTGGAGAACTCGGATCCTGTGTAGAGGAATTGAAACTCCGAATGCAGTTATTTCAGAAGAGTCTGACCGGAGATGCTAAAGCCTGGTACGCCCGTCTAGGCAACTCCAAAATTCACAGTTAAGAAGAGTTGGCCCATGTTTTCCTCAGTCAGTACAGTTTCCAATCTCAGCTGGCTCCTGATAGATACTAGATAACCAAAATCAAGAAATAAAGTACTGAGTCATTCAGAGAGTATGCTTAACGGTGGAGGCGGGTTCCAGCACAAGTCACCCCATCTATGACTGAGTATGAGATAGTCATGACCTTCATCCATATTTAAGAAGCTCCGTATTATGAGAGGGTCCTAGAAGGCATAGAAAAACCATTCTCGGAAATGATCAAACATGGAGAGATGGCCGAAATGGGGCTAAAGTCTATAAAGATAAAGACCTGACTTCCTTGGAAGTCGTTGCCGAACATATCCAGTCCGAAAATTACGGGAGTAATCCCCGGAGGGCATATAAGAAGAAAGATGAAGAAGTGTTCTTAGTATTGCAAGGACAGAATCCAAGGGGTGATTCAAGCAATATGCCCATTCAAAGGAGGAATTATACCCCTTTTCAAGCTTTTGCACAGCCTTCAAACCCTCCATTTCAGAAGATTATGGAGGCCAAGCGTCGAAGAACGTTCACCCCCTTAGGGGATTCACTCGAGAATGTGCTGAAATTGTTAACCGTACAGAAAAAGATTGTGCAACTCCTTCCACCAACCAACACCGGGGGCAGAATTTTGACCCAAGTAAGAAGTGTGCCTACCATTCTAGGATCTCCAGGCCATGGCACACAAGACTGTTGGTCTCTCAAGCACAAAATTCAAGACTTTATTGACAACGAAGAGATTGTGGTGACAAAGCCCGAGCAACCGCACGTGCAGGATAATCCCCTCCCTCAACACAAAGAGGAAAATGTCAATATGATCAACACAGGAAATAGAGAAGGATCCAAATACCTCCGTTATATAGGAGAGTCGACTCTGTCTAGCAACAACAGCCCAGACAGTTAGGAAGTCTCAGAAAGGCGATTCCTGATAGAGTAGAAGATTAAGTCTATCAAGGAACAAATTGAACAGTTAGCAGAATTGGTTGTATACCAACATTAGATCACCAGACAGATGATGAACCAGACCAACCAATCTGATGCAAATCCTCTCATACCAGAGATCAGTCCCATCCCCATGAGGGATCACTACCGGTATCATGAGCATAAATCCTGGGCCAACAATATGACCAAAGAGGAGAATTTCCAAGCTGGTAGGAAATTCGCCTTTCAAAGGAATTTCACTAACCTGAACCAACCAATGAAGGAAATCCTCCAGATGTTAATCAACGAGGGAATGATTGTAGATTTATTACATCCATTAAACCCGCGATCCAGGAAATTCAAGCCTAACCAAACTTGTCAGTACCACTCCAATGCACCCGGCCATAATACTGAGGATTGCTAGGCACTTCGTAACCTGATTCAGAATATCATTGAAAGCGGTGAATTGATAAGAGGGAATCGGGATTATGGCCTCCCAGATGAGGAAACTCTCTTTATTCCCACTTCATGAAATCAAGGTACCGTGGCTATTATTTCCTGTGACAAGGAGTCATCTTTCACACCCTTAGTACTTCCAGGGAAAGGGGTCCAAGAAACATAAAATTATGTGAAGGTGGCCACACCCGAGCCTTTAATCTTTCCCTTCAGACCTCAATATTCGATTATCAGTCTGAAAAGGGTCCTATAGAACTACGGGAATGACGAAGGTTCCACCTCAAACAACATTGCTATTGTACCAAAGGATAATCTATTGTACTTGCCTCAGAGGGTGATCAAATCAGTCATCAAAGCCAAAGAAAAGGTGGCTAAAGAGATAATTGAAGAGTTCCTTAACAAAATGGGACACAATAAAATTCGGGTGGTATAAAGCTTGAAGGATGCACCTAAGTAAATGTCCATCCTAGATCTGGTCTTATCATCGGTGGAGCATCATGACATTCTAGTAAAAGTACTGGAAGAAGCCCATTTGCCATATACCGTGGATGCCGAGATATTTTGTCACGTGGTAGAACCCATTTTCAACAACAATATGATATCTTTCACTGACGATGATATACCTGTAGAGGGGACGGGTCATCGCAAGTCATTACACATAGCAGTGATGTCTTCCAATTATGTGATTTGAGGTGTGCTCATAAATGGAGGATCATCCCTCAACATCTGTGCCTACGATACCTCGGAAAGAATGAAGATTAACCAGAACCGGATCAAAACCAATCATGTGGCCATCCGAGCTTTCGATGGATCTCGCCGACAAGCTATGGTTGAAATAGAGCTTCCTCTAGAGATTGGTACGCACACTTTCTATGTGTCCTTTCAGGTGCTCAACATCGCCACTGGATACAACTTGTTGCTGGGCAGGCAATGGATCCACATGGCAGGGGCAGTGCCATCCACTCTCCATCAACAACTCAAATACATTATCAACGACAACCTAATCACAATGAATGCCGAACCGGAATTACCCTGTCTGTATACAGGGAGACATACCAGTGATCAGTTTGGATGATGATCAGCCTGGATGCATAGATTGAACCTGCTAGTTTTCAAGCCTTGGAGGTGAACGATACTCAATACCTATCAGTTGGGGCACAAGCTTTAAAGCGTAAAGTCTCCCCTGACGTGATGATAGTGGGCCAAGAGATGGTATCTTTGGGTTTCCAACCTGGAAAAGAGTTAGGAAATAACCAACAAGGTATTGCAAGTCCAGTCCAAATCCCAAGCCAGACAGAGAGTGCCGGATTGAGTTATTCATCCGGGTCAAGCCGTCGGAACCCACATAAGCACCCTAAGGCTCATGCTTCCACCATACTGCTGCCAAACCTCACTGATGCTGGCTTTGTAAAGCCAAGGAGGAAGATCCCTACTATGGTATCAGCCATGTTGTTTCATCCAGTCATACTAGCCGGTGAAAGGAAATCCCGAAAGCTTGAGGGTGATAGAAAAAAGGGAAAAGAAAAGATTCTGTACAAAGGACGAGACCCATTTGCTAATATGCGGGTTATCATAAACTACGATGGTATGAATGATGAGTTCCCAGACAGTGACGACGAGGATTAGATTCAAATTCCTCGCATCAAGAAGGGAAAAAGGGGCAGTTCAAAGAAAAACCCTGACCCTATTGTAATGGATGTCTCAGTTATTATCCGAGACGAGGCGAACTAGCACAATTCCTTCATCCACCCTGTTCATGAGGATCTAGCCCTGGATAGCTGGAGCAGCGTACCTTGCCTCAGTCCAAAATGGTAAAGGGGCAGAGAGTCCGTCTGCCCTGTAACATGCTTTCATTTACTTCTTACTTTTGCTTGCACAACTATAGTAGTAACTTTTGTCATACTTTGCCAAATGCTTTGTATATTTAAGCAGTTGCATATATTAAAGTGAAAGCATATTTTTTTAGGACTCCAGAGTTGGATTTGTTTTTCACTGCTAGTGAGATGCAAACCTGTCATAGTGACTACAACTTTGATGTATAATTGAACTTCGACTTGATGGATATTGATCAAGAGGAGGAAGATGACTATAAGGTGCCCGAGGAGATCAAAGAATGGCTCAAAGACAAACCCAAATCGAACCTCGACCAAACCACCACTATCAACATAGGAACCTCCGAAAACATCAAAGAAATCCAGATAGGCTTAGACCTCACACAAGATCAAAAAGTCAACTTGATCGAACTCCTAACACAGTTTTAGGATGTGTTTGCATGGTCACACGAAGACATGATTAGCCTATCTACTGATATTGTCATCCATCGAATGCCCATCAAAGATGGATTCAAGCCAGTCAAGCAGAAGCTCAGGCGTTTGAAACCTGAGTGGAGTCTGAAAGTCAAAGAAGAAGTCGTTAAATAATTCAAAGTCGGTATCATCATGGTATCAACATACCCAGAGTGGCTGTTAAACATAGTTCCTGTACCTAAACCCGGAGGGAAGTTACGAGTATGCGTGGATTACCGGGATTTGAACAAAGCCTGCTTCTAGGACCATTTCCCAATACCTTTTATCCACATCCTGATAGATAACACGGCGCAGTACGACATGTATTCTTTTATGGACTGCTTTGCTGGTTACCACCAGATCATGGTTGCTGAAGAGGTCACTCCCTAGGGAACCTTCTGCTATAAACGACTATCCTTCGGCCTCATTAATGCCGGTGCCACATATCAGCTAGCCATGATGGCCCTGCTTCATGACATGATGCATAAAGAGATAGAGGTTTATGTGGACGACATCATCATTAAATCCCGGAGGGAGGATGATCACATTGACCATCTCAGGAAGCTGTTCAACAGGTTGCGTAAGTACAACCTCAAGCTAAATCCCGCTAAGTGTGCTTTTGGTGTCAATTCAGGCAACTTATTGGGATTCCTGGTGTGTAATCGAGGCATCGAGCTATACCCTGCCAAGATCAAAGCCATCACTGAGATGCCAGTACCTCGAACAGAGAAGGAAATACGCTGGTTCATAGGAAGGTTCAATTTCATAAACAGGTTTATTTCCCAGCTCACAGCAACCTGTGAACCCATATTCAAGATATTAAGGAACAATTCCTCAACCAAATGAAGTGAGGATTGTCAGAAAGTTTTCCTTGCCATCAGAAAGCAGCTGATCGAAGCACCAGTCTTGGTACCCCTAAGGGACGGAGTTCCCCTGTTTATGTACTTGTCCATTAATGCCAATGCAATAGGCTATATGCTGGGACAGAAAGATGATAGTAGCAAGGAGAGAGCCATCTACTACATCAACAAAAGATTCAACAGTGGTGAACAAAAGTACACCCAGATCAAAAAGACGTGTTGTGCGTTTGCATGGGCCGCAATGAGGTTATAGCATTACCTCCATGGGCACACGACATACCTCATATCCCGCATGGATCGGCTGAAATATGTATTCAACAAGACAATGTTGAATTATCGACCGTCCAAATGGCAGTTGATCTTACAATAGTTTGACATTGTCTACGTGACGTAGAAGTCCATTAAAGGTCAAGGCATTGCAGATCAATTAGTCGAAGCACCGTCAGGAAGTTTTGAACCTCTAGAGACTTATTTCTCGGATGATGGGATCATGACAATTCAACAACTCCAACAAGAGAATACATTCCAACCATGGAAAATTTATTTCGATGGAGCGGTAAACATGGAGGGTGCCGGAGCTGGGGCAGTCCTTATCTCTAGTACAGGAGAATAATATTCTGTGGCTACCAAACTTTAATTTAGAAACACCAACAACATAGCAGAGTATGAAGCCTGCATAATGGGGTTGAAGTTAGCCCAATCCATGGGTATCAAACATTTACTAGTCTTCAGAGATTCTGAGTTGGTCATTAGACAAACCACTGGGGCATATCACACCAAAGAACTGCATTTGTTGCCCTATCACCAGCAGGTCATTAACATATCCTTGGATTTTCAGGACATAACCTTCATCCATATTCCTCGGGGTAGGAATAACTTCGCAGATGCATTGGCGACATTGGCTTCCTTGATCCACATATCCGATAGGAGTGGAATTCCTCGCATCAAATTCACAAGTCAGAAGGCCCTGACATACAAAAATTACATTGGAGACATATCAGATGAAATACCTCCTATCAAATAACCTTGGTATCAAGACATCAAGGAATATCTCCGAGATGGATCTGCACCCGCTGGGGCAAGCCAATCCGAACGAAAGCGGATTCACAAAATGGCTATGAAGTTCTATCTAAGAGGAGATACACTATACAAAAGGGATATTGGAATAGGATTGTTAAGATGCCTTGATAAAGAGAAAGCCCAGAGATTGATGGATGAAGTCCACGGTGGAGTCTGTGGTCCACACATGAGCGGTCATTTGCTAACCAAGAAAATATTAAGAATAGGAAATTATTGGATCTCTCACAAAGCTGACTGTGATGATTATGTCAGGTGATGCTTTCAATGCCAAGTATATGGAAATGCCATACAAGCTCCTCCAAATGAGCTACACAACATGAGTTCACCATGGCCTTTCTCCATGTGGCGAATAGATGTGATTGGTCCAGTAGAACCAAAAGCCAGCAATGGTCATTGATTCATCTTCACCATGATCAATTACTTTACCAAGTGGGTTGAAGCTGCCTCTTTTCCCAAAGTCACCAAAGAGGTCATCATTGGTTTCATCAGAAATATTGCCGTCTGTCGATATGGACAAACAAAGGTGATCGTATCAGACAACACCAAAAACCTGAACAATCAAATGATGAAAGAGCTATATAGAAAGTTTCACATTAAGCATCCCAATTCTGTCTTCTATCTGCCCAAGATTAATGGTATTATCGAAGCAGCCAACAAAAACATCAAAAAGATTATATAGAAAATGTCCGCCAATCACAAAGAATGGCCTGACCTATTGCCTCTTACCCTGTTAGCATACATAACATCAATGCGTACCTCTACTGGGGCTACCCCCTATTCATTGGTCTATGGCATGGAAGCAGTCCTTCCCATAGAAGTAGAGATAGAGTCCTTGCGAGTGTTAATCGACGCTCAGATGGACGAAGATCAGTGGTTGCAAGACCAGTACCACCAACTGTACCTGATAGATGAAAACAGGGCTACAACCATTTTTCGTAAGTAATTATATCAACAAAGGATCGCTCGATCCTACAACAAGAAAGTCCGAATACGGCAATTCAAAGAAAATGACTTGGTGCTAAAGAAAGTTTTGGCTAATCAAGACGAAGCCAAAGGAAAGTTTGCCCCTAATTGGGAATGCCCTTTCATTGTCAAGGAGGTGTTGATGGGAGGAGCTATCAGATTACAAGAGATGGATGGAACCGAATTTCCCCAACTTATCAACTTAGATACCATAAAAAGGTACTATTTTTAAAACACATACATACCCGTATCCTGGTCCTACTAATCAAATCAGACCTGGTTTTCACTAAAACCGGAACTACGAATGACTTGATCTCCCTCAACCTGGGAGTAAGTAGGCAGCCATTTCTGGTGCGGTCAAACCAAACAAAAAATTCAAAAAACACATCAAACCAAACTCAAAAAAGACACTTCTCAAACCTCTCACACAAAAAATTGAACTACGAATAACCTGATCTCCCTACACCTGGGAGTACATAGGCAGCCATTCATGGTGCGGTTTGACCTTCAAGAAAAAAAAACAAAAAAGACAAAAAAAACAAAAACCAATAAAACCAATCCTAAGACACCAAAACCATATGAAACCTAAAAACTATCAAGCCTCCTTGGTCAGCAGGCCCATCTGAGATACCCTCTGACATCTCACTGTCAGTCCATCAAGAAGAAGCTCAAGATACATCAACAACATCAAGTAGTGAAAGAAGTGGTAATCACTTGGCAATAAGAACACATTTCCAAATAAGGAAGTGAATCAAAATATATTTCTCTGATATATAATATTGTTTGATATATACATAGTGTCCTGTACATGACAAAAATGGCTGATCTAGTATGTGCAGGAAAAACAAAGCTAGTCTATGGACCCATGGATAAACGGAACAGCAATGCCAATATGGTATCTCTCTCTGAAGATAGAGGAGCTGCTGCAAGTGCAATACCCTCAACCTCCATACGGGTTAAAATATCCACAGCCATCTGCATAGTGGCACCATGATCGTCAATGTAAACAGTCATCTCTACAACCAGACCATGAGTATAAGATCAGAGTGTAGTACTGTCGGCAATGTGGAAATCCTGGGAAGCTATGGCCTCGTCCCTCTCCATAAAAGCAACATCCCTAGTAATCAAAACCTCCTCAATCTCCCCATAAGATGCGTCTCTAGTAGATCGAATCTCATCCCTCGCTGCAAAAGCTGTATCTCTAGCAATCAATGTCTCCTCAATATCAACAAAAGTAGCGTGTCGAGAAGATCGAACGTCGCCTCTCTCAACCAATGCCATATCTCGAATAGCTCGAGCCTCATCTCTCTCTGCAAAAGCTATATCTCAGCCAGACAGGGCAGTCAACATCAGCGCTCTAGCGTGATCTCTCTCAAAGGTCATCCTAGCTAGTGAGTCTGCCAAAGCTGGAGCTGTCCTGGCAGGAATGATCGGCGAATCAATAACTAGTGCTACTGTCAGACCCATGAATAACTCATTCTCAATGGGAGAGTCAGGATCCTCCATAGGCTCCTCCTCATCTAAATCCACTATCGGAGCTGACTGGATGAATGCAGTTGATGCTATATCTGCCTCCAACCACGCCAAGTACTGTGGAGATCGATCTGGATGGCTACTGGAGTAAATCAGCCCTCTCTCTATAAGTCCAACACTTATACACTCTGACCAAATCGACAGACGATATAGACGAAGCTGACATCCTCTGATTAATAGCCCCTTTAAATTGATGTAGGCTCTGGAACTAATCGAACTGGCCCATAACAGCCAGAGGATGATAAGTAGTCTCTCCCCTCAATCTTACTAGGGGTAAATAGTCCATGCTAGATGCGTGGGTGATGAAGCTATAGGGAAAGACTAGCCCTGAGAATGGCAGAATCGAGAATGGATGCGTAATATGAGATAGAAATGATAACCATGTCTCTGCGTCAGTACACTCCACAGGCTAAAAGAAATAAGTCATGGCTATCTCACGGGTGAAACAGTACCCATAGTGTCTGAAAAATCCAATTGGTCGTACATGGGATATGACCCATACGTACAGCAAGACCAAACTGCCTCTAAAAAACCCCTCCAGATGGGTACTAAGTGGGTGGCTGCTCTCAGCGTCTCAGCCAATATCATCGAAAGAATGGTGCTACCCTGTCTAAGGGCCCGTACCACGACCATCAATCCTACATCCAGGTGGTCCAAATGCCATGCCTCTGCCAAAATAATAAAATCTCCAGCATGACGATCGTAACTGTCCAGCCGGCCGAGACGATCGATCAAGAAGTCTATAGAGATCACATGTCCATAAACGATCTCATCCGAAACCACACTTTGACGTAGAACAGACATCCGTAAGAACGGTTTCCTCATGTCGCTAACTGCAGTACGAGCACAGGGCAAGTTTAAAGCCAAACTAGTAAACCGCTCATACTCCTCTAAAGTCGGGGTCAGCTCGTGCCCCCCAAAGTGAAAAACCTGTCTCTCGGGTATCCAAAAGGGTAAAAGACCATCTACTAACCCGTACGAAACCTGAAAGTCTACGACGACCAATGAATACCCTAGAATCTGATCCACTGCCCCTCTGGCTGGGAAGGACAAGCTCTTATGCCACGATCTCAAGGATGATGCCAGCACAGATGGTGGTAAGTGCTCAATACGACTGACGGTGGACGAAGACATCTGTATCACCGTATCACAAGACCATCCACGGGTCAAATCTAAACTCATCTGCCTAAATACATACACATGACATAATACATACATAATGACAGTAATAAATATGATGCAATAGATAGGAAATATTATGCATATCTAGAATAAACTTTCTGCTAAAAGCATCATCTCTGTCTGCTAATAAAGTACAAAATAAAAAGTACAGGAATATGGGACACCACCGCCCAACTACTAACAGTGGTCTATCAAAATGGGGCACATCCGCCCAACAGCCAAAACAGTGGCCGACCAAAAGATATAGCTACAATAGCTATCCAAAAAAATGTAAAATATCTACAGTCAAGTGATTAACTTGCTCCATCTCCTCCGTGGACACAAAGTCGCAGTCATCAGCTATGTCTGGGCGGTACAAGGGAGGATCAGCCCCTACAAAGTTGCTGGAAAATGGACCTGATGAGGGTCCCGCTCTTGAGCTGGAAGGGTACAAAAGAAGATGCCTCTGACGGATCTCGACCAAGATGCCTGATGAACAAATAAGCTCTCTCCAATTGTTGGGTCAGTCCTATAATCTGGTCCAAGTGAGTAGGCTCCCTAAGGCAAGCTATCCAGTGTGTTATCATCACAGACCCTGACACCATGTTTGCCATGAACTGGGTAACACGAGTCTGAGCCCCAATACTGTGAGGACTCCACCAACTACTGAATGCCTCCTGGATGTAAGGCCCCTCTGATAGGCTAAAGTCGTTCGCGCCCTCCATAGGGATATCTGTCAGGGGCTGGACTAATGGCCAATGATGCCAAGCCGGGGGAACAAAGGGAATGCGGATATGACCCGTAATACTCCGAATGGCATGCTCTCCTAGATAGAGCTCCTAGCCTCCCTCTGTCAAAAATAGGACTCTACGGGTCGACAATACAAACTCTCGACAAGTGGGGAAGCCTCCCTCAAATCCAACAGTCAAAAACTCGGAGGTATATAGGATCCACGAGATCGCTCCGACTGTTAAAATCTCCAACTGTAGGTGGGAATGAGTAAAACCCTCAGCAATAGGGACCTCCGACTGAGTAGAGTGATGGCAACGCCATCCTTGGGGATAGGTCTCCAGACCTAAATCAGTGACGGGCCGTAGGCAAGGAAGCCTCTCATATGCCCAGAGCTGGCCATGTGAATATCAAAAGTCCTCGGTGACCAAGATTGACAAATATAAATGTAAAAATCAAAAAGGTATAAGAAAGATGTACTCACCAGCAGAAATGGGTAAAACCCTAACCAAGCCTCCGTCAAACCCTCCGAGAGCATGCGCATACCTCGGAGAAAATAGGCAAAGATGTAGGAACCCCAATTAAAGTCATTTAGGCACTCTATATATCGGGTGACACTGACCAGGACAAAGGACACAGTCGCGGAGTTGTTCACCAAAAAATAACCCCTGATGATCACCAGAAACAATCGCCTCAGGATGCAATCCCTCACCCTCTGATCATCAGGCGGAGGCTCAAGTAAAGTCCCACTATGGGCATCTATGCTCAAGGGACCAGATAGGACCGTCCGACCCTTGAGCACCGACAAAGGAACTCCTAGCAGGGATCTAACGGCAGTGGGCATAATGTCGGCCATAACAGGCACGGGCTCACCCTTGAACTCTATGCCGGTGATGAACCTCCAGTCCATAGGCGTCATCATCACCTCGTAGTCCAACAAGTGAAGAGACTGAGTCTGGTGGAACTAGCACTCAGACAAAGCCCTCATATAATGCCAGGGGCAACGACGGGGAAGAATAGAGAAGAAGGCCTGAAACCCCCAGACGTCAATGATATCCCTATACTCCTGGTGCAAAGTGTTGTAGAGGGAGTGCATGTTAAACCAGTTCCCTCGAGGATGCATGAAGCCAGGAACTTGCAATCAAAAGCCAACCCATGTCAAAAACTTGTGGCCTGAGAATGGCAAAAGAAAGAAAGAGAATCCAGAGAGAAGAAAACTTCAAGTCACCTCATTAGCATGAAGAAACCTCGAGGGATGATGACTCAAATCTCCCAACAGCTCCTGGGTGGGCACAACAATACCTAGAAGCTCAGCACGTGGGGCCTAACCTGGGATGGGAGCAACAAAAGGAGCCTCCTTATCATCTAAATCAATCTACGGCTCATCCTAGGCTGGACGAATCACCGACTCTGCTAATCTGCGAGGCAGCTGAGCTGGACGTTGCTGAAGAACATCAGAAGCTCACCTCTATCTATCTCCTAAAACTACCCTGCTAGCACTGTCGGGTCTGTCTCAGTCCATCACCTGAACAAAGTCTCTAAATCACCTCAGAAAGGATGTGGTAAGCCTAAAACATGTGGCTTATTAATTTAAATCAGTATTTTATGCATTTCTAAGTCCTAAAAACGTGCATGGGTCAGTAAAAAATCACCAATAGAGTCAAAAATGCATGTTTTTCAAAAAGCTAAATCCTAAAAACGTGCATGGGTCAGTCAAAAATCCCTAGTAGAGTCAAAATTGCATGTTTGTTAAATGCTTGGGTTTTTGAAATTTTTTGCCAGTCTCTTTTGTAAAATGGACTGTCCGCGTGCATACAGGCATGACTAAGTGGTCATTCAGTAGCACACCTTTCTAAAAATAGGAACAGTTCATATTTATAAAATAAAATCAAAAGAAAACTTCACATGGTAGCTAAATTACCATGGACATTTTTAGTTGAAAATCCAGGCTCACTAGGCCCCAAAAAGGGTGAGTAAACTGATCAAAAAAAGCAAAATATGACTGTCTCAGAATCTAATTTTTCTTACATCAAAACGTGCATTACAATAAAATATGCATACTTATGAAGTCAAAAAAAATTTAGCAGGTCATATAATCATACATTTTTCATACATTGCGTCTAAAAGCACCATATGTGGTTTACATACTTTTAACGGTCAAAACTTACGAAAAAAGGATGTAAAACGTCACCTGAGATGTGCAGAACATGCAGCAACTGGCGGAATCTGAAAAAAGCTACCTGACTTGCGTAGATCTAAAAAAAATCAGATTACGTTTGAAACTCAATATGAAAATGAATTTATGAGCCCGCGGCTGCCCATTTTAAAGACGCGGGTGGAAGCGGGCCCACCTATGGCTACCGCACCTCTACCTATGGCTCCCTATGGTGGGCCCCTCTCCCTCCGACTCGGATCGATTCGAGTTGAAACGGAGTTTATATGAGCTGAAAAGTTAAATCTGAGAAAAAATCGCTACGCGATTGAGCGGTTTGTCCTGAAATCCTGCGTTTAAGCAGTTGAATCCTGACAAAAGGAAAATCTTTGTGAAAGACATTAATTATCATCTTTTAGCAATATCCGTGGATCAATGATGAAAACTGCTGAAAAATTGCCAAAAAAATGGTACAAAACTACCAGAAATCAACACTGTCGAAGCGTCAGGTACTGATAGATGACAGTTCAGCCGTTGGCACAACCCTAATAAAGCGTCGGGTACTGATCAATGACAGTTCAGTCGTTGGCACAACCCGAGAAAAATGTCGGGTTCTGACCGATGATAGTTCAGCCGTTGGCACAATCGCAGAGAAGCGTCGGGTTCTGACCGATGACAGTTCAGCCGCTAGCACAACCCCAGCGAAGCGTCGGGTATTGACCGATGACAGTTCAGCCGTTGGCACAACCCCAGCGAAGCGTCAAGTACTAACCGATGACAGTTCAGTGGTTGGCACAACCCCAGTGAAGCATCAGGTATTGACCAATGACAGTTTAGCCATTAGCAAAACCCTAGCGAAGCGTCAGGTACTGACTGATGACAGTTCAGACATTGGCACAACCCCAGCTAAGCGTCGGGTATTGACCAATGACAGTTCAACCGTTGGCTCAACCCCAACGAAGTATCAGCCGTAGGCTCAACCCCAACGAAGTATCAGCCTTTGGCTCAACCCCAGCGACGTCTCAGCCGTTGGCGCAACCCTAGCGAAGCATCGGAAGTGATCCGGTGACGGGAGCAATAAAATAATCTATCCCCGTTGATGGAATCTGTTATACACATCCTAAAAGGGAGTACCAAGAAGGATTAGTTATTCAACCCCCTGTTGCCAACTACCGGTGTAGATTATCATTAAGATAGACATTGAAAGCACACCCTTGAGGTCACTTAGTAACCGAGATGTATCCTCAGCAGAGAAATCGACAGAAAGGTACAATGGCATCAATCGAAAAGAAAATATGCCCCATGAAGAGTATTGATGAGTGGGTTTTATACCTACGAATTGGTAGTCATTATAGTTTGATTCTGCATGTTTTCGAGTACTTTTGCCTACCATTTCTACTGGGTGTATATGTTTATGTGCAAATAATGAAATGGAGGCGAAAGTAGCTTTAACGGACAAAACTTACATGTTATATGTCTATTCTTTAATGTGTATTTTTTTATTGTGTGCCTAAATAAACTCATTATTCTTATATTTTTATTTTAGGTACAATTGAAGAGTTATGGAAATAAATTGAAAGAAAATATGGGCCAACGTAAGAAGGGATTCACATGTCAGCCTTGCAATTAGATCAAACCCATGTAAGTTTCGTGGGTCAAAGTGGATCAAGCATGCAAAAAATATATTATTTTATCAGATGGGTCAGAATTGTATATAGTTAAGAGCCACAAAAATATGTTGGAGCAGTAAGGTAGTATCACGAAGGGGCCACGTCCGAAAATGAAGGCAGCTTATGAGCATAGCTAATGTAACATGCACATAGGCTAGCTAATACGTGGGCCACACACTTGGGGTATTGAATGAGCAGCCACGTGTGCAAGTACAAGTAAAGGGGATAGTGGAATCAACATATATGATAAGAGGGTTAGTCAGCAAGTGGGCCATGTACATACGTGAGGGAAGGGAGAGCAACTTACGAATTTAGTAAGCAGCATAATTAAGTGGGCAATTTGGAAAAGAATGGATTTGTAGTAGGAATGGAGTAGCCCATAAATCATGCAAGCTAGCCATGTAAGCAAATCAGTATACATGGGCCACGTGTGTAGTAGTCATGCAACAAAGGAATTAAGCAATTATAAAGCACAGTGAGTGAAGGAAAAATAGTGGCTGGGCAGTATGATGTTCCGTCGGGGCGGGAAAACTGAGTAAGAACTCCCCGCTGGGGCGGGGAGGCGGCAACAGCTGCTCAATTTCCTTGGCTGAACCGGATATAAGAGGAGCAAGGGTAAGTGGGTCAGCGAATAACTTTTTCCCATTCGAGTTGGACACAGCTGTTTTTCTTTTCTTTCTCGGATAGGCTATGAATTGAGCAGCTGCTGAGTCCTTATTCGGGTCGGACAAGGTGAAAAAGAGGCTGCACTTCATATTATATGGTGGGGCCACGAATTGAAGGAATTGTAATTAGAGAGGCAGCAACTTGTGACCTGATGAGAAAAGGAGTATATTATACATATATTTAATTAGATTATAAAAGTATGTGACGTGACCTGCTTGTTGGGTGGGGGGATCTTGAAAAAAAGAAAAGAAGGAGACAACTTAAAACGGGGATTTTTATGGATCTAACTGGAAGAAGAGAATTGAAGCGGAACGTGATCGGATGATTGCGGAGCAATTTGGAGACAATAACGACAGGAGTTTTATATTCCTATCTTTCTCAATTCATATTATCTTTGTATTCGTTATGATTAGTACTCTGTGGATTATAGTTTTTATTTCATTTGTTATGAACTAATTATTTATTTAAGTCTATAACGAATCTTATTATGTAATGGAGGATTAATTATTTTTAAATCCAGTTTATGGAGGTTATTCCCAGGTTATTCTTTATGTGTGTGATTTATTTATATAATTGCCTGATCAACGATTATTTTGTTATTTCTTATGAACTTGTGAAGGAATATAGGAGATTAGAACTGGCCATAGTGACATATGTTTGTGAATTCCGCATAGATGGAATTCGTGATTCGTGTTTAGGATAGATGTATTCCTTTACGCCATATGTAATCTGAAAGAGAACTGGGTAATAAATTTTGATTAATTGTAACTCACATAGAAATATAGTGAGTTAGTTAATTGGGATGTCTTATTTGAATCTATCATATGTGCATACAAATAAGTACGGATATTATGCATCGTGAGGTGGTTTTATCTACATTAATGCTTTCGATTAATAACCTGGGGGTAATTGAAATAAACTGGGGACAAAAGATATTATCTGAAGCGAAATAATAAGTGAAGTTGTAGGCTTAATTCTCTCAATTCTGTTGAAATTTTGATTTAGTGTGCGGTTACTTTCATTATTAATTTAGTTATAGAAGAACATATCTTTTTGCTGATAGTTTGATAAAGTTGAAATATTCTAAAATTGGTACTTGTTCGATTAAATAGTAATTATTGTCTATGTGGGTACGATCTTTGATTTATCACTGTATTACTTGTTGACCACGTACACTTGCGTGTTGCGCGTAGAAAATACCCAAAAAGTTTTTGGCGCCGTTGCTGGGGATAGTAATTGCATTTATTACTTATAATATCGATTTAAGTAGATCAATTTTAATTAAACATATATATATTTATATCTTTTTGTTTGTTTGGATATTTCAGGTACTTTTGATTAGTGCATGCAAACTAGATCGAAGAAACCAGAGTTGTTGCCCTTTGAGGACGATATCGACAAACGGTTTCGGGGGTTAACTGAGTGGATTGCAAAGAATAGAGAGGAATTTGAAATAACCAGAACAAACATGGCGGACCAGCAACAGGAAGACAAACCAATGAAGGATTATAATATACCAAAAATCTCAGAAATCCATTCAAGTATAGCCAGGCCAGCAATTAATGCAAATAACTTTGAGATTAAGCCTGGAACAATACAGATGGTGCAGAACACGTGTCAGTTTGGGGGTCTTCCGAATGATGATCCGAATGATCATATCTTCACTTTCATAGAAATCTGCAACACTTTCAAGTGCAATGGAGTGTCAGACGATGCACTCAAGCTGAGGTTATTCCCATTCTCGCTCAGAGACAAGGCGAAGGCTTGCCTACATTCTGAACCACCGGGGTCAATTATGACATGGAATGATCTAGCACAGAAATTTTTGGCCAAGTTCTTTTCGCCATCGAAGACACACAAGATAAGGTCGGAGATATCTGCATTTGCACAGTATCAAGGGGAGCCACTGTATGTAGCATGGGAAAGATACAAAGAATTGTTGAGACCGGGGTTGAACTTGCATCCCGATATTTAGACCGGGGTTGAACTGGCATCTCGGTATTGAGATCAGAGTTGAATTGGCATCCGATATTGAGATCGGAGTTGAATTGGCAGCCGATATTGAGATCGGGGTTGAACTGGCATCCCGGTATTGAGACCAGGGTTGAGTTGACTTTTTTGCCCTCCTGCATAGTTAGTAACAGGAATGCCAAATTTTGAGTGTCTACAATAAGACTGAAGAAAATTTCGAGTGTCTACAACCTCTATTCCCTCCATATCCTCCGCCATCATCAGAAGACAAACTTGAGACCGAAGGAGGAGGTGAAGGTGGAAGCGAGGGAGAAAGCGAAGGCGAAGGCTAGGGCAGTGGCGACGAGTGATTGTGCCCCAAAGAAGGCCCTCACATACTGATTTTTACAATTACTCGCCAATGAGGGCATTGCCTGATTCATGTTTGGGGGGAGTCTTTTAGTTTTTATTATTATATATGAGCTGTTAGATATGAATTGTGGTCAGACATCTTTTGGGCTTTCGTAGCCTTATACTTATGATGAGAATGAAATATGTTATATTTTATTCCCTTAATACTTAATATTTTATATTTATTTTGTACCTAAATACATTTTTTGCTCTTGTATTTTTATTTTAGGTACAATTGAACCAAGAAAGCGAAATGGGCTCAAAAGATCACGTCCAAGGCCACGAATTTATTTATGCTTAGCAGCCCATGGTCACGTGCTTGCAAGAGAGAGTCACGGCTGCAACAAATAAAGTATGCTAGCTCACAAATTGATAATCAGCATATACATAGTATACATGGGCTAACGAATTATAAGGCAAGCAACTTGCAATCGAATGGGATTTAATTCCTAGTGGGCCACGGACAGGATGTATTAGTGGGTCATGAATTAAGGAGATCACAAATTGAAAAAGGATTGCCACGTTAGTAGCTATTGCATGGGAGCAGCTCATGATTTGACAAATAAAGGTGCATTGCATGGGGGCCACGGTTGGATCAGCAGCATGCAAACAATCCTAGCATAAGGAAATTAAAAACAAGCAGCTCGCGGCAAATATGAGTGTCCGGACAGAAGCATCTTCCGCCCCAGGGGGGGATTTGTGTTTGTGCTACCCGCCCCAGTGGGGAGGCGGAAATTAACAGCCCTTCTCCTTGCGCGAATTGGTTTTGCTGCAATATTAGGGCATAATTAGGCTGCTAGTTTAATGATATAAATAGAGACTTAAGCAAACATAGGGAGATACCTTGTATCTATTCAATAAAATAATTCTCTCTATAATTCTTGGTTTTTCTATGGCTATGGATAGCTAATTTAGTATTCTTGGATTAAGGAGACGGAAGCCTTGGATTGAATACACTGTGAGATCTAATTGATTTTAATTGTTCAATTAATATTGTGAGTATTGATTATTCTTCTGTGCTAGAATTATATGATTGATTTATTTAATTGCTAGGTGCACACTAGTTTATTATTCATTGAAATCTACTGCTAAATTAGATATCGAATCCGTAATTGTTTGGTCACTCTAATTTGCGAAGCGACTAAGATTAATAATTGACTGCAGATCACGAGATTATTATATCTTAGGGAGAATATTCAACTAAATTAAATGCAACCGCTTGTGCTTGTGTTGTTTAGCTTCATCAGTTTTTCTAATTCTTAAAGCTTCTACTAGATTAAACTTTTAGCGCTTGTCTAAGGTTGTTTAGTAGTTAGGGTTATTTAGATCGCTTGTTTCTATCTAACTAAAATTAAGAAAAGACATGGAATTAATTCTAACGATGAATATTCAAAGTATTGATTGTGTATGCTTGAGTCAATGATCAGTGTATGTTTCTAAGGTGGAAGTTAACTTAACCCAAGGTTTATTCTCTTGATTTAATTCGCTACAATATTTTACACATTAGTTTGTTTTAATTAAAAATATTCAAAAACCCCCTCTTCTGGAATATAAAGTATATAAAAATAGATTAATCAGTCTCTGTGGGATCGACTCTTACTTGCACTACTACATTATTATCGTTCGCAGTAAGGTTTATTTTTGATTGTCTGCGACAACACACCAACTTATTATGTTGGTTTTAATATGTATGGATTTATCATGTTATGGCTTTATTTATGATGTATGGATGCATGAACAGCGTTTATTATTATATATGGATTTTGTTTTTTTTTCTCATCATGTTTGGTTTATAGCCATTTTTTGGGACTTATGCAGATTGATATACTTGATGCCATGTTATGACTTTATTACCCTATTTTGAGCTATATTATGCAAGGGTTGACATTACCTTCTATCTTTTGTGCCATGAATTGGCTTTTGATTAACCCTGCTTTTAACTGTCTATATGATTGGCATGGGTTATATATAGTTAAATGTTTGATTGTGGCCAATGAAATGCTTGTGGTGTTACTTTGTCATAGATGTCAAGCATTTATGGATGAGATTCTTATATAAATTTTTAGTTAAGACTACTATTGATCCTATCTATTCTATGAGCACATACCAACTTTTTTAGCTAATCTTATTTCTAATAGACTTAATTGCTAATTTTGTAGGGAAATTTTTTGCATTAGCTCTTACAAACTTAAGTGAGTGGATGATAGTAAGATTTAGATTCTTATACAAGTTTGGATACATTCGTGGTCTAATAGCATATAAAAACAAAATAATATAAATAAATAAAGAATAAAATAAAAAGAATTTGATAACCTTAGTTGACTAAGTTTGATTACTTGGATTTTGTTACTCAAGTTAATAGATCCTCAGGGTGCCCTAAAGCCATCTAGCTTAGGAGTCATTGATCAAAAACTTGTTACACGAGTAACTCTAAATAGCCTAATGTAATTAGACATTGCACGGTCATGCTTGAGGTCGAGATAGTAAAATATATATATATATATATATATATATATAACCGATAAAATTTTAGTTTGGCTTACGTTTGGATACGTGGCTAGTGTTACTTGAGTTAATAGGTCCTTAGGGGTGTTATACGCCTAGTGCCCTAAAGCCATCTGGCTTGGGAGTCATTGATCAAAAGCTCGTTACATGTGTAACTCAGCCTAAGGTAACCGAGCTTTGTACAAGTCAAATCTAGTCGTTCTAATGCTAATGTCGGGTGGTCTGTTCTTGTATTTGTTGTTTTATTCCAAATACTTGATGTAGCTTGAGCATATAGAGTTGGCATTTTCCTTATTGCAATTGTCTATGTTTATGAATTATAATTAGTTAGAATAGTTGGTAGTCACACACACACAGATGTGGATCAGTACCAGTTTAAACTAGAAGTTTTATCGAGACCTTATTTATGATGTTGCTTCTTCTTTAAAATGGTTATTCTTAGCTTTACGGCCACAATGCGGGTATATAGTAGTTCAGCGCATAATGCGTAGTTATATTTGCTTTTTGTTATTTTTGTTCACATATTTTTGCTTAGGGACAAGCAAAAGCTTAAGTTTGAGGGTATTTGATGAGTGGGATTTATACCCACGAATCAAGCACTCTAAACCTTAAGAAGTGGATTGTTCATCTTATTTTATACTACTTTTATATAGTGTTTGTTATTTTTTGGCTTAAAAGTTCTTTGTAGGGATTATTAGGTCATTTACAGCCTTTAAAGGGCAAAACTGTCATTTGTATACAACCAGCTCCGCAGCGCCTGGTTTCCTTTACAAAATGGCGCCGCATCGCCTGCCTATGCCAGCAAGGCTCAGTGCCAGCGCCGCAGCGCCGGTACACTGCACAAGAGTGGCGTCATTGCGCCGCATGCCTGCCAGCTCACCCCCTTGGTGAGCCGTTGCGCACTTGTTCTTGCACAAAGATGGTGCCCTAGCGCGACTAATTGACCAGGCAGCATTGACTGGCGCCGCAGCACCTATCCAAGGCATAATGGTGGCGCCACAGCGCAACCTCCGGTCTCCAGGCATACATCAGTGTTATAATGACCTAGGTTACTTATCATTCAGATGACTTATCAAGCTAGCCTCGTTATCAGTTTGAGAGAGAATATACAGTAGAGAGAGAGAGATAGCTTAGCAAGAGATATAGTTGGACATTCAAAGCTTCCAAATTCATTTCTTCCTTCATTTCTCAGACTCTACTTGGCGAAGAGAAGAGTTAAATCAAGAAAACTTCAAAACAAGAGTTTTCTTTATCTAAGTCTTTCATTCATTTGTGTATTTTGAGCATGTTGGATACTTTGATAATGTTTATTAGTTCTATAGTTATGAACTAATTACATTTCTAGGATTGCAATGTAACCTAATGATTAGTTTAATTGAATTTCTCTCCTATTTATTATAATAAATCATGTTTGAATGGGTTATTGTGTTTCATGCTTATTTATTGATTGCTTAGCTAAGGAATTGAAATGAGTATTAATTGATATTGGAAAATGGATTTTAATGCTTAAACCTAAATATAATATCACTTGTTATGACCATTCCTATGGAATGAGGGCATATATTGCATAATAGAATAGGAATATATCTATTTGCCTTCTGTGACCAATTAGAATTAAGCTTAATGACCCTTAGTCTAATTATTTTCACCATAGGAATATTGTGATTTTTTTAGCTAAGGGATTTGCATTTGACCATCGGAAGAGGCTTATGTGTATTCAGTATTCTCGGTGGACCATTCTTGTGATTTGTTAGATAATTGGAGAATTAGGAGATTATACAAAGCATTAGGGGATTTGTAATCCTAGCTTGCCATATTTGATACAACTCGTTCTCACATTTTACCGTTTTACTCATATAGTTTTAAACACACCATCATTACTTACTTGTTTAGATAAGACAGAATTGATATAATTTTAGTATTTGAATAGCATTAATACTATTTTCCTGTGGGTTCGACACTCAACTTATTACTATATTACTTGTTTGACCGCGTATACTAGCGTGTTTATTGATCGTGAAAACGATCAACAATGCCCATAAGGAGCCCGATACTAATATATATATATATATATATATATTATTTTGCTGAAGATGCTTTGCATCTCGAGAATAAAATCAAAATGAGCTGAATATGGAATAAAATGGAAGAATCAAACGGCTTCAATTCATATGCGAGCAAAAGGGCTTGAAAATCTCTTTTCAAAACATTATTTTTACATTCTTGTCTAAAAATGGACTTTTTAATAAATCAAACCCTTCGTATATAGGTCCAACGAAGCACAACATTACTTTCAAATAAAGCACTTAGGCCCAATTAACTGCAGCACACACATATACACAATAATTAGAGAATGAAAAGTGCAGTAACCATGTTTCACGGAAGTCTGGGGGTGCCTAACACCTTCCCCCCGCCTAAGCAAGCGCCCGAACTTTATGAATCTCGGTTTCTAAGTCCAATTAAACGGAGTCCAATATTGAGCCATATTGCAAAATCTTTCAAAACTCGGTTGAGTTGATATAACCATTTTAACTCGTACCAACTGGCAACTATGTCTAATTCGGACCAATAAAATTAATCTTTTCAAATCGTCAACATTGTATGTCGGTCTCTTTCTAAAACCTCACCCTTAAAGCAAGATAAATCAACATAGAAAACATAAAGGATAAGAATCAAACACCTAGGGAAGAGGGAAATTTTTTCTCCCGGCTTCTAAACTTATAATTTTTTTAATTTCTGGGAAATATCAGTATATGATATTTTAGTGATAATATATTTTTCCTGTAATTTTTCAATTTCGTCTACTATTTTTAAAGTCCAAAACTGTATGAAAAGGTAACATTTATCATAAATTATCCTTTTGTCCAAAAATTATGAAATTTGCAGGATAGTCTTTTGTTATCAAAACCTAACTCCTATATAAATTTCACATTTTTCGGAGTTGTATGTTAGGAGGTATTACAGTTTACTTTTAAAATCACCTTTTCTTGTAAAAATCATTACTCAGGCTCTGGACATCCAAAACTTCTCATCTCTGGACATGAACTAGTTAACTTGACATACTGCCATACCACAAAAGCTCAGAAATTTTAGAGCATCCAAAATGACCAAAACAACCCCTTGAAGAAACTGGCCAGGAATAATTTTATTTTTCAGATTTTGTTACTCGAGTGGATAGGTTTTGGAGAAATGATGCTATGTCATGCTCGTTTAACATTTTTGAGTGCTACCACTTGGTTTTAACAATTAACTCATAGAACTAACACCCATTTTTTACGGATCACAAAAATAATTTGTAGATTTTAAATGGTAGTGCTTCAAAGTGGGCTAAAATTAGGGTTTTCTAACCCTAAAAAGTGATTTTGTTCATTTTTGTTTTTCAAGCTAATCAACACTCAAAATGGTATGATCTACACATGAAACACTCAAAAACGGGTAGATCTAGTGTTTTAGAGTTTAGAAACATAAGTTCATTATTTTGACAAAAACAACCATAATAAATCTCATGGAACTAGTTATGGTTCTTAGTTTTAGAGATTTTATACCTTGATCTAGCTGCAAATCTCCTTCTCCTTCTAAAGTATTGAATGGAGTTGGATGGCACGAAAGATTTCTTCTCTTCCCTTTTTCCCCCTTGTGTCTGAAACCCTCTTGCTTCTCTCTCTCTATTTAGTTTTTTTCTCTTAAGTTATTTGGAGAAAATGAAGGAAATTTGCTTGCAAAAGAAATGAGGGATAATTATAAGCTAGTAAAATACATACATATAGCTTATATATCTATACATAAATCTCCCACATATCTTCGAAATCAAAGCCTAAATATTGAATTTTTATTAGGCTAAAAAGGCTAGGGAGACAAGGCCTAAGAAGTTGGTGACTAACCTTTAAAATAAAATAAAAACATAGGCCCTCTCTTCTCTCCTATAATGCCCAGATTCTTCCCCCTTTAAATTCCCATTTTTGATTTTTATTTTATTGCGTTATTTGGTTAATTTAGCTTTTAGAAGACCCACACCAATTGGGCCAAAATTTGGGTCATTTCCTTTAATTGTTTGGGCTTTATTTTAAATTGTTTTCAGCCATGTAAAATAGCATAGGTCTAATACATTAATTGTACATTATCCTAGTTATTTAATTAAGGTTTCTAGTCCACTCATTTTGGACTTTAAATAATTACTCATGTAGATTTAATTTTATAACCCAATTAGACTTACTTTAATTAGGTTTAAAATAAATAATTAGTTGAGATATTAAAAATAAATCTCTTAGGTTAGTTTACTAATATATAATTTAAATACTAGAAATCTCAAATAATTATAACCCTTAAGTTATTTAATTCTCATACCTAATATGTATAATTAGGTTATATATGTGACACCCCCAAATCCGGGTACTTCGTTTCCACATGATTTGGTGTTCACTTTCTAATATAACATATATCTACCCAATGAATAATGCAAAATAAACTACAACTTAAATTAAAATAACTAAATCTCCCTTAAAACAAGGGTTACAACCTTCTCAAAATCAATCCCAGGGTTACTCTAACCTTGACATGAATATAATAAAGTGCGGAAATAAAACATAACATTCAATTATTACAATCATTCTTAATAAAAAAAAAAAAACAAGTCTTCACTTACTTTGTTTTCCCTTGCCCTTACTTGTAGACGGAGCATCAGCGTTATCAACCTTAACTGAAATTGTTATTTAATGCAAGAGTGAGCAAACCACAGCTCACTGGAGTTTAACAATAATATAGACATGAAAGAATATCTTTAAGAAAATCTGAACAACTTAGCTTGCTTCAATAATAAAGAATTGAATAATAATTCTCTATCAATATTAAAATTTGGATATAAAATTTATCTGAGGATCATAAGACCTTTGAACTCTTGTCCTAGGTTATAAATATTTCTATTTAAACCTTTAACAGTCAATACGACTATGGACCTTAACTCGTACTTAGGGGGATCAGCCCTTCGTACCATGTATTGTGCACCAACATCTTAACGCTATGCGTAGTAACCTCCCCTAATAAATAGGGTTGTTCAACTCAATAATTTGAATTCAAGTCCGCACCAAAGAAAGTTTGGTTTGGATAAGCTTACAAGGATAATTTAGAATTCACGTTCATCAACTAAGGATTAGTTGATTCGACTTCCAATAATTCAAAATAAAAGAATTATGAATTAACATATGCTTTAGAATCACCTTAAAGCATTTAAAATAATAACTGGATCTTACTTGAACAATAAGTTAAGACCATTTGAATTAAATAAACAATTGTCCAATACAGAAATGGAAAGGACATTCTCAACAATGAATATATGAATTCAAGAGATCATATAAAATCAATACAAGATTATGGTTTAGAAAACTTGCGTAAAATTAACGAGTTTAGGGTTTAGAAGACTTGCGTAAAATTAACGAGTTTAGGGTTTAGAAGACTTACCTCAAGCGCAAGCTACTTAACACAATTCACGTACTTTAATACTTCCTACACATATATATTCAATCACAATAACCTAAATTAGTTAACACGTAACTAATTCACATAAGTGGTTAACCCTCATGGTTAACTCACATTCTGATTAAATAGTAATAATAATCAACCATCACATAGTTAATTACATCACCTACATATTCACATAATTAAATTAATTATGTATTTAACTCAATTATAATTAAACAATTATAATTCAAACACTTAATCAAATTATCATTACTTAAATTATCATTACCTTTTAAATTATAAACAATTTATAATTTAAAATCAATTAAACCACATTCATGCATTTATAATTACATAATTTATAATTAATCATGTATTTATCAATTATAATCAATAATTAATTAAACTATAACATGCATTATAATTACACAATTTATAATTAATCATGTAATTATCAATTTAATCCATAATTAAACATGCATTTATTAAATTATAATTATATAAATTATAATTTAAATTAACATTTAATAAATCAACCTTTATTCATTATAATTTAACAAAATTATAATTTAAAATAAACATTTACTTTTGATTATAATTATTTAAATCATATATCACATTTAAATAATAATTCAAATCATACTTTAAGGTTTTCAAACCTCTTTTCTTTTCTAAATATAAATTTGTCAAATTTATGTTAACAACATATTGTAGCAACTAGATACATACTCACAGTCATAGCCTAATTAAACTAGGTTAGAAACAACACTGCACAAATGACTAGCATTCACTGCCTCTGAACAGAGCCTGGCGCAGCTGCGCAGCCAGCTGCCTTGAAACCAGCGCAGCTGCGCAGGGTGAGAATCTGGAAAAGACAAGCGGCGCAGCTGCGCTGCTCCTGGCCTTGCTGCCGGCGCAGCAACTCGACCAGACGCAGACAGCCACGTTACTCTACTTCACCGATTAACCCATACAAGCCAACAACGCCAAAAATACAGTACTATAGACTCTGTAAAACATATATACGCTATTACACATATATAAAGCATTCTTCCAAACACAAAATCATTTAAACAATGATAATCACAAGTTTTGAAAATCTATTTTGGCCATTTTCATGAAAACTCATATTTTCTCAAAAATAATCTACTGTAACTATTTTTCTCCATTAATTCGAACTTATATACATGCATTACATACTAAGTTGAAGATAGCATTAAGTAATTACTTAATAAGCATATTAACACATACCAATTGCATGAATTTCTCAACTAAATTTAACCAAACTCATGAAATTCCATATGAACTCATATAAATATAAATTCTTTGTTAAAATATATTTCTACAGTAATTTGATTTCTGAAAATCCTTTCATACAATTACTACCAATAACACATGAACACAATCATATATATAAAATTCATGACTACAACTTTCATGAAAACTAAATTTTTGACAGAGAATAAAATATAAAGAATATGGAATTCTAACCTTTCTAGCTACGAGTGTAAAGAAAAGATTATTATGAGCTTGCGTTCTATCAATTCTTTCTCCTTCTTTTCTTCTCTGATATTCTCTGCTCTTTCTCTCCTTCTCTTTTCTTTGTTTAGACTTAGGATTATAACACTAACGTATACAATATACATATAATAGAATAGGTAACTCCCATATCATAATTATACACTAACTACTACTAATTACGTAAGTTACAAAATTCAAAAGCCAATTTGGCTTGTTTGGCTACAAGAAAATTAGAAACTAGTTTTACTAACTTAGGCATGGTTTAGGTAAATTAGGTTTAAGCTAGTGTAAGGGCCTTGTTTGGCAACAGTCTTTTAAAACAAAAGCAAGGGCCTTGTTTGGTAAAAATCATTTTAAAAAAAAATCCTTTTCTTTTATTTTAACAAATTATTTAATACATACTTTAATGTCGTATTTTAATTAATTAAATATTAATCATCTAATTTAATCAATTAAAATCTAACATCAATTAATCACATAAAATTGCCACATAATTATAATTACTCAATAATTATAATCCATGTAACACTTCATCACATAATTCATCTAATTCAATTATCTCAATTAAATTAGAACTATAGTATAACATTAATATTAATTAAATAAATATTACACATTCAATTAATTAATATATACACTTAATTAAATCACTCCATAAATCACATAATTTATTTATTTAACTCAATAAATAAATCACATAAAATATTTATTTATCTCAATAAATATTAAAATTAATTATAAAATCTCAATCGTTACAATCTTCCCTCCTTAAAAGGATTCTGTCCCCAGAATCAAAAAAAAAAAAAAAAAATCTTGTCTATTACATTCTTCCCCCCTTAAAAGGATTCTGTCCCCAGAATCAGTATATAAGGGGTTACACAAAACTAATCAAATAAATGAGGATAAGATTTCATCATAACATCTTCGAGTTCCCACGTAGCTTCTTCAGCACTGTGGTTTCTCCAAATTACCGTAACAGAAGGTATCACTTTATTCCGAAGTACTTGTTCCTTTCTATCAACTATTTGAACAGGCACTTCCTCATATGTTAAGTCTTTATCAAATAGCAAAGGTTCATATTCTATTAGATGTTTGTAATCGTGCTTGTAAGGTCTTAATACAGAAATATGAAAGACATTATGTATATTCTCGAGCTCCGGAGGTAATGCAATCTCGTAAGCAACCTCGCCCACCTTTTGTAATACCTCAAAAGGTCCAATGAATCGGGGACTCAACTTCCCCTTCTTACTGAATCGAATTTTCCCCTTCCAGGGAGATACTTTCAGGAAAACGAAACTTCCTGGCAAGAATTCTCGGTTCTGTCGATTAAGATCGGCATACTTCTTTTGTCTGTCTTGACCAGCAACTAATCTCGTTCTGATCAGCTTCACAATTTCGGCGGTTTGTTGTACCAATTCTGGTCCCAACAATTGACGTTCACCGACTTCATCCCAACACAAAGGAGTTCTGCATTTCCTACCATATAATGCTTCGTAAGGCGGCATGCCAATACTCGCATGATAACTATTATTGTAGGCGAACTCCACCAATGGTAGATGATCCTCCCAGCTTCCTTTGAAGTCCATCACACAAGCTATTATCATATCCTCAAGTGTCTGAATTGTTCTTTCGCTTTGTCCATCAGTCTGAGGATGATACGCTGTACTCATTCGCAATTGCGTTCCCATACCTTCTTGCAAACGCTTCCAGAAATTCGACGTAAAACGCGGATCTCTGTCGGACACAATCGACACCGGAACACCATGTCGAGAAATAATTTCCTTCACGTATAGCTTCGCTAGTTTATCCAGGTTGTACTTAACCCTGATTGGCAGAAAGTGGGCTGACTTCGTCAGTCGATCCACTATAACCCATATCGCATCAAATCCTTTCTGAGTCATTGGAAGACCTACCACAAAATCCATCGTGATATGCTCCCACTTCCACTCTGGAATTTCTAATGGTTGCAGCAGTCCACTTGTTCTCTGGTGTTCTGCTTTGACTTTCTGGCATGTTAAGCACTTCGCAACGCATTCCGCAACGTCCCTCTTCATATTCGGCCACCAAAAATGATGCCTGAGATCCTGGTACATCTTCGTACTCCTAGGGTGAATAGAATATCTAGAACTATGAGCTTCGCTTAGAATCTCCTCTTTGACCTCTGGTACTGGCGGTACCCATATTCTACCTTCAAACCGCAACAGTTCTTCGTTACCGATCCTTGAATTTGAACTCTTCGCCTTCGGTTATCCTCTTCCGAATCTTTTCACATTCTTCATCATTGAATTGTGCTTCTTTCACCTTATCTACTAGAGTAGAACCATTGGTTACTTGAAACAACAACTCATCCGATTCCTTCGGAAACTTCACTTCCAATTCTAATCTAGCCATTTGTTATATCAACCGATCCTGATCAGTTAATACGTTCAGCTTCTCCCGACCTTTCCTGTTTAAAGCGTCAGCGACAACGTTAGCTCTATCCGGATGGTAAAGTATCTCACAATCGTAGTCTTTAATCAGCTCTAACCATCTTCTTTGGCGCATATTCAAATCCTTATGGGTAAATATATACTTCAGACTCTTGTGATCTGTGTATATTTCACACTTCTCGCCATATAAGTAGTGCCTCCAAATCTTTAGGGCAAACACTACTGCCGCCAATTCTAGATCATGGGTCGGATACCCCTTCTCGTAATCCTTCAGCTGACGTGACGCATAGGCAATGACTTTGCCGCTCTGCATCAATACACAGCCTAATCCTTTATGTGAGGCATCGCTATATACTACGAAATTTCTGGAACTATCTGGTAAAGACAATACAGGCGCAGTACTCAGCCTCTTCTTCAGCTCTTGAAAACTCTCCTCACACTTCTCCGTCCAAACAAACTTATCTGTTTTACGAGTCAGATTCGTCAACGGAGTTGCGATTCTAGAAAAGTCTTGGATAAATCTCCGGTAATAACCTGCCAATCCCAAGAAACTCCTCACTTCGGACGGCGTCTTCGGCTGTTCCCAATTTATAACAGCTTCAACCTTCGACGGATCTACCAAAATACCATCCTTGTCGATCACGTGGCCAAGAAATTGCACACGTTCCAACCAAAATTTGCATTTCGAGAATTTAGCATAAAGCCTTTCTCGTCTCAGGGCTTCTAAGGTTAGTCGTAAGTGTTCAGCATGCTCCTCCTCGGTCTTGGAATAAACCAGGATGTCATCTATGAACACTACCACGAACTTGTCTAGAAATGGCTTGAACACCCTATTCATTAGGTCCATAAATGCAGCTGGGGCATTCGTGAGACCAAATGACATCACCAAGAACTCGTAATGACCATACCGAGTTCTAAAAGTCATTTTCGGTATATCTTCCTTTCTCACCTTCAATTGATGATACCCGCTTCTCAAATCGATTTTCGAGAAGTATTTCGCACCCTTCAGTTGATCAAACAAGTCATCGATCCTAGGTAAAGGATACCTATTCTTGATCGTAACTTTATTCAACTCTCTATAATCAATGCAAAGACGCATCGACCCATCCTTCTTCTTCACGAATAAGACAGGCGCTCCCCACGACGAAACGCTTGGTTGAATGTACTTCTTGCCCAGTAATTCTTGCAGTTGAATCATCAGTTCTTTCATCTCGACTGGAGCCATTCGGTAAGGAGCCTTCGAAATCGGAGCAGTTCCCGGCTGCTAGATCGATCACGAACTCTGTCTCCCTATCTGGCGGAAGTCCTGGTAAATCGCTCGGAAAAACGTCCACAAATTCCTTAACTACCGATATCTCCTCCACCTTCGGGCTTTCCTTATGCGAATCTACTATGTAGGCTAGATATCCTACACAGCCTTGAGTCAGAAGTTTCTTGGCTTGCATAATCGTCAGAAAACTCGCTTGCCTAGGCGATTTGCTACCATAGAACACCAACTTCGACGAAATCGTAAGGTTTACCGACTTCTTCTGACAGTCGATTATCGCCTCATGGTTGAACAACCAATCCATACCCAGTATAACGTCGAATTCGCCAAGTTTAATAGGAATCAAATCTACTCTAAGTTCCTGACCCTTAATGTCCAATCTACAGTTCTTATAAACGCTCCTAACAGGAATAACCTCCCTATTCGCAATCTCTATGATCAAAGGGTAACCTAATTCCTCTACAGGTAAGTCTAAGGTTTTAGCAAAATCATCATATATGAATGAACAAGTAGCACCCGAATCAAATAATACATATGCATTTATACTATTGACCGGAATAATACCTGACACCACGTCTTTTGATTGCACAGCATCCTGCACCGTCATGTTGAATGTTCGTACAGTGGGTCGAACAGCTTGCAATGGTGCAGCAATAGTAACGGTACTGCCGCTTCCATTCCCTCCGCTCCCTGTTGACCCTGCCGTCAGCTTCTTCGGGCAGTTGCGAGCCATGTGATCTTTGGATCCACATGTAAAGCAAGCTCCTTTCTTAGATTTTGGGCAATTTGGCACGATGTGGCCTTCCTGACCACAGTTGAAGCACACCCGCTTCCCCTTCATGCACACGCCAGTGTGATTCTTACCGCATGTAGCACATGCTTCGAACTTCCTCTTCTGCTGACTTCCTTGCTGACTCCCAGCAGAGATATTATCAGACCACTTCCTCTTCTGGTTCACAGTGCTGCTACCCCCAGACTTGGTTTCTACCTCATTCTTCTTCTTTTTATCTTGGTTGAACTTCGTCACCGCTTCGCTTCCTCCTTCAGCAAGTATGGCTTTCTCCAGCACCGCTGTAAATGTGTTCAGCTGGAACATGGAAACCTTGCTATAGAGCCAAGGCTTTAGTCCCCGCTCAAACCTTCTTGCTTTCCTAGCGTCAGTGCTGACCTGGTATGTAGTGAACCTGGCCAACTCGTTAAACTTAGCAGCATACTCGGACACCGTCATCCCTCCTTGCTTAAGTTCTAGGAACTGGACCTCCATCTGGTCCTGCGAACTCACTGGAAAATGCATCTCGTAGAACATTTCCTTGAAACGTTCCCACGTGATGACTCCCTCTCCCTCTCGGGTCTTGTTAGCCTGCCACCAAAAACTTGCATTCGACTTCAACATGAAATCCTCGAACGTTGTCTTTTGGTCTTCTCCTACTCTAGCCACGTCAAATACCTTCTCCATTTCCATAACCCATGTCTGAGCTTCGATAGGGTTAGTCGATCCTTTCAACTCAGGCGGTCCTACTGCCTTGAATTCCTTGAAAGTAGTACCCTGCATCTGCGGTTAATTCGCAAGAGCTCCGGTCAACAGGTTCACCAACTGCAGAACCGAATTGGGATTCGTCCCATCAGTTATGGTTGTTGTTCGTCGAACCCTCGGGATTTTGACGCGTTACTCTTCTTCTAGGAGGCATTTTCTGTTAAGAAAATATTATTATTGGACCCTTTATTCAATTATTAAGTATCCAAGTTCATACTTAAACGTTTAAATAATTCAATTCACATAGAACACCAAGCACGTCCATAAACTTCTTTTATTCATCAATCGTAGTTTTAAAAACATCAACCAGATAGCATTTCTGCCATTTACATCATCCTTCCTGAACTGGAAAAGTTGCAGGATTATATTATTAACTCATCCCATTCTTATCTCAAATTATGGGATTTACTTTATTTAATACAAAGAGCAATACATAAATAAAAGCACTACTACTATTACTGCTACTGCTGCTACTGCTATTACTACTACTGCTGCTACTGCCTAGGCATATTAATGCGTCTCACAGCCTCTCTGCGTTCCTCTTCCATTACCCGAAATGCCGTTCTTCGGTCCACCACATACCACGATAAACCTTGGAACTGAGCTGCGTAGTAGAAAATACGATCCTGAGCTCTCTCTATCGCCGTATGAAAAGCATATTCCGTTTCCCTCAGCTTGGCCCTCTTGGCTTCAGCTTCACCTTCAGCTCGATCGGCTCGTTGATTAGCCCTCAAGCTTGACTCTTCAGCTCTGGCACGCTTCCTCGACTCCTCCTGGATGTCTTGCTTCAGCTTTGCCAGTTCAAATCGAGCAGCATCTCTCTCGACCTCCATATGTATCAGGTTCCACTGTGCATCTCCTAGTTCACTATCCATCTCTTCGATAGTCTCGTCCCGCTGCTGAATAGTCTCCTCGAGATCTCCTACTCGTCCCTGAAGCTCCACGTTGCTATCGTAGACTGCCTCGTACATCTCAGCACTAGTAGAGTGAGGTGGGAATTCCTCCTCGGGATCCTCTTCCTCCTCTTCAGACTCGTCCTCGTCCTCATCCTCTGGAATAGGTGTCAGCTCACGCTCCCGACCAGCTATGGTGATCACTGGAGATGGCTCTCTCCTAACCAGCTGCTCCCAGACAATATGTATGTCACGGGGCTCTTCCTCTCTAGGCACCTGAGGTACATCCTCTCTAGCCTGACTAGGTTCTCCCACGTTCGACATCCTGACAAAAGAATTTTAAAGTTCATTATTACATGATAACGAATCGTCACTCTTCGAATACTAAAATGTAAACACATAGACACATAAGGTAGTTTATTATCTTTTACCTATCACATCTATCTTTTCGATCTTACCATAAGGCTACTACCTAAGGTTTTTCCCCACCTAAGGTTTCATAACCTACAGCTCTGATACCAACCTATGACACCCCCAAATCCGGGTACTTCGTTTCCACATGATTTGGTGTTCACTTTCTAATATAACATATATCTACCCAATGAATAATGCAAAATAAACTACAACTTAAATTAAAATAACTAAATCTCCCTTAAAACAAGGGTTACAACCTTCTCAAAATCAATCCCAGGGTTACTCTAACCTTGACATGAATATAATAAAGTGCGGAAATAAAACATAACATTCAATTATTACAATCATTCTCAATAATAAAAAAAACAAGTCTTCACTTGCTTTGCTTTCCCTTGCCCTTACTTGTAGACGGAGCATCAGCGTTATCAACCTTAACTGAAATTGTTATTTAATGCAAGAGTGAGCAAACCACAGCTCACTGGAGTTTAACAATAATATAGACATGAAAGAATATCTTTAAGAAAATCTGAACAACTTAGCTTGCTTCAATAATAAAGAATTGAATAATAATTCTCTATCAATATTAAAATTTGGATATAGAATTTATCTGAGGGTCATAAGACCTTTGAACTCTTGTCCTAGGTTATAAATATTTCTATTTAAACCTTTAACAGTCAATACGACTATGGACCTTAACTCGTACTTAGGGGGATCAGCCCTTCGTACCATGTATTGTGCACCAACATCTTAACGCTATGCGTAGTAACCTCCCCTAATAAATAGGGTTGTTCAACTCAGTAATTTGAATTCAAGTCCGTACCAAAGAAAGTTTGGTTTGGATAAGCTTACAAGGGTAATTTAGAATTCACGTTCATCAACTAAGGATTAGTTGGATCGACTTCCAATAATTCAAAATAAAAGAATTATGAATTAACATATGCTTTAGAATCAACTTAAAGCATTTAAAATAATAACTGGATCTTACTTGAACAATAAGTTAAGACCATTTCAATTAAATAAACAATTGTCCAATACTGAAATGGAAAGGACATTCTCAACAATGAATATATGAATTCAAGAGATCATATAAAATCAATACAAGATTAGGGTTTAGAAGACTTGCGTAAAATTAACGAGTTTAGGGTTAGAAGACTTGCCTCAAGCGCAAGCTACTTAACACAATTCACGTACTTTAATACTTCCTACACATATATATTCAATCACAATAACCTAAATTAGTTAACACGTAACTAATTCACATAAGTGGTTAACCCTCATGGTTAACTCACATTCTGATTAAATAGTAATAATAATCAACCATCACATAGTTAATTACATCACCTACATATTCACATAATTAAATTAATTATGTATTTAACTCAATTATAATTAAACAATTATAATTCAAACACTTAATCAAATTATAATTACTTAAATTATCATTACCTTTTAAATTATAAACAATTTATAATTTAAAATCAATTAAACTACATTCATGCATTTATAATTACACAATTTATAATTAATCATATATTTATCAATTATAATCAATAATTAATTAAACTATAACATGCATTATAATTACACAATTTATAATTAATCATGTAATTATCAATTTAATCCACAATTAAACATGCATTTATTAAATTATAATTACATAAATTATAATTTAAATTAACATTTAATAAATCAACATCTATTCATTATAATTTAACAAAATTATAATTTAAAATACATTTACTTTTGATTATAATTATTTAAATCATATATCACATTTAAATAATAATTCAAATCATACTTTAAGGTTTTCAAACCTCTTTTCTTTTCTAAATATAAATTTGTCAAATTTATGTTAACAACATATTGTAGCAACTAGATACATACTCACAGTCATAGCCTAATTAAACTAGGTTAGAAACAACACTACACAAATGACTAGCATTCACTGCCTCTGAACAGAGCCTGGCGCAGCTGCGCAGCCAGCTGCCTTGAAACCAGCGCAGCTGCGCAGGGTGAGAATCTGGAAAAGACAAGCGGCGCAGCTGCGCTGCTCCTGGCCTTGCTGCCGGCGCAGCAACTCGACCAGACGCAGACAGCCACGTTACTCTGCTTCACCGATTAACCCATACAAGCCAACAACGCCAAAAATACAGTACTATAGACTCTGTAAAACATATATACGCTATTACACATATATAAAGCATTCTTCCAAACACAAAATCATTTAAACAATGATAATCACAAGTTTTGAAAATCTATTTTGGCCATTTTCATGAAAACTCATATTTTCTCAAAAATAATCTACTGTAACTATTTTTCTCCATTAATTCGAACTTATATACATGCATTACATACTAAGTTGAAGATAGCATTAAGTAATTACTTAATAAGCATATTAACACATACCAATTGCATGAATTTCTCAACTAAATTTAACCAAACTCATGAAATTCCATATGAACTCATATAAATATAAATTCTTTGTTAAAATATATTTCTACAGTAATTTGATTTCTGAAAATCCTTTCATACAATTACTACCAATAACACATGAACACAATCATATATATAAAATTCATGACTACAACTTTCATGAAAACTAAATTTTTGACAGAGAATAAAATATAAAGAATATGGAATTCTAACCTTTCTAGCTACGAGTGTAAAGAAAAGATTATTATGAGCTTGCGTTCTACCAATTCTTTCTCCTTCTTTTCTTCTCTGATATTCTCTGCTCTTTCTCTCCTTCTCTTTTCTTTGTTTAGACTTAGGATTATAACACTAACGTATATACAATATACATATAATAGAATAGGTAACTCCCATATCATAATTATACACTAACTACTACTAATTACGTAAGTTACAAAATTCAAAAGCCAATTTGGCTTGTTTGGCTACAAGAAAATTAGAAACTAGTTTTACTAACTTAGGCATGGTTTAGGTAAATTAGGTTTAAGCTAGTGTAAGGGCCTTGTTTGGCAACAGTCTTTTAAAACAAAAGCAAGGGCCTTGTTTGGTAAAAATCATTTTAAAAAAAAATCCTTTTCTTTTATTTTAACAAATTATTTAATACATACTTTAATGTCGTATTTTAATTAATTAAATATTAATCATCTAATTTAATCAATTAAAATCTAACATCAATTAATCACATAAAATTGCCACATAATTATAATTACTCGCTAATTATAATCCATGTAACACTTCATCACATAATTCATCTAATTCAATTATCTCAATTAAATTAGAACTATAGTATAACATTAATATTAATTAAATAAATATTACACATTCAATTAATTAATATATACACTTAATTAAATCACTCCATAAATCACATAATTTATTTATTTAACTCAATAAATAAATCACATAAAATATTTATTTATCTCAATAAATATTAAAATTAATTATAAAATCTCAATCGTTACAATATAGTTTTCTTTTTATTTGATCATTATATAATAAACAAATATATACATGCACAAATAGTCATTCCATCACATATTCATTCTATATAAGTCACAAAGTTTTCAATATCATTAATATTTAATTAATATATTTATTTACAATGTGACCTAATATTCTTGGTTATTATACTTTATGAGGGTAATTTGGTCATTTTTAATAAAATGTTATGTGAATTGTATGTTATGTTTGTTAAATACATTAAATAGTAAGAGCAAAACAATTAAATTAAATTATTTATAAATGAGAAAAAATTTATTAAATGATTAATAATATTAATAAATAATTAAAATATAATTAAATTATTAATAATATTAGTAAATGATTAAGATATTATTAAATAATTAAAAATATTAGTAAATGATTAAAATATTATTAAATAATTAATAATGTTAGCAATTGATTAAAATATTATTAAATAATTAATACTATTAGTAATTAAATAAAATATTATTAAATAATTAATAATATTAGTAAATGAGTAAAATATTATTAAATGATTAATAATATTAGTAAATAATTACGATATTATTAAATAATTAATAATATTTTTAAGTGAATAAAATATTATTAAATGATTAATAATATTAATAATTGATTAAAATATTATTAAATAATTAATATTATTATTAAGTGAATAAAATATTATTAAATGATTAATAATATTAGTAATTGATTAAAATACTATTAAATGATTAATAATATTAGTAGATGATTAAAATATTATTAAAAGATTAATAATACTAGTAATTGATTAAAATATTATTAAAAGATTAATAATATTAGTAAAGGATTAAGATATTTTTAAAGGATTAATAATATTATTAAGGGGTTAAAATATTATTAAAAGATTAATAGTATTTGTAAATGATTAAGATGTTATTAAGTAATTAATAATATTAAGGATTAAATAAAATATTATTAAATGATGAATAATATTAGACGGGAGTTTAAGATGATGATTACATGATAATAATATTACCAAAGCATGATAATATTACTAATGAGTTAAGATATTATCTAATGTTTGATTACGTGACTAATGTAGACACTCGAAATTTTCTTTCCCTATTACTAACACTGTAGGAGGGCAAGACTGTCAATCAAATCAACCCCGGTCTCAATACCGGGTCATTAAATCAATCCCGATCTCAAATCGGGCTGTCAGTTCAACCCCGATCTCAAATCGGGCCTTCAGATCAACCCCGATCTCAATATCGGGCCGTCAGTTCAACTCCGATCTCAATATCAGCCCGTCAGATCAACCCCGATCTCAATATCGGGTCGTCTGTTCAACCCTGATCTCAATATGGGGCCGTCAGATCAACCCCGATCTCAATATCGGGTCGTCAGTTCAACCCCGATCTAAATATCAGGGCGTCAAATCAACCCCGATCTCAAATCGGGCTGTCAAATCAACCCCGATCTCTATATCGGACCGTTAGATCAACCCCGATCGCAAATCGGGCTGTCAGTTCAACCCTGATCTCAAATCGGGCCGTTAGATCAACCTCAATCTCAAATCGAGCCATCAAATCAACCCTGATCTCAATATCGTGCCGTCAGATCAACCTCAATCTGAATATCGGGCCGTTAGTTCAACCCTGATCTAAAATCAGGCCTTCAAATCAACCCCGATCTCAAATCGGGCCATCAAATCAACCCCAATCTCAAATCTGGCCGTCAGATCAAACTCGATCTTAATATCGGGCAGTCAGTGCAACCCCAATCTCAAATCGAGCCATCAGATTAACCCCGATCTCAAATCGGGCCATCAGATCGACCCTGATCTCAATATCGGGCCATCTGATCAACCTCGATCTCAAATTGGGCCATCAGGTCAGCCTCAGTCTCAACCCGGAAGGTACAAGTCAGCCCTGGTCTCAACCCGGGAGGTATAGGTCAGCCCCGGTCTCAACCCGGGAGGTACAGGTCAGCTTTGGTCTCAACCCGGGACGTCTGGCCAACTTCAAAAATAGTCCTGGAGTATCACAACATCTCTAGAGGAAAGCCTCAAATGACCAAGTCAACCTCGGATACAACACTAGGGACAATTAGACTCTAATAGGATCCAAGTCTTGGAAACAACCCCAGAAAGTCAGCCAACGGCCATGCCGACACTAAAGGCAACCCCGAGAAGGGCAAAATGGTCATTTTACCAACTCTAAGCCGATTCGGTCAAATTCAAGCCGAATTGATTCCACAAAGGTCAGAACAAACCATAACGATGATCCCAAGTGCAAACAGCGCAAGATAGCTCAACGGACAAACTGCGGGGAATCGATGACCTAGTTTTGAACCCATCTTCTCAGACCCGAAAATGTTTTATCCCATGTCATTGTGACACTCTCGACGAGGGCTTTCCGAAAAGGTATCGAACGCCTCAAACGGACGCTCCGATAAAAAGTTAGAAAGTTTCGACTTCAACCTCGCGTTACTTTGAGTGCACGTACTTTGAGACTACATAATCGAACCCGTGGACCACCAGCAGAACTGCACCTCTACCTGTAAAAATAGCAGGTAGGGTGGAGGCTCCCTGGCCTATATATCAGAGGTGTCCCCCCTCATTTGAAAAAAGAAAAATGATCCGAACCTCTGCCCGTTTGGTTTTTTGTCCAATTTCTTGTCTTCCAAACCCAAATTTTTTCACTCTAACACGTAGTTATACCCACAAACTACCACATATCAAAAAATAACCAGTAGATTTTGACGTTTAAAGCCTACGATTCGGCAAAAAGCCCGTGTAGCAGTACATTATAAGTATTTTTACGATAAACAAGTCAATACTACTACTTCGCATTTTTATACACTTGCACGTTAAATTTCATTTTCTAAATATGCCCGGAACTCAGTTCTGTGGCCATTTTCGTCAACTTTTGGTACATTGTTATACATAAACGCATTTTCTGGTATTTTTACAACTCGGATTGACGATCCTTCGCTTCCAGCAGCTTCGACATACTTGCATCTTCATACTGAGCAACTTCGCCAGACTGGGTTATCTTATCAGTCCGGGTTTGGCTTTATTTTGTTTATATTTATCTGTATATATACTAACTTTTCAATTCTTCCAAGCCCGGATGTCAAATTCGCGATAGTTTACTGTTTTTATATATAAAAATGCATATATAAGCAGCTTTCACCACCACTGGATTATCTTTTTAGTCTTGGTTGACTATATTTCTATACATTTACATTATAGTTCGACTTGTATCATTCTATAGCCCTTTTACTGCTTTTATATATATTTATGCATATATAAGCAGCCTTCAGCACACTGGGTAATCATCCCAGTCTTGGTTGACTACATTTCTGTGCATTTACATTTCAGTTCGGGCTTCGGTGTGAAAACCCACCGCCCTTTACAGCTTTTGTATTTATTGCTTTACTCGCTTTTCATTAAGCTGTTGCTTTAAATATTCATTTTGTATGAATCGGCACTGACATATCTGCAGGCGAACTAGATTTATTTAAATCTCTCCAACTCTAGCTTTCAAACGGTTCAAAATTGGTACAAACGGAACATGGAAGCTAGAATGACTGAGATTTATTTAAATCTAGCAATTTTTCTAGTTTCAATTATAAAAACAAACTCGCAGCCCTTAGATCACTATATAGTGGGAATGAGACGCTTTAGACAGGTGCGAACTAGGATTTACTGAATGAATCCTCGGTTCTGGCGACATTTGGGATATATATCTGTTTCTGTACAAATTTGAACTATGCAGGTTTATTGGCTACTCATATGTGAGCCTAGGAATCGTGGGATTCATGATCAAACAGATCAGAATCTGATTCTCACGATGGAGAAACTCCACTTTACGAATTAACCATGCCTATTTTTCTGTAAAAAAATGTACATGCAAAAGACCTTAAAACAGTTACCTAGATTTAAGGTCTCAACATAGTGAAAAAATATGGTTTGTCGTGTCAGAGTCCTTCCGATGGCTATCATGCCCATGAGGAGACCGACATTTGTATATATATTGCTGTCGAGAATGTTTCGCAGCCCGACAATCACCATTCAAATTGAGCCTTAGGCTGAAAGGATAAAATTACAGTATCAATATATTTCAATTCCTATGTTAGCGTAAGGGTTTGAAAATCAGCTTTCAAAACATCATTTAACATAATCTTATTGAAAAGATAAGCTTTTGCAAATCAAATCAAATGCTTTTACAAATCAAATTAAAGACTTTTGCAAATCAAATCAAACCATTCGTATATAGGTTCAACGATGCACAGACATGTTTTCCAATCAAACATAGGCCCAATTTTCATACAGCATTCACACACACATTTAAGTTTTTAAGGGAAATATTTAAAAGATGCGGTACCGTGTTTACAAGGGAGTTGTGGGGTGCCTAACACCTTCCCCACACTTAACCAAGCCCCCGAGCTCAAAACTTTGTTTTCAAAGATCAAGTTTCGACAGTGTCTAGAAATTGGTCCTCTTTCAAACAAAACTCGGTGGAGTTGATACAATTATTTCAAATCTACCAACTCGCAACTCTGTAAAATGTTCAAATCGTTGACATGATACATGTTGTCCTTTTCCTAAAAAATCCTTCAAAACCTTTTTTGCAATAAAAAGAGTAAGGGTAGAGATAACTTAGGAAGAAAGAAAGATCCGGGTTGTGACCCGACCCGCAGATTTTTTCTCGACGTCGACAGGTGGCGACTCTACTGGGGACAATAGAGGGCTTAGGCCGCGTTCTAATCTTTTCAAATATTTCCCTTTCAAAAACTACGTAGGTGTGAATGCTGCGTCTTTACATTGAATGAATGCGTGAATTCTGCGTATTTACATTGAATGAATGCGAATGAATGCTTTCCTGTTTTAGTACTTCGCACCCATATTAGTGCTTCGCACCCATATTAGTGCTTCACACCAACTGTCATCATATTGCATACGGTGAGGGCGATGTATGTGAATGTATGTTGTGATTCCTCCTTCAGGAGGCAAAACCCGTCTGTGATAAGTAATGCCTCTGGGGACGGCTTAGTCTCCGGGGCTCATGAAAATGCACCACCTAGATTCGCTACAGTTGAAAGATCAGATTATTTTCCACTCTAGTAGATTACGATGATCTAGGGTCCTTCATGCCAAAAAGCCGCGAGAGTAGCCTAAGATAGGTCAGTCTCTGATTAACCAAATCTGAAGGGAAGCTTCTCAATGTCTTCCTCTTTCAATTTAATGTCAAGTTTTTAATTCCAAATATAAAGGAGCACAATGTAAATAAAGAAAGATTTACATTTCCTGTCATATATATCTTGTCATCCTGTCATCAAAACAACTGACCTTTACTTTGCAGGATAAGATTTAAAAAACACATCATGGCATGCATCCTATCCCTACATACATCAGGAAATTGACACGCCTACATTTTGTTGTAGGTGAAAAATTGGCCCTGCCACTAGATCTAAGTCTAAGAAGTTACTAAGTCCATCCACGGACATGACTTTTAGTGCTCAACCAGAATCCACCCCTGTATCTAGGGAAGAGTTCAAAGGACTGAAGAATCAGATAGCTGAATTGGCCAATTTCCTGAGAGAACAAAACAAGGCCCTTAAAGGGAAACAAGAGCACCTGGTGGCAGTGGTTATAGTCAAGAGACCGAAAAAGTTGAAACTCAGATTCCTGGACCACAAAACTAGGATACAATCAACAAAACCCCTAAAATCACCACCCTTAACAAAGAGCAGGAAGCCGGTGACATTGTGAAGAAAATACAGCAGATGGAAGAAACTCTCCGGTCTATCAAAGGGACTGGGGCATCCGGCAGTGTTAATTACTCCGACCTCTGTATTTTCCCCAGGGCTCGTTATCCCGAAAAATTTAGAACTCCTAATTTCGAGAAATACGATGGATTGGGAGACCCTTATACCCACCTGAAAGTATTCATTGGAGAACTCGGATCCTATGCAGAGGACGAGAAGCTTCGAATGCAATTATTTTAGAAGAGTCTGACCAGAGAGGCTAGAGCCTGGTATACGCGTCTGGACAACTCTAAAATTCACAGTTGGGAAGAGTTGGCCTATGCTTTTCACAGTCAGTACAACTTCTAATCTCAGCTGGCTCCAGACAGATACTAGATAACCAAGATCAAGAAAAAGAACATTGAATCATTTAGAGAATATGCACACCGGTGGAGGCGGGTTGCAGCACAAGTCACCCCAGCCATGACTAAGTCTGAGATAGTCATGACCTTCATCGATGTCCAAGAAGCTTCATATTATGAGAGGGTCCTAGCAGGCATAGGAAAACCATTATCTAAAATGATCAAACACTGCGAAATGGCAGAAATGGGGCTCAAGTCCGGGAAGATAAAGGATCTAACCACCCTCGAAGCTGTCGCTGAGCATATCCATTCCGAAAATTATGGGAGTAACACCCGGAGGGTACATAAAAAGAAAGATGAAGAAGTGTCATTAGTATTACAAGGACAAAATAAAAAAGATGAGGCAAACAGTATGCCTATTCAAAAGAGGAGCTATACCCCTTTCCAAACTCCAGCACAGCCTTCAAACCCTCCATTCCAGAAAAATATGGAGGTCAGGTGTCGAAGAACTTTCACCCCGCTAGGGGATTCACTCGAGAATGTGCTAAAGCTTTTAACGGCACATAAGAAGATTGTCCAACTCCTTCCACCAACCAACACTGGTGGACGGAATTTTGACCCAAGCAAGAAGTGTGCTTACCATTCCGGATCCCCGGGCCATGACACTCAAGACTGGTTGTCTCTCAAGCACAAAATCCAAGACTTGATTGACAATGGAGAGATTGTGGTAACCAAACCAGAACAACCACACGTCCAAGACAATCCCCTCCCTCAGCATATAGAGGAGAATGTCAATATGATCAGCACCACAAGTGGAGAAGGATCCAAGTACCTCTGTTATGTGGGAGAGTCAAATCCATCCAGCAACAACAGCCCAGACAGTTGGGAAGTTTCAGAAAGGAAGATTCCTGATAGAGCAAGAGATAAAGTCTGTCAAGGAACAAATCGAATAATTAGCAGAACTAGTCGTCTACCAGCATCAGATCACCAGACAAATGATAAAATAGGTCAATCAATCTGACGTCGATCGTCCTCCCACACCGGAGATCAATCCCAAGAGGGATCATAACCAGTCTCATGAACATGAGCCTTGGACCGACAAAATTGTTAAAGATGAGAATGTCCACACTGGTAGGAAATTCTTATTTCAAAGGAATTTCACCAACCTAAACCAGTCAATGGAGGAAATCCTCCAAATGCTAATCAACGAGGGAATGGTTGCAGATTTATTACCTCCATTGAACCCGCGATCTAGAAAATTCAAGCCTGACCAGAGATGTCAGTACCACTCCAATTCACCCTGCCATGACACTGAAGATTGCTGGGCACTTCGTAACCTGATTCAGGACAGGATTAAAAGTGGTGAATTGATAAGGGGAAGTCAAGTTCTTAACCTCCCAGATGAAGATACTCTCTGGATCCCCACTGCATGGAACCAGGATACAGTGGCTGTTGTATTATGTGACAAGGAGCCATCCCTCACACCCTTAGTATTGTCAGGGAAAGGGGTCAAAGAAATATCAAATCTTGTGAAGGTGGCCGCACCCGAGCCTTTAATCTTGCCCTTCAGACCTTAGTATCTAATTATTAGTCTGAAGAGGGTCCCATGGAACTATGGGAATTACAAAGGTTCCACTTTAAACAACATCGCCATCGTACCAAAGGATAATCCATTTTACCTACCTCAGCGGGTGATCAAACTAGCCCTCAAAGCCAAAGAAAAGGTGACTGAAGAGAAAATCAACGAATTCCTCAGCAAAATGGGACACCATGAAATCAAAGTGGTGCAAAGCCTGAAAGACGCACCCAAGCAAATGTCCATCCTAGACTTGGTCTTATCCTCGGTGGATCATTGCAACATTCTAGTGAAAGTACTGGAAGAAGCCCATCTGCCACATACCATGGATGTCGAGAAATTTTGTCACATGGTAGAACACATTTTCAACAGCAATGTGATTTCTTTCACTGACGATGATATCCCTGCAGAAGGAACTGGCCATCGTAAGTCCTTGCATATAGCTGTAATGTCTTCTGGGTATGTGATCGGAGGTGTGCTCATAGATGGAGGATCATCCCTCAACATCTGTCCCTACGACACCTTGGATAGGATGAATATCAACCCAAACCGGATCAAAACCAGTCATGTGGTCATCCGGGCTTTCGATGGATCTCGCCGACAAGCTATGGGAGAAATGGAGCTTCCATTAGAGATTGGTCCACACACTATCTATGTGTCCTTTCAGGTGCTCAACATTGCTACTGGATACAATTTGTTGTTGGGCAGGCCATGGATCGCTATGGAAGGGCCAGTGCCATCCACCCTCCATCAACAACTCAAATATATTATCAACAACAACCTCATCACGATCAACACCAAACCAGAATACCCTGTCTGCATACAAAGAGACATGCCAGTGATTAGATTGGATGAAGGGATTGAACCTACAAGTTTTCAAGCTTTGGAGGTGAGTGATACTCAGTATCTACCTATTGGAGCACCAGCATTGAAGCCTAAAGTCTCCCCTGAAGTAGTGACAGTGGGCGAAGAGATGATATCTTTGGGTTTCCAACCTGGAGAAGGGTTAGGAAAGAATCAGCAAGGTATCAAGAGTCCAGTACAAATCCCGAGCCAAACTGGGAGAGCAGGATTGGGATATTCATCCGGATCAAGCCGTAGGAACCCACACAAGCATCCTAAGGCTCATGCTTCCACAATTTTGTTGTAAAACCTTATGGATGTCGGATGGGTGAAACCCATGAGGAAAATCTCAGTTGTGGTATCAACCATGTTATTTCCTCCCATTATACTAGCAAGTGAGAGAACAACTCCGAGATCCGAGATGGATAGCAAAAATGGAAAAGAAAAGATCTTGTACGAAGGACGAGACCCATTTGGTAACATGTGGGTTATCATAAACTACGAGGGTATGAATGACGATATCCCAGGCAACGACAACGAGGGTCAGATTCAAATTCCTCGCATCAAGAATGGAAAAGTGGGCAGTTCGAAGAAAAACTCTGGCCCTATTTTAAAAAATATCTTAGTCATCATCCGCGACGAGGCTGATGATCATAAATGCTTGATTCTCCCTGTTTACGAGGATCTAACCATGGATAACTGGAGTAGTGTCCCTTGCCTCAGTCAAAAAGGGTAAAAGGGCATAGAGTACATCTGCCCTTTAAACATGCTTTTATTAACTGCTTACTTTTAATTGCACAGCTAAAGCAGTAACTTTTTTCATGCTTTTCCAAATGCTCTGTATATTTAAGTAGTTGTGTATATTAAAGTGAAAGCATTTTTTAAAGACTCAAGTATTGAATGTGTTTGTCTCTACTGATGAGATGCCAACTTGTCAAAGTGACTATAACTTTGATGTAGAACTGAACTTTGACTTGATGGATATTGATCAAGAGGATGAAGATGACTATGAGGTGCCCGAGGAGATCAAAGAATGGGTCGAAGACAAACCCAAACCAAACCTCGACCAAACCACCACTATCAACACAGGAACCTCCGATAATATCAAAGAAATCCAAATAGGCATATACCTCACTTAAGACCAAAAAGTTGACCTGATCGAACTTCTAACACAGTTCCAGGATGTGTTTGCATGGTCACATGAAGACATGATTGGCCTGTCCACTGACATTGTCATCCATCGAATGCCCATCAAAGATGGATTTAAGCCAGTCAAGTAAAAGCTCTGGCGATTGAAACCTGAATGGGGTCTTAAAGTTAAAGAAGAAGTTGTTAAGCAAGTCAAAACCGGAATCATCATGGTATCAACATACCCGAAGTGGCTGTCAAACATAGTTCTCGTACCTAAACCCGGAGGGCAAGTACGAGTTTGCGTGGATTATCAGGATTTGAACAAAGCCTGCCTCAAGGACAATTTCCAGGTACCTTTTATCCACATCCTGATAAACAATACGGCATAGTACGACATGTATTCCTTCGTAGATTGCTTTGCTGGTTACCATTAAATCATGGTTGCTGAAGAGGATCAGGAGAAAATAGCTTTCATCACTCCCTGGGGAACCTTTTGTTACAAGCGACTATCCTTTGGCCTCATTCACGACATGATGCACAAAGAGATAGAGGTTTATGTGAATGACATCATCATCAAATCCCGGAGGGAGGATGATCACATCGAACATCTCAGGAAGCTATTCACCAAGTTGTGCAAGTATAACCTCAAGCTAAATCCAGCCAAATGTGCTTTTGGCATTAAATCAGGCAAATTGTTAGGATTCTTGGTGAGTAATCGAGGCATCGAGCTAGACTCTGCAAAGATCAAAGCTATCACTAAGATGCCAGTACCTCAAATAGAGAAGAAGATATGTGGGTTCCTGGGGAGAATCAACTTCATAAGCCGATTCATTTCCCAGCTCACAACAACCTGTGAACCCATATTCAAGCTACTAAGGAAGAATTCCTCCACTAAATGGAACAAGGATTGTCAACGAGCCTTCCTTGCCATCAAGAAACAGCTGGTTGAAGCACCTTTGTTGGTACCCCCGAGGGATAGAGTTCCCCTGTTCATGTACCTATCCGTCAATGCCAATGCAATGGGCTGCATGCTAGGACAGAAGGACGATAGTAGCAAAGAAAGATCCATCTACTACATCAGCAAAAGATTCAGTAGTGGTGAACAGAAATACACCCTGATCGAGAAAATATGATCTGCGTTAGCATGGGCCGCCATAAGGTTGCAACATTATTTGTATGGGCACACAACCTACCTCATATCCTGTATGGATCCACTCAAGTACGTATTCAACAAGCCAATGTTGAATTGTCGACTGTCCAAATGGCAGTTGATCCTATAACAGTTCGACATTGTCTACGTGACTCAAAAGGAAAATAAGGGTCAAGACATTGCAGATCAATTAGCTAAAGCACCTTCAGGAAGGTTCAAGCCCCTGGAGACTTATTTCCCGGATGATGGGATCATGGTGATTCAACAACTCCAGCAAGAGAATACAGTCCAGCCATGGAAAATGTATTTCAACAGAGCAGTAAACATAGAAGGTGCCGGAGCTAGGGCAGTCCTTATCTCTGGTACAGAAGAACAATATCCTGTGGCTACCAAACTTCATTTCGGCAACACCAACAACACAGCCGAGTATGAAGGCTGTATAATGGGGTTGAAACTAGCCCAATCCATGGGTATCAAACAACTACTGGTCTTTAGAGACTCTGAGTTGGTCATCAGGCAAACCACCAGGGTATATCAAACCAAAGAACTGCATTTGCTGCCCTATCATCAGTAGGTCTTCAAAATATCTTTGGAGTTTGAAGACATAACCTTCATCTATATTTCTCGGGGTAGGAATGACTTCGCTGATGCATTGGAAACGTTAGCATCTTTAATCTGCATATCTAATAGGAGTGGGGTGCCCTGCATCAAATTCACTATTCAAAAAGCCCCGACATATGGGAATTAAATTGGAGAGGTATCAGATGAAATACCTCCTATCAGTCAACCTTGGTATCAAGATATCAAGGAATATCTCTGAGATGGATTTACACCCGCCAGAGCAAGACAATCAGAGCGAAAGAGGATTCACAAAATGGCTATGAAGTTCTATCATAGCAGAGATGCACTCTATAAATGAGATGTTGGAATAGGCCTGTTAAGATACCTTGATAAAGAGCTAGCAGAGACTGATGGATGAAATCCACGGTGGAGTTTGTGGTCCACACATGAGCCGCCACCTGCTGGCCATGAAAATATTAAGAACAGGACATTATTGGATCTCGCTCAAAGCTGACTGTGATGATCATGTCAAAAGATGCTTTCAATGTCAAGTATATGGAAATGCCATACATGCTCCTCCAAATGAGCTACACAATATGAGTTCACCATGACCTTTCTTCATATGGGGAATGGATGTGATATGTCCAGTAGAACCAAAAGCCAGTAATGGTCATCGATTCATCTTCACCATGACAGATTATTTCACCAAATGGGTTGAAGCAGCCTCTTTTCCTAAAGTCACCAAAGAGGTAATCATTGGGTTCATCAAAAACAATGCCGTCTGTCGATATGGACAATTGAAGGTGATAATATCAGACAATATCAAGAACATGAACAATCAAATGATGAAAGAACTGTGCAATAAGTTCCACATCAAACATCTCAACTCTGTCATCTATCGACCCAAAATGAATGGTGCTGTCAAAGTAGCCAACAAGAACATCAAAAAGATCATGCAGAAAATGTCCGCCAATCACAAAGAATGGTCGGACCTGCTGCCTCTAACCTTGTTAGCATACAGGATGTCAATGCGCACCTCTACTGGGGCTACCCCCTATTCATTGGTCTATGGCATGGAAGCATTCCTCCCCATAGAAGTAGAGATGGAGTCTTTGCGAGTGTTAATCGACGCTCAGATGAACGAAGAGCAGTGGTTGCAAGACCGATACCACCAACTATCCCTGATAGATGAAAAGAGGGCTACAACCATTTTCCACGGGCAGTTCTATCAGCAATGGATTTCTCAATCCTACAACAAGAAAGTCTGAATACGGCAATTCAAAGAAAACGACTTGGTGCTGAAGAAAGTTTTGGCCAATCAAGATGAAGCTAAAGGAAAGTTTGCCCCTAATTGGGAAGGCTCTTTCATTGTCAAGGAAGTGTTGACAGGGGGAGCTATCAGACTACAAGAGATGGACGAGACCAAATTTCCCCAACTCATCAATTCAGATACCGTGAAAAGGTACTATGTCTGAAACACATACATACCCGCATCCGGCCCTACAAATCAAATTAGGTTCGATTTTCACTAGAAAGTCGGAACTACGAATGACCTGATCTCCCTCCACCCGGGAGTACATAGGCAGCCATTTTTGGTGCGGTCAAACCAAACAAAAAATTCAAAAACTCATCAAACCAAACTCAAAACCCAAGATAAATACTTTTCAAACCTCTCTCACACAAAAAAGATTGAACTACGAATGACCTGATCTCCCTCATAAGTATGTAGGCAGCCATTTACAGTGCGGTTTGACCTTCAAGAAAAAGCAAAAACAAATAATAACCAGTCCCAAGACACGAAAACCATATAAAAGCTAAATCCTATCAAGCTACGTTGATCAACAGGCCCATCTGAGATACTCCCTGACATCTTAATGGTCAGTCCATCAAGGAGAAGCTCATGGTACATCAACAACAGCGAGTCATAAAAGAAGTGGTAATCACTCAACAATGACAGTACATATCCAAACCAGGAAGTGAATCAAAAATATATTTCTCTAATATATAAAACGGTTTGATATATACATACTGTCCTGTACATGACAAAACAACTGATTTAGTATGTGCAGGAAAAATAAAGCTAGTCTATAGACCCAGGGATAAGCGGGCCAGCAATGCCACCATGGCATCTCTCTTTGAAGATGGAGGAGCAGCTGCAAGTGTAATACACTCAGCCTCCATACGGCTCAAAATATCCACAGTCATCTATAAGGTAGCACTGTGGTCATAAATATATGCACTCATCTCGGTAACCAGACCATGAGTATAAGACCAAAGAGCGGTACTGTCGACAATGTGGAAATCCCGGGAAGCCATATCCTCGTCCCTCTCCACAAAAGCTGCATCTTTAGAAATCAAAGTCTCCTCAATCTCCACAAAAGCTGCATCTCTGGCAGATCGGATCTCCACTCGCTCAATCAATCCTGCATCACGAGCAGCTCGAGCTGTATCTCTCTCAGCCAAAGCTATATCTCTGTCAAACAAAGTGATCAACATCAGCTCTCTAGCCTGATTCCTCTCAAAGGTCATCCTAGCTAGTGTGTCCGCCAAAGCAAGATCTGTCCCTACAAGAATGATTGACGGATCACTACTAGTGCTGCTGTCAAACCCATGAACAACTCATCCTCGGTAGGAGACTTAGGATCCTCCATAGGCTCCTCCTCAATTGAATCTATAATAGGAGATGACTGGATGAATACGACTGATGCTATATCTGCCTCCAACCACGCCAAGTACTCTGGAGAACGGTCCGGATGGCTACTGGAGAAAATAGCCCTCTCCCTGTGAGTCCAACAATCATACACTCGAATCAAGTCGGCAGATGACATAGACGAAGCTGACATCCTCTAATCAGCAGCCCCCTCAAACTGGTGCAGGCTCTGTACTGATCAAACTGGCCCATAACAGCCAGAGGATGGTAAGTGGTCACTCCCCTTAATCCCGCTAAGGGCAAATAATCCATGCCAGATGCATGGGTAATAAAGCTATATGGGGATGCTAGCCCTAAGCATGGCAAAATCAAGAACGGATTCTCAATATCCGATAAAAATGCCGACCATGTCTCTGCATCAGTACACTCCGCAGGCTGAAAGGAGTAAGATGTGGCTACCTCGCAGGGTGAAGCAATACCCATGATGTTTGAAAAATCCAATCGATCAGATATAGGACATAAGCCATACATACAGCAAGACCGAACTATCTCTGAAGAACCCCTCCGGGTAGGTAATACAGTGAGTGGCTGACCACAGTGTCTCAACTAATATCATCGGAATAATGGTGCTACCCTGCCTAAGGGCCCTAACCACAACTATCAACCCCACATCCAAATGGTCCAAGCGTAGCGGCATATAGACGTAGGATACGATGCACATCAGCAAAATGACTATCCTAGCCAAATGCCAAGCCTCTGCCGAGATAATAAAATCCCTGACATGTCAATCGTAACTGTCAAGCTCACCAAATCGATCGATCAAAAAGTCGATGGAGATCACCCGTCCAGATATGATCTCATCTCTCACCTCATATCGCTGATAGTTGTCTGATCGCAGGGCAACTCTAATGATAAACCTTTAAACCGTTGATACTCCTCAAGCGTCGGCGTCAGCTCATGCTGTCCAAAATGGAAGACCTATCTCTAGGGTATCCAGAAGGGTAAAGAACCATCCACGAACCCATACGGAACCCAAAAATCTGCAGGGGTAAATGAATGCCCCAACATCTGATCAACTGTCCCTCTGGCTTAGAAGGACAGACTGCTATACCACGATCTCAATGACGTGGCCACCTTAGACGGTGGAAAATGCTCAACCGACTAACTGGTAGAGGATGCCATCTGTATCACCGTATCACAAGACCATCCAAGGGGTCAAATCTGAACTCATCTGTCTACATGCATAAATATGACATAATACAAGTATAATGACAATGATAAATATGATGTGATAGAGAGGAAATATCATGTATATCTACAATAAACTATCTACTACAAGCATCATCCCTGTCCAATGAATACAAAGCAAAATAAAAAGTACAGGACAATGGGGCACCACCACCCAACTACTAATAGTGGTCTATCAAAATGGGGCACAGCCGTTCAATAGCCAAAACAATGGCTGACCAAAAGATATAGCTGCCATAGCTATCCAAAAAGATCCAACACATCTACGCTCAGGTGGTTAACCTACTCCATGTCCTCCGTGGACACAAATCTGCTGTCATCAGGCATGTCTGGATAGTACAAGGAAGGATCTGCCCCTGCAAAATTGCTAAAAAATTGACCTAAAGAGGGGCCCGCTCCTAAGCTGGATGTGTCAAAAGAAGATGCCAAGATGCCTGATAAAAAAGCGAGCTCTCTCCAACTCCCGGGTCAGCTCTGCTATCTGGTCTAAATAAGTGGGCTCCCTGAGGCAAGCTATCCAGTCTGTCGTCATCACATACCCTGGCACCATGTCTGCCATGAACTGGGTAGCCTGAGTCTGAGCTCTAATAGTGCGAGGACTCCACCATCTAATTAATGCCTTTTGGCTGAACGGGCCCTCTGATAGGGTGAAGCCATCTATGCCCTCCATAGGGATATCTGTCAATGGCAAGATCAATGGCCAATGATGCCATACAGGAGGAACAATGGGAATGTGGATCTGCCCCGTGATGCTCCTGATAGCATGCTCTCCTAAATAGAGCTCCCAGCCTCCTTCTATCAAAAATGGGACTCTGCGGGTCGACAATGAAAACTTTCGACCAGTGGGGAAGCCTCCCTCAAATCCAACCATAAAAAACTCAGAGGTATACGGCATCCAGAAGATCGATCTAGCCATCAAAAGCTCCAACTACAGGCGAGCATGGGTATATCCCTCAGCAACAGGGACCTTCGTCAGAGTGGAGTGATGCCAACGCCGTCCTCGAGGATTTGTCTCAAGACCTAAAGCAGTGGCGAGCCGTAGGCAAGGAAGCCTCTCAAATGCCCAGAACTGGTCATGTAAATATCAAAAGTCCTCAGTGACCAAGACTGACAAATATAAATGCTGAAATTAAAAAGGTACAAGAAAGATGTACTCACCAGTAAAAACGGGTAGAACCCTAACCAAGCCTCCGTCAAATCCTCCGAAAGCATGTGCATACCACGAAGAAAATAGGCAAAGGTGTAGGAACCCCAATCAAAATCACTGAGGCACTCTACATGTCGGGTAGCACTGACCAGGATGAAGGACACCGTCAACGAGTTGTCTGCCACAAAATAACCCTTGATGATCACCAGGAACAATCGCCTCAAGATGCGATCCCAAACCCTCTGATCATCAAGTAGAGGCTCAAGTAAAGCCCCACTCTGGGCATCTATACTCAAGGGACTTGATCGGATCGTTCGACACTTAATCGCTGTAGCAGGAACTCCCAACATAGACCGAACGACAGTTAGTATGATGTCAGCTATAACAGGCACTGGCTCACCATCAAACTTAATACCGGTGATGAACCTCTAGTCCATAGGGGTCATCATCACCTCACAGTCTAGCAGATAAAGGGACTGAGTCTGGTGGAACCAGCGCTCAGAAAAAGCCCTCATATACCCCCAGGGGAAACGACGGGGAAGGATAGAAAAGAACGCCTGAAACCCCCAGCTATCAACGATGTCCCTGTAGTCTTGGTGCAAAGTATGGTATAGGGGATGCACGTTGAACCAGTTCCCTCGAGGCTGCATAAATTCGAGAACCTGCATCATAAATTAACACATGTCAAAAATATGTGCCCCGAGAATGGCAACAAGAAAGAAAAAGAATCCAAAAAGAAGAAAACTTCAAGTCACCTCGTTGGCTTGAAGAAATCTCGATGGATGGTGACTTAAGTAGCCCAAAAGCTCCTGGGTCGGCATAACAATGCCCGAAACCTCCGCATGTGGAGCCTGAGCAGGGGCAAGAGCAGCAAAATGAGCCTGTCATCATCAATATTGATCGGCTTCTGGTCCTGTGCTGGATGAATCACCGACTCCGCCAATATACGAGGCGATCGAGCTGGACGTGGCTGAGGAACATCAAAAGCCCTCTTACGTCTAATGCCTAAAACGACTCTGCTGGCACTACCGGGTCTATCTCTATCCATCACCTGGAGAAAGTCTTCAAATCACCTCAGAAAGGGTGTGGTAAACCTAAAATATTTGGCTTATTAATTTAAATTAGTACTCTATGCATCTCTAAGTCTCAAAAATACCCAGTAAAGGCAAAACTACATGTTCTTCAAAAGATAAATCTTAAACCATGCATGGGTCAGTCAAAAATCCCTAGTAGAGTCAAATCTGCTTGTTTATTAAATACTCGGGCTTTGAAATTTTTTTTCCAGAGTCTCCTTTGTAAAATGGATTGTTCGCATACACATAGGCATGTCTAGGTGCCCATTCAGTAACACACCTTCTCAAAAACAAAAATAGTTCATATTTATGAAATAAAATCAAAAGTAAACTTCACATGGTAGCCAAATTACCATGGACATTTTTAGTTGAAAATCTAGGCTCACTAGGCCTCAAAAAAAGATGAGTAAACTGATCAAAATAAGCAAAATATGACTGTCTCAGAATCTTAATTTTCTTGTATCCAAACGTGCATTACAGTAAAATATGTATATATATGTAATCAGAAAATTGTTAGCATGTCATATAAGCATAAATTTTTAACACATTGCGTCTAAAAGCCCCGTACGTGGTTTACATGCTTTTAATAGTCAAAACTTGCGAAAAAAAAGACGTAAAACGTTACCTGCGATGCACTGAACGCGTAGAAATTGACGGAATCAAAAAAAGGCTGCCCGAGCTCCGTAGATCTGAAAAAGAAGATTGGATTCCGTTTAAAACTTGAAATGAAAACTTGAAATTATGAACTCCCCGCTGCCCAATATGAAACTATAGGTGCAAGCGGGACCACTTGAGGAAGCCGCACCTTCACCTACGGCTCCCCAGGGTGGATCCCACTCCCCCGGGCTCGATTTCTATTAGAGTTGAAACGGAGTTTATATGAGCTCCCAAGTCAAATCTGAAGAAATATCGCTACGCGATTGAGCGGTTTGTCCTGAAATCCTGCGTTAAAGCAGTGTAATCCTGACAGAAAGTGAAATACTCTGAAAACCCTTGGTATTCATCCTGAAGACATATTCGGTGATCAATGATAAAAAAAAATTGAGCAAAACTGTAAAAAAACTGCGCAAAATTACCGAAAACTGTAACTTTCGAAGCGTCGGGTACTGATCGATGACAGTTCAGCCGTTGGCACAACCCCAACAAAGCAACGGGTATAAACCGAGACAGTTCAGCCATTGTCACAACCCCAGCGAAGCGTCAAGTACTGACCGATGACAGTTCAGCCATTGGCATCACAGTAGCGAAGCATCGGGTACAGACCGAGACAGTTCAGCTGTTGGCACAACCCCAGCGAAGCATCGGGTACAGACCGAGATAGTTCAGCCGTTGGCATCACACCAGCGAAGTGTCGGGTACTGAACGATGATAGTTCAGCCGTTGGCACAACCCCAGTGAAGTATCGGGTACAGACCGAGACAGTTCAGCCATTGGCATCACACCAACGAAGCGTCGAGTTCTGACCGATGACAGTTCAGCCTTTGGCACAACCCCAGCGAATCATCGGGTATAAACCGTTGACAGTATCAGCTGTTGGCCCAACCCCAGCGACATCTCAGCTATTAGTACAACCCCGCGAAGCGTTGGAAGGGATCCGGTGGCGGATGTAATATGGTAATCCTTTACCAATGATGGAATCTGTTATACACATCCTCAAAAGGAGCACCAAGAAGGATTGGTGATTCATTCCCCCTGTTGCCAACTATCAGTGTAAATTATCGTCATGAAAGGCATCAGGAGTGCATTCGCCTAACTCGACGGCAGTAATGTCATTCCTAAGCTATCATGAATGACGTCATCCCCAGCAGAAAATGACGAAAAATCATTCGTGATAGCCTATTAACATCATCCTCAGCAAAAATTAACATAATCAGTCAATGATGTCCCCACCTCCTCGAAGCTATTTGACCTTCCTAGCATACTATATCATGCATTTCATCCCCTTCGCATTTGCATTTCCAGTGTTTACTAATCTTTATCCTGTCCATTTCACTGCATTGTATGGACATGATAAAGAGAGGCATCTGTAGACACTCAAAATTTTCTTTCCTTGTTACTAACACTGTAGGGAGGAAAGACTGTCAATCAAATCAACCCCGATCTCAATATCGGGTCATCAAATCAACCCCGGTCTCAAAACTGGGTCATTAAATCAACCCCAATACCAAATCGGGCCGTCAGTTTAACCCCAATCTCAAATCGGGTCATCAAATTAACCCCGATCTTAATATCGGGCATTCAGTTCGACCCCGATCATAATATTAGGCCGTTAGATTAACCCCGATCTAAAATCGAGCAGTCAGATCAACCCCGATCTTAACATCGGGCCATCAGATCAACCCCGATCTCAAATCGGGCCATTAGATCAACCCCGATCTCAATATCGGGCCTTGAAATCAACCCCGATCTCAAATCAGGCCGTGAGTTCAACCCCGATCTAAAATCTGGCCGTCAGATCAACCCCGATCTCAAATCAAACTGTCAGATCAACCCTGATCTCAAATTGGGCCATCAAATCAACCCCAATCTCAATATCAGGCCGTCAGATCAACCCTGATCTCAATATCAGGTAATCAGTTCAACCCCGATCTCAAATTGGGCCATCAGATCAACCTCAATCTCAAATTGGGCCGTCGGATCAACCCCGATCTCAATGTCGGGCCATCAATTCAACCTCGATCTCAAATTAGGCCATCAGATCAACCCCGATCATAAATAGGGCCATCAGATCGACCTCAATCTCCATATCGGGCCGTCAGATCAACCCCGATCTCAAATCGAACCATCAGGTCAGCTCCGGTCTCAACCCGGGAGGTACAGGTTAGCCCCGGTCTCAACTGGGAGGTATAAGTCAGCCCCGGTCTCAACCCGGGAGGTACAGGTCAGCCCTGGTCTCAACCCGGGAGGTACAGATCAGCCCCGGTCTTAACCCGGGAGGTGCAGGTCATCCCCGGTCTCAACCCGGGAGGTCAGGTCAACTTCAAAAATAATCTTGAAGTATCACAACATATCCAAAGGAAAGCCTAGAATGACCAAGTCAACCTTGGATACAATACTGAGGATAAACAGACTCGAATGGGATCCATGTCTTGGAAACAACTCCAGGAAGTCAGCCAAAGGTCATGCCGACACTAAAGGCAACCCCGGGAAAGGCAAAATGGTTATTTTACCAAATCTTAGCCGATTTGGATAAATTCAAGAAAAGTTAATGCCACCAAGGTCAGAACGAACCATAACGATGATCCCTAGTGCAAATAGCGCAAGACAGCTCAACGGACAACCTGCGGGGAATCAAAGACCTGGTTACGAACATGTATTCTTGGACCCAAAAAATATTTTATTCCATACCATTGTGACACTCTCGGCGAGGGCTTTCTAGAAGGGTATCACACACCTCAAACAGATGCTCCGATCAAAAGTTAGAAAGTTTCGACTTTGACATCGCGTTGCTCGAAGTGCACGTACTTCGAGATGATAAAACCGAACAAGTGGGCCCCACCAGGAGAGTCGTACCTCTACCTGCAGCAGTAGTAGGTAGGGTGGAGGCTCCCTGGCCTATATATATGAGGTGACCCCCCTCATTTGAAAAAAAAAACACTCCGAACCTCTGCCCGTTTGGTTTTTAGTTCAATTTCTTGTCTTCCAAACCCAAATTTTTTCACTCTAACACGTAGATATACCCACATACTACCACATATCAAAACATAACTAGTAGATTCTGAAGTTTAAAGCCTATGATTAGGCAAAAAGCCCGTGTAACAGTTCATTGTGAGTATTTTTACGATCAGCAAGTCAATACTACTACTTCGCACTTTTATACACTTACACGTTAAGTTTAATTTTCTAAATATGCCCGGAACTCAGTTCTGTGGCTGTTTTCGTCAACTTTTGGTATATTTTTGTATATAAACTCATTTTTTGGCATTTCTACAACTCGGATTGACGATCCGTCGCTTCCAGCAGCTTCGACATACTTGCATCTTCATACTAAACAACTTCGTCGAACTGGGTTATCTTACCAGTCCGAGTTTGGCTTTTTTTGTATATATTTCTCAGTATATATACTAACTTTTCAATTCTGTCAAGCCCAGATGTCAAATCCGCGGTAATTTACTACTTTTATATATAAACATGCATATATAAGCAGCTTTCACCACCACTGGGTTACCTTCCCAGTCTTGGTTGACAACATTTCTATACATTTACATTACAGTTTAGCCTGGATCATTCTGTGGCCCTTTTACTGCTTTTATATATATTTATGCATATATAAGCAGCCTTCACCACACTAGGTTATCTTCCCAGTCTTGGTTGACTACATTTCTGTACATTTACATTTCAGTCTAGGCACCGGTGTGAAAACCCACCGCCCTTTACAGCTTTTGTATATATATTATTGTATATATTGCTTTACTCGATTTTCATTAAATTGTTGCTTTAAATATTCATTTTGTATCAATCGACACTGACATATCTGCGAGCAAACTAGATTTATTGAAATCTCGCCAACTTTAGCTTTCAAACGGTTCAAAATTGGCACAGACGGAACCAGGAAGCTAGAATGGCTGAGATTTATTAAAATCTAGCAATTTTTCTGGTTTCAGTTATAAAAGCAAACTCGCGACCCTTAGATCGCTATCTAGTGGGAACGAGATGCTTCGACCAGGTGCGAACCAGGATTTACTGAACGAATCCTCGGTTCTGGAGACATTTGGGATATATATCTGTTTCTGTACAAATTTGAACTATGCAGGTTTATTAGCTACTCATATGTGAGCCTAAGAATCGTGGGATTCATGATCAAACAGATCAAAATCTGATTCCCACGATGGACAAACTCCATTTTACGACTGTACCCTGCCAATTTTTCTTTAAAACAATATACATGCAAAAGACCTTAAAACGGTTACCCGAATTAAGGTCTCAACATAGTGAAAAAATATGGTTTGTCGTGTCAGAGTCCCTCCGATGGCTATCATGCCCATGAGGAGACTGACATTTGTATATATATTGTGGTTGAAGATATTTCGCAACCCAACAATCACCATTCAAATTGAGCATTAAGGCTGAAAGGATAAAATTAAAGTATCAATATGTTTAAATTCCTATGTTAGCGTAAGGGTTTGAAAACCAGTTTTTAAAACATCATTTGAAATAATCTTATCAAAAAGATAAGTTTTTGCAAATCAAATCAAATGCTTTTACAAATCAAATCAAAAACTTTTGCAAATCAAATCAAACCTTTCGTATATAGGTTCAACGATGCATAAACATGCTTTCCAATCAAGCATAGGCCCAATTTTCAAACAACATTCACACACATATTTCAATTTTTAAGGAAAATATTAAAAAGATGTGGTACCGTGTTTACACAAGAGTTGTGGGCTGCCTAACACATTCCCAACACTTAACCAAGCCCCCGAGCTCAAAAATTTATTTTCAAAGATCAAGTTTCGACAGTGTCCAGAAATTAGGCATCTTTCAAACAAAACTCGGTTGAGTTGGTACAACCATTTCAAATCTACCAACTGGCGACTCTGTAAAATGTTCAAATCGTCGACATGATACATGTTGATCTTTTCCTAAAAAACCCTTCAAAACATTTTTCACAATAAAAAGAGTAAAGGTAGAGATAACTTAGGAAGAGAGAAAGATCCGGGTTGTGACCCGACCTGCGGATTTTTTCCCGACGTCGACAACTAAATGTTAGATAACTTATTATCAAAGTAGTAATATTATAAGTTAAGATATGTTATGCTAATTAAAAGATCAATCTTATTAATGATAGGTTTTTCTATAAGAGATTATATTAAATTGCGTAGCAGTAGTTATCGAACGAGGCAAGTTTCCTAATTCAAACTTAAGTTATTATTTTTCAAGCATGTTAGTGGATTATTTATTATCAATTATTCCACATCAATGATAATTATTATTATTCGCACTTAGTGCAAGTTGTATATGTTCACCTGATATGATAGGCTGATCACCTTTGTCGACGTCGGGAAAAATCTTTGGACAGATCTTCATTTCCCTAATTGATGTTTTCTACCCTTATTTGTCTTATCTATTTTATGAAGGGTGAATTTTTAGGAAAAGGCCAACATGTATCATGTCAACGATTTGAAAGGTTTACAGAGTCGTCAGTTGGTATATTTTGAAATTGTTGTACCAACTCAACCATATTTTGTTTGAAAAGTTTGCAAGTAGGCCCAATTACTGGACGCTGTCAAAACTTAGCCTTGGAAACCAAGATTGATAAAGTTTGTAGCTTGGTTAAGCAGGGGAAGGTGTTAGGCGCCCCCCCCCCCTCCAACTTTTGTGAAACACGATTACCGAATCTTTTTAATTTTCCCTTTTTATTTGCAATGTGTGTGTGTGTGTGCTTGAAGTAATTGAGCCTACGTGTTTGATTTGAAAGTAGTGTTGTGCTTCTTTGGACCTATATACGAAGGGTTTGATTTGATAAAAAGGCCATTTTTAGACAAAATATGAAAGTGATGTTTTAAAAGATGGTTTTCTACTTGTGGAAGCCGCTGGTAGAGGTGCAGCTCCCCGAGTGGGCCCCACTCCTGCTGGTCCCGTTGTCTCGAAGTACATGCACTCCGACCAACACGATGTTTACTTTGAACCTTAATAACTTTCAATCCGGGAGTCCGATTCAGGCGTGCTATACCTTTTCGGAAAGCCCTTTCCGAGAGGTACACAATGACATGATATTTGACCTTTTCTGAATCATTGAAGATGGGTCGATTACCAGATCTTTGAATCTTTACAGTCCGTCCGTTGAGTTGTCTTGTGCTATTTTTACTCGGGATTGATGTTAGGTTTCTTTCTTACCCTCATTGCATTGATTTGGCTTGATTTTAACTTGATTTGATGTCAAGCTAGTAAAATGACCATTTTTCCCTTCTAGGGGTTGTCTTCAAGATTGACACAATTTTTAACTATTTCTCGAAGTGTCTCCGAGGGTTTGATCCCAGCCGACTCTGTTCTTCCTCAAGGTTATCTCTGAGGTTGACTTGGTCTCCCAGGGCTATTTATGTGGAGGATTTGATGCTTCAAGGATGTTTCTAAAGGTTGATTTAGCCTCCTTGGGTTGTCGCCGAGGTTGACTTTGGTCTCCCAGTGTTGCCATCGGGGTTTGATTTGACCTCCCGGTGTTGTCATCGGGGTTTGACTTTTGTCTCCTGGTGTTATCGTCGGGGTTTGACTTGATCTCCCAAGGTTGTCTCCGGGGTTAGTTTTTGGTCTCCCGGTGTTGTCGTCGAGGCTTGACTTAATCTCCCGGGGTTATCTCCGGGGTTGGCTTTTGGTCTCCCAGTTTTATCACTGGGGTTGGCTTTGATCTTCCAGGGTTGTCTCCAGGGTGGCTTTTGGTCTCCCGGTATTATCGTCGGGGACTTAATCTTTCGGGGTTGTCTCCAGTGTTAGCTTTTGGTCTCCCGGTGTTGTCGCCAAGGTTTGACTTTATCTCCCAGGGTTGTCTCCGGGGTTTACTTTTGATCTCCCGGTGTTGTCGTCGGTGTTTGATTTCCCGGTGTCATTTTTGGGGTTACTGTATCTCCCGGGGTTATCACAGGGACTTACTTTTGATCTTCCGGCGTTGTTATCGGGGTTGGCTTTGATGCTCTGGACTTTTAGGGTTGTCTCTAGAAGGTAAAAGATAATTTTACCCTCCTGCAGAGTTAGTAATAGGAATGCAAAATTTTGAATGTCTACAAATTCCCCTCTTTATCATGTTTATGCAATGGAATGTAATGAACAGGATAAAGACTACTACACACTGGAAATAGGACACATGCAAATGTAATGTAATACACGATATACCATGTTATGAATGCTATATACTCTTGTGGTATTAGCTTCCACAGTATTCTATCACCGACTATTCCCTCCACTCATGCTAGGGATGACGTTGTCTATGATGGCTTTCACTGAACTCTTTTGATGCCTACTCGAATGGTAGTTTGCAAAGTTTGACCATCACCGAACCTTCTCGGTGACTACCCGAACTGTAGTTTACAACGATCGATTGAACCATCGAACCTTCTCGGTGTTCCAGCTTGGGATTTGTATAATAGATTCCATCATCTACCCTCTCAGGGAAAATTTTCCCCACAGTTCTCATCATCGGATCTTTCCCGATGCTATGCTGGAGTTGTCGCTAACAGTTTACAATGTCAGATCTACCTGATCTCGATGTTGCAGTTCTCAACGGATTTTATAACCGGTTAGTTCCCGATGCTATGCTGGAGTTATCGCCAATAGTTTGCAATGTCAAATACTCTGACCCTTATTGAAACAGGTATTAACGGCTTTCATCACAGACTCGTTCCCGATGCTACGCTAGAGTTGTCGCCAACGGATTGCAATGTCAGATACTCGGACCCTCATTGAAGCATTTATCAACGGCTTCCATCACCGTATCGTTCCCGATGCTACGCTAGAGTTATCGCCAATAGTTTACAATGTCAGATACTCTGACCCTCGTTGAAGTAGTCATCAATGATTTTTATCACCGGCTCGTTCCCGATGTTGCGCTGGAGTTGTTGCTAACGGTTTGCAATGTCAGATACTCTGACCCTTATTGAAGCAGTTATCAATGGCTTTCATCACCGACTCATTCCCGATGCTACACTAGAGTTGTCGCCAACGGTTTGCAATGTAAGATACTCCGACCCTCGTTGAAGTAATTATCAACGGCTTTCATCACTGGCTCATTCCCGATGCTACGCTGGAGTTGTCGCCAATGGTTTCAATGTCAGATCTATCTGATCTCGATGTGGGGGTATCTTTTTGATAAGTTACACCCTCGGACCAATTTGGATACTTTAACGCATTCAAAACCCACTGTTGACAACGCCGGACCTTCCCGATGCTCTAACAGAGGCAGCTTTAAGCAATTTTCATCATTGGCATTTCGAATACCACATCAAGGTTTCTACCAATGGCTTACAGGTAGTTTTTTCTGCATCAGGAATCTGACGCTTGGAACCAGGGTTTCAGGCCATTCTACTCAATCGCGTAGCAATTTTTTCCCTAATTTGACATTTCAGCTTCTATAAACTCTGCATTAACTTCAATTGGACCTAACTGGAGGGGGTGGGACCCACCCTAGGGTGCCATAGGACCACTTGTGACAGCCGCAGGTGGGGTTGCTACTCTCTACGAATATAACTTGCCCCCCCCCTGGCTCTTAGAAGTCATTTTCAAGCTTGCACTATAAAGAAAATTTGAGATTTCTTTTTCAGATCTACTGAGTTCTGGCTGCTTTTTTCAAATTCTATCACCGTACAATCGTTCTGCACATCTCTGGTAACGTTTACATCCTTTCTTTTCAAGTTTTGACTGTTAGAACGTTAGACTTCATATACAATGCTTCTAAACACAATATAGTGAATATGCATGCTTATATGACTTGATAAAAATTTGTAGACTTAGTAAATGTGTATGTTTTACTGTACTCAACATTTTGATGTAAAAAATTTGATTACTGAGACAGTCATTTGGCGCCCTTTTTGGCCAGTTTACTCATCCTATTTGAGGATAAATGAGCCTTGATTTTCAACTTAAAATACACATGGTAAATTAGCTTCCATGGGGAGTTTGATTTTGATGTTTTTTATATATATGAACTTTTCATGATTTTGGGTAGGTGTGCTACTGAATGGCCACCTAGTAATGCATATGTGCATGCAGATAGTCCATTTTACAAAGGAAACTCTGGCGAAATTTTTTAAAAGCCTAAGCATTTAATGAAAATGTAATTTTAACTCTACTGGTGATGTATGTTAACTAATGCATACCTTAGGACTTAGAATATGCATGAAGCAATGATTTAATAGGTCGTAAGTTCAAGTCTTACCTCACCCTTTCGGAGTTGATTTGGAGATTTTTTCTAGGTTATGTAGCAAGATAGACCAGGTAGTGCTAGCAAGGTCTCAGCAGGTGTGAGGTGGAGGAAAGCTTCTGCTGTTCCCAGCCTCGTCCAGCTCGGCCGCCTCACCGTTTGGTTTAGTATGTGATTCGTCTGATCCAGGCTTAGAGGCCGGATGATGTGGACGACAAGGATGTCCCTTTTATGGATCTTAGTCCAGCCCATGCTCCGCGTAGTGATCTTCCAGCCATTATTGTGCTGATTCTGGAGCTTCTAGGTTATTTGAGACACCATCCTTCGATATACCTTCATGCCAATGAGGTGACTGAAGTTTTCATTTTGGACTTCTTCTTTTTTTTGCCATTTTAGGGCATAGGTTTAATCTGGACTTTACCATTTGATGCAGGTTCCCAGCTTTACGCAACCCAAGGGGAACTGGTTCAACGTCCACTCTTTATATCATACTATGCATCCGAAGTATCAGCCCATCGCCAACATTTGGGGTTTCAAGGCCTTCTTTTTTATTCCTCCCTGTCGTTGCCCTTGGGGTTATCTGCGGGTATTATCTTAGCCCTGGTTCCACCAGACCCAGTCTCTTCATCTACTGGACTGTGAGGTGATGGTGACATCGATGGACTAGCGGTTCATCACTGGTTTAGATTTTATAAGTGATCCAGTCCCGTTGTTGGCTGACATTTCACCTATTGCCATTAATTCCCTTCTGGGAGTTCCTGCGATAGCCATCAAGGTTCGGACTGTCTGTTTAGGTCCTTTGAGTGTTAATGCCCAAAGCGGGACTTTGACAAAGCCTCTGCCTGATGATCAGAGGGTTAGAGATTGCATTCTTTGGCGACTATTATTTGTGATCATCAGGGGTTGTTTTATTATAGACAACTCCTCGACGGTGTCTTTTGCTCTGGTTAGCGCTACTCGATATGTGGAGCGCATTTGGGATTTTGACTAGGGCACCTTCACTTTCGCCTATTTTCTTCGTGGATTGCTCCTACGCTCTGAGGTCATGACGGATGCTTGACTGGGTTTTTATCCCTTCCTGTTGGTGAGTAATTTCTCTTTCACCTTTCAATTTCCTCATTTTATGTTTTTTACTCTTTATCACTAAGGTCATTTGATCTTTATACTTCCAGTTTTGGGCATATGAGAGGCTCCCTTGCCTACGCCCAGCCACTACTTTGGGCTTGGAGACATATCCACGGGGACAGCGTTGGCATCATTCCACTTTGACGGAGGTCCTTGTAGCAGAGGGGTTTACCCATTCCCGCTTCCAACTAGAGCTGTTGACTGCCGACACTATCGCGTAGGTTCCTTACTCCCTGGACTATCTGAGAATTGGGTTTGAGGATGGATTCCTGACCGGGCTGGAGTTTACATTGGCAACTCGTCAGATTCCCATTTTGACTGATGGAGGCTGGGAGCTCTATTTGGGAGAGAGCGCTATCAGGAGCGTCACGAGAGAGATTCGCATTCCATTCATTCCTCCTACTTGGCATTATTTACCCTTAGCTCAGCCAGTCACAGATATTCCCTTGATGGGCATAGATGGCTTTACCCTATTAGAGGGTCCTCACAGTCAGGAGACTTTTCATCGCTGGTGGAGTCCTCACACTATTGGGGCTCAGACTCGTGCTACCCAGTTTATGGCAAACATGGTGCCGGGGTCTGTTATGATGACATTATGGATAGCTTGCCTTAGAGAGCCTACTCATTGGAGCATATTTCAGGTTTGACCCAGCGATTGGAGCGGGCACAGTTTTTTATCAGGCACCTTGGCAGGGATCCTTTAGAGGCAGATTCGTTTGATCCTTCCAGCTCCACAGTCGACCCCTCAGGAGGTCCATATTCTGGCGGTTATGCAGGTGTCGATCCTCTTCTTTATCGACCAGATATTCCCACTAACAGAGACTCAGTAACTCATGAGGAGTTATAGCAGGTTGATCGTCTAGATGCAGATATCATAGACTTCTTTTGATAGGCCTCTGTTAGATATTGGGCGGCTGTTCCCCATTTCTTGTTATCTCTTTTGATAGGCCTCTGTTAGTCATTGGGAAGTTGTGCCCCATTTCCTTGTACTTTTTATTTTGCATTTTATGAGTAGACAGAGATAATGCTTTTAGTAGATAGTGTATTTAGAAAATGCATGATATTTCCTATCTATTGCATCCTATTATCATTTATCATTATCATCCATCATTATGCATGCATTATGTCATGGATATGCACTTAGACAGGTGAGTTTAGCTTTGACCCCTAGATGGTCTCATGATACAGTTCTACAGATGTCTTCATCTACCGTCAGCCGTATTGAGCACATGCCACATTTTTTGATAGCATCATTTTTGAGATCTTGGTATGACAGCTTGTCTCCTATAGATAGGGCTATAGTTGATCCGATGTTGGGGCATTCTTTGGCCATCTTAGCTTTTTAGGTTCCATTAGGATTTTTGGATAACATATTATCCCGTTGAATACCCGAGCGCCTGGTTTTTAGATTTGGCATCCATAAGCTGACTCCTACGTTGGAGGAGTATGAGCACATCACCGATTTGCCATTGGATTGGCCTTGTGCTAGGATGGTCCTTAGTGACATGAGATGACAGTTCATGACCATGACTGGTCTGAGGCACAAAGTCGTCACAGATGAGATTACTACGGGGCATATGGTGTCCCTGGACTTCCCGATTGATCGTTTTTGCTGGATGGACAGCTACGCGCGATATTCAGGAGACTATATCATCACTACAGATGAGTGGCAAGTTGCACTCTTGGACATTCTGTTGATGTGTGCCACAGCTTATCTGTATATGCCACTGTATATATAGACCACTAGGACATCAGCCTAATTACAGTGGTTCGTGCTCTCAGATAGGGTTGAACCATCTTGCCCAGGATACTAGCAGAGACCTTGAGGTTGGCGACATTCTGCCATACCCATCTAGTGGGGTTTTTTAGGGGTAGTGATGTTCTGTCGTACGTGTGGTTTATGACACACTTGAGACCCATCGGTACTTTCAAACATTATGGGTACTGCTTTACTCATGAGATAGCCATGTCCTACTCCTTTCAGGGGTCGTAGTGTACAGATGCGGCATCGTGGTTGGCCTTTTTGACGACGATCAAGCATCCCTTTTCGATCTTGCCCTACTCAGGGCTTAGATCCCCTTACAGCTTCATTGCTCATGAAGTTGGCATGGATTATCTTCCCCTGGCGGGTTTGAGAGGGGTGACCACATATCATCCACTGGCTATCATGGGACAGTTGATCAGTTTTAGGACATCCATCATTTTGAGTGGGCTTTGGATCAGCGGATATCAGCTTCGTCTTTGTCATCAGCTGACCTGACCAGGATTTATGATTGTTGGACTCGTCGTTATATGGCTGATTTTTTGACTAGCCATCCGGATCGTTCTCCAGAGTATTTTGCATGGTTAGAGGCATATATTGCACTGGTTGTGATAATTCACTTAGCTCTGATTTTTTATTTTGATGAGGAGGAGCCTATGGAGGACCCTGATTCTCCCACCGAGGATGAGTTATTTACTGCCTTGACAGCAGCTTTGGTCAGTGACCCCCTAGCATTCTAATTGGGACAGATCCAGCTCTTATTGATTCATTAGCTTGGATGACCTTTGAGAGGGGTCAAGCAAGAGCACTGATGTTGACAGCCCTTTCTGGTAGGGATGCAACTTTTGTTGATAGAGATAATACTCAAGCTTCTCGGAACGCCGCTTTTGTTGAGATTGAGGAGGCTCTAGTCACCCGGGATGCTACTTTATTGAGAGGGATGAGGCCCTAGCTACCTGTGATGTTTATATTGCTGATAGAACTGCACTCAGGTCCTATACACACAATATTATTGCAGATATGAGTGCCTTCATAGATGGTTAAAGTAGCACCATGCAGATGGCTGTGGATCTTTTAGCTCACATGAAGACCGTGGGATATAAGCTTACAGATGCTCCTCCATCTTCTGAGAGGGATTCTATGTTGGGCTTGTTATCCTGTTTATCCAGTGGTTTTATAGACTAGCTTTCATTTTCTTGCACATACTAGATCAGCCATTTTTGTCATGTACATTATACATTGTATATATCAAACAACATTATATATTAGAGAAATATATTTTGATTCACTTCCATGTTAGATATGTCTTGTCATTGTTGAGTGATTACCACTTTTTTTATGACTTGCTATCTTAATGTGTCATGAGCTTTTCCTTGATGGATTGACATTGAGATGTCGGAGATTACCTCAAAAGGGCCTGTTGATCAGGGATGCTTGATAGTAATTGGGTTTTATATAGGTTTTTGTGTCTTGGGACTGGTTTTCAATAAGGTTTTGTTGTTGTTTGTTTTCTTGAAGGTTAGACCGCACCATGAATGGCTGCCTACATACTCTCGGGTTGAGGGAGATCAGGTCATTTGTAGTTCAGGCTTGGCCTAAATGGTTTGAGAAGTGTTTATTTTGGGATTGATCATGTTTAATGGGTTGTTGAATTTTTTGTTTGGTTTGACCGTATCGTAAATGGCTGCCTACACACTCCCGAGTGGAGAGAGATCAGGTCATTCATAGTTCAGGCGTCTAGTGAAAACCTGAATTGATTTAATTTTTTTCAGGACCATGATGATGGCTTGTAGGTGCTTCAAACATAATACCTTTTCATGGTTTCTGAATTGATGAGCTGAGGAAATTCATTCCCATCCATTTCTTGCAATCTGATGGCTCCTCCTGTCAACACTTCTTTGACAATGAAAGGGCCTTCCCAATTCGGGGCAACCTTTCCTTTGGCTTCATCTTGATTGGCAAGGACTTTCTTCAGTCCAAGTCATTTTCTCTGAATTATAGGAGTCGTACTTTCTTATTGTATGACCGAGAAATCCTTTGCTGATATAACTGCCCGTGAAAGAAGGATGTAGCCCTTTTTTCATCTATCAGGGACAACTGGTGGTATATCTCTTGCAACCACTGGTCTTCTTCCATCTGAGCATCTATTAGCACTCTTAATGACTCCATCTCTACTTCTATGGGGAGTACTGCTTCCATGCCATAGACTAATGAGTAGGGGGTAGCCCTAGTAGAAGTACGCATTGACGTTCTGTAAGCCAGCAGAGTCAGAAGCAATAGGTTATGCCATACTTTGTGATTAGCAAACATTTTCTGCATGATCTTCTTAATATTTTCTTTTGCCGCTTTGATAGAACCATTTATCTTGGGACGATAGATGACAGAATTGAAATGCTTGATCTGAAACTTGATGCATAATTCTCACATCATCTGGTTGTTTAATATCTTGGCATTGTCTGATACGATCACCTACGATTGTCTATATCGACATATTATATTATTTTGGATGAAACTAATGATTACATCTTTGGTGACTTTGGGAAAGGATGCAACTTCAACCCATCTGGTGAAGTGATCAATCATGGTGAAGATGAATCGATGACCATTGCTAGTTTTGGGTTCTATTGGCCCAATCACATCCATTCCCCACATGGAAAAGTGCTATGGCAAACTCATATTGTGCAGTTTGTTTGGAGGAGCGTGGATGACATTTCCATAGACTTGGCGTTGGTAGCATCTCCTGAAGTGATCATCACAATCAGCTTTGCTAGAGATCCAGAATGCCCTATTCTCAATATCTTCCTGGAAAGAAAAGAATCGCTCATGTGTGGACCACAGACTCCACCGTGGTCTTCAACCATCAATCTTTGGGCTTGATCCTTATCCAGGCATCTTAAAAGGCCTATTCCAGCATTCCTTTTATAGAGTACGTCTCCGCTTAGATAGAACTTCATAGCCATCTTATGAATCCACTTTCTTTCATCTTGACTTGGCCCAGCGGGTGTAGATCCATCTCGCAAATATTCTTTTATATCTTGGTACCAAGGCTGTTTGATAGGAGGTATTTCATCTAATACTTCTCTAATGTAATTCCCATATGTCGGGGCTTTTTGGCTTGCAAATTTGATGTCAGGAATTCTCATCCTATCAGATATGTGGATCAAGGAAGCCAACATTGCCAATGCATCAGCAAAGTCATTCCTACAGGAAGTCGAGCTGTAGGAATAGATCTGCGATATGCCATGTCCAAAGCAAAATCCATGGCAACGAAGCCGGCCAATCGGTCTAAGGTGGGTCATGAAGCAGATGTATAGGAGAACGGGGCTACCTCTAAACTCTTGATCCCCAACAGTCTGGCAGAATAATGCTGATATCAATGTCTCCACCAAGATGAGAGGGAGAATGGTGAAGTCATCTTTGAGAGCCCTGACAGCCATCGACATCCCGACATCCAGATGGTCAGCATAAAATGATATATATAAATATCATATGAGGCACATGACCAGTGCATTCACTCGTGCAGTATGCCATCTCTCCTCTGAAATGGCAAAATCTCCATTATAAATGATGAAGCTATCAGCGGATGCAAAATAGTCTATCATGAAGTCCATAGAAATGATGTGCCTACCACCCACCTCGGCCAGGATGACTGCCCTCCTCAATCTAGTGACTGTCATGAACTGGCGGTCCATATAGCCCACCGCCATCCGAGCATAGGGTTCATCCATAGATAAACCAAAAATGCGATCATACTCCTCCAAAGTGGGAGTCAACTCATCAGAGCCAAACCTGAAGACATGGCGCTCTGGAATCCAGTGGGTGAGCATCCCGTCAACAAATCGCTTTGGAACCTGGAAGGATAACAGAGATAGGGAGTGGCCCAATATGCGACCAACTGTAATGTGGTCAGAATCTGGCAGACTGTCATGCCAAACCCTCAAACTGGTAACTATTTGACTAGGCGAAAGGTGATCCAAGCGAGCAACGGAAGATGAAACCATCTATAAAACTGTGTCAAAAAAACCATACAGGGGTCAATCTATATCAAATCATTTAAATATATATAAAGCATGCATCATAATGAGCGATAATATAACATGTATAATAAATAAATAGAAAACATCATCATACATAAAGATCTGCTGAATACATCATTTTTTTATATACATCACTGTCATACCTATGATACATATGAAAACTAAGGAATAAAAAGTACAGGATACTGGGGCAAAAATGCCCAATGACTAACAAAGGACCTATGGAGTCATCACAATGTCATCCACAATCGTTGAACTGATCAAACTGAGCCAAATCCTCCTGAGTAGGCATATCTTGCATAGCGAAGCTATAAGGCATATCATGCGGATCTGGGCGATAAAGCGTCTCCTGCACACCCGAGCGATAAGTAAATGGATCACCTCCATCGTCAGAACCACCCATACCTGATGGTCCAGTCCCATGAGAACCACCAGTGCCTGAGGGTCCAACCTCGTGATCTTGAGCAGCAAAAGTACTAGCTAATGAAGGGTCCCCACCCAGATGACGACAATACGTCAACATCTGCCCAACTGACGTATCAAATCAGCTATCTGACTCTGATGAGTAGGCTCTCGAAAAAATGATATCCAGTCCATCATCACAAGAGACCCCAGAACCACATCTCCTAGAAACTGGGTAGCCCGGGTCTGAGCTCTTATTATGTGTGGGCCCCACCAAGTGAAAAAGTAATTGGAAGTGATAGGACCTTCTGACAAATGAAACCCCCACATACCCAGCGGTGGGAATCGCTGCGAACCGGCTGAGATAAAGGCTAGAATCGCCGAGCCGGAGGAAGGAAATGAAGGCGAATCTCCCCAGTGATACATCTTAAAGCACGCTTTCCGAGGTAGAGCTCCCAACCTCCATCAAACAGGAATGGAATCCGACGAGTAGACAGAAAATACTAAGGCCCAATCTGTAGACCATTCTCAACCCTTCAGACAAATGCTCTACAGAATTGGGGACCCAAACTATGTCATAAGCCGTCAATGTCTCCAGCTGAAGACGAGCATGAGTGAAGCCCTCCGCGACCGAGACGTCTGATAAAGTAGACTTATGCCATCTACGCCCCCGAGGATAAGTGTCCAAGCCCAAAACAGAGATAGGGCGAAGATAAGGAAGCCTCTCATAAGCCCAATACTGTTAATCCAAAGAACCCGACATTAGTCACAGGAAAAGATAAACAAATCAAAATTTAGACAAGTAAAATTCGGTCAAAATAACTCTCCAAAAGAAACGGGTAGAATTCGAGCCATGTGTCGGTGAATCCCTCAGATCGCAGTCACATCCCAAGAAGAAAGATCGCAAATGTAATAGAACACCCGTCATAGTCCCCTATGCGATCAACATCCCGAACGGCTCCCACCAGGCAAAAAGGGACAGTGGAGGAGTTATTCGCAATGAAACAACCCCTCGATATGGTCAAGAACAGACGCCGCAAGATCCGATCTCTCTCCCTTAAATCCGCAGGTAATGGCTGCTGTAGAGTTCCTCGAGCAGCATCGACGCTCAAACATCCAAACTGAATACTACGGGCCTTGAATGCCCTCTCCTAAGAAGAAAACCCCAAAAAGGTGCGAACAGCTATCGGAGTGATACCAGTCTCCAAAGGCACTCTGTCCCCAGTAAACTCCAGACCGGTGATATATCTCCAATCCATAGGTGTCATCATGACCTCAAAATTTAGGAGATGAAGAGACTGACTCTGATGGAACCATCGCTCAGATAATGCTCGTAAATAGCCCTAGGGGCAGCGACGGGGAGCAATGGTGAAGAAGGCCTGGAACCCCCAAGAATCCACTATAGCTCGGTACTCGAGGTGAAGTGAATGATACAAAGAATATATACAAAACTAATTACCCTTGGGCTGGGTAAACTCTGGGACCTGCACGGCCTAAAGGTTAAGAAAATCGGTTGCTGGCAGAAAAAAGAAATTAAGATAAATTAATATAAAGATCATATACCTCATTCTCCTGCAAATGAATGGAGGGATGATGGCTCAGGTCCATACCCAACAAATCTGGAACGCCTACCTGAATGACAGGAAGAAATCTGGGCGCCGCAGTGAGCTGAGGCGGAGCCTCAGGCTCAGGGATATCCTCCTCGTCCAAATGTGGTTTGTCCTCATCAAGAGGAAGCTGCACTGGCTCTATCAACCGCTGAACCTGTCTGCCAATCCGTAAAGTAAGAACGTCAGAGGCAGGCCTTCGCCGGCGAACTCCAGATGAAACCCGGCGTAATGGAAAGCTGCAGGGTCTATCGAAATCCATACATGAATAACGAGTTCGTAGGAATCAAAGCAAAGTCAGGTATATTCCTGTCCTTTTAAAATTTCAACTTTTATACTACTTGAAGATAATATAATCCTGGAAATATAGTTTAGGTCATCGCATCATGCATGTCCTACGTGTGCCATTATATGTGTACATCCTTTTCAATTAGCACCCTAGCATATCTACACATGCATCTAAGACCCTGACATCTAACTCACAAAAAAAATTTGACAGAGTTTCACCTCTAAAATGAACTATCCACATGCCCGAAGAATGCATTAAACCACCCTATAAGGGTACACCATCACAACCAAGAAATTAGATAGCAATTTAAATAGTTTTTCTAATACATAGCTAAAATGCGTGTTTAGAGTAACTGAAAAATTGTAATATATCGCATCCATACGGTCCATAAGATGATACGTAAGCCTACATTGCATTATAATATGTCCATCAAGCTATCTGTGCATACATGTTCAATATAATGCGTTTAATGAAAGAAATACGGGTTTTCACCCATCAAAACACAAAAAAAAATGGAGTCTATACGTTACCCGTAGTGCGTGAAAGGGAAGTACAGCGATAGATCATTCCAAATCAAGCTCGAATTGAGTAGATCTAAGATAGAGGGTTGGAGTTTTCAGAGAAAACTCAAGAAAACTCGAATCGAATGCATGAAAATGAGCCTGCCCGAGGTTAATAAGCCAACCACTAACAACCTCAACCATACATACTCCAGCCGCATGTATAGGTGCGGCTGCCCTAAGTGGGTCCCGTAACTTTCCGTTTGGGAAAATGCAATGGTGTTCCTTTTACCCTTCCGGGTCATTTTTAGACCCCAAAAACCCTGCAAAAAGGCAGAAAATCAGTAAAGATCTGTAATCCCAACGTTGAACGGCGGAAGACCAGAAAGTCAAAATCAGCAATCCATCTTGGAGTCCAGCAGTATTAACCCCGGTGAAGGTATCAGCTCAACCCTTATATAGAATCCATCGGCATTAACCCCGATGAAGGTATCGGCTGAACCCTTATATAGAATCCATTGGTAGTAACCCCGGTGAAGGTATTGGCTCAACCCTGATATAGAATCCACCAGTATTAACCTTAGTGAAGGTATCGGCTTGACCCCGATGTAGAATCCATTGGCAACAACCCAATGAAGGCGTCTGCTTGACACCGATGTAGAATCCGTTGGCAACAACCCAACACCGGTCGGCTCAGCTCCAATGGTGTAATCCGTTGGCTACAACCCAATGTGGGCGTCGGCTAAACCCCGACGACGTAATCCTTATGACCTTCTTATAATCTCACATATCATTACATATTTTATACATGACATTGCATCATCAGATATACCTTGTCATGCATTCTCCGTGTCTAGTAATCTTTGTCGTGTTCATTCCATTACATTGCATAAACATGACAAAGAGGGGCATCTGTAGACACTCAAAATTTTGCTTTCTTTATACTAACCTTGTAGATGGGCAAAAGCGTAATTTTACTAAAGAAACAACCCCAAGGTAGAGGAAAAGCATTCGATCTCCCAGGAGACAACCCTGTGAATGATTCAAAGGGCCAATGACGTCCTGCCAAGACGCGAACTGAACGAGGATCGCAAAGCTAAGAAAGTGTCCAAAAAGTCACCTCAACAAACCTCGAACTACGTGCCATCAAAGATAAGCTAGTTAACTACAGTCTGGAACCAGAAGATAACTCTCAGCTACCAGCATCATCTTCTTGGACACCGATTCAATTAGACTCAACCTTATTCCGCAGCCTTCCGCAAAGACTTTCCGAGAGTTTGGCCTCTGAAGCTTACCTTTCTCCAAACCGAGATTGAAGGAAAGAACTTCGAGATGGCAGGACCCACGGGGCCCAGCCACAAGTGTACCTGCGGCCATGCGGCTGGCTCCGGGATCTTAAATCAACAACATCAGCTCATTTAGAAAAAAAAGAAGAATTTTAGAGAGAGAAACCCTCAGGTTTGATCATTCTACACAAATTTTGAGTTGTTTAATCTTGTTATATATATACTTTGAGTCTCGAGAGTGTTCTTAGTTGATCTCGGGTGATAAAACGCTTATTCACGCGTCCCCCAAGGTGAAAAACGCTTATTTTAGCCACTTTCTTTGTAACTAGTGTTTAACGTACTAGATTTATGTGATATATTGTGTAAACATTGTTAGAATTGTTATTTTATACATATATTATTGTGTAGGTGGTAGATCTATAGATCTCATAGGTTATTTATCACATATTTGGTTGTAAATCAAGTCCGGAGGCTAGATCTACCTAGATCTAAGCCGGATCTAGCCTTTTGAGTGGTTATTAAGCATGAAGCTTTAACCCGTATGCTAGATCGGCTTAGATCCATCGAAGATCTGCGTGTTTACTGCTTTTGGTCAGTCCCGACTACCCCGTATAGCCCTAGATCTATATTTAGAGGTGGGAGGGGTCCGAAATAGCTTGACATGGTGATTTAAACCGATGAAATCTTCTAATATCAAGTCTTGGACATTGTACATGTATATTTACGCATAATAATGTGAGCCTAGTAGTCTCGGTGTCGCGATCCCATGATTGGATCCCGACTTGATTCCAACGATGGACCGATTTTTGTGATGTAATGTTTAAATAACGCAAAAATAATTGTATATGTAATGTTTGGATTTTGAAGATGAACTCGAGGGGTTAGTCTCGTGAAGTCGGATTCAAGATCCCGTGATAGTGAAAACTTTGATTGTGGTTGCTCGGATTCATCGAGATGGCTTACATGCTCGATGATGATCCGATCCTTTTTGGCATTTTCTGGCATGCATTTTTACCAAAAAATGATTTCCCAAATCAAAATAACAAAAAGTTTTCATAATAATCCTAAAAAATTTGGGGAATAACATTAGATCATAAATGGAAGTATCAAAAGACATCGATTCCTATTTGACAAAGGATTTGAAAACTTTGTTTTCAAAACATCATTGATATATATTGTGTTCTAAAAATAAACTTTTATATAAATCAAATCCTTTGTACATAGGATTAAAGAGGTACAACACTACTTTCGTAATAATTACATAGACTTAAGAATCAATAATGGAAGTATCAAAGGTCCTCGATTACTATTCGGGCAAAGGATTTGAAAACCTTGTGGTTTTCCCAAAATATCATATGAAATGTATATTTTGTCTAAAAATAAACTTTTGCTAAATCAAACCCTTTGTACATAGGTGAAAAAGAGGAACGACACTACTTCCAAATAATTCACAATAAGTCTTAGAATAAAACTTTCAAAATTAAACACACACACACACACACACACACTCACACACTCTAGGCATAGGAAATCAATAAGATGTTGTAACTATGTTTTCAAGGAAGTCGGGGGGTGCCTAACACCTTCCCCTCGCTTAAGCCTGCCCTCGAATTCTAAGAATCTTGGTTTCAGACCAATCCTACGGAGTCACATATTGGACCATATTACAAAACTCTTCAAAATCGGATGAGTTGGTACATTCATTTACATTAAACCAACTGGTGGCTCTGTCTCATTCGGTCCAATCATAAAATAATAAAATCAATCTTTTTCAAAGTTGTCGACACTTATGTCGGTATCAAATTCCTAAAAACTCACCCTTTAATAAAAATCCATAGACATGGTGAATCATTAAAGGGTAAAACAAACAACACAAATTTAGGAAAGGCGGACGTCCCACGATCCAGCCACGATAGACAACCAAGTTTTTTCCTAGCGTCGACAACATAGATAATCATTGAAATGTTGGTGTCGCACTATCGATATACATATGGTGAGAAGGTGATTTTTTTCTCATATTTTATTTGATAGTTAGAGAATATTAAGATTAGGTGCGAGTTCTTAAACCTCACACTTATGGTAAATTTGTGACTCATAATCGTATGGTATATTTTTGAGCCCCTAAGCGTATGGACAGTCCCTGATCTGTTCTTGGACTACATATTGCTAGGACAACTTCCTAAACTCATATTATTTTGGCAATTTCCTGAACTCATAATGTGTGGTAAGTTTAATGAACTATATTAGGGTATAGAAAAGTTGTGTATTGAGAACTAAGGATTTTCAATGTAGCATGCTTTAAGGATGATAGATATAGGTAAAATTATTAAGCAATGGAGCATTGGAGAAAATCAAAGTTGATGGAGGACGCATAGGTATTCAGAATCTTCTAGCTATGCTAGACTTTGAAATTTATTGACATCGTGTTGGTAAAAGCATTTTTAAAAAATATTGGGTCAAATTATTGAACCAATGAGTATTAAAAGTTCTATTATTCATGTCTATGCTAATTGTTTCAGCTAAGACAAACATGATTTGAAAAATATCAAAATATATTTTTGAATAGTCATCAATGTATCATGGAACCTGGTGTAGAATGACAGATGATGGAGTCATCAATGTAGTTTTACCTAGTGTTAGATGTGATCTAAGGATCGTCAACCCACTATGGTATGATGTAGTATGACAAAATCATAAAATAACGGAATCCTCAACGGACTGTAAAGACATTACGGTATCATGACGTCATAAAATAATTTTTAGAAATTTTGAACTATTTAAAGATAATCAATGCCAATTAAATTGGCTAGATAAATGTTTCGATTGATGTTTGAATTGTTGATAAATGTCTAAGCTATTTGATTCGGCTAGACAAATGTTGTAATAACTTATTGAACCGACATATAGGGGTTGTTAAAGTAAAGACCAGACGCAGATGGTATCCTAATAAAACAGACATAATATGATGTTAACCTAAGAGTAAAACATAAGTTTATGTTGACTCGAGCGTATGATACAAGTTGGTATCTGAGACAAGTTGGTGTCAACGCCAGAGTTCGACACAAGTTGGTGTCAACGCCAGAGTTCGACACAAGTTGGTGTCAGCATTAAGTGATACAAGTTGGTATCAAATTAACACAAGTTGGTGTCAGGTTAATGCAAGTTGGTGTTAAACAAACACAAGTTAGCTAGTGTTAATTAAAACACAAGTTGGTGTCAATTAAAATACAAGATTGGTGTATAGTGGATATAAGTTGATATCAAACCAAAATGTGTATAGTCATTTAAGAATGTAGATAAGAGATTTCCTGATCAGATAATTGATAGGGAATATGCTAGTTATGAAATAAGGAAGTTGACCTTACAGTTGTAAGATCAAAAGATTATGTCCAAAAATTTTAGGACCTTTCGCAATAGTAGAGTATGAAATAGCAGAAGGCTACCAAGTATTTGGAGATGCATAAATATATATATTAATATGTGTTATGTGGTAAATCAAATGAGCAAAGATTAGTAGGCTGTAATTTCGAGAAAGAAATTCATAGAAGATGAGGTGAATGTGACATCCCAAAAATTATTAAGATTTATAAATAAGATTTGGAATGATTAAATTAAAGAACCTAGATTGAAAATAGAGGAATGATTAAAAATTTTAATAAAAACTTTTATGGTTTGATATTTGAATGAAGATAGAGAAATTGAATGTGAATGATAGAAATTTTGAAGAGTAATAAATGAGAAGATGAAAAATAAAAGTGAAAAAATATGGGTTACAAAAATTCAAAATATAGAAAGGATTTATATGTATACTTGGAGGTATATTAAGAAGAATGTATTATGATACCTTTAAATTTACCAGAATTAATCAATGAAAGAGATTATGTAAGAAATTTTATAATGATATATGGAAAATTTATTAAGGGAATAAATTTTTAATGAAGAGAAATTATAAGGTTAGAGATAATGTGTATATGTATAGATACATATATACTAAGAGATGTTGTAATAATCAAAAATATTAGTGTCGACGTCGGAAAAAAATCTCGTCCCTTTGGATAGATCTTTCTCTCTTCCTAAATTTTATTATTTTCCACCCTTATTTATCTTATCTGTTTTATGAAGGGTGAAGCTTTTTAGGAAAAATGCCAACATGTATCATGTCGATGATTTGAAAGGTTTATAGAGTTGCCATTTGGTATATTTGAAATGGTTGTACCAACTCAACCGAATTTTATTTGTTTTTTGCAAGTAGGCCCAATTATTGGACACTGCCAAAACTTGGCCTTGAAATCGAGATTCTTGAAGTTCTGGGGCTTGATTAAGCGAGGGGGGAGGTGTTAGGCACCCCACGACTCCCGTGAAATACGATACCGTATCTTTTCAATATTTCCCTTTTTTATTTACAATGTGTATGTGTATGCTGGAAGTAATTGAGCCTACGTTTGATTATTTTTGAAAGTAGTGTCGTGCTTCGTTGGATCTATATACGAAGGGTTTGATTTGTTTGAAAAGTCCTTTTGTTTAGACAAGATATAAAAATAATGTTTTTTTGAAAGATTAGTTTTCAAGCCCTTACGCTCGCATAGGAATTGAAGCATGTTGATACTTTCATTTTATTTTATTCAGCATTTGGCTCGATTTGAATGTTTATTGTCGGGATGCGAAGCATGTTCGACCACATAATGTATATACAAGTGCCGGTCTTCTTATGGGCATGACAGCTATCGAAGTGACTCTAGCACGACAAACCATATTTCACAATATTTGAGTCATTAAATTCGGATATCCGTTTTAAGGTCCCTCGGATGTACAATTTTACAGAAAAAAATGGCAGGATATGTTTACAATGTGGAGTTGTCCATTGTGGGAATCAGATTTAGGCCAGTTTGATCATTAATCCCACAATTCCTATGCTCACAGAAAATTGCCAAGAAAACCTGCACAGCACATATATTCACAAAAAGTGCAATTTGTACTCTAGACGTCGCAAAACAAAGTATTTATAAGTCAAATCCTTGCATGCACTTAGCCAAAGCTTCTTGTTCCCACTAGATATGGATCTAGGGTCGCGAGGTCGGTTTAATATTTACAAAACTGGAAAAAAATTAGATTTTAATAAATCTTAGCCATTCTAGCTTCCCGGTTCCGGTTTGACCTATTTTGAACAGTTTGAAAGTTAGAAAAGGCTAGATTTTGATAAATCTAAGCCACCAAATTTACATTAAAATAAATTCATATCAAATGAATAATTGACGCAAAGATTTAATCAAAATGAATAAATAATATATATAATTATATATATATATATATATATATATAAAAGCTGTAAAGGGCCACAGATTTCGAATCCAGGCCCGACTAGAATGTGAATATATATATATATATATATAAGCTGTAAAGAGTCACGAATTGTTAATCCAGACTCGACTGAATGTAAATATATAAATATTTATAAAAGTCGTAAAGGGCCACAGATTTCTAATCCAGGCCAGACAGAAATGTAAATATATATATATATATGTATAAAAGCTGTAAAGAGCCACAAATTTGCAATCCGGACTCGACTGAAATGTATATATATATATATATATATATATATATATATATAAAAGCGATAAAGAATCATGAATTATTCCAGGCTCGACAGAAATGTAAATATATATATATATATATGTATGTATATATATATATTTATAAAAGCAATAAAAGGCCACGTATTTTCAATCCAGGCCAAACAAAGTCAAAAATATATATATATATATATATATATATATATATATATATATATATGTGTGTGTGTGTGTGTGTAAGCAGTAAAAGGGCCACGAATTAGCAATTCAAGCCCGACTGGATTGAAAGTTAGTATATATATATATAGTTAGTTATATACTCCCTCTGTCCCAAGATAAAAGTCTTTATTACTATTTCAGGTAGTCCAACGTTAAATGTCTATTTACCTTAAATGATCTATTTTTTACAATAATTTACCTATAATGCCCTTATTATTAATTGCTATATTTCTATTCTCTATGCATATTTATGGAGCATCACTAGTAATGTGCAGAAAACTATGCAATTAAATGAGAATTTAAATATGGATAATTTTGTCATTTTATCCTCTTTCTTAATATGCGCAAATAATCAACAAGGACTTTTATCCTAGGACGGAGGGAGTATATAATAAAGTTAAAAAGGCCACGAATCATCCAGGCCGAACAAGTTAGTGTATATATATATATATGTATATAAAAGCGAGTAAAAGTCACGGATTGACGATCCAGGCTGTGCAAAAGAAGAAAATGGTATATATATACTTATATATACTAAAAAGTAAGCTAAAAAGGCCACAGAACTGAGTTTCGGGCAAAACCAGAAGATGAAACTTGATATGTACATTCACATATACGTAATGAAGTAAGAAATGACTTCTGATCGTAAAAAAACTTACAATGGACTGCTCAACGGGCTTTTTGCCACTCAGTGGACTTCAAATGGACGTTTCCACCGGTTAATTTTTGATATGTTATAGAATATACATATGCAAACGTATTGGAAGAATAAAATCTAAGTTTGGAGTACTAGAAGTAGGGATAAGAAATGAAATGGGCGGAGTTTCAGAGTGTTTTCAAATTTTTTTCTCTTTTTTTTTGCAAGGGTGGGGGGGTCTCATTTATAGACCAAAATGGTAGCGGTTGCACTCGCGAAAGCCGCAACTCTACCTGCAGCTCCCCGAGTGGGGCCCACTCCCGTGGGTCTCATCATCTCAAAGTACGTGCACTCCGAGCAATGCGATGTCAGGTTTGAACTTTTATAACTTTTGATCCGAGCGTCTGTTTGAGGCGTGCTATACCTTTCCAGAAAGCCCTTTTCGAGAGCGACACAATACCATGGGACTTAACCTTTTATGAATCAAGGAAGATGTGTTTATAACCAGATCTTCATTTTTTGCAGTTTGTCCGTTCAGCTGTATTGTGCTGTTTTCACTCGGGATTGATGTTATGGCTCTTTCTGACCATCATTGCATCAATTCGGCTTGCTTTTGACTAAATTTGGCTTCACGTTGGTAAAATGACCATTTTGCCATTCTGGGTGTGTTCACCCGTATCATCACGATTTTCGACTATTTTCTCAGGGTTGTCTCTAAGGTTTGATCCCAGCCGACTCTATTCTTCCTCAGGGTTGTCGTCGAGGTTGATTTAGTCTCCCAGGGTTGTCTCTGGGGATAATTTGATGATTCAAGGCTGTCTCCAAAGTTGATTTGGCTTCCTAGGGTTGTCTTTGGGGTGATTGCATCTCCCAGGGTTATTGTCGAGGTTTGACTTGACATCCAAGTGTTATCGTCGGGGCAGAGTTTGATCTCCCGGTGTTGTCACCAGGGTTCTTGTACCTCCCAGGCTGTTGTCGGGGCTTGGCTTGATATCCCGGTGTTGTCGTCGGGGTCTGTATTTGACTTGAACTTCCAGGGTTGTCTTTGGAAGGTAAAAGATGTTTTTTTCCTCCTACAGGGTTAGTAACAGGAATGCAAAATTTTAAGTGTCTACAGATGCCCCTCTTTATCATGTTTATGCAATGCAATGGAATGAACAGGATAAAGACTGCTAGGCACTAGAAATATGACATTTGCAAATGTAATGCAATGCATGATCTTGCCATGTTACGAATGTTAGATGTCCTCATGGTGTTAGTTGCCACGGGTAGGCTATCCCTGGCTGTTCACGTCATTTTCTACTAAGGATGACGTCATTCGTGATATCCCCCACTTAATTTTCTTGATGCCTACTCGAACAGTAGTTTGCAATGCCTAGACCATCACCGAATCTTTCTCGATGCTACACTGAGTTGAAGCCAATGATTTACCACATCCTTTGATAATCTCTATGGGGAAGTTTTTCTTTTGGCTGATGCGATTGAACATTTCTGAACTCAAAGTTGGGGTTGTCACCTACATCTTCTGTCTTTAGAAAAGCTTTCTGACTTTTTCTCCGATGGGTATATTCTTTTTATGATGAGTGACCTCATTGGGGATTCATGATGCCTATCCTGATGATAGCTTACACCAGTTTACATCATCGGATCTTTCCAGACGCTACGTTAGAGTTATCGCCAACGATTTGGATTACTGTTAGGTTGACGCCGACGTTTCTGTCGGAGGTAGAAATCTTGTGATCTACTCAAAAAATAGTTGACAATGATTTGACCATCATCGAACTTACTCAATGCCTACCCGAATGGTAGTTTACAATGATCGATTGAACTTGATTTGATTCCTACTCGAATGGTAGTTTGAAGAGTTTGACCATCACTGAACCTTCTCGGTGCCTTCTTGAACTGTAGTTTACACAGTCGGTTGAATCACTGATCCTTCTTGGTGCTCCCGCTGGGGATTTGTATAAGAGATTCCATCATTTGTCCTTCATGGGGAGAAATTTCTTCACGGTTCTCCTCACCGGCTCATTCCCAATGCTACGCTGGAGTTGTCGCCAACAGATGGAATGTCAGACCATCTGACCCTCACTGAAGTAGTTTTCAACGGCTTTCATCACTGGCTCTTTCCCGATGCTTCGCTGGAGTTGTGGCCAACGGCTTGCAACATTAGATATACCCTCGCCGAAGTAGTTTTCAACAGATTTCATCACCAGCTCGTTCCCGATGCTTCGCTGGAGTTGTCGCTAATGGCTTGCCATGTAGATGCTCTGACCCTATCTGAAGTAGTCTTCAACGGATTTCATCACCGGCTCGTTCCCGATGCTTCACTAGAGTTATTGCCAACGGCTTGCAATGTCAGATATTCTGACCCTCGCTGAATAATTTTCAACTGATTTCATCACCAGGTCATTCCCGATGCTTCGCTGGAGTTGTCGCCAACGGCTTGCAACGTCAGATATTTTGACCCTCGCTGAAGTAGTTTTTAACGGATTTCATCATCGGCTTGTTCCCGATGCTATGCTGGGGTTGTCGCCAATGGTTTGCAATGTCAGACCTAATCGATCTTGATGTGGGGATGATATTTCAAATATGTCATACCCTCGGACAAATCTAGACATTTTTACGCATTCAAAACCCACTATTTGCCATGCCGGACTTTCCTGATGCACTAATAGAGATAGTTTTCAGCAGTTTTTAGAAGTTTTTCATCTTCGGCATTCTGAATACCACATCAGGGCTTCTACCAATGGCTTACATTGAGTTCCTTCCTTCGTCAGGAACTTGTCGCTTAGACGCAGGGTTTCAGGCCAATCCGCTCAATCATGTAGCAGTTTTTTCCCTGATTTGACTTTTTAGCTTCTGTAAACTACGTTTCAACTCTAACTGGACCAAATTGAAGGGGATGGACCACCTTAGGGAGCCGTAGTTCCACTTACGGCTGTCGCATGTGGAGCTTCTACTCCCTGCGAGTATAACTTGAGCCTCCGTGGCTTTTAAAATTCATTTTCAACTTTGAAATATAATGAAAATCCAAAATTTCTTCTTCAGATCTACGGAGTTCGGGCTGGTTTTTTCAAATTTTATCACCGTACAAATGTTCTGCACATCTCTGGTAACGTTTACGTCCTTTCTTTTCCAGTTTTGACAGTTAAAATGTTTGATATCACATAATATACTTCTAAACACAATATAGCGAATAGGCGTGCCTATATGACTTGATAAAAATTTTCAGACATAGTAAATATGCATATTTTACTAGTCCTGAACGTTCTGATTAAAAAAAATTATTTCTGAGATAGTCAATTGACGCCCTTTTTAATTAGTTTACTCGTCCTTTTTGAGGCCTAATGAGCCTAGGTTTTCAACTAAAAATACTCATGGTAATTTAGCTGCCATGGGGAGTTTAATTTTGATTTTTTTCATAAATATGAACTGTTTATGTTTTTGGGTAGGTGTGCTACTGAATGGCCACCTAGTCATGCCTATGTGCATGCGGACAGTCTATTTTACAAAGGAGACTGGCAAAATTTTTTCAAGAGCCTGAGCATTTATTGAACTTGCAATTTTAACTCTACTGGGGATTTTGGTTAACTAATGCATGCTTTAGGACTTAAAAATTCATGAAGTAATGATTTAATTTAATAAACCACATGTTTAAGGCTTACCTCACCCTTTATGAGGTGATTTGGAGACGTTGTCCAGGTTATGGAGCCAGATAGACCCGGTAGTGCTAGCAGGGTCACTTCAGGAGTGAGGTTATGGAGCCAGATAGACCCGATAGTGCTAGCAGGGTCACCCGGTAATGCTTTAGGACTTAAATGCATGTTTTCTCAATCAGAGTGTACTTGTGTTCGCCGCTGCTGAATATTTTGCTGAGGTAATAAATTGCTCTCTCCTTACTACTATCATCTTTCTGTCCCAGCATACAGCCCATTGCATTGGCATTGACTGACAGGTACATAAACAAGGGAACATCATCCCTTAGGAGTACCAAGACAGGTGCTTCGATCAATTGCTTCTTGATGAAAAGGAAAGATTTTTGACAATCTTCATTCCATTTTGTGGAGGAATTCTTCCTTAGCAGCTTGAAGATGGGTTCACACGATGTTGTGAGCTGGGAAATGAACCTTCTTATGAAATTAATTCTTTCCAGGAATCCCCGTATTTCCTTTTTTATTCAGGGCACGGGCATCTCAGTGATGGCTTTAATCTTGGCAGGATCCAACTCAATGCCTCCATTGCTTATTAAAAATGACAATAAATTACTTGACTTAACACCAAAAGCGTAATTGGCCAAATTAAGCTTGAGGTTTTACTTGCGCAACTTGTTGAATAGTATTTTTAGATGACTGATGTGATCGTCCTCCTTCCAGGATTTGAAGATGATGTCATCCACATAAACCTCTATCTCTCTGTGCATCATGTCGTGAAATAGGGCAATCATTGCTCGCTGATATGTGGCACCGGCATTGATAAGGCCGAAGGGTAAACGTCTATAACATAAGGTTCGCCAGGAAGTGATGAAGGCTGTATTCTCCCTATCCTTTTCAGCGACCATAATTTGATGGTATCCAGCAAACCAATCCATAAAAAGAATACATGACATACTGTGCCATATTATCTATCAGGATGTGGATGAAAGGTACTGGGAAGTTATCTTTGAGACAAGCTTTGTTAAAATCCCGGTAATCCACGTATACTCATACCTTCCCTCCGGGCTTAGGCAGGAGAACTATGTTTGACAGCCACTCCGGGTATGTTGATACCATGATGATACCGGCTTTGAATTGCTTGATAACTAATGTTTTGACTTTTAAACTCCATTCAGGTTTCAATCGTCTAATCTTCTGCTTGACTGGTATGAATCCATCTTTGATGGGCAGTGGATGGATGACAATGTCAGTAGACAATCTAATCATGTCTTTATGTGACTAAGCAAATACATCCTAGAATTATGTTAAGAGTTCAATCAGGTTGGCTCTTTGGTCTTTTGGGAGCTGTCGTTTACACTCCTAAATTAACCTCACTTTCACTTCACGAATTTAAATAATTAGCACAGTAGTAAGCAAGGATCGATCCCACAGAGAGTGATTTATTTTATATTTATCCTATGCTTTCTAAGAAAAAGGGGGTTTTGAATTGATTAAACTAAATTATCAAGAATAAAGTAATAAGAATTAACAATGAATAAAAAGCTTCAGTTCTTCAGTTCAATATCACCTTTTCACAATTATGGAGTAATCAAGTATAACATTATTTATCCTTTAATGAAATTAATAGCCCTAGGTAACAACAAGCTCTGCTACCAGAAACCCCCCTTAGATTGTCATTCAATGAAACAAGCTCTTCACAAGATTCTAACCATTATATAACCTAGAACAAGCTCTCTAGATTTAATATAACAGCAGCATTAAGAACTAGGAAATTAGACTATTCCAAGCAACAAACACATAAGCTCGGATTGTTTAACTTGTCTTCTGATAATCATAGCAATACTCAAAAGCTTGTCCACAATCAGATATTACTAATTGCTACTTATGATTAAGACAGATATCAATTACACGTAATACCAATCTTAATCTAGCAGATAATATCAATTCACTAATTTGATCTTGCAGAATCACGTTAGTAAATTGAATAACATACAAGAAGTTAAAATAAATTATCAAAATAAATCTCATGTAAGAATGAATAAATAAAGTAAGCTTGATCAAACCATTAATTATGAATAAGGTTCAACATCCCTTCCGAACTGAATTGAAAGAATTATCTCATGTCTCCAAGAAATCCTAGATCTAATATGAAAGAAAATAAAAAGATCCAAAAATACAAGAGAATAGATCCCCTATTTATAACTATTAAAACCTAAGATTATTTTATGCCCTAGCTCCCTTCTTTCTTCCGAGTCCGTGCCGCAAAAGGAGAGCAATATCAGCCTTCGCGCCTCGCCGCTGGGGCGGCAGGTTCATTATTTAATTCCCCGCTGGGGCGGGTTAGTGTACTGCCCAGCTATTCCTTTTGTCGCGAGCTGCTCCATTCTCCTTTAATTTAATCACTAGCAACCGTGGGCCCCTCTATTTAATAGCATATCCAACATTAGCTACTCCAATCTTTGCAAACCGTGAGCTGCTTGAATCAATTTTGTGGCCCCCATGTACACTCCACTAGCCCACGTGAGCTATTAAGCATTATTTCGTTTAAAGCTTCTTTGTATGCTGCTCAATTTAATTCCTAAGCTGCTCAATTTCGTGGGCTTCAATTTCGTGGGCTTCTAGGATTTTACAAGGCTGGGCTGCTTCATTTTACTTAGCATATGTGTGGCCCATCTAGCATTCCTTCCTCCAAGCTTCCAACCGTGAGCTGCTATAATTCATGATATGCTAATTAACTTGTATAGAATATGTAAGTACAAGGCTGGCCCACATGCTTAAGCTGCTCAAATTCGTTAATTGCAATGAGTGAGCTTCCCCACGTGAATTGCTGATCCTTTTCCAAGCTGCTGATCCGTGAGATACTTGTTCGGCCCATAGAGCATTCTATTTCTGAATTAGGTTTAAAAACCCACAAACTTATTCCTTTTCATCATTTTAGCCCTTTACGCCTTAATTCGCCTAAAACAATAAACACACCAATTAAGCCCATATCCACATGAAACATGTAATAAAACTAAACATAAAGGAATAGTAATCATCGAATATTATGTACTTATCAAATTCCCCCACACTTAGCCTTTACACGTCCTCGTGTAAACCAAAAATTTGATTTCTAGGAAAATTCTATTCAACCATAGTGTCAAAAGATTTCAAGATCAAATCATGATTATCAACACTAAACCCACAAAAACATAATCAACGTTTCATTAATCAACTCAAGATAAGCACCTCGCCACTTCACCAATGAATGTCATTAAATTAAATTGTAACCACATAAGTCCTCGTCTACAATCCACACACTTACTCAACTTAGTTACCATGGAGCAAAAACCGTGCACACCACTCAAAAACTCAAAACATACTTTTCTGCTTTATTTTTTTTCTCCAGGACCCTTTCATTTTTCTAATTTGTTTCCGGTGAATGCATTTTATGCTCCGTTTCACCTTCCTTAATTTTTTTTCTTTTGTAAGTGAGTCCATTTTATGCTCCATCTCACTAATTCACACGTGTTTATGGGAGAGTGCATTTTACGCTCCATCTCATCCCACCACATGATTTCTCTTTTGCGTCTTTTTCACTTCTTCAACAATCTCTTTGATTTTCAACTTTTCTGATATTTTTTTCACATAGTTCGGTAAATAGCATAAGCAGTTCAATAGTTCTAAAGCATGAGATTAGTGCACATAGACAACTCCACAGATAACTAAGCCAACTAAGCATATATCACATGTTCAAGTACTCATGAGACACAAATTCAATTCAAATCAATTTCTATGGATCATGACTTAGTTTTTCTCAATCATTAACCAATTAAGCATCAAACAGATTTTGAATTTTTAGCATTGATTTTTAATTTTTGACTTTAACCTTCGAACATATAGGCAAAAAGAATCATGGAATCCAAAAAATTTCAAAATTTTTAAAGGCATCAAATTTTCCTATTACCTATCAAAATCGACAGATCAAATATCTCTAAAAAAAAAAAAAACCTAAATCTTTCCCCCCACACTCAAACCTTACATTGTCCCCAATGTAAGAAAATCATGCAAAGAAGAACTAACTACATGCAAATAAAAAAAACTAAATAGTAAAGGGATAGAAAAATCAAATCTGATTTCTTGGGTTGCCTCCCAAGCAGTGCCTTTGTTTATTGTCATTGGCTTGACATCTTTTCTCATTCTATGTACTCGGAGATGCGAACTTCAAGTGGACTGGTAACAGTTTCTTCCTTAATTGAGGAACATTGTGTACTTCATGATCCTGCTCCTTTCCAGCCACCAAATCCTCCTCGTATAATTGTATTCGATCAACAGATTTCTGTACTGAATAATCCACAACATCAATAGCAAAAACAGATTTAAAATTACCAAGATACCTTTTAGTCTCATCTGCGTTGAACTGGAACTTTGCACTGTCCACTTTCATGGTAAAGGTACGATGGTGTGTACCATTCATTTCTTTTGTTGGTGGTCTTGATGGAAATGAATCCTCATCCTTCTTGTAGAGATCTGCAGAACTTATCAAATCATTTCTCTCTTCCTCTTGTGCCTTCTCTGTATTAACTTCTAGAATATTATCTGTTCCTGAAGTAAGCACTGAATCCTCCTGCTCCTCTTCGTCATATCTCTCAACAAACTGAGGAGGTAACTCCCCTAAACCTTGAGATTCTAACCTCCCTATTGTGGTTGCAAGCTGACCAACTTGATCCCTTAGACCTTGAACAGAAGTTATTGTCTCCTGCTGGAACTGTTGTGTCTAACTCATGAACTGTAGTGTTTGGCTCATGAATGCCTTGAACATATCCTCCATAGATGTCCCAGAATTGACAGGTACTTCGTAGCTCAAGTCGTAATGATCCCTCCATCCGAAATTGTGAGTTTCTACCCGAGGATGACATTGACGTGGATTTTGTCCGGAGAATGTCCCCACAGCATTAACTTGATGAACAATTACATCCTCTTGCACTATGGGACAGTCATTTGTCGCATGCCTTAATTTTGAGCAAATTCCACATATTTTTGCAACCGACACTTTTCCTATTGTTAATTATTGCACCACAGCAGTTAAGTTAGAAATCTGTTGAACCAATTCACTCGTGCTTACCTCACTTACCGTTTGTGATGTATGAGTTATCCTAGTACCATACTGCTGTGAGTTGGCTGCCATGGTTGTAATTAAGTTCTTTGCAGTGTCTGGGGTTTTGTCTACCAATGCTCCTCCACTTGTTGCATCAATCATGCTTCTATCCATTGGTAGCAACCCCTCATAGAAGTACTGTATCAAGTAATGATCATCAATTCTGTGCTGTGGACAGCTGGAACACAACTTCTTGGACCTTTCCCAATACTCATAGAGATTTTCTCCATTGAACTTCCTGATTCCACATATCTCCTTCCTTATATCGGCAACTCTTGATGCAGGAAAATACCTCTCCAAGAATACCCTTTGCATGTCAGTCCATGATCGTATCGATCCTGAAAGTAGATAGTATAACCAGTCTTTAGCCAAATCTGCTAATGAGAATGGAAAAAGTCTAAGCTTGATCTGCTCCTCCAGCACTCCTTGTGATTTCATCGTGGAACACACCACATGGAACTCCTTTAGGTGCTCATATGAATTTTCACCTGTAAGACCACGGAAAGTCGGCAAAAGATGAATTAGTCCGGAGTTAAGTTCAAAAGAAACATTTAAAGTAGGATACTCAATACAAAAAAATGGTTGATCAAGATCAGAAGTAGCCAGTTTTTTTAAAGTTCGGTTGTTGTTCGGCACCGCTATCTTTTCCTTTTTAAGTGTTGGAACAAGAGCTTCTTTTGTATCTGCAGTTTTCTAAATCTCTTGATCAAAATTTAAGTCAATAAAGTGAGAGGATTGAGTCATAAAACAAAAAGAAAAAGAAAATAATAAAAATAAAAGAAAACAAAGAATAAACAAAAACAAATAACACTCCCCGACAACGACGCTAAAATTTGGGAGCTGTCGTTTACACTCCTAAATTAACCTCACTTTCACTTCACGAATTTAAATAATTAGCACAGTAGTAATCAAGGATCGATCCCACAAAGAGTGATTTATTTTATATTTATCCTATGATTTCTAATAAAAAGGGGGTTTTGAATTGATTAAACTAAATTATCAAGAATAAAGTAATAAGAATTAACAATGAATAAAAAGCTTCAGTTCTTCAGTTCAGTATCACATTTTCACAATTATGGAGTAATCAAGTGTAACATTCTTTATCCTTCAATAAAATTAATAGCCCTAGGTAACAACAAGCTCTGCTACCCGAAACTCCCCTTAGATTGTCATTCAATGAAACAAGCTCTTCACAAGATTCTAACCATTATATAACCTAGAACAAGCTCTCTAGATTTAATATAACAGCAGCATTAAGAACTAGGAAATTAGACTATTCCAAGCAACAAACACATAAGCTCGGATTGTTTAACTTGTCTTCTGATAATCATAGCAATACTCAAAAGCTTGTCCACAATCAGATATTACTAATTGCTACTTATGATTAAGACAGATATCAATTACACGTAATACCAATCTTAATCTAGCAGATAATATCAATTCACTAATTTGATCCTGCAGAATCACGTTAGTAAATTGAATAACATACAAGAAGTTAAAATAAATTATCAAAATAAATCTCATGTAAGAATGAATAAATAAAGTAAGCTTGATCAAACCATTAATTATGAATAAGGTTCAACATCCCTTCCGAACTGAATTGAAAGAATTATCTCATGTCTCCAAGCAATCCTAGATCTAATATGAAAGAAAATAAAAAGATCGAAAAATACAAGAGAATAGATCCCCTATTTATAACTATTAAAACCTAAGATTATTTTATGCCCTAGCTCCCTTCTTTCTTCCGAGTCCGTGCCGCAAAAGGAGAGCAATATCAGCCTTCGCGCCTCGCCGCTGGGGCGACAGGTTCATTATTTAATTCCCCGCTGGGGCGGGTTAGTGTACTGCCCAGCTATTCCTTTTGTCGCGAGCTGCTCCATTCTCCTTTTATTCAATCACTAGCAACCGTGGGCCCCTCTATTTAATAGCATATCCAACGTTAGCTACTCCAATCTTTGCAAACCGTGAGCTGCTTGAATCAATTTTGTGGCCCCCATGTACACTCCACTAGCCCACGTGAGCTATTAAGCATTATTTCGTTTAAAGCTTCTTTGTATGCTGCTCAATTTAATTCCTAAGCTGCTCAATTTCGTGGGCTTCAATTTCGTGGGCTTCTAGGATTTTACAAGGCTGGGCTGCTTCATTTTACTTAGCATATGTGTGGCCCATCTAGCATTCCTTCCTCCAAGCTTCCAACCGTGAGCTGCTATAATTCATGATATGCTAATTAACTTGTATAGAATATGTAAGTACAAGGCTGGCCCACATGCTTAAGCTGCTCAAATTCGTTAATTGCAATGAGTGAGCTTCCCCACGTGAATTGCTGATCCTTTTCCAAGCTGCTGATCCGTGAGATACTTGTTCGGCCCATAGAGCATTCTATTTCTGAATTAGGTTTAAAAACCCACAAACTTATTCCTTTTCATCATTTTAGCCCTTTACGCCTTAATTCGCCTAAAACAATAAACACACCAATTAAGCCCATATCCACATGAAACATGTAATAAAACTAAACATAAAGGAATAGTAATCATCGAATATTATGTACTTATCATCTTGGGTGAGGTCTATGCCTATCTGGATTTCTTTGAGGTTTTCTGAGGTTCCGATATTGACAGTGGTGGTTTAATCGAGGTTTGGTTTAGGTTTGTCTTTGACCCATTCTTTGATCTCCTCGGGCACCGCATAGTCATCTATCTCCTCTTGATCAATCTCCATCAAGTCAAAGTCAAGTTCTACATCAAAGTTGTAATCACTGTGAAAATTTGGCATCTCATCAGCAGGGACAAACAAATCCAATTCTAGAGTCCTGAAAACAAAATACTTTCACTTTAATATATGAGTCTGTTTAAACATACAAAGCATTTAGCAAAAGCATGACAAAAGTAACTGCTATAGCTGTGCAGCAAAATAAGCAGTAAATGAAACCATGCTCCAGGGAAAATGGACTTTCTGCTATTTTACCCTTTTTGAATATGGCAAGGGACACTGCTCCAATTGTCCAATGTCAAGTCCTCATGAATACGGAGGATAAATGAGTTGTGCTCGTCTGCCTCATCTTTGATGATGATTAAGACATCCTTCAGATCAGGGTCGGGGTTCTTCTTTAAGTTGTTACCCTTATCCCTTTTGATGCGAGGGATTCAGATCTGATCTTCTTCATCACTGTCCGGGATATCATCGTTCATACCCTCATAGTGCATAAGACAATACATATTAGCAAATGGGTCTCGTCCTTCATGCAAGAACTTTTCTTTTCCCTTTTTGCTTTCCCCCTCGATCTCTGGGGCTTTTCTCTCACTAATTGGTTTGACTGGAGGAAACAACATACCTAACAAAACAGCAAGAATCTTCCTCATTGGCTTCCCAAACCCTGCATCAGTGAGGTTTGGCAACAAAAACGTGGAAACATGAACTTTTGGATGCTTGTGTGGGTTCCGATGGTTTGACCCGGATGAATAGCCCAATTTGTCTTTCCCTGACTGGCTCTGGATTTGCACCGGACTCTTGATAGCTTGCTAATTTTTTCCAAACCCTTCTCCAGGGCAAAAACCCAAAGATACCATATCCTGACCAACTGTCATTACTTCAGAAGAAACCTTTGGTTTCAAGGCTAGTGCCCTAATAGGTAGGTACTGAGTATTTCTCACCTCCAATGCTTGAAAACTAACAGGTTCAATCCCTTCCTCTAGACTGATCATTGGCATATCTCCCTATATGCAAATAGGGTATTATGGTTCGACATTTACCTTGATTAGGTTGCCATTAATAATGTACTTGAACTGCTAATGGAGGGTGGATGGAACTACTCCTACCATGTGGATCCACGGCTTTCCCAACAACAAGTTGTATCTGGTGGTAATGTTGAGTACCTGGAAGGATATATAAAAAGTATGGGGACCAATCTCCAATGGAAGCTCAATTTCTCCCACAATCTCTCGGCGAGATCCATCGAAAGCCCGGATAACTACATGACTTATACGGATCCAGTTAGCGTTAATCTTCATTATCTCCAAGGTATCATAGGGATAGATGTTCAGAGACGATCCTCCATCTATCAGCACACCTCCGATCATATAACCTGATGATATCACTGCTATGTGCAGTGACTTGCAATGGCCCGTCCCTTCTGTAGGTATATCATCGTCAGTGAAGGATTTCACATTGATGTTGAAAATATGCTCTATCACATGACGGAATTTCTCAATATCCACCGTCTTTGGCAGATGGGCTTCCTCCAGTACTTTCACCAGAATGTTGCGATGATCCATCGAGGATAAGACCAGATCTAGGATGGATATCTATTTGGACTCCTCTTTCAAGCTTTGCACCACCTTGATCTCATTATGCCCCCATTTTGCTAAGGAATTCTTCAATTTTCTCTTCAGCCACTTTCCCTTTAGCTTTAAAGACTGAATTGATTACCTGTTAAGGCAGGTACATTGGGTTTCCTTTGAGACACTAGCAATGTTGTTTGATGTTGAACCTTCGCCCTTCCTATAGTTCCATGGGACTTTCTTCAGGCTGACTACCGGATACTGCAGTCTGAATGGCAATATCAAAGGTTCGGGCGCAACCACCTTTATGGGATTATTCCCTTCTTGGACCCCTTTTCCTTACAGTATTAGGGGTGTTACGGCTAGATCTTTTTCATAAGAAATAATAGCCACTATTTCCTGATTCTATGCCATGGGAATAAAGAGTGCTTCCTTATTGGGATAACCAGAATCTTGATTTCCTTTTAATAGTTCACCACTTTTAATCAGATTCTGAATCAGGTGACGAAGTCCCCAACAATCCTCAGTGTCATGACCGGGCGCATTAGAATGATACTGACAGATCCTGTCAGGCTTGAACTTTCTAAATCGAGGGTTCACCGAGGGTAACAAATCTGTGACCATCCCCTCGTTGATCAGCATTTATAGGATTTCTTTCATAGGCTGATTCAAACTAGTTAAGTTCCTCTGGAAGGTGAATTCCTGAAAACGTTTCTCACACTTTTTCATCCAAACAAATTTAACTATTTTACGAGTCAAATTCGTCAACGTAGTTGCAATTCTAGAAAAGTCTTGGATAAATCTTCTGTAATAGCCCGCCAATCCTAAGAAACTTTTCACTTCGGATGGTGTCTTCGGTTGATCCCAATTTATTACAGCTTCAACCTTCGACGGATCTACTGAAATCCCATCTTTGTCAATCACGTGGCCAAGAAATTGCGCACGTTCTAACCAGAATTCTGTTGGGTTTGTACAAAATTGTGACGCAATCAAATTGCAAAAATTAGTGGAAGCATGTTATACCAGAGTTTAAAAATTTCTACAAAACCATTACCCGGATCATCCTTTATGCAAATTATTAATTTAAAACGATAAATAAGAAGTTATGGAATCATACCCTTGTAGAACAAAGCTTCTACAGGTATGAGTTCAACTACTTGTTCTTCGTGATCTCCTTGAATTTTCAGGTTAGATTCCTTCCTTTGATCAATATTAGCCACCCAATTGTTTGGCCTCTAGACGTGATCCACCAAGGAAGAGGAATTATCAAGAAGGAGGGTGATTGGCTAAACCTAGTTTTCTATCCTCTATAGAAAAGAAGTACTCTCCAACAATTGGAATTTCATCAACTGATATCTATTATAAAACTCCTCTTATATAGATATTGGTCAACCCTTCTAATCCTATTAGACATGGGATTTAATTTATTTAATTTAACTCTTTTAATTAATTTAGGCTTCCCACCACATTGGGAATAATTAATTAAATTCATTTAATTAATTTGCCTCCTAATCTTATTAGGAATAAATGAAAGTACTAATATTAAATTAATTACTAAACTCCTTTAGAAATTAAAATAATATTAATTGTAATAATATTAATAAGTCTCCTCTTATTAATTTAAATTTAATATTTCCAAAATATTAAATAATAAACATTAAGCTACTTAATTTATTCTATCACCATAGATTAAATTAATTATACTTAATGCATTATTACAATTATGCCATAACCTTCTTAAATAATTATTCTTCCTTTTATGGTGTGACCCTTTAGGTTCTCCATATTAAACTAGTTGTGAAAAAATCAATTAGAACAATTCTAATCTTATTTAAATAATAAATTAAACTAATAATCTATTTAAATAAATAATATTTATTCTACAATAGGGATAAGCCTCCATAGCGATCAACGACTTTCCAGATAATATAGATTTCAACATTAATCATAAAAGAACCAGTGAGTAAATAGTTACCGTACAATTCAATCCTTCCACCATACAATGTTCCAATTAAATATAAGATATGGATTTGCTGTCAAGTCTTATTTTATTCAATTATATGTATTTCGATTAGAAAATGCACAACTCCAAATAATACAAATTAGAAACTCCTTTCTAATTTTATTCCACATTGGCAAAGGATTCCTGGGTTGTCATTTAACGAATCATATTAGACATATCTCCTCTTTTACTAGAAGTGGTAGATTCTTTATTGATCATTCATTATCTCCATATGTAACTCATTATACCCAAGCATACCCTTTTATATACCCTAAAGGGCTTTAAGGAATAAGTCAAAGTATAATTCATTACATACAAGATACTATGATGATCTCAAATCCAAGGATCACTTGTACTACTATCACATTAGGAATTCTTATTGACAGGCGAGTAAAACTCCATTAGGTATTCCATAGCGAGTCACGTTCAGTGAACTTATTCTCCAATAAGCACCTACATACTTGCTTTAGTGTCACCACACAAATGATCATGAGATCAATCATCCTCATCCAATGAGCAAGCAACATATGTACCAATCTATCTGGATTTACTAATCCCCTTTTTAGTAATCCCACGATTGGGAACTATTTTAGTTTTAAAGCTTTCTAAGAATTTAGATCTCATTAGCATGATCATCATCATGATTCTAAAAGCATTGCTTAAAACTATAGGTTATTTACATATTATAAAAACAGCACCATGTAGATAATTAAATGCCTTTAATAAATAAATATTTTTATTAATAAATAAATAAGATTGTCTCCAAAGTATATGCTTTTATCATCACACGTGATTGGCTTGTATGCATACTACTTTCAATCTCTCACTTGCACTAAAGCTAATCTCCATGGTATCTCATACCAACTTCTCTAAGTGACGATCAAACTGCTGTTGTGTTATAGCTTTAGTAAATGGATATGCAATGTTATCTTAAGAGTTTATATGCTCCTCTTTCAATAATTTCTTTAATCAAAGTGTCGCAACACATGTTTAGATTCAAGATGAGACTTAGGAACTATTCCTAGTTCTGTAATGAACTTTTCATCCGAAATATCAACTTGCAGCTTCACTTATAGTTATATACTTTGTCTTTGTCACTAAAGCAGCAACCTTTTGTTGTTTGGAACCTTTTTAATTTCCTACACCATCTTTCAAGGTAACGACTTACCCTAAAGTGGATTTGATATCGTCTTGGTCAGTCTGAAAACATGAGTCTGTTTAGCACTCTAGTTTAATTCAGACTCATCATGTGATATGATGACATCCTTAGTGTCAGTTAAGTACTTTAAGATGTTTATCATTGTCTCACTGTGATCTTCTCCAGAATATAGTTGATTAACATTAAGTCTCGTATATTTCATTGCATACATAATAGTAGCTCATGCGATCTCTCTTTTATTGAGGATAATTTTAGAGAGATTCACTCCATGGCTCATCATCATGAGACACCTTTTGGAGTTTGTCATGCAAAACATCTTTAGCATCTAATGAATATACGTTTCCTTGGGTTTAGCCAAACATCCTTTTAAATATATCAATAAAGATTTATATCCCCAATGTGGGATGTTCTACACAAATTATTCATGGAAGAATGTTTAGACAACTTTGTTTTGATCGATTTTAGCATAGGAATTTCATTCCCTATCAGTAATATATCATCAACATATAATATAATGAATGAAATAGCGCTCCCACTAACCATCTTGTACACGCATGATTCATCATCGTTTTTGATAAAATCAAACTCTTTGATTGTCTCATCAAAACGAATGTTCCATCTACGAGAATCTTGCTTTAATCCATGAATGGATTGTTGTAGCTCATATACATGATTTGCTTCAACCATTGAAACAAAAAACTATCTGGTTGTATCATACATACATTCTCCTCTAATAATGTATATTTGAGGAAGGACGTCTCCACATCCATTTTGCCAGATTAAGCAATAATAAGCTGCAATAGCAAGTAAAATTCAAATGGACTTGAGCATAGCTTCAAAATCCATTTTAAATTTTATGGTCATCTACCATTTCTCTGAGTCTTTATTACTCATAGTCTGTTCGTAATTCAATGGATCATCATCATCCATGATGTGTACCTCATCGTCATCCTCTATGACGAATCCATACCTTTCAGGTATCTTCGGTACCTTTCCAGATTTTTGAATAGGGTGTTGTACAGTAGGTGTCTCTACTTGGACAGGTTCATCCACTTGATCTGTAGTGGTTTGTGGTTCTTGAATTTCTTCAAGATCTATTTTTCTCCCACTAGCCCCTTCAAGGATAAACTCATTTTCCAAGAAGGCAACGTGTTTCGTAACAAACACCTTTTGTTCAATAGGACTGTAGAAATCGTATCCCAAACATTCTTTAGGATATCCACAAACGTGCACTTATCAGATCTTGTCCCAAGCTTATTATTTTGAAATCTTTTCACATAAGCTGGACATCCCCAAATCTTAACATGCTTAAGACTAGGTTTCCTCCCTGTCCACATCTCATATGGAGTCTTGGGGATGAATTTGGTGGAGACCTTATTTAGTAGATATGTAGTCGTTTCTAGGGCATGACCCCAGAATAAAATTGGAAGATCGGTAAAACTCATCATGGAACGAACCATGTCCAACAATGTTCGATTTCTCCTTTTAGATACTCTATTTAACTGTAGTGTACCTGGTGGAGTCCATTGTGAAATTATACCAATTTCTTTGAGACAATCGAGAAACTCACCGCTTAAGTATTCACCACCTCGATCTGATCAAAGAATCTTAATACTCTTGCCCGTTTGTTTCTCTACTTCACTTCTTAACTCTTTGAACTTTTCAAATGATTCTGATTTGTATTTCATTAAATACACATATCCAAATCTTGAGTGATCACCAGTGAAAGAAATAAAATAAGAATACCCACCTTGTGCATTCGTTGTCATAGGTCCACAAACGTCTGTGTGAACCAACGCTAACAACTTTGTAACTTTTTCTCCTTTTCCACTAAAAGGAGATTTAGTCATTTTACCCATGAGACAAGATTCAAAAGTTGGATATGATTCATAATCGGATAGCTCTAAGAGCCCATCTTTATGCAACTTGGATAATTTTGTTTCATTAATATAACCGAGTCTACAGTGCCACATATAGGTATAATTAATATCATCTCTTTTTCGTTTCTTAGTTTGTTCTATTTGAAGTATATTTTCATGCAAGTCAAGTATATAAAGTCCATTTTGCAAATTACCAACACCATATAAAACATTGCTTTTATAAATAGAACAACTGTTGTTCTTTATTATAATGTCAAATCCATCCATATCTAATACGGAAATAGAAATAATGTTTCTAATGATATTCGGAACAAAATAATAATTATTTAAATAAATGGACTTGCCCGTAGGCTGTGCTAAACAATAAGTGCCTACAGCTAATACAGCAACCTTTGATCCATTTTCCACTCGTAGGACAACCTCATCCTTGTTCAGCTTTTTACTTCTGACCAGTCCCTTCACATTATTACATATGTGAGAACCACAGTCGGTATCCAATACCCAAGTAGAATTTTGAATTTCTGAAAAATTAATTTCAATCATGAACAAAACTAGATTGGAAGTCGAAGCTTCTCTAAGCTTCTTCTCTGCCAGAAACTTCTTGCAGTTCCTCTTCCAATGACCCGGCTCGTTGCAATGGAAGCACATTCATTTGCTAACTAGATCAGATTTCTTTTGTTGCTTTATGTTCACCTTACCCTTAGTCATCCGAGATTGGAAGAGCTCATTAGATATCTCATATCTAGCAGTCCTACTTTGTTCACCATACAACTCCTTGAGGTGAAGCAACATAATAGGAGCATCCATGTTTTCATGCTGACGCTGAAGCTCGTTATTCATGGATGCAAGCATGATGCATTGAGCCACAGATGCGTCATTTTACCACTTTACAATGGTGGCAATCTCTTCCTCATAGACTGTTTCTGGAACAATTTCAAGGACAGGTGAATTTAGGATATAAAAAATCTTTTCAACAGTGAGAACTATTCTCAGATTTCTTAGCTAGTCCTTATAATTCGGCCCAGTAAGCTTATTAGCATCAAGTATGCTTCGCAGTGAAATTAGTGATTTTGACATTTTTTAAAATTCTGCATGTGAAAAATAACATTTTTAGTAAACATTCGTTTTATTAATTTTGCATACCAAAATAAATTTAGGTCTTTATTTTAAATTGATATCTCCCACTATTTTTATCAAACTATATTACCCTCACTTATATAGTTCGGTAACATCTAATTAAAGATTTGCTAGTGAGAATAAGGATCCCATTTCAAATGTATATAACCTTGTGGATAGCACAACAAGCGATATACAAATAAATAGGTAGACAACTCTTATCAATTACATCACAATGTAACTCCTTTTATTTTGTCTCTTAAATCGTAATGGTTAAGTGTGTGCACATCCGAACTAAAATAATTTAAGTTAAGTCCAACCTAGCACTTCCATAAATTCAAAAAAGAAAAATGTTCGTCCTTGTGTATAGCACAACAAGACTAGATCGTTCAATTTTCTTGATAAGCATCAAATGTGATTAATTAACATCTTAAATACTCAATACTCGCCTTGTGGATAGCACAACAAGCTCATATTAAATATTTAATACTCTATTAATTTATCATACTAGAAGGTGACGTTCGATATTTCAAATATCTTTGAACGCTTCAGACTTAATATTATTTCTTTGAGGGGTTTGTTGTTATTTGTCTCATCTTGTTTAGCACGCATGCACATATATAAAATACGCATCATCTTATTAAACATACAAAGAATATTTTCATAAAATATAATATATATAATACTTAGCATGCACATATAGAATACTATATTCTACCCGGATTTATTATGAACTTTAATTCTAGTTTGGTTCACTAGAGCCACCAAGTGAACCAAAAGGTCAAACCTATGAGTGCAAGAATTAAATTTAAATATAACTATTACATTTAAATGCCAGGCTCCAAACAAATGGGTCTTCACGCGCTCCTTGTTCCTTGGTCTCCAATTTCTTCAAGATAATTCTAACTATTTCTATTACATTAAACTATTTAATTTAAATAGAAACCTTGATCAACAGTCAAGGGAAAGTACATATGAGGGAGATAGAATTTACATCGAGAAAAAAAATTAGAGAAGACAAGGTACGCAGACCCCATTTAATAAAACTCATTCATTCAAGCATTCAACTAAAATAAAATCCAATCACATTGGTCAATAGTCCCATAATCAATCTGTATTTAATATCATACATATCACCATATATATCAATAAATAAATATTCATCTCATGAATTAAAACCATTCCATATATATGAGTATCATTTAATGGGCAATTTTAATTTGCATGAAATTCAATTTCAAGACTAACATAAACTCTTTATTTGAATTATAAAATTATTAAGAATATTATATATATATATATATATAATATAACCTTAATATATATATATATATATATATAATATATTAAGGTAATCATGGGGTACCTTTCTTTTAAAACTTCCTGCACGTTTCAAAAAGCTTGCAAAAACCTTTTTGTTTTGAATTGAATAACTTTTCATTTAAAACAATTAATATCCTTTTCTAAGGCAACGTGAGTCAGCTTTTAAAAAACAAATTCGGCAGGTTCCCTTTTAAAAAAAAATCGGCAGTCACCATTTTGTGATCAATTCGCGGACACAGCGAACCAAGAAGAAAAAAAAAATTATTTTCGGTAAAAAAATTTCTTTCTCCCATAAAAAAATAATTTTACACAACTAATTATGTCCAATAAATTATTCTAAATACATACCCATATGTATATGAAATCAAAACATGTAATAATTGCATAAAGGTTTGGCTCTGATGCCAGTGTTGGGTTTGTACGAAATCGTGACGCAATCAAATTACAAAAATTAGTGGAAGCATGTTATATCAAAGTTTAAAATTTTCTACAAAACCATTACCCGGATCCTCCTTTATGCAAATTATTAATTTAAAACGATAAATAAGAAGTTATGGAATCATACCCTTGTTGAACAAAGCTTCCACAGATACAAGTTCAACTATTTGTTCTTCGTGATCTCCTTGAATTTTCGGGTTAGATTCCTTCATTTGATCAATATTAGCCACCCAAGTGTTTGGCCTCTAGAGGTGATCCACCAAAGAAGAGGAATTATCAAGAAGGAGGGTGTTGGCTAAACCTAGTTTTCTATCCTCTATAGAAAATGAGTACTCTCTAACAATTAAAATTTCATCAACTGATATCTATTATAAAACTCCTCTTATATAGATATTGGTCAACCCTTCTAATCCTATTAGATATGGGATTTCATTTAATTAATTAAACTCTTTTAATTAATTTAGGCTTCCCACCACATTGGGAATAATTAATTAAATTCATATAATTAATTTGCCTCCTAATCTTATTAGGAATAAATGAGAGCAGTAATATTAAATTAATTACTAAACTCCTTTAGAAATTAAAATAATAATAATTGTAATAATATTAATAAGTCTCCTCTTATTAATTTATATTTAATATTTCCAAAATATTAAATAATAAACATTAAGCTATTTAATTTATTCTATCACCATAGATTAAATTAATTATACTTAATGCATTATTACGATTATGCCATTACCTTCTTAAATAATTCTTCTTCCTTTTATGGTGTGACCCTTTAGGTTCTCCATATTAAACCAGTTGTGAATAAATCAATTAGAACAATTCTAATCTTATTTAAATAAATAAATTAAACTAATAATCTATTTAAATAAATAATATTTATTCTACAATAGGGATAAGCCTCCCTAGCGATCAACGACTTTTTAGATAATATAGATTTCAACATTAATCATAAAAGAACTTGTGAGTAAATAGTTACCGTACAATTCAATCCTTCCACCATACAATATTCTAATTAAATATAAGGCATTGATTTACTATCAAGTCTTATTTTATTCAATTATATGTATTTCGATTAGAAAATGCACAACTCCAAATAATGCAAATTAGAAACTCCTTTCTATTTCATTCCACTTTGGCCAAGGATTCCTGGGTTGTCATTTAACGAATCACATTAGACATATCTCCTCTTTTACTAGAGGTGGTAGATTCTTTATTGATCATTCATTATCTCCATATGTAACTCATTATACCCAAGCATACCCTTTTATATACCTTAAAGGGCTTTAAGGAATAAGTCAAAGTATAATTCATTACATACAAGATACTATGATGTTCTCAAGTCCAAGGATCACTTGTACTACTATCACATTAGGAATTCCTATTGACAGGCGAGTAAAACTCCATTAGGTATTCCATAGCGAATTATGTTCAGTGAACTTATTCTCCAATAAGCACCTACATACTTACTTTAGTTTCTCCACACAAATGATCTTGAGATCAATCATCCTCATCCACTGAGCAAGCAACATATGTACCAATCTATCCGGATTTACTAATCCCCTTTATAGTAATCCCACGATTGAGAACTATTTTAGTTTTAAAGCTTTCTAAGAATTTAGATCTCACTAGCATGATCATCATCATGATTCTAAAAGCATTTCTTAAAACAATAGGTTATTTACATATTATAAACACAGCACCATGTAGATAATTAAATAAATTTAATAAATGAATATTTTTATTAATAAATAAATAAGATTGTCTCCAAAGTATATGCTTTATCATCACACATGATTGGTTTGTATGCATACTACTTTCAAATTCGCACTTCGAGAATTTCACATATACCTTTTCTCGTCTCAGGGATTCTAAGGTCAGCCTTAAGTGTTCAGTGTGTTCCTCCTCAGTTTTGGAATAAACCAGAATGTCATCTATGAACACCACTACGAACGTACCAGGAATGGCTTAAACACCCTATTCATTAAGTTCATAAATGCATTTGGGGCACATCATTAAGAACTCGTAATGACCATACCGAGTCCTAAAAGCCATCTTCGTTATATCTTCTCTTCTCACCTTCAACTAATAATATCAACTTCTCAAATCAATTTTTGAGAAGTATCTAGCACCCTTCAATTAATCGAATAAGTCGTCGATCCTAGGTAAAGGATACCTATTCTTGATCGTAACTTTATTCAACTCCCTATAATCAATGCAAAGCTGCATAGATCCGTCCTTCTTCTTCACAAATAAAACTGGTGCTCCCCACGAAGAAACGCTCGGTTGAATATACTTCTTGTCCAGCAGTTCCTGCAATTGAACCATCAACTACTTCATCTCGACTTGAGCCATTCTGTACGGAGCTTTCGAAATCGGAGCAGTTCCTGGCACTAAGTCTATTACGAACTCTATCTCTCTATCTGGCGGAAGTCCTGGCAAATCGCTCGAAAATACGTCCATAAATTCCCTAACCATTGATATCTCTTCTATCTTCGGGCTTACTAGTATCTACTATGTAGGCTAGATATCCTACACAGCCTTGCGCTAAAAGTTTCTTGGCTTGCATAACCGTTAGACAACTCGCTTGTCTAGGCAATTTGCTACTATAAAATACCAACTTCGACGGAGTCGTAAGGTTTACCGACTTCTTCTGACAGTCGATTATCGCCCCATGGTTGAACAACTAATCTATACCCAGTATCACATCGAATTCTCCAAGTTTAATCGGAATCAAATTTACCCTCAATTCCTGACCCTTAATATCCAATCTACAATTTTTGTAAACAAACCTAACAAGAATAACCTCCCTATTCGCAATCTCTATGTTCAAGGGGTAAACTAATTCCTCTTTAGGTAAGTCTAGGGTCTTTTCAAAATCATCATATATGAATGAACAAGTAGCACCCGAATCAAATAATACATATGCATTTATACTATTGACCGAAATAATACCTGATGTGACGCCCCCAAATCTGGGTACCTTCAAACCCAGAACATGGTGCTACATGGTGCTACAATCTACTCATACATTCAATTAAGGACATCAATATCAATGCATAAGTTTACTAATTATTACATTCTATTAATCCCTTCCCAAGTATTCGTAACCAATACATTGTTCTGTGTTATAATATCAGTAAATACAATACTAATATTAATGCTATTACAAAGGTCACTACTTGTTCATCTTGGACTTGCCTTTGTCTTTACCGGATCCTTCGGTCCGTTCGCTCTTAGCTGAAATCATTTAGTTTTAAGCAAGAATGAGCATAAACAGCTCAGCAAGTTAAACATTATATCTTGAAACCACAAAATCAAGAATCATATATCTTGCTCTTCAATAACTGTATAATATTTATGAAGTACTTAAGAATAATCAAAATATCATTTTGATTCCTTTAAAACCATTCTAAACGACTTTATAGCCTCTTCGGAATTCATCTTGGTCAACGACCACGAACCGTATTTTAGTTCTCATTCATGAAAGGAACAACCCGGCAAGAAGGCCGTAAGTTCAATATAGCTTACAAGCACATCCAGGTGATCAGCCTGTAGTACTCTATGTTGATCAACACTCATACATTAAACGTGTTTACGTTTAATTGGTGGCGACCTCACGTGCCTGTCGAATTAACGATGTTTAAAACCTTTATTTTATTCATACTCAGGTTTACCTGAGAATCCATACCAAGCAATTGGCATAGGATCACAACATTGTATGTATTTTGAAAAGATTTATGGAAAAGCCCACCAAAATATGCTAAATCTCAATCTAGCCGAATCAAATGGCATCGACTATTCAATAACAGTTCATGCATAAGCAATTATGCACAATGACCTCTTGTCCAACCATAACGTATAGACAAGAGTTTAGAAAACTTGCATTCATAGTAAAGTATGAACGATGTTAGGAAACTTGTATAACACAACGTTAATGCAAGAGTTAAAAAACTTGCCTTTGCGTCTTCTATACCTTTACGTAGTCTACTCAGTCTTTAGCACGTCTACAAAGCATAATACATAGTATACCAATTAGTAATCATAGTTGATATACACTGTATTTGCGTAACTCCTCCTTCTTCTATAACTCAAGCGAATCGTTAACTAATTAACATTCGTTCAAGTTATTTAATGTTCATGAACTCAATCTTGATTAACGTTTCTAAACTTAAGTTCAATTACATTTAGTTAACATTTAATTCTCATAATCCTTTGTTAAACTTGTTGTTTAAAGCTTACATTACATCACTTGTTAGCCTCTTAATTGATATGCAAAAGGTTAAGTACTTACTAGCAATGTCAGAATTTTCTGACATGCTGGCGCTGCGACGCTAGATTTTCCTCTTGATGTGGCGCTGCGGCGCTACCCCTCCAGAGATTTCTCCCTGGAGTGGCACTGCGGCACCGTTTTAAGCCTATGGGGTGGCGCTGCGGCGCTAGCCCTGTAACTCAGAAAAATTTCTAAGTCTTGAAAATTTCTGAAATTTTAGAGCTCGTAACGTGACCGTTACAACTCGGAATTGGCTCATTCCAAAGCCAAAAGTTCACAAATGACATGCTCTCCCATCCTATCAAGGCGGAATTCTTTTCCAAATCCGTTGATGAGAAATTCGCCGATTAGTCCATTTTTATGTTTTTGTTAAACGTTCGTGAACGTTCGACGCTCAATTCTTCGTTTTAAGTCGAAATCAATCCGTTCTTGTTCCTGCAAGTCTTATTTACCTAAATACACTTGTTGCAATCGAAAACCATCGTTTCTGACACACACGGAGACTTCTGACTTCTAATCCGAGAAATTTACATTTTTGACGATTATCGTCTAATCGCGTAACTTTCGTCGAATCTTCGTTCTTCGTTATTTTTAGCTCAAATCAATGGGAATCAATCCCATAGTTGATTATTACTAATTCTTATCATTCAAAACATTTAAGTTTTAATGGTTTAATAAGTTCATTAGTCCATTTCATATGAATTCATTAAGTTCTTCCTTTATACTTAACGAGTTCTTATTAACTTAACATGCATGGTTTATTAGGGTTCATACCTCACCATCATAACATCCTTATAACTTCCTCATAGTTCAAGCTTTCTCCTACACTTCTCTATCAAAATTATTTATAAAAGAAGAAATGATGTTTATATACTTTCATATGGTTATACCTTTTGTGTTCTTTGTTGAGTGAGTATGGAGACTCAATCCTCTTCTTAGCTTCTTGGTTAATGGAATTATTAAGCAAAGCAAAGCTATCTTCTCTCTTTTCTCTCTCTATGTTGATAGGATTTCTCAAACAACAAAATATGAAGACAAGGCCTCTCTATTTATAGAAGTGGTAAGGCTTAGGGTAGAAGAGTCATTTAGGCCCAACCTCCTCTACTATTCCCACCTCCTCTCCTTTTTTTAACACCAAGTTAAGGCCCATGTGCTAGCACATGGCCAACCATGTCTCCTCTTGTGCTCTCCCATGTCCCCCCATATGTCAACATGGGTAGTGGGTTGAACCATGGGTTAAACCCACCCGTTTACCCAATAGTTCGACCCATGGGTTAAACTTATTAACTTTTAATTCCAACTCAATTCGTTTTAACATATTTACTCTGTGTAAAATTTGTATTATACATTGTATAATTCTCGTATTCTCTCCGTATCATTCTTGTATAATACCTCGTATTATACGCGTATTATTTTCATATAATAATTATATATTATTATACGTAAACAATTATTCTTTGATTTTTCACTTTCCCTAATGCTTAGGCTCTAAGTCCCTACGCGAAAACTTCGTGATCCATAAGTGAATTATTATTACATAATCCACCTCGCCTTGAAATCCTATCATTACGCGTTTCTCAGAATTTCAAAATAAATTTCCGAGCAAAAATGGATGAATAGTGATTCCCGCACTTTTCCTCCCGAGAAAACTTTTCTCGGCTAACTTAACTTTTCACGGTATATTACCGTCAAATCTTTCGACGGAATGTCATTCTAACATTCTGAACTCTCGAAATGGCATATGGTCTCAAACCCTAACCCTTAGGGTTGAATAGTGTCTATTTTGTCTTTTCCCAAAATATTTTTATTCTCAAAAATCTTTTATTATCTTCTTATAAATCCATATCAATCATTCCTAACACGTAGCCAGAATCCTACTCATTTCTGCATTCTCTAGGTCATAAAATAACTTACAATTAGCTTACTCAGTTTAATAAACAAAAAATTGATATTTTATTCAATAAATCAAATAAAAAATTTATTTACATAAACGCTCGATTTTCTCGGGCGTTACACCTGACACCACATCCTTTGACTGCACAGCATCCTACACCGTCATATTGAACGTGCGGGCAGTGGGTCGAACGGCCTACAGTGGTCCAGCAATAGTCAGAGTGTTTCCGCTGCCATTTCCTCCATTCCCTGTTGACCCCGCCACTGGCTTCTTTGGGCAGTTATGAGCCATGTGATCCTTGGATCCACAAGTGTAACAAGCTCCCTTCTTCGGGTTCGAGCAATTCGGCGCAATGTGGCCTTCCTGACCACAGTTGAAGCACACTCGCCTCCCCTTCATGCACTGTGACGCCCCCAAATCTGGGTCCCCAGACCTCGGACCTGGTACGTTACGATACATCATTTCTCTAACTATTGCGGAAGATATAAACATAAATTATTTATACAATAACTTTTACAACATAATTTCCAAGGTCTGAAACCTTAACTTAATACACATATTCTACACAACATACAATGTCATTTGCATTCAATACTATTACAATTTTAACTGCAACACAATCTAATTCTGGTATTTGTCTTTGTCTTTGCCTGTATCCGAAGTTTTGTCTTAATCTGAAATGGTTATCATGATATAGCAAGGGTGAGCAACAAGTTTGCCCAGCAAGTTTAAGTTCAAATGAAGATACATCATGATTGAAAAGAATAATAAGCTGCAAACTTTCAACAATATAAGAATTGTGAAAGAACATGAATCAATTTACATAACTGAATGACCGAGACAATAATGATGAATGGCCAACAATGAACATGAATAAATTCAACTGAACAATATGGTAATGAAGGTGATCAGCCTTGCATACCTGATGAACATATACAATATGTACAACATGCAAATCAATAAATCATAGATGTGATATAATCAACAAGGATTAATCACGAACATGCTTACAATAACAACTCGAGTTCGAGTTAGGAAACTTTCCTGTACCGTCGATTACTGCTACGCAATTTAAGTTAATCGCTTTATTGAAAAGACCTAACAGTTATAAGATTGATCTTTCAATTAGCATAACATACCTTATAAGTAAACTATCTAACATTTAAACACATAGTCAAATATTAGATAACCTTAACACTATACATACACAAGTCTAATCCTAGCACACATCGAGTCTTTAATAGTATTCAATATAGTATACCGAGTGGTTTCCCACAAATAACTAACAAATAAATTTTCGTCTAGTCTACACTATTTTCATAGTGAGTTAGATCGGTTACTAATTTATAGATCTCTTCCCCATATGAAGGAGTCGTTTAGCCCAACTACTATACATCAACCATTAAAAGGTACGATTGCACTACCTTAGACTTAACACTTACTAGTTCATTTATAAGTTAATATTATAACTCGATAAATTATTTACAATTCAAGAGACTTAATATCTCATTTCAGTAAGCTGAAACTAAACTGTTTCCTATTCTTGACATTTCAGTTTCCATTTCAGCAAGCTGAAACCAAACTGTCTTCCTAACATTTTCAGTTTCCATTTCAGCAACCCGAAATATTCATTTCAAGAAGCTGAAATTCCTTTTCACAAAAATACCAAAACAGTGTCTTATTTATATATCTTTTTGCCAATCATATATACATATATTCCATACACAAAAAGTATTTTTCTGAAATTTTTTAACTCCCTTAAGTATTTTTCAAAAATCCATTTCTAGTTAATTCTTTAAGAAAATAGCTACCTCACTCTTAACTCCAGAAATTCCCAACTCTTGGTGGGATCTTATACATGTTAACGTGAGCTTACAGTTTAAATTTCGTGGTCATCGGAGTTATACAACTCCGGTTATAGCGATTTCTATCTAAAAAATACAAATATTGAAATGGTCATAACTTGGTCAATTTAAGTCGGAATGAGCTTATTTTCGGACACGAGCTAGTTTATAACATATATTTTAATGTCCCAAAAGGCCTGATATTATTTCATAACTTAAGTGGCCGAAACAACCCCTTAAATTTCCGGACAGCCTACTCTTTGGCCTTTTTCAGATTTTATGTCCTTTGCTAATTTCAGTCCACATGGAAATTTACAAGGAATTTTTTAGTGATTCCACTTGGATCCGTTATAAGACTCATAGATCTAAATCCAAAAATTAACCACACTCAAAAATTCAAAATACACTAGGAGATATGGTCGTTTTAATTTCATACTTCATTTTTACAAAAATCTGATTTTTCGAACTTGATGATTTCTAAGAAAACTTCCATAACTCACATAATAACCAACATAACCCATCATTAAAATATCATAACACATACTAATATATCATATATTCATGGATCTATCATGATCCATGATCTAGTTCACCAAAAATCACCAATTATAATATTAAACACAAGTAAAGCTAGAAAAATTAGGGTTTTCTTACTTTTGAAAAACTTATATTCCATTTCTTAGTTTAGATCCAACTTTTGATCCATAAAAGGGTTAGATCTAAACTTGAAACACTTATAAATATATGGATCTAAAGTTTTAAATCTCAATATCATAACTTTATAAAAATCCAAACTTAAACCAACAAAGAGAAATTAAACTACATAAATAAGAATTTTTGTTCTACCTTAGTTTGTTCCTTCTTCTCCTTCTTCCTAATAATTGATTAGGAAGCTATGGAATACCAAAACCCAACTTCTCTCCTCTCCCTCTCTTCTCTCCTATCCAGTGGCGCAGCAAGAAGGCCTTGCACCGGTGCAGCTCCGCAGCTTCGCAGAATCTGAAAAAATTTTATTGCCCAAGAACTCGATCCAATCGCATATCATACATGTATGGAATAACATAAACTTATAATTAGCACAAGATTGGCTCTGATACCACTGTTGGGTTTGCTAGAAACATAAGCATGCAATCAAATTACATAAACGCATTGGAAGGGATGAAAAATTAGATTTTAAAATTTTCTTACAAACCCTTAACCATGATCTTTCTTGTGCATCAATTATCAGTCAATACATAGAAGGAGAGGATGGAATTATACCTTTGAAGATCCAAGCTTCCTCAAGTACAAGTTCTACTCCTTTGATTCCTTTGATTCCTCTGTAGTGGCTCCTTCCCTTGATTAATGTCAGCCATCCAAATGTTTGGCCTCTAACGGTGATCCACCAAGGAAGATGAAGAACTTAAGAAGATGGGTTATTGGCTTAACCCTTGTTTCTATCTCTATAGAATATGTGTACTCCCAACCTTTAGAAAAATTCACGTACCTTATTTCTGATATATGACTCTCTTATATAGATATTAGGTTAACCCTCCTAATCCAATTAGAATAGATTTTTATTTAATTAATTAATTAAATACTTTTAATTAATTTATATCCTAATCTTATTAGGATTGAGAGAGAGTACTGATATTATATTAATTCTGAAACTCCTTTAAAATTAAAATAATAATAATAATAATATTAATAAGACTACTCTTATTAATTTATATTTAATATTTCTAAAATATTAAATAATAAACATTAAGCTATTTAATTTATTCTATCACCATAGATTAAATTAATTACACTTAATGTATTATTACTATCATGCCATTTTCTTCTTAAATAATTCTTCTTCCTTTTATGGTGTGACCCTTTAGGTTCTCCATATTAAACCGGTTGTGAATAAATCAATTAGAACAATTCTAATCTTATTTAAATAAATAAATTAAACTAATAATCTATTTAAATAAATAACATTTATTCTACAATAGGGATAAGCCTTCTTAGCAATCAATGACTTTCCAGATAATATAAATTTCAACATTAATCATAAAAGAACTTGGGAGTTAATAGTTACCGTATAATTCAATCCTTCCACCATACAATATCCCAATTAAATATAAGACATTGATTTACTGTCAAGTCTTAATTTATTTAATCATATGTATTTCGATTACAAAACGCACAACTCCAAATAATGCAAATTAGAAACCTCTTTCTAATTTCATTCTACCTTGGCCAAGGATTCCTGGGTTGTCATTTAACGAATCACATAGGACATATCTCCTCTTTTACTAGAGGTGGTAGATTCTTTATTGATCATACATTATCGCCATATGCAACTCATTATACCCAAGCATACCCTATATATGCCTTAAAAGGCCTTAAGGAATAAGTCAAAGTATAATTTGTTACATACAAGATACTATGATGATCTCAAGTCCAAGGATCACTTGTACTACTATCACATTAGGAATTCCTATTGACAGGCGAGTAAAACTCCATTAGGTATTCTATAGCGAGTCACGTTCAGTGAACTTATTCTCCAATAAGCACCTACATACTTGCTTTAGTGTCTCCACACAAATGACCATGAGATCAGTCATCCACATCCAATGAGCAAGCAACATATGTACCAATCTATCCGGATTTACTAATCCCTATTTTAGTAATCCCACAATTGGGAACTATTTTAGTTTTTAAGCTTTTTAAGAATTTAGATCTCATTAGCATGATCTCATCATGATTCTAAAATCATTGCTTAAAACTATGGGTTATTTACATATTATTAAAAATAGCACCATGTAGATAATTAAATGCCTTAAATGAATATTTTATTAATAAATAAATAAGATTGTTTACAAAGTATGTGCTTTATCATCATACATGATTGGTTTGTATGCACACTTCTATTACTAGCCACTTCAAAGACCTTCTCCATCTCCAATACCCATGTCTGGGCATCTATCGGGTTTACCAATCCTTGGAATTCTGGCGGTCTTACTGCCTTAAACTCCTTAAAATTTGTGCCCTGCACTTGCAGCTGATTCGCAAGTGCTCCTGTCAGTAGGTTCACCAACTGCTGTCTCCAAGCACTTGAGGTAACTCTTCCCTAGCCTGACTGGACTCTCCAACGTTCGTCATTCTGACAAAAGAATTTTAAAGTTCAGTTATTACGTGATATCGATCGACACTCTTTAAATACTAAAATGTAAACACATATCACATAAGGTAGTTTATTATCTTTACCTATAACCACTATCTTTTCGATCTTCCTATAAGGCTACTACCTAAGGTTTTTCCCCCACCTAATGTTCATCACCTAAACCTTTGATACCAACCTGTGACACCCCCAAATCTGGGTACTTCATTTCCATGAGATTTGGTGCTCACTATCGAAATAGAACATTCATCTACCCAAAAACAAGGAATGTAAAATAAATTACAACCTTGAATAAATATTAAAATCTTTCTTAAAAAGGAATTACAACCTTATTCAAATTCTCCCAGGTTTGCTAACCTTAACATAAACAAATAAGTGCAGAAATATAACATCATAAATGAAATCTTATTACAATCAACATCAAAAGACAACAAGTTTTCACTTGTTCATCTTGCCCTTCCTTTTACTTGTTGACGGTACGTTAACATTTTCGGCTTTAACTGCAAGGGATTATTAAATATGCAAGAGTGAGAAAACAAAAGTTCACTTGAAATATAACAATAATATGATATAACTGAATAACTTTAAAAGATTGGAATAACTTTACTCTCATCAACAACAAAGAATTGAATAATAATTCTTTCATCAATATTTAGAATTTTGAATATTGAAATCATCTGAGGGTCATAAGACCTTGAACCATATTCTAGGTTATAAACATTTTTATTTAGAACTTTTAACAGTCATATAGACTATGGACTCTTAACTCGTACTTAGGGGGATCAACCCTTTGTACCATGTATTGAGCACAAACATTTAACGCTTTCGCATAGTAACCTCCCTTAATAAATAGGGTTGTTAATCTCAGTATTTGATACAAGTCCGTACCAAAGAAAGTTTGGTTTGGATAGCTAAAAGGAAATTTGGAGTTTCAACTATCATCAACTAAGGAGTATTTGAATTGACTCACAATAACTTAGCATAATTCGATAATATAAGAATTTTGAACCAAAGATAAGCCATAACAATAGACTTCACAATAACTAGCCATGCTTTAGAAATTGTAACGACCCCAAAATTCTTACCTTATAATTCTCATTCTCGATTGTTAACAATACAACTTTTAATCTATCTTTACATTATTATTCAATATTAAAAACACTAAAAATGCGGAATATTTAAAACTTTTATAGAACTCTTTCTTTATTGCCCTGAATCGCAACCTTTACATTACATAACTTTGATTCAAATCTAAATCATGAATCGTTACAACGAAAGGACTATACAAAGTCTTACATCACTAAGCAAGATCCGTTATATGTCGGATAGCTCAACTTACAACTTAATAATTATGTTACAATCAAAACATCAACTACAATTTAAAATTTAACATAACTAATATTCTTGAACATTGATCTCTATAAATCACTTAACACGTATCTTTACCTTGCAAAAATGGCTATTTGCAAGAGTGAGCTCGACAGCTCAGCAAGATCTAACAGTTTTCATGCATCACATAGCACATAAATAACATACTCAACATACATCTCATAATTGTTAGAGTAACATAGCATACATGCTTTAATTCACATAACAAGTATAAAGATTGAATTCCTTACTCAATCAACATTATTTAACCAAAATAATGTAGTTATAAATTGACTTTAACATTTTATGATTACAACATATATAACATATCATGCAATTTAAAACAGTTCATCAAGTTCACGAAGAAAATAGAAACCGAAAGACTTGCCTGGCTTGTAGATTACCAATTACCGAAAATAGCTTATAATTATCTGCTTCATGAATCCTACATAACGTATTACCATACACATCAACTATTAGTCACTTAACGATGCTTAGCAAACGCTTAAGTAAATTTTACTTTATACTTTCTAATTCTCTTCTATTTATTCGTTTGACACTCACTGTCAAATCATATGTATAATTAACAATATCAGTTAATTATCACATAGCTAATCCTCATCGTTAGTTAACCAATCTAGGTTAACTCATTCCTCATTAACTATTAAATTAATAGTTAATTAAAGCATAATTAAAATTTATCATATAATCACTTTATATTTTCACATAATTAATTAACTAATAATTACATACTCATATTAAATTATAATTTAAACATCCACTTTATTTATAATTAATCAATTATAATTACACAACTTATAATTTAATATAAATTATTACTCTAATTAATCAAATTATAATTAAACAAAATATAATTTATAATTAATCAAACTACATCATGCATTAAACTATAATTAAACCAATTATAATTTAAATTAAACAATTACTTAGATTATAAATAATCAATTTCAATTCATACACTCCTTAAATTATAATTAAATAAACTATAATTTAAATTACACATTTACCTTAATTATAATTATTCCAAATTATAATAACATATTAAGTTATAATTACACAAATTATAATTCAAGTTAAACATTTACTTTGATTATAATAATCAAACTATATTCATTATAATTTAACAAATTAAATTAAACCTTTACTATAATTATAATTATTTTAAATTATAATTACATATTATATTTTATCAATATAATATATTAGAAATCATTTAGCATTCTAATGTAAGTTTAACATGTTATCACATCACACATTAGGTTAACTTTTATGTTCCAAATAAAATACACAAAAAAATAAAGCTTCAAAACTTTCTGCATACCCCCGCCGGGGCGAGGGTTCTAAGCCTAGCAATGCCCGCCGGGGCGAGCCCCCTCTAGGGGTTCAAATTTTGCTCGCGAACTGTGCAGAGAAAAAGTCAATTTAGCTTATTTCTCCACACCAAATTTCACTTTCAGTCAATACAATTCATAACAACTTTAATAGAAAACATAATTTCTAAACTCCTAACATTTTACAACACATTTAATCCTTGAAACACATAGTTTACAACAATCAATTCCATGATTTTTGAAGAAAAACCATTGACAAGTGTTCTTGATAAAATTGAACACTGTAGTTTATTTTCAAAACGAAATACACAATTCAAAATATGTTTGAATTCGTTTATAACCATATTAACATAATCTAACATCAATTTAAGCAACAACTAACAATCAACTATGAAATTTTGGTTTTTAAAGAAATTATATATATATTTTTCAAAATACTTTCACTGTGACTTTTTGATGAACATGAATTCCTCATGTTCATCATATATATACATGAATTAAACATCCAATTAAGTATACAACTCAATTATAAACATATATGAACCCAATTCATACATATACATCATATTTATATAAATTCCTCGTTAATTCATATACACAAAGAACTAATACTCATGAAAAATATAAAAACATATTTAGAAGAACAAGGAAATGAGATTATACCCTTGTTGCTTAGGAGAACAAGATGAAGATGATGATGTGTTAGACTCTCTCAAACTTCCTCTTCCTCTTTCTTCTTTCTCCCTTCTTCTTCTCTTTTCCTTTCTCTATAACTTTAGGTTTTCTGTGTTTTCTCTCTAACACATACTAACCCGTCTAACTTCTAAACTAACGTAGTTTTTACAAAACATAAACTGATATTATATATATTTTATGTATAACTATATAATATATATTTAACTCCCAATTATTAAATCACCCATTACTACCATAATTACAATTAATACAAAGAAGTTACAATTTGAATTTTAAAAGTCCTAAGTCTTGTTTGGCAAAACTCATCATTTTAAAAATAAGTTATCTTAAAAATAGGTTTTAATAGTTAAGGCCCCGTTTGGCAAAACTGATTTAAAACGGTGCAAGGGCCTTGTTTGGGAAACGGTTTTAAAACTCTTTTAATTCTTTTAATAAATTCTTTAACACATATTCTTAATGTTATCCTTTAACTAATTAAATCTTAACTCTAATTTAATTAATTAAAAATTAACATCAATTTATCACATAAACATTGTCACATAATTATAATTACTCGCTAATTATAATTGCATGTAACACTCATCACATTACTCATCTAATTTAATTATCTCAATTAAATTAGAACTATAACATAAAATTATTATATCAATTAAATTAAATACTAAATATTTATTGAATTAATATATTACACATAATTATATTACTCAATAATAATCACATAATTATTTATTTAACTCAATAAATAATTCAATTAAAATATTTATTTACTCCAATAAATATTAAAATTAACATTTAAATTCTCTTTACATAAATTCACATATTTCACAATATATAACACATATACACATATTCAAACTCAAATATCTTAAAATAAGAATTTTATTTATTAAGTTCTCATTTATAAATTCTTAAAAAATTCGGGATGTCACATTCTTCCCTCCTTATAAGGATTCCGTCCTCGGAATCAATGAAAACCTTCCTTACTCGGTTTTCACAAAATCTCTTTCACAATCTATTATTGAATAACTTCAACACGTTAACTTAACAACATTTATATAAACTGCACATATATCTTACTAAAACTCCACCTCTTCAACATGGTTTAGGTTTTATTACATAACCTTCAATCAAACACAATCATATATCAAATATTATATATCTTCTTTAACTCGTTCATTTCCTTTCCAAGGATTATAACCATATACTCTACTCGTAGAATTCATATCCTACATAATTCACCATTTAATAATTATTCGGGTTATCACATTCACCCCTTCTTCTAAGAATTTCATCCTCGAAATTTAAGTCTATCAATCTATATATATCATTCTATCAAAATATATTTTACGTTAATCTCTATTCACTGGATTGTTGCGTTCTACAACTACTCCTTTCTAAGATCTATTCTTCTTACCACATTCACCTTCAGAATAATAAGAATATTCCACAATTGCTCAATAATTGGGAAGCGATATAAATAACTCAGGAATTTAAAAGATTCCAATAATGCTGAGTGGTCGCAAGACCTTGAACTTATTTTTAGGTTTAATAGTGCTTCACCCCCGGTACTTCACACTATAAAATCGCATCGGTACTCTTGGTGGCCAGCCTATCGTACCCCTACGTCGGGCCCAAACGTAGTAAATCGTAACGACTATATGCGGTACATTCAGAACTATAGTCTCCGATAACATGTCCCCTTGTTATAGGGTTGTTCACCTCAGCTTCTTAACATCTGAATCTGCACCAAAATAATTTGGTTTGGTATAGTTTGACCAAGAACGCTCGAATTTCATAAACATCTTTCAATACTTGTCTAGCTGAATCAAGTAGCATAGACTTCTAGCAATAATTTGGACGTCAATCGAAATATATATATATATATATATATATATATATATATATATATATTTAACCAACTCAATAAATAATAATAATAAAATTCGTTTAAGGAAACTAAAAGTAAATAAATCCCCCTTTTTTTTAAGGAAAGTAAAATAATAAGTAAATCTTTTCATAATATCCTGATACCGTACCGTAGTAATGATACATTGAGAATTTTGTTATTACATGACGTCGTCATACTACATCATACCATAGTTGGATAGCGATCATACGATCACATCCAACACTAGGTTTAACTGCATTGATAATTTCCTCGATTATTTTTATACCATATCAAACGATGCATATGAAATACATTTTGAAGATTTAAAATTATTTTGTCCAGCTGAAGCAATTAGCATAGACATGTGAATAATAGCACTATTTTAAAATTTATTGGTTCCATTATTGATCCAATGTTTTTTAAGAAAACAGAAGTGCAATATCAGCACGAAGTCAATAAATTTTAAAAATCTAGCAAAGCTAAGAGATTTAGAATATAAAAACTTTCTCCATCAATATAAATCTTTACTCCATCATTACTTAATCATTCTATCTATCTTAACAACATCAATTCTTTCTATACCATAACCTTTCTATACCCAATATAGTTCATCGAACTTACCACACTTTGGAAGTTCAGGAACTTGCCACAATAATATGGGTTTAAGAACTTGTCCTAGCAATACGTAGTCAAAGAACTGATCAGAGACTGTCCATATGCTTAGGGATTCAAAACATACATACGACTATGAGTCATGAACTAACCATAAGTATGAGTTTTAAGAACTCACCTAACCTAATGATCATCTAATGTAATCTTAATATCATCTAATCTAATCTCTATTGACTCTAACTATCAAATATAATATGAGAAAAGAATCACTTTCTCGTCATATATATATATCGATAGCGCGACACCAACCTTCCAACGATTATCAATATGATAAGCCAAGTGTAAGCACAAAACCTTACCCATACAAGATTTGTACAACTCAGCCACCACATGAGTCCTCAGTTGAAATCCCACTTAACTCTATCTTAATCATAACGTCTCGCTCTATACTCGATACAGACTTCTGTATCTCATCATTTATAACTCCTCGTGAGTTAATCTCGTACTATCTCATAGTACATCCTCGTTATAGAATCAAACCATAACTATTCAATCATTAAAGACCATCTGTCTTTCATCTTTAAAAAGATCACGCTGTGATCTTATTCTATAATCATCTCCCTTATGATTCTTCTTATCTCATTATTGTTTTGTTTTAAAAACTTCTTATCTCTACCTGTCATCATGACATATCATGATTTCATTATGCTATTAAACTTATAGACTTCGTCTATTCCTCGTTATTCGTCAACTATATTATTATTGGAGTTAGACAACACCTGATTTTATCTCTATATCTCTTCAAGATTCTTCTTTGAATCTTCTCGTTTATTAAACAACTCTTCCTTTAAGAATTTCTAATTCCATTCATATAGCTCAATATTTTATTGGAGTTTATTCCTCGTCATTCTAATCTTCTTCTTATAACATTTATAGGACTTAACTCATCATATACATCTACGTATGTGAAAAGAATCACCTTTTCATTATACGTAACTTAAACTTAACTTCTTATAACCTAAGATCATAACCTAAGGTACTCTTACCTAAGGTGTATAACCTATCGTCTTTGATACCAACTGTAACGACCCCAAAATTCTTTCCTTATAATTCTCATTCTCGATTGTTAACAATACAACTTTTAATCTCTCTTTACATCATTATTCGATATTAAAAACACTAAAAATGCAGAATATTTAAAACTTTTATATAACTCTTTCTTTATTGCCCTGAATCGCAACCTTTACATTACATAACTTCAATTCAAATCTAAAACATGAATCGTTACAACGAAAGGACTATACAAAGTCTTACATCACTAAGCAATATACATTATATGTCGGATAGCTCAACTTACAACTTAATAATTAAGTTACAATCAAAACATCAACTACAATTTGAAATTTAACATAACTAATATTTTTGAATATTGATCTCTATAAATCACTTAACACGTATCTTTACCTTTCATCATTGACCTACAAAAATGGTTATTTGCAAGAGTGAGCTCGACAGTTCAGCAAGATCTAACAGTTTTCATGCGTCACATAGCACATAAATAACATGCTCAACATACATCTCATAATCGTTAGAGTAACATAGCATACATGCTTTAATTCATATAACAAATATAAAGATTGAGTTCTTTACTCAATCAACATTATTTAACCAAAATAATGTAGTCATAAATTGACTTTAACATTTTATGATTACAACATATATAACATATCATGCAATTTAAAACAGTTCATCAAGTTCACGAAGAAAATAGGAATCGAAAGACTTGCCTGGCTCGTAGATTACCGATTACCGAAAACAGCTTATAATTATCTGCTTCATGAATCCTACATAACGTAATACCATACACATCAACTATTAGTCACTTAGCGATGCTTAGCAAACGCTTAAGTAAATTCTACTTTATACTTTCTAATTCTCTTCTATTTATTCGTTTGACACTCACTGTCAAATTATATGTATAATTAACAATATCAGTTAATTATCACATAGCTAATCCACATCATTAGTTAACCAATCTAGGTTAACTTATTCCTCATTAACTATTAAATTAATAGTTAATTAACGCATAATTAAAATTCATCATATAATCACATTACATTTTCACATAATTAATTAACTAATAATTACATACTCATATTAAATTATAATTAAATAAATTATAATTTAAACATCCACTTTATTTATAATTAATCAATTATAATTACACAACTTATAATTTAATATAAACCATTACTCTAATTAATCAAATTATAATTAAACAAATTATAATTTATAATTAATCAAACTACATCATGCATTAAACTATAATTAAACCAATTATAATTTAAATTAAATAATTACTTAGATTATAAATAATCAATTTCAATTCATGCACTCCTTAAATTATAATTAAATAAATTATAATTTAAATTACACATTTACCTTAATTATAATTATTCCAAATTATAATAACATATTAAGTTATAATTACACAAATTATAATTCAAGTTAAACATTTACTTTTATTATAATAATCAAACTATATTCATTATAATTTAACAAATTAAATTAAACCTTTACTATAATTATAATTATTTCAAATTATAATTACATATTATATTTTATCAATATAATATATTAAAAATTATTTAGCATTCTAATGTAAGTTTAACATGTTATCACATCACACATTAGGTTAACTTTTATGTTCCAAATAAAATGCACAAAAAAAATAAAGCTTCAAAACTTTCTACATACCCCCCGCCGGGGCGGGGGTTCTAAGCCTAGCAATGCCCCCCGGAGCGGGCCCCCTCAAGGAGTTCAAATTTTGCTCGCGAACTGTGCAGAGAAAAAGCTAATTTAGCTTATTTCTCCACACCAAATTCCACTTTCAGTCAATACAATTTATAACAACTTTAATAGAAAACATAATTTCTAAACTCCTAACATTTTTCAACACATTTAATCCTTAAAACACATAGTTTACAACAATCAATTCCATGATTTTTGAAGAAAAACCATTGACAAGTGTTCTTGATGAAATTGAACACTGTAGTTTATTTTCAAAACGAAATACACAATTCAAAATATGTTTGAATTCGTTTATAACCATATTAACATAATCTAACATCAATTTAAGCAACAACTAACAATCAACAATGAAATTTTGGTTTTCAAAGAAACTATATATATATATATATATTTCAAAATACTTTCACTGTGACTTTTTGATGAATATGAATTCCTCATGTTCATCATATATATACATGAATTAAACATCCAATTAAGTATACAACTCAATTATAAACATATATGAACCCAATTCATACATATACATCATATTTATATAAATTCCTCGTTAATTTATATACACAAAGAACTAATACTCATGAAAAATATAAAAATATATTTAGAACAACAAGGAATTGAGATTATACCCATGTTGCTTAGGAGAACAAGATGAAGATGATGATGTGTTTGACTCTCTCAAACTTCCTCTTCCTCTTTCTTCTTTCTCCCTTCTTCTTCTCTTTTCCTTTCTCTCTAACTTTAGGTTTTTTGTGTTTTCTCTCTAACACATACTAACCCTTCTAACTTCTAAACTAACGTAGTTTTTACAAAATATAAACTGATATCATATATATTATATGTATAACTATATAATATATATTTAACTCCTAATTATTAAATCACCCATTACTACCATAATTACAATTAATACAAAGAAGATACAATTTAAATTTTAAAAGCCCTAAGGCTTGTTTGGCAAAACTCATCATTTTAAAAACAAGTTATCTAAAAAACAGGTTTTAATAGCTAAGGCTCCATTTGGCAAAACTGATTTAAAACGGTGCAAGGGCCTTGTTTGGAAAACGGTTTTAAAACTCTTTTAATTCTTTTAATAAATCCTTTAACACATATTCTTAATGTTATCATTTAACTAATTAAATCTTAACTCTAATTTAATTAATTAAAAATTAACATCAATTTATCATATAAACATTGTCACATAATTATAATTACTCGCTAATTATAATTACATGTAACACTCATCACATTACTCATCTAATTTAATTATCCCAATTAAATTAGAATTATAACATAAAATCATTATATCAATTAAATTAAATACTAAATATTCATTTAATTAATATATTACACTTAATTATATTACTCCATAATAATCACATAATTATTTATTCAACTCAATAAATAATTTAATTAAAATAATTATTTACTCCAATAAATATTAAAATTAACATTTAAATTCTCTTCACATAAATTCACATATTTCACAATATATAACACATATACACTTATTCAAACTAGAACATCTTAAAATAAGAATTTTATTTATTAAATTTTCATTGATAAATTCTTAAAAAATCCGGGATGTCACATCCTTCTCTTCTTATAAGGATTCCGTCCTCGGAATCAACGAAAACCTCCACAAAATCTCTTTCACAATCTATTGTTGAATAACTTTAACACGTTAACTTAACAACATTTATATAAACTGCACATATATCTTACTAACTCCACCTCTTCAACATGGTTTAGGCTTTATTACATAACCTTCAATCAAACACAATCATATATCAAATATTATATATCTTATTTAACTCGTTCATTTCCTTTCAAAGGATTATAACCATATACTCTACTCGTAGAATTCATATATTACATAATTCACCATTTAATAATTATTCGGGTTATCACAGAAATAATTTAAAGCAATTGAAAGATAAAGTAGATCTTGCTTGAACAAATAAGTCAAGATCGCATTTCTTCAATAATAAGTTCAATACTTGTTCATTATGAATATTATAATATAACATAACTTGTATAATAATTAACAAGTTAAGAATTGGAAATAAGCTTGCATGATATAAAGAGTAAGGATTAAAGAACTTGTACAATATAAATAACAAGTTTTTAGGGATAGGAAACTTGCCTCAAACGCAAGCTACACTTTACAATTACAATTCACTTCCACAATTATCCTACATTGTACATTATGTTTATAACATCAATTAGTACATTACCAAGACGTTTAAACCGTTGAACTTCATACTTAAGTTCAACTCACAACGTGGTTTATAACAATAGTTGCTAACTAACCACATACGTGAGTCTACACTTACAACATACACCTCACAAGCTTATAACGCTTTTAAACTTCCATGTCGTACCTTATAAAAGTAATATACAAGTATATATATAACATATTAACGTGAGACTTCAAATTATCTTACTCATATTAAAAATATGCTATCTCATTGTCTAAAACACTTAATAAGTCATCAATTTAAGTTAGCTAAACGAGCACTGCACAAAAACTCAACGAAGCACAAAATTTTTCTCCGGATAGACCCTATCCCTGCTGGGGAGGGTCATCCTAGGCCAAATACCCCGCTGGGGCGGGGCCCACTGCTCATGGGTTCCCCCAGCTCGCGATCGTGCAGAGAAATAAATCAATTTGGCTTATTTCTTCGCACCCAAATCTGATTTTTATCAACATAATGTATATAAAACTTTATGAACACAAAATCTTAAAGTTTTAACATGATTATAACATTCATAAACATTATAACACATAATCAAAACACAATTTTCATGATTTTTGAAGAAAACACATTATCAAGTGTTCTTGACGAAAATTTATACTGTGGGTTCGTTTTTAAACCAATTCATATAATTCTAATTGTGTTAACTCTATTTCTTAACATATTAACAAAATCCATGACCAATTTAAACAATAATTAACAAACACACACCAATTTTGATAATTTAAAGACTATTTTCAAAATAAGCTCATAGTAAATTACTATGAATATGATTTCTTCATGTTCATCGTATCTACGTGAATTGAATCACTTAAACAACTATAAGAATCATATATAAGCATATATATATATATATATATATATATGTACATCACATATATATATATATATCATAATCAAGAAATTTTTAATAAAAAAGATTATTACAGAGAATTTCTTTTTGAAAAACATGGAAGATATAAAACACAATACAGAAAATTAAAACTTAGAGATTATACCCTTTGATTGTGAGGAAGAAGAAGATGTTGTTTGATGGCTTTTCGCAAGGACTCCTCCTCTTCTTCTTCTTCTTCTTCTTTGAGTATTTTCTCTCTAACCTTTTTCTCTATTCTTTCTTTCTTTGTTATTCTAACTTTCTAACGTACTATTTTGTATAACATATATAACTGATATACATATATTATACATATAATTATATAGAATATGTAACTGCTATATATTAATTACATATACTAACTACTAATTAATATATAGGTTACAAAATTTTGAATTTAAAAATCCCTAAGCCCATGTTTGGCAAAAACAGTTTCATTTTTAAAACATATTATTATTAGCTAAGGCCCTGTTTGGCAAAACAAGATTAAAACAAGTGCAAAGGCCTTGTTTGGGTAAAACTAATTAAAATTTTTTTTTATTCTTTTAATAAATCCTTTAACCCATAGTTTAATTGCTACACTTTATTTAATTAAATTTCAATCTTCTAATTCAATTAAATAACAGCTTAACATCAACTACTCATATAAAAATTGCCAGATAACAATTATAATTACTCGCTAATTATAATTTCATGCAACGATTATCCCGTAAATACATCTAATTTAATTATCTCAATTAAATTAGAATCATACCATAAAATCATTACACATCCATTAAATAAAATATTAAATATTCCTTTAATTAGTATATTACACTTAATTAAATTACTCCACAACAATCACATACTTTATTTAATTCGATAAATAAATAAATAAAAATATTTATCTAATTCATTAAATATTTACAATTAATATATAAAAATCTCATTCGTTACAGCATCCATACACACGCATATATAAAAGGGAAATTTTAAAAAGATTTGAACGTGGCTTAAGCCCTCTACTGTCCCCAGCAAAGTCGCCTCTTGTCGACGTCGGGAAAAAATTTCGTCTTTTTGGACATATCTTTCTCTCTTCCTAAATTTTATTGTTTCTATCCTTATTTATCTTATCTGTTTTATGAAAGGTGAAGCTTTTTAAGAAAAGGCCAACATGTGTCATGTCGACGATTCGAAAGGTTTACAGAGTTGCCAGTTGGTATATTTAAAATAGTTGTACCAACTCAACCGAATTTTGTTTGTTTTTTGCAAGTAAGCCCAATTACTGGACACTGTTAAAACTTGGCCTTGAAATGGAGATTGTTGAAGTTCGGGGGCTTGATTAAGCGGGGGGGAGGTGTTAAGCCCCCCCCCCCCCCCGACTCCGGTGAAACACGGTACTGCATCTTTTCAATATTTCTCTATTTATTTGCAATGTGTGTGTGTATGCTAGAAGTAATTGAGCCTACGTTTGATTATTTTTGAAAGTAGTGTCGTACTTCGTTGGACCTATATACTAAGGGTTTGATTTGTTTGGAAAGTTCTTTTGTTTAGACAAGATATGAAAATGATATTTTTTTTGAAAGATTGGTTTTCAAACCCTTACGCTCGCATAGGAATTGAAGCATGTTAATACTTTTATTTTATTCTATTCAGCCTTTGGCTCGATTTGAATGTTTATTATCGGGATACGAAGCATCCTCGACCACATAATGTATATACAAGTGTCGGTCTTCTTCTGGGCATGACAGCCATCGAAGTGACTCTGGAAGGACAAACCATATGTCACTATGTTTGAGACCTTAAATCTGAATAACCGTTTTAAGGTCCCTCGGATGTACATTTTTACAGAAAAAATTGACAGGATATGTTTACAATGTGGAGTTGTCTATCGTGGGAATTAAATTTAGATCAACTTGATCATTAATCCCACGATTCCTAGGCTCACTGAAAATGGCCAAGAAAACCTGCACAACATAGATATTCATAAAAAGTGCAATTTTTACTCTAGACGGTGTAAAACAATAGATTTATCAATCAAATCCTTGCATGCGCGTAGCCAAAGCTTCCCGTTCCCACTAGGTATGGATCTAGGGTCGCGAGGTCGCTTTAATATTTACAAAACTAGAAAAAACTAGATTTAAATAAATCTTAGCCATTCTAGCTTTTCGATTCCGGTTGGGCCTATTTTGAACCGTTTAGAAGTTAGAAAAGGCTAGATTTAGATAAATCTAAGCCACCAAATTTACATTAAAACAAATTCATATCAAATGAATAATAGTGGCAAAGATTTAATCACAATGAATAAATAATATATATATATATATATATATATAAAAGCTGTAAAGGGCCACGAATTTCCGATCCAGACCCGACTGGAATGTATATATATATATATATATATATATATATATATATATATATATATATATTTTATAAAAGCTGTAAAGAGCCACGAATTGCTAATCCAGGCTCGACTAAATGTAAATATATATATATATATATATACCTTTTTCAAATCCAGGAATATGAGTTTATAATCAGATCTTTTTTTTCGCAGTTTATCCGTTGATCTGTATTGTGCTGTTTTCACTCGGGATTGATGTTATGGCTCTTTCTGATCTTCATTGCATCAATTCGCTTGATTTTGATTGAATTTGGCTTTAGGTTTGTAAAATAACCATTTTACCCTTCTAGGGGTTGTCTCCCGTATCGGCACGATTTTCGACTATTTTCTCGGGATTGTCTCTAAGGTTTGATCCCAGCCGACTCTATTCTTCCTCAGGGTTATCTTCGAGGTTGATTTGGTCTCCCAGGGTTGTCTCTGAGGATGATTTGATACTTCGAGGCTGTCTCCGAAGTTGATTTGGCTTCCCAGGGTTGTCTCTGGGTGATTGCATCTCCCGGGGTTGTCGGGGTTTGACTTGACATCCCGGTGTTGTCGCAGGGGTTGAGTTTGATCTCCCGGTGTTGTCACCGGGGTTCCTGTACCTCCCAGGTTGTTGCCGAGGCTTGACTTGACATCCCGGTGTTGTCGCCGGGGTCTGTCTTTGACTTGAACTTCCAGGGTTTTCCTAGAAGGTAAAAGACAGTTTTGCCCTCCTGTAGGGTTAGTAATAGGAATGCAAAATTTTGAGTGTCTACAATTAGGTCACATTGTAAATGAAGATATTAAATTATTTATTAATGTATGAAATACTTTGTGACTTATGAAGGATGTGTATATGATTATATATATATATATATATATTATAAATATGTGTATATTTATTTCTCATATAATAAGTAATAAAAATGAAAGTATTGTAACCTAATTATATATATTAGGTATGAGAATTAAATAACCTAATGGTTATATTTATTGAAGAGTCCAAATATTTAATTATATACTAGAGGACTTGCCTAAGAGATTTATTTTTATTATCTCAACCTATTATTATTTTAAAACCTAATTATTAGCAAGTCTAATTGGGTTATATAATTAAATCAATATGAGCAATTAGTTAAAGTCCAAAATAAATAAAATATACACTACAAAAAAATGGCAATTTTGCAACAAATGGTTATCGTTGCTAAATGTGTGAAATGTCGTTACTCAAGGTCATTTTCAACGATTTTTCGGTCGTTGGACAATTTGTTGCGCAATTAGCTTTGCAAATTGTCTAGTGACGAATTATTTTTTTTTGTTGTTGCAGAAAGTGAGATTTTTAGCAATGAAATTTGTTTTCGTGTAAAATCATATATCATTTAGCAACGAAATGTTTTGTAGCAAAATTATTAAGAAATTGTTACTGAAAAACAACTTTCATTGCAAAATCCGCCTAATTGGCATCGAAAAGAATCTTTTTTTGTGCCAACAAAAATGAAATTCGTTGCGTTTGATACACATTTGCCAACGATATTTTTCGTCGTTGAACAGTATGAAAATTGTTACCTTAACCGACTTTCGTTGCTGATTGTATACGTTTTGGCAACGATGTTCGTTGCTGAATGTGCATAATAAACCAGTCATATATTAATTGGTAACAAAATTATTTTTTGTCATTGGTTTTGTTCTAGATAATTATGATCAATTAACAACGATATTATACTATGCTGATTGTATTTCGATAGCAACAAAAGTTATCATTTAGCAACGACACTATATGTTGTCGTTTGCTTTACTTGTGCAACAAAAATTGTTATGATTTACAACTATATAAATGTTGCCTTATTCTTTTATTTATAGCAACAATATCCTCCACGTTGTAATTAGGTTAACTTTTTGTTGCCAAAAAATTAAATTTTAAAGTCATTACGAACAAAAACTTGCTGCTAAAATTAGGAAAAGTTGTTGGTAGATCCTTTGTGGTATGCTGCTTTGGTAACGAAATAGTTTTTGATAGTAGCGTTGCGAAATTCATTATTCACAAACCTGTTATGTTACGAATGTCGAAATTATTTTACAAATAAAATAAAATATGGCTCAAAGATCCCATAACAAATTATGGTAGAAATACAAAAAAACTTAAATATTTTTAAATAAATAAAATCATCTAGTACATGATTTACCACACTTGCTGATGCTGTTTCTACTGTTGGTGTGACACCCCCAAATCCAGGTACTTCATTTCCACATGATTTGGTGTTCACTTTAAAACATATATCTACCCAATAATAAAGAATTGCAAAACCAATTACAACGTTCATAAAACTTAAATAAAATCTTCCTTGACAAAGGATTACAACTTGTCCAAATAAAATACTAGGGTTAACTAAACCTTAACATCAAACAAAGTAAATGCGGAAATAAAATATCGTCAACTAAATCTTATTATAATAAAATTTGAAATAACAAGCCTTCACTTGCTCATCTTTCCTTTTTCTTTACTTGTTGACGAAATGTCAACATTCTTGGTTTCAACTTCAAGGGGTTGTAAAACATGCAAGAGTGAGCAAACAAAAGCTCACTTGAAATGCAACAGTGATATGACATAGGTGAATAGTTTTAAAAGAGTTTGAATAACCTTACTTTCATCAAAATAAAGAATTGAATAATAATTCTTCCATCATCTTTAAAGTTTGAGTATAGACTTTATCTGAGGGTCATATGACCTTGAACTATGTCCTAGGTTATAAATATTTTTATTCAAACCTTTAACAGTCATTAAGACTATGGCCCTTCAACTCGTACTCAGGGGGATCAGCCTTTCGTACCATGTATTGTGCACAAATATTTAACGCTTTCGCATAAATATCCCCTAATAAATAGGGTTGTTCATTCTCATTAATTGAATACAAGTCCACACCAAAGAAAGTTTAGTTTAGATAGGTAATGAAACTTTGGAGTTTCAACTATCATCAACTAGGAGTAGTTGAATCGACTCACAGTGTTTTAACAGTTCGATAATACGAGATTCTGAATCAAATGTAAAATACAACAATAGATTTCATGATAGCTAGGCATGCTTTGGAAATATCTTAAAGCATTCGATAGATCAAGTAGATCTTGTTTGAACAACTAAGTCAAGATCATATTAATAAAATAACACTTCAATACTTATGCTTTATGAATATTGGAGTACAGTATAACCTATACAATATATAACAAGTTAAGAAACATAAATGAACTTTCGTGATATATTGAGCAAGGGTTAAGAAACTTGTACAATAAAAAGATACAATGAATAGGCTTGCATAGCATACAAGAATAGTTTAGAAAGCTTGTACAAAGTAAATAACAAGTTTAGAAATAAAAACTTGCCTAACGTAAGAGAATAAAGATTAGAGAACTTGCCTCAAGCATAAGCTACACTTTAACAATTACAATCACTTCCACAATTACCCTACACATATACATTACATTCAAAACATCTATTAGTACCCAACTACAATGTTTAAACCGTTGAACTTCTTATTCAAGTCCAACTCACAATGTTGTTTACAACGTAGGTTGCTAACTAGCCACATACGTGAGTATAAACTCACGACATACATTCATAAGTTTATAACGCTTTAAATCGTGTGGTGTACCTTATGAAAGTAACACACTCATACACATGTAACACATTCATATAAAACTTTAATCTATCTTAAACACATCAAAAACATGTTATCTTATTACCTATTACACTTATCAAGTCATAGAAATAAGTTAGCTAAACAAACGGGGCATGAAAACTCAATGAAGTGAAAACAATTTTCCCGGGTAGCTTGTTAACCCGCTGGGGCGGGTTCCCCAAGCACAAAAGCCCCGCTGGGGCGGGTCCCTCCCTTGTTGGAAATCCCAGTTCGCGAATTGGCAGAGAAATAAGCCAATTTGGCTTATTTCTTCACACTGAATTCAATTTTTCCCAACATGATTAACATGAAACTTGCTAACAACAATATTTTAAACTCTTTAACATGATTATAACATGTAAAATCCATATAACACATGATCAAACCAATGTTTTTCATAATTTTTGAAGAAAACTATGATATTAAGCATTTTTGACGAAAATTGCTATTACGAATTTGTTTTTCAATCAATTCAAGTAATTCTTAACAGACTAACATAATCCATTATCAATTTAAACAATAACTCACAATCAAACATCAATTTGATAGTTTCAAAAGCCATTTTTCAAAAATTGGTTTACAGTAAATCATATGAACACAATTCTTCTTGTTTATCAAAATTACATGGATTGAATTGTTCAAACAACTATATAACTCCAATCACATCATGCTATAACACATATTACACATAGCTTCATGCTTAAATCAATTTCTTTGATAATTTAAGAACTATTTTCAAAATAACTTCATAATAAAGTACTATGAACATGATTTCATAGTGTTCATCATATCCTTGTGAATTGAAACACTTAAACAACTATAAAAATCACATGTAAGCACATATATATAAATATATATGTACACATCCTATACACATATCAAAATGAAGAATTTTCACAAAGAGATTTTTACAGAGAATTCTAAAACTATGAAATTATAGAAGAACATGATTACAACTTATGGAGTTCTAAGATTATACCTTTTCTAGTTTGAATTAAGAGAAGAGATGGAGATGATGATGATGGAGTATAGATCTCCTCTTGCTTTCTCAAAGTTTCTTCTTCTTCCTCTCCTTTGATAATTCTCTCTAACCCTTTCTCTCTGTTTCTTTGTAAAACTAACGTACTTACTTATCTAACATATATTGTATAATATACATATACATATATAATATATATGTAACCTATAAGTAACAAGTATAATACTAATTACCATAATAAATATTACTAATTACATAGGTTATAAGAATTTGAAATGTGAGGCCTTGTTTGGCAACTCAATTATTTTAAAACAAATCCTTTTGTTAACTAAAGTCATGTTTGGTAAAATAAGCTTAAAAATCCTTTTCCATTCTTTTAATAAATCTTTACTTCATAGATTAAATACTACACTTATTTAATTAAATTATAACATTCTAATTCAATTAAATAGAAGCTAACATTCATATAATAATTGTCACACTTAAAATTAAATTCATGTAACACTTAATAAATTACAACAAATACTTAGCACATAATTTTAAATCTAATTTAATTATTCTCAACTAAATTATAATTATGCTACACCATTACTAACATATCAATTTAATTAAATATTACTCTTAATTAAATCAGTCCACACAATCATATAATTTATTTATTTAACTCAATAAATAAATCACATAAAATATTTATTCACTCAATAAATATTACAATTTAATATATAAAATCTCAATCGTTACAATTGGGGTCTTGGTGGCACTGCTGGTTGGGATGCTGTTTGGGCTGGTTCTGGGTTGTCCGCGTGGTTTTGCTGTTCTAGTTTGTGCAGCAACTGTTGTGCTGCTGGTACCACGATTGGCTGCCTCAGCGTTGCTCTGTTGTGTTACTCGCTGCTAGTTTTTGCTATAGATGTTTTGGTTCTGCTTTAACTGCTACTGTTGTTGCTACTGTTTCTGCTGTTGTTGGGGTTTGTTGCACAGGTTTTGCTGTTGTTGGGATCTGTTCAATCATTGGGCATGTGCTTGTTCTGGGCATTGTTGCTACTGGGGAGCTGATGTTTTGTTGCTGGTGATGTCTGTGCTGCTGCTGCTCCCTTTATGGTTGTGTGTGCTGCTGCTGCTCCCTCTATGCTTGTCTGTGCCTGCTGCTATTTTTGCTGCTGCTCCCTCTATGCTTGTCTGTGTGTGCTGCTGCTATGTCTGCTATGTCTATGTTGTCTGTGTGCTGCTAGAAGTTTTAACCTTTTTCTCAAGGCATATACCAACCTCATAATCAAGGGCATCAAATACCGAATTAGGAAATGGTTCTGGACAGAACTCGTCTGAAACATAATTGTAAAAAACCCTCTTGATCAATGGTGCAGAAAATGTCGGGTAAACCTTCAAAATATCAAATATATAAACAGTCATGCAAGGAAATGATGTAAACCCAAAGCTTGATCGCCCGAAAGGTACTGGAAGGACTTTAGAATCAGCTATGGGATCATAAACTGCATACTACAAATAAATGCCTCAAGGATATGTCAAATCATTACTAGAAAATTAAATAATAAAAAATACTGATAATTTCATTTAAGAAGGATTGAAACACGACTGATAAGCTTCTATGACTGAGCAGAAAGTGCAATAGTATAACAAAAATTGTGTAACAGTATGAGCCATAGTGATTTAGATGAAATAGAAGTACGCAACAAATTCGCAAGAGAAGCAACGCAATGGCAATTATCTTATTAAGTTGGTAGATAAGTTTATGAAAGCGTGATGACAAAAGGGGGAGGAAAATTCAGAATATAAAAGGATGTACAAAGTTTTTTCATAAATTTGCGGTTTACAATTAATGTGTCCCACTGCTTTCCACTTGAAGTTAAGCAAGATAAAAATAGGATAAGTGCATATCATAATATCATATACAGTCATGATGTTCCAGTTCCAAATAATATGTATTTGTTAAAGCAATACTTTATCCTATATTATTGATACCGAAACTAGTCATTATCTTATTTGCTATTAGAAATCACACTACTCATAGTTAAATTTTTAGCTATATAATTCAATATAAGTACTAGCATTTTTCTAGAGGAGGAACTTTGTTTATTCTGCAAGCAAAACCATATAAGTCTCGCCTGAGTTTGTGTGAGAGAGAGAGAGGGATTACTCTTGTTCTTTCTGGGCCATGACAAGAGGGTCATCTTGATTGATGTCGTAGGGGTACCATTGTGCAACTTTCTCACCAATGAGCTTCTTGCGTAAGAGTTTGTGAGAAGATCTCTGCCCTGTTAGGTTAATCACGTGACCAAATATCTTTTCCCTGGCCTCAGTCACTCCTGTAATGGTTGCTTCAGCCAACACCTTTTTAAAGGCTCCAATGCTCATCTGTTCTCTAATTTAGACAACAAAGTTCCATGTGGAGCAAAATTAAATTCATAAAGCATGAACTATCAAGTAAGTTAGTAAAGCATCAACTACATGAAGCGACTAAAGTTCAATTCAACGAAATGACATATAATTGTTAAGATATATTATATACATTTTTTATGGTATATAAAGTTTCATAGTTCAGGTGGTGGATTAAAGAAAAAGGTGGCAAATTAAAAATTTATCAAACAGTTGATGTGCAGGTGAAGTATGAAAAATTGAAACAAAACTGACGATCAAAAGTTTTGTTGGCTCTATTTTGGTGTTAACAAAACAGACACAAATGCGTGCAAGTATACACGGTCAACAAGTAATATAAGTTAAGTAAAGATCGTTCCCACGGAGATAAGTAATTATAATTAAACCATCATGCAACAATTCTATAGCTATTTTTGGCTGTTCAAATGAGTAAACAAAGGGTGAATTACTGACTAGAATGATTATAAACTAAAGCTAACTAAATAATAGATGATTGATTTAAATTGGAGAGATATGGGATCCTAACTTCACTCATTGCATCATTCAGAATCTACACCTCATGTTAAGCATAATTAATTACTTAGGATTGCTAGTCGAGAGCACGAAAGTAAGAAATGGATATCTTTTAATAAACCAAATCCATATCACATAAAATCCACAAAAGAGATAGAATTCATGTGAACACCAATATGACCTAACTCACTATATGTCTATGCGACTTACAAGCAATATCAGTTTAAGTATAAGCTCTCAATGGACTACATATGGTAAGCCGGTATATGCCTATCCGGGTTACGAATCACAAAATTCATCACATGAAAATTTCATAAAACATATGCTAGCATGGCCAAATCTAAGTTTATACTTCCTCTTTCAATTTCATATAAACTATTAAGGTAGATGGTGATCAAGCATCTAAACATTAAATACAACCATACTAGTCAATCCATACACAATCAATTACACATAATAATGAGGCATAATAATCTAAACTAAACAATAAGATCCATTAGAATCCCATAATGGTGGTTAGTTGATCTCTAAACTAATAACCATTATGGGATTTGATCTAAACATAGAAAATTTAAAATGAGAGCAAAGGGATAAAGAGATTATGAGAATGCAAATCTGATATTCCTCTGTCCACAATAAGCTTCCAAGTTCAGTTCAGATCACAATCAATCCAACTATAAACCCTAGAATGGAAATCTACTTAGAACTAGAAGAGAAAAAAAGTGAAGCTCCCCAAACCCTCTCTAGCTCTCTAATCCTAAAAATAGCAATTAAAATTATATATTGAAAACTGAATAATCCGTCCTTTGCAAATTACACCCATATATGGAAAATACGCTCAGCAAAAATGATTAAATGAAAAGTCAATAAATTTCCAGCCTTGACTGGCGCAGCCGCGCGGCCCCGTATTTCATTTGGGGCGCGGGCGCGCGACTCTTCAGAAATCCAGAATAACTGCATCTTGGCGCGGGCGGGCGTCTTTTCTTCCTTAATCCGGCGCTGCCGCGTGGTGCTGTGCTTTCTGCTGGTGCTTTCTAGTGCATTGCCGATCTTTTCTTCTTTCTTGCTGCTTCCTTTTGCCATCACTTTCCTTCACTCCCTACTGAATTGAGGCCACTTGCACAGGCCATAAACTGTCTCCTCTTGCCAAGTCCACCTTTGGTTCACCAAAAGCTTTCCATCTTGCCTTCCCACCATTTCCATGCCAAAGTCATGCCATTCTTTTGCCAAATGAGTTTCCATAGTAAAACCTATAAAACAAAGATAAAACATATCAAAAGATACTAAAATACTTGAGATTAAGTCATAATCCTAGTAAGTTGATAGCCAATAAGTAGGTATAAAACCTACTTATCAAGTTTGAAGAAACCTTTCACTAACTTAAACCCATATTCCTTACATCTCACTTAAATGACTCAATTAGAAGGAAGATGGGTTTAAGTTATTTAGGTTTTAAATTCGGCATAAAAGTAAGATAAAAAGAGGGGAAATACGGAATGTAAACCTAATCAAAAAAAGAGGAGACTTACAAAAAAGGGAGAAATACAGAATATAAACCTAATGTAAAACAGAGGAGACTTACAATTTCAGCAAACCGATTGTAGATTGCAGATTGAGCTTGAACTTATGGTTCTACTGCTCTTTGTAACTGTAGGCTGCATATGTGGAGTCAGGGTTTGCAGAAGGCAAATGAAAATCAGATATGTGAAGGAATCATATTTGAGCAAAAATTACTATTTAAAGAAACTCAAACAGAAGCAGGTCAAATAAGAACTAGCAAACAACCTGCCACCACACTGACTAGACTATTCGAGAGAAGATCCAAGCTTCAATATTTTCCAGTGTGATGGTAAATGTTATTGGATCCTCCCAGTCATTAAATTCTTCTCTTGATTTACTCTTGTCTTCCACAGAAGGAGATGACTTGTCCCATCTTCCATCAGACCCATTTCCACCACCACTACATTTGTTGTGTGGTCCAATAAGTGATATTTCCCTAACAGCCTGGCTGAGTATTGTTCTCAACATAATTATATTCGACAACCAGAATGTCAACCTGTATAAAATACAAAGCATACCTGGTGAAATTACCAACATAACATATGATGCACTATAATTTACGAAGAATTCCCACATCATATAAAGAGTGGTATAAACCTTATGTGCAAATTATATATGCATGATCATGGCCAATAGTCTCCCTGCTTACCCCCCGTCCCCCAGCAAATACATATACACACACAACTCATTAATGGAATACCCAAACAGCATGCACAACATCCTTTGCAGGCACGTTCAATCTGAGACTTATATCACCAAATTGAAAGATAAATTTCTGTAAAGGCCACTTTTGGTGTAGCTCAATTTTAAGAGTCAATACATGATTAGCATTTTTAAGAAATAGTTTGTAAATACATGCCTTCGCTCTCAGCAGTAAAAAGATGATCTTTGGCCATAGCAAGGGCAATTCCCAACGTCATTGCAGCATCACTGGCAATGATTCCCCTAAATTGTCATCAATCAATAAATACCCCTAAATTATTAGTTGTACCTCAACATATTTGTAAGCAGTGATATATGTATGTATGAGAACAAATTACAGAAATTTTTATTAAACTCTTTAAGAATTAGGGTTGAAGATAAAGAGAGAGTGAGAAAACAATTATATGGTAGGAGAATCGAAATAGCATCATTCAAATGTTTCAACTTTGATAAGACGAACAACATACCTTATTTGATGCTAGTTCTGATCATCTTCCTCTTTATCGTCCATGCTTTTTTCTTCCTCTCTACGATAATCTATAGGTGTATCATCCTCACTATACCCTTCATCGAATTCATCCTCCTCAAAATCATCCTCATCGACGTCATCATATATGTCTCCATCCAATAAGATATTGTGTTCTATATTAATTTTTTGAGTTCTTTATCTTAAGACACTGTTATTTATTGTTTTTGGATCAACGTCAACTCTTTCCATTGGCCCTATATCCCGATCCTGAACAACAATGTCAATATCTGGTGAGTCATCATCAAGGTTAACAACATTGTTAGTGGTATATTCTTCAATCTCATCCATTTCATCCTCCAGAACATCAAATATGTGTCGGTGGTTAAACCTTTAAACAATTTTCCAGTTGCCGCCTAATTTCAAATCATCAACAGAAAAACTTGTTTTACTTGAGTAGCTAATATGTATGGGTCATTTCTATACCATGTGCTACTTACATTTACACTTGTAAAGTGTGTATCCTTCTTAATACCCATGCGCCGATTAGCTAAATCAAACCACTCACAAGAAAATATGAACACATTATACCCTTTTCCATACTCTATTTTTATACTATCATTTAATAAGCCATAAAAGTCAATACTTTTCCCATCGTGTTCTCCTTCACATGATATTCCACTATTTTGGCTTTGCCTACGATTGTCACGATCTTTGACAAGAAACCTTACTCCATTTATAATGCATCCTTTAAATTTCCATACTCGTAAATTTGGACCACATGCTAATGCAAATAGTTGATCACCAATGACATTTGATGTGGTATTCCAAATATGATGAATCTATTAGAGGAAAAAATTTAAATTAATCATTGTATTTCAAATAGCAACAAACAACTTTAAAAGGGTAAGAAAACATATTGTACCTTCTTTTTAAACCACCGAGGAAATCTTTTTTCCAATTCGATGTTGTTTTGGTAATCTAGTTTCAATTCCTCCTCATATTCCCTACAAGAATAATATTAGTACAAAAAATTAATATTGATGCTATTACAAAGGTCACTACTTGTCCAGCTTGGACTTGCCTTTGTCTTTACCAGATCCTTCGGTCCGTTCGTTCTTAGCTGAAATCATTTAGTTTTAAGCAAGAATAAGCATAAACAGCTCAGCAAGTTAAACAGTATATCTTGAAATCACAAAATCAAGAATCATATCACTTAGTCTTCAATAACTATACAATAGTTATGAAGTACTTAAGAATAATCAAAATATCATTTTGATTCCTTTAAAACCATTCCCAAGGACTTTATAGCCTCTTCGAAAATCCATCTTAGTCAACGACCACGAACCATATTTTAGTTCTCATTCATGAAAAGACCAACCCGGCACAAAAATCGTAAGTTCGATATAGCTTACGAGCACATCCAGGTGATCAGCCTGTAGTACTCTATGTTGATCAACACTCAATCATTAAACGTGCTTACGTTTAATTGGTGGCAACCTCATGTGCCTATCGAATTAACTACGTTTAAAACCTTTGTTTTATTCATGCTCAGGTTTACCTGAGAATCCTTACCAAGCAATTGGCATAGGATCACCACCTTATATATATATATTTTGGAAAGATTTGTGGAAAAAATCCACCAAAATATGCTAAGTCTCAGTCTAGCCGAATCAAATGGCATCGACTATGCAATAACAATTCATGCATAAGCAACTATGCATAATGACCACTTGTCCAACCATAACGTATAGACAAGGGTTTAGCAAAACTCGCATTCATAATTAAGTATGAATGAAGTTAGGAAACTTGCATAACACAATGTTAATGTAAGAGTTAGAAAACTTGCCTTTGCTTCTTCTATACCTTTACGTAGTCTACCCCGTATTTAGCATGTCTACAAAGCATAACACATAGTATACCAATTAGTAATCATAGTTGGTATACACTGTATTTGCCTAACTCCTCCTTGTATAACTAAATCGAATTGTTAAACTAATAACATTCGTTCAAGTTATTTAACGTTATTACGGCTTATTAACATTCTATGTTATATACCGAACTCTCATTGATCATCACTAATCATGATGATAATGAGACTTCACTTGTTCCTTAACTTAATCTTGGTTTATGGGTTATCTTCCTAGTCCGACAAAGTTGCCAGAATGTGTGTGCTAGTGCATTGAAGCTACTGGAGCTGACGGATCGTCAATCTGAGTTGTAAAAATGTTAAAAATGGAGTTTATGTACAAAAATGTATCAATTTTTGACGAAAATGGCCACGAAACTAAGTTTCGGGCATATTCAGAAGATAAAACTTTGTGTGCAAGTGTAAAGCAGTGTTAAGTAGTAGTTTTGACTTTTTGATCGTAAAAATACTTACAATGGACTGCAATACGGGCTTTTTGCCAAATCGTAGGCTTTAAACATCCAAATCTACGGTGGTTTTTTGATCTGTGGTAGTATATGGGTATATCTACGTGTTGGAGTGAAAATATTTGGGTTTGGAAGAGGTGTAAAAGTCAAAAAATCAAACTGCCAGAGCTTCGCTGTGTTCCGGCTTTTTTTAAATGAACGGGGGGGCACATTTATTTATAGGCCAGGGAGCCTCCACTCTACCTGCGGTAGTTGCAGGTAGAGCTCTGGCTCCCGTACGTAGGGCCCACACGCCCGGCTTGGTCGTCTCGAAGTACGTGCACTCCGAGCAATGCGATGTCCGGTCGAAAACTTTCTAACTTTTGATCGGAGCGTCCGTTTGAGTCGTGAGATACCTTTCCGAAAAGCTTTCACCTAGAGTGTTGCAATGACATGAAAAAAAAAATTCCCGGGTCCAGGAAGATGGGTTCATAACCAGGTCTTCGATTCCCCGCAGTTTGTCCGTTGAGCTGTCTTGCGTAGTTGCCACTCTGGATCGTCGTTAGGTTTCATTCTGACTTTGGCGGCATCGATTTGGCTTGGGCTTGAACAAGTCGGTTGAGAGTTGATGAAATGACCATTGTACCCCTCCCGGGGCTGCTTGTAGTGTCAGCATGGTCGCTGGTTGACTTTCGAAGCTGATTTCAAGACTTAGATCCTAGTCGAGTCTTTTGACCTCAGGGTTGTCTCTGAGGCTGACGTGGTCATTCCAGGTTTTGCTCTGGAGTTGTTGTGATGCTTCAGGTTGATGTCTGTGTTGGGTTTGTACGAAATCAGTGACGCAATCAAATTGCAAAAATTAGCGGAAACATGTTATATTAGAGTTTAAAAATTTCTACAAAACCATCACCCGGATCATCCTTTATGCAAATTATTAATTTAAAATGATAAATAAGAAGTTATGGAATCATACGCTTGTAGAACGAAGCTTCCACAGGTACGAGTTCAACTCCTTGTTCTTTGTGATCTCCTTAAAATTCCGAGTTAGATTCCTTCCTTTGATCAACGTTAGCCACCCAAGTGTTTGGCCTCTAGAGGTGATTCACCAAGGAAGAGGAATTATCAAGAAGGAGGGTGATTGGCTAAATCTTAGTTTTCTATCCTCTATAGAAAAGGAGTACTCTCCAACAATTGGAATTGCATCAACTGATATCTATTATAAGACTCCTCTTATATAGATATTGGTCAATCCTTTTAATCCTATTAGACATGGGATTTCATTTAATTAATTAAACTTATTTAATTAATTTAGGCTTCCCACCACATTGGGAATAATTAATTAAATTTATTTAATTAATTTACCTCCTAATCTTATTAGGAATAAATGAGAGCACTAATATTTTTTTACTAAACTACTTTAGAAATTAAAATAATAATAATTGTAATAATATTAATAAGACTCCTCTTATTAATTTATATTTAATATTTCTAAAATATTAAATAATAAACATTAAGCAATTTAATTTATTCTATCACCATAGATTAAATTAATTACACTTAATGTATTATTACGATTATGCCATTACCTTCTTAAATAATTATTCTTCCTTTTATGGTGTGACCATTTAGATCTCCATATTAAACCGGTTGTGAATAAATCAATTAGAACAATTCTAATCTTATTTAAATAAATAAATTAAACTAATAATCTATTTAAATAAATAATATTTATTCTACAATAGGGATAAGCCTCTCTATCGATCAACGACTTTCCAAATAATATAGATTTCAACATTAATCATAAAAGAACCTGTGAGTAAATAGTTACCGTATAATTCAATCCTTCCACCATACAATGTCCCAATTAAATATAAGACATGGAATTACTGTCAAGTCTTATTTTATTTAATTATATGTATTTCGATTAAAAATGCACAACTCCATTTAATACAAATTAGAAACTCCTTTCTAATTTCATTCCACCTTGGCCAAGGATTCCTGGGTTGTCATTTACCGAATCACATAGGACATATGTCCTCTTTTACTAGAGGTGATAGATTTTTTATTGATCATTCATTATCTCCATATGTAACTCATTATATCCAAGTCCCTTTTATATACCCTAAAGGGCTTTAAGGAATAAGTCAAAGTATAATTCATTACATACAAGATACTATGATGATCTCAAGTCCAAGGATCACTTGTACTACTATCACATTAGGAATTCCTATTGACAGGCGAGTAAACCTCCATTAGGTATTCCATAGCGAGTCACGTTCAGTGAACTTATTCTCCAATAAGCACCTACATACTTGCTTTAGTGTCTCCACACAAATGATCATGAGATCAATCATCCTCATCCAATGAGCAAGCAACATATGTACCAATCTATCTGGATTTACTAATCCTCTTTTTAGTAATCCCACGATTGGGAACTATTTTAGTTTTAAAACTTTCTAAGAATTTAGATCTCATTTGCATGATCATCATCATGATTCTAAAAGCATTGCTTAAAACAGTGGGTTATTTACATATTATAAAAACAGCACCATGTAGATAATTAAATGCCTTTAATAAATGAATATTTTTTTTAATAAATAAATAAAATTATCTCCAAAGTATATATGCTTTATCATCATACATGATTGGATTGTATGCATACTACTTTCAATCTTCCACTTGCACTAAAGCCAATCGCCATGGTATCTCATACCCTTCTTCTCTAAGTGACGATCAAACTGCTGTTATGTTAAAGCTTTAGTAAATGGATCTGCAATGTTATCTTGAGAGTATATATGCTCCTCTTTCAATGATTTCTTTAATCAAGTTGCCGCAACACATGTTTAGATTCAAGATAAGACTTAGGAACTATTCCCAGTTCTGTAATGTACTTTTCATCCGAAACATCAATTTGCAACTTCACTTACAGTTATATACTTTGTCTTTGTCACTAAACCAGCAACCTTTTGTTGTTTGGAACCTTTCCAATTCACTGCACCATCTTTTAAGGTAACGACTTACCCTAAAGTGAATTTGCTATCGTCTTGGTCAGTCTGAAAACTTGAGTCTGTTTAGCACTCTAGTTTAATTCAGACTCATCATATGATATGATGACATCCTTAGTGTCAGTTAAGTACTTTAAGATGTTTATCACTGTCTCACAGTGATCTTCTCCAGAATATGACTATCAACATCAAGTCTCGTATATTTCATTGCATACATGATAGTAGCTCTTGCGATCTCTCTTTTATTGAGAAAAATTTTAGAGAGATTCACTCCATGGCTCATCATCATGAGACACCTTTTGGAGTTTGTCATGCTAAACGCCTTTAGCATTTAATGAATATACGTTTTCTTGGGTTAAGCCGAACATCCTTTTAAATCTTTTAATACAGATTTATATACCCAATGTGGGATGTTCTACCCAAATCATTCATGGAGGAATGTTTAGACAATTTTATTTTGATCGATTGTAGCATAAGAATTTCATTCCCCATCAGTAATATATCATCAACATATAATACATGGAATGAGACAACGCTCCCACTAACCTTCTTGTACACATATGGTTCAACCTCATTTTTGATAAAATCAAACTCTTTGATTGTCTCATCAAAACGAATGTTCCATCTACGAGAAGCTTGCTTCAATCCATAAATGGATTGTTGTAGCTCATATACATGATTTGCTTCAACTATTGATACAAATACATCTGGCTGTATCATACATACATTCTCCTCTAATATTGTATATTTGAGGAAGGGCGTCTCCACATCCATTTTACCAAATTTAGTAATAATAAGCTGCAATCACAAGTAAAATCCAAATGGACTTGAGCATAGCTTCAAAATCCATTTTAAATTTTATGGTCATCTACTATTTCTCTGAGTCTTTATTACTCATAGTCTGTTCGTAATTTAATGGATCATCATCATCCATGATGTGTACCTCATCGTCATCCTCTATGACGAATCCATACCTTTCAGGTATCTTCGATACTTTCTAGATTTACGAATAGGGTGTTGTACAGTAGGTGTCTCTACTTGGATAGGTTCATCCACTTGATCTGTAGTGGTTTGTGGTTCTTGAATTTCTTCAAGATCTATTTTTCTCCCACTAGCCCCTTCAAGGATAAACTCATTTTCCAAGAAGGCAACGTGTTTTGCAACAAACACCCTTTGTTCAGTAGGATTGTAGAAATAGTATCCCAAACATTCTTTAGGATATCCACAAACGTGCACTTATCTGATCTTGTCCCAAGCTTATCATTTTGAAACCTTTTCACATAAGCTGGACATCCCCAAATCTTAACATGCTTAAGACTATGTTTCCTCCCTGTCCACATCTCATATGGAGTCTTGGGGATGAATTTGGTGGAGACCTTATTTAGTAGATATGTAGCCGTTTCTAGGGCATGACCCCAGAATAAAATTGGAAGATCGGTAAAACTCATCATGGAACGAACCATGTCCAACAATGTTCGATTTCTTCTTTTAGATATTCCATTTAACTGTGGTGTACCTAGTGGAGTCTATTGTGAATTATACCACTTTCTTTGAGACAATCGAGAAACTCACCGCTTAAGTATTCACCACCTCGATCTGATTGAAGAATCTTAATACTCTTGCCCGTTTGTTTCTCTACTTCATTTCTGAACTCTTTGAACTTTTCAAATGATTCTGATTTATATTTCATTAAATACACATATCCAAATCTTGAGTGATCATCAGTGAAAGTAATAAATAAGAATACTCACCCTGTGCATTCGTTGTCATAGGTCCACAAACGGTCTGTGTGAACCAACGCTAACAACTTTGTAACTTTTTCTCCTTTTTCACTAAAAGGAGATTTAGTCATTTTACCCATGAGACAAGATTCACAAGTTGGATATGATTCATAATCGGATAGCTCTAAGAGCCCATCCTTATGCAACTTGGATAATTTTGTTTCATTAATATGACCGAGTTTACAGTTCCACATATAGGTATAATTAATATCATCTCTTTTCCTTTTCTTAGTTTATTTTATTTGAAGTATATTTTCATGCAAGTCAAGTATATAAAGTCCATTTCGCAGATTTCCAATACCATATAAAATATTATTTTTATAAATTGAACAATTGTTGTTCTTTATAATAACGTCATATCCTTCCATATCCAATACAGAAATAGATATAATGTTTCTAATGATATTCAGAACAAAATAACAATTATTTAAATAAATAGACTTGCCCGTAGGAAGCGCTAAACAATAAGTGCCTACAGTAAATGCAGCAATCTTTGCTCCATTTCCCACTCGTAGGACAACCTCATCCTTGTTTAGCTTTCTACTTCTGACCAGTCCCTTCATAGTATTACATATGTGAGAACCACACCCGGTATCCAATACCCAAGTAGAATTTTGATTTTCTGAAAAATTAATTTTAATCATGAACAAACCTTGATTGAAATTCGAAGTTTCTCCAAGCTTCTTCTCTACCAGAAACTTCTTGCAGTTCCTCTTCCAATGACCCGGCTCGTTGCAATGGAAGCACATTCCTTTGCTAGCTGGATCAAGTTTCTTTTGTTCCTTTATGTTCACCTTGCCTTTGGTCATCCGAGATCGGAAGAGCTCCTTAGATATCTCATATCTAGCAATCCTACTTTGTTCACCATACATCTCCTTGAGGTGAAACAACATAGTAGGAGCATCCATGTTTTCATGCTGACGCTGAAGCTCGTTATTCATTGATGCGAGCATGATGCATTGAGCCACAGATGCATCATCTTGCCACTTTGTGATGGTGGCAATCTCTTCCACAGAGGCTGTTTCTGGAACAGTTCCAGGGACAGATGAATTTAGGACATAAGAAATCTTTTCAGCAGTGATAACTATTCTCAAATTCCTTAACCAGTCAGTGTAATTCGGCCAGTTTAGTTTATTAGCATCAAGTATGCTACGCAATGAAATTAGTGATTTTGACATTTTTTAAATTTTTGTATGTGAAAAGACAACATTTTAGCAAACATTCATTTAATTAATTTTGCATACCAAAATAAATTTATGTCTTTATTTTAAATTGGTATCTCCCACTATTATCATCAAACTAACCCTCACTTATATAGTTCGGCAACATCTAATTAAAGATTTGCTAGTGAGATTAAGGATCTCATTTCAAATGTATATAGCCTTGTGGATAGCACTACAAACGATATATAAATAAATAGGTAGACAACTCTTGTCAATTACATCAACATGTAACTCCTTTTATTTTGCCTCTTAAATCATAGTGGTTAAGTGTGTGCACATCCGAACTAAAATGATTTAAGTTAAGTCCAGCCTAGCACTTTCATAAATTCAAAAAAGAAAAATGTTCGTCCTTGTAGATAGCACAACAACACTATATTTTTTAATTTTTTTGATAAGCATCAAATGTGATTAATTAATATCTTAAATACGCAATACTCGCCTTGTGGATAGCACAACAAGCTCATATTAAATATTTAATACTCTATTAATTTATCATGCTAGAAGGCGACGTTCGATATTCCAAATATCATCGAACGCTTCGGACTTAATATTATTTCTTTGAGGGGTTTGTTATTATTTGTCTCATCTTGTTTAGCGTGCATGCACATATATATATAAAATACGTGTCATTTTAATAAACATGCGAAGCATGTTTGCATAAAATATAATATATATAATACTTAGCATGCACATATAGAATACTATATTCTACCTGGATTGATTATGGACTTTTATTCTAGTTTGGTTCACTAGAGCCACCAAGTGAACCAAAAGGTCAAACCTAGGAGTGCAAGAATTTAAATTTAAACGTAACTATTACATTTAAACCTGGGCTCCATACAAACGGGTCTTAACTCGCTCCTTACTCCTTGGTCTCCAATTTCTTCAAGATAATTCTAACTATCTCTATTACATTAACTATTTAAAATTAAATAGAAACCTTGATCAGCAGTCAAGGGGAAGTACATAGGAGAGAGGTAGAATTTTACATCAAGAAAAAAACTATAGAAGACGAGGTACGCAGACCTCATTTAATAAAACTCATTCATTCAAGCATTCAATTAAAATAAAATCCAATCAAATTGGTCAAATAGTACATAATCAATCCCTATTTATTATCATACATATCACCATATATATCAATAAATAAATATCCATCTCATGAAATAAAACATTCCATATATATATGAGTATCATTTAATGGGCAATTTTAAATTGCATGAAATCCAATTTCAAGATTAAAATAAACTCTTTATTTTAATTATAAAATTATATAGAATATAATATATATAAATATATCATATATATATATATATATATTTGATATTACCGTATATATTATATATATATATATATATATATATAACGAATCAGGTTATATATATATATATATATATATATATATAATATAAATTCACGTTTATTTTTTTAAAAAGAAGTCACCTTCTTTTATTAAAAGAGTCCTGCAGGTTTATTAAAAGAGTCATTTCCTGATGGGTCACCTTCTTTTTGGAGTAAGAAAGAGACAACGCCTTTTCCTTGCAGAATTCAAGATTTGCGCCCATAAAAAAATTTGTGATTCGTCCCAAAAAAAATGCCATTTTTTATCTTAAAAAAATTATTTTATACAATAAAATTAGGCCCAATAAATTATTCTAAATACATACCCATATGTATATGAAATCAATAATAAATTAATAATTGCATAAAGGTTTGACTCTGATGCCACTATTGGGTTTGTACGAAATCGTGACGCAATCAAATTGCAAAAATTTACGGAAGCATGTTATATCAGAGTTTAAAATTTTCTACAAAACCATCACCCGGATCATCCTTTATGCAAATTATTAATTTAAAACGATAAATAAGAAGTTATGGAATCATACCCTTGTAGAACGAAGCTTCCACAGGTACGAGTTCAACTCCTTGTTCTTCGTGATCTCCTTAAATTTTCGGGTTAGATTCCTTCATTTGATTAACGTTAGCCACCCAAGTGTTTGGCCTCTAGAGGTGATCCACCAAGGAAGAGGAATTATCAAGAAGGAGGGTGATTGGCTAAATCTTAGTTTTCTATCCTCTATAAAAAAGAAGTACTCTCCAACAATTGGAATTGCATCAACTGATATCTATTATAAGACTCCTCTTGAAAGACTTTTTCTTGGATAAATTAATTTAGGCTTCCCACCACATTGGGAATAATTAATTAAATTTATTTAATTAATTTGCCTCCTAATCTTATTAGGAATAAATGAAAGTACTAATATTTTTTTACTAAACTACTTTAGAAATTAAAATAATAATAATTGTAATAATATTAATAAGACTCCTCTTATTAATTTATATTTAATATTTCTAAAATATTAAATAATAAACATTAAGTAATTTAATTTATTCTATCACCATAGATTAAATTAATTACACTTAATGCATTATTACAATTATGTCATTACCTTCTTAAATAATTATTCTTCCTATTATGGTGTGACCCTTTAGGTTCTCCATATTAAACCGATTGTGAATAAATCAATTAGAACAATTCTAATCTTATTTAAATAAATAAATTAAACTAATAATCTATTTAAATAAATAATATTTATTCTACAATAGGAATAAGCCTCCCTAGCGATCAATGGCTTTCCAGATAATATAGATTTCAACATTAATCATAAAAGAACCTGTGAGTAAATAGTTACCGTACAATTCAATCCTTCCACCATACAATAGCCCAATTAAATATAAGATATGGAATTACTGTCAAGTCTTATTTTATTTAATTATATGTATTTCGATTAAAAATGCACAACTCCATTTAATACAAATTAGAAACTCCTTTCTAATTTTATTCCACCTTGGCCAAGGATTCCTGGGTTGTCATTTACCGAATCACATAGGACATATCTCCTCTTTTACTAGAGGTGATAGATTCTTTATTGATCATTCATTATCTCCATATGTAACTCATTATATCCAAGCATACCCTTTTATATACCCCAAAGGGCTTTAAGGAATAAGTCAAAGTATAATTCATTACATACAAGATACTATGATGATCTCAAGTCCAAGGATCACTTGTACTACTATCACATTAGGAATTCCTATTGACAAGCGAGTAAAACTCCATTAGGTATTCCATAGTGAGTCACGTTCAGTGAACTTATTCTCCAATAAGCACCTACATACTTGCTTTAGTGTCTCCACACAAATGATCATGAGATCAATCATCCTCATCCAATGAGCAAGCAACATATGTACCAATCTATCCGGATTTACTAATCCCCTTTTTAGTAATCCCACGATTGGGAACTATTTTAGTTTTAAAGCTTTCTAAGAATTTAGATCTCATTTGCATGATCATCATCATGATTCTAAAAGCATTGCTTAAAACTGTGGGTTATTTACATATTATAAAAACAGCACCATGTAGATAATTAAATGCCTTTAATAAATGAATATTTTTATTAATAAATAAATAAGATTGTCTCCAAAGTATATATGCTTTATCATCATACATAATTGGCTTGTATGCATACTACTTTCAGTCTGAAGTTGACCTGACGTCCCGGGTTGAGACCAGGGATGACCGGCACTTCCCAGGTTGAGACCGGGGTTGAGTTTGACCTCTTGGGTTGCTGTCGGGGATGAACCGTGTTTCTTGGATTAACCCCGAAAATGGCTTGACATGTCCTCGGTTGATGTCGAGGTTGCCTTGACTTCCCGGATTGAGACCAGGGTTGACCTTGACGGCCCGATATTGAGATCAGGGTTGATTGGTACCTCCTAGGTTGCTGCCGGGGTTCAATTGACTTCCCGGGTTAAGACCGGGGATGATTTTGACTTCCCGGGTTGAGACCGGGGTTGAGCTTGATGATCCGATTGATTGTCGAAACTTGATTGATGGTCCGATTGACTGTTGGAGCTTGATTGATGGTCCGATTGACTGTCAAAACTTGATTGATGGTTCGATTAACTGTCAGAGCTTGATTAATGGTCTGATTGATTGAAAAAACTTGATTGATGGTCCAATTGACTTGTCAGAACTTGATTGATGGTCCAATTGACTGTTGGAGCTTGATTGATGGTCCGATTGACTGTCAAAACTTAATTGATGGTTCGATTGACTGTCGGAGCTTGATTGATGGTTCGATTGACTGTTGAAAACTTATTGATGGTCCGATTAACTTTCCAAACTTGATTGATGGCCCGATTGACTGTTGGAGCTTGATTGATGGTCCGATTAACTGTCGGAGCTTGATTACCGATATTGGGAATCAAATTTAGGTTGAAGGACCGGCGTTAGTGGCCGGATTTGGATTGATTGACGGTTTTGCCCTCCTACCGGGTTGGTATTGGGGAAATGAAAATTTTGAGTGTCTTCAACGTTAATGTTCAATCATCACTTACTAACACTTTACTACTTATGGAAAGAGTTGAGTAAACATTTCATTTGGTCAATAATTTTTCTTGGACGGCGCGGCCCACGCTCCATTTCCCTTTCAAACGGCGCGGTCAGCGCTACCTATGCAGTAGACCTGATCCGGAATGGCGCGGCCCGCGCTGCACCTATGCTGCAGAAAAATTTCCTAAGTCTCGAAAATTCTAAAATTCCCGAGCTCATAACGTGATCGTTATAACTCAGAATTGGCTCGTTCCAAAGCCCATAGTTCACAAATGATATGCTCTATCATCCTATAAAGTCAGAATTAATTTCCGAATCCGTTGGGGAGAAATTCGCCGATTAGTCCATTTTTACGTTTTCGTTAAACGTTCGGGAACGTTCAATGCTCAATTCTTTGTTTTAAGTCAAAATCAATCCGTTCTTGTTCCCACAAGTCTTATTTACCTAATTACACGTGTTGCAATCGAAAACCATCATTTTTGATGCACACGGCAACTTTTGACTTCTAATCCAAGAAATTTATGTTTTCGACGATTGTCATCTAATCGCGTAACTTCCGTCGAATCTTCGTTCTTCATTATTATTACTCCAAACCACTTGGAATCAATCCCATGGTTGATTATTACTAATTCTAATCATTCAAAACATTCAAGTTTTAATGGTTTAATAATTTTATTAGTCCATTTCATATGAATTCATTAAGTTCTTCATTAGTCCTTAATCAATTCTTAATTTTTCATCATGCATGGCTTGTTACGGTTCTTAGTCCCCTACTTAGCCATCCTTGTAACTTCGTAAGGTTCATGCTTCCTCTTAACACTTCTCTAACAAAACTAGTAGAAAAGAAAAAGGATTCTTAGCATGATTTCTTGGGTTATACCTTTCTTGTTCTTTGTTATTTGAGTGTAGAGACTCAAAGACTTCTTAATCTTCTTGGTTGATGAGTTGACTAGGCAAGGCTCAAGCTTCCTTCTTCTCTCTCTCTATAAGTTGGTAGGATTTCTCAAACAACAACATATGAGGACAAGGCCTCTCTATTTATAGAATTGGCAAGGCTTAGGGTAGGATGGTAATTTAGGCCCAACCTCCTCTACTATTCCCACCACCTCTCCTTTCTTTCCCATCAAGTTAAGGCCCATGTGCTAGCACATGGCCAACCAAACTGCTCCTCGGAATCATCAGAACCCAGATTTTTAGAAGATTCTAGGGCTTCTAATTTGGCAAAATCAACAGCCGGCAGCGAAATTAAATCATCACCTGTTTCTTTTGCCGGAGGAGGATCGGCTTCAACTTTGATTGATTTTTTCTTCAAGCGTTTGAGCTTCCGGAGGTGGAAAGAAGGTGAAGGTTCAGAGGGCGGCGAGAATGACTGATAATCGTCGTCGCTTTCCATTTTTTGGTGGGTGAGATTTGATAGAGAGCTAGGGTTTGAATTGAAGGCGGAGGACTGAGTGGATGTGGATCTAATTTGGGAAAAACTACTTGAATTTTTGAATTTTTTTTTGGCTAAAAATCAGAAAGGCAACCAACGCTACTTTAAAAAATATTTTTTTTAAAAACGAATTTTAAATAAAAATTATCTTAATTTTTTTAAAAATAATTTTATTTTTTTAAAGAAATTTGAAAAAAATAAAAATGTGATCCAATGCCAAACTAACCGGCATTGTAACTTTGTTTAAAAAAATTTATAAAGCAAATTTTGTAAAAAAGAAGAATAAGATGTAGCATCACTTTAACTGACGTTGGAATCTTTTTTTTTTTGATCTCTTGTACTTGCTTACAAACATCAATATTTTTTTATGTTTATTCTTTGTCATCGGCGTTGAAAATGAAAGAGTATATAAGACTTCAGCTATAAAAAAATAATTCTAACGCCAATTAAAGTGACGTTGCATCTTACTTTTTTTTTATAAATTTGTTTTTTTTAAAAATTTAAATAAAATAGGGATAAAATTGATATTACATTAATATGGGTCAAACTAACTTATTAGGAATGACTTATAAGTCATTTTAAAATAACTTTATTCTGTTTTAGTTCATAAAACATAATAAATTTTTCTTCATCTTTTATGTTTTCTCTATTATAATTTAATTTTATAATATATTTGGAAAAAAGATAAAAGGAGAACTAGGAATAGCTAGGGGTATACCATTACTATTCTTCTTTTTATGTTTTATTTTTGGACTTAAAAATATGTTCATGATTTAACTTATTCCCTCCGCCTAAGAATAAAAGTTCTTATTATTTTATGTAATCTCAAGTTAAATATTTACTTATATTAAATAATATATATTTTTACAATAATTTGTGCGTAACATCCTTAGTATTAAATGTCATATTTTTATTATTTATAAATATTTATATAATATCATTAGTCATGTATAGAAAAATATGCAATTAGATGAGAATTTAAATATGAATAATTTTATCATTTGACATTTTTTTTAAATTCACATAAAATCAATCATCACTTTCATTCTCGGGTGAGGGAGTACTTATAAGTATATCATACTTCTATCTAGAAATAGGAAATATTGGGAAGCATAGATATAATAATCAGGTTTGATGAGGTTGGGTTTATTTGGGTCGGAGGCCCAGAACTAACATGCTTGGCAATCGGTTGTCACGGGTACTATTTTAACAACCATAATCTATACCGTTGATCGCAACATTGGATGACACGGATTGAAATGGATTTCCCCCTGCTGCTACAGGCTGTAGCGACATGAGAAATTACTCATTTGCCCCTTATTTGCTCATGTGCTACACTGTCTACCGCTACAAGTTATGGCGGTAGTTTAGTTAACTAATAAATTAGAATGGCTTAGTGGTAGCTTAATGGCCCAATAATCCATAGGTCTTAGGTTCAAAATCTAGCTGTGATATTTTTGCTTGTTATGTTATATTTTTTGTGCATTAGATAAATTCTATTACCATCTATATATATATACCCATCTTAAATCTCCACATTAAACTAAATATATATAAAGTAACTATGAATATTTATATAACGTAACTATGAATATTTTAAAATATATATATATTTATAAATTTATCTCTAAATATTCATATAAATTTATCTTTAAAATTTATAAACAAATATTTATTTATAAATTTATAAATATTTCATCTAAAATTTATAAAATTTAGATATGAATACTTTTTATAAATATTTATATGAATATTTAGAGATAAATTTATAAATATTTATATGAATATTTGTTTACATATATATATTTATATATAAAAATATTCATAGTTACTTTATATATATTTAGTTTAATGTTGAGATTTGTTTAGTCTTTTATTTAGTTTGACAAGAAATTTTGAAAAGAATATGTATGTATATATATATATATATACATATATATACATATCAGTAGAATAAATTTCAAAATATTGGAGATTATAAAAATATTTTTTTTGTAAAGAGAAACATTTATATATATATATATATATATATATATGGTAGTAAAATTTATCTAATACATAAAAAATATAGCACATGAAGCATGAAAAAAATTTAATAATGACTTGTAAGTCAAAAAAAAGTTAAAATTTAAGTTATTGTCAAACACTAAATAATAACAAATGACTTATAACTTAGTTTGACCAACTTATAAGTCATTGCCAAACACCCTCTAATTCAATATATAAAGAGAAATTAATATTTGATTATAAAAAAATTTACAAGTCAAGAAAAAAGAGAATTTGAGAAAGGGGAGTTAAAAAAGAATTTACACACCATTGGTGCAACTTAATTGGTCTATGCCGGAACCATTGGTGCGACTTAATCGATGCAGTTTGGTCGATTTTTTTGTGTAATTTCGGGAGCGATTTCGATTTCTTGCCCATCCCTTGTCAAAAAGTATATATGTAAAATAACGAGTTACAAGAAAAATTCATATAAATTATTTTAGAAATTAATTATATTTTTTTTCAAAATTATAAGTGTGCAAATATGATCATTATAAACTACATCCAATTAACTACAAACTTTAATTCTTTTAAATTAGAAAATATAACTATATGATGAATATTTTAATTTCAAAAATTATAACTTTAAAAAAAATAAAACTGGGCATTTATTTTGAGACGGACGGAGTGAAACATTTCACTGTATAAAATTGTGTCCAAATAAATAAAAAAATTTAAATGAAAAATGATGCGTTTTGGGGGGAAAAAAGAGTTATGCTTATTAGGTTTGTCTTAATTTTGGGCAACAATTTACTAGTCGTTGCAAAAAATTGTATTAAATACGCAACGAAAATAAATTGTTGCCAATGAATGTGGCCTATATTAGGCAACGAAGTATAGCGTCAAAAAAGTTTTCGTTGCCGACGATGAGGAGAAATCTCTTCGGCAACAAAAAAAGAAAATAGGCGGTATGTTTTTTTTTCCCGCCAACGATTTGGCAACGAATTTTTGCAACGACTTATGAATTTCGTTACGAAAAATGAAAGCCTTTCATAAACTGTAACGAATGACAAATTTCGTTGCTAAACATGCATTTTTGGCAACGACTTTATAAGTCGTTGCCCGAAAAATTGTTGCCAAATGTCTATTTTTTTGTAGTGTACATCGAGTATGATCATCAACAATAGTGAGAAAGTATCGTGCCCCAATGATAGTAGGGATATGGTACCTTCCCCAGATATCAACATGAATTAATTCAAATGGTGAATGAGTAGTAATAGAACTTAATGGAAATTGAACACGTGTTTGTTTGGCCAATGGGCAAATTAAATAGTCGTCAATATCACAAAAAGACATGTCTTTAATAGAATTAGAAATCAAACGAAGACTCTTATTTGAAAGATGACCAAGGCATTGATGCGAAAGTCTCGGGGAATGAGAAATTGCTGTGGTGACTGAGCTGTATCTGGTTTCTTCGAAGTATCAAGGTAGTAAAGTCCACCTCATTCAATTCCCGTCCCAATCATCTTCCCCGATCGTTGGTCCTGAAGCATACAAACATCATTAGTAAATATAGCAAGGCAGTGGGAACTTCGAACAAGCTTGCTAATAGAAATCAGGTTTAATTTAAAAGATGGAACACAAAGGACATCATGTAACACAAAATCGTCAAAATGAATGCTGCCTGTGTGTGTGACGGCAGCCACTGCGCCATTGGGAAGGTGCACGGTTTGGTTGGTAACTTGTGAAGCTGTAGTTAACAAGTCCGGAGAGCAAATCATGTGATCTGTGGCTCTTGTGTCAAGTATCCAACACATTCCTTTGCCAAAAATAGAAGCACAAAAGGTTGTACCTGAGAGATCACCCATAGAGGATGTACCATCAACATGAGTAGCCATGGAATTGGGCTTATTGTTGTTAAGAAGCGTTATTAGATTCTGGTATTGTTCTGCTGTGAGGTTGAAGGAAGTGGGAGGTGTTGCTGTATCGGCCTTGACATGATGGACCTTAGAGGTAAAGTTCTTACACTCTTGTTGATCAGGTTTATCGCCAGCATAATTCCTCTTGTGCAACTTGCGGCATATGTCAATGGTGTGACCGTTCCAGCCACAATAATAACATTTAAGATGTGCTCGGCAAGTCTTGGAGGTGTGCCCAGGTCTACCACAAATTTCACATGTCAAATGAGGATTTTTAGGTGTGAATTTTATTTCATAATTTCGTGAGTTGTTTCTTACGGCAAAGGCCGTAATGTCAGACACGGGTGCACTTCCCTTTGATACTGCCCGTTGTCTTTCATCTTGGAGAATAAGAGAATTAGCTTTGTTAACAGTAGAAATGGGATCCATGACTAGAATCTCTCCCCGAACAGCAGCGTAAGTTTCATTAAGGCCCATGAGAAATTTCATAGTCTTTTGACTTTGTTGAAACTGCAGAACCTCTTTGACAGTGCCGCAAGTGCAGGATGGAATAGAACACAGTGCGTCTCGTTCATCCTAGAGGCCCTTTAGTTTGGTGTAATTAGCACCGATGGTCATGTTGTCCTATTTACAATCATGAATTTCTTCTTAAACATGAAAGAGATGGACACTATTGATGCGTGAAAAATGCTCCTCCAGGTCAGCCCAAATTTTATGAGCAGCCTCGTTGTATACTACACTTGCTCCGATATCATGTGAGATTGAATTGAGAAGCCATGATTTCACGAGATTGTTGCACCGCGTCCATTGTTGGAGTTCTGTGGTGGATGTAATTGGTGGTTTTTGAATGGTGCCATTGATGAAGCCTTCTTTATTTTTGATGCTGAGGGCCATGAGCATGGCACGACTCCAAGTGTCGTAATTGTCCTCATTCAATAGTTGAGTGACAAGCACAACTCCAGGTTGATCAGAGTGGTGAAGATAAAAAGAATCATTCGGATTGCAATATTTATCGGCCTCAGGCGTGGTTTGCTTTCTTGCCATATAGATGACGGCTGAAGGAAGAAGAGAAGAGAAAAAACTAGGCTTTTTTTTTTGTTGTCAAGAGGGTTCCTGCTTTGATACCATGTAAGAAATCAATATTCTGTGTATTATTCATTGAAAGAAAGGGATATATATACATATACAGAATAAGGATCAATTTAGGATCCTCAATTAAAACCTATACACTATCATTGCCTAATTTACATTCCTACATAAATAGAAAACCAAACAATAAAGGTTGACCGAGTAGATCAAGGAGATCACAGATTTTATGCATTAACATATTTACATTCCTTAACACCCTTTACTTTTTCACATCTAATTTTTGGAATAACTTCATCTTCAGCAAACAAAATACGCGGTCCTACTTGCAGCATTGGTCTTGAGAAACTCACCAAGGAAAAAGGAAAGAAGTTGGCTATCAATGTGTCACCTAGTAAAGGAAGGCCCAAAGATCCTATAGAATCAGCTAAGTTGTCGTCAGAGATAGGATTGGTGGTCCGCCACCACCTCCTAGTGAATACCAAATTCAAGGATATTATAGAGGGAGTAATTGAAGAATCATTGTCCAGGGTTGAAGTAATTTGTAGAAAATTATATTAAGTCAAATATTGTTATTCCTAGGTGGGTATGCTTTTGTCCTTTTGGCAATTTGGTTTTATTTTATGCGTTGTTTAAATCACTAAATTAACTAAGCTTACTAAAATAATTGATTGCTCTAGTTAAAAGTAATATTGCTTTAGTTTAGCAGCACACTCGATAAGTATACAATAATATGTAGTCATTTTATATTTGTTGCTAGTTTCTATTTTTGAAATTTTGAAATCTATGGAGATTGGCACTCATTAGGATACATTATTTGTTAGATCAAAGTTGGGAGTAACAGTTGAATTCATGGATTAGAGTTTTATAGGCAAATTTTGCTTAATTTGGATCATGAATATAGGCATTTTGCTGATTTATTTATTTTTTTAGGCTCGCATTGATATTGATCTTTCTCAACCACATATGAAGCGTGTTGCACTTGGAATTATGAAGGATAAAAATAGAGGGCAGAGGCGTAAGCTTTAAAAATTCTTCAAAACTTTTCCATCAACCGAAGATGCTAGGAAAAAGCCTCCAAACAACATTGATATTGCCAAGTGGAATGAAATGTGTGATTATTGGACATCGCCAAAATTTATTGTATGGTTATTCTAACTTTAATCGTTTATTTTATATGCATATTATTTTTGGTTTTAAAAATAATTATAGTTATATTATTTGTTCAATGTTTTTTTTCTAGCATCGCTTAGAAGTAAACAAGAAAAATCGAGGCAATAATGGCATTCACAGTGGAGGGTCAAAACCATTTGTTGTTCATCATTCAGAGAAGGTATGTATTAATATATGTTTCAACTTGGTTAAATTTGTTGAGGATTGTGATCTTGTGTGAAGCAGCCTAAGAATTGAAGGTTGTGATCTTGTGATCTTTGTGTGAAGTAGTTGTGTGATCTTGTGATCTTGTGTGAAGCAACCTATGTATTTATTAATTATTCTAATTTGATTTTTAGGGAGATCCAATTGAATGTTACAAAAGCACACATCAAAAAAGGAAACAAACGAGTTGATACAACCTGAAAATGAATCTGCATACGTAAGTTATACAAACCTTATCTTGTTTTTAAATTTGGGAGTATGTAATGAATTAGTTGCATTTGTTGTTAATTTCACAGAATGAAATGAAATCACTTGAGATTGAATGCAACTCTGAGATGGACGCATAATGTGAAAATGTTGACAATAATGGCAAAAGGGAAATTATGACTCGAGTGTTGGGTAAGAAGGCAGGAAAATTGCTTGGGTTAGGATTTGGTCCTCGAGCAGAGAAGTCTTCATCTACCGATAAAGAAAAAGTTACATTGGTAGCAGAGTTAGAAGCGTCTCACAAAAAGAATGAAGAGCTTCAAGCAACCATTCAGGCACAAGTTAAACGGATGGACAATTTTGAGAATATGCTGAATAAGTTAGCCGACAATCCACAAATTCTCTAGTTGATTCAAGGCAACATCAACTCTGGGACAGAAAGAGATGAAAACAACTCTTGATCATTATTTATGGACATTCAAAACTGTTTACCTTTTGTTGTGGACACTTTTGTTGAACTTGCATTTCAATGCTTTACTTGGGGAACTTTTGTTATTGGACATTCAAAACTGTTTAACTTTTGTTGTTGGACACTTTTGTTGAACTTGCATTTTTCCTCTCTTGAGGTTGTTTTGCCCTAATGTAAGTTTCCAGTTTTTGTTTCTATTGAGATTTTTGTAAAGCAGAATGAGACCTAATTGCAACCCTTCCTCTATCGAGCAGATGGTTTATATTTTTTTTTGTTCTGTTTCAGTTAGTATCTCTTTGATGGTTTATTCTTTATTGATGGAATGGCTTTTTCTTCTGTTGTTGTATAGGATGATCGTATTGATCCTGAATCACTGAAAAATGGTGATGGGCATGTGGCAGCAAATACATTGAGACTTTTGATTGCTGGTACACAAACAGGTGGTTTGATTCTCTTACTTCCAAATCCTCTCTGCTAGTCTCCCTGCTAGGCACTTCTCTTGATTCTCTTCTCAATTTAAGCAATTGACAGATGAACTGTGGTCGGATGTCATATTCAATGTTTCCAAGACTGTGGATTACCTTGGTTCAAGCCTTGGTCTTGTTGACCTCATGGTGCCATGACAGCATATCAAGCTTTACGAAGCCATGAACAATGCCTTGGGTATCTGGATTCTGATATGCGTGTCATTTCTAATGACAATAAGCAGGTATCTGGATTCTGACATGATTGTCGTTCCTTTTGGTGGTTAGTTTTGTCTATGTTTTCTGTTGTTTGGACTGTATTGCTCTGAATTTTTTTTGCTGCTCTGTGGTTGGGCCTGGTTTTGCATGGGTGGTCACCTACTAGACATTATTGATAAGGCTGCAGCAAATGACCTTCAATTAAAGTTTTTTTGAGGGGGGCGTTCAAGTTTTACTTTATTTATGGTATGATATACCTTTATGTGATAGTTATTTATGTTTATTTATACTTTTGGGTGCTAGTTGCTTCTTAACTTTTGTTTATTTTTCACTTGATGTTTGTCATTTTATGTCCATATTACTAAATTTGGTTATGTATATGATATATCATGACATATATGTGCAAATGTTTTGGTAGTGGTATTGGTGGTTGACTATATATGTCTAGATTTATTGGTTTAGATAGGGGTTTAAGGGATCGTGCTATCTATGGAACCACAGTATGATGTATCGTAATGTTATGCTTAATTTTATAGTTTGATAATTGGGCTTTGTTTTGATTGTTTCTTTGCTAAATTGTTTGTTTGGTACATTTGGCTGCAAGAATTGTTGTTTCAAATCTGTACAAGAACACAAAGAAATCATTTTCAGAGACGTGAGTATATTTATAGTATATATGTGGTAGCTTTGCTTAATTGTTTTAATGGAGATAAGTAATGGACACTTTCATTAAATTTTTTAGAATATTATTAACACATCAGTGATCTCAGATAAACACTCCATGATTTCTCAGGTATAAAAGACTTCATTTATGGTTAAGTAGCAATTTATTAGCAGTTTGTTCAAAAAGCATAAACTGTATTTGTTTTTTACTGTAAAAAGGTAAAGGGGAAAGGTGAAACTGTACTGCCATTTTGCTGTAGAAATTAAAGGTCATATTTTGAAATCTACTATCAAAGCAGATGAAATCTACAAAATATGTAGTGTAATAGGCAGTCCGACGGAAATTGAATGACATTCAGTCTTTTTGGGGTTGAACTTGATTTTGAAATTTGGTATCGTGTTTGTAATTGGGAAAGACATTCATTAATTTTTTAAGTACTGGTTCCCTAAAGTCAGTTTTGACTTGACAGAGGCACTGTGGTTGTGACTGGACAACATTAACAAATTGAGTGCAGCAGAAGACGGGGTTATGGAGTTTCCTGTAATGTAGTCCAAACATGGAGACAAGCTAATGATCACAGTGCTGCAACTAGATTGAGCCGCAGCCCCTTTCAATGCAATTGCCACAAAGACCATGGTTAGTATCATCTCCATCATTGAGCTTTTTCAGTTCACTAGTTGCAATACTTGTGGTATATAGATGAGATGATTCCTTATTGATGAGCTTTGAATATATGTTTTAAGCTATATATTTGCAGTAATTATATGTCGCAGGTACATTGTCCATTTCGCCTTTAGTCATGGAAGGTACATTGTCCATTTCTTGTTTGATTTAAACATGATGGTTAATCTGAAATGTGCCTTGTAATGTTTGGTTTCTGTTTGCCAATATGTAGGTATATATAATGCTTATATAGTTTATTTGCTAAATTGTGTGTATCAACCATCACTTGCAAATTTATAATGTAGATGTGCAGGAGTTCCAAATGGCATAGGACAGTAATTACTTCGTGGTTGAGTCCCTTAAGAATTTTAATTTAAGTGATGTTTGAATAGCAGTACACTTACAATTATGGTTCTAGGATAAGAAGAGGAGGCCTCGTGCCATATCACCAAATGATACTACTTCTATTTTAAAATTTGTTGAGAACTTGTGTTACCTTTAAAGATTTGTTTAGAACTTTTGTTATTTACTTATGTACTAAGTTGGATTAGCAATTTAGCATATATGTTCAGTGGAATGTGCATGTAATAATTGTAATTAAGGAATTATTCATCTGGCTTAAACATAGAGTCCAATCTATGCTGATAGAAATAATGCGCCTCAAGAAAATAATCCACAATAACAAACTGTTTTTGTCCCTAAAGGTCCCAGCACCCGCTACTAAAAATCTTGACCCATTTTGTTTGGATCTTAAATTTTGGATACTCTCTTCAGATTTGCTAAGATTTTCTATCCATGTGATAGTGAGTTTAAGAACATATTTGATGTTGATCATTTCATTGCGTCTTTGAGGGATGAAGTCCGAATTTTGAAAGAGCTGCTACCATGGCTTAAGAGAAGAGTTGAGATTGGACTGTTCTACTCATTGCCGCCTATTAGTTGGTCGGACATTTCCTACTATCATAATTAGGTTGGTTTGCTATTGAACAATGCTATGTGTCATTTAATGTCTCTACCTATTGTACACACCATAACTAAACTAATGATTAATGTTTCCAAACAGATTACGCCTCTACTTCAAAAATATGTTATAGCTTTTATGAATAAAAAGGTTATGTTCTGTTTTCTTACCTTCAATATATTTATTTTTACCCACTTATATTGTAATCGTTAGAAGACAAGCTTTGGCATATCTAAGGTGATCATGTGATCATAATGTATCAGGAAAAATGCTTGAATTCCACTGTTTTATGCTTAATGATCTTTGTAATTATAGACTAAATTGAATTGTGTTAGGAATTTTGTTAATGTGATAGGCGAAATCGGAGCTGAAGAGCTCAGTTGTTACAGATAATGTTTCTGGAAAGAGTAAGCTAAGCCAAGTCCGGACTAGCTCTGGAATGTTTATTCGTAAGGCAAAGGTTTGTTCTTAATGTTATTGCCCATTTTGTAACTCATAATTGTGTGGATGATGTTCTGGCCAATCTTGTTAAACTTGGAACACCAGATGCAGATTTTGTTTATGTCGTTTGTGTGCATTCTTTTCACTAAATTGTGCTCTGAACTTGTTATAAAGATGGCTGGTGTAATATCTGTGGTTGTGTTGCAAACTAAAATTTTCCACCTTTTACACATGTTTCAAGCTATATTATTTGTTCTTTATTTTAAATTTTCGTAGTGCTGTGCACCATAGTGATTCCACTTGCTTTCATATTTCAGACTTGCATATAATTTAATTGATTTTTCCTTTATGGTTGGTATTTATGTTGTGCACCAAATTTATTTTTTTATTAATGTTTTTCTATATGAGCAGAAGCTGTTGCTGATGCAAACAGAGAGATTAAGCTGGATCCTTCAATGTATAAAGCATATCTTCGTAAAGGGTGAGGATCTTTGTAATTTGGTGTTTGTTTGTAATACAGTTACATCCATGGAAATTCACGATTTCCACAAGTATATGTATTTTCCAAGGTTCTATATATTTAAACTTTAGTAATTTCGTCTCTTCGTGTTTTTGCTTACAGTACTGCTTGTATTAAGCTAGGGAATATCAGACTGCCAAGGTTGCCTTTGCAATTGGTGCTTCTTTAGCACCAGGAGATTCAAGATTCATTAATCTGATCAAAGAATGTGATGAGCGTATTGAAGGTAATGTTATTGCTAAGCATCATAATGAAATCTCAGTGATCAGATCCCTTAGTTGACTTGTACACATGTTTTCTTCCGTGGATATAATATTAAGGATTTTGAAGGAGAGACTACTAACTGCTTTATAATTTTTCTCGTGTGAGTGCGTGTTTGTTTGTCGATTATTCTTTTTGATGGGTTTTGCTTGCATATTCCGACGAAGCCAGTGAGCTACCAAGACAGTTGGTAGATAAAGCCTTAACTGATAATGTCCCATTTGTATCTCAAACATCGGGGAAAACTGATGTACCTCTAAAGGATGCTGAGCCAGTTAATAACTTATCTGATCCTGTTAAAACATTATCATCATCATCCAAACCAAAAAACAGGTATTGACGACTTTTTGTGTTTAATTTGTCATCGCAAGTTACAAAGTTCATATTGCAAGTTCCAATCGTTTAGTACATTATGTTTGCAGTTAACTATATTATACTTGTAGTATAGAAATAGTTGACCAAAATTTAGAAAAATTCTACCAGAAAAAAGAGTTGTTACATATCTTTTCATATAATATTCAAAAATTTGATAGATGTATTATATATTTCTTCTGTAATTATATCAAAGGCAAACATGAAAATATCACATATTTCCTTAAAGAATATTGGACAATGTCAGGGTGATGGATTACTCAGCCCCATGCATATGGAATTTGTAATTTGGCTGCATTAACCAAGCTGGGTAATAAGTAAGCCTTAGAGAAGACTCAATTAACAGTGTTTTTTTGGTAAATGAGACTCTTATACTGAAGGAGTGAGTATTGTGTTGTGTTTGTTGTTTTACATAAATTGAGATAGTGTAAAATATTTATACTGCATTTTTAGTTCTGTATAATTCTAGTAACATAATTAACTCAAAATCTGATGTATGTGATGCTGTGTTATAACTGCAGTGAAACCCAAGAAGGGCGACACATAGTTGTTTTTTCAGTCTTAATCTTAATGCAACTGCTGACCTCTCTAGCTAGCTACCATGGGAGCTTCCCTGTGATTGAAGGTGAAAAGTGGCCTGCTACGAAGTGGATTCATGTGAGATCTTATGACAAACCAGAGGACCACACAGTGAGCAGTGATTACATTAATGAGAATGAGAGATGCAGCCAGTGGGCTGCTGCTGGTGAATGTGAAAAAAAAATCCTCTATTCATGGTCGACTCTGCCAATTATATTGGAGTTTATAGGAAGAGTTGTAAGGCTTGCTCATTATAGAAATCCTTTTCCCGATTATTTTATTAACATAACAAGGAGTTATACTATGATGTTGTATATTACGTTGTGCTATGTTCATTAGCACATATCAACTTAATTTTTTATTGGACAGAAAAAAACACTGTTATATATTTACTTTTTTCAACTAATGTATGTAGCTTTGTTGGTATTTATTTTGTTCTGATTATTTAATCATACTATCTACAACGTTGTGGAATTATACTATCTACAACGTTTTCACGTAAACAACACCTTATGGAAAACAAATACACAATATTTTTTAAGAAAAAAAACGTTGTGTGATGTGTTAAACTACAACGTTTTTGACAAAATAAACGTTTCTTGCAAAGGTATAGATCCAAAAATGTTTTAAAGCTTTATCTATTACTTTTTTCTACTAGTGTTTATCTTAATTTTGGCCAACAATTTATTAGTTGTTGCAGAAAAATGTATAAAATAAGCAACGAAAATAAATTGCGGACAATGAATGTGGCCCATATTACGCAACGAAATATAGCAACACAAAAATTTTCGTTGTCGACGATGAGAAGAAATCTCTTTGGCAAAAAAAAAGTAAATAGGCGGTGTTTTTTTCCTTCCTGCCAATGATTTGGCAATGAAATTTTGCAACGACATATGAATTTCATTATGAAAAATGAAAGTCTTTCCCAAACTGCAACGGATGACAAATTTCGTTGCTAAACATGCATTTTTGGCAATGACTTTATAAGTTGTTGCACGAAAAATCATTGCCAAATGACCATTTATTTGTAGTGATAGTAAACCTAATTAAATAACTAGGGTAAGATAAAATAAATGCGTTAGGTGTGACGCCCCCAAATCCACGTTCCTTCGAAACCTCGGATTCGGTGCAGTCACGATACTACAATCGCGGAACTATTACATCTTTTATTCATTACTAAAAGAATACAATTTTGCTTATTACAATTTAGAATATAAATTCTATTCATATCTAGGATCTTGTATGATGATCCAAACTTTTACAAGTTTCAAAACCCGGTCATATACCATCCCTGTCTAAACATCACATTCGATGTTACTAAAATGCGGAATAACATAAAATTTTCAATATCCTTTGAATAAAATCTTTTATTGATTTCATACCTTGAATCAATTACAAATCCCTGAATCAACTTTAAAGTATGATTCATTCTATTTGAGTTATCGTATAACGTTTACAATTCGACTTGATATCCTCTATGTATTAACTAATACATCTTTACAGTACGACAAGTTTTAAACAATGTAAACAAATATCAAGTACAACTTTTAGAACCTAAACAAGGTTCAAACGATAATCTAAATAGTATTCTTTGTTGCGATACTATCTATCTTTATCAATCAAGAAGCACGAAATCTTTATCGTAAGTCCTTAACCTGCAAAAGTGGTTATTTGCAAGAGTGAGCTCGACAGCTCAGCAACTCTAACAGTTTTCATGCATCACATAGCATATAACATCATACTCAGTTCATACATTTATAATCAATTTATATTTACTAAGCATGTTACTTCTCACATAACAAGTATATCATCAAAGATCAACTTTCAATCTTATACTTATCTCATATATAGTTCATATATAAGTTCACATCATTGCAGCATAATATAATTCAACTAACAGTTATTGAATTCATATATCAAATAGGAACTAAAAGACTTGCCTGATTCGTAGTTTAACAACTACGACTTGACTGCTTAAGAATATCTACACTTCGTGTAATCCTACACAGTTATATTAACCATAGAGATCACACTCATTAGTTATATATATCCACACATTCCCAATGTAATAATAAAGGTTACATTGTTGTCTAACTTGGTTCTTAGAACCTTCGTCTCATTTTCTTATCATATTCTCAAAATAACTATGTACGTATAAGTATACTTTAACCATACGTACTTACTACCATTCTCCACATACACATGCCCATCTACCACTAATCTATTTACATATAGCTAGTGTAGTCCACACTTTGAGTTAATCATTCTCATATATCATTACTAACACATAAGATCACAACAAATAGCAAACATACTCTTGCTAGCATTTTATAGCATTATTGTAAGTTAACCGTCAAATTGGATTCAAGTATCAACATGTGATCTTACATAGCACGTATACATATTAAAGGATACTTTCATGCTCGTTTAACCTTTTTACGTGCAATCTACATGATATAGGTTCTAAGTCAACATTCCAACAATTTTAAGGCCACTCAAGGTCATGAACATCACAAAGTTTATCATGCTCGTCCTTTAAACACATAAAATATTCATATAACTCATATTGGGCATGTTCATGAACATTAATATTTCATACATGTAACTATTATAGTTATTAGTTTGAAAATATGCTTCGTTTATGCTAAACTTGGTTTCACGACATGTAGTCATGGTGTATATACATGTATGATACATGAGAGAGTCCAAGAGTGCTATTACATATGTTCATAAACATTAAAATCCAAATCTCAAGGTAATATGTTAACGTGCACGACCACAACTTATATTTTCATTAGTAAGCTTACTAATAAGGCTTGTATGTTCACATTACATTGTGAAACATATGTACGTAAGTTAACATGCTGTTCATGCATTTTAAACCATACCAATATGTTTGTAAAATCAGAACGTTAGCATGGTATATACATGTCAAAACTCACGTGCAAAACGTATACTTTCACTAGTAAATCTCACTAATAGGGTCTAATACGTCCATGCTATCTAGATTCACGTGTTAACATGTTCGACACGCATTTTTAAGTCATCTAAACATGTTCGCAAAATCAGAATGTATTCACGACATTTACGTGCCAAGGTTCACCTTTGAAACTTACATTCTCGTTGGAAATGTTCACTAGTGAGGTTCATCATGCTCGTGCTATACTATGAAAAATATGTACGCAAATCAACATGCCTTTCATGCATTCTTAAACCATACTAATGTGTCTCAAAAGTCAGAATATAAACATGACTTATATACGCCAAAATTCGTTTATAAAACCTTAAGTTTATTTTCAAAACTATAACTTTATCATTCTTGCATGAAATCTTAATAAAACATGGTTTCATTGTCTTAACGTACTTATATAGGCATGTCAATCATGTTCCCATATTTGTCTAAGTAGTGTTATTAATCTAGCATATAACAGCCTTTAGCAGAAAATAAGAACTGGTTCAGGGTGCCGGCGCAGCTGCGCGACATCCCAGTGTTAAACCGGCGCAGTTGCGCCACCACTGGTCCGCACCAGACTGTAGGCAGCTATGGCAGTTTTCAGTCCAATTACCAAAATTTTTATCGAATTTGATTCCAGACAAGCTACCTAGCCATACTAACATATATATCGGCCTACATATCAACTAACAAACAATTCTTGATCACATTATCATGAATTTCATACTAAATTCAAGAATTAGAAATTCTCATAAAACAAAGACAAAGAACAAGAAAGGAGTTATACCTCTACTAAATGCAAAATGAACTTGCTACTATAACAATTCTGTCCTACACTGATAACTCTCTTAATTCTTTGTATTCTCAACACTGATATATATATATATATTCACTCCCCATTCTCCCTTACTCAGAATTCTCAGCAAATTGAATATGTGAAGGAGAGAGTCTTATTTATAGAAAATTAAAAAACCCAGACAAGGCTATTCTACTCAATTTCAATCCATTGGTATGAGCAAAAACATGAAGGTTAAGAGAGAGTTGTTGATTAGTTGTTGAACTCCACTATTTAGCCCACTCCCCTTGTGATGATTTGCTATGAAGCTAGAGTTGCTGAGTTTGAGAGCAATAGTAGGCTTAGCCTTTTGCTTGAACACCTGAGGGAGAAAAGTGACCATCATATTGGGACAAGGCTTGATAAAACTCAGTAATTGGGTAACATGAGTTATATACAACACTTATGTTATCATATATATCCTTACCATGTATACTCAGGTATTAAATTAGAGTCACAATGTATTTCTAATGAGGAAACAACATTATAATATAGTAAGTTGGGGTACATATCCATATATAATCAATGTACATTTTTTATTAACACCAAATATAAATTAATTAGGCATTATTATTAGTTACCATCATAACTGTTGTTATAATAATTATAATAACTTAATGAAATTATTATAGGGTATACATGAATGTTTACCCACACACTTCATGGCACATAAACAATAATATTATGCAACTCACACAATTCATTCAATCATAATATATAGTTCTTATATATTACATAGTCACATTAATGTTGCATTACAATTTATATAACATATGCGTAACTACTATATGTTATACTCTTAATAATCATATCCTTTGCACATATTAACTAGTTGAACAATTATAATCATATTAATAATCTACTTGTTTATATATTATTATACTCAATGACAGTTAATTAATTAATAAAATATTAATTAATTCATCCCTCATAAATCAATGTAATTATTAATCTCCATAACAATTAATTATCATTTATATGATTAATTATCACAATAAATAAATATAAATCTTATTATATTTATAAATTATTTACTCGTTAATCAACATATTATCAAATAATTACTTGATACTAGTATATTGTCCATATCAATAATTAATATTATAAGACAATATATCTCATTCCTCATCAATACAATTTCGATTATATTTATAATCAATTTTTTTTATTATACTATCACTAGCCATAATAATAATTTAACATACTATTATAATAACAATTAAAAGTAATATAGACTAATTATTTAATTAATAATTCTTCCATCCTTGAATTAATTAATTCATCCTCGAATCTATTATCGTGCCACACAAGGCATTTCTCACAAGCTCAATCTCAAGCTCATTATCACTTCCCATACTTAAACATTCTTTCAATATAATGTTTGTGTGACTCAAGCATTTAAATGTTAAACTACCTCAATTAAGTATACTTATAACAAGTACAATCTTTACGCTTATAATAATTAATATATATTCTATTAATCATTATAAATAATAATATACACGATAAAATAATAACTTAAGTTATTTAATAACTTAGTTTTCTTCCATTAATCAAACTCCCTTGAAAATATATTAGAAATTATGTATTTAGTCATAACATAAAATATTATGTTTTCTCCAAATAAAGACATTCATTATTAGAAAATACTTTATTTATTGACTCAAGATATTATAATATAATATAATATCGAATAATTACATGTACGACACATGTACATATATTATATATAGAAAATAGATAGTAAGTTTATTTTCTATTAAAATAAATTGTTCCAATCAATTTATTTACATATAGCAAATACGTTTTAATATATTTACTATATTAACCAATCACACCTCATACAAAAACATATAAGGTAATAATATTATTCAAAAATAACATTTCCTCCATTTATTAAAATAATTCAATATTAAAAATTATTTTAATACCCTTTATTAGAAATATATAATAATTAATTCTCTCTCGTTTCTATAAATTATTCCCAAAATAATTTCTTCAAATATTCATTTAAAGATATAATGATTTTTATTTCTCTTTAATAACGTATATATACATATTTAATGTTATTCGTACATTAGAATTTCTCACATATTACTATTCTAAATAATATATATAAAAGTATCAACTATAATTACATATTCAACACACTTATTAATTCACTCATTTACTTAAGTAAATTAAACACTGTACCATATCATTAAGGTTCAATATTAACATTATATTACTCCATAATATAACTCTCAACTATGAATTAACCAATATTTATTCTTATTAGTTAATTCTTTAACTAACTTATGTTTCACTATCCAAACCTATTCACGGATAGCTTCAGTGCTATTAATAACCTATATTATAAACATACTAGTTATTAATACACATACACAATAATATGGTGATTATACATTAATGATATTTAATGTCACCAACTTACTATGATAAAATAATTCTATAAATTATTTAATATCGATAGGAATTTATCCACTTCTTTTATCTCCACTGAATCGTCTCTACGCTAAATAACAAATATATATTAATAATATATTTATAAATCATAAAATCATATATTACATAGTCCATATTACCCTATGTAATATAATACCACATACCTCATATCACACACACACACACACACACACACACATATATATATATATATTCTTATTCAAACCCATCTCACAGTTTAATAATTTTATTTATTAAATACTTATTTAATATTATCTGAAAATTCGGGTTCTTACATCCTCTCTCCCTTATAAGTATTCCGTCCTCGGAATCACCGAAACTTCCTCTACTCGGTGCTATTCCGAATATTACATATTCTCTTGAATAATTTTATCCATTCTCATTTCGGAAGTTTTATTATAACTTGCTCACTTGCATTCTACCACATTCTCCTTTCTAAAGAACATTCTACTTACTACTTTCATCCTTCAGAAGAATAAGAATCTTTCACGATTTTTCAATAATCGGGAAGTTGTATGAATAACTCAGATTCCAATTTATGCTGAGGGGTCACACAAGACCGTGAACTCCTTTCTAGGTTTACTAGTGCTTCAACACAATCTTTCACACTGCAAACCAGAGTGTTTATCAATCACAAAGACTGAAAACACCCTCTACATGTACACTAGGTGGATAGCCTATTGTAACACTACGTTGAGCCACAACGTAGTGTTTTGTAATGACTATATGAGCCATGTTCGTGACCAATGTCTCCGAAAATATGTTCCCGTTATAGGGTTGTTCAACTCAGCTTCTCAACTTTTAAATCTGCACCAGAGCAATCTGGTTTGGCATAAATATACAAGAATGCTTGAATTCCATAATTATTCTCTAACAGTTGTCTAGCCGAATCAAATAGCTTAGACTTTTATCAACAATCCGGACATCAATCGAAACATATCAATCCTCCTAACTGACCTTTTTCATAGTTCAAACGAAAACCAAGAATTCTTTTATGACATCATAATACCGTACCACCTCAGTCGTACGTTGAATATTCTGTCATTTTATGACTTTATCATACTACATCATACCATTATGGACAGACGATCTCACGATCGCTCCGGACACTAGGTTTGATAGCAATGATGCATATGGTTAAAAATACGTTTTGAAAGATTTTTAAATCATTTTTGTCATAGCCGAAAGAAATAGCATAGACATACGAATAACGGTATCGTTTTTAAAACTCATTGGTTTAGTCATCTGACCCAATATTTTCTCAAGAAAATCGAAGTGCAAACACTAGCACGAAGTCAATAAATTTTAAAAATCTAGCATAGCTAGAAGATTTAGAAAAATCCAATTTCTCCATCACTTCAATCTCTTACTACCATCAATGCTCACTATTCCAAAACTCTTACATAATATATCTATTCTCAGTACAGTTCACCAACTTACCACACCATGGAAGCTCAGGAACTTACCACAATCATATGGGTTGAGGAACTTATCCTAGTCAGACCAAAATCGTCCATTCGCTGAGGGGTCCCACCATATGATTATGAGTTACGAACTTGTCATAGGCATGAGTATTAAGAACTCGCACCTAATCTTAGTATTATCTAATTATATCTTAGAAATCTCTATCTATCAAAATAAATATGAGAAAAGAATCACCTTTCCGCCATATGTATAATGATACCGCGACACTAACATTCCAACGATTATCAATGTGATGCACTTAGTGCAAGCACAAAACCTCTGCCCATACAAAAATTTGTACAACTAAGCCATCACATGAGTCCTCAATGGAAGTCCAACACTTAACTCTATCTTACTCTATTACTTGCTCGTTACAAGCTTTCTACGTTTCATCACATACAACTCCTCATGAGTTCATCTCGTACTTTTTCATAGTACCTTCACTTATAGCGTCAAGCTATACACACTTAGTCGTTATAGACTATCTATCATTTCACAGTTCAATCTGATCACGTCGTGATCATCGGTTTACCTTAGGGTTCTTTCCTTATTATCAACCAAACTCCATCTGAGTTTATTCTCACTATCTTTGTCATATACATATTATAGACATCGTCTTTTTCATTACAGGAGTTAGGAAACTCCTGATTCTCATTCTCTAGATATTTCGAGATTCTTCTTTGAATCTTCATTTAGATATATTTTAATCTTTATCTTTCACTCTCTCAGGTTATATTCTAAGGTACACTTACTTAAGGTTTATAACCTACAGCTTTGATACCAACCTGTGACGCCCCCAAATCCACGTTCCTTCGAAACCTCGGATTTAGTGCAGTCACGATACTACAATCGCGGAACTATTACATCTTTTATTCATTACTAAAAGAATACAATTTTTGTAAATTCTATTCATATCTAGGATCTTGTATGATGACTCCAAACTTTTACAAGTTTCAAAACCCGGTCATATACCATCCCTGTCTAAACATCACATTTGATGTTACTAAAATGCAAAATAACATAAAATTTTCAATATCCTTTGAATAAAATCTTTTATTGATTTCATAACTTGAATCAATTACAAATCCCTGAATCAACTTTAAAGTATGATTCATTCTATTTGAGTTATCGTATAACGTTTACAACTCGACTTGATATCCTCTATGTATTAACTAATACATCTTTACAGTACGACAAGTTTTAAACAATGTAAACAAATATCAAGTACAACTCTTAGAATCTAAACAGGGTTCAAACGATAATCTAAATAGTATTCTTCGTTGCGATACTATCTATCTTTATCAATCAAGAAGCACGAAATCTTTATCGTAAGTCCTTAACCTGCAAAAGTGGTTATTTGCAAGAGTGAGCTCGACAGCTCAGCAACTCTAACAGTTTTCATGCATCACATAGCATATAACATCATACTCAGTTCATGCATTTATAATCAATTTATATTTACTAAGCATGTTACTTCTCACATAACAAGTATATCATCAAAGATCAACTTTCAATCTCATACTTATCTCATATATAGTTCATATATAAGTTCACATCATTGCAGCATAATATAATTCAACTAACAGTTATTGAATTCATATATCAAATAGGAACTGAAAGACTTGCCTGATTCGTAGTTTAACAACTACGACTTAACTACTTAAGAATATCTGCACTTCGTGTAATCCTACACAGTTATATTAACCATAGAGATCACACTCATTAGTTATATGTATCCACACATTCTCACTGTAATAATAAAGGTTACATTGTTGTCTAACTTGGTTCTTAGAACATTCGTCTCACTTTCTTATCGTATTCTCAGAATAACTATGTACGTATAAGTATACTTTAACCATACGTACTTACTACCATTCTCCACATACACATGCCCATCTACCACTAATCTATTTACATATAGCTAGTGTAGTCCACACTTTGAGTTAATCATTCTCATATATCATTACTAACATATAAGATCACAACAAATAGCAAACATACTCTTTTTAGCATTTTATAACATTATTGTAAGTTAACCGTCAAATTGGATTCAAGTATCAACATGTGATCTTACATAGCACGTATACATATTAAAGGATACTTTCATGCTCGTTTAACCTTTTTACGTGCAATCTACATGATATAAGTTCTAAGTCAACATTCCAACAATTTTAAGGCCACTCAAGGTCATGAACATCACAAAGTTTATCATGCTCGTTCTTTAAACACATAAAGTATTCATATAACTCATATTGGGCATGTTCATGAACATTCATATTTCATACATGTAACTATTATAGTTATTAGTTTGAAAACATGCTTCGTTTATGTTAAACTTGGTTTCACGACATGTAGTCATGGTGTATATACATGTATGATACATGAGAGAGTCCAATAGTGCTATTACATATGTTCATAAACATTAAAATCCAAATCTCAAGGTAACATGTTAACGTGCACGACCACAGCTTATATTTTCATTAGTAAGCTCACTAATAAGGCTTGTATGTTCACATTACATTGTGAAACATATGTACGTAAGTTAACATGCTGTTCATGCATTCTTAAACCATACCAATATGTTTGTAAAATCAGAACGTTAGCATGGTATATACATGTCAAAACTCACGTGCAAAACGTATACTTTCACTAGTAAATCTCACTAATAGGGTCTAATACGTCCATGCTATCTAGATTTATGTGTTAACATGTTCGACACGCATTTTTAAGTCATCTAAACATGCTCGCAAAAGCAGAATGTATTCACGACATTTACGTGCCAAGGTTCACCTTTGATACTTACATTCTCGTTGGAAATGTTCACTAGTGAGGTTCATCATGCTCGTGCTATACTATGAAAAATATGTACGCAAATCAACATGCCTTTCATGCATTCTTAAACCATACTAATGTGTCTCAAAAGTCAGAATATAAACATGACTTATATACGCCAAAATTCATTTATAAAACCTTAAGTTTATTTTCAAAACTATAACTTTATCATTCTTGCATGAAATCTTAATAAAACATGGTTTCATTGTCTTAACGTACTTATATAGGCATGTCAATCATGTTCCCATGTTTGTCTAAGTAGTGTTATTAATCTAGCATATAACAGCCTTTAGCAGAAAATAAGAACTGGTTCAGGGTGCCGGCGCAGCTGCGCGACATCCCAGTGTTAAACCGGCGCAGTTGTGCCACCACTGGTCCGCACCAGACTGTAGGCAGCTATGGCAGTTTTCAGTCCAATTACCAAAATTTTTATCGAATTTGATTCCAGACAAGCTACCTAGCCATACTAACATATATATCGGCCTACATATCAACTAACAAACAATTCTTGATCACATTATCATGAATTTCATACTAAATTCAAGAATTAGAAATTCTCATAAAACAAAGACAAAGAACAAGAAAGGAGTTATACCTCTGCTAAATGCAAAATGAACTTGCTACTATAACAATTCTGTCCTACACTGATAACTCTCTTAATTCTTTATATTCTCACCACTGATATATATATTCACTCCCCATTCTCCCTTACTCAGAATTCTCAGCAAATTGAATATGTGAAGGAGAGAGTCTTATTTATAGAAAATTAAAAAACCCAGACAAGGCTATTCTACTCAATTTCAATCCATTGGTATGAGCAAAAACATGAAGGTTAAGAGAGAGTTGTTGATTAGTTGTTGAACTCCACTATTTAGCCCACTCCCCTTGTGATGATTTGCTGTGAAGCTAGAGTTGCTGAGTTTGAGAGCAATAGTAGGCTTAGCCTTTTGCTTGAACACCTGAGGGAGAAAAGTGACCATCATATTGGGACAAGGCTTGATAAAACTCAGTAATTGGGTAACATGAGTTATATACAACACTTATGTTATCATATATATCCTTACCATGTATACTCAGGTATTAAATTAGAGTCACAATGTATTTCTAATGAGGAAACAACATTATAATATAGTAAGTTGGGGTACATATCCATATATAATCAATGTACATTTTCTATTAACACCAAATATAAATTAATTAGGCATTATTATTACTTACCATTATAACTGTTGTTATAATAATTATAATAACTTAATGAAATTATTATAGGGTATACATGAATGTTTACCCACACACTTCATGGCATATAAACAATAATATTATACAACTCACACAATTCATTCAATCATAATATATAGTTCTTATATATTACATAGTCACATTAATGTTGCATTACAATTTATATAACATATGCGTAACTACTATATGTTATACTCTTAATAATCATATCCTTTGCACATATTAACTAGTTGAACAATTATAATCATATTAATAATCTACTTGTTTATATATTATTATACTCAATGACAGTTAATTAATTAATAAAATATTAATTAATTCATCCCTCATAAATCAATGTAATTATTAATCTCCATAACAATTAATTATCATTTATATGATTAATTATCACAATAAATAAATATAAATCTTATTATATTTATAAATCATTTACTCGTTAATCAACATATTATCAAATAATTACTTGATACTAGTATATTGTCCATATCAATAATTAATATTATAAGACAATATATCTCATTCCTCATCAATACAATTTCGATTATATTTATAATAATTTTTTTTTATTATACTATCACTAGCCATAATAATAATTTAACATACTATTATAATAACAATTAAAATTAATATAGACTAATTATTTAATTAATAATTCTTCCATCCTTGAATTAATTAATTCATCCTCGAATCTATTATCGTGCCACACAAGGCATTTCTCACAAGCTCAATCTCAAGCTCATTATCACTTCCCATACTTAAACATTCTCTCAATATAATGTTTGTGACTCAAGCATTTAAATGTTAAACTACCTCAATTAAGTATACTTATAACAAGTACAACCTTTACGCTTATAATAATTAATATATATTCTATTAATCATTATAAATAATAATATACACGATAAAATAATAACTTAAGTTATTTAATAACTTAGTTTTCTTACATTAATCAAACTCCCTTGAAAATATATTAGAAATTATGTATTTAGCCATAACATAAAATATTATGTTTTCTCCAAATAAAGACATTCATTATTAGAAAATACTTTATTTATTGACTCAAGATATTATAATATAATATAATATCGAATAATTACATGTACGACACATTTACATATATTATATTGATAAGTGGTTTTGGGACCACTTATTCAGATACTTTCCAACTCATTCGGTTGCTTAAACTTAAGTAATCTTGTGAGTTTAATGTGTTTTTCCCTTGTTTTATGTTTTTCAGGTTAAGGAACTCTCTTAGCAGTTCTTGCGCGTTAAAAGAGCAAAAGATCGCCTAAATGGGGCAAGGAGCTGAAATGAGCTTAAAGCAATGGAGTGGCATGAAGCTAGAGGTAACAAGCAAGGCTAATAAGAGGCAAATGCAAGAGGGGTAGGAGAAAGCAACTCAAGAACACACGAGGCAAACCTGCACCAGCAAGCAGCTGCAGATTCCAGCTTTTTGGTGCCGCGCGGCCGCACCTGGAATAGGCTTGGGCCGCGCGCGGCCGCGCTTGTCCCCATCAAAAAATTGTTTGACTGATCGGGAGAAGCTTTAAAGGGGGCTCATGAGCAGCATTAAAGGCAGCCTCCATTAGGGAGTTCAAGCCCTAGTTTTCCTTTCTCCTTTCTTTTCCATTCCTTGTTTAGATTAGGAGTAGATTATTGTAAAATTAGTTAGTTAGAGTCTAGGGTTAGGTTAGTATTGAAGATTGAAGCAAGTGGTTGTATTCAAAGATCCAAGCTTGGAGAGAAAAACAAAGATTTACATTGCTCTATCTCTCAACTCTCTTTGCTATCATTTTGTATTTGGATAATGTATAATCAACTTGTGGATAATATATTCAAGTTACTTATGACTTAGTTTATATTTTGGGATTTCAATGGAACCAACACTTAGTTTGTATTGATTGCTCTCTCTCTATGCTATTATTATGAATTGGTTATCATAACTTGTGCTTTTAGATTGATTTCTTGTGAACCTATATGAACTTGACAAATGGATTATAGGTTTAGACCTAGTTATGATATCATGCGAAAGTTAGAGATTCTTGCGGGTAATCTATGAGATTATGTGACGTGTGTCTCATTCATTGTCATAAAGAGTTGATAATTTGTTAGTGTTCAGGATAGAAATATACCTAAATGCCGTATGCAACCATTTGAGAATCTAATCATAATGACTTCCTATGCGAAAGTTGGTAATTGATAGAGTAGTTAATGAGATTTCCCGTGACATGTGTCTTGTTAATTGTTCTGGATATTAGTTGCTTGATAGTGTGTAGGATAGACATATACCTACATGCCGCATTAGGAAGATTTATAGTTTTCCATCAAAAGAGGCTATTATGTAAGCGTGATTTCTCGGTTGTCAATTCTAGGTGCTTATTATTCTAAGTGAGAGAGTTAAGAGATTCGAACGAAGTGTTGGGGAAAATTTTAATCCTATGTCTTCATTATCTGAATTTACCCTAGGATTAGTTATTGCATGTTTTAATTCTTGCCTAGTTTAACTTAGTTTAATTCATCCTCTTTACCATCCGTTTAAATAAGACTGAGATGATTATGTGCTAATGGTTTGGTGTCTTTTATCCATTAATTCTCTGTGGGACGATATCTTTACTTTCATTTTATTATTCGTTGGCCGCGTATACTTGTGCGTTAATTGTGTCATATAAATCGGACCAACATATATATAGAAAATAGATAGTAAGTTTATTTTTTATTAAAATAAATTGTTCCAATCAATTTATTTACATATAGCAAATACGTTTTAATATATTTACTATATTAACCAATCACACCTCATACAAAAACATATAAGGTAATATTATTATTCAAAAATAACATTTCCTTCTTTTATTAAAATAATTCAATATTAGAAATTATTTTAATACCCTTTATTAGAAATATATAATAATTAGTTCTCTTTCTTTTTTATAAATTGTTCCCAAAACAATTTCTTCAAATATTCATTTAAAGATATAATGATTTCCATTTCTCTTTAATAACGTATATATACATATTTAATGTTATTCGTACATTAGACTTTCTCACATATTACTATTCTAAGTAATATATATAAAAGTATCAACTATAATTACATATTCAGCACACTTATTAATTCACTCATTTACTTAAGTAAATTAAATACTGTACCATATCATTAAGGTTCAATATTAACATTATATTACTCCATAGTATAACTCTCAACTATGAATTAACCAATATTTATTCTTATTAGTTAATTCCTTAACTAACTCATGTTTCACTATCCAAACCTATTCACGGATAGCTTCAGTGTTATTAATAACCTATATTATAAACATACTAGTTATTAATACACATATACAATAATATGGTGATTATACATTAATGATATTTAATGTCACCAACTTACTATGATAAAATAATTCTATAAATTATTTAATATCGATAGGAATTTATCCACTTCCTTTATCTCCACTGAATCGTCTCTATGCTAAATAACAAATATATATTAATAGTATATTTATAAATCACAAAATCACATATTACATAGTCCATATTACCCTATGTAATATAATACCACATACCTCATACCACACACACACACACATATATATATATATATATATTTATTTATTCTTATTCGAACCCATCTCATAGTTTAAGAATTTTATTTATTAAGTTCTTATTTAATAATATCTGAAAATTCGGGTTCTTACATTAGGCATATGTGAATTCTACGTGGCCCAAATAATTTAATTGGTAGCCCTAAAATATTTTATAATTGGCCCAAACCCTAGCCTAATCTTTGTGGAAATTCTAGAAGCTAAAATAAATAAATAAAGCAAATAAAGAAAATTAAAATTTGGGATATAAAAGGAGGAGCAATCCGGGTATGAGAAGAGGAGGAGTCCATGGGCTAATTAATTTTTTACTCCACCTTGCAAAGCTAGGCTACAAAAAAATCCCTAGCCTTTATTTGCTAAGATTGCTAAGATTTTCTAAGATTTGGGAGATTTGCTAAGATATTGGAAGATATGTGTATATATATATATATCTATTATATGTATATAATCTCTTAGCCTATAAATAGAGAACCTCGTTTGTGCTAGCAAAAAGTTTAGTTCATTTTCATTTCCTTAGTCTCCAAAATAACTAAAGAGATAAAATATTAGCGTGAGAGAAAAGTTTAGATCTCAATTTATTTTCTAAGTTTTCAAGTGCTAGAGAGCATTTCATTTGAGAGCAAGAGGAGAAGAGTGAGCCGAAACCCAAAGAAGAAGAAGGAGGCTCGGTTGGAGAGGAAGAAATGAAGCAAGAGGAAGAACACAAAAAGGTTTAATAGTTTTCTTATCTAAAAACCCTAACTAGCTAGGTTATTGTTTGTTTATGTAGTTGTTTTGAAATCAAATAAGGGGTTTGTGTTTCTTCACTCACATGATAATAGATCTATATGTTTTATGATGTTTCATGCTTAGATCTTACTATTTTAAGTGTTGAAAAGCTTGAACAAAGAAAAGGAACGAAAATAGTTTTTAGGTAAGAAAGCCTAAATTTTCAGCCTATTTTGAAGCTCTACGGTTTGAAATCTGTAAATTATTTTTGAGATCCATCAAAGAGGTGAGTTAAATACATGAGTTATCTAATGAACCCAAGTGGTACCACTCAAAAATATTAAGCGAGCAAACCGTGGCATCATTTTTCCCAAAATAGTCCCTGTCGGCAAAAAATTCTAGAAAAATAAAAACTATCCAGGCCAGTTTTGGAAAACGGGTGTTTCGGTCACTTAAGGTGCTCTAAATATTCTAGTCTTTTTTTGGTATTATAGTATATCAAGTTAAGTAGGTCTTGTCCAAAGATGGTAATTTTATGATATCCAGAAGTTGAGATATGGCTTTTACAAGAAAGTGTGATTTTAAACATAAACTATTATAACTCAGTTTGTATAACTAAAAAAAATGTGAAATTTTTACATAAGTTATTCTTTGATAACAAGAGCTTCATGTATAAATTTCATAATTGTTGGACAAAAGGATAATGTATGATAAATGTTGCAATTTCGGACTACTTTAGGCTATTTAAAAATAGGAAATGAGCTTGAATTTTTTTAGAAAAAATATAATATTATCACTAAAATATCATATACTGATATTTTCCAAAAGATAAAAAAATAATAAGCTGTTTTGATATTTTCATGCCTATGTTTAAGTTAAGAATAAATGAGTATATTAAGTTATGTTAAGTTGTAAATTGTGTAGATATGATTTTATTGATTAATGACCCTTAATATGATGTATTAAGATTTTAGGAGGATAATTTGGTTATTTTTAATAAAAATTTATGTGTATGGCATGATGTGTGTTAAATAAATTAAATAGTAAGGGATAAACAATTAAATTAAATTGTTTAGAAATGATTAAAATATTATTAAATGGTTAATAATATTATTAAGTAATTAAAATATTAATAATATTATTAAGTGATTAAGATATTATTAAATAATTAATAATATTTTTAAGTGATTAAAATATTATTAAAAGATTAATAATATTTGTAAATGATTAAGTTATTATTAAATAATTAATAATTTTGATAAATGAATAAAATATTATTAAATAATTAATAATATTATTAAGTGATTAAATTATTATTAAAAGATAAATAATATTTGTAAATAATTAAGATATTATTAAATGATTAATAATATTATAAAGTGATTAAAATATTATTCAAAGATTAATAATATTTATAAATGATTAAGATATTATTAAATAACTAATATTATTAATAAGGGATTAAATTTTTTTATTAAATAATTAATAATATTTATAAATTATTAAGACATTATTAAGTGGTTAATAATATTAAGAATTGAATCAAATATTATTAAATGATTAATAATATTAGATGAGAATTTTAAAATGATGATTAAGTGATTACAATATTATCAAAGGACGATAATATTACTAATAAGTTAAGGAATTATATAATGTTTGATTTTGTGGCTAAATGTTAGATAATTTATAGTTGTATTATGAGTTAATATATGTTATGCTGATTGAAAGATCAATCTTATTAATGATAGGTCTTTTCTAAGAGGTTAAATTAGATTGCTTAGCGATAATCGTCGGAGCAGACAAGTTTCCTAACTCAAACTTGAGTTATTATTTTCAAGCATGCTAATGCTTTAATTATTATCAATTATTCCACATCAATGATATTTATTGTTAATCGCACTTAGTGCAAGTTGCATAAGTTCACTTGGTATGAAAGGTTGATCACCTTGATTACCAAATTTGTTCATGGTCATTGTTGGCCACTCAACGTTATTGATTCAATTATTCATTTATTGAAGCTTGATTCTCATTCTTTCACAATTGTTATATATTCTTGAAAATTTCAAAAGCTATATTCTTCTTTCAATCATGATATATCTTTCTTGTATTTAAACTTGCTGAGCAAAGTAGTTTCTCACTCTTGCTATATCATTATAATATTTCAGATAAGCCCGAGTGCTTTAGGAGGGACAAAGACAAGGGGAAAATTTGAAGAATAGTTTAATATGTGTTAACTATTTTGTTATCTTATGTGAGATAATTATGTAAACCTTTTAAGTTATTAAGGTATGTATTGAGTTAAATTTGTAGACCTTGGGAAATGTTGTTGAATCATTTGAAATAAACAATGTATCTTTATATATTCCGCGTTAGAGATTATAGAATGTATATGAAGATGATGTATCGTGACGCACTAGGTTCGAGGTTCAAGAGACTTGGATTTAGGGGCGTTATAGAACCTTAAATCTTCATTTTTTTAAAGTTGTAAATTTGTTAGGAAGTGATTTATTGGTGGTTGTTAATTGATTCATTGGAATCATAGTACGTTCAGGTGGAATAAAGAAGAATTAGTGGACTTAAAACACTAATGAATGCATAACAAGAGAATCGTAATCGTTAATAACGAACTAAACAAAGAACGTATGAAAATTTAGAGCTTATTCTTGATGGACAAGTTTAAAATATTCGTGTATATGCTAGTTGCTATATGTTTGGTAAGAGATGTTAGACGAGTAAGTTGTGGAAATGTTCCAATTGAAACACAATAAAAATATACTATAACGAAGGTATGACAAATTTTTTAGTAAAAGATGTTAACCGTTCAAATAGTAATTAACTATGATTTTTGGACGAATATGGAACGTTGATAATGAATCTAAAAAATTAGGGTTTCATAAGAATGTTGAAGAACAAGAAAAATGTGAGCCATGGGCTCAAGAACGAACTCATTCGGGTATCGGATGAGTAACTTACGGACAAACGAATGAAAAACATTAAAAGATGTAGAATGAAAGAACGATGAATTTTGGGCCGATGAAAAGGCTTGTTAACGGATTCAAAAAATTATTCTGTCTGGGGGAAAACGTAGTACGTAATTAAAGAAGGAAATTGGCTTGGGAACGAATTCGTTACGAGTTAGATCGAAGAAGTTACGAGTTAGCAAACTAGGCGTTTTGAACATGTTTCAAAACTTAGCAAATTTTTCAAAGATTAAGGCCTAGCCCAACAACGGCGGCCAAGGCTAAATACCCAGCGCCGTAGCGCCGGGACGGCTGGGAGCTACTATAGTTGGGCGCCGCAGCGCCGGTGCAGGATAATTGATAGTGAAGAGCTTTTAATTGCTCAACACTTGGGGAAAGTTTAAGGAATTATTATGAACTTTAATTTCATATAATGTAACACCTTAAAGGGTGATTAAACCTTAAGTTAATGTTTGGACATTAACTAAATGGTAAAGAAATGTAAACATAAAATGCTTGAATAAAATGAATGTTAAGTATTCACGTCGGACGTTCGTTTCTAGCATACACAAGGTTGTGTGACTTGAACGTTAATGAATGGTAAAGCTTTATGAAATCTAAATGTCGGAAAGCCGTAACGAGCGGTAGTGAAGGTAACGAATGTTCTGAATTAAATGAATCGGATAAAAGTACAATAGAAAGATGAGTTAATGTAAAACACTTAAGCTAAACCAAAGAGTGTTATGAAAGGTGGTAGGATCGTTCTAAGCATATACAAAGGTATATAGCTTAGGCATTTACAAAGGCGAAGGTAGGCTTACGGTGATCAAGCGCCAAAATGCTATAACAAGTATTAATAAACTTGAGAAGTTCTCCGCGTCTGATGACATGGACATGAAATAGAATAAGTAAAATTAGTGCAAACCAAATTTGGTGTCTTTATGTGCCTAATTGGTGTGTTATGGTTAATGAAAATGTTTAGAACATTTGAAGGATGAATATCGTCAAGATTATACAGAATGCTAAAGGCAAGTTTCTAATCTTGTACAAGTTTTGCTTGTGACAAGTTTCTAACTCTGGTATTAACTTCTGTGTTATGCAAGTTTTCTAAACTTTTGTCTATACTTGATGTTAGGCAAGTTTTATAACTTTGTTGATTTTTCTCAATCGAAGATTGTACGATGTTGTTAAGATTAAATATATATAATTATTGCATGAATATATGTATTCACAACTTATACAAATCTTTTAGTATTAGTACAAGTGTTCAAGCATGATATGTCATGAAATGGTTAAGAAGGCGTCGATGCCATTTGATTCAGCTAGACAATTATTAAATTATTTTGATGCTTTATTTATAAGGCTTTTAAAAATATTATTGTTGCTATCCTAAATTAATTGCTTTGGTAAGGATTCAAAGTTAAGCCTGAGGAAGAATAAACAAATGTATTGAGTCGTATATTGACTGGCACGCGAGTTTGCCAAAACTTAAAGAAAATACATTTAACCGGAGCAGTGTTGTATAACACAGGGTACTATAGGCTGATCACCTTGAAGTACTCGTAATTGATATCGGACGTACGGTCTTAGTGCCTGGTTGTCATTCTCAAGTAAAAAAAATAAAGTTCATGGTGTTTTGACCAACTCAGAGTTCGAATGACGACTATATCATTTCATAATGTTTTGAAGGAAAGAAAAGTATTATGCTGGTCTATTCAAAGTAGTACTCTAGTTTTTTTAAAGTTATTCACAACTAATTGTTCAGTTATCGAATAAGAAATCTTATGATTCTTGATTTTATTATTACTGAAATGTAATACTTGCTAACCAATTGAGTACTCATTCTTGCTTAAACTATATGATTTTAGCTAAGGGCGAAAGTATTGAAGAATCCAGTAAGGATAGACAAATAGATAAAGAGAAATAAATAAAAGATTATGTAAGAGCTTAATATTATTCTTTAATGTGTAATATTATGACATTATGAAGATGTAATGGTTTTAGAATTTGGGATTGAACGAATATGATGTAATATTAAGGAATTACATTCATGTTGTTTAAGCTTATATTGTTAAATATATACGTATATTGTAGTACCGTGTAGCGCCATATCCAGGGTTTGATGGTACCCAGATTTGGGGGCGTCACACTCCCCAAATATCCTCGGTGGAAATCGATGATCAGAATATGTGTCTACCAGCTAGTTGGTGATAGTGACATATCAAGGGTGTTAGGTGAGAAAGCAGACTGATGTGACAGGCAATAAAAAGGAATTGTCTCCTAGGTTTAAAATGTCAACATGAAGGATCTTAGGAGATCTGAGCATTAAATGCACAAACGTGCATCTTGCAAAGGGAGATTTTCCAACAGATTATATAAGGTGATAATGATACAAACTGAAAATTGACGAACATTGATTAAAAATCCAAAACTTTGCTAAAGTCAAAGAACGAACTCAACGATCCCAAATATACAGTTCGAGCCTCTAAGTACTTTAGAAAAAAATATTAACTCCAACTTAGCAGCACCTTTCAAAAAACATCAAATCCTCAGATCATTAGGGGGCTGAGAGTCCTTTTCTTGAGTGACTAAATATCCAAGTCTGTTGGACTTAAAAAGGGCTTTTGTATCCTTGTCTGTGTGACTAAATATCCATGTCTGTTGGGCTTGAAGAGGGTTTTTGTGTCCTTGTCTGTATAACTAAATATCCAAGTATGTGGGGCTTGAAGAGGGCAGAGTGTCATTGTCTGTGTGACTTTACTTTTAATGAATTTCCTACTCGAGAAGTAGAAGATTGAATTAGGAATTGTTCAGTCTCCCAACCACTTAAAATTGCATGTGTCATTACTTACTGTTCTTATCATTTATCTGTTTGTTTATCATATTTATCTTGCAAATATTCAGAACTGATATTTATTTTAAATCTTCAAGGGGTTTTTCAAAAGACTTATTTAGTTGTGCTTAATCTATCAGATTAGTAAATACTTAGTAATATACTTTTAATAAACATAAATTGTAAAAGATCTATTCAACCCCCCTTCTAAATCTATAAGTGCCTTTGGGAAATAACAAGTGGTATTAGAGCAGGTTATCACTAACACAAAACTTACACTTTGAGTAGATCCATGGCACAAAACAAAAACAGCTCTGAGCTTGGTGGTGGAAGTAAGCCACCTCTTCTAAACATAGAAAAATTTGCTAACTAGAAAGTACGTATGCAGGCATATATAAATGCTATTGATGATGATCTGTTTAAAGCTTTTTTCATTGATCCATATATTCTTACAAAGCTAGCTCCTACAATAGACGATCCCAATAAGGAAGTTGGAAAGATGCGTGAATAATGGACAGAGAATGAGAAGAAGTGTGTGCAGTTAGATAAAAGAGCCAAAAACATTATGTTTATGGCTTTGGAGGATGAACTTTTCCAGAACGTGGTCAACTGCACTACTGCCAAGGAAGTATGGGAAGCATTGTTGGTGATGCATAAAGGAACAGAAGAAGTTAGAGAAAATAAGCAATCTTTTCTAACTCAACAATACGAGATGTTTACCTATGATCTTGGAGAAAACATTACAACAATATATGAAAGATTCATCATCCTCCTAAACTCTCTAAAGTCATATCGAAAGGTGTATCTAAACAAAGACCTAAATATAAATTTCACGAGAGCACTACCCAGCAAGTGGGATGTTAAGACCACAGCTGTCCGAGGATCAAAGAATCTGCACGAGATGACTGTGCAGAAGCTCTATGGAAATCTTCTTATCTATGCGCTGGAACTAAATCAAAGAGCAAAAACTCTGGCTGAAAATAAAAGAAAAGATAAAAGTATTGCTCTCAAAGCCTCTAAAGATATATCCAAAGCTCAAATTGAAGTTGAAGAAGATGATCGAGAAGGCGCTGATGATGATGATGATGATATAGCTCTGCTTGCTCGAAGGATAAGAAAATTCATGGGAAAAAGCAACAACTGGAAATCAAGAAAGAACTTCAACATAGGAAGCAACAACAAAGAACAAGAAAAAGACTTGTGCTACAACATAAACCACATTAGACAATCCATGCATAATCAATTAAATCTCAACAAGGAAGCATAACAATTTGAATTAAGCACTAAGATCCATTATAATCCCAAAATAGAAATTAGTTCATAGTAGAATCAATATCCATCATCCAAAATTGTTCATACATTGAAAGCCAAAGATGAAAATAAAGAGAAGCTAAGGAATAAGATATACAAATTTGATATCTTCTCTTTAAATCTGAACCTTCAATGTTGTGCAATTACTTCAATATCCCAAAATCCAGCCCTAATCTAAACAAATTTAGAAATTGAAATAAAAACTAAGAGAGATTCAAAGTAGAGAGAAGACTATGCACAAATCTCTCTCTATGTTCATATATGACCAAAAAGGTAATAAAAATGTCCTAATATCCTTGCCCTAACTTGTAATAACCCCATCTTCAAGTAATGATTTGATTGGTCCTTTAAGTGAAAATTAGACTTTTGGCATCAGTGACTGGCGTAGCTGCGCCGTACTTGCTCTTATTTTGGGCGGAGCTGCGCACCAGGGCATTCTGATATGGGGTTGGATGTAGCTGCGCCGTGCCCAAAGCATAAGAGGGCGCAGCTGTGCAGTCTGGCAGTCCTGCAATCTGCTGCTTTCTGCTTGTTATTTCATTCCATACACTCTTTGATCACTTTTGCTTCCCTTTCCACCATGCCTTACTTTTTTTCTCCCAAACACCAAGTTCCATCCATATCAAGCCAACTTGCCATCATTTTGACGAGAGATGCCACCGAACGAGTTCTCGAACATGAATCCTACAAAATGGAAAGAAATGCATAAAAAGTAACTTAAACAAATGAGATTAAGCAACAATTATAACAAGTTAGTATCCAATAAGTAGGTATAAAACCTTCTTATCAAATACCCCAACTTTAAAACGTTGCTAGCCCTCAAGCAACAAAATAAAAAGAAATGCAAAAGCTAAGTAATATGCAGTCTACTCTAAATGCCTACGAATCCACATAAGTCAGTATGAAATCCAAATGAATTGCCTCAAAGGAATCACATTGATCATTGAACATAGCATCCAACCAATAAATAGTCAATAGGCCATATCATTTTGCAAATCTAAAACCTGTTATTACTGATATAGTGTGTTGTGTGCTTAGCAACCATTAAACTTGCCATGATACAAATATTTCACATAATGCGCTTCTTAGAGGGAAAATGACAGCTCTAATTAAGAAAGGCATCAAATAGGATAAGCTACAACCGTGACTTCACATCAACTAAGTTAAGGGTTAACTTAGAGTTTATCAAGCTTTTATTCAATCACGAGGGCACTATTTGCTCTTTCTCGTGTTTACACTCAGCTGTGCAATGCCTAGCCCTCTTAGGCTTTTCAATGACACCCATGTAGCGAGCTTTCAACCAACGACTCCCAAACCGGACGGCTTTAGGGCGCTGGGTGTAGAGACATCCTCCAGGGCGTACTTACTCAAGTATCAAAGGCCACAGAACTAGACTAGCCAAGCGTTTATTCATTATTCTTTTTTTTTCTTTTTTATTATTATTTATTTATTTTTGTTTTTATTTATTTTATTTTCTAATATAGCTTTACTACTCCAAAGTTTTCCCCCAAACTCAAGTCTTTGCGTTGTCTTTGCTTGCACTACCAATTCTTTGAATTTCTATCATTTAAACTTCAATTTCCCCCTGAAGATAATTATGTGAATATTTAGATTAAGAAAATCATAACGGCTACTTAGGAGTGTTATCTGGTTATATCAGTTTCAAACAGATTAGGATTCACATTAAAATATGACAATATAACCAAGTCTAAGTTATCCACATTGTTAAATAATCAAGCAAATCAAGTTTAATCATAGGCGAATATTAATTTCAAACGACCAAGATGCTAGGATTCATGCAATATGATCTAAGAAAAACACAATGCAATAAGATAACTTTTATTTTCTTTTATTATTTTTTATGAGGAAATAACAAAAACATAACTAAATTAGAATAAACTATTATGCAATTAAACTAAAATGAAACTATATGAATTAAACTACAATGCAACTAAATTACTACGAATGCAACTAAACTACTAATGAAACCAATACCCCTAACTTATGAATTACAATGTCCTCATTAGAGATAAAGGGCTAAGAGAACTCCCCTAAGTGGCATAGTTGTCGTCTCCAGCCTCATCTTGCTCGGGAGGTGTGTCAGGTGGAGGATAGGAGCTGCGTGTGCCGTAAACTAGAAACGAGGCAAGTGTGCCACCCATTTCAAAGGCACGAGATAAGGCCTGAGAAAATTCCGCTGTGTAAGTGTAACGCCCGAGAAAATCGAACGTTTATGTAAATGAATTTTATTTGATTTATTAAATAAAATTTGATTATTTGTTTATTAAACTGAGTAAGTTAATTAAAGGTCGTTCTATGACCTAGAGAATGCATATATGGTTAAAATTCTGGCTATGTACTAGAAATAAATGATGTGAATTTATAATACAAAAATAAAAGTTTTTTGAGAAATTTTTGTAAAATCACTATTCATCCGTTTCTGCTCCGGAATTATTTTTAAATTTTCAAGAAACGCGTAATGATATGATTTAAAGACGGAATGGAATATTTCATAATATTTTAGTTATGGCTCACGAAGTTTTCGCGTGAGGACTTAAAACCATAAGGGTTAGGGAAAGTTAAACCTAATAATAAATGGTTAAGTACAATAATAAATGATTATTATATGGAATGAATACCAGTATAATACTGGATATTATACGAGTATAATACGAGGAGAATACGAGGATTATTACGACGTATAATACAAATTTTATACGAAGTAAATAGATTAAATTGGAATTAAATTTAATAACTAAACCCGTGAATCGAACCAATGGGTTAACGGGTGGGTTAAACCCATGGGGCAACCCATAAGCACATGTGGGGCACATGGGGAGACATAGGTGGCATGTGGGGTGCATGTGCTAGCATATGCTAGCATATGGGCATCACATGGGCTTCACATGGCAAAGGAGTTTTGGTCTAATGACCAAAGTACTCCAAGTCTTAAATAGAAGAGTTGGTTGATCATTTTGTTGGTTGATCAAAGTTGAGACATTATATTAAGAGAGAGAGAAAGAGAAGCTAGTGATAAACCAAGCAAATAAAGAGCTAAGAAGTAATTGAATCTCTATATTTAATCATCCAAGAACAACAAAGGTATAATGATAAGAAATTATGAAAATCATTTGTCTTTCAATACCTAATTGATAGAGAAGTGAATTGGTGGAGCATGTTTTGTAAGAAGTAATAAGGTTGGCTATATAGTGAGCTTAGAACACTAACAAGCCATGAATAAGTAAAATCATATTAATTGATTAAGAATTCAATGAAGAACTTATCAAATTCTTGAGAGTTGGAATGCTAACTAAGTGAAACCATTTAAACATAAATGTTTACATTGGTTAGAATCACTAATGAATAATCAATAGATTGATTCGATTTAGTTTGAGATAAAAATATTGAATAACGAAGATTCGACGAAAGTTACGCGATTAGATGTTAAACGTCGAAATCGTGAATTTTCTCGGAATAGAAGTCAAAAGTCGCAGTTTGATTCGAAAATATTGGTTTTTGATGGTATGGCGTATAATTAGGTAAATAAGACTTGCGAGAGAAAGAACGAATGAATTCGGGCTTAAAACGAAGAATTGAGCGTCGAATGTTCACGAACTTTTAATGAACCCGTAAAAATGGATTAATTGGCGAATTTCTCTCCAACGGATTCAGAAATGAATTCCGGCTAGATGAAATCGTAGAAAATAACATATATGAATTAATGGCTTTGGAACGAGCCAATTCTGAGTTGTAACGATCGTGTTACGAGCTCGTGAATTTTAATTTTTGGAAAATTTTTCTGAGGAACAAGGCCGGCACCGCAGCGATGCCCAAGTAGTAGTCCCGAGTATCACAGCGCCAGTACAGGGAGAGAACCCTACATAGTGGGCGCCGCAGCGCTTCTTGGCAAGGTAAACCTGGCACTGCAACGCTGGACCAGGGTAAAGGTTCTGCGAAAGCAGTGCCGCTTTGAGAGGAAAAGCTGGCGCCGCAGCGCTCTTAAGCAAAATTTTTCCGTCATAAATGTTTATTAACCTAGCTTGCTACATGGTAATTATGGGGCAAGTATATGGTTAATATTCATGATGAGAAATCACTTAAACAACATGTTTAAGGAAGGTTTTATGATTTAAATGTTGACAAAACGTATTTAAATTTAAAACTCGAAACTCGATAATTTAAACAATGAATCGTAGTCGAGTTGGGAGCGTGCCTTAAGGTTATATAACATGTAATAAAGGTGCGTGATGTATGAATGATATCAAATGAAGTTAAACCTTACTTAATTTCTATACGGAGTCCGATAACGGGTATCCGATGGAAATGTGACTGACGTAGCGAACCGATTAGGGTTTCGTCCATCGTTATGCGTAACGATGATTGACGAAAGTCAGATTATGACATATAGATGTTAATAATCTGTAACAAATGTTAAATAACTTGAACGGATGTTATTAGTTTAACAATTCGGCTAAGTTATACAAGAAGGAGGAGATAGGTAATGCATTGTATATCAATTATAAATTCTCATCGGTATGCTATGTGTTTATACTTTGTAGAAGTTGTAAAGACCGAGTAAAGTAGACGTAATGGTTTAAAGAAGCAAAGGCAAGTTTTTTAATTCTTGTATTAACGTTATGTTATGCAAGTTTTCTAAACTCTTGTCTACTCTTTATATTGGACAAGTTGTCAATATGCATGGTTTCCTGTGCATAAACTATTATTGAATAGTCGATGCCATTTGATTCGGCTAGACTAAAACTTAAAGTATTTTGGTTGGTTTTTCCATAAATATTTCCAAAATATTTACGATGTTGCTATCTTATGCCAATTGCTTGGTACGGATTCACAAGTAAGCCTAAGTATTAATAAACAAATGTTTTTAGTTCGTTAACTCGACAGGCACTGGGAGTTGCCACCAATTAAATGTTAATACGTTTAATGTATGAGTATTGATCAATATAGAGTACTACAGGCTGATCACCTGGATGTGCTCGTAAGCTATATCTAACTTATAACCTCAGTACCGGGTTGTTCTTTTCATGAATAAAAATGATATGAATGTTCATGGTCGTGGACCAGCTCAGATTCCTAAGAGACTTTAAGTCCTTGGGAATGATTTTCAATTTATCAAAATGTTATTTTGATTATTCATAAGTACTTCATAGCTATTATACAACTATTGAAGATGAAGTCATATAATTCTTGATTTGTGGTTTCAAGATACAATGTTAAACTTGCGGAGCTAGTTATGCTCATTCATACTTAAAACTAAATGATTTCAGCCAAGATCAAACAGACCGAAGGATCCAGTAAAGAAAAGGGCAAGTACAAGATGGACAAATAGATATCCTTATAATAGCATATTATTAGAATTGTAATGTTGATATTATGACACTGAATGAATGAAATGGTTACAATGAACTTGAGAAGGGATTAATAGAATGTAATAATTAGTTAACTTATGCATGTTATTGAAGTTTTTAATTGAATGTATAAGTAAATTGTAGCACCGTGTAGCACCATGTCCATGGTTTGAAGGTACCCAGATTTTGGGGGTGTCACAGTAAGTCCTGAACTCCACGTGCATGGCATCCATACGCTTTCTCAAGTGGCGTATCTCACACTCCTGCATGCAATAATAGTCAGGAGGTGGCCCTACTGCTTGTGGGGCATGAACTGGTACATTTTGCTCTTCTTGTTCTTATTCTTCCTCACTCTCTGAATCATCTTCAGGAAGAATAAATCCTAAGCCCCTCGGGTGTGATTTTCCTCAACTCTATATAGTATATTTCTTTATGGCGGCACTGTCTTTGTCTCACATCGGCAGCTGAAGAGTCTCTTCACCCCAGTCCACATTTGCCACATGGCAAAGACGAGAGATAATGGAGGCGTGGGGAATCCCACTGGACGTACCGGCTCGTATAAACCTAAGCATGGATTAATTGATGAGATACACGAGATCCAAGATCTTCCCTTATAGGATTCAATATAACACCACAACTCTTTCAGTGGTAAAATCTTAATGGTGACTAGTGGGAAGAAGGCTCGCGCAAATGAAACTATACCAGGCCTTGGCGTATTTATTCAAAGAAGTTTGTGGAAAATAATTTTTTTTATTAGTATCTGCTTTTGTTTTCCATTTAGTCTCTGGCTTGCACATGTCCCTCATCAACTTGTCTAAGTCTTTCTTAAATTATTGGGATTGCACCCTGTTTGTGGCCACTGGGTTGGTATTGGCAATCTAAACAGTTCATTAATTGCTTGCGAGATGTAGGGAACTTGTTTTCCCCTTACGTAAGATATCCCTTTCTGAATCTCTTGGGCGTTTGCATAAAACTCCCTAACGATCGCCATTGGAGCTGAACATAGCGTTTCCAAAAATAATGCCCAACCACATTGTTGAATCTGCTCAAGTATCTTCCCATCTCCCTGACTCGGCTTGAGACCCCTCTCTAGCATAAATAACTTGCCAACCAACCAATCCCAATGATAGTGTTGTGCGAAGATATTGACAAACTTAGATGCATCCAGCGATGTCCCTCACTATCATTGCCACCGCTGGAAGAAGAAGATTGTGGAGCTTGAACGTGCTTCGGTATGATCACAGAGCTAGGGTTGTGAATGAGCTTTCAAAAGATGAGTTACCCCCAAACTGAATGAATATACCCTAAAGCCTCTCTCAAACCTTTGCTCGAACACTTGATGGGCGAATTTAAGTTTCCCCCTATTCTTTGTGTTTTTGATATGGGGGATTAAAGGGAAGAAACTAGGGTTTATATAGGAGAGAGAAATGGGTAGAATCTAATTTGGTTGTGTATCAGATAGGGATTGAGATTGAATTTGATATTGAAGAAGAGTAGGAGTGTGTGTCTATCGCTTTTGTTGTTGAGAGATGAATCAAAAGTTATGTTTTTGTGAGATTGTGTCACACTGCAGGTTCGGGTGTCTTAATAAACTAATCTGGCGCTCAGGCACAGCTGCACCGAATTTGACTTGAGGATGGGCACAGATGCGCTGTTTGAACTTAGTGCCTAATACTGCCAAAGGGCGCAACTGCGCATCCTGACAGTTTAATCAAGGCCCAACTGCGCTGCGCTGCACCCGGACAGCCTCAAATTTTTTATTTGTTATGATTGTGCAAGATTTCTCCAAATGAATTATACTTGAGAGAGACCAAAAATGAACTATTAAAAACTATTTAACTCTTCCAAAAATAAACTATTAAAATCTACGTAACTCTATTAAAAATTGTTCTTAATAATAAAAGCGTCAAGAATTAAACATAGGTGGAGAAGGATGTAGATATAGAGTAAGAATTAAACAAGGGGGGAGAAAAGAGTGAATGGGGTGCCTCCCATCGAGCGCTTGGTTTATAGTCGTCTAGCTCGACTATCTCTTGGTTCATCATGGATTGACAAGGACAATTGAGGACTTTTGTAGATTTAACTCGCCTTCCCAATATTGCTTTAAATGCTAACCATTGACTTTGAATGGATGATCATGATCTTTTACCACTATCTCAACAACACCATGAGGGTATACAATTTTTACCACGAAAGGGTCCGACCATCAGGACTTGAGTTTACCCGGGAAAAGTTTAAGTCTAGAGTTGAATAATAGGACTGCTTACCCCGGTTCAAACTTCCTTTCGATGATTTTCTGGTCATGCCACCTTTTTACCTTTTCCTTGTACAATTTTGAGTTCTCATACTCCTGCAGAAGAAATTCTACAAGTTCATTAAGTTGTAGAAGCCTCTTTTCACATGCGGCTGAGAGATCGAAATTCAACTTTCTAATGACCCAGTATGCCCTGTGCTACCATAACATATACCAACTGATAAGGCGACATGCCGATGGGTGTCTTGTATGCGGCCCTATATGCCCAAAGTGTGTCATCAAGCTTCTTGGATCAATCCTTTCTCGATGGATTTATAATCTTTTCTAAAATCATTTTCCCTTCCTTATTGAACACTTCTGCCTGGCCACTCGTCTGGTGGTGATAAGTTGTAGCAATCCTGTGATTTACCCCATACTTAGCTAATAATGATGTGAAATATTTGTTAAAGAAGTGGCTTCATTCATCACTGATTATTGCTCTTGGAGTGCCAAATCGGGTGAAGATATTTTTCTAAATGAATTTCAGGATGACCTTGGTATCATTCGTTTGTAAAGCACTGGCTTCCACCTATTTTGAGACGTAGTCAACTGCCAACATAATGCATAGGTTGCTGAAAGAAGATGGAAATGGCCCCATAAAGTCTATCTCCCATACATCAAAGACTTTCACTTCCAAAATTGATTTTAGTGGTATCTCATGGCGTTTGGAAATGTTACCTACTCTTTGGCATCTATCACAATTTTTAACAAATTGATGGGCATCTCTGAATAATGTAGGCCAATAGAACCCTACTTAAAGCACTTTAGCTGCAGTCCTCTCAGTTCCATATTGCCCTCTATATAGTGAAAAGTGGCATGCATGCAAAATACTAGCAGTTTCACTATATGGGATGCATCTACGAATCATATGATCTGCACACTGACTAAACAAGAATGGCTCATCCCATATGTATCTCTTCACTTCATGCAAAAACTTCTTCTTCTGTTGACGAGTCAAATCTGATGGGAGTACATTGCTTACTAGATAATTAACAAAGTTAGCAAACCATAGAATTTCTGAAGTCACTGCAAACAACCGTTCATCAGGGAAGTACTCATTGATCACTGCCTTGTCCCTCTTATTCTGTCCTGGACTCAATAATCTGGAAAGATGGTCAGCAAATTGATTTTTTGTACCCTTCTTGTCTCAAATTTCCAAATCAAACTCCTGGAGAAGAAGAATCCATCTAATTAATCTAGGCTTTGCATCTTTCTTGGATATCTGGTATCTAATGGCAGCATGATCTATGTAAACCACTACCCTTGTCCCAATGAGATAAGACTTGAACTTGTCAAAAGCGTATACAACTTCTAATAGCTTCATCTCAGTGATAGTGTAGTTTAACTGAGCATCTGATATAGTCTTGCTGGTATAATATATGACAAGAAAGATATTTTCCTTGTGCTAACCCAACATGGCCCCTACTGCATAATCACTGACATCGCACATTAACTCGAATGGTAACGACCAATCAGGTGCCACAATTATTGGTGCTGATGTTAGCTTCTTTTTTAGTAGGTCAAAGGCTGCCAAGCAAACCTCATCAAATCTAAATGGGACATCCTTCTCCAATAAACTGCACAATGGTTTTGTAATCTTGGAGAAGTCCTTAATGAATCTTTGGTAAAACCCCGCATGTCCCAAAAAACTACGAACCCCTTTAACTGATGTAGGCGGTGGTAAATTCTCAATGGTCTACAATTTAGCTTTACCAACTTCCAATCCCTTTTCTAAAACTTTGTGTCTACTATAATTCCCTCATAAACCATGAAATGGCACTTTTCCCAGTTTAGTACAAGGTTGGTTTCCACACAACACCTTAACACCATTGTCAGATTCTCATGACAGCTATCAAAAGAGTATCTGAAGACAAAGAAGTCATCCAAGAAAACTTCAACATTTTTCTCAACCATATCTGAGAAAATGGCCATCATGCGTCTTTGAAAAGTAGCATGAGCATTACAGAGCCCAAAGGACATCCGTCTGAATGCAAAGGTACCGTAGGGGCAAGTAAATGTTGTCTTCTTTTGGTTTTCTGGAGCGATGACAATTTGGTTGTACCCTGAATATCCATCTAGCAAACAGTAGTACTCATGTCCCGTGAGTTTGTCCAACATCTGGTCAATGAATTGCAACGAAAAATGATCCTTTCTAGTTGCTTTTTTGAGCTTCCTGTAGTCCATGCACACTCTCCATAAGTCATTGTTCGTGTTGGTATCAATTCCTTGTTCTCATTTTTCACCACTGTCATTCCTCCTTTCTTTGGCACACATTGCACAGGGCTCACCCATGAATTGTCTGAGATAGGGTATATGATCCTATTATCTAGCCATTTCAGTATCTTATTCTTTACCACCTCTTTTATGATAGCATTGAGCCTTCTTTGTTATTTCATGGTGGGTTTGCTGTCATCCTCCATAAAAATTTTGTGCATGCAGAATGAGGGGCTAATTCCTTTGATGTCAGCAATTGTCCATCCAATAGCATTCTTAAACTCTCGTAGGACTCTAATCAGCTTACTTTCCTGAAATGTGATTAATGCAGATGCAATAATAACATGTAAAGTATCTGATTCACCTAAGTATGCATACCTGAGAGGAGAAGGTAGTGGTTTGAGATCAAGTATAGGAGGTACCTCTAGGGATGGCCTCAAACGATTTGAAGACTAATCTGAATTTTCTAATGGCTCAAAAGGTACATTGAACTTGTTGATCCTTGGTAGTGCATCTAACAGCTAGAGACATTCAATCAATTCTGGCTCGTCCATGTCTATGTCCCTCATCAGTGTAGTCTTCAACAGATCCTTATTCATAACCCTCATAAACTCATCATCCACAACCTTATCTACCAATCCACTTGGAAACACTCTTCTTTAACTGAAGGGAATTTCATAGCCTTGAATACATTGCTTGTAAATTCTTGGTCCTTGACCCGCATAATCATCTCTCCCTTTTGAACATCTATAAGAGTCCTCCCCAGTAGCTAGAAATAGCCTCCAAAGTATAGTGGGGTTGTCCTTTTCCTGTTCGTAGTCTAGACTGATGAAATCGGCTGGAAAGATGAACTTATCTACCTTCAAAAGAATGTCCTCCACAATCCCTCTCGAATAAGTAACAGACCAATCTCCAAGCTGAAGAGATATGTTTGTTGGTTCTGGTGCAGGAAGTCCCAACTGAGTGTATATCGATAAAGGCATGAGATTGATGCTTGCACCTAAATCACACAAACACTTGTTGAATGACAAGCTGCTAATAGTGCAAGGTATGGTAAAACTACCAGGATCCTTCAATTTGTGAGGTAGCTTTCTTTGTAGTACAGCACTGCACTATAAAGATAAGGCTACTGTCTCAAAATCTTCTAACTTCTTCTTTTTGGACAGAATTCCCTTTATAAATTTGGCATAACTTGGCATTTGTTCTAAAGTCTCTACAAATGGTATGCTAATTTTAACTTCTTGAATACGTTGAGGAATTTGGCGAATTGTTTGTCCAATTTCTGTTTTTGAAGTCTTTGTGGATAAGGATTTGCTGGATATGTTAGTCATGGAGTGACATTGGTTTTCTCTATTGTTTCTCTCTGTTCTGGCTCAGGTTCTACATTCCCATCCTTTTCCTTAGAGTTTTCTATGTTATTCAAAACTGGGGAAGGGCGCAACTGTGCCGTCTCCCTTTGTATTCCAGGCGCAGATGTGCCATCTGGCATGATTTTTTTTCCCACTTCTAAGGGTAAAAGCTTGGCATTTCTCTTTCTTTTCTATCCTTGGGTTAGCTTTTGTGTTACTGGGGAGAGTTCCTTGTGGTCTATTTGTCAACATGCTAGCCATTTGGCCCACTTGATTCTCCAAATTTTTGATAGTCGTCACTTTGCTATTTAGTATAACATCGTTGTTGGCCATGTACTTCATCATGAGCTCTTTCAAGTCTGCTTTTTTTAGATTTTGGAGGTCGTGCTGCATGTTTTTGTTGGTTTTGGAATCCCGATGGATAATGTGGTCGTGGAGCTTGTTGTTGGTTTTGGTTGTTGCTCCATGAAAAGTTAGGGTAGTTTCTAGTCCCAAGATTGTAAGTGTTTTGGTATTGATTTGGTGGTCTCTGGTAACTACCCACAAACTGTACTGTTTTAGGGTTGATGGCACATTGCTCGGTGGGATGTGCTCCCGCACATAGCTCACAAACATAGGCTACTTGCTGAACTTTTATCTCTGCAATGGAGTCAATCTTTTTTGACATTGCTGACAACTGAGCTGGTAGAGCGGTTATTACATCCATTTATAATACTCATGCTACTTTCTGCTAATTCAATCTAGAAGTTGGCCATTGGTAACTGTTCATGGCCTATGGTCTCTAGTAACTCATATGCTTCTTCATAATTCTTGGCCATGAGTGCCCCTCCAGAAGCTACATAAATGCTAGTCCGAATGTGACAGCCTAAACCATTGTAAAATGTATTTATTTGCATCCATTGGGGTAATCCACGGTGAGAGCATCTTCTTAGCAATTCTTTGTATCTCTCCCACGCTTCATACAATGACTCACCATGTTGTTGCTCAAAGGTAGAAATGATATTTGACATCTCGGCAGTCTTTACAGGTGGGAAAAATTTTGCCAAAAATTTATGTGCCAAGTCTTGCCAAGTAGTAATGGACCCCGGTGGTAATGAGTGAAGCAAACTCTTTGCTTTGTCTCTCAATGTGAATGGAAAGAGTCTAAGTCTCATCGCATCATTCGATACCCCATTAAACTTGAATGTACACAAATATCTATAAAGCTCATCAAGTGTTCATTCGGGTCATCATTGTCCATTCCCCCAAACTGTATCGAGTTTTACACCATCTGGATTGTCCCTGATTTAATTTCAAAGGAATTGGCTGCTATTGCTGACCTTGTGATACTTGATTGCAATTCATTTATTCACGACTTTGCATAATCTCTCAATGCTTTTTGCTCTTCTGCCTCCATGATTATCTGTGTTTCAATTTCCTCTTGAATGTCCGTAGTACCCTTACTCAATCGCCGAACCCTTTTATTAATGTCGTCCTTGTAAGGCAACAAATCGGGCTTCTTAGATCGAGTTTGCATACACTATTCAAAAGTACCTGAAACAAAAGAAAAATATAAAAAGAAATAAGATAAGAAAGATTTGTTTAACTAAGACCAATCTAATTTAAACTGATGATGAAAGTAATAAAAACAATTTATATTCCCCGACAATGGCGCCAAAAACTTATTGGCTTGTTTATATATATGACAAATCAATACACACACAAGTGCATGTGGTCAATAAGTAATATAGAAGAAGTAAAGTATCGATCCCACGGAGAATATTAATTACATTTTAATCTAACATACACCAGTTTTATAACTATTTCGGTCTACTTAAACAGATGAGCAAATTGTGATTTATCTAAAAGTGCTGAATATCAAAAGACTACTAACTAACAAGTAATATAATCAGATAAGGGAGATATGAGATTATAATTTCACTTAATGCGGTACTCAAATTGTTACACTTCCTATTTAGCCCAATTAATTACTTCAGATTGTTAGTCGAGAACATGAAAGAAAAATATGGCCATCTCTCGATGTACCATACCCATATCACATTAAATCCACAATTGGTAGAATGAATGTGAACACCCAAAGTAATTAACTCAGTATGTCTCTATGTGACTTAAAAATTAAAATACAAGTTCTCAAATGACTACGAGTGGTGCTTCGGAATATCTCTATCCTAAGCACGAATTATGAAATCTATCACCATGTAAAATCATAAACACAAGCCAATATGGTCAGATCTGAACTCATAATTCATTTCTCAATTCCATATGAGTTATCATGGTAATTGGTGATCAAACAATTAGGGTAATAACATAAACCACATTATACAATCCATATATAATCAATTAAATCTCAACAAGGAAGCATAGCAATCTGAATTAAGCACTAAGATCCATTATAATCCCAAAATAGAAATTAGTTCATAGTAGAATCAATATACATCATCCAAAATTCTTCATACATTGAAAGCCAAAGATGAAAATAAAGAGAAGCTAAGGAATGAGAGATGCAAATCTGATATTTTCTCTTCAAATCTGAACCTTCAATGTCGTGCAATTGCTTTAATCTCCCAAAATCCAGCCCTAATCTAAACTAATCTAGAAATTGAAATAAAAACTAAGAGAGATTCAAAGTAGAGAGGAGAATATACACAAAGCTCTCTCTATGATCCCATATGACCAAAAAGGCAATAAAACGTTCTAATATCCTTTCCTTAACTTGCAATGACCCCCTCTTCAAGTAAGGATTAGATTGGTCCTTTAAGTGAAAAGTTACACTTTTGGCTTCAGTGACTGGCGTAGCTGCGCCGTACTTGCTCTTATTATGGGCGCAGCTGCGTATTAGGGCATTCTGATATGGCGTTGGGCTAAGTTGCGCCATGCCCAAGGCATAAAAAAGGCGCAGCTGCACAGTCTGGCAGTCCTGCAATCTGCTGCTTGTCAACGTCGGGAAAAAATCTCATCTCTTTGGATAGATCTTCCTCTCTTCCTAAATTTTGTTGTTTTCTACCCTTGTTTATTGTTGGTCCGATTAGATGACACACTTTACGCGCAAGTATACGCTGCTAACGAGTAATAAAGAGTGAGTAAAGATCGTTCCCAAGGATAATTAACAGATAAAAGGTCGCCAAATCAATAGTCCGTAATCATCTCAGTCTTATTTAAATGGGTGGTAAAGAGTTGGAATTAAAACTACTTTAAACTAGGCAAGGAATTGAATTTAAACTAATTAATTCTAGAGTTAAAACCAGATAACGAAGACAAGAGATTCCAATTTTCCCTAATGATTCGTCTAAGTCGACACACTTCCAATTATGTCAAATTAATCATTACAGTTGTTAGCCGAGAACACGAAGGTAAGAGAAGGCCATCTTTCGATGCACCTAATCCATACCACATGCAATCCACAGATGATAGAACGCACGTGAACACCCACATTATCTAAACCCTTATATGTGTGACACCCCCAAATCTGAGTACTTCGTTTTCACATGATTTGGTGTACACTTTCTAATATAACATATATCTACCCAATGAATAATGCAAAATAAACTACAACTTAAATTAAAATAACTAAATCTCCCTTAAAACAAGGGTTACAACCTTCTCAAAATCAATCCCAGGGTTACTCTAACCTTGACATGAATATAATAAAGTGCGAAAATAAAACATAACATTCAATTATTACAATCATTCTCAATTAAATAAAAAAAAACAAGTCTTCACTTGCTTTGCTTTCCCTTGCCCTTACTTGTAGACGGAGCATCAACGTTATCAACCTTAACTGAAATTGTTATTTAATGCAAGAGTGAGCAAACCACAGCTCACTGGAGTTTAACAATAATATAGACATGAAAGAATATCTTTAAGAAAATCTGAACAACTTAGCTTGCTTCAATAATAAAGAATTGAATAATAATTCTCTATCAATATTAAAATTTGGATATAGAATTTATCTGAGGGTCATAAGACCTTTGAACTCTTGTCCTAGGTTATAAATATTTCTATTTTAAACCTTTAACAGTCAATAAGACTATGGACCTTAACTCGTACTTAGGGGGATCAGCCCTTCGTACCATGTGTTGTGCACAACCATCTTAACGCTATGCGTGGTAACCTCCCCTAGTAAATAGGGTTGTTCAACTCAGTAATTTGAATTCAAGTCCGCACCAAAGAAAGTTTGGTTTGGATAAGCTTACAAGGGTAATTTAGAATTCACTTTAATCAACTAAGGATTAGTTGAATCGACTTCCAATAATTCAAAATAAAAGAATTATGAATTAACATATACTTTAGAAGTAAACGTAAAGCATTTAAAATAATAATTGGATCTTACTTGAACAATAAGTTAAGACCATTTCAATTAAATAAACAATTGTCCAATACTAAAATGGAAAAGACATTCTCAACAATGGATATATGAATTCAAGAGATCATATAAAATCAATACATGATTAGGGTTTAGAAAACTTGCGTAAAATTAACGAGTTTAGGGTTTAGAAGACTTGCGTAAAATTAACGAGTTTAGGGTTTAGAAGACTTGCCTCAAGCGCAAGCTACTTAACACAATTCACGTACTTTAATACTTCTTACACATATATATACAATTACAATAACCTAAATTAGTTAACATGTAACTAATTCACATAAGTGGTTAACCCTCATGGTTAACTCACATTCTGATTAAATAGTAATAATAATCAACCATCACATAGTTAATTACATCACCTACATATTCACATAATTAAATTAATTATGTATTTAACTCAATTATAATTAAACAATTATAATTCAAACACTTAATCAAATTATAATAACTTAAATTATCATTACCTTTTAAATTATAAACAATTTATAATTTAAAATCAATTCAACAACATTCATGCATTTATAATTACACAATTTATAATTAATCATGTATTTATCAATTATAATCAATAATTAATTAAACTATAACATGCATTATAATTACACAAGTTATAATTAATTATGTAATTATCAATTAAAAATTCACAATTAAATATGCATTTATTAAATTATAATTACATAAATTATAATTTAAATTAAATAATTAAACTTCTATACCTTATAATTTCACAAAATTTATAATTTAAATTACACATTTACTCTTAATTATAATTAATAAAATTATAATTAACTTATTAAACAATTATAGTTTTAAATACCATATTAGGTTTTCAAAATTTCTTTTATTTTCCAAATTATGAAATTACCAATTTCGTGTTAACACATGTTATAGAAGCTAGATATATGCTCATTATCTTAGCAATAATGTAACTTAGGCATGAAAATAATCTGCACAATTGTTTAAAACACACTGCCACTGCACCGAACCCGGCGCAGCTGCGTAGGTAAAGGCTCTGGTAAAAGCAAGCGGCGCAGCTGCGCTGCTTCTGGCCTTGCTGCCGGCGCAGCTGCGCAGCAGTTCGGCCAGACGCAGACAGCCACGGCTCCCTGCTTTACCGGACAACCCATACAAGCCAAAAATACAATAACATAGACACTGTAAATCATATATACGCTGTAATACATATATCTAACATGCACTCAAAACATAAACTCATTTAAACAACGAGAATCAATAGTTTTAAAAATCCAATTTGGCCATTTTTATGAAAACTCATATTTTTCCATAAAATAATCTACTGTAATAGAATTTCTCAAGTAATTCAATTTATAACACATGAAATCTCTTCATAATTGAATATAACATCATAACCAATTCTAATTAGACATACTAACACATACAAATTCCTAAATTTTCCATTCTAAAACCAATCAATATACATAAAATAATATGAACAAAACTTTTTCCATGAAACTTGTTTTAACAGTAATTTAATTCCTGAAAATCCTCTTATGACATACAATTACCACAATCAACACATGGATACAATACATACATATAAAATTTATGATTTCATAACTTCCATGAAAACTCAACTTTTGACAGAGAATAAAATACATGAAACATATGAATTGAGTTCTATAATTGTAAGAGTAAAATTATAGATTATAACCTTTTTGCTAATCGTTAATGAAGAAGATGATGATGCTTAAGCTCTTCCTTTTCTTCTTCTTCTCTCTTCTCTAACTCTTCCTCTGTTCTTTATTTTCTCTCTTACACTGATATTCTTTCTAACGTAGTTTAGACTAACGTATAATATAATACGTAGTAATAGATATAGGCTTAATTAAATAATATAACTGACAAATATATTAAGTATAATGTCAGTTACAAATCTCAAAAAGCCACAATGCCTTGTTTGGCAAAACAAGGTTATTTTTAAAAACAGATTATTAATGCTAAGGCCATGTTTGGTAAACAGTTTATTTAAATAGCTTTTTGATAGTTAGGGCCCCGTTTGGTAGAAATAGGTTTAAAACAATTATAAGGGCCTTGTTTGGTTAAAGTAAATTTAAAAATCCTTTTCTTTATTTTAATAAATTATTTGACGCATACTTTAATGTCACATTTTAATTAATTAAATATTAATCATCTAATTTAATCAATTAAAATCTAACATCAATAAATCACATAAAATTGTCACCTAATTATAATTACTCGCTAATTATAATCCATGTAGCACTTCATCACATATCTCATCTAATTTAATTATCTCAATTAAATTAGAACTATAATATAAAATTAATATACATTAATTAAATTAAATATTGCACACTCATTTAATTAATATATACACTTAATTAAATCACTCCATAAATCACATAATTTATTTATTTAACTCAATAAATAAATCACATAAAATATTTATTTCATTTAATAAATATTTAAAATTAAATATAAAATCACAATCGTTACAATATGTCTATGGTGTTTACAAATAACTAGGGTTTAAGGTCATGCCCTCTATTGACTACGAGCGGCGCTTCGGTATATGTCTATCCTAAGCACAAATCATACGTCCAACGCCATGTGAACGTACAATCGCCCGCTACTACGATTAGATATAAACCCACACTTCGTCTTTCAATCCCATGTGGGTTATCACAGTAATTGGTCATGACTCAATTAAGCAATGAAAGCATATATCGCAATAGACAAACACATAGTAATCAAATAAGACCATCATGGAAGGAATATCAAATTTACACTACTCATTAGGTTCCATTGAAACCTCAAAAATAAGCTTAAGCTATAAATAACTCAAGTATATTATCCACAAGATTAAATAACATCATCTAAATATACAATGTAATAGCAAAGAGAGATTAAGGATAGAGATTTCAAATCTTTCTCCAAGCTTGGACCCTTGATGTCAATCCTCTTGCTTCAATCTTCACACTAACAAAACCCTAGAATCTAACTAACTAACACTAAACTAGCACTAATCTACTCTCTAATCTACTCCTAATCTAGACTAAACAAGATGTAAAGGAAGAAAAGAGAGGAACTAGGGCTTAGGGCCAATATATGATGCCCTTTCTTGCCATAAACGAGCCCCCTTATATCCCAATCAAAAGCCAAGTCCCGTTCAATTGAAAAGTCAAGTCTGGCATAGCTGGGGACTGGCGCGGCCGCGCCCAAAATTGCCTAGAAATCAGCGCGCCCGCGCCAAGGATTTTCTGCTGCAGAGTCCTCTGGTAAAACGGCCATAACATTTGATCGAGGAGGAGTTACGAGGCCTGCCACCTGTCAAATCAAAGCTATCGAAGATCTCTACAACTTTTATTCTTTGAGCATTGAGAAATAATGGATCGATGAAGGCTGAAATTGAGCTCCAAGTGACAGCTGTGCATGAAAACTCAAAACCGTGAGGTTTGACATCCGTTGGTATACGGGGCATAACTCTCGCCTCCGAACTTCGATTTGGATGATTCAAGATGTTCTAGAAAGCTTATAAGATGCTGTAAAATATGAACTAAGTTCCAATCCAAGAACATGAAATGAACATGAACCACCCAAACGATGTTCGGATTGCACTTCCTTCCTCTTTTTGCTTCAAAGGCCATTCTTGCTCCTTTTGGCCTCTAGACTTGTGGCATCACCTTCATTGCTTCCTCACCCATGCTATTTTCATGCTTTAAGCCCATTTCAGTGCTTTGTCCCATTTAAGTGTTTTTTTGCCCTTTTAAGCTCAATTTGCACCTGGAGAGTTTCTAAACCTGAAAATCACAAAACAAAGCAAAAACACATAAAACGCACAACGATACTTGAGTTTAAGCAACAGAATGAGTTGGTTACTATCCGAAAAAGTGGTCATAAAAGCCACTTATCAAATACCCCCAAACTTAAACGTTGCTTGCCCTCAAGCAACCAAAACAAAACTAAACAAAGATGCAATGCAGTATCTACAATGTATGCAACCTACGCTATCATGAATGCGAATCCAAGTTCCCAGCCAGTATTGAACTTTCAAAGCAATGCCTCAAAAAACCACGAGATAGTCGAACAGATAAGCTACCCAAAACAAGACCATAAGGCATATTCTGCAAATCCAAAACTGTCAGCACTGATGTATTGTGCGTTGTGTGCCTAGCAACCATTAGATATGCATTCAGATAAATAACTCACATACTATACTTCTTAGGGGAAAAACAAGCTTTAACTTAAGAAAAACAGTAAATCATATAAGTTCTAACTAAAACCATGTATTACTAGAGTTAAGAGTCAACAGGGGTTTTTTTTATTAAGCTTTTATTACTCACGAGGGCGTATTCGCACTTTCCCGTGTACACATTCGACTGTGCAATGCCTAGTTCACTTAGGTTTTTCAATGATATCCATGTAGCGAGCTTTCGACCAATGACTCCCAGACCAGACGACCTTAGGGCGCTGGGTGTAGAAACACCCCGAGGGCTTACTTGCTCGAATATCAAAGGCCACAGAACTCGGCATAGTCGAAGTGTTTATTCTATTTTTTTTTCAATGCATTTTCTTTTGTTTTCTTTTTCTTTTTCTTTTTATGCAAGGGAGTGCGTCTTATGCTCCATCTCCCCGCATATATCATGCATGCCCCCTGTTTCCCCCAAACTTAAGCTTTTAACAGTCTAGTTATTATTATATGCGAACTGGAACTCTTTTATTAAAACATAGTTTTTCCACCAGAAGACAAGTATGTAAACATTTAAACTTAGCATATCATGGTGTTTACTCTATGGTGCTTACTGGTTACACAATATCTAACAGGTAAGGATTTACATATATGATCATGAAATTAGGCTTAAGTCTCAAATCAGTTCAACAATCAAGTGATTTCAGTTTCTTCACAGGCAACATACATAACTAACCAACTGAAAACTGGATTCATGCAGTATACTCTAACACAGAATGCAAAATCGAATGCAAAAACAAAAGAAAATTTTTAAAATTTTCACAAATTTTAACTATTTACAACCTATATGCACTATATGAACTAACTTACATGCAATGAACTATTTACATGCAAAACATGAAATGAATTACCTATATGCAAAATAAACACCAATACCCCCAAACTTAAACTGTTCAATGTCCTCATTGAAGGTAAAGGTAAAAAGAAAGAAACTCCCCTACTCGGCTTCTGATGCTGCATGAATGAAGTGGCGCCCTCTCAAAAGTTTCCCTCGTCTCTCTTTCTGCTCTGGCAAAATAAACCCCGCTCAACACTATACTCAATGAACCAACCCAACTCCATATCAATCTTGCTCGGCTAGAGATCCCACACTCAATATCTCAATTAATCAGGTTGAGAGGATGAGGTGGATGAGAATTGGTACTTTGGATTGAGGAGGTAGGAGGTTTTCAAAACTAAGGCTTGTAATGGAGGGGATTGCATGAGATGGAAGAGATGGGGGATTGCATGAAGGAACTTGAGGGTTTGGGATTAGAGGGGCTGAGGCTTGGTGCCCCCCAAAATCTGCAGGATTTTTCCCAAGATAGGTCCAATCTGCATGTGGCGCGGCCACGCGTGGTAATGCCTTGGATTTGGCGCTGCTGCGCGGGCTGCCAGATTTTTGTTTCTGCAGAATTTTTCCTATGCACTTGGTTGGCCCTTTAGTTTGGCTTCTTGCAGCATGCATTGATCCTGAGAAAGACATATAACCTTTATTAAGCCCTCATACACTATCAAAAGTATATTATCTATTTACATCAAGAGAGTGAACATGGAAAGATATATGCATTTAAATTCCCAAAAATTCTCTAAGTGCATATAAGCAATGCAAGTGCATCAAAAATATGCTATGAGCTTTGTAATTCCAAAAATATATACACTAATGTCTAAGTTCAAAAATGTAGGCATGGAACTCCTAATCTACGAGCATTTAAAAATTTTAAACTTAATACTAAACTAATAAGAATTAAACAAGGGGGAGGGAAGTATGATAGAAAGAAGGAAATGGAGAATTAAATAAAGAGATAGAGAGAGGGATGATGGGATGTAGGTAATGGAGAATTAAACAAAGAGAGAGAGAAATGATGGGGTGCCTCCCATCTAGCGCTTGATTTATAGTCCTCTAGCTCGACTGTGTCTGCCCACTACTACCCAACTCCCTGAAGATACTGAAGAACCCCTCCATCCATCAGAATAGCTGTGTGACTTTGGCGGCTTCCTAGTAGGAGCGGATGCAGATTTAAACTACCTAGCATTGAATATGTATGAGAATTCCCCGGACTGAAGGTCGGGGAGCTAGGCAAGGGTTCCGTTGTGTATATGAAATGATCGGGGCATGGAGGCATAGAACACACAACGGAATCTTCTTCTATTCTCTTTTCTTCTGACCACCATGGTGTCAAGACTGCGGAATCTCTCGTGTTATCGAGACCCGTCTCTGTGATGTGGCTACCAAGGGGGAAAGGGTGTGCAAACTTGACTGGAGTCTCAAACATCGGCGAAGAAGGCTCTTGGGGGATTATCACTATTGTTTCATACTATTTTATATCCCCAATTGGCTCCTTGATATCCACTGCCTTTCGCTCATTCAGTTCCAAGTGCACTTCGGGCCCTTCATCAGTCTCTGCGCCCATGTCATAGCACCAATCCTTCTGAGGGTCATAACTTACGGCTTCAATCATTGGAGGCACAAAATATGGCATTGTTGTCTCTTGTTCACATACCTCCTCCTTCCTTAATGCCGTGCTAATCTGCTCCACCCAAATCTGAAGATCCTCAATCGATTGCTCTTTTTCGACCATGATCTCCTTTATTGATGCTAATGAGCTACCCCACATAGTGTCCAATCCTTCCTTTTCTGTTTCAGCCACGGGCTCCCTATATTGAGGCTCACTAGTAGAAGCATAGTTGATTGGGGCCATCTGATATTGAAAATTTTGGTTTGATGGTTCCTGGCTCCCAAACAACTCCTCTTGGTTTTCTGAGATTGCATACATGAAGTCCATTGTTGACTGTTCTCCTTGTAAACATGGGGATTGATAAGTGGGTTCGGGTGCACAATTTGGACTTAGCTTGCATTGTTCTTGATAGCTCACAGTATGGGTCTGCCCTTGCTCATCCTTCATCATCAAGGCCCTACTAATTTGCTCTGCCCAGTTCTGGATATTCTTGACTGACTTCTATTGCTCAATCAAGATATCCTTCAGTGATGTGTCACCTCCTTCCTCTAAGCTTGCATTTTCTGTGTCACCCTCAAAATTGTGTTGAGGCTCATAAACTAGAGTCTGGAATGTGCATTCTAGGGGCGTAAACGGGATTTGGATCCTAGTATTGGTCTTGATAGTAGTCTGATGAAGGGTTTGGGTGATACCCCCAATCTTGTTGATAAGTGGGATAAGGTTCGGTGTAGGAATAACCACCCCCATATTGCTCCTGCCCATAACTGATAGGCTCCTGATGGCTCGTGTAGCTCCCAGCACCGTAGTCATAGGTCACCGCTGTCTCTCGATTCTGCTGAGCTGAGACAGTATCCAGCTTCCTCGAGAGAACCTCTAGTTGTGCTAAAAGTGTTGCAATTGGGTTGACGCCATCAGTGTATGCTTCCCTTGGTTGCTCTTGACTTGTGTAGTTCCATGGATAGAAATTTGAGTCCATTGTACCTGAAAAGAGAATATCTGAAGAGAATTAAGCAAAATAAAAAAAATGTTTAAAGTAAGACTAATTTGATTTAAACTAATGTTGGCAAACAGTTATCCAATTAATTCCCCGGCAACGGCGCCAAAAACTTGTTGGTCCGATTAGATGACACAATTTACGCGCAAGTATACCCGGCCAACGAGTAATAAAGAGTGAGTAAAGATCGTTCCCACGGAGAATTAACAGATAAACGGTCACCAAATCAATAGTCCGTAATCATCTCAGTCTTATTTAAACGGGTGGTAAAGAGTTGGAATTAAAACTACTTTAAACTAGGCAAGGAATTGAATTTAAACTAATTAATTCTAGAGTTAAAATCAGATAATGAAGACAAGAGATTCCAATTTTCCCTAATGATTTGTCTAAGTAGACACACTTCCAATTAGGTCAAATTAATCATTACAGTTGTTAGCCGAGAATACGAAGGTAAGAGCAGGCCATCTTTCGATGCACCTAATCCATACCACGTGCAATCCACAGATGATAGAACGCACGTGAATACCCACATTATCTAAACCCTTATATGTCTATGGTGTTTACAAATAAATAGGGTTTAAGGTCAAGTCCTCTATTGACTACGAGCGGCGCTTCGGTATATGTCTATCCTAAGCACAAATCATACGTCCAACGCCATGTGAACGTACAATCGCCCGCTACTACGATTAGATCTAAACCCACACTTCGTCTTTCAATCCCATGTGGGTTATCACAGTAATTGGTCATGACTCAATTAAGTAATGAAAGCATATATCGCAATAGACAAACACATAGTAATAAAATAAGACCATCATGGAAGGAATATCAAATTTACACTACTCATTAGGTTCCATTGAAACCTCAAAAATAAGCTTAAGCTATAAATAACTCAAGTATATTATCCACAAGATTCAATAACATCATCTAAATATACAATGTAATAGCAAAGAGAGATTAAGGATAGAGATTTTAAATCTTTCTCCAAGCTTGGACCCTTGATGTCAATCCTCTTGCTTCAATCTTCACACACTAACAAAACCCTAGAATCTAACTAACTAACACTAAACTAGCACTAATCTACTCTCTAATCTACTCCTAATCTAGACTAAACAAGATGTAAAGGAAGAAAAGAGAGGAATTAGGGCTTAGGGCCAATATATGATGCCTTTTCTTGCCATAAACAAGCCCCCTTATATCCCAATCAAAAGCCAAGTCCCGTTCAATTGAAAAGTCAAGTCTAGCACAGCTGGGGACTGGCGCGGCCGCGCCCAAAATAGCCTAGAAATCCGCGCGCCCGCGCCAAGGATTTTCTGCTGCAGAGTCCTCTGATAAAATGGCCATAACATTTGATCCGAGAGGAGTTATGAGGCCTGCCACCTGTCAAATCGAAGCTATCGAAGATCTCTACAACTTTTATTCTTTGAGCATTGAGAAATAATGGATGGATGAAGGCTGAAATTGAGCTGCAAGTGACCGTTGTGCATGAAAACTCAAAACCGTGAGGTTTGACGTTCGTTGGTATACGGGGCATAACTCGCGCCTCCGAACTCCGATTTGGATGATTCAAGATATTCTGGAAAGATTATAAGATGCTCTACAATATGAACCAAGTTCCAATCTAAGAACATGAAATGAACATTAACCACCCAAACGATGTCCGGATTTCACTTCCTTCCCATTTTTGCTTCAAAGGCCATTCTTGCTCCTTTTGGCCTCTAGACTCGTGGCATCACCTTCATGGCTTCCTCACCCATGTTATCTTCATGCTTTAAGCCCATTTCAGTGCTTTGTCCCATTTAAGTGTTCTTTTGCCCTTTTAAGCTCAATTTGCACCCGGAGAGTTTCTAAACCTGAAAATCACAAAACAAAGCAAAAACACATAAAACGCACAACGATACTTGAGTTTAAGCAACAGAATGAGTTGGTTACTATCCGAATAAGTGGTCATAAAAGCCACTTATCATTTATCTTATCTGTTTTATGAAGGGTGAAATATTTAGGAAAAGGCCAACATGTATCATGTCGACGATTTGAAAGGTTTACAGAGTCCCTAGTTGGTATATTTTGAATTGGTTTACCAACTCAATCGAGTTTTGTTTGATTGTGCAAGTAGGCCCAATTACTAGACGCTGCCAAAATATGGCTTTGAAACCGACATTCTTAAAATTCGGGAGCTTGGTTAAGCGGGGGGAAGGTGTTAGGCACCCCCCGACTCCCGTGAAACACGGTACCGCATCTTTTCAATATTTTCCTTTTTTATTGCAATGTGTGTGTCTATGCTGGAAGTAATTGAGCCTACATTTTGACTGATTTGAAAGTAGTGCTATAGTTTCGTTGGACCTATATACGAAGTGTTTGATTTGTTTGAAAAGTTCTTTTGTTTAGACAAGATATGAAAATGATGTTTTGAAAGGTTGTTATCAAACCCTTTCGCTCGCATAGGACTTGAAGCATGTTGATAATTCCATTTTATTCTATTCAGCCTTTGGCTTGATTTGGATGTTTATTGTCGGGATGCGAAGCATCCTAGACCACAAAATGTATATACAAGTGCTGGTCTTCTTATGGGCATGTTTGAGATCTTAAATCTGGATAACGATTTTAAGGTCCCTCGGATGTATATTTTACAAAAAACTGGCAGGATACATTTGTAATGTGGAGTTATACATCGTGGGAATCAGATTTAGATTAGTTTGATCATTAATCCCATGATTCCTAGGCTCACAGAAAATGATCAAGAAAACCTGCACAACACAGATATTCATAGAAAATACAAATTGTACTATAGACATTGCAAAAACAAAGGATTCGTCAGTTAAATTATTGCTTGCGCGTATCAGAAGCTTCCCGTTTATGCTAGATATAAGCCTAGGGTCGCGAGGTCGCTTTAATATTTACAAAAGTAGAAAAACTAGATTTAAATAAATCTTAGCCATTCTAGCTTCCTGGTTCCGGTTGGACCTTTTTTGAACCGTTTGAAAGTTAGGAAAGGCCAGATTTAGATAAATCTAATTCGCCAAATTTACATTAAAACAAATTCATATCAAATGAACATTTAAAACAGATATTTATTCACAATGAGCAAAGAATATATATATAATTATATATATAAAAGCGGTAAAGGGCCACATATTTCCAATCCAGGCCCTGACTAAAATGTAAATATATATATATATATATATATATATATATATATATAAAAGCTGTAAAGAGTCATGAATTTCTAATTCAGGCTCGGCAGAAAAGTAAATATATGTATATTTATAAAAGCTGTAAGGAGCCACGAATTGCTAATCCAAGCTCGACTGAAATGCAAATATATATATATATATATATATATTTATAAAAGCGGTAAAGAGTTACGAATTGCTAATCCAAGCTCGACTAAAATGTAAATATATATATATATATATATATATATATTTATAAAATCAGTAAAGAGCCACGAATTTTCAATCTAGGCTGGATAGAAATGTATATATATATATATATATATATATATATATATATATATATAGGTTTGGCGGAATTGAAAGTTAGTATATATAAAGCTGAAAAGACCACGAATCAGCGATCCAGGCCGAATAAGTTTATATATATACACACACACACATATATATATATATATATATATATATATATAATACTGTTTCAAAATGAGTATTCGAGGAGATTCTTATTCTCGAGGTTTGGCTCGCCCTTCAGGCCTTAGTAATCAGCCCAAAGGCTCTTTGGTCCCTCATCCAGTTAACCCTGTCCCTTTAGTGGATCTAGTTAATAGATATCATATACTTGGTTCCGTTCCAAAGCCGTATAATATAGTTTTAGCCAGTAAACCAGTCCATATAGATCCATTTTGTTTGCCTCAGCAATATATATATATATATATATATATATATATATATATATATATATATATATATATATATAAAAGCGAGTAAAAGCCACGAATTAACGATCCAGGCTTTGCAAACGAAGAAAAACGTTTATATATACTTATATATACTAAGAAGAAAACTAAAAAGGTCACGAAACTGAGTTCCGGAGAAAACCAGAAGATGAAACTTTATATGCACGTTCAACTATGTAGACACTCAAAATTTCGTTTCCCTATAGGAGGGCAAAATTATCTTTAAAACTCAACCCTGATCTCAATACCGGGCCATCAAATCAACCCCGGTCTCAATACCAGGCCATCAACTCAACCCCGGTCTCAATACCGGGCCATCAACTCAACCCCGATCTCTATACCGAGCCATCATATCAACCTCTGGTCTCAATACCGGGCCATCAACTCAACTCCAGTCTCAATACCGGACCATCAAATCAACCCCAGTCTCAATAGCGGGCCATCAACTCAACCCCGGTCTCAATACCAGGCCATCAACTCAACCCTGATCTCAATATCGGGCCATCAAATCAGCACCGGTTTTAATATCGGGCCATCAAACCAACCCCGATCTCAATACCGGGCCATCAACTCAACCCCGATATCAATACCAGGCCATCAAATCAACCCCGGTCTCAATACCAGGCCAACAACTCAATCCCGGTCTCAATATCGGAGCATCAAATCAACCCCGATCTCAATACCAGGCCATCAAATCAACCCCGATCTCAATACCGGGCCATCAGGTCAGCCTCAGTCTCAACGCGCGAAGTACAGGTCAGCCTCGGTCTCAACCCGGGAGGTATAGGTCAGCCCCGGTCTTAACCCGAGAAGTACAGGTCAGCCCCGGTCTCAACCTGGGAAGTATAGGTCAGCCCCTGGTCTCAACCCGGGAAGTACAGGTTAGTCCCGGTCTTAACCCGAGAGGTACATGTCAGCCCCCGTCAAACTCGGGAGGTACAGGTCAGCCCCGATCTCATCTTGAGAAGTATAGGTCAGCCCCAGTCTCAACTCGGGAGGTACAGGGCAACGACGATCTCAACCCGGGAGGTATAGGTCAGCCCCGATCTAACCCGGGAGGTATAGATTAACTTTGAAAGCAACCCTGAAGCTTCACAACATCTCCAAAGGAAAATATGGAAGGACCAAGTCAGCCTCAGAGACAACCTTGAGGACAAACAGAATCGGCTGGGATCCAAACCTCGGAGACAACCTCGGGAAGTCAGTCGAAGGCCATACTAACACTGAAGGCATCCCTGGGAGGGGCAAAATGGTCATTTTAACAACTTAAAGTTGATTCAGTCAAACTAAAGTAGAATTGATGCCACCAAGGTCAGAAAGAACTATAACAATGATCCTGAGTGGAAACAGTGCAAGAGAGCTCAATTGATAAACTGCGAGGAATAAAAGACCTGGTTATGAACACATTCTTTTTGGACTCGGAAAAGGTTTTCTCCCATGTCATTGCAACACTCTCGGCGAGGGCTTTCTGAAAAGGTATTGCACGCCTCAAATGAACGCTCCGATCAAAAGAAGAAAGTTTTGAATCTGACCTCGCAATGCTCGGAGTGCACATACTTTAATGCAATGGCACCCACCACGTGGACCCTGCCACATGGAGCCGCTCCTTTACCTGCAGCTACTATAGGTAGAGCTGCTTCTCCTGGGTCTATATATATAAGTGCACCCCCAGCTCAATTGATAATCGAAAAAAGTCCTGAACCTCCGCCCGTTTGGTTTCTCAGCCATAATCTTGTCCTCCAAACCCAAAATTTTTCACTCTAACACGTAGATACACCCACATACTACCACATATCAAAAATTAACCGGTAGAAACGGACGTTTAAAGCCTATAATCTGGCAAAAAGCCCGTGTAGCAGTCCATTGTGAGTATTTTTACGATCAGAAAGTTTTTATTACTTCATTTTACTTTTATACACTTGCACGTTAAGTTTCACTTTTTGAATATGCCCGGAACTCAGTTTCGTGGCTGTTTTTGCTTACGTTTTAGTATATAAACGCATTTTCTAGCATTTCTACAACTCTGATCGTCAATTAGTCGCTTCTAACAGCTTTTATATACATATATCTTCGTTTTTAGCAACTTCGCGGACTGGGTTATCTTTCCAGTTCGGGTTTGGCTTTTTAATGTGAATATTTAACTGTATATATACTAACTTTTCAATTCTGTCAAGCCCGGATGTCAAATCCGAGGTAGTGTACTATTTTTTTTATATATAACTATATATATATATAAATTTTTCTGACTTATTTGGGCCTTGATTTATACTTCGTGGCCTTTTTATTGCTTTAATATATATATATATATATATATATATATTAACTATATATATTATTATTTACATTCCAATTTGGCCTGAATTATTCTGTGGCCTTTTTACTGCTCTTATACATATATATATATATTTACATTTCTGTCCGGGCAAAGGGTAGAATGTCTGTCATCCTTTACCACATATATATATATATATATATTTCATTATGTCCAGCCTGGATCATTCTGTGGCTTTTATACAGCTTTTATATATATATATCCATTCCAGTTCGGGCCTCGGAGTGAAAACCCACCGCCCTTTACCGCTTATATATGTATATATTTACATTCTGTCCAGCTTGGATCATTCTGTGGCTTTTGTTGACGTCGGGAAAAAATTCGCGGGTCAGGGTCACAACCCAGATCTTTCTCTCTTCCTAAGTTATCTACCCTTACTCTTTTTATTTGTGAAAAAGGTTTTTGAAGGGTTTTTTAGGAAAAGGCCAACATGTATCATGTCGACGATTGAACGTTTTATAGAGTCGCCAGTTGGTAGTTTTGAAATGGTTGTACCAACTCAACCGAGTTTTGTTTGAAAGAGGCCCAATTGCTGGACACTGTAAAAACTTGATCTTTGAAACTGAAGTTTTGAGTTCGGGGGCATGGTTAAGTGTGAGGAAGGTGTTAGGCACCGCACAACTCTCATGTAAACACGGTACTGCATCTTTTCAATATTTCCCTTTTAAATATGCAATATGTGTGAATGCTGGAAGAAAATTGGGCCTATGTTTGATTGAAAGCATATCTATGCAACGTTGAACCTATATACGAAGGGTTTGATTGGATTTGCAAAAATAGTCTTTGATTTGATTTGCAAAAGTATTTTATTTGATTTGCAAAAGCTTCTTTTTACGAAAAAGATTATTGAGTGATGTTTTGAAAGAAGGTTTTCAAACCCCTACGCTAACATAGGAATTGAAACATATTGATACTTCAGTTTTATCTCTTTCCAGCCTTAAGGCTCAATTTGAATGGTGATTGTCGGGCTGCGAAGCATCCTCGGCCACAATATATATACAAGTGTCGGTCTCCTCATGGGCATGATAGCCATCGAAGGGACTCTGACATGACAAACCACATTTTCACTAGCTTGAGACTTTAAATCCGGATAACCGTTTTAAGGTCTTTTGTATGTACATTTTTACAGAATAACTGGCAGGGTACATCTGTAAAATGGAGTTTGTCTATTGTGGGAATCAGATTCTAATCAGTTTGATCATGAATCCCACGATTCCTAGGCTCACATAAGGAGGCCGATAAACATGTGCAGCTCAAATTTATACAGAAATATATCTAAATATTTCCAGAACCAAGGATTCATTCAGTAAATCCTGATTTGCACATGGCCGAAGCGTTTCGTTCCCACTAGATAGCAATCTAAGGGCCGCGAGGTTGCTTTTATAACTGAAACTAGAAAAATGCTAGATTTAAATAAATCTCAGCCATTCTAGCTTCCCGGTTCTGTCTGAACCTATTTTGAATCGTTTAAAAGCTAGAGTTGGCGAGATTTAATAAAATCTAGTTCGCCCGCAGAAATGTCAATGCTGATTCATATAAAATGAATATTTAAAGCAACAATTTAATAGAAAAATGAGTAAAGAAATATATATATATATATATATATATATAATTATATATATACGGAAGCTGTAAAGGGCGATGGATTTTCACACCGGTGCTTGGGCTAGAATTGAAATATATATATATTTAAAAAAGCTATATAAAAGCCACGGAATGATCCATGCTCGACTGAATTGAAATATATATATAAAACAGTAAAAAGGGTGATGGGTACAGAAATGCCCGGAGTACTAAAATATAAATATGTACAGAAATGTAGTCAACCAGGACTGGGAAGATAACCCAGTGTGGTGAAGGCTGCTTATATATGCATATTTATATATAAAAGCATTAAAAAGGCTACAGAATGATCCATGCCAAACTAGAATGTAAATATATATATATATATATATATACATATATATATATATAAATAGAAAAATAGTCAACCAAGACTGGAAAGATAACCCAGTGTGGTGAAGGTTGCTTATATATGCATATTTATATATAAAAGTAGTAAACTACCACGGATTTGACATTCGGGCTTGACAAAATTAAAAAGTTAGTATATATACAGCTAAATATATACAAAAAAAAAGCCGAACCCAGACTGGGAAGATATCCTAGTCCGGCGAAGTTGCTTAATATGAATATGCAAGTGTATAAAAGTTGCCAGAAGCGACGGATCGTCAATCCGAGTTTTAGAAATGCCAGAAATTGCGTTTATGTACAAAAATATACCAAAAGTTGACAGAAAGGGCCACGGAACTATGTTTCGGGCATATTTAGAAAACAAAACTTGATATGCAAGTGTATAAAAGTGCAAAGAAGTAATAATAACTTTCTGATCGTAAAAAAACTCACAATAGACTGCTTACACAAGCTTTTTGCCAAATTATAGGCTTTAAATGTCCAAATCTACCGGTTATTTTCTGATATGTGGTACTATGTGGGTATATCTACGTGTTAGAGTGAAAAAATTTGGGTTTAAAAGATAAAAAAATAGCCAGAAAACCAAACAGGCAGGGGTTTAGAGCATTTTTTGAATTCTTAAAATGAGAGGGGGCTGCACCTCTATCTATAGACCAGGGAGCCTCCACTCTATCTACTGCTATCGTAGGTAGAGGTGCGGCTACACATGGTAGGGCCCACGTAGTTGGTCCCATCGTCTCGAAGTACGTGCACTCTGAGCAACGCGAGGTCTTATTCAAAACTTTTTAACTTTTGATCGGAGTGACCGTTTGAGGCGTGCTATACCTTTTCGGAAAGCAGTCACCGAGAGTGTCACAATGACATGGGATAAAACAATTTTTGGGTCCAATAAGATGGGTTCATAACCAGGTCTTCGATTCCCCGTAGTTTATCTGTTGAGCTGTCTTGCGCTGTTTGCACTCGGGATCATCGTTATGGTTCGTTCTGACCTTGGTTGCATCAATTTAGCTTGAGTTTCATAGAATCGGCTTAGGGTTGGTAAAATGATCTTTCTGGCTCTCCCGGGGTTACCTTCAGTGTTGGCATGACCTTCGATTGACTTACTGAGGTTGTTTCCAAGGTTTGGATCCCATTTGAGTCTGTTTGTCCTCAGTGTTGTCTCTGAGGCTGACTTGGTTGCTCCAGGTTTTCCTCTGGAGATGTTATGATGTTTCAGGATTGGTTCTGCAGTTGACCTGACTTCCCGGGTTGAGATCGAGGCTGACCTACACTTCCTGGGTTGAGACCGGGGCTGACTTGTACCTCCCGGGTTATGACCGGGGCTGACCTGTACCTCCTGGGTTGAGACCAGGGCTGACCAGTACCTCCCGGGTTGAGACCAGGGCTGACCTTCACTTCCCGGGTTGAGATCGAAGCTGACCTGTACTTCCCGGGTTGAGATCGGGGCTGACCTGTACCTCCTGGGATGAGACAGGGGCTGACCTGTACCTCTCGAGTTGAGATTGGTGTTGAATTATACCTCCCGGGTTGAGACTGAGGCTAACCTGTACCTCCTAAGTTGAGACCGGGGTTGACCTGTACCTCCCGGGTTGAGACCGGGGCTGACCTGTACCTCCCGGATTGAGATCGGGGCTGACCTGTATCTCTCGGGTCAATACCGAGGCTGACCTGTACTTCCCAGGTTGAGATCGGGGCTGAGCTTTACCTCCTGGGTTGAGACCAGGGATGACCTGTATCTCCCGTGTTGAGACCGGGGCTGACCTGTACCTCCCGGGTTGAGACCGGAGCTGACCTGTACCTTTTGGCTTGAGACCGGGGCTGACCAGTACCTCCCAGATTTAGATCGGGGCTGACCTGTACCTCCCAGGTTGAAACCAGGGCTGACTTATACCTCCCGAGTTAAGATCAGGGCAGACCTGTACCTCCCAGGTTGAGACCGGGGCGGACCTGTACCTCCCTGGTTGAGACCGGGGCTGACATGTACCTCCCAAGTTGAGACCGGGGCTGACCTATACCTTCGGGGTTGAGACCAGGGCTGACTTGTACCTCCTGGGTTGAGACCGGGGCTGACCTGTACCTCCCGTGTTAAGACCGGGGCTGACCTGTTCCTCCCGGGTTGAGACCGGGGCTGACCTGTACCTCTCGGGTTGAAACGGGGGCTGTCCTGTACTTCTCGGGTTGAGACTGGGTTTTACTTGATGACCCGGTATTGAGATCGGTGTTGATCTATACTTCCTGGGTTGAGACCGGTGCTCACCTGTACTTCCCGGATTGAGACCAGGGCTGATCTATACCTCCTAGGTTAAGACTAGGGGCTGACCCGTAATCCCGGGTTGAGACCGGGGCTGACCTGTACCTCCTGGGTTGAGATCGGGGATGACTTGTACCTCCCGGGTTGAGACCTGGGCTGACCTGTACCTCCCGAGTTGAGACCTGGAACTGACCTGTACCTCCCAGGTTGAGACCGGGGCTGACCTGTATCTCTCGGGTCAATACCGAGGCTGACCTGTACTTCCCAGGTTAAGACCGGGGCCGACCTGTACCTCCCAAGTTGAGATCGGGCAGACCTGTACCTCACGGGTTGAGATCGGGGTAGACCTGTAGCTCCCGGGTTATGACCGGGGCTGACCTGTACCTCCTGGGCTGAGACTGTGGCTGACCTGTACCTCCCGGGTTGAGACCGGGGCTGACCTGTACCTCTCGGGTTGAGACCGGGGCTGACCTGTATCTCATGGGTTGAGACCGGGCCTGACCTATACTTCCCAGGTTGAGATCGGGGCTGACCGGTACTTCCCGGGTTGAGACCGGGGCTGACCTTTACTTATCGAGTTAAGACCGGGGCTGATCTGTACCTCCCGAGTTGAGACCGGGGCTGACCCGTACCTCCCGGGTTGAGACCTGGGGTTGATCCATAACTCCTGGGTTGAGACCGGGGCTGACCCGTACCTCCCGTGTTGAGACCGAGGCTGACCTGTACCTCACGAGTTGAGACCGGGGCTGACCTATACTTCCCAGGATGAGACCGTGGCTGACCTGTACTTCCCAGGTTGAGACCGGGAGTGACCTGTACTTCCCGGGTTAAGACCGGGGTTAAATTAACGACCCGGTATTGAAACCGGGGTTGAATTGTTGGCCCGATATTGAGATCGGGGTTGAGTTGACGACCCGGTATTGAGACTGGGGTTAAATTGACGACCTGGTATTGAGATCGAGATTGAATTGACGACCCGGTATTAAGACCGGGGTTAAGTTGACGACCCGGTATTGACACTGGGGTTGATTTGACGATTTGGTATTGAGACCGGGGTTGAATTGATGGCCCGATATTAAGACCGTGGTTGAGTTGATGACCTTGTATTGAGACCAAGGTTGATTCAAAAGACAAGTTTGCCCTCCTACATTGTTAGTAACAGGGAAAGAAAATTTTGAGTGTCCACAAATGCCCCTCTTTATCATGTTCATGTAATGCAATGAAGTGGACATGATAAAGATTAGTAGACACGGGAAATGCACAGGTAAAGGGGAGGCAATGCATGGCATGATATGCAATGAATGTTAGATACCTTCGAGGGGGTAGGGTTATCATTGATTTGATTACGTTAGCTTCTGATGAGGATAACGTTATTCAAGATAACCCTTGGGGCGACATTGTTAGCCGACTGCTGGTAGGTCATCCACTGACAGATTATTAGAGTTAAGCTGCTGTCTCATTTTGCTGGGGATGTCACTGATAGGCTACCGCGAACTATTTTCATCACGTGACTCAGGATAGCCTAAGTGAGTTCTTAGTTTGAGACCAAGGATTCTCCCTCATTCATCGATATTCTTGGTTGGAGCATATTTCCTTTCGGTTGACGTCGTTGTATATTTCTGAAGGTGGTCCTCCGCTGAGGATATATCTTTGTTGCAGAATGACCTCAATAGGCGTTTTAGATGTTTATCATGATGATAATTTATACCGGTAGCTGGCAACAGGGGTTTAAATCACCAATCCTTCTTGGTGCTCCCTCTGAGGATGTCTATAACAGATTCCATCATTGGGGATGGATTATGATATTACTGTCATCGATCTGTACCAGATGCTTCGCTGCGGTCTATACCCAACGCTTCGCTGGGGTTGTGCCAACGGCTGAACTGTCATCGGTCTGTATCTGACGCTTCGCTGGGGTTGTGCCAACGGCTGAACTATCCTCGGTCAGTACCCGACGCTTCGCTGGGGTTGTGCCAACGGCTGAACTGTCATCGGTCTGTACCCGAAGCTTTGCTGGGGTTGTGCCAATGGCTGAACTATCATCGGTCTCTACCCAACGCTTCGCTGTGGTTGTACCAACGGCTGAACTATCATCGGTCAGTACCTGACGCTTTGAAAGTGGTAGTTTTCGGCAGTTTTGTGTCGTTTTTCAGCAGTTTTTCAGTATTCTTCATCATTGATCCCCGGACATTGCTTCGGGATGAATACCAAGGGTTTTCAGAGAGTTTCCCTTTCTGTCAGGATTATGCTGGTTAAACGCAGGATTTCAGGACAAATCGCTCAATCGCGTAGCGATTTTTCTTCAGATTTGACTCAGCAGCTCATATTAACTCATTTTCAACTCAAATCGAACCGAGCCCGGGGGAGTGGGACCCATACTGGGGAGCTGTAGGTAGAGGTGCGACTGCCACTGGTGGGCCCACTTCCACCTATGGCTTTATATTGGGCAGCGGGAGTTCATTTGAATCAGTTTCATTTTGAGTTTCAAACGAATCCGATCTTCTTTTAAAGATCTACGGAGTTCTGGCAACCTTTTTCTGATTCTGACAGTTTCTACGCGTTCAGCGCATTGCAGGTAATGTTTTACGTCCTTCTTCGCAAGTTTTGACCGTTAAAAGCATGTAAATCACGTAAGGGGCTTTTAGACGCAATGTATGAAAAATATATGCCTATATGACCTGCTAAAATTTTTTTGACTTCATATGTATGCATATTTAATTGTAATGCACGTTTTGATGTAAGAAAATTTAGATTTTGAGGCAGCCATATTTTACTTTTTTTGATCAGTTTACTCATCCTTTTTAAGGCCTAGTGAGCATGGACTTTGAACTAAAAATGTCCATGCTAATTTGGCTCCATGTGAAGTTTACTTTTGATTTTATTTCATAAATATGAACTGCTCTTGTTTTTGGGAAGGTGTGCTACTGATTGACCACCAAGACATGCCTGTGTGCATACAGACAGTCCATTTTACTAAGGAGACTATGGCAAAAAAATTTCAAAAGTTTAGGCATTTAAATACATGCAGTTTTGACTTTACTGGGGATTTTTTACTGACCCATGCACGTTTTTGGATTTAGCTTTTTGAAAAATATGCAATTTTGACTTCACTTGGTATTTTTGACTGACCCATGCATGTTTTTAGACTTATAAATGCATAGAGTACTGATTTAAAATAATAAGCCACAGGTTTCAGGCTTACCATACCCATATTGAGGTGATTTAGAGACTTTGTCTAGGTGATGGACCGAGATAGACCGGACAGTGCTAGAAGGGTAGTTTCAGGCGTTAGACGGAGGTGAGCTTCGGATGTTTCTCAGCCACGTCCAGCTCAGCCGCCTCGCAGACTAGCAGAGTCGGTGATTCGTCCAAGCCCAGGACGAGCAATTGATTGATATTAATGATGAGCAGGCTCTTTTTGTTGCTCATGTCCCTGCTCAGGTCCCATGTGCAGAGGTTTCTGGCAATGTTGTGCTGACCCAGGATTTCCTGGGAGACTTGAGTCGTTATCCATCGAGATTTCTTCATGCCAACAACTTGACTTTAAATTTTCTTCTCTCTGGATTCTCTTTCTTTCTTTTGCCATTCTCGGGGCATAGATTTTTTGACATGGGTTGGTTTTTTGATGCAGGTTCCCGGCTTTACGCAACCTCAAGGGAACTGGTTCAACGTGCATTCCCTATATCATACTTTGCACTAGGACTACAGGGATATCGTTGATGGATGGGGGTTTCAGGCCTTTTTCTCTATCCTTCCCTGTCGTTGCCCCTGGGGGTACATGAGGGTTTTGTCTGAGCGCTGGTTCCACCAGATTCAGTCCCTTCATTTGTTGGACTGTGAGGTGATGATGACCCCTATGGACTAGGAGGATCATCACCGATATTGAGGTTGAGGGTGAGCCAGTGCCTTTTGTGGCTGACATGACACCTACTACCGTTCGGTCCCTATTAGGAGTCCCTGCGATGGCAATCAAGGGTCTGACGGTCTGATCAGGTCCCTTGAGTATAGATACCCAGAGAGGGGCTTTACTTGAGCCTCTGCCTGATGATCAGAGGATTAGGGATCGTTTCTTGAGGTGATTATTTTGGGTGATCATCAGGGGTTGTTTTGTGGTGGACAACTCCTCGACTTTGTCCTTCGCCCTGGTCAGTGCAACCCTACATGTAGAGCGCCTCAGTGACTTTGATTGGGGGTTCCTACACCTTTGCCTATTTTCTCCGGGGCATGTGCATGCTTTCAAAGGGTTTTGGAGGAGGCTTGGTTAGGGTTCTACCCGTTTCTGCTGGTAAGTACATCTTTCTTATACCTTTTTGATTTCTACATTTACATTTGTCAGTCTTGGTCACTGAGGACAAATAATATTTACATAGCCAGTTCTAGGATTACGAGAGGCTTCCTTGGTTACGGCCCGCCACTGCTTTAGGTCTGGAGACCTATCCCCGAGGACGACATTAGCATCACTTCACTCGGATGAAGGTCCTTGTTGCTGAGGGTTTTACCCATTCTCGAATGCAGTTGGAGCTTTTGACAGCAAGTGCGATCACATGAATCCCATATACCTCTGAGTTCTTGGCTATTGGATATGAGGGAGGCTTCCCCACTGGTCGGGAGTTTGTGTTGTCGACCCAAAGAGTCCCGTTTTTGCTAGAGGGAGGCCGGGAGCTCTATTTAGGAGAGCATGCGATTAAGAGCATTACGGGGCAGAGCTGCATTCCCATTGTTCCTCTTGTTTGGCATCATTGGCCATTGATTCTACCACTGATAGATATCCCTATAGAGGGCATAGATGGCTTTACCCTATTAGAGGGTCCTTACCACTAGGAGTCATTTAGCAGCTGATGGACTTCTTCGCACAATCGGGGATCAGACTCGTGCTACCCAGTTTATGGTAGACATGGTGCCTGGGTCTGTGATGATGATAGACTGAATATCTTTCCTTAGGGAGCCGACTCATTTGGACCAGATTGCAGGACTGACCCAGGAGTTGGAGAAAGCTCATTTATTCATCAGGTATATTGGCAGAGATCCGTCAGAGGCATCTTCTTTTGACCCTTCCAGCTTAGGAGCAGGCCCCTCATCAAGTCTATTTTCCAGTAATTTTATAGGGGCTGATCCTCCTTTGTACCGCCTAGACATGCCTGATGACTGCCACTTTGTGTCCACTGGAGGAGATGGAGCAGGTTAACCACCTGAGCGTAGATGTTTTAGATCTTTTTGGATAGCGATTGTAGCTATATCTTTTGGTCGGCCACTCTTTTGGCTTTTGGGCGGCTGTGCCCCATTTTAATAGACCACTGTTATTAGCTAGGTGGTGGTGCCCATTTCCTTGTACTTTTTATTTTGCTTTTTATTATCAGACAGGGATAATGTCTGTAGTAGATAGTTTATTGTAGATATGCATGATATTTCTTATCCATTGCATCATGTTTATTTTTATCATTATGCATGTATTATGTCATGGATATGCATTTAGACAGATAAGTTCAGATTTAACACCTGGATGGTCTTATGATACGATAATGCAGATGTCGTCCTTTACCAATAACTGTATCGAGCACTTGCCACAATCTGAGGTGGCACATCCTTGAGATTGTGGTACGACAGTCTGCCCTCCCTAGCCAGAGGGATAGTGGATCAGATGCTGGGGCATTCTGTGGCCCTCGTAGACTTTCAGGTGTCATGCGGGTTAATAGATGGCATTTTATCATACTGTATACTTGATAGACAGGTCTTTTGCTTCGGGCATCATGAGTTGACTCCGACCCTTGAGGTGTACCACGATTTATTGGCTTGGCTTTAGAGTTGCCATGTGCTCGTACGACGATCAGTGATATGAGGAGACCGTTTATACGTATGTCAGGTCTTTGCCAGAGCGTAGTAATGGATGAGATCATCTCTGGACATGTGATCTCCATCGACTTTTTGATCGATCGCTTCGGTGAGCTTAATAGTTACGATCGTCATGCCAGGGATTTTCTTGTATCGGCAGAGGCGTGGCATTTGGCCATAATAGATGTTTTGTTGATGTGCATCATAGCCTACATTTATATGCCGCTACGCTTGGACCATTTGGATGTGGGATTGATATGTGTGGTTAGGGCCCTTAGGCAGGGTAGCACCATCAACCTTATGATATTGGTTGAGACGCTGAGAGCATCCACCTACTGCAGTACCCAACCGGAGGGGTTTTTTAGAGGTAGTTCGGTCTTGTTGTATATATGGCTCATATCCCATTCTCGACCGATTTGATTTTTCAGGCATCAGGGGTATTATTTCTCCCATGATATAGCTATGTCCTACTCCTTTCAAGCCACGGGGTGCTCAGATGTGGGGTCGTGGTCAGCATTTTTGTCTGACATTGCGCATCCATTCTCGATTCTGCGGTGCGCAGGGCTAGTCTCCCCTAATAGCTTCATCACCCATGCATCTGACATGGATTATCTACCCATAACAGGATTGAGAGGAGTGACTACTTATCATCCTCTGGCTGTTATGGGCCAGTTCGATCTGTTTCAAAGCTTGCATCAGTTTGAGGGGGCTGCTAATCAGAGGATGTCTGCTTTGTCTATGTCATCTACTTATTTGATTCGAGTGTATGAGTGTTGGACTCATAGGGAGAGGGCTGATTACTCTAGTAGCCATTCAGATCGTTCTCCAGAGTACTCAGCATGGTTGGAGGCAAATATTGCATCAGTTGCATTCATCTAGTCAGCTCCTATAGTGGATTTAGATGAGGAGGAGCCTCAGGAGGATCCTGAGTTTCCTACTGAGGATGAGTTGTTCATGGGTCTGATAATAGCTCTAGTTAGTGACCCGCCGATTGTTTTTGCCGGGACATATCCCGCTTTGCCAGACTCACTAGCACGGATGACTTTTGAGAGGGATCAGGTTAGTGTTCTGATGTTGATCACATTGTCTGGCAGAGATATAGCTTTGGTGAAGAGAGACGTGACTCGAGCAGCTCAGGATGCAAGGTTGATTGAGCGATAGGAGATTCGATCGGCCAGAGACACAACTTTTGTTGAGATCGAGGAGACTTTGATTGCTAGGGACGCCGCTTTTGTGGAGAGGGATGAGGCTATAGCTTCCCGGGATTTCCACATTGCCGATATTATTTCTCTCCGATCTTATACTCATGGTCTGATTATCGAGATGTGTGCATATATTGATGACCATAGTGCCACAGTACAAATGATTGTGGAGGTTTTGACCTGTATAGAGGCTGAGGGTATTGCACTTGTAGCTGCTCCTCCATCTTTAGAGAGAGATGCCATGTTGGCATTGCTGGCCCACTTATCTTTGGGTCCATAGACTAGCTTTGTTTTTCTTGCATATACTAGATCAGCCATTTTTGCCATGTACAGGACACTATGTATATATTAAATAGTATTATATATCAGAGAAATATTTTTTTGATTCACTTCCATGTTTGGATATGTATTGTCACTGCTGAGTGATTACCACTTCTTTCATGACTTATTGTTGTTGATGTATCTTGAGCTTCTCCTTGATGGACTGACAGTGAGATGTCAGATAGTATCTCAGATAGACCTGTTGATCAAGGTAGCTTGATAGGACTTCGCTTTTATATGGTTTTGTTGTCTTGGGACTGGTTTTTATTTGGTTTTTATTTTTTCTTAAAGGTCAAACCGCACCGTAAATGTCTGCCTACGTACTCCCTGGTGGAGGGAGATTAGGTCATTCGTAGTTTAATATTTTCTGTGAGAGAGGTTTGCAAAGTATTTATCTTGTGTTTTGAGTTTGGTTTGATGAGTTTTTTAATTTTTTGTTTGGTTTGACCACACCAAAAATGGCTGCCTACGTACTCCCGAGTGGAGGGAGATCAAGTCATTCGTAGTTTCGGCTTATAGTAAAAATCGAACCTGATTTGATTTGTAGGACCCGGATACGGGTATACATGTGCTTCAGACATAGTACCTCTTTATGTTGTCTGAATTGATGAGTTGTGAAAATTCGCTACCATCCATTTCTTGTAGTCTGATAGCTCCTCCTGTCAACACCTCCTTGATAATGAAAGGGCCTTCCCAATTTGGGGCGAACTTTCCTTTGGCTTCACTTTGATTGGCCAAAACTTTGTTCAGCACCAAATCATTTTCTTTGAATTTCTAGATTCGTACTTTCTTGTTGTAGGATCGAGCAATCCTTTGCTGATATAACTGTCCATAAAATATGGTTATAGCCCTCTTTTCATTTATCAAGGACAGTTGGTGGTACCGATCTTGTAACCACTGATCTTCATCCATCTGAGCGTCTATTAACACTCGTAAGGACTCCATCTCTACTTCTATGGGAAGGATTGCTTCCACGCCATAGACCAATGAATAGAGGGTAGCTCTAGTAGAGTTACACATTGATGTCCTGTATGCTAACAGGGTTAGAGGCAGCAGGTCAGGCCATTCTTTGTGATTGGCGGACATTTTTTTGCATGATCTTTTTGATGCTCTTGTTGGCCGCTTCGACAGCACCATTCATATTGGGCCGATAGATGACAAAATTCAGATGCTGAATGTGGAACTTGCTATATAGTTCCTTCATTATTTGATTGTTCAGGTTCTTGGCGTTGTCTGATACGATCACCTACGGTTGTCCATATCGACAGACGACATTATTTCTGATGAAATCAATGATGACATCTTTGGTGACTTTGGGAAAGGAGGAAGCTTCATCCCATTTGGCGAAGTAATCGATCATGGTGAAGATGAATCGATGACCATTATTGGATTTGGGTTCTACCGGACCGATCACATCCATTCCCCACACGGAGACTAGCCATGGTGAACTCATGTTGTGTAGCTCATTTGGAGGTGCATGTATGGCATTTCCAGGTACTTGGTGTTGAAAGCATCTCATAACATGATCATCACAGTCAGCTTTGAGCGACATCCAGTAATGTCCTGTTCTTAATATCTTCTTGGCCAGTAGTTGACCATTAATTTGTGGACCACAGACTCCACCGTGGATTTCATCCATCAACCTCTGGGCTTGCTCTTTATCAAGGCATCTTAACAGGCCTATTCCAGCATCTCTTTTGTATAGTGCATCTCCGCTCAGACAAAACTTTATAGCCATCTTGCGAATCTGCTTTTCGTTTGGATTGGCTTACCCCAGCGGGTGTAGATCCATCTCGGAGATATTCCTTGATGTCTTGATACCAAGGCTGATTGACAGGAGGTATTTCACTTGATACTTCTCCAATGTAATTATCGTATGTCGGGGCCTTTTGACTAGTGAATTTGATGTCGGGAATCCCACTCCTATCAGATATGCGGATCAAAGAAGCTAACGTCGCCAATGCAGTAGCAAAGTCATTCCTACCCCAAGGAATATGGATGTAGGTTATGTCTTCAAACTCCAAAGATATTTTGACGACTTACCGATGATAGGGCAGCAAATGCAGTTCTTTGGTGTGATATGCCCCAGTGGTTTGTCGGATGACCAACTCAGAGTCTCCAAAGACCAGTAGGTGTTTGATACCCATGGATTGGGCTAATTTCAACCCCATTATGCAGCCTTCATACTCGGCTGTGTTGTTGGTGTTTCCAAATTAAAGTTTGGTAGCCACATGATATTGTTCTCTTGTACCAGAGATAAGGACTGCCCGAGCTCCGGCAGCTTCCATGTTTACTGCTCCATCAAAATACATTTTCCATGGTTAGACTGTATTTTCTTGCTGGAGTTGTTGAATTTCCATGATCCCATCATCCGGGAAATAAGTCTCCAGGTGCTCGAATCCTCCTGAAGGTGCTTCAGCTAATTGATCTGCAATGCCTTGACCCTTAATTGACTTTTGAGTCACGTAGACAATGTCAAACTATTGTAGGATCAACTGCCATTTGGACAGTTGATAATTCAACATTATCTTGTTGAATGCGTACTTCAAGGGATCCATGCGAGATATGAGGTAGGTCGTGTGCTAATGCAAATAGTTTTGTAACCTCATGGCGGCCCATGCTAACGCACAACATATCTTCTCTATCAGGGTGTACTTTTGTTCACCACTAATGAATCTTTTACTGATGTAATAGATGGCTCTCTCCTGGCTACTGTCATCCTTTTGTCCTAGCCTGTAACCCATTGTATTGGCATTGACGGATAGTTACATGAACAAGGGAACCCCATCCCTCAGAGGTACCAAAACAGGTGCTTTGACCAGTTGTTTCTTGATGGCAAGGAAGGCTTGTTGACAATCCTCATTCCATTTGGTGGAGGAATTCTTCCTTAGATGCTTGAATATGGGGTCACAGGTTGCTGTGAGTTAGGAAATGAATCGACTTATGAAATTAATCCTTCCTAAGAACCCACATATCTTTTTCTCTGTTCGAGGTATTGGCATCTTGGTGATGGCTTTGATCTTGGCAGGGTCTAGATCGATGCCTCGATTACTCACCAAGAATCCCAGCAACTTGCCTGATTTGACGCCAAAAGCATATTTGGCGGGACTTAGCTTGAGGTTATACTTACACAACCTGTTGAACAGCTTCCTGAGATGGTATAGGTGATCATCTTCCCTTCGGGATTTGATAATTATGTCATGCACATAGACCTCTATCTCCTTGTGCATCATGACATGAAACAGGGCCATCATGGCTTACTAATACTTGGCTCCGGCATTGATGAGGCCGAAGGATAGTCGCCTACAGCAGAAGGTTCCCTTGGGAGTGATGAAATCTATTTTCTCCCGGTCTTCTTCAGCAACCATGATTTGATGGTAACCAGCAAAGCAATCCACGAAGGAATACATGCCATACTGTGCCGTATTTTCTATCAGGATGTGGATAAAAGGTACCGGGAAATTGTCCTTGAGGCAGGCTTTGTTCAAATCCCTGTAATCCACACATACTCGTACCTTCCCTATGGGTTTTTGCATGGGGACTACGTTTGACAGCCACTCCGGGTATGTTGATACCATGATGATGCCGGCTTTGATTTGTTTAACGACCTCGTCTTTGACTTTCAGACTCCATTCAATTTTCAATCGCCTGAGCTTCTATTTGACATGTTTGAATCCATCTTTGATGGGCATTCAATGAATGACAATGTCAGTATATAGCCCAATCATATCTTCATGTGACTATGTAAACACATCCTGCAACTATGTTAGGAGTTTGATCAAATCGGTTTTTTGGTCTTGGGTGAGGTCTATACCTATCTGGATTTCTTTGATGTTCTCGGAGGTTCCAATGTTGATAGTGTGGTTTGGTCTAGGTTCGGTTTGGGTTTATCTTCGACCCATTCTTTGATCTCCTCTAGCACCTCATAGCATCTTCCACCTCTTGATCAATATTCATCAAGTCGAAGTTCATTTCTACATCAAAGTTGTAGTCACTGTGACAGGTTGGCATCTCATCAGCAGCGACAAACAAATCCAACTCTTGAGTCCTAAAAATAATAAATGCTTTCATTTTAATATATACAACTGCTTAAATATATAGAGCATTTAGCAAAGCATGACAAAAGTTACTGTTATAGCTGTGCAATCAAACGTAAGAAGTAAATGAAAACATGTTTAAAGGGCAGACGGACTCTCTGCCCCTTTACCCTTTTTGACTGAGGCAAGGGATACTGTTCCAGTTATCCAGAATTAGATCCTCATGAATAGCGAGGATCATGAATTTGTGATCATCGCCTCATCTCGGATGATGACTAAGACATCCTTCGAAATATGGCCGGGGTTTTTCTTTGAACTGCCCCCTTTTTCCTTCTTGATGCGAGGTGTAATAACCAAGAATTCTAAGTCACTTGGTAAATAGATATATTAATTAAATATTTATGAGATTGAAAACCTTGTGACATGTGTGGAATGAATAATGGGTTAAATGAATATGTGTACTTTAATTATGTATACGTGTTTATAGAAAGTAAATTAAGAAGAAAGATTACATAACCTAATTTTTTTTACATTAGGTATGAGAATTAAATAACCTAAGGGTTATGGTATGGGAGAATGTTAGTATTAAAAATATATATTAACCCTAAGAGATTTATTTTATATATCTCAACCAATTATTTTATAACCTAATTAAGACAAGTCTAACTAGGTTATGAAATTAAATGAAATGAGTAATACATTAAATTACAAATGTGGGGAATGAAAACCCTAATAAAATGATTAGGGTAAGGTAAATCAAAAGTAATGAACCATAGTGAATTACATGGCTCAAATTTAATTAAATGTGAGCCCAAAGAATTAAAGGAAGGGCCCAAGTCTTGGCCCAATTGGAGAGGGACATTTTAGGTATTTACTTAACTAAATATAGCATTAAAAAGCAAATAAAACGGACGAGTATAAGGCCACATGGCCGAAATTTGTAGAGGAGAGGAGATAAGGAAGATGGAAGTAATGATTACTTTTTTATTATCCTTATTTTTACTTTCCAAGTGTCCTCCTTTTACTTTGACAACATATTATCCAATTTTCTATGTGATAAGGAGATAAGAGAGAGAGAGAGAAGGAACATGAATGTGATAAAGATGATAGATATATCTATTATATCTAATATAATTTGCTAGCACAAAAGTTTTTTTCTTTTTCTCTCATTTCATTCTTAAGTTAGTAAACTAAATTAAAACAAATGCTAGAAAGAGAGAGAGAGAGAGAGAGAGAGAGAGAGAGAGAGAGAGAGAGAGAGAGAGAGAGAGAGAGAGAGAGAGAGAGAGAGAGAGAGAAATTCGGTGGGAAGAAAAGAAGAAAGAGGAAGAGTTCTACTCTTAATGCATCCTAGATTCATTACATATTGTGGTTGGACAAGGAGGGTAGCTCACAAATCAAGGTATAAATACCTTTTATCAAAGTTATTTTTAGTTGTTTGAATCAAAACTTGAATCTATAGTTTCATCTTCCCAAAACCTTAGATCTACATATGTATAAGTGTTATATGTTTAGATCTATCACTTTTGAATGTCAAAAGTTAGATCAAAAGCAAGAAATAAGAAACTATGTTTCAAAAGTTAGAAAACTTTAATTTTTCTTAGCATAAATTATGTTTTGCTTGGATTTGGTGTATGTTTGGTGTAATAGATCATGGTAGAACCTTGATTTTAAGGTATATTAGTATATATTATGATGGTTTATGATGGCCAATATTATATTAATCAAGAGATCATGAAAAATTTCCTACAAAACACAAAGTTAGAAAATAAGATTTTTGAGAAAACGGAACCTGAAATTCAAAAGACCATATCTCTCATTGTGTTTTGAATTTTAGAGTGTGGTCAATTTTTGTAGTTAGATCTATAAGTCTTCTAATTTTTCCAAGTGGAATCATTGAAAAATTTCTTGTAGATTTCTGTGTGGAATGTTTTTAGCAAAGGACGCCAAAACTGAAAATGACAAAAAGTAGGCTGTCCAAAACTTTCAAGGATTGTTTCGACACTTAATTTGTGAAATAAAATCAGGCCTTTTTGGACATGAAAATATATGAGATAAAGTAACTTGTGTCCAAAAAAGAGCTCATTCTGACTTAAATTGAGAAAGTTATGACCATTTTAATATTGGCATTTGTCTGACGAAAATCGCTATTATCGGAGTTGTATAACTCCAATGGCCACGAAATTTAAACTGGAGGCTCACGTTAACATGTGTAAGATTACGCCAAGAGTTGGGAAGTTTTGGAATTAAGCGTGAGGTAGCTATTTTCTTAAGGAATTAACTAGATTTTTTAAAAAAAAAAATATTAAAGGAAATTGAGAAATTCTTGAGAAATTATTTTTGTGTATGGAATACATGTATTTATGTGTGGACAAAAGATAAAAACATAATAAGATGATTAGGTTAAAAAGGGAGAATCTAGCATGCTGAATTGCAATCTAGTTCATTGGATTGGCCATCAGCTTGCTGGATTGGAGTTCATTTGAATCCAGTCTGTTGGATTGGAAAATAATTTACTAAATTGAATTCCAGTTTGAATCCAGGCTGCTGGATTGGCGTCTGAGTTGCTAGAATTGTAATCCAGGCTGCTGGATTAGAATAAGTTTGAATGCAGGTTGCTGGATTAGCATTTGGATTGTTGGAATTAGAATTCAGTTTGCTGGATTGGGTATTTAACCTACTGAGTAATAAAGAAGAGTTTATATAAGGAGGGATTAAGCAATGAAGTGATTAAAAGGTTGTCGAAGAGTAACAATAACACTAAGACTTTAACGTAATGTCTAATACTTAACTATATGATTAAATGTTAGACAATTTAATATAGAATACTGAGATTATAAGTAAGTATATGCAATGACTGATTGAAAGATCTATTATAGGTCTTTTCTCTAAGAAGCTAAACTAAATTGCGTAGCAGTAGATCGCGAATGAGGCAAGTTCTCTAACTCAAACTCGAGTTATATTCCAAAGCATGTTAGTGAATAGTTATTGATGATTATTCACATCCTTATTGATTGTTGATAAATCGCACTTTGTGCAATTAAATTCCTGTTCCATTATTATTGAACTGCGAATTAGTTAAAGTTCTTTCATTCATGAACTGTTTACGATATGGATCTATGCTAGTTGTATCAGCTAGATCAAGCATGTTTAAATTTGTTAAATCAAATATGTTTTGAAAGCGGTGCCTAACCAATTGAAATGGCAAGGACTCTTAACTGAGAAAAAAAATAGTTTTACTAAAGCATTATTTGAAAACAATTGTTGCTAGTATATTGAGTGATTATGCATATTTCACCAGGTAGGAAAGGCTAATCCCCTTTACTACCAAACTTTATTAAAAGGACCAGTTTAAATACTGACAACTTTAGTATATGTTCATGGTTATTTAAAACCACTCAGCATCTGTTATTCAATTATTCGAATATACAGTCATAGAGATGTAATTCATGTTCTTTCACAATCGATTATCTTGTTGAACATTGAAAGCTAAATTCTTTTCTAATCATAATATATCTCATTTGAATTTAAACTTGCTAAGTAAATTAGTTGCTTACCCTTGCTATATCATGACAATTATTGCAGCTAAGCCAGAATCGTTCAAGAAGGACAAGGGCAAAGGAAAGGTTCAAGAATAGTTAATATAAATGTATATGTATAATGAGATACTATGTTTGATGGGTTGTAAACCTTTTATGTTATTGTATGTAACTTAAGTAAGGTATGTTTAAGTTAAGACAATAGACCTTGGGATATGTTTGTAAGACTTTATTATAATGAACAATGTATGTTTATTTTTCCGCAATAGTATATAGAATGCTTATGATGATGATGTATCGTGAGCACTGATTCCGAGGTTAGAGAACCTGAATTTGGGGGCATCACAGGTTGGTATCAGAGCTGTAGGTTATAAACATTAGGATGCGAAACCTAGGTTATAACCTTAGAAGAAAACTCGTATAGAGTATGCTAGGAGATGGATTGGGGAGATTCATCTCGAATAGATTGTACATAATAAAATATTGTTTCATTTTATCAATGAATATATTTTATTGTGATACTGATGTTGTTTTTGTTTGGTTATAGGATGCCTGAGGAAGGGCAAGGTAGCCATACAGTTGAGCAAGAGTCGATAGATCCGATAGAGGATCAAGCAGATAGTGACGAGCGTGATGAGAATATGATGGAAGACTTGTTCGAAGAGAATATGGCACTGGAGAATAGAGTGACACAGTTGGAGCAAGAGAACGCCAGTCATCAGTTTACTGAAACTCAATACAAGGAGTTAGCGTACCAAGCTCAGGCAGAGCTCGCTGAGATAAAGATACAGTTGCAAGGGCAGATAACCTTGGCCACACAGATGGTTGCCATGAATGCTGAGCTAAGAGACAGACTAGAACAAGAGAAGATAAAGCTAGGAGTGTTAAGAGTTGAGCATGAGGCCATGCGATTTAAGTTCGATCTAGAGATTGCAGATAAGATCAGGATTGAGCAAGCATAGATTAGAGCATCCAATATGGTGGACCAACTGGAGTTTCTTCTGGAAGAAAAGGAGGTCAGACTAGAGTCTCTGGGGCGGGCCTTAGATGCTGCTTATGCGGGTCCCAGGGTTGGTTAGGTGAGGTCGCATTTCGAGATTGACGAGTCTAGCTGGTCGGTGCGACGTCGTGTGATGGGAGATGCACTACAGGAGCAGGAGCATTCCCAAGGGGTACCTGACAGCCAGTGAGGTGGTGGTTGGTAGTGATGTATATAGATGCAATAGTACCCTTTTTGTTTAGCAGGGTTAGATTATGTGTGATCTAAACCTCTAGATGTGAGAGGTTGTATGTAAATATGATGTGTCCCCATACTAGGTGTGTATGGGAGTATGTCTTTTGATAGATCCCATCTCTAGATGTTTAGAATGGGATAGTTAGCATTTATAGACATATTCCAAGCATGTAAGTGTGAGACAATAAAAGTTGGGATATGAATATAAATGCAGTATTATGATATGTGTTTGATGAAGTAAATAAGATATGAGAAAGTAAGGTAGTAAGCTTTATATCTAATTATTGTTAATCCAGTAATTCCAAAATGTAAATCCAGCAAGCTGAATGTGAATCAAGCTAGCTGAATAGTAATCCAATAATCCCAAAATATAAATCCAGCAAGCTAAATATGAATCTAGTAAGCTGAATAGTAATCTAATAATGTTGAATTGCTAATCCAGCAAGTTGAATAGTAATTTAACAAGCTGAATTGAAATCCAGCAAGCTACATTGTAAAACAGTAAAACTGAACTGTGAATGCAGCAAGCTGAATTGTTAATCTAAAACCATTATGATTACCTAAGTTTAAGTTATGCAATACGTTAACACTAATAAGATATGATATATAAAGAAACTCAAGGAATAATGTGTGGTTTTGTTTAACCAGATAATGCCGGCAAGACATCAAAATCGTAACCAAAGGGAGGAACGTTCTGTGAAAAATGAAAGGGATCAAGCTGACCCAATGTAGAACTTCGCAAATATGACAGCTTAAGCTATGCGAACTCGTGCACCTACAATAAGGGGGCAAGCAAATAATAGATTGGCAAATTTAAAATATTTTAAAGCTGTAGGACCACCAGAATTCAGCGAAACTACGGACCCCATAGCAGCTCAGACATGGGTGAAAGAGATGGAAAAGGACTTTATCATTGCTAGGGTAGCCGAAGAGCAAAAGATGACTTTTGCTACCTACTTGATGAAAGGTGAGGCTAATTACTGGTGGGAGACGAACCAAGCTAGAGCTAGAATGGATGTAATAATGTGGACCAGGTTTAAGGAGTTGTTCTTTGAGAACTATTTCTCAGAGGGCATGCAAGCCAGGATGGAAGTGCAGTTTCTTGAATTAAAGCAAAAAAATATGACAGTTGCTGAATATGCAGCAAAATTCAATGAGTTAGCCAGATTTACACCTCACCAGGTGGATACAGAAGTACGAAAGGTGCGTAGGTTTGAAAATGGGCTGAAGCCATGGATACACAGCAAAGTCGCAGTGATACAAATTGCTACGTTTTTAGCACTGTTAGAAAAGGCTATCATTGCAGAAGGTAGTAGTGAGGCAATATCTAGATTCAACCGAGAGAAGAATAAGAAGAAGATTGAAGGTGGACATCAGGGTGCCAGCAGTGGGGGCAGTAATAGTAAGAAGCGCAAGTGGAACAGTGGTAATGACTCGGGAACTCAATAAGGGAGTACACCACAGAAGAAGCCAGCATGTGTAAAGTGTGGAAGGAATCACTCTGGGGAGTGTATAAAGGGGAAGAATGTTTGTTATAATTGTGGCCAGGAAGGACATATCTCACCGAATTGTCCTAAACCAAAGAAGGGTGGTTGCTTTTCTTGTAGGGGAACGGGGCATCGATTTAAGGAATATTCCATTCAAGAAGAATACTGATGGAGGAAGTGGAAACAAGAGCAGCACCACAAAGTTAACAATTGGAGGGCCAACACAGCAGAGCAAGTCGACAGCCCGAACGTTCAACATAACTGTTCAAGATGCAGTGGCATCAAAGGAGGTGGTGTCAGGTATAATTTCGATCAATAATAAAAATGCATATGTATTATTCGATTCGAGAGCTACCTGTTCATTTGTGTCTGACGAATTTGCTAGAAGATTAAACTTACCATGTGAAAAGTTAAAGAACCCAATGAATATAGAAGTTGCAAACAAAGAAGTGATCCATGTAGAGTTTGTCCATAACAATTGTGGTGTGGAGATAAGGGGACATAAGTTAAGCGTGAATTTGATTCCGATACGCTTGGGAGAATTTGATGTTATCCTAGGGATGGATTTGTTGTTTAACCATGAGGCAGTTATAGATTACCAGAAGAAGAGTATACACCTTAAGACACCAAATAAGTCTAAGGTGGTATTTTATGGTAGCAAGTCTCCAAGATAAACGAGTTGTCTGACGATGATGCAGGCCAAAAGAATGTTACGAAAAGGATGTGAAGGTTATTTGGCTAATATAGTGGATACACGGGTTGTGAATTCGGACATGGGGCAGATACCTATAGTTAATGAGTTTGGGGATGTCTTTCTAGAAGAACTTCCAGGACTTCCATCAAACAGAGACATAGAGTTTGGGATTGATTTAGTATTGGGGATAGCGCCGATATTAAAAGCACCATATCGAATGGCTTCAATAGAAATGAAGGAGTTGATGATCCATTTACAAGCGTTATTGAATAAGAAGTACATTCAACCTAGTGTATCTCCGTGGGGAGCACCGGTGTTGTTTGTAAAGAAGAAAGATGTTTCGATGAGGTTGTGTATGGATTATAGAGAGTTAAATAAGGTGACAATCAAGAACAAATATCCGTTACCAAGAATAGATGATCTGTTTGATCAACTTAAAGGAGCGAGATGTTTTTCTAAGATTGACTTAAGGACTGGTTACCATCAGTTGAAAGTGAGGACGGAGGATGTACCAAAGACAACATTTAGAACTTGTTACGGCCATTATGAGTTCCTAGTGATGTCGTTTGGACTGACGAACGCACCAGCTACATTTATGGACTTGATGAACAGAGTATTCAAATCATACTTGGATAAGTTTGTGGTTGTATTTATCGATGGCATTTTGGTGTATTCAAAGACTGAAGAGGAACATGCCAAACATTTACGAATTGTATTGGAAACGTTAAGTGAAGAGAAGTTATATGTGAAATTTTTAAAGTGTGAGTTCTGGTTGAAGAGAGTTCAGTTTTTGGGATATGTCATCGACAACGAGGGAATTTCTGTTGATCCAGTAAAAGTAGAAGTGGTAAAACATTAGGGACAACCGAAGACACCGATAGAGATTAGAAGTTTCTTGGGATTGGCAGGATATTACCGGAGGTTTATTCATAATTTCTCAAAGATAGCGACACCATTGACTAATCTGACGAGGAAGACTATTAAGTACCTATGGACAGAAAAGTGTGAACAGAGGTTTCAGGAACTAAAGAAAAGATTAAGTGAAGCACCTGTGTTATCTTTACTAGAGAGTACGGGGGGTTTTACAGTGTATAGTGATGCGTCACACAAGGGACTGGGTTGTGCGTTAATGCAGAATGGTAAAGTCATTACGTATGCGTCACGATAATTAAAGGACTATGAAAAGGGATACCCTACCAATGACCTGGAATTGGTTGCGGTAGTATTTGTCTTTAAGATTTGGAGACATTATCTCTACGGAGAAAAGTGTGAGATATACACAGACCACAAAAGTTTGAAGTATATCTTTACACAAAAAGAGTTAAATATGAGGCAGAGGAGATGGTTAGAATTGATCAAGGATTATGATTGTGATATTCTATATAATCCAGGGAAGGCCAATGTAGTGGCAGATGCTTGAAGCAAGAAGAGCCGAGAAAAGTTGTTCGTATTGACAGACCAAGAAGAATTAGTAAGAGAAATGAAGAAAATGGAATTGGAGGTAAAAAATCTGAAGGATTCAGATAGAGTAATAGAAATGGAAGCAAGTCCGACTTTATTAGACAAGGTAAAAGAATCACAAGAGAATGATGAAGAATGTTGTAACATAAAGAAGCGGTTGGCTGAAGACGAAGAGTTGAAGTATAAGATTGACGGCACTGGATTGCTAAAATTTGAATGAAGAATTTGGGTACCTGCAGTACCAGAGTTAAAAGAGGAGATTTTGCAAGAAGCGCACAATACGAGATACTCAATACACCTAGGAAGCACGAAGATGTATCAAGATTTGCGTCAACATTATTGGTGGCCAAACATGAAGAGAGAGGTTACTGAATGCGTCAGCAGATGTTTAACTTGTCAAAGAGTCAAAGCAGAGCTTCAACGACAAAGTGGACTATTACAGCCGTTGGAAATTTCAGAATGGAAATGGGAGCACGTCACGATGGATTTTGTGGTAGGACTTCCAGCAACACAGAAGGGTTATGACGCCATATAGGTGATTATCGATCATCTTACAAAGTCAGCATACTTTTTGCCAATCAGGATAAGGAATACGTTGGATCAGTTAGCCAAATTGTATATTAAGGAAATAATTTCGAGACATGGAGTGCCGGTATCAATTGTATCGGATAGAGATCCGCGCTTTACGTTGAACTTTTGGAGAAGTCTATAAGAAAGAATGGGTACACAACTAAGGTTAAGTACCGCGTATTATCCACAGACAGATGGGCAAAGCGAGAGACCGGTCCAAACACTAGAAGACATGCTCAGAGCTTGTGTGATGGAATTCAAAGGAAGCTGGGAAGATCATCTTCTATTAGTAGAGTTTGCGTATAATAATTGTTATCATGCAAGCATTGGAATACCGTCGTATGAAGCTCTATATGAAATAAAATGCAGAATGCCCTTATGTTGGGACGAGGTAGGTGAACGAAGATTGTTGGGGCCAGAATTGGTACAACAGACCGTGGAGATCATCAAAGTGATTAGAGCTCGACTAGTAACAGCTCATGATCGACAAAAGAAGTACGCAGATCTTCATCGCAAGAAAAGAGACTTCGAAGTGGGAAGCTATGCAATTCTTAAGATATCTCCCTAGAAGGGAAAGATAAGATTTGGGAAGAAAGGTAAACTGAGTCCGAGATTTATTGGACCATTCAAAATACTGAAGAAGATAGGTGAAGTGGCGTACGAGGTAGCTTTACCTCCAGAACTGGAACATATTCACAATGTGTTTCATGTGTCAGTGTTACGTTCACACAAGCCAGATTACAAACATGTAATATCATATGAGCCGATTCAAGTCGAGAAGGACTTATCATACTAGGAGATTCATGTAGAAATTTTGGATAAGAAAGAGCAAAAGTTAAGGAATAAAGTTATACATTCTGTCAAAGTTCTGTGGAGGAACCACAACGCTGAGGAAGCTACGTGGGAACTTGAGGAAAAGATGAGGAAGAATTATCCGAATCTTTTTAATTAACCTTAGTTGAAATTCCGGGGACAAAATTCTTATAAGGAGGGGAGAATGTAATAACCAAGAATTCTAAATCACTTGGTAAATAGATATATTAATTAAATATTTATGAAATTGAAAACCTTGTGACATGTGTGGAATGAATAATGGGTTAAATGAATGTGTGTACTTTAATTATGTATATATGTTCATAGAAAGTAAATTAAGAAGAAAGATTACATAACCTAATATTTTTTACATTAGATATGAGAATTGAATAACCTAAAGGTTATGGTATGTGAGAATGTTAGTATTAAAAATATATATTAACCCTAAGAGATTTATTTTATATATCTCAACTAATTAATTTTATAACCTAATTAAGGCAAGTCTAATTCGGTTATGAAATTAAATGAACATGAGTAATACATTAAAGTATAAATGTGGGGAATGAAAACCCTAATTAAATTATTAGGGTAAGGTAAATCAAAAGTAATGGAACCATAGTGAATTACATGGCTCAAATTTAATTAAATGTGAGCCCAAAGATTTAAAGGAAGGGCCCAAGTCTTGGCCCAATTGGAGAGGGACATTTTAGGTATTTACTTAACTAAATAAAGCATTAAAAAGCAAATAAAATGGATGAGTATAAGGCCACATGGCCGAAATTTGTAAAGGAGAGGAGATAAGGAAGATGGAAGTAATGATTACTTTTTTATTATCCTTATCTTTACTTTCCAAGTGTCCTCCTTTTACTTTGACAACATATTATCCAATTTTCTATGTGATAAGGAGATAAGAGAGAGAGAGAGAGAAGGAACATGAATGTTATAGAGATGATAGATATATCTATTATATCTAATATAATTTGCTAGCACAAAAGTTATTTTCTTTTTCTCTCATTTCATTCTTAAGTTAGTAAACTAAATTAACACAAAAGTTAGAAAAAGAGAGAGAGAGAGAGAGAGAAATTCAGTGGGAAGGAAAGAAGAAAGAGGAAGAGTTCTACTCTTAATGCATCCTAGAGTCATTACATATTGTGGTTAGACAAGGAGGGTAGCTCACAAATTAAGGTATAAACACCTTTTATTAAAGTTTTTTTTAGTTATTTGAATCAAAACTTGAATCTATGGTTTTATCTTCCCAAAACCTTAGATCTACATATATGTAAGTGTTATATATTTAGATCTATCACTTTTGAATGTCAAAAGTTAGATCAAAAGCAAGAAAAAGAAAATTATGTTTCAAAAGTTAGAAAACTTTAATTTTTCTTAGCATAAATTATGTGTTGCTTGGATTTGGTATATGTTTGGTGTAATAGATCATAGATTATGCTAGAACCTTGATCTTAAAGTATATTAGTATGTATTATAATGGTTTATGATAGCCAATGTTAGATTAATCAAGAGATCATGAAAGTTTTCTTACAAAACACAAAGTTAAAAAATTAGATTTTTGAGAAAACGGAACCTAAAATGCAAAAGACCATATCTCTCATTGTGTTTTGAATTTTTGAGTGTGGTCAATTTTTGGAGTTAGATATATAAGTCTTCTAACTTTTTCAAGTGGAATCACTGAAAAATTTAATGTAGATTTCTATGTGGACTGTTTTTAACAAAGTACGCCAAAACTGAAAATGACAAAAAGTAGGCTGTCCAAAACTTTCAAGGACTGTTTTAGCCACTTAATTTGTGAAATAAAATCAGGACTTTTTGGACATGAAAATATATGAGATGAAGTAGTTTGTGTCCAAAAATGAGCTCATTCCGACTTAAATTGAGGAAGTTATGACCATTTCAATATTGTCGTTTATCCGACAAAAATTGCTATAACCGGAGTTGTATAAGTCCGACGGCCACAAAATTTAAACTGGAGGCTCACGTTAACATGTGTAATATTACGCCAAGAGTTGGGAATTTTTGGAATTAAACGTGAGGTAGATATTTTCTTAAGGAATTAACTAGAAATTTATTTTTGAAAAATACTAAAGGAAATTGAAAAATTCTTGAAAAATTATTTTTGTGTATGGAATACATATATTTATGTGTGGACAAAAGATAAAAAATAATAAGATGATTAGGTTAAAAAAAAGGGGAATTCAGCTTGCTGGATTGCAATCTAGTTTATTGGATTGGCCATCAGCTTGCTGGATTGGAGTTCAATTGAATTCAGTCTGTTGGATTGGAAAATAATTTACTAAATTGAAATCCAGTTTGAATCCGGGCTGCTGGATCGGCATTTGAGTTGCTAGAATTGTAATTCAGGCTGCTGTATTATAATTAGTTTGAATCCAGGTTGCTGGATTAGCATCTGGATTGTTGGAATTAGAATCAAATTTGCTGGATTGGGTATTTAACCTACTGAGTAATAAAGAAGAGCTTATATAAGGAGGGATTAAGCAATGAAGTGATTAAAAGGTTGTCGAAGAGTAACAATAACACTAAGACTTTAACGTAATGTCTAATACTTAACTATATGACTAAATGTTAGACAATTTAACATAGAATACAGAGATTATAAATGAGTATATGCTATGACTGATTGAAAGATCTATTATAGGTCTGTTCTCTAAGAATCTAAACTAAATTGCGTAGCAGTAGATCGCGAATGAGGCAAGTTCTCTAACTTAAACTCGAGTTATATTCCAAAGCATGTTAGTGAATAGTTATTGATGATTATTCACATCCTTATTGATTGTTGATAAATCGCACTTTGTGCAATTAAATTCCTGTTCCATTATTATTGAACTGTGAATTAGTTAAAGTTCTTTCATTCATAAACTATTTACGATATGGATCTATGCTAGATGTATCAACTAGATCAAGCATGTTTAAATTTGTTAAATCAAATATATTTTGAAAGCGGTGCCTAACCAATTAAAATGGTAAGGACTCTTGACTGAGAAAAAAAATAGTTTTACTAAAGCATTATTGGAAAACTAATTGTTGCTAGTATATTGAGTGATTATGCATATTTCACCGGGTAGGAAAGGCTGATCCCCTTGACTACCAAACTTTATTAAAAGGACCAGTTTAAATACTGACAACCTTAGTATATGTTCATGGTTATTTAAAACCACTCAGCATCTGTTATTCAATTATTTGAATATACAGTTATAGAGATGTAATTCATGTTCTTTCACAATCGATTATCTTGTTGAACATTGAAAGCTAAATTCTTTTCTAATTGGCTTTGATGGCTGCTTTGATCACCCGCTGAGGCAGGTACAATGGATTATCCTTTGGTATTATGCCAATGTTGTTTGAGGTGGAACCTTCGTCATTCCCATAGTTCCATGGGACCCTCTTTAGACTGATAACTTGATACTGAGGTCTGAAGGGAAAGATTAAAGGCTCGGGTACGGCCACCTTCACAAGATTTTGTATTTCTTTGACCCCTTTCCCTGGCAGTACTAAGGGTGTGAGGGATGGCTCCTTGTCACAGGAAACAATAGCTATTGTATCCTGATTCCATGCGGTGGGAATAATGAGAGTGTTTTCATCTGGGGGGCCATAATCTCGATTCCCTCTTATCAAGTCACCATTTTCAATCATATTTTGAATCAGGTTACGAAGTGCCCAACAATCTTCAGTATCATAACCGTGTGCATTGGAGTGGTTTTGACAGATTTGGTCAGGCTTGAATTTCTTGGATAGAGGGTTTAGTGGAGGTAATAATTTTGCAACCATTCACTCGTTGATTAACATATAGAGCATTTCCTTCATTGGCTGGTTCAAGTTGGTGAAATTCCTTTGAAATAGGAACTTCTTGCCATCTTGGCAATTCTCTCCTTTTACCATTTTATCGGTCCAGGGTTCATGCTCATGAGACCGGTAGTGATCCTTCGTGGAGATGGGACCGATCTCCGGTGTGGGAGAATTTGTATTAGACGGGTTAGTCTGGTTTATCAGCTGCCTGGTGATCTGATATTACTATATAAATAGTTCTGCTAATTGTTCAATTTGTTCCTTGATAGGCTTAATCTCTTGTTCTATCAAGAATCTCCTTTCTAAGACTTTCCAATTATTTGGGCTATTATTGCTGGATTGAGTTTTTTCTCCGATATATCAGAGTTATTTGGATCCTCCTCCATTTTCTGTACTGATCGTGTTGACAAACTCTTCTTTGTGCTGAGGGAGGGGATTGTTTTGTACGTGTGGTTGTTCTGGTTTTGTCACCACAATCTCTCCATTGTCAATCAAGTCTTGGACTTTGTGCTTGAGAGACCAACAATCTTGAGTGTCATGACCCCGGGATCCGAAATGGTAAGCACACTTCTTGCTTGGGTCAAAATTTCGTCCACCAGTATTGGTTGGCGGAAGGAGTTGCACAATATTTTTCTGTGCGATTAACAATTTTAGTACATTCTCGAGTGAATCCCCTAATGGGGTGAAAGTTCTTCGACGCCTGACCTCCATATTTTTCTGAAATGGAGGGTTTGAAGGCTATGCTGCAGCTTGGAAAGGGGTATAGTTCCTCCTTTGAATGGGCATACTATTTGACTCGCCTCTTTGATTCTGTCCTTGTAATACTAAGGACACTTCTTCATATTTCTTTTTGTGTACCCTCCAGGGATTACTCCTATAATTTCTGGACTGGATATGTTTAGCAACAGCTTCGAGGGTGGTTAGATCATTTATCTTTTCGAACTTGAGCCCCATTTCTGCCATCTCGCCGTGTTTGATAATTTTAGAGAATGGTTTTCCTATGCAGACTAGGACCCTCTCATAATATGGAGCTTCTTGAATATCGATGAAGGTCATGACTATCTCAGTCTCATTCATAGATGGAATGACTTGTGCTGCGATCCGTCTCCATTGTTGAGCATATTCTCTGAATGACTCTGTGTTTTGTTTTTTGATATTGGTTATTTGGTATTTGTCATGAGCCAGCTGAGATTGGAAGCTGTATTGTACTAAGGAAGGCATGGGCCAACTCTTCCCAGCTGTGAATTTTGGAGTTGTCTAAACGAGCGTACTAGGCTCTAGCCTTTCCGGTCAGACTCTTTTGGAATAACTGCATTCGAAGTTTCTCGTCCTCTGCATAGGATCCGAGTTCTCCAATGAATACCTTCAGGTGAGTGTATGGGTCCCCCAATCCATCATATTTCTTAAAATCAGGAGTTCTAAATTTTTTGGGATAACGAGCCCCAATGAATATATAGAGGTCTGAGTAATTAACACTGCCGAATGCCCCCGTCCCTTTGATATACCGGATGGTTTCTTCCATCTGCTGTACTTTCTTCAGAATTTCACTAGCTTCTTGTTCTTTGTTGAGGATGGTGATTTCAGGGGTTTTGTTGGTTGTGTCCTGGTTTTGTGGTCCAGGAATCTGAGTCTCTGCCTTTTCGGTCTCTTAATTGCCACCATTACCACCAGGTGTTCCCTGTTATGTGTGAGCTTGGACTTGCTTCCCTTTAAAAGCCTTACTTTGTTCTCTCAAAAAATTGGCCAATTCGGCTATCTAATTTTTTAGCCCTTCAAATTCTTCCCTAGAAACAGGGGTGGATTCTGGTTGAGCACTGGAAGCTATGTCCGTGGCTGGACTTAGTGTCTTCTTAGACTTAGATCTAGTGATAGGACTAATTTTTCACCAACAACAAAACGTAGGCGTGTCAATTATCTGAGGTAGGTAGGGATAGGATGCATGCCATGATGTGTTTTTGTGGTTTTTTAATGGCAAAACTAATGATTTAGCCACTATAGTTGGCAAGTTTTACTTATTTCACGATTAAACTTTTAATTTGTTGGATTAACCCATTGAACTAATTATTATTTTACAATTGAATCATTCTGTTATCTTTGAGCTAACGATCGTTAAATCATTTAGCCATTATCTTACGTGGACTTGCAAAAAAAAAGTCCTATGTGGATGTGCAAGAAAGAATAAAAGATAACGACATGGCTTATTTTTTGGCCTCTCTTTCTTTTAAATCTATTTTGATTTATTTCAAATGGATTTAACTTAAGTTCTTCACAATTGCTAAACTCCCTTCCTTCAACTTCATTTTCATCTTCCGTTTTTCTTTTAAACCGATATGAATCAAGGACAATAACTTCATATCATGAAATTCATCCTCTTGAGTATAACCAGATTCACCCCAATCTTCATCTTCATCCTCATCGTGGTAATCGTCGCTTCCATCTTCGTCTCGGTTGCGTCCAGCTCATCGACTCACCACTTGAATTTTTGGACGGTAATCGGAGGGATAAAATCCTCTACGCTTTCTTTTTTCTTGAATCTTGGGCTGATATTCTTCTTGTTGTTTTGGATCGGTGTTGGATCTAGTTTGAAAGAGTTTGGATCTGGATCTGGGTAGTCGTCGGATTATGGATCTGGGTTGTTGTGTGGGTGATAGTTGCTTCTGTTGCAGTTGATCTGATCTGGTTTGTCGGCATATAATTTCTCTATATATTCTCTCCCCTGACAACATCACATCATTCACACTCTCACTCTGCTTCTCTAGCCGTGTGGGTTCATTCTATTGATGCAGCCAAGAATGGATACAAATTGGATAACGTTCCTTGTGATTTATTTGGTTTTGTTTGGGATTAATTCGGACAGGACATAGGCAGAAGATGTTAGGCATAGGCTCCTAAGTCCATCAGCTCTAAAAATGTTTGTTAAGAGCTTCCTGATATGCCAGAATCTCTGCTTTTCATGTTTTAGATGGCGTTTCTCTTCCCAAATCACTCAAGATTGGCATGTTTCATAAGAACATTGTTGATTGACTTTAGAAATTGATGATTTGTTTAAATTCTTTAATGTTATAAAAAAAATTGACATTGAAGATTTATACTGTTCCAGTAGTTTATTCTTGGTAATATAAAGGAGAGGAAATATCGGTCAAAGTTGAATTTTTAGACTTCGGATTTAAATTTTTTAAAGAATTGGTTGTTGGGTGATATGCCATGCCATGTCATATTTCTTTCTTTTTTCTTTTATTTTGCACGTCCACGTAGGATAATGACTAAAATAATTTAACAGTCGTCAGCTCAGAGATAACAGAATTACTCAATTGCAAGATAATAATTACTTCAATGGGGTAATTCAAAAAATTAAAAGTTCAATCGTGAAATAAGTAAAACTTGCCAACTATAATGGCTAAATCATTAGTTTTGCTGTTTTTTAATCTTATCCTGCAAAACAAAGGTCAGTTGTTTTTATGACAAGATAACATGACAGGATGTTTATGACAAGGAATGTAAATTTTTATTGATATTTACATTGTGCTCCTTTGCATTGGAATTAAAAACTTGACATTAAATTGAAAGAGGAAGGCATGAAGAAGCTTCCCATTGGATTTGGTTAATCAGAGGCTGACCTATCTTAGGCTACTCTCGCGACTTTTTCGGCATGAAGTTCCCCAGATCATCGCAATCTACTAGAGAAAAAATTAATCCGATCTTTCAACTGGAGTGAATCTGGGTGGTGCGTTTTCATGAGCCTCCATAGACTTAGCCGTCCCAAGAGTCATTACTTATCATCGATGGATTTTGCCTCTAAAATGAGGAATCACACAACATATATTCACATACATCGCGTCTCACCGTTATGCATATGATGACATTGGTTCGGAGCACTAATATGGATGAGAAGCACTAAAAACAGGAAAGCATTCACGCATTCATTCAATGTAAAGACGCATCATTGACACATTCATTCAATGTAAATACGCAGCATTCATATATATGTAGTTTTGAAATGAGAAATATTTGAAAAGATTTGAACGCGGCCTAAGCCCTCTACTGTCCGCAGTGGAGTCGCCACCTGTCGATGTGGGGAAAAAATCTGTGGGTCGGGTCACAACCCGGATCTTTCTCTCTTCCTAAGTTATCTCTACCCTTACTCTTTTTATTTGTGAAAAATGTTTTTGAAGGGTTTTTTAGGAAAAGGCCAACATGTATCATGTCGACGATTAAAAGTTTTACAGAGTCGCCAGTTGGTAATTTTGAAATGGTTGTACAAGCTCAACCGAGTTTTGTTTGAAAGAGGACCAATTGCTGGACACTGTCGAAACTTGATCTTTGTAACCGAAGTTTTGAGTTCGGGGGCTTGGTTAAGTGTGGGGAAGGTGTTAGGCACCCCACAACTCCCGTGTAAACACGGTACCACATCTTTTTAATATTTCCCTTTTAAAATTGCAATATGTGTGAATGCTGGAAGAAAATTGGGCCTATGTTTGATTGAAATCATGCCTATGCATCTTCGAACCTATATACGAAGGGTTTGATTGGATTTGCAAAAACTAGTCTTTGATTTGATTTGCAAAAGTGTTTGATTTGATTTGCAAAAGCTTCTTTTTACGAAAAAGATTATTGAGTGATGTTTTGAAAGAAGGTTTTCAAACCCTTCCGCTAACATAGGAATTGAAACATATCGATACTTCAGTTTTATCTTTTTCCAGCCTTAAGGCTCAATTTGAATGGGGATTGTCGGGCTGCGAAGCATCCTCGACCACAATATATATACAAGTGTCGGTCTCCTCATGGGCATAATAGCCATCGAAGGGACTCTGACATGACAAACCACATTTTCACTAGGTTGAGACCATAAATCCAGATAAACATTTTAAGGTCTTTTGTATGTACATTTTTATAGAAAAACTGGCAAGGTACATCTATAAAATGGAGTTTGTCCATCGTGGGAATCAGATTCTAATCTATTTGATCATGAATCCCACGATTCCTAGGCTCACATTGGGAGGCCGATAAACCTGCACAACTCAAATTTGTACAAAAATATATCCAAATATCGTCAGAACCAAGGATTCATTTAGTAAATCTTGGTTTGCACATGGTCGAAGCGTCTCGTTCCCAATAGATAGCGATCTAAGGGCCACGGGGTTAATTTTATAACTGAAACTAGAAAAATGCTATATTTAATAAATCTCAGCCATTCTAGCTTTCCAGTTCTGTTTGGACCTATTTTGAGCAGTTTGAAAGCTAGAGTTGGCGAGATTTAAATAAATCTAGTTCGCCCGTAGAAATGTCAGTGCCGATTCATATAAAATGAATATTTAAAGCAACAATTTAATAGAAAAATGAGTAAATTAATATATATAATTATATATATACGAAAGCTGTAAAGGGCGATGGGTTTTTACACCGGTGCCCGGACTGAAATTGAAATATATATATATATTTATAAAAGCTGTATGAAAGCAACGGAATGCTCCATGCTGGACATAATTGAAATATATATATATATATATATATATATATATATATATATATATATATATATATATATATATAACAGTAAAAAAAGGCGATGGGTTTTCACTCCTGTGCCCGCACTGAAATATAAATATGTACAGAAACGTAGTTAACCAGGATTGGGAAGATAACCCAGTTTGGTGAATGTTGCAAAAATAGTAAAAAGGCCACAGAATGATCCAGGCCAAACTGAAATGTAAATATATATATATATATATATAGATAGAAAAGTAGTCAACCAAGACTGGGAAGATAACCTAGTGTGGTTAAGGTTGCTTATATATGCATATTTATATATAAAAGCAGTAAAAAGGCCACAGAATGATCCAGGACAAACTGAAATGTAAATATATATATATATATATATAGATAGATAGAAAAATAGTCAACCAATACTGGGAAGATAACCCAGTGTGGTGAAGGCTGCTTATATATGCATATTTATATATAAAAGTAGTGAACTACCACAGATTTGACATTCGGGCTTGACAGAATTAAAAAGTTAGTATATATACAGTTAAATATATACAAAAAAGCCAAACCCAGACTGGGAAGATACTCAGTTCGGCGAAGTTACTTAATATGAAGATATAAGTGTGTAAAAGTTGTCGAAAGCGACGAATCGTCAATCCGAGTTGTAAAAATGCCAGAAATTACGTTTATGTACAAAAATGTACCAAAAGTTGACAAAAATGGCCACGGAACTAAGTTCCGAGCATATTTAGAAAACAAAACTTGATATGCAAGTGTATAAAAGTGCAAAGAAGTAATAATAACTTTCTAATCGTAAAAATACTCACAATGGACTGCTACACGGGCTTTTTGCCAAATCGTAGGCTTTAAACGTCAAAATATACCGGTTATTTTCTGATATGTGGCAGTATGTGGGTATATCTACGTGTTAGAGTGAAAAAATTTGTGTTTGAAGGATAAGAAAATAGCCAGAAAATCAAACAGGCAAGGGTTTAGAACGTTTTTTAAATTCTTGATATAAGAGGGGGGGTGCTCCTCTATATATAGACCAGGGTGCCTCCACTCTACCTGCAAGCTGCCATAGATAGAGGTGCGGCTCCATGTGGCAGGGACCACAAGGTGGGTCCCGTCGTCTCAAAGTACGTGCTCTCCGAGCAACCCGAGGTCTGATTCGAAACTTTCTAACTTTTGATCGGAGCGTTCGTTTGAGGCATGCTATACCTTTTTGAAATGCCCTCGCCAAGAGTGTCTCAATGACATGGGATAAAACATTTTTTGGGTCCAAAAAGATGGGTTCATAACCAGGTATTCTATTCCCCGCAGTTTGTCCATTGAGTTATCTTGTGCTGTTTGCACTCGTGATCATTGTTATGGTTCGTTCTGACCTTGGTGGCATCAATTCAGCTTGAGTTTGACTGAATCGGCTTAAGGTTGGTAAAATGACTATTTTGCTACTCCCAGGGATGCCTTCAGTGTTGGCCTGCCCTTCGGTTGACTTCCTGGGGTTGTTTCCAAGGTTTGGATCCCATTTGAGTCTGTTTGTCCACTAGTGTTGTCTCTGAGGCTGACTTGGTTGCTTCAGGTTTTCCTCTGGAGATGTTATGATGCTTCAGAATTGGTTCTGAAGTTGACCTGACTTCCGAGGTTGAGACCAGAGCGGACCTGCACTACCCGGATTGAGATCGTGGCTGACCTTTACCTCTTAAGTTGAGACCGGGGCTACCCCGTACCTCCCGGGTTGAGACCGGGGACTGACCTGTACCTCCATGGTTGAGACTGGGGCTGACCTGTACCTCCCAGGTTAAAATCGGGGCTTACCTGTACCTTCCGGGTTGAGATCGAGGCTGACCTGTACCTCCCGGGTTAAGATAGGGCTGACCTATACCTCCCGGGTTGAGATCGGGGCTAACCTGTACTTCACGGGTCGAGACCGAGGCTGATCTGCACCTCCCGGGTTGAGACCAAGGCTGACCTGTACCTCTCGGGTTGAGACCGGGGCTGACCTGTACCTCCCGGGTTGAGACCGGGGCTGACCTGTACCTCCCTGATTGAGACCAGGGCTGACCTGTACCTCTTGGGTTGAGATCGGGGCTGACCTGTACCTCCTGGGTTGAGATCGGGGCTGACCTATACCTACCGAGTTCAGACCGAGGCTGACCTGTGCCTCCCAAGTTTAGATCAGGGCTGACCTGTACTACCCGGGTTGAGACGGGGCTGACCTATACCTTCCGGGTTGAGACCGGGGCTGACCTGTACTTCACGGGTTGAGACCGGGCTTGAATTGACGACCCGATATTGAAACCGGGGTTGATCTACCCGGGTTGAGATCGGGGCTGACCTGTACTTCTCGGGTTGAGACTGGGGCTGATCTATACTTCCCGGGTTGAGACTGGAGCTTGTGATTGCCCCCAAATTCGGACTGCCATAGGGTCACTCAAATTCAGTTCGCCACATTCTAAACTCTAACACCATGATAATAATATTACGACTAATTATCGCATCGCACAACGGAATAATTCACAATACTACTACCGAATAGATTTAATTAATATAATTTATTCACGTCCCAAGGTCTCGTAACTTAAACACTGATTACATGACTTAGGCATATATAACCTTAACTAGTACATAACAAAATAAGTTCTTATTACAATCATAGGTCCTACATAATATTAAGCTACTTAGTAGCCTTTCCCTTGCCCTTCTCGGTGCCTGAGGGTCCGCACTGCTCTGCCTTAACTGAAATATTTTAAGGAAAGCAAGAATGAGCAACAAGTTTGCTCAACAAGTAATATAATAACAAGGGTGAGAATTATAGTTCTCGAATCCAAAAAGGTATAGCACGGTGTGATAGTTCAAAACAACAAGAAATATCAACAGTTTTCAATAATAGTCACTAAGGACATAATAATATCAATATGATTCAATGCTAAATCAATTCACGATTTCAAGATAATTGAATACTGAGCAGTCACTAAGCACTATGCACTTCTACTAGAATTAACAGAAATATACTGATAATCCAATAAAACAAGTACAACAGGTGATCAGCCTAAAGTACTCTACGTTAGGCATATCGTTCAATCGTACTAAAGTGCACACGTCAGTCTCCCGACAATATATAATTTCCCTTCAAAGAAGGTTGTTCATCTCAGTCAAATACAAGATCCCGCACCAATCAATTGGTTTGGGTTGCCTTTCAACAATATAAGTCTAGCCGAATTAAATGGAATAGATCGCAACAATTTTAAATCCAAATCTCAAGATTTAAAGTTCGAAGAATATAAATTGACTTTTATCTTATCCATGTATTATATAATTATAATATCTGAATTGCAATCTCAAAAGTTTACTTGTACGACAATAATAGCACAAGCTTAATGAACGCTCAATAAAGAGTAGGGTTAGGAACTTGCTTACAATGTTCCTTGAATAAAATAAACACAAGGATAGGATACTTGCACTTTAGAATAGTGTAAGTTAGGGAACTTGCCTTATGCGTAATTTATCCTCGTTAAGTAAATAAGCACTTTTGAATCCCTATCGTAATATAGTTATGTATATATATGATATCCATTAGTCATATAGTTTAACATCATACTTTATCTCATATATACCATCCACATATAAGTTAAGTCTTCAATCTTACTATACAGTCATACCATGTATAGTATCACATTAATTCACAAGTCTCGACTAATATAACTTTTATCCTTAACGTTCTTCTTTTTGAGTTAAACATATTCTCATATAATTATTATCACATAAGACCACAATCAATACTAAATATATGTTATTTTAGTAAGTTATGGTATTTCAATAGGTTAACCGTCAAAAATTGGATTCAAGTATCAATATATGATATCACATAGTATGTATGCATATTAAAGGATACTTTCATGCTTGTTCAACCATTTCACGTTCAATTTTACATGACATAGGTTCTAAGTGAATACCTTTAATAATTTAATATGTCATGAAACCACATTAGCTATCATGCTTGTCATTTGAAACATATGAGGTGATCACATAACTTGATTTAGGCATGCTTGCAAGTTTATATTTCATATACACATAGCTAGTATTGTTACTAGCTTAAATCATGCTTCACTTGTGCTTAACTATCTTTCATGGTATTTACCTAGTGTGTGCACATGCATGATATATTAGTGAGTCTAAGAGCACTATCAAACACGTCCATAAATATCAGAATCCAAATCTCAATGTAACATGTCGACGTTCACGTTCAAAACTTATACTTTCATTAGTAAAGTTTGCTTGTAAGGTCTAACATGTTCATGCTACATTATGAAACCCATATACATAAGTCAACATGCTTTTCATGCATTCTCAAACCATACTAATATGCTTGCAAGGTCAAAACATCAACATAGATATAACATGACAAAGTTTGCTTTCAAAACTTACACTTTCGCTAGGAATGTGCACTAGTGAGGTTCGCACGTTCATATTACATTATGGAACCTATATACATAAGTTAATATGTCTCTCATGCATCTCTAAGTCATAATAACATGCCCGAAAAATCAGAATGTTAACATGGCATGCATACATATCAAGTACGTTTCCAAAATTTGAAGTTTGTTTATAAAATGCTAAGTTTATTTCAAAAGTATAAGTATGCGTGCAAATCTTAGTAAAACATGCTTACATTGTCTCAATATTTTCATATATATGTATTTCTCATGCTAGCATGCTTGTTCTAAATCATCTTAACAACTAACACTTAATAGAATCAAGCAGCAAGCAAGCAATTGTTTCCAGAGACCGGCGCAGCTGCGCTGTGCCTTAGTGTTATACCGACGCTGTAAGAACCCGAATTTTCAAGAAATTATTAAAATGAGAATTTAATAAATAAAATTTCTAAGGCATGTATTGGGTTCGAATATATATGTGTGTTATGAGGTAGGAAGTATTGTGTTACATAGGATAATATGAACTATGTAATATGTGATTTTTGTGATTAATAAATATATTATTAATATATATTTATTATTTATTGTATAGGAGAATTAGCAAGAAGATGGATAAGATTTATCTATCGGTATTAAATAATTTATATAATTATTTATCATGGTAAGATTGGTGACATTAAATATCTTTGATAATCACCATTTTCTGGAGTATATATACGTTGTTGAAGAGAGAGAGAATAGGACCAATATATCTTTAGATAAACATTGGTTAGTAAATTACTAGTTGATTTAATATACCGCAAGAAGCGAAGATTAACGGAATATACATATGTGTTTTATATATATATATATATATATATATATATATATGAGAATCTTATAGGGGAATAGAGTTTGAACTTATAGTTTAAACTTTGAATCATTGAAGGAGGTAATAAAATATGTTGGTTAACCGATGTAGCAAGATAGCACATTAAAAAGCATGTTCAAGTATTTAAGAATTGAGATTATGGTTCTGCTATAGCAGAACTTGTCTGCCTATGAACTTGAGATGGCGCAGCTGCGCCACTTCCAAGCTTATGACCAGCGCAGCTGCGCCGGTCTGTAGAAAATTCTGAGAGTTGTGTAATCTGAACTTGGGAATATGTATATTAGTAATTAAAATGTGGGTCATGAATGGGTTAAGTTAGCAAAGCATGATTTGAATGAGAAATTAATTAACCTAGGATAAATGTGGGTTAATCAAATTATGTTATGGAATAATATATATCCTTGTGTGGCAATGGAAAGGAATGAGAAAGAGTTTGTTCACTTACATAATACGGTGAATTAATATATGTGTTTAGCCTAAGAGAATAAAAAGAATATTTTGATATTGATAATATATTACATAGTATGGTAATATATAAAAGGTCTAGTATTTGATAGATAAGTGGTTAATAAAGGAAGAGAACCAATATAATTGTAAATGAATATCGGTTAGAGATGAAAGTGTTATTTTAGCATGGCTAAAACGTAAAGATGGTTGTCTTAGGACGATCGGATAGTTATACATAGATTGTATAATCTAAATAATTAATGGGATAGATATTAATTATTATAAGTGTAAAGGTTATACATATTATAAGTGTATAATTATTTGAGGTAGCTTAGCATTAAAATGCATGTATCATACAAACCTTATATTAAAAGGATATTAATGCGTGGTGAAAGTGATAACGAGCTTAAGGTAAGTTGGTGAGATAGGCCTAGTGTAGCCAAGAGGGGGGATAAGCAATTCCTTAAATAAATTAATGAAGGAATGATTAAACGGACTAATTAATATTATTATGAGAATTATTACTCTGTGCAAGTATATATGTTATGTGAGTTAGTGCCTATGCGAATAATTGCTAGGATTAAATTTATAGGGAATCACTAACGGTTTAATTAAATTAGTGAACTAGCCCTAAGGTTTTTATATCAAAAGAATTGATAGGATGGCTAATAATTAAATATTCAATTTACTTGAATATAGTGAAAGGATTTAATTGTGTAGATTATATTTACTCGATTACTTATTTTGTGCAAACATGCGATAATTAAACCTATAGTATATAGTATTTACCTCTATATATTATAAAGTGAAATGAAACGTATTAATGTGGCTATATATGATATATAGACTATATAGTAAGATTAGATATTGAATGTGTACATGAGGTAACGTGACTATATGTGTGGGTGAACCTATTTAAGTACTACACGAATATTATAAGGAATAAGCAATTGTTAATTGAGGATTTCTTCAATACTTTACTATAATTGAAATAATAGAGTTTGGATAATACAATGAGATAATACCCAATCGAAATATACTCAGTATTAACGAAATGTACATAGATTATATATGTGCAATTAAATTTACTACATGGTAGTATTAATTATTTATTGGGATTACATTGTGACTCTATTAAAACCTAAGTGTATATAAGGTATACTTGTAATATAACCTTAGTATGTTGTATACAAGTTGCTGAGTTCTATTGGCTTGTCCCTAAATGAGTGGCCATTTCTTCCTCACGTGGCTAGCCTACTCTATTCTTTCTCTCAAAATCAGCAATTCTAGCATATGATGACAAAGGGAGTGGGTTTCATGATGAATTCACTAACTCCTCAACTACTCCTTCTTAACCATCAAATTCTTGCTCTTACCGTTGGTTTGAATTGGTGGAGAAAACCATTTTCTGTGTCAAGCTTGGTCTATAAATAAAGCTCTCCTCCTTCTCAATTCCTGTTGGTTGAATTGTCTGAGAAAATGGGTTATGGAAGGATAGTAGAATTGAGAGCAATTAGAGGATTGGAGAGCTATAGTTAGCAAATTGAAGCCATCAAGAGCTAATAATTCTAATGTATATGCTCTTGAATTCCTATGTTTCGAATTTCTTAAAAATATCAAGAAAATGGTTGCTTTTGAGTCAAACATTGGTGGCTAAGGATTGTTGTAATCCATGAATTGTTGCTAGATACTGTTAATACAGTTAAATGCGAAAACAACGGAAGTTAAACGGACCAATTTCGTTTAGAAACGAATTTGTAGTGAATGAATTCGCTACATTTGTCAAAATATAAAAATTTAGTATAAACATGAGCTTTGGATTAATATGTGGGTTAGTTAATGTTTATGTTAATTGTTATTCTTTGGTATGTTGTAGTTTTATGAGTTACGAATCCATATAATTGAAAACGGACTAATTTGGATGAGTATAACTTGCGTTATGGCGATCAGAATGTGAAACGGTCTGAAAATTCGCGAAGGAGCAAGTCTGGAACAACCTTCTGCTTCTTGTGGCGCAGCTGCGCTGACCCCAAGGCCATTTGGGGCGCAGCTGCGCCGGGCATGGTCAGACAGAAGAAAAAAAAACACTGTTTTGACCTTCTGTAGTAAATTAGGCATAACGTTTTCATACGAACTTCGATTGAGGTGATTCAAGATGAATCGGAAAGATAACGAGCAGCCCTACAACTTTTTGTCTTTAAGTTTTTCGATTTGAAGTCGTTAAGAGGGGTAAAAATGTCCATCTTTGTGACTGCTCCGTATTCAAAAGCAATCGGAGGGCGTCGGACATGCACATACGCAATTGTAGTGCCCCCGACGATGAAATATGTTATTATAAGTGATAAAACATAACAATGCATGATAATAGATATGACATATGGTCTTGAGTACCTTTTCATATCATGAGTTGCTTAAATGGTTATTTTCCAAAGATTATATAAAGGTTTTGAAAGCAAACTTTGACAAAACTTGTGTCCTTTAAGTTCTGACCATTTGAGTATGTTTATATGGCATAGATATATGTTCAAATGCATGTGAGTTATGATTTCAAGATACATTGCATGTGCTAAGTTGACTTACTATAATTTTCGATGAAAACTTATAATTTGAAAGCTAATAGCATCACTCACTATGTGAGATACGTTTTGATCATGCAAGCACGTATAATAGGATTCATTATACCTCTAGACATGTTGACATAAGCATAAACATGTTTGACTTCATTAGTGTACGTTGACTAAAGAACGTGTAATATTTGAAAATGGACTTCAACATATACTTGAGATGGTTAAGTTCTTACTTTCCAAGCATGTGAGCATGGTCTAGTTATGCATAAGCATGAGTAGAGGTTCGAGGTTGTCTTACATGTGCTAAGTTACTTTGACATTGATTTTGAAGAATAAAATTAAGGAAGTTTTGAAATTAAGATGAATAAGTATTGAGTTACTTGCATTCTAACCTTATGTTCAAGCATGATGGTACTTTTTATGTCTTTAAGCATGAATGATATGTGCACCCAATTAGTTAAGCATAACATAAGCTATTCAAGCATGTTTTAAAGTAGGTTGTCAAAAGAGGGACTATACTAACTATGTGTAACCGAGTTTGATACACATAATCATGCGTATTAAGGATTGTTTAATATCGTTATGTAACTTAATGGTTAACATAGCGAGTCTCTTGTGGAATGAACCTATTTTAGTCTCGATTAAAGAGTTTTGAAAAGGATGACATATGCTAGCTAAAAGTGAATAATTTGGATGTATTGAAGGATGTTTAACATGCTATATGTTAGTACCTATGCATGCTAGAAAACTAAAACGAAACCATAAATCAAAAGGCCAAATCTGGTCTGGACAGGGAGCGGCGCAGCTGCGCCCCTCCCAGGTCTAAATGTGGAGCAGCTGCGCCACAGGGCAATTTTGCCTTATTGTTTTAATTGCAGTCTGAACCTTGTGGTAGGCTTGCATTGTTATCCTAAGTTATAAAACAGAGTCTAACTAATGACATGAGTATTTATTGATGTAATGGTGATATTAAATCCGGAATTGATAAATTTTCCTAAGGTTTGCAAAACACAAGGACAATGTGATTATATATTTTTTAGTCTAATACTTAGATAGTTAAGTGTGTTAATATTGATATTGAGTATGGTTAAGATATAACTATACGTACCTAATGATACTAAGCGTATGATAGGAAAGTGAAACTAGGTTCTAAGAGCCAAGATAGAAAACAATGTAATACTTATTATTATATTGAGAAAGTATGACTGTATGACTAATGAAAATAAATCCATGATTATATAACTGTGTAGGATTACACGAAGTGCAGAATTCTTTAAGCAGTTAAGTCGTAGTTGTTAAACTACGAATCAGGCAAGTCTTTCAGTTCCTATTTGATTTATGAATTCAATAACTGTTAGTTGAATTATATTATGCTGTGATAATGTGAACTTATATATGAACTGTATATGAGATATAAATGAGATTGAAAGTTGATCTTTGATGATATACATGTTATGTGAAAGTAACATGCGTAGTAAATATAAATTGTTTATAAATGCATGAACTGAGTATGATATTATATGCTATGTGATGCATGAAAACTGTTAGAGTTGCTGAGCTGTCAGCTCACTCTTGTAAATAACCACTTTTGCCGGTTAAGGACTTACAATAAAGACTTCGTGCTTCTTGATTGATAAAGATAGATAGTATCGCAATAAAGAATACTGTTTAGATTATTACTCGAACCATGTTTAGGTTCTAGTAGTTATACTTGATATTTGTTTACGAGGTTTAATGCTTGTCGTACTGTAAAGATGTATTAGATAATACATAGAGGATATTAAGTTAAAATGTATGCGATTATACAAAAATTTGAATAGAGTGAATCATGATATAGTTTGATTCAGGAAAATGTAATGGATTTAAGTTATGGAATCAATAAAAGATTTTGTTCAAAGAAGACTGAAAAAGTTTAAGTTATTCTGCATTTTAATAACATTGAATATGATGTAAAGACGAGATCTTGGATATGAATAGAATTTATATTCTAAATTGTAATAAGCAAAGTTGTATTCTTTTACTAATGATTAAAAGATATAATAATTTGACGATAGTAGTTTCGTGGCGGACCGGATCCGAGGTTTCGAAGGGAACATGGATTTGGGGGCGTCACAGACGCAGCTACGCCATATCTGGTTCGTCCCAGAGAGTTCCCTGCTTCTACAGGTTCCAGGACCAACATCAAAATTATTTCACGAATTTGATTGCAATCAGCCATATGACATTCTAAAGATGTATATCAGCTAGTATAGCAACTAAGAAACAACTAACAAACATTACTTGCCCACATAATCATGAAATCCATACTCAATTCAAGAATTAGGATCTTGACAGTAAACTTAAATGAAGAATAAGAACAAGTCTTATACCTCTGTAATGCCAATTAAACTTGCTAAAATTGAAGTCTCTCTGTAACTATCCAACAACTCACAATACTCTCAACTCAACACTTAAGCGAAATTCTCAGCAAGTGAAATTTGTGAAGAGGGGAGCTACATTTATAGGAAAACCAATTTCCAGACAATGCCTTCCTCCATTGAATCAAACTAACGGGAATATGAATTGTATGAAGGTTATGGAGTGGAAGGTAATTAGTTGGTGAATCAAATCATTATTTCCACTCCCCCCATTAATCATGAGCTAGAATTTGCTGAGTTTGAGGAAATAGGAATAGGATAGCCTCATGAGTGTTCACGTGTGAGGAAATGTGACTATCAATATGGGACAAGGCAAAGCAATCTCAGCATTCTAGCCACATTAATATATACAACACTTATGTTACTTTGTACATATCATATATATACCTAAGTTGTATTCATATAATACATGCTTAGGTTGTAATTTTAGTGTCACAATGTAATTCACATAATGTAGTAAGTGTAATTTGCACACATATAATTTATGTACATTTTATCTTACCGATATAATTTAACCGGATATTCTCACATTACATCATCTCCTTTATTAAATATAATTGTTTACAATATATTCATGATGTATTATTTTAATGTATACTCATATACATATTGTCACACAGGCATAAATCATGTAACTTATATAGTTTAATCAATCTTAATACATGGTTTCTATATATAGTATAGTCACATAAATATTGCACTACACTATATAATATAGTTGTATCCCATATACTTTATATGTTTAATTTTTGCATACTTGCACATAACAATTAATATAATCTTATTACATTAATAACTTACTTATTTGTTTTATTATTTATAATGGCAATTAATCAATTAATAAAATATTAATTAATTCATCCCTTATAAATCAATGTAATTATTAATCTCCATAATAATTAACTAACATTTATATGATTAATTATCACGTTAAATAAATATAAATCTTATTATATTTATAAATAAGTTGCTTATTATTATTCTATTATTTACAATAATAATAATCAACACATCATCAATTAATCGTCATTAATATTCTATTTCTTATCATAAAAATTAACAATTAATATAGATTAATTATTCGCTTAATAATTCCTTCGTTGATTAATATAATCATTATTATTTCTCATCACTGTGCCACACAAGGCATTCAACGAACTTATCGCAAACTTCATATTTTCTCAATTATTATAATTATTCAATTTAATGTAATTGAGTTAACTCATCTCATAACACTTACATATTTATATTCAAATAAATATTCATTTCCATTAATATATTCATATAATAATATTCAAAAATTCTCGGGTATTACATCCTCCCTCCCTTATAAAAATTCCGTCCTCGGAATTGCTACAAGGTTACACAATTAGATGGGGATAGTCCCTTATTATCCTATCTTTTAATTCCCACGTAGCCTCCTCGACATCGTGGTAACGCCAAAGTACTTTTACAGATGAAATAACTTTATTTCTTAAGGTTTGCTATTTCCTATCTAATATCTAGACAGGAATCTCTTCATACGCCAAGTTCTTCTTCACTTGAATGGGATCGTAAGAACTCACGTGCTTGTAGTCGGCCTTGTATGGTCGCAACACGGAGATGTGGAACACATTGTGGATGTGCTCCAACTCGGGTGGTAATGCAACTTTGTATGCCACTTCGCCCACTTGCTTCAGTATCTCGAACGGTCCTATGAATCTTGGACTCAATTTTCCTTTCTTACCGAAATGAATCTTTCCCTTCCATGGAGATACCTTCAAGTATACAAAACTGCCGACTTTAAAGTCTCGGTCCTGTCGATGCAAGTCTGCGTACTTTTTCTAGCGGTCTTGAGCTGCTACTAGTCTGGCTCTTATCACTGTCACCACGTCTGCGGTTTGTTGTACTAGTTCTGGTTCGAGTATTCGTTGCTCTCCGACTTCGTCCCAACATAATGGCGTTTTGCACTTTCTTCCGTAAAGAGCTTCCTACGGTGGTATGCCGATACTTGCATGGTAACTATTGTTATACGCAAATTCAACTAAGGGTAGGTGGTTATCCCAATTTCCCTTGAAGTCCATCACGCAAGTCTTAAGCATGTCCTCCAGCGTTTGTATAGTTCGCTCGCTCTGTCCATCTGTCTGAGGATGATAAGCGGTACTCAACCTCAACTGTGTTCCCATTCTCTCTTGCAAGCTTTTCTAAAAATTTGACGTGAAGCACGGATCTTGATCAGAGATAATTGATACCGGCACTCCATGTTGTGAAACAATCTCTTTTACGTATAGGCTTGCTAACTGATTCAAACTATAGCAAATCTTGATCGGTAGAAAATGCGCGATCTTCGTTAGTCGATCCACGATAACCGAAATGACATTCTATCCCTTCTGTGTGACCGGAAGTCCTACCACGAAGTCCATCGTAACATGCTCCCATTTCCACTTCGATATTTCCAACAGTTGTAGTAAACCACTAGCCACTGGTGCTCTGCTTTAACGCGTTAACAAGTCAAACATCTATTAACGCACTCCACGACTTCCCATTTTAGATTGGCCCACCAAAAGTGTTGCCTCAAAACTCGGTACATCTTAGTGCCTCCCGGATGAACGGAATACGTCATATTGTGTGCCTCGTGCAAAATTTCTTCTCTCAACTCAGTTACCGCTGATACCCAAACTCTTCCTTCGAATCTTAAGATACTAACTTTATCTATTCGGAATCTCTCTTCTCCATTTTCTGCGATCCTCTTTCTGATTTTCTCGCACTCATCATCTTTCTCTTGTGCTTTTTTTACTCTATCCAACAAGGTTGGACGAACTTCCATTACAAATAACTTCTCTTCAGACCTCTCCGGTCCTTTTACCTCTATTTCCGATTTCTCCATCTCCCTTATCAACTCCTCTTGAGTCGTCAAGTGAAGCAATCTCTCCCTTCATTTCCTGCTCAGTGCGTCGGCAACTACATTTGCCTTACCTGGGTGATAAAGAATATCACAGTCATAGTCTTTGATCAATTCTAAACACCTTCTCTGACGTATATTCAACTCCTTTTGTGTGTAGATATATTTCAGACTTTTGTGGTCCATGTATATCTCACATTTCTCTCTATATAAGTAATGCCTCCATATCCTTAACGCAAAAACTACTGTCGTTAACTCCAAGTCATGAGCAGGGTATCGTTTCTCGTAATCCTTTAATTTTCGTGATGCATACGCAATGACCTTGCCGTGCTGCATGAGCACACAGCCAAGTCCCTTGTGCGATGCATCACTATATACCACAAAATTTTCCTGCATCATCTGGTAGTGATAACACAGGCGCCTCGCTCAATCTCTTTTTCAGTTCTTGAAAACTCTCTTCACATTTGTCTGTCCATACAAACTTCACCGTCTTTTTTATCAGATTGGTCAACGGGGTTGCTATCTTAGAAAAATCTTGGATAAATCTTCGATAGTACCCAGCTAACCCTAAAAAACTTCTCACCTCTGTTGATGTTCTCGGTTGCTCCCAATTACTTACTGCCTCGACCTTCGCAAGGTCTACTTAGATTCCATTCTTATCCACCACGTGACCTAAGAATTGAACCTTCTCCATCCAAAATTCACACGTAGAAAATTTTGCATACATCCACTCTTTCCTTAGTGCTTGCAGAACTATCTTCAGATGTTTGGTGTGCTCGTCTTCTGTCTTTGAGTAGATCAAGATGTCGTCGATAAAAACTATCACGAATTTATCCAAGTATGTCTTAAAAACTCGTTTCATCAAGTCCGTAAATGCTGCCGGAGCATTAGTCAATCCAAATGACATTACAAAAAACTCGTAATGTCCATAACGGGTTCGAAACGTAGTCTTTGGTATGTCCTCATCCCGTACCTTCAGTTGGTGATAACCCGTCCGTAGTTCTATCTTCGAAAAACACTTCGCTCCCTTCAGTTGATCAAATAAGTCGTCTATCCTTGGTAGCGAATATCTGTTCTTGATCGTTACTCTGTTCAATTCTAGATAATCGATACAGAGCCTCATCGATCCGTCCTTTTTCTTAACGAATAACACTGGTGCTCCCCAAGGAGACACACTCGGCCGTATGTAACCCTTATCTAATAACTCTTCCAGTTGTATCATTAACTCCTTTATTTCTACCGGCGCCATACGGTATGGGGCTTTCGAAATCGGTACTGTTCCCTGTGCTAAGTCTATTACAAATTTGATCTCTCTGTCTGGCAGAACACCAGGTAGATCGTCCGAAAATACATCTCAAAATTTATTCACTAAGGATATATCCTTAATTTCTATTCCCTTTTTCTGCGCATCTACAATGTAAGCTAAGTAACCTACACATCCTTTCCTTAACAATTTGTTGGCCTGCATCATCGTAACGCAACACGATTGTTTAAGCTGATGAGCTAGCATAAAACACTACCTTAGACTTACTCGGAGTCTGAAGGTTCACACATTTATTTTGACAATCAATTATTGCTACATGGTTATACATCCAATCCATTCCCAGTATTATGTCAAATTCTCCCAATCTAATAGGAATCAAGTCTACGCTCAATTCTAGTTCTCTAATGTTTGCGCGATAATTTCAGTAAATGTATTCTACATGGATTATTTCCTTATTCGCAACTTCTATGTTCAAGGGATCTTCTAATCGTTCTCGGGGTGTATTAAGTTTTCTAGCAAATTCTTCAGATACAAAAGAACAGGTGGCACCCGAATCAAATAATACATAATCATTTATATCATTGATTGGGATTATACCTGACACCACGTCCTTCGCAGCTACTGCATCCTAGATGGTCATGTTAAAGGTTCTGGCGGTTGGGCATTTGGATTGTGTCGGTTTGTCGATCATCAGTTTGTTTCCCCCTTGTTGGCTACCTCTGCTACATCCCTTCTTCGGGCAGTCCTTAATTCTGTGCTCCGTCGAGCCACATGCAAAACATCCTTATATCTTTCTCAATTTCGGGAAGTTGGGCGAAATTTTCCCCTTCTGACCGCAGTTGTAGCAAGTGTCCGCGTCCCTTCCAGCACTCGCCCTGATGATTCTTCCCACATTTTGGGTATCCTTCTGCCCTTTTCTTGAAACCTCCATGAAAATTTCCCGACTGATTGTTGTTGTTTTTGTTGTTGTTGTTCTCCCACTTTCTTTTTCCCAAGTTACTTCCTTCCATTACTGCTTCCTCCAGTACGATTTTATCCTTCCGTGTTCTTTCCATTCTTGTCCATGTTATACAGACTTAAGGCCTCACTGCCACCTTCCATAATGATTGCCTTCTCCAGCAACATTGCAAAGGAATCAATTTGAAGAACTGATACCTTGTTAAACAGCCACGACTTTAGCCCTTGTTCGAATCGTCTTGCCTTCCTCTCTTCATCTCCTACTTGGTGTTCCGTAAATCGCGCTAGTTCGTTGAACTTAGCCGCGTACTGCGCTACCATCATATCACCTTGCTTAAGTTCCAAAAACTTCACCTCCATCCTATTCTTCATGCTTTTCGGGAAGTAGTTCTCAAAAAATAGAGTTTTGAATCTATCCCACGCTATTATCCCTTCTCCAGCTCTTTGTTGATTAGCCTCCCACCAGTAATTGGCTTCACCTCTCATCATATATATAGCGAATACAGTCTTTTGGTCTTCACCCACACGAGCTATAGTGAAGGCCTTCTCGATATACTTAACCCATGTCTGCGCAATGATTGGGTCGGTAGTACCCTCGAACTCTGGGGGTCCTACACTCCTAAAGTCCTTAAACTCTGGGGGTTTGTTGTTCCTTCCCCTAAAGGCCTCTCCTAACAGATCTACTAGCTTCTGGATCGGGTCTACTTGTTCCCTCTCATTGTTCACTGACTCCTCAGGTGCAGTCAATCTACGTCTGGGCGGCATTATCTACATCACAAATTTTCATTTTATTATTACTAAGTTATATTACTTAAGTATTTCTTTTAATACTAAAGGCATAAAATTTTATAATACATTTTTGAAATAAGCTTCATTTATATTCATATGCCAAATCATTTCATTACATAATTTTCCCTAGCATATTTCTATAAATGTTATCACATATATCCCCTAATATCACAAAAGACGTGGAACACTAACATACTTCCACACTACCCCTCTATCAAAAGCTTACTCGGAGTTTACATCACTATCCCACACTTTACACAAAAAAGTTGGGATTACAACACAGTATATACAACACATAAAGTAAATACTACTAAGCTACAGCTAGACTGACTAAGGGTCTTATCCCATCATTCCACACTCTACAGCGCTCTTGTACTCGATCTGTGCTGTATACGCCATCAACTCTAGGCTCAAAGTATGTAGGGTCTGTCCCTGCTCCGCTGGGTAGTGGTACACACCATTAATCACCCTCTTAAAAGCTGAATGGAACACATACCCCATCTTGTTCATCTTCCTCTTATTGCATCTGACCTCATCCTCTAGGTCGTCAGCTCTCTCGTTAGCCGCTTCCAACTTCTCCTTGAAGTGGATCCTATCCATAACATCCAACTCTAACTGAGTACGGAGTGCTTCCTTCTCTGTCTTCTCACTCAGCTCCCTCTGTTCTACCTCTTCCAGCTTTCCTGTCAGATCCACATTCCTAGCTACAGACTTGTGAAACATGGTCCCCATCTGGATCCTTGACTCCTTGCGGTAGGCAATCTCCACCTCCAACTCCTACATGTCTAACTTCCTCGGGTGGTCCTCGTCTCTCAGCTTCTGGAACTCAGACTCTCTCTCCTGGGCCTCGGCCTCCAGCTCCTGGACTCTGCAGTCCAACTCTAGGATCCACTCCTCGTACTCGCCTAACATCTGCTCCTCTACAGTAGCCTCGTCAGAGTCCTCCACTAGCTTATCCTCCATCGGCTCGTCCTCCATCGGTAACTCCTCTGGATCGGACTCTATCTCAATCTCGTCCTCGTCGTTAGACTTAAATGGTGCAATAGCCTTCATAGGCACAGCCTCTAGAGGTGCCTCGTATACTACATGTATATCCCTGGGCTCCTCCTCTGCCACTCTACTAGGTACCCCTGTGTCTGTCATCCTATAATCACAAACACAAGACAAACAAACAGCAACTCCATTAGAATGTTAAATAAAACATAAGTTCATTGTATAGAATGAAGTTACATTTCATAACACACTAAGTCTCTCTCTAAGAAAACCCCATGTGAGTTCTATCCCTTTCTAACTTCCAAGTTCTCCTAAGTTATAATCTAAGGACACTCTCTCCTAAGGTCAGCTCTGATACCAACCTGTGACGCCACCAAATTCGGACCGCCACAGGGTCACTCGAATTCGGTTCGTCACGTTCTAAACTCTAACACCATGATAATAATATTACGACTAATTGTCGCATCGCACAGCAGAATAATTCACAATACTACTACCGAATAGATTACATTTAATTAATATAATTTATTCACGTCCCAAAGTCTCGTAACTTAAACACTGATTACATGACTTAAGCATATATAACCTTAACTAGTACATAACAAAATAAGTTCTTATTACAGTCATAAGTCCTACATAATATTAAGCTACTCAGTAGCCTTTCCTTTGCCCTTGTCAGTGCCTGAGGGTTCGCACTACTCTACCTTAACTAAAATATTTTAGGGAAAGCAAGAATGAGCAACAAGTTTGCTAAGCAAGTAATATAACAACAAGGGTGAGTATTATAGTTCTCGAATCCAAAAGGGTATAGCACGGTGTGATAGTTCAAGACAACAAGAAATATCAATAGTTTCTAATAACAGTCACTAAGGACAGAATAATATCAATATGATTCAATGCTAAATCAATTCAGGATTTCAAGATAATTGAATACTGAGCAGTCACTAAGCATTATGCACTTCTACTAGAATTAACAGAAATATACTAATAATCCAATAAAACAAGTACAACAGGTGATCAGCCTAAAGTACTCTACGTTAGGCATATCGTTCAATCGTACTAAAGTGCACACGTCGGTCTCCCGACAATATATAATTTCCCTTCAAAGAAGGTTGTTCATCTCAGTCAAATACAAGATCCCGCACCAATCAATTGGTTTGGGTTGCCTTTCAACAATATAAGTCTAGCCGAATTAAATGGAATAGATCGCAACAATTTTAAATCCAAATCTCAAGATTTAAAGTTCGAAGAATATAAATTGACTTTTATCTTATCCATGTATTATATAATTATAATATCTGAATTGCAATCTCAAAAGTTTACTTGTACGACAATAATAGCACAAGCTTAATGAACGCTCAATAAAGAGTAGGGTTAGGAACTTGCTTACAATGTTTCTTGAATAAAATAAACACAAGGATAGGATACTTGCACTTTAGCATAGTGTAAGTTAGGGAACTTGCCTTATGCGTAGTTTATCCTCGTTAAGTAAATCAGCACTTTTGAATCCCTATCGTAATATAGTTATGTATATATATGATATCCATTAGTCATATAGTTTAACATCATACTTTATCTCATATATACCATCCACATATAAGTTAAGTCTTCAATCTTACTATACAGTCATACCATGTATAGTATCACATTAATTCACAAGTCTCGACTAATATAACTTTTATCCTTAACGTTCTTCTTTTTGAGTTAAACATATTCTCATATAATTATTATCACATAAGACCACAATCAATACTAAATATATGTTATTTTAGTAAGTTATGGTATTTCAATAGGTTAACCGTCAAAAATCGGATTCAAGTATCAATATATGATATCACATAGTATGTATGCATATTAAATGATACTTTCATGCTTGTTCAACCTTTTCACGGTCAATTTTACATGATATAGGTTCTAAGTGAATACCTTTAATAATTTAAGGCCATTCTATGTCATGAAACCACATTAGCTATCATACTTGTCATTTGAAACATATGAGGTGATCACATAACTTGATTTAGGCATGCTTGCAAGTTGATATTTCATATACACATAGCTAGTATTGTTACTAGCTTAAATCATGCTTCATTGTGCTTAACTATCTTTCATGGTATTTACCTAGTGTGAGCACATGCATGATATATTAGTGAGTCTAAGAGTACTATCAAACACGTCCATAAATATCGGAATCCAAATCTCAATGTAACATGTTGACGTTCAAGTTCAAAACTTATACTTTCATTAGTAAAATTAGCTAGTAATTTCTAACATGTTCATGCTACATTATGAAACCCATATACATAAGTCAACATGCCTTTCATGCATTCTCAAACCATACTAATACGCTTGCAAGGTCAGAACATCAACATAGATATAACATGTCAAAGTTTCCTTTCAAAACTTACACTTTCGCTAGGAATGTGCACTAGTGAGGTTCGCACGTTCATATTACATTATAGAACCTATATACATAAGTTAATATGTCTCTCATGCATCTCTAAGTCATACTAATATGCCCGCAAAATTAGAATATTAATATGGCATGCATACATATCAAGTTCGTTTCCAAAATTTGAAGTTTGTTTATAAAATGCTAAGTTTATTTCAAAAGTATAAGTATGAGTGCAAATCTTATTAAAACATGCTTACATTCTTTCAATATTTTCATATATATGTATTTCTAACATGTTCATGCTACATTATGAAACCCATATACATAAGTCAACATGCCTTTCATGCATTCTCAAACCATACTAATACGCTTGCAAGGTCAGAACATCAACATAGATATAACATGTCAAAGTTTCCTTTCAAAACTTACACTTTCGCTAGGAATGTGCACTAGTGAGGTTCGCACGTTCATATTACATTATAGAACCTATATACATAAGTTAATATGTCTCTCATGCATCTCTAAGTCATACTAATATGCCCGCAAAATTAGAATATTAATATGGCATGCATACATATCAAGTTCGTTTCCAAAATTTGAAGTTTGTTTATAAAATGCTAAGTTTATTTCAAAAGTATAAGTATGAGTGCAAATCTTAGTAAAACATGCTTACATTCTTTCAATATTTTCATATATATGTATTTCTCATGCTAGCATGCTTGTTCTAAATCATCTTAACAACTAACACTTAACAGAATCAAGCAGCAAGCAAGCAACTGTTTCCAGAGACCGGCGCAGCTGCGCTACGCCTCAATGTTATACCGGCGCAGCTGCGCCACGTCTGGTTCGTCCCAGAGAGTTCTCTGCTTCGGCAGGTTCCAGGCCCAACATCATAATTATTTCACAAATTTGATTGCAATCTGTAAGAACCCGAATTTTCAAGAAGTTATTAAAATGAGAATTTTAATAAAAAATGCTTAAGGCATATGTTGGGTTCTAATATATATGTGTGTGTTATATGGTAGGATGTATTATGTTACATAGGGTAATATGAACTATGTAATATGTGATTTTTGTGATTAATAAATATATTATTAATATATATTTGTTATTTATCGTAGAGACAATTTAGTTGAGAGAAAGGAAGTGGATAAAATTCCCTATCGATATTAAAGTAAGTTGGTGACATTAAATACCTTTAATGTATAATCACCATTTTCTTGTGTATGTATACTAATACCTAGTATGCTTGTAATATTGGTTAATTGATAGTTGAGAGTTATATTATGGAATAATATAATGTGAGTATTGAACCTTAACGATATAGTACATGGTTTAATTTACTTAAGTAAATGGTCAAATTAATATGTGTGTTGAATATGTAATTATAGTTAAAACTTTTAATATATATTGCTTAGAATGGTAATATGTCATATGTGGAAAAGTCTGATGTGCGAATAACGTTAATTATATATACGTTATTAGAGGGAGATGTAAATCATTATATCTTTAAATGAATATTTAATATTTGAAGAATTGTTTTCGGGACAATTTATAGAAAGAGAAATAATCATTATATATTTCTAACGAAGAATATTAAAATAATTTCTAAAATTGGATTATTTTAATTAAAGGGGGACTGTTATTACCTTATATGTTTTTGTTTGAGGTATGATTAATTAATATGGTAAATACATTAAAATATATTTGCTATATATAAATAAATTGATGGAAACAATTTATTATAATAGAAAATAAACTTATTATCTATTTTCTATATATAATATATGTACATGTGCCGTACATGTAATTATTTGATATTATATTAAGAATAATATCTTGAGACAATAAGTAAATTATTTTCTAATAATGAATGTCTTTATTTAGAGAAAGCATAATATTTTATGTTATGGCAAAATACATAATTTCTAATGTATTTTCAAGAGAGTTAATTAATAAAAGAAAGCTGAGTTATTTTAATGTATTAAATAACTTAGGTTATTATTTTACCATAGATTTTATAAATAATTAATAGAGTAAATATTAATTATTATATGCGTAAAGGTTACACATAATATGAAGTGTATAATTAATTGAGGTAGTTTAGCATTTAAATGCTTGAGTCACACAAACATGATATTAAGTGTGGTGGTAGTGATAATAAGCTTAAGATTGAGCTTGTGAGATATGCCTTGTGTGGCACGATAATAGATTCGTTGATGAATTAATTAATTTAAGGATGGAGGAATTATTAATTAAACAATTAGTCTATATTAACTGTTAATTGTTATTATAGTAATACGTTGATTTATTATTATGGTTAGTGATAGTATAATAATAAGAAAATTAATTATAAATATAATCGAAATTGTATTTATGAGGAATGAGATATATTGTCCTATAATATTAATTATTGTTACGGACAATATACTAGTATCAAGTAATTATTTGATAATATGTTGATTAACGATTAAATGATTTATAAATATAATAAGATTTATATTTATTTAATGTGATAATTAATTATATAAATGCTAATCAATTGTTATAGAGGTTAATAATTGATTTACGAGGAAGGGATTAATTAATATTATTATTAATTAATTGATAAGATAAGTAATTTATTAATTCCTATGTGCAAGCATTCGATATTAAAAGTATAACGTATGGTAGTTAACTATATATTATACGAAGTGTAAAGTGCGATGTAACAATGTTATTTATGTATATAAACTATATAGTAAAGTTTATTGAGTTGTGAGAGTTACACGAAATGTGTGTGTGACAATTTGTATATGAGTATACAATAAAATAATATATCATGGATATATTATAAATAATTATTGAATTAATAAAATTTAATAATAAAGGAGACAATGTAATATAATAATAATACCCAATTGTATTATATTCGGTATTAAGAAAATGTACATGGATTATATGTGATGTATATCTATGTATAACTTTACTTGATACATTGTAATTAGAAATTACATTTATAATTTATTTATAACCTAAGTTATAGGAAATGAAATATGTGTACATGATATGTAATGTATATATATAACCCAAGTGTGGTATACAATATATATGACATTAGTATGTTAAAAGCAAGTTGCTGAGATTTAGTAGCATTGTCCAACATTTAGTGCCCATTTCATTCTTCACGTGAACACACATGGCTAGTCTACTCTATCTCCTTCTCAAATTCATCAATTGTAGAACAAATGATCATGGGGGAGTGGAGATAATGATGGGATTCACCAACCTTTTACCTAATCTATATGAACCATTGTGCAATCTTGTATTCCTTTGGTTTGGTTTAATGGAGAATTTCAATGTCTGGTTATTCAATTTCCTATAAATATCACATCTTCTCCTCTCATTTTCTTTTGTTGAGAATTATGTGAAGCAAGGCTAATATAAGTATAGCATGATAGTGAGTAAGTTTTGAGAAAGATATCAGTGAGGGAGAGACTTGTTATAGCAAGAATCATCAATTGTAGAGGTATAATCAGTTATACTCATGTTCTTCTTCTCTGTAATTTCTAAGTTATAGATTTTTGAATTAAGCATGAATTTCATGAAGTTGTGATTGGATAGTGTTTGATAGTTGTTCTATTAGACTTATAATCATGTTAGTTATGTTATAGGGCTTGTACAGAATAACTTTCATATGAATTTCTGAGTTGGGTTTGTTAAAACTGCCAAAGCAGTTTTGGTTCTGGTTTGGCCGGACACCGGCGCAGCTGCGCCTGGTTTATACTTGGGAGCTGCGCAGCTGCGCAGGGTCCTGGAAATTGAATTTTGTTTTCCTGCTAGAAACTGTTATATGCTATCATATGGTACCATGATAGAACAAGCATGTGAACCAAATTAACACACATATATGAGTACATTCATGTAGTATGAACAAGTATAACGATGTTAGTACATGATGAGAATGAAATATATTATATTTTATTCCCTTAATACTTAATCTTTTATATTTATTTTGTACCTAAATACATTTATTGTTCTTATATTTTTATTTTAGGTACAATTGAACTAAGAAAGTACACTTAGCAACTCACGTGCCAAGCAGCCCACAAAGAGAAGGCCACGAAATTGAAGCTCAAGAAATAAATTGGCTAGCAGCTTGGTAAGGAAATTAATAAGCAGCTCACAAATTGATTGCTATGTGGGGGCCACAGAGTTGATAGTTTAAATTGAAGACAATGCATTCCAATAGCATTAACGAAATCAGCAAGCAAGAGAATGTTATGTGGGGTCATTATAATTAAGAAATAAGCAATTGAAGGGATGACTTGGGCCCACGATTGAGGAGCTTGGAAAAGGAATGAAGCAGCTTGCTTGCAAAGGGAACTAGCATGTGGGCCATGATCCATGCAAAATTGGATAACAAAGATGCTGGGCAGAGAGTTATATCCCCCCAGCGGGGGATTTGTGTGTGTGCTGCCCGCCCCAGCGGGTAGGCATTAGATCAGCCTGCCGAATTCCTTTAGCAAGTTGGATTCGGCAACAAGGAAAGCAACTAGGGCATAGAAAAAGGCTGCTAGTTTTAATGTTATAAATAAGGGGCCTCATACCTTCATATAGGATTGCATCTATTAAATAAAAATACTTTTTCTCTTTATAATTCTTGGTGATTTCATAGTCATGTGTGGCTAATTTCTTATTCTTGGATTAAGGAGACGAAAGCCTTGGAGTAATACACTGTGAGATCTAATTGATTTTAATTGTTCAATTATTATTTTGAGTATTGATTATTCTTCTGTGCTTGAATTACATGATTGATTTGTTTAATTGCTAGGATGCATACTAGTTTATTATTCATTGAAATCTACTGCTAAATTAGATATCGAATCCGTAATTGTTTGGTCACTCTAATTTGCGAAGCAACTAAGATTAATAATTGACTGCAGATCACGAGATTATTATATCTTAGGAAAAATATTCAACTACATTAAATGCAACCGCTTGTGCTTGTGTTGTTTAGTTTCATCGGTTTTTCTAATTCTTAAAGCTTCTACTAGATTAAACTTTTAGCGCTTGTCTGAAGTTATTTGGTAGTTAGGGTTATTTAGATCGCTTGTTTCTATCTAACTAAAATTAAGGAAAGACATGGAAGTGATTCTAACGATGAATATTCAAAGTATTGATTGTGTATGCTTGAGTCAATGATTAGTGTATGTTTCTAAGGTGGAAGTTAACTTAACCCAAGGTTTGTTCTCTTGATTTACTTCGTTACGTTATTTTATACATTAGTTATTTTAATTAAAAATAATCAAAAATCCCCCTCTTTTGGAATACAAAGTATATAAAAATAGATTAATTAGTCTCTGTGGGATCGACTCTTACTTGCACTACTACATTATTATCGTTTGCAGTAAGGTTTATTTTTGGTTGTCTGCGACAGCACACCAAATTTTGGTGCCGTTGCCGGGGACTGATTTTAGTTTTTTTTTTTTTTAATTCTTATTTTTTTTCCCTTTTTATAGGTAATTTGAATTTCCTTGATTGTTTATGCCTGAAACTCGATCTACTAATCAAGGTGATTTAAAGTTTGATCCAGAGATAGAGAGAACTTGTCGCAGATTAAGGAAGGAAGCTCGGGAAATTCGTGAAGAAAAGGAAGTCATGGAAGCAAATCGAACCCTGAAAGAGCTTTCGGCTCCTGATTTGAACCAACAGCCCTTATGCATAACTTTTCCTAATCTTGATACTAACACTCACTTTGAATTGAAATCTGGATTAATACATCTTCTACCTTCTTTTCATGGTTTGGCAGGTGAAGATCCCCACAAACACTTGAAGGAATTCCATGTGGTATGCACGAGTATGAAACCCACCGGAGTAACCGAAGAACAGATCAAGCTAAGAGCCTTCCCATTTTCTTTGAAAGATTCAGCTAAGGATTGGCTCTACTATCTTCCCTCCGGAAGTATCACCACATGGGAGGAGATCAAAAGACTCTTCTTAGAGAAATATTTTCCAGCTTCAAGGGTAGCCAATATTCGAAAGTCAATTTGTGGCGTGAGGCAAAACAACGGAGAATCCCTACATGAGTATTGGGAGCGCTTCAAGAGATTGTGTGCTAGTTGCCCTCATCACCAAATCAGTGATCAGCTTCTCATCCAGTATTTTTATGAAGGTCTTAGTTGTACCGAGAGAAGCATGATTGACGCTGATAGTGGCGGAGCGTTGGTGGATAAGACTCCCGAGGCTGCTAGAAATCTAATTGCTAATATGGCAACTAATTCTCAACAATTTGGCACTAGACTTGATTTTGCACCTAGGAATGCTAGTGAGGTACAAATTTCTTCTATTGAACAATAACTTGCGAGTTTGACTTCGCTTGTTCGTCAAATGGGTGCAGGTAACACACAACAGGTGAAAGCTTGCGGAATTTGTGCGGTAATCGGTCATCCGACTGATATGTGTCCTAACTCTCCAAGTGGAGACCCCTTGAACATGCAAATGCAGCAGCAGGATTTCCTGGGCAACCTCAAAGGAAATATGATCCCTTTTCAAATACATATAATACTGGATGGAGGGATCATCCTAACTTTAGCTACGGGAACCCACAAGCAAGTCAACCAGCACCTCAAAATTTTCCAAATCATCAGCAGTACAAACCATCGTATCCCAATAGACAACAACAGGGCCAAACTTCTAACCCTAGTATGTCTTTAAAAGATATTGTTAAAACATTTGCCACAAACACTTTAAATTTTCAACAGGAAACGAGAGCAAGTATTCAGAATTTGGGTACGCAAGTGGGACAAATGGCGACTGCGATTAGTCGATTAGAGGCACAAAGTTCAAGAAAATTACCCTCCCAAACAGTGGTGAACCCAAAAGAAAATGCAAGTGCAATCACTTTGAGGAATGGTCAGGAGATAACAGTTCCAGAAAAGACAGTACCTACACTGCAAGATCAAAACAATGCAGATAAGGAAAAAGACGAAGCAGACAGCAGTGTTCTGAATGACAAGGATGAACCTAAGCATAAATTTTCTCATCTCTCTGAATATAAACCGGTACCTCCTTTCCCTCTTGCTTTAACAGAAAATAGAAAGTACGAAAAAAATTCAGATTTGTATTAAACTTTTCGTAAATGCGAGGTAAATATTCCATTGTTAGATGTTATTAAACAAGTACATCGTTATGCTAAATTCTTGAAAGAACTGTGTACACACAAGAGAAAATAGGAATTAAAAAATATAAAAAGGTAAGGGTAGGGGAGAATGTCTCAGCGGTTATTCAAAGAAAACTACCTACTAAGTGCCAAGATCCAGGCATGTTCACTATTCCGTGCACAATAGGTAGCACCAGATTTGAAAAAGCCATGTTAGACTTAGGAGCTTCCATAAACGTCATGCCATATTCTATATATGTTACTTTATCACTTGAACCTTTGAGTAAAATTGGAATTATAATACAGCTTGCTGACAGATCTAATGCTTATCCCAAAGGTGTAGTTGAGGATGTTCTTGTGCAAGTCAATGATTTGATCTTTCCTACTGATTTTTATGTGCTTGATATGGAAAACGGTGACCAAAATGCCCGTATTTTGTTAGGAAGACCATTCTTAAAAACATCAAAGACTAAAATAGATGTTCATAGTGGAACACTTTCAATGGAATTTGATGGCGAAATTATTAAGTTCAATATTTATGATGCCATGCGTTATCCCACTGATGATAACTCTGTTTATTTGGTTGATGTGATTGACTCTTTAGCACAGGAAATCTTTGAACTCAATGGGAAAGATGAATTGGAAATTGCACTTAGTAAAGACATTGATGAAGGAAGTGCGACTTTGACCTTGAGCACCGAGTTGCAATCAACTATAACAGCTTTGGATGACATTCCAAAATCAGGTAACATCTGTTATGTTGAATTGCCGATTTCTAATGAGAGGTCTTTACCCTCTATTATGCAGGCACCAGTTCCCGATTTGAAAGATCTTCCTAGTCATCTCAAATATGTATTCCTTGGAGAGGGAGAAACATTACCAGTGATTATATCTAATACACTTGGTGCATCACAAGAAGAGAAACTCATGCATGTTCTAAAGGAGCATAAGAAGGCTATTGGATGGACGATAGCTGATATTAAAGGAATAAGCCCTTCCACATGCATGCATCGGATCTTGCTGGAGGAGGAAGTGAAACCTTCCCGTCAACCACAAAGGAGATTGAACCCTCCCATGATGGATGTCGTGAAGAAAGAAATTCTCAAACTTCTTGACGTCGGAGTGATCTACCCTATTTCAGATAGCAGTTGGGTTAGCCCAGTTCAAGTGGTTCCTAAGAAGACTGGAATAGCTGTTGTGAAAAATCAAAATGACGAGTTGGTTCCCACCCGAGTTCAAAATGGGTGGCGGGTTTGTATAGATTATAGAAAATTGAATGCTGTAACCCGCAAGGACCATTTTCCATTACCTTTTATTGATCAAATGCTTGAACGATTAGCTGGTCATTCTTATTATTATTTTCTTAATGGGTATTCAGGTTACTTCCAAATTGCAATTACCCCAGAGGACCAAGAGAAGACTACTTTCACATGCCCGTTTGGTACCTTCGCATATCGCCGCATGGCCTTCGGACTTTGCAACGCACCGGCCACTTTTCAGAGGTGTATGGTTAGCATATTTTCAGATTACATTGAGCATATCATGGAAGTTTTTATGGATGATTTTATAGTCTATGGGAACTCATTTGATAAATGTTTGCATAACCTTACTCTTATTCTTCAAAGATGCATAGAAACTAACCTTGTCTTAAACTCTAAAAAATGTCATTTATGGTTGAACAAGGTATAGTTTTGGGTCATGTTGTTTCATCTAAGGGAATTGAAGTAGATCAAGCTAAAGTTGACATTATACAATCTCTTTCATATCCCACTAGTGTTCGGGAAATTCGTTCTTTTCTTGGACATGCAGGTTTTTATAGGAGATTTATCAAGGACTTTTCCCAAATAGCATCACCCCTATGCAATCTACTACAAAAGGATGCCGAGTTTGAATTTGACGAGAAATGCTTGCAAGGCGTTTGATAAATTGAAGGAATCACTGACATCCACTCTAGTTATTCAACAACCTGATTGGACCATGCCTTTTGAGATAATGTGCGACGCAAGTGACTACGCCGTAGGCGCTGTTTTGGGCCAAAGAATCGGAAGAGCATCACATGCCATTTATTATGCGTCGAGAACTTTGAATAATGCCCAACGAAACTATTCTACTATAGAAAAAGAGCTTTTAGCTGTTGTTTTTGCTTTAGAAAAATTTTGATCTTATTTGCTTGGTACTAAAGTCATTGTATATTCTGATCATGCAGCTCTTCGTTACTTGATGACAAAGAAAGAGGCAAAACCAAGATTGATAAGATGGATACTTCTCTTGAGTGAATTTGACTTGGAAATTAAGGACAAAAAGGGAGCGAAAAATAGTGTTGCGGATCACTTGAGTCGCTTAGTGAATGTGCATGATGAATTTCAACTGAAAGAAGAGTTTTCCGATGCACAATTATTTTCTGCAAGCACAACCATGCCATGGTATGCAAATATTGTGAATTATTTGGCTACTAACATCTTACCTTCTAGTTTGTCTAAAGCTCAAAAAGATAAAATCAAAAGTGATGCCAAGCACTATGTATGGGATGATCCTTACTTATGGAAGCACTGTGCCGACCAAGTGATACGAAGATGCATCCCTGAAAGTGAAATTGCATCGATTCTCACTTTTTGTCATACTTATGCTTGTGGAGGTCACTTTGGAACCAAGAGAACAGCAAGGAAAGTATTAGAATGTGGTTTCTTTTGGCCATCTCTTTTCAAAGATTCATATCTGTTTTGTAAGTCATGCTATGATTGTCAAAAGACAGGTAATATTTCCCAACGAAATGAGATGTTGCAAACCCCCATATTATATTGTGAAAGTTTTGATGTTTGGGGAATTGATTTCATGGGACCTTTTCCTGTCTCTTTCGGTTGTACTTATATCTTACTCGCTGTTGATTATGTTTCGAAATGGGTAGAAGCCAAAGCCACCAGGACTGACGATTCTAAAGTGGTTGCAAATTTTATTTAGTCTAACATTTTTTCTAGGTTTGGCTTTCCAAGAGCTCTAATCAGTGATCGAGGAACTCACTTTTGCAATCGAACAGTGGGAGCATTGTTGAGGAAGTACCATGTGACTCATAAGGTGCCAACTGCTTATCACCCGCAGACCAATGGACAAGCAGAGGTGTCAAATAGAGAAATCAAGGCAATCATTGAAAAGACAGTTAACCCAAGTAGAAAAGATTGGAGTTTGCGCCTGGATGATGCTTTATGGGCTTACCGAACTGCATTCAAGACACCCATTGGTATGTCACCTTATAGATTAGTGTTTGGGAAGCCATGTCACCTACCCGTTGAGTTGGAACATAAGGCTTATTGGGTTATTAAGAGCTTCAATATGAATATGGATGAAAGTGGAGAACACCGAAAGTTGCAACTACAAGAATTGAAGGAAATTCGTAATGACGCGTATGAAAGTGCACGGATTTACAAGGAAAAAAAGAAAGCTTTTCATGAAAAAAGGATATCTAGGAAAGAATTTCAAATTGGTCAAAAAGTTCTTCTCTACCAATCACGGCTTCGTTTATTTTCAGGTAAGTTACGTTCTTGTTTTGTTATTACTAATGTTTTCCCACATGGAGCAGTTGAAATCAAAAGTTTAGCAACTTCTAAAGTGTTCAAGGTGAATGGTCATCGACTCAAATATTTTCATGAGGGTTTCCAGGAAGAAAAAGTGGAGAATATGGATCTTGAGGATCCGGTTTATACAGATTAACTCAAAGGAAATGTTGGGTCGAGCCAACGACCATAAACAAAGGCGTTGCATGGGAGGCAACCCATAGGGGAGTATCTCTATAGTTTTCTTTGCATTTTAGTTTACATTGGGGACAACGTAAGTTTTAAGTGTGGGGGGAAGCATTTAGATATTTTATTTAGATATTTTTCAATTTTTTTATTTTTTTATTTTGAATTTTGTGGGTACATTAACTGCAAACCCTCACGAGACAAAACTCGTCCACTTGGGGTAACCTTGGGGTTTAAAGGCTTGTTGCACATGCTAAGTGCAATCGTGTTTCCTACGAAAATGGGTAGTTTTAGGGTGTCTCACTTGAGTAATAAGTTAATTTTGAATTTTAATTTTTGACCAATGATAGAATTTTGATTCTTTGTGATAACTTCTGGGAGGACTGATAGACATTGGGTAATCTAAATTTAGTTTTCTTTGTTGATCACTACTTTATTTGAGACCCTTCAATATTAAGTATATATCTATTTGTTCGACCTAGTTTTGACTTGGAAGAAATTTATCTGATTTAACGTCTAGGGAAGAAATTTTGAACTCTCTCAATTGTTTGATCACCACTTGAAGTTGATATGAGGTATTGTTTAAGAAAAGGGAAATGATTTAGGCAAAAATTTTGCAAGATTGAAAGAAAAAATTATTAAAAGAAAAAGAAAGGATTCATGTGGTGGGATGAGATAGAGCGTAAAACGCACTCACTTATAAACACGTGACATGCGAGAAGGAGCATAAAACGCACTCGCGGGTAAGATGGAGCATAAAATGCACTTACCAAAGAAAAGAAAAATATAAGAAAGAAAAGCCTTTTGATCCTTTAATGTTATCTGTTGGTGTTAACCGAAATTGGTGGGAGGACAAGTGGTTGAGTTTAGCTTTTTCCTTTAAGGCTTCGATTTTATAAATTTTTTCTGTAGTCTGATTGGTTTGATACAGGTGGATACACACACACACACAAGGGATTGAGAGTAAAGTAAGGTTGATAAGTAAAGTTAGGTTTCGGATGATACATTATTTTGAAGTTTCCCAGAGTTGTTGTTTTAAATCTTTGAGGTCAATGTCGAAGTTCGTATTGACTCGTGGCTCAAGTTTGTCAGATTTGTTTGGTTGAATTTTAGTGTTATAGTTTGTTTTTATTTTGCCCGAGGACGAGCAAAAGATAAGTGTGGGGGAATTTGATGAGAATGAAATATATTATATTTTATTCCCTTAATACTTAATCTTTTAAATTTATTTTGTACCTAAATACATTCATTGTTCTTATATTTTTATTTTAGGTACAATTGAACCAAGAAAGTACACTTAGCAACTCACGTGCCAAGCAGCCCACAAAGAGAAGGCCACGAAATTGAAGCTCAAGAAATAAATTGGCTAGCAGCTTGGTAAGGAAATTAATAAGCAGCTCACAAATTGATTGCTACGTGGGGGCCACAGAGTTGATAGTGTAAATTGAAGACAATGCATTCCAATAGCATTAACGAAATCAGCAAGCAAGAGAATGTTATGTGGGGTCATTGTAATTAAAAAATAAGCAATTGAAGGGATGACTTGGGCCCACGATTGAGGAGCTTGGAAAAGGAATGAAGCAGCTTGCTTGCAAAGGGAACTAGCATGTGGGCCATGATCCATGCAAAATTGGATAACAAAGATGCTGGGCAGAGAGTTATACCGCCCCAGCGGGGGATTTGTGTGTGTACTGCCCACCCCAGCGGGGGATTTGTGTGTGTACTGCCCACCCCAGCGGGTAAGGGTTAGATCAGCCTGCCGAATTCCTTTAGCAAGTTGGATTCGGCAACAAGGAAAGCAGCTAGGGCATAGAAGAAGGCTGCTATTTTAATGTTATAAATAAGGGGCCTCATACCTTCATATAGGATCGCATCTATTAAATAAAAATACTTTTTCTCTTTATAATTCTTGGCTAATTGATTTTAATTGTTCAATTATTATTTTGAGTATTGATTATTCTTCTGTGCTTGAATTACATGATTGATTTATTTAATTGCTAGGATGCATACTAGCTTATTATTCATTGAAATCTACTGCTAAATTAGATATCGAATCCGTAATTGTTTGGTCACTCTAATTTGCGAAGCAACTAAAATTAATAATTGACTGCAGATCACGAGATTATTATATCTTGGAAAAAATATTCAACTACATTAAATGCAACCGCTTGTGCTTGTATTGTTTAGTTTCATCGGTTTTTCTAATTCTTAAAGCTTCTACTAGATTAAACTTTTAGCTCTTGTCTGAAGTTGTTTGGTAGTTAGGGTTATTTAGATCGCTTGTTTCTATCTAACTAAAATTAAGGAAAGACATGGAAGTGATTCTAACGATGAATATTCAAAGTATTGATTGTGTATGCTTGAGTCAATGATTAGTGTATGTTTCTAAGGTGGAAGTTAACTTAACCCAAGGTTTGTTCTCTTGATTTACTTCGTTACGTTATTTTATACATTAGTTATTTTAATTAAAAATAATCAAAAATCCCCCTCTTTTGGAATACAAAGTATATAAAAATAGATTAATTAGTCTCTGTGGGATCGACTCTTACTTGCACTACTACATTATTATCGTTTGCAGTAAGGTTTATTTTTGGTTGTCTGCGACAGCACACCAGTACACACGATTGATAAAAACTTATGGTTTTGAAAGAAAACTTGTAGTTTAGGATTGGAACCTTGACATATGTGTACCATATGTGTATTCTGATTTTTAGAGCGTGATCGTATGGTCTATATTGATATGAGAACTATGTCTAAAGTGTTAGACAAACTAGTATACTTGATTTAAAGTTGAGACGATTTCAAAGATAAGAAACTTAAGAACTTTGAAAGAAAACTTGACCAAGACTTATGTCTTTTAGATTCTGACCATTTGAGTATGTATATGTGGCTTATATACGTGTTTTAATACATGTGAGTCATGACTACGAGACCCTTTATATGTACTATGTTGCCTAAGTTGACTTAGTGCGATTTTTATAAAAACTTAGAATGTGAAAGGTAATAGAATCAAACACTGTGTGAGTTACATTATGATCATGCAAGCATGTATAATAGGATTCATTATGCCTATAGACATGTTGACATGAGCATCCTGTGATGAAACGTGGATTTCACCTATGCACGCATATTTAAGAAAATAAATTTCTAAAACATAGACTATGTGATTAAGTATACATGTGTAGTATAAGCACGAGCATGCCTACTTAGTATTGTTTAGCCTCTTTATATGGTAATATGACGTTAGTGGTTGACCCTTGAGGCATAAACTTGATTTACTTGAGGTATATGAAAGTCCGGCATGAATACCATATGAGTTTGACTTGGAATAGAATGAGCATGCTAGGTTTTAAAACTTGAGTTAATGCCATTATAAATATGTATACGTGATGAACATAGTAGCATGTTTACATTATTATTTCTGAGTTATAAAATAGAATCTTAATGATGCATTAAGTGTTGATTTGTACAATGGTTATATAAAACTCAGAAACTATAATTCTGTCAAGGTTTGAGAAACGTATGAATAATAAGGATCATATAAGTTTTAAATATATGTCAAACACCTTTAGTTAAGTGTGTGATACATGATGCATTAAGTGTTGATTTGTACAATGGTTATATAAAACTTAGAAACTATAATTCTGTAAAGGTTTGAGAAACGTATGAATAATAAGGATCATATAAGTTTTAAATATATGTCAAACACCTTTAGTTAAGTGTGTGATACATGTATATGAAGGATGATAGTAAGTATGTATGGTTAAGATATATCTATACGTACCTAGCTATACTAAGCGTATAATAAGAAAGTGAAACAAGGTTCTAAGAACCAAGATAGAAAACAATGTAATACTTATTATTATATTGACAATGTATGACTAATGGATATGAATCCATGATTATATAACTGTGTAAGATTACACGAAGCGCAAATATCTTAAGCAGTTAAGTCGTAATTGTTAAAATACGAATCATGCAAGTCTTTCAGTTCCTATTTGATATATGAATTCAATAACTATTAGTTGAAATATATTATGCTGTGATGATGTGAACTTATATATGAACAGTATATGAGGTATGTATGAGATTGAAAGTTGATCTTTGATGATATGCTTGTTATGTGAGAAGTAACATGTTTAATAAATATAAATTGATTATAAATGTATGAACTGAGTATGATGTTATATGTTATGTGATGCATGAAAACTGTTAGAATTGTTGAGCTGTCGAGCTCACTCTTGCAAATAACTACTTTTGCAGGTTGAGGACTCACGGTAAAGATTACGTGCTTCTTGATTGATAAAGTTAAATAGTATCGCAACGAAGAGTACTATTTAGATTATTGCTTGAACCATGTTTAGGTTCTATGAGTTGTACTTGATAGTTGTTTACGATGTTTAATACTTGTCGTATTGTAAAGATGTATTAGTTAATACATAGAGGATATCAAGTTAAGATGTAAACATTTATACCGAAAATCGAATAAAGTGAATCATATTATAGTTTTATTCAAGGATATGTAATTGATTCAAGATATGAAATCAATAAAAGATTTTATCCAAGAAGATTGAAAAAGTTTAAGTTATTTCCGCATTTTTATAATAGCGAATATGATATAAGACAGGAATGGTAAATGACCAAGATTGTAACTTATAAAAGTTGGAGTCATTATACGAGATCCTGATAATGAAAAGAAAGTTATATTCTGAATTATAATAAAGCAAGTTTTATTCTTTAAGTTATGAATAAAAGATGTAATAGTTCAACGATAGTAGTATCGTGACTGCACCGGATCCGAGGAAAGAGAGGAATCCGAATTTGGGGGCATCACAGGTTGGTATCAGAGCTGTAGGTTATAAACCTTAGGTAAGTGTACCTTAGACTATAACCTGAGAGAGTGAAAGATAAGATTAAAATATATCTAAGCAAAGATTCAAAGAAGAATCTTAAAATATCTAGAGAATGAGAATCAGGAGTTACCTAACTCCGGTAATAAAAATGTTAAGATGATGTCTATAAGATGTATATGACAAAGATAATAAGAATGAACTCGAATGGAGTTTAGTTGATAATGGGAAAGAACCCTAAGGTAAATCAATGATCACAACGTGATCGGATTAAGCTATGAAATGATAGATAGTCTGTAACGACTAAGTGTGTATAGCTTGGTGCTATAGGAGAATGTACTATGATATGGTACGAGATAAACTCATGAGGAGTTGTATATGATGAACATAGAAAGTTCGTAACGAGAAAGCTATGAGTAAGATAGAGTTAAGTGTTGGATTTCCATTAAGGACTCATGTGATGGTTTAGCTGTACAAACTTTTATATGGGCAGAGGTTTGTGCTTGCGCTGAGTGCATCCCATTGATAATCGTTGGAATGTTAGTGTCGCGCTATAATTATACATATGATGAAAAGGTGATTCTTTTCTCATATTTATTTTGATAGAAAGAGATTTCTAAGATTAAATTAGATAATATTAAGATTAGGTGCGAGTTCTTAAGACTCATGCCTATGACAAGTTCGTGACTCATAATCGTATGATGGAACCCCTCAGCAAATGGACGACTTTGGTCTGACTAGGATAAGTTCCTAAACCCATATGATTGTGGTAAGTTCCTGAACTTCGATGGTGTGGTAAATTGGTGAACTGTACTGGGAATAGATATATTATATATCAATAATTAAGAGTTTTGGAATAGTAAGCATTGATGGTAGTAATAGATTGAAGTGATGGAGAAATTTAGATTTTTCTAAATCTTCTAGCTATGCTAGATTTTAAAATTTTATTGACTTCATGCTAGTGTTTGCACTTCTGTTTTTTTGAGAAAAATATTGGGTCAAGTGACTGAACCAATGAATTTTAAAAACAACACAGTTATTCGTATGTCTACGCTATTTATTTATGCTAAGACAAAAATAATTTGAAAATCTTTCAAAATGTATTTTGACCATGTGCATCATTTGATATGGTGTAGGATGGTAAACGATGGAGTCATCAATGCAATCGAACCTAGTGTCGGAAGTGATCGTAAGATCGTCAGCCTACTATGGTAAGATGTAATATGGCAAAGTCACAAAATGACAGAATCTTCAACGTACTATTAAGTGGGTGCGGCATTTTGACGTCATAAAATGATTTTTGGTTTTCTTTCAAATTATGAAAAGTTGACTAAATTATATCGATTGATGTCCGAATTATTGATAAGAGTCTAAGCTAATTGATTCGGCTAGGCGACTGTTGAAAAGTGATTATAGAATTCAAGCATTCTTGTGTATTTGTGCCAAACCAGATTGCTCTGGTGCGGATGTAGAAGTTGAGAAGCTGAGTTGAACAATCCTATAATGGGAACCTATTTTCAGAGACAGTGGTCACGAACATGACTCATATAGTCATTACAACACGCTACGTTGCGGCCCAATGTAGTAGTACAATAGGGTAGCCACCTAGTGTACGTGTGGAGGGTGTTTCAGTCCTTGTGATTGATAAACACTCTAGTTTTCAGTGTGGAGACTCGTGTTGAGACATTTGTAAATGTGGAAGAGTTCACGGTCTTGTGTGACCCCTTAGCATAATCTGAAATCTGACTTATTCATAATACTTCCCGATTATTGAAAAATCGTGGAAGATTCTTATTCTTCTGAAGGATGAATGTAGTAAGTAGAATGTTCCTTAGAAAGAAAAAAATAGTAGAATGCGATTGAGAATGTTATAATAATAAAAATTTCCGAAAAAAGAATGAATAAAATTATTCAAGAGAATATATAATATTCGGAATGGCATCGAGTAAAGGAAGTTTCGGTGATTCCAAGGACGGAATCCTTATAAGGGGGAGAGGATGTAAGAACCCGAATTTTCAAGAAGTTATTAAAATGAGAATTTAATAAAAAATGCTTAAAGCATATGTTGGGTTCTAATATATATGTGTGTGTTATATGGTAGGATGTATTATGTTACATAGGGTAATATGAACTATGTAATATGTGATTTTTGTGATTAATAAATATATTATTAATATATATTTGTTATTTATCGTAGAGACAATTTAGTTGAGAGAAAGGAAGTGGATAAAATTCCCTATCGATATTAAAGTAAGTTGGTGACATTAAATACCTTTAATGTATAATCACCATTTTCTTGTGTATGTATACTAATACCTAGTATGTTTGTAATATTGGTTAATTTATAGTTGAGAGTTATATTATGGAATAATATAATGTGAGTATTGAACCTTAATGATATAGTACAGGGTTTAATTTACTTAAGTAAAGGGGTAAATTAATATGTGTGTTGAATATATAATTATAGTTGAAACTTTTAATAAATATTGCTTAGAATGGTAATATGTCATATGTGAAAAAGTCTGATGTGCGAATAACGTTAAATATATATGTTATTAAAGGGAGATGTAAATCATTATATCTTTAAATGAATATTTAATATTTGAAGAATTGTTTTGGGACAATTTATAGAAAGAGAAATAATCATTATATATTTCTAACAAAGAATATTAAAATAATTTCTAAATTAGATTATTTTAATTAAAGGGGGACTGTTATTACCTTATATGTTTTTGTTTGAGGTATGATTAATTAATATGATAAATACATTAAAACATATTTGCTATATATAAATAAATTGATGAAAATAATTTATTATAATAGAAAATAAAATTATTGTCTATTTTCTATATATAATATATGTAAATGTGTCGTACATGTAATTATTTGATATTATATTAAGAATAATATCTTGAGACAATAAGTAAATTATTTTCTAATAATGAATGTCTTTATTTAGAGAAAGCATAATATTTTATGTTATGGCAAAATACATAATTTCTAATGTATTTTCAAGAGAGTTAATTAATAAAAGAACGCTTGAGTTATTTTAATGTATTAAATAACTTAAGTTATTATTTTACCATAGACTTTATAAATAATTAATAGAGTAAATATTAATTATTATATGCGTAAATGTTATACATAATATGAAGTGTATAATTAATTGAGGTAGTTTAGCATTTAAATGCTTGAGTCACACAGACATGATATTAAGTGTGGTGGTAGTGATAATAAGCTTAAGATTGAGCTTGTGAGATATGCCTTGTGTGACACGATAATAGATTCGTTGATGAATTAATTAATTTAAGGATGGAAGAATTATTAATTAAACAATTAGTCTATATTAACTGTTAATTATTATTATAGTAATACGTTGATTTATTATTATGGCTAGTGATAGTATAATAATAAGAAAATTAATTATAAATATAATCAAAATTGTATTGATGAGGAATGAGATATATTGTCTTATAATATTAATTATTGTTACGGACAATATACTAGTATCAAGTAATTATTTGATAATATGTTGATTAACGATTAAATGATTTATAAATATAATAAGATTTATATTTATTTAATGTGATAATTAATTATATAAATGCTAATCAATTGTTATAGAGGTTAATAATTGATTTACGAGGAAGGGATTAATTAATATTATTATTAATTAATTGATAAGATAAGATAAGTAATTTATTAATTCCTATGTGCAAGCATGCGATATTAAAAGTATAACGTATGGTAGTTAATTATATATTATACGAAGTGTAAAGTGCGATGTGACAATGTTATTTATGTATATAAACTATATAGTAAAGTTTATTGAGTTGTAAGAGTTACACGAAATGTGTGTGTGACAATGTGTATATGAGTATACAATAAAATAATATATCATGGATATATTGTAAACAATTATTGAATTAATAAAATTTAATAATAAAGGAGACAATGTAATATAATAATAATACCCAATTGTATTATATTCATTATTAAGAAAATGTACATGGATTATATGTGATGTATATCTATGTGTAACTTTACTTGATACATTGTAATTAGAAATTACATTTGTAATTTATTTATAACCTAAGTTATAGGAAATGAAATATGTGTACATGATATGTAATGTATATATATAACCCAAGTGTGGTATACAGTATATATAATATTAGTATGTTAAAAGCAAGTTGCTGAGATTTAGTAGCATTGTCCAATAGTGAGTGCCCATTTCATTCTTCACGTGAACCTACATGGCTAGTCTACTCTATCTCTTTCTCAAATTCATCAATTGTAGAGCAAATGAACGTGGGGGAGTGGAGATAATGATGGGATTCACCAACCTTCTACCAAATCTATATGAACCATTGTGCAATCTTTTATTCCTTTGGTTTGGTTTAATGGAGAATTTTAATGTCTGGTTATTCAATTTCCTATAAATATCACCTCTTCTCCTCTCATTTTCTTTTGCTGAGAATTATGTGAAGCAAGGCCAGTGTGAGTATAACATGATAGTGAGTAAGTTTTGAGAAAGATATTAGTGAGGGAGAGACTTGTTATATCTAGAATCATCAATTATAGAGGTATAATCATTTATTCTCATGTTCTTCTTTTCTGTAAATTTCTAAGTTATAGATTCTTGAATTAAGCATGAATTTCATGAAGTTATGATTGGATAGTGTTTGATAGTTCTTGTATTAGACTTATAATCATGTTAGTTATGTTATAGGGCTGGTACATAATGACTTTTATATGAATTTTTGAGTTGGGTTTGTTAAAACTGCCGAAACAGTTCAGGTTCTGGTTTGGCCGGGCACCGGTGTAGCTGCACCGGGTTTATACCTGGGAGTTGCGCAGCTACGCAGGGTCCTGGAAATTGAATTTTGTTTTCCTGCTAGAAACTTTTATATGCTATCATATGGTACTTTGATAGAACAAGCATGTGAACCAAATTAACACACATATATGAGTACATTCATGTAGTATGAACAAGTATAACGATGTTAGTACACACGAATGATAAAAACTTATGGTTTTGAAATAAAACTTGTAGTTTGGGATTGGAACGTTGACATATGTGTACCATATGTGTATTCTGATTTTTAGAGCGTGATCGTATGGTCTATATTGATATGAGAACTAAGTCTAAAGTGTTAGACAAACTAGCATACTTGATTTAAAGTTAAGACGATTTCAAAGATAAGAAACTTAAGAACTTTGAAAGCAAACTTGACCAAGACTTATGTCTTTTAGATTCTGACCATTTGAGTATGTATATGTGGCTTATAAACGTGTTCTAATACATGTGAGTCATGGACTACGAGACCCTTTACATGTACTATGTTTCCTAAGTTGACTTAGTGCGATTTTTATGAAAACTTAGAATGTGAAAGGTAATTGCATCAAACACTTGTGAGTTACATTATGATCATGCAAGCATGTATACTAGGATTCACTATGCCTATAGACATGTTGACATGAGCATCCTGTGATGAAACGTGGATTTCACTTATGCACGCATATTCAAGAAAATGAATTTCTAAAGCATAAGCTATGTGATTAAGGATACATGTGTAGTATAAGCACGAGCATGCCTACTTAGTATTGTTTAGTCTCTTTATGTGGTAATATGACGTTAGTGGTTGACCCTTAAGGCATAAACTTGATTTACTTGAGGTATATAAAAGTCCGGCATGAATACCATATGATTTTGACTTGGAATAGAATGAGCATACTAGGTTTTAAAACTTGAGTTAATGCCATTATAAACATGTATACGTGATGAACATAGTAGCATGTTTACATTATTATTTCTGAGTTATAAAATAGAATCTTAATGATGCATTAAGTGTTGATTTGTACAATGGTTATATAAAACTCAAAAACTATAATTCCATTAAGGTTTGAGAAACGTATGAATAATAAGGATCATATAAGTTTTAAATATATGTCAAACACCTTTAGTTAAGTGTGTGATATATGTATATGAAGGATGATAGTAAGTATGTATGGTTAATATATATCTATACGTACCTAGCTATACTAAGCGTATAATAAGAAAGTGAAACAAGGTTCTAAGAACCAAGATAGAAAACAATGTAATACTTATTATTATATTGAGAATGTATGAATGTATGACTAATGGATATGAATCCATGATTAAATAACTGTGTAGGATTACACGAAGCGCAAATATCTTAAGCAATTAAGTCGTAATTGTTAAACTACGAATCAGGCAAGTCTTTCAGTTTCTATTTGATATATGAATTCAATAACTTTTAGTTGAAATATATTATGCTGTGATGATGTGAACTTATATATGAACTGTATATGAGGTATGTATGAGATTGAAATTTGATCTTTGATGATATGCTTTGTTATGTAAGAAGCAACATGCTTAATAAATATAAATTGATTATAAATGCATGAACTGAGTATGATGTTATATGTTATGTGATGCATGAAAACTATTAGAATTGCTGAGCTGTCGAGGTCACTCTTGCAAATAACTACTTTTGCAGGTTAAGGACTCACGGTAAAGATTACGTGCTTCTTGATTGATAAAGTTAAATAGTACCGCAACGAAGAGTACTATTTAGATTATTGCTTGAACCATGTTTAGGTTCTAGGAGTTGTACTTGATAGTTGTTTACGATGTTTAATACTTGTCGTATTGTAAAGATGTATTAGTTAATACATAGAAGATATCCAGTTGAGATGTAAACGTTTATACCAAAATTCGAATAAAGTGAATCATAATATAATTTTATTCAAAGATATGTAATTGATTCAAGATACGAAATCAATAAAAGATTTTATCCAAGAAGATTGAAAAAGTTTAAGTTATTTCTGCATTTTTATAATATCAAACATGATATAAGACAGGAATGGTAAATGACCAAGATTGTAACTTGTAAAAGTTGGAGTCATTATACGAGATCCTGATAATGAAAAGAAAGTTATATTCTGAATTGTAATAAAGCAAGTTTTATTCTTTAAGCTATGAATAAAAGATGTAATAGTTCGACGATAGTAGTGTCGTGACTGCACCGGATCCGAGGAAAGAGAGGAACCCGAATTTGGGGGCGTCACACAATCAACCATATGACAGTCTAAACATGTATATCAGCTAGTATAGCAACTAAAAAACAACTAACAAACATTACTTGCCCACATAATCATGAATTCCATACTCAATTCAAGAATTAGGATCTTGACAGTAAACTTAAATGAAGAACAAGAAGAAGTTTTATACCTCTGTAATGCCAATTAAACTTGCTGAAATTGAAGTCTCTCTGTAACTATCCAACAACTCACAATACTCTCAACTCAACACTTCAGAAAAATTCTCAACAAGTGAAATTTGTGAAGAGGGGAGCTACATTTATAGGAAAACCAATTTCTAGACAATGCCTTCCTCCATTGAATCAAACTAACGGGAATATGAATTGTATGAAGGTTATGGAGTGGTAGGTAATTAGTTGGTGAATCAAATCATTATTCCCACTCTCCCCTATTAATCATGAGCTAGAATTTGCTGAGTTTGAGGAAATAAGAATAGGATAGCCTCATGAGTGTTCAAGTGTGAGGAAATGTGACTATCAATATGGGACAAGGCAAAGCAATCTAGCATTCTAGCAACATTAATATATACAACACTTATGTTACTTTGTACATATCATAGATATACCTAAGTTGTATTCATATAATACATGATTAGGTTGTAATTTTAATGTCACAATGTAATTCACATAATGAAGTAAGTGTAATTTGCACACATATAATTCATGTACATTTTATCTTACCGATATAATTTAACCGGATATTCTCACATATCATCATCTCCTTTATTAAAAACAATTGTTTACAATATATTCATGATGTATTATTTTAATGTATACTAATATACATATTGTCACACAGGCATAAATCATATAGCTTATATAGTTTAATCAATCTTAGTACATGGTTTCTATATATAGTATAGTCACATAAATGTAGCACTACACTATATAATATAGTTGTATCCCATATACTTTATATGTTTAATTTTTGTATACTTGCACATAACAATTAATATAATCTTATTACATTAATAACTTACTTATTTGTTTTATTATTCATAATGGCAATTAATCAATTAATAAAATATTAATTAATTCATTCCTCATAAATCAATGTAATTATTAATCTCCATAATAATTAACTAACATTTATATGATTAATTATCACATTAAATAAATATAAATTTTATTATATTTATAAACAAGTTGCTTATTATTATTCTATTATTTACAATAATAATAATCAACACATCATCAATTAATCGTCATTAATATTCTATTTCTCATGATAAAAATTAAAAATTAATATAGATTAATTGTTCGCTTAATAATTCCTTCGTTGATTAATATAATCATTATTATTTCTCATCACTGTGCCACACAAGGCATTCAACGAGTCGTAAACTCCATATTTTCTCAATTATTATAATTATTTAATTTAATATAATTGAGTTAACTGATCTAATAACACTTACATATTTATATTCAAATAAATATTCATTTCCAATAATATATTCATATAATAATATTCAGAAATTCTCGGGTATTACAGAGCTGACCCGTAACTCCCGGGTAGAGACCGGGGCTGACCTGTACCTTCCGGGTTGAGACTGGGGCTGATCCGTACCTCCCGGGTTGAGACCGGGTCTGACCAGTATCTCTCGGGTTGAGACCGGGGCTGACCTGTACCTTTCGGGTTGAGACCGGGGTTGACCTGTACTTCTCTGGTTGAGACCGGGGTTGACCTGTACATCCCGGGTTGAGACCAGGGCAGACCTGTACATCCCGGGTTGAGACCGAGGTTGAATTGATGACCTAGTATTGAGACCGGGGTTGAATTGATAGCCCGGTATTGAGACCGGGGTTGAGTTGACGACCCGGTATTGAGCCCGGGGTTTGAATTGACAACCCGGTATTGAGACCGGGGTTGAGTTGACGACCCGATATTGAGACCGGGGTTGAGTTGACGACCCGGTATTGAGACCGGGGTTGAATTGATGGCCCGGTATTGAGATCGGGGTTGAGTTGACGACCCGGTATTGAGACCGGGGTTGATTCAAAAGACAATGTTGCCCTCCTACATTGTTAGTAACAGGGAAAGAAAATTTTGAGTGTCTACAACTTTTATACAGCTTTTATAAATATATATATATATATATATATATTTCCATCCCAGTTCGGGCCTCGGAATGAAAACCCACTGCCCTTTATCGCTTTATATATATATATATATATTTTTAATTATGTCCAGCCTGGATTACTTTGTGGCTTTTTACAGTTTTTATAAATATATATATATATATATATATATATATATTTCCATTCCAGTCCGGGCACCGGAGTGAAAACCATCGCCCTTTACAGCTTTCGTATATATATAATATATATATATATATATATTACTTTACTCATTTTGATTAAATTGTTTCTTTAAATATTCAATAGATATGAATTGACACTGACATTTCTGCGGACGAACTAGATTTCTTTAAATCTGGCCAACTCTAGCTTTCAAACGGTTCAAAATAGGTCCAGACATAACCGGGAAGCTAGAATGGCATATATTTATTCAAATCTAGTATTTTTCTAGTTTCACTTATGAAAGAAACTTCGTGTCCCTTAGATCGCTATTTAGTGGGAACGAGATGCTTCGGTCATGTGCGAACCAGGATTTATTGATGAATCCTTATTCTGGCGACATCTGGATGTAAATATATATTTCTGTACATATTTGAGCTGTGCAGGTTTTATTGGCTTCCCTATGTGAGCCTAGGAATCGTGGGTTTCATGATCAAACTGATCAGAATCTGATTCCCATGATGGACAAACTCCACTTTACAGATGTACCCTGCCAGTTTTTTTGTAAAATGTACTTCCGAAAGACCTTAAAACAGTTATTCGGGTTGAACGTCTCAACATAGTAAAAATATGGTTTGTCGTGTCAGAGTCCCTCCGATGGCTATCATGCCCATGAGGAGACCAACACTTGTATGTATGTTTGTGGGCGAGGATGCTTCGTAGCCCGATAATCACCATTCAAATTGAGCCTTAAGGCTAAAAAGATAAAACGGAAGTATTGACATGCTTCAATTCCTATGTTAGCGTAAGGGTTTGAAAACCAGTCTTTCAAAACATCATTTTAATAATCTTGTCTAAGTAAGAGACTATTGCAAATCAAATCAAACCCTTCGTATATAGGTTCAACGAAGCCTGTCAATGCTTTCAATCAATCAAGCATTGGCCCAATTTCTTCCAGCATTCACACACACATTGCAGATTTACAAGGGAAATATTGAAAAGATGCGGTACCGTGTTTTCACAGGAGTTGTGGGGTGCCTAACACCTTCCCCACACTTAACCAAGCCCCCGAACTCAAAACTTCGATTTCAAAGATCAAGTTTCGATAGTGTCCAGCAATTGGGACTCTTTTCAAACAAAACACAGTTGAGTTGGTACAACCATTTCAAATCTACCAACTGGCGACTCTATAAAACGTTCAAATCGTCGACATGATACATGTTGGCCTTTTCCTAAAAAACCCTTCAAAACTCTTTTTCACAATTAAAAGAGTAATGGTAGACAAAACATAGGAAGACAGAAAGATTCGGGTTTTACCCGACCCAAATTTTTCCACCGACGTCGACAGGTGGCAGCTCTGCTGGGGACCAGTAGAGGGCTTAGGACGCATTCAAATATTTTCAAAATTTCCCTTTTATATCTGCGTATGTGTGAAATGCTGCGTCTTTATAATTGAATGAATGCGTGAATACTGCGTCTTTACATTGAATGAATGTGAATGAATACTTTTCAGCTTTGTTAGTGCTTTGCACCTATATTAGTTCTTTGCACCAATGTCATCATATTTATATGGTAAGATGCGATGTATGTGAATGCATGTTGTGTGATTCCTCCACCAGGAGGCAAACCCGTCGGTGATAGAGTAATGTCTTCGAGGACGGCTAAGTCTTTGGGGCTCATGAAAAAGCACCACTCAGATTCGCTCCAGTTGAAAGATCAGATTAATTTCTCCTCTAGTAGATTGCGATGATCTGGGGACCTTCATGGCGAAAAAGCAGCGAGAGTAGCCTAAGATAGGTCAGCCTATGATTAACCAAATCCGATGGAAAGCCTCTTCATGCCTTCCTCTTTCAATTCAATGTCAAGTTTTCAATTCCAATGGAAATAGTATACATTCCATGTTGTATACATCCTGTCATATTATCATGTCATCAAAACAATTGACCGTTGTTTTGCAAGATAAGATTAAAAAACCATAAAAACACATCATGGCATGCATCCTATCTATACCTACCTCAGGAAATTGACACACCTACGTTTTGTTATAGGTGAAAGATTGGTCCTGTCACTAGATTTAAGTCTAAGAAAGCACTTAGTCCATCTCAGGACATGACTTCCAGTGCTCAGCAAGAATCCACCCATGTCTCTAGGGAAGAGTTTGAAGGACTAAAGAACCAGACAGCCGAATTGGCTCTTTTCCTGAGAGAATAAAGTAAGGCTCTTAAAGGGAAGCAAGCACAAGGTTACACAGAACCCGATACACCCGGTGGCAGTCAAGATACCAGTAAAAAGGACACTCAGATTTCTGAAACACAGGATCAGGACACAACCAACAAAACCCCTGAAATCACCACCCTCAACAAAGAACAAGAAGCTGGTGACATTTTGAAGAAAGTCCAATAGATGGAAGAAACCATCCGGTCTATAAAAGTGACTGGGGCATTTGGCAGTGTCAATTATTCTGATATATGCATTTTCCAAGGGGCTCATTATCCCAAAAAATTTTGAGCTCCTGATTTTGAGAAATACGATGGATTAGGAGACCCCTACACTCAGTTATAGGTGTTCATTGGAGATCTCGGATCCTATGCAGAGGACGAGAAACTCCGAATGCAGTTATTCTAGAAAAGTCTGACTAGAGAGGCTAGAGTATGGTATGCCCGTCTAGACAACTCTAAAATTCACAGCTGTGAAGAGTTGGCGCATGCCTTCCTCAGTCAATGCAACTTCCAGTCTCAACTTGCTCCGGACAGATATCAAATAACCAAAATCATGAAAAAAAAGTACGGAGTCCTTTAGAGAATATGCTCAACGCTAGAGACGAAGGGCCGCACAAGTCACTCCACCTATGAATGAGGCTGAGATAGTCATAACTTTCATCGACATTCAAGAAAGCCATTCTTAGAAATGATCAAGCATGATGAAATGGAAGAAATGGAGTTCAAGTCTGGAAAGATAAAGGATCTGACCACCTTAGAATCTGTTGCCGAACTTATCCAGTCCGGGAATTACGGGAGTAATCCTTGGAGGGCACACAATAAGAAAGACGAAGAAGTGTCCTTAGTATTGTAAGGACAGAATCAGAGGGGTGATTTAAGCAGCATGCCCATTCAAAGGAGGAACTATTTCCCTTTTCAAACTCCAGCCCAACCTTCAAACCCACCATTCCAGAAAAATTTGAAGGCCAGACGCCGAAGAACGTTCACCCTGTTAGGGGATTCACTTGAAAATGTGCTAAAACTGTTGACGGCACAGAAAAAGATTGTGCAACTCTTCCCACCAACCAATACAGGTGGACGAAATTTTGACCCAAGAAAAAAGTGTGCTTACCATTCTGGATCCCCAGGCCATGATACACAAGTTTGTTGGTCTCTCAAGCACAAAATCCAAGACTTGATTGACAGTGGAGAGATTGTGGTGACCGAACCAGAGCAACCGTACGTGCAGGATAATCCCCTCCCTCAGCACAAAGAGGAGGGTGTCAACATGATTAGCACCTAAAATGGAGAAGGATCCAAATAACTCCGATACGTCGGAGAATCAACTAAATCCAGCCCAGACAGTTGGGAATTCTTAGAAAGGCGATTCCTAATAGAGCAGGAGATCAAGTCTATCAAAGAACAGATTGGACAGTTAGCAGAACTGGTCGTATACCAACATCAAGTCACCAAACATCGAATAAACCAGACCAACCACTCTGATGCAAATCCTTCCACCCCAAAAATTAGTCCCATTGCTATGATGGACCATTACCGGTTTTATCAGCAGGAACCGTGAGCTGACAAAATGACTGTTGCGCCGTTTCAGTGTTAACAAAATGGACACAGACACGTGCAAGTATACACGGTCAACAAGTAATATAAGATAAGTAAAGATCGTTCCCACGGAGAAAAGAAATTAGATTTAAACTATCATGCAACAATTCTATAGTTATCCTCAGCTGCTCAAACGAGTATCAAAGTGTGAATTAATAACTAAACTGATTTTAAATCTAAATTAACTAATTAATAGACGAGGGATTCAAATTAGAGAAATATGGGATCCTAACGTCACCTATTGCATCGTCTAGATTACATACCTCATGTCAAGTATAATTAATCACTTAGGATTGCTAGTCGAGAGCACGAATGTAAGAAATGGCTATCTTTCAATAAACCAAGTCTATATCATATAAAATCCACAAAAGAGATAGAATTCACATGAACGTCAATAAAACCTAAATCACTATATGTCTGTGATTTACAAGCAATATCAATTTGAGTGCAATCTCCCTATTAGCTACATATGGTAAGCTGGTATATTTCTATCCGGATAACGAATCATAAAATTCATCACATGCAAATTTCACGAACATATGCTAGCATGGAAAAATCTAAGTTTATACTTCCTCTTTCAATTCCATATAAACTATTACAGTAGATGGTGATCAAGCATCTAACATTCAATACAACCATACTAGGCAAACCATACAAAATCAAGAATACATATCATTGAGGCATACAAACCTAGACTAAGCAATAAGATTCATTAGAATCCCATAATGGTAGTTAGTTCATCTCGGAACCAATAACCATTATGGGATTTGAGCAAAGCATTGAAGTTAATATGAAAGTAAAGAGAGTAGAGAGATAAAAAATGCAAATCTTGTGGTTCTCCTTTCAATAGAAGCTTTTTAACTTAAGTTCATACCACACTCAAACCCCAAGTGAAGCCCTAACAATGAAATCTACTAGAACTAGATGAGAGCAAGAGTTAGTCTCCAAAACCCCTCTCTAGTTCTCTAACCCTATAAGATAGGAAAGTAATCAATGTTGTAATAAAATGATGTCTCGATCCTCCTTCGTTCATTGTAAATACACCCAATATATAGAATACACACTCAGTAGAAAGAATAAGTGAAAAAGTTAATTTCTTGACCAGCGCGGCCGCGCGGCCCTGTAGTACATTTGGGGCGCAGCCGCGCACATCTCTAGAATGCTCTTTAGACTCTGCTAATTGGCACGGGCACGCGACTTCCCTTTGTTATCCCAGCGCAGCTGCGCGGGCCTGTTTCCTGCTGGTGCATTGCTGGTGTTTTGCTTCTTTGTGCTTCTTGCTACTTTCTTTTGCTTTTTACTTCTTCACTCTGCTGCCTCTAGACCACTTGCACATCATATCGACTCCACCTTTTGATCATCATAAGCTCTCTATAAAGATTTTAGCCATCTCTATGCCAAAACCAAGCCTTCTCTTGCCAAGCCATCTTGCCTTTTCCAATTCCATGCCAAACCATGCCATTTTCATGCCATTCCATGCCAGTTGAGCTTCCCGCCTGAAATATACAAAACATATCAAAAGACACTAAAATGCTTGGGTTTAAACCATAATTCCAGCAAGTTGATAAACAATAAGTAGGTATAAAACCTACTTATCAAATACCCCCAAACTTGAACTATTGCTTGCCCTCAAGCAACAGACACAAATGCAAACTACATGCTATGCAACTAAACTAAATGAAAATGAATCCCAAAGTATCAACCATGTTATGAATTCCAATAAGAAGCGCCTTAGAGAAAATAACAAGAACTATTGTGCAACTCTTCCCACCAACCAATACCGGTGGATGAAATTTTGACCCAAGCAAAAAGTGTGCTTACCATTCTGGATCCCCGGGCCATAATACACAAGTCTGTTGGTCTCTCAAGCATAAAATCCAAGACTTGATTGACAGCGTAGAGATTGTGGTGACCAAACCGGAGTAACTGCACGTGCAGGATAATCCCTTCCTTTAGCACAAAGAGGAGGGTGTCAACATGATTAGCACCCAAAATGGAGAAGGATCCAAATAACTCCGATATGTCGAAGAATCAACTAAATCCAGCCCAGACAGTTGGGAATTCTTAGAAAGGAGATTCCTGATAGAGCAGGAGATCAAGTCTATTAAAGAACAGATTGGACAGTTAGCAGAACTGGTCGTATACCAACATCAGGTCACCAGACGCCTGGTAAACCAGACTAACCAATCTGACGCAAATCCTTCCACCCCAGAAATTAGTCCCATTTCTATGAGGGACCATTACCAGTTTCATCAGCAGGAACCCTGGGTCGATAGTATAACCAAGGAAGAGAAGTTCCAGGATGATAGGGAGTTTGCCTTCCATAGGAATTTCACCAACCTAAACCAACCGTTGAAGGAAATCCTCCAGATGTTAATCAATGAGGTAATGGTGTCAGACTTATTACCCCCTGTAAATCCGCAATCTAGGAAATTCAAACTTGATCAAATCTTCCAGTACCACTCTAATGCACCCGGTCATGATACTGAGGACTGCTGGGCACTTCGTCATTTAATTCAGAACGTGATTGAAAGTTGTGAATTGATAAGAGGGAATCGGGATTGTGCTCTGCCAGATGAAGAAACTCTCTTTATTCCCACTGCATTGAATCAGGATACAGTGGTTGTTATTTCTTGTGATAAGGAGCCAGCCCTTACACCCCTAATACTACCAGGGAAAGGGAGTCAAGAAGAACTAAATCCTGTGAAGGTGGCCATACCCAAACCTTTGATATTACCATTCAGACCCCAGTATCCAGTAATCAGTCTGAAGAGAGTCCCGTGGAACTATGGGAATGATGAAGGTTCCACCTCCAACAACATTTCCATCGTACCAAAGGAGAATTCATTGTACCTGCCTCAGCAAGTGATCAAAGCAGTCATCAAGGTTAAAGAAAAGGTGGCTGAAGAGAAAATAGAAGATTTCCTAGTAAAATGGGACACAATGAAATCAAAGTGGTGCAAAGCCTAAAGGATGCACCCAAGCAGATGTCCATCCTAGATCTGGTCTTATCCTCGATGGATCATCGCAACATTCTGGTGAGAGTACTGGAAGAAGCCCATCTGCCAAAGACAGTGGATGCAGAGAAATTCTGTCATGTGATAGAACACTTCTTTAACAACAATTAGATATCTTTCACTGACGATGATATACCCGCAGAAGGGACGGGCCATCGTAAGTCACTGTAAATAGCAGTGATGTCATCAGGGTATGTGATCAGAGGTTATGCTAATAGATGGAAGGTCATCCCTAAATATCTGTCCATACGACACTTTGGAGAGAATGAAGATCAACCCGAACCGGATCAGAACTAGTCATGTGGTCATCCGGGCTTTCGATGGATCTCGCCAAGAGGCTATGGGAGAAATTGAACTTCCTCTGGAGCTTGGTCCGCACACTTTCTATGTATCCTTCCAGGTGCTCAACATCACCACAGGATACAACTTATTGCTGGGCAGGCCATGGATCCATATGGCAGAAGATGTGCCATCCACCCTCCATCAGTAACTCAAACACATTATCAACAATAACCTAATCACAGTGAATGCCAAACCGGAGTACCCTGTCTGTATATAGGGAGACATGCCAGTGATCAGTCTGGATGCATGGATTGAACCTGCTAGTTTTTAAGCCTTGGAGATGAGCAATACCTAATACCTATCAGTTGGGGCACCAGCCTTGAAGCCTAAAGTCTCTCCCGGAGTAATAAGAGTGGGCCAGGAAATGGTATATTTGGGTTTCCAACCCGGAGAAGGGTTAGGAAAGAATCACCAGGGAATCAAAAGCCTGGTGCAAATCCCAAGCCAGTCAGGGAGAGCCGGATTAGGTTATTCATCCGGGTCAAACCGTCAGAATCTATATAAGCATCCTAAGGCTCATGCTTCCACCATACTATTGCCAAACCTCACTAATGTTGGATTTATGAAGCCAATGAGGAAGATCCCTACTGTGGTATCAGCCATGTTGTTTCCTCCAATCATACCGGTATGTGAGAGAAAAATCCCAAAGCTTGAAGGGGAGAGTGAAAAGGGAAAAAAAAGCTCTTGTACGAAGGACGAGACCCATTTACTAACATGCGTGTTCTCATACACTACGAAGGTATGAACGATGATCTCCCCGACAGTGATGAAGACGATCAGATCCAAATTCCTGACATCAAAAAAGAGAAGGGATGCAGTTCAAAGAAAAACTTCGACCCTGTTTTGAAGGATGTCTCAGTCATTATCCGAGACGAGGCTGACGAGCACAATTCCTTGATCCTCCCTATTCATAAGGATCTAACCCTGGACAACTGGAGCAGTGCCCCTTACCTCATTTAAAAAGGGTAAAGGGGCATAGAATCCATCTGCCCTGTAACATGCTTTCAGTTACTGCTTGTTTTATTGCACAGTTATAATAGTAACTTTTCTCATGCTTTGCCAAATGCTTTGTATGTTTAAATAGTTGTATATATTAAAGTGAAAGCATTTTGTTTTCAGGACTCCAAGATTGGATTTGTTTGTCCCTGCTAATGAGATGCCAACCTGTCACAGTGACTACAACTTTGATGTAGAACTGAACTTCGACTTGATGGATGTTGATCAAGAGGAGGAAGGTGACTATAAGGTGCCCGAGGAGATCAAAGAATGGGTAGAAGACAAAACCAAACCAAATCTCGACCAAACCACCACTATCAACATAGGAACCTCATAAAATCTCAAAGAAATCCATATAGGCCTAGACCTCGCCCAATCTGGGTCTTTGGTCTTCAAATATTCGGGCCCAACAAGGAATATTATTTATAAACTATACAAATATTATTAAGAAGGTACATAATTTGAAGATTTGATATCAATTTATAATATTTTTATTTTTTGAAAAAAAAACTTTTATAAAAACCAAAAAAAATTATCACATAGAACTTCATTTACTGTTCGAAAAACTTATTTACACATGACCTTGGTGGACTAATTTCATATTTATTATTTTCAAAACTTAAACAAAATCATATTTATTTTGAATTTTACGATTTTGTAAATTAATCTTAAAAAGCCAAAAATATATCTAGACGGAAGTATATTGTTGACACTTTAAATTTTACTTACGATAATTATGAGACAAAAAATATATAATATAAGTTGAAATATGAGACTCAATTTACCTTGCTTCCCAAACTACATATTCCCTCCACATACCATTTGGAATGCAAAAATCCTAATGGTCTAATACAATGTGTAATGAGGGATATTAAATACTTGAATATATCTCAAATAAGAAATGACGTGAAAAAAACAAATGTTACTTTATAATATAGTCATAAAAAATGTATATGAATAATATAGTAATATTACATTATTTAAAACACTTTTTGAGACAAAAAAAAAAATTTAAATCAATAATCTTTTCCTAATACAATAGTGCAAGAAGCCATAATAATATCTGCACCAGAATAGACCCTACCTATTCTTTCATGTTTAAAGGATTATGATAATAATTCCTCCTTGTCCTGCAAAGATTTTCACATATTTCCGACTGCATATTGCACGAAATTAAGAGGTGCATTAGAAGTCTATTACGAGCTAGATCGAGCTACAACAACTTTACAAATATTTTAAGACTGTACATTCAAAGCGCCGCATAACAAGTTTCTAACAAGCTAGATCGAGCTACAACAGTTTTTCAGATATTTTATATTATCTAAAGTAATCTTTCAAAACAAATCATTTCATTTATTACATTAATATGTGTAACGCCAAGATTCGTCAACGCGCCTCAATCACCAAGAGTGCGTCAAATCCTACACATAAACAAAGTCACACACGAAACTTGACGGCTTGGACCGCTGGGAGATATCTCCGGTGTGAAAATAAGTACATGTTGAATAAGGTTTCACAATGAAGGCTTAATGCTCTAGTGCTGAAAAATAATAATGAATGTATTGTGTACTTTAATATCAGGGTATAGATTTGTATTTATAGTGCTTACACCATCTCCTCTAAGCCCTTCCCTATATAGGAATAGGATTTCTCATTAGGTAAGATACCTTAATGGGATCAAGTAGAAACTCCTTAAAGAAAGGAAGTCGAATCATATCTTAACACTTTCTTTAGCAGTTAGAAATTAAATGCAATTAAGAATCTTTGATTCCTTAGAATACTCAACTGATCAAACAGGTTCCTACGTAGGGTTAAATACATCCATGTGGGCTTTGGCCCACCATTTAACTCGGGCCTAAATAATTGCGCCCCAACATTGCCCCCCAGTCTTCGGTTAAATGAAACATTTAATGGAAGAGTTCCTCAATAAATACTCAATAATTAATAATAAATGCTGCAAAGCCCAACCTCCTTGGAAACATGGTCAATACATAAAGTAGGGACCCCACACAGACCTCCCACGTTTGCTATCATTTTTGCCTCATTATTAGCCGCCCTTCGAAAAACGCGTGAAGTTGAAAAGACAACTCATTTCAAAAACCCTTTATCCCAAATCAGACAAATCCAACCTTTCAATTTCAAAAACTTCAGAGCTCTCTCTTTTTGCAAAATTTCTTTCCGGCAAAGACTTTCCTTCTAACCAATAATGAATTCTTCAAACACCCCCGTCACCTGTAACGACCATGAATTTTAAACTCCTTATTTATTAAATATGTGATTTAATTTTAACGAGTAAGTTTTGTGAGTTTATTTAAACCTTATGTGGTGGTGAGAAATTATGAAATGATTAAAGGAAGTCACTAATGAGTTATTTAAATTAGTGGACTGACCTTAAGGATTTAATATCAGAGAATTGATGAGATTATTAATAATTAAATATTCAACTTATTTGAATATAGTGGCATGAATTGAACATAGTGATTAATTTCAATATTGAGTAATAAATCGATAACGTATGAAACTATTATTGTTGGAAATAATATATTAATGAACAAAGAAGCAATGAATATAATATGTAATTATGTTTACTTGATTTACTGCTATACACAAGCATGCGATACTAAACCTCTACTATATGGTAGCTATCTATATTATACATAATGCAATATGACATATTAATGTGGTGAATATTGCATGTATGGATTATATAGTAAGATGAGATAAATTGAAGGTATGTGACACTATGTGGACATTCATGTATACCCTATTGTCATATAATAAGATCAAGTATTAATTTATAATGATTTTATTGAGTTATTATAATGATTATAATAATGAGTAATAATAATACCCAATTGCTTTACATTCGGTATTAAGGAAAATGTGCATGGATTATATGTTGTGTACCTATTCATTATTAATTGCTATTTGAGATAACATAGCATCACCCATTTAAATGTATATGGAGTAAATACATATAACTTAAGTATATACTATGTGTATATATATAGTATACAACTTAGTGTATTAGCAAATGCTGAGTTACATTGTTCCTAAATAAGAGTCCATTTCCTCTTCACTTCTCCCACACGTGAACAAACAATAAGCTAACTACACTCTACATTCATCTCAACATCAACAAATCTAGCTAATAAGTGGATGAGGAGTGGGATTCATGATTGAGTTTACCAACTCTCACCTGCCATTTCTTATCCATTGTACATTCTTGCAATCCTTTGATTTATTTTGAAGGAGAATTGCATTGACTGGTTATTGAATTATCTATATAATGAGCTTCCTCCTTCTCATTTACAGTTGCTGAGATTTTCATGTAAGTGTAGAGTTGATAGTGAGTGAGATATCAGTTAGGGAGATTTGTTAATTCAAGCAAACCAATTACAGAGGTATATCATGTTCTTCATTTTCTGATAAATTTCTAAATCCTTGATTCTTGAGTTAAGCAAGTATTAGTAGATAATTTATTTGATGTATGTTTGTTGAGTCTTATATAAGTTGCTATGCATATTAGCTCTTTAATGTAGCATGTCTAGAAAGGAATTCGTATGAAATTTCTGAGATGGTTTTCTAGTTCTGCCGAAGCAGTTCAGGTTCTATCTTTGGCCAGACACCGGCGCAGTTGCGCCGGGTTTAAGCTTGATAGCTGCGCAGGTTCTTGTGGCCATTTTTGCTTTCTGCTTCTGTTAAGCTGCTGTGATATACTAACATGTGATATACCATTGAAACAAGTATGTGAACATGATTAAACTATAAATATTAGTACAATGACATGGTAGAAGTAGGTATTCCTTGATGCTAAACATATATATTATGGCCATGTTTTACGAAAGAAAAACATATGTTTTAAAAGGAAACTTGTAGTTTTAAAAAGTGAACCTTGTCACGAACATAACATGTGTGTTTTCTGGTTTTGTAAACACAATAGTGTGGTTTATATTGTCATGAAAAGCGAGTCTAAAGTATGTTCACACACTAGCATACGTGATTGCAAGATTTGGACGATTTCGAAATAAGAAACTTATGAACTTTGAAAAGAAAGCTTGACCAAGGACTTTGTCTTGTGATTTCTGACCATATGAGAGCTTTCATGTGGTTTAGATATGCATTTTAATACATGTGAGTCATGACTATGAGACGCTTTACTTGTATTATGTTACCCATGTTGATTTGGTGCAACTTTTGATGAAAACGTAGAATGTGAAGGATAATGAAAGCAAATACCATGTGGATTACGTATTGATTATACAAACATGTACATTAGAGTTCGTTATGCCTATAAGCATAGTAACATGGACCTCGTTTGGTTAAAGCATGGATTTCACATATGTGTACTTAAACTATAGGAAATGAACTTCAAGTATGAACTAATGTGAGTAAAGGATACACATATAGTATAAGCATGAGCATGCATGTTATGTTTAGCCTTGTTATGTGATAACATGACCTTAGTAACCGATCTTGAATCATGGACATGTATTAGTTAAAGTATGTGAATTAACGGCATGAAAACATGACTTCGAATTGAATATAGAAAGAGCATGCTAGTTTCGAATAAGAAATTATAACTTGATAAGCATGTGTATTCGTTAGTAGTTGCATGCTAGAGTTACGCCGGGACACTTTCAGGTCCGGACAATTTGTTTAAGTCTGATTTTTAACAGTTAGCATATTATGATGCTATAAATGGTATGTTTGATATTGAACGTGATCTTATGTGATAAACTTATACGATAAGTGGATTATTATAAGTATAGACTTATATTAGTTTATAAATGCTAATTGGAATACCGACTCATTAATGTTAGGTTATTTCAGCGAGATTTAATTAAAGCTAGAACTTAATTATAGTTGAGCAATCAGGCAAGTCTCCGAACTTCACTCTTTGGTTGTGCAAGTTCTTTAATTCTTATTTGTGCAAGTATTCTAAATTCTTACACTACCTTATTCAATCAATCGTGTAAGCGAGTTTCTTAACTTCGCTTGATTTGAATGCAAGTTCCCTTACATTCTTTATTGTGAAAGCTCCTATCCTTCTCAGATTGTATTGAGCAGGTTACTATCGTATTGACAATTAATTATTTAAAGCTTGAACTTTATTTCCAAGCATGCTATTAGGTGGTTTAATTACTTTACAATTATTCCACATCGATTTTATTGATATTCGCACTTGGTGCACTTGAGTTCGTACAGTCTTGGACTTGTACCTTATTTAAAAAGTTCTATAATCCTTGAACTGTGTCAGATAGAGTCTGAACCCTTGTTCGGTCAGACAGGTATATGAAATTTTATAAAAGCTATCCAAACCAATTGATGGTAAGGATTCTTAGACTGAAAAGAACACCCCCCATATATAGGGGAGTACCCCAAGTATCTAGTATAAAGATACAAACAGCAAAGTTGAATGTGATGCATATACATGGCGTACGCGAGGCTGATCCCCTTAAGTACTATTCTGTAGCCAGTAACCAAAGGGTCAATCAGCTATTGATTTCGTTGGAGTTTTATAGTTCAAAAGTCTACTTGACTATCAGTTATTCTAAAAGCAATTATTATTCTTGCTTCCGATATTCATATTGTTGAATTCATTGTCAGATATATTCCTTTCAACATGATATATCCTTTATTATTGTATTTAAACACGTTTAGCAAAGTTGTTGCTCATTCTTGCTATATCATGACTTATATTGCAGTTAAGCCCGAGACTTCCGGGAAAGACAAGGATAAAGGGAAGATGTAGGATTAGTTTGCAAGGAGCAGACTTTATCTTTATGTTTAATTAATTATTGTTATATAATATGAACCCTAATGACTATTCTAGGGTATGTTTGTATTTAAGGTTATCGAATCTTGGGACTAGTAACACCTTTTGAATGAACGACGTACGTTTATTATATTCCGCATTTTAGTTATCGTATGTTGTTTAGAGGTGCATGTTTATGTTAGATCGTGACGACCGGACCGGGCTCAGAGGGCCCAGATTCGGGGGTGTCACATCACCTCTAGCCCAAACACCAACGAACCAATCAACGTCATCCCTATCTTCTCCATCCCAACCCTTCCAGTAAAGGCCACAACCACGTCCTCAATCATCAATCATAAGACCACCGCCACCGCCACCACAACCACCACTGAATCCACCATCATCACCACCACTTCCACCACCCGCTCTGCCCCCACACCCCAATTCTATCGAAAGTAGAGTCAAATTTTCAAAAAATGATTTGTGAATACTCAAATAAAACCTGATTTATCCATGCCAACACCAAATCTCAGATCACTGAAGCAAACCTTATCGCAATTCGGGAACAGCAACACATCCCCGATACCCACCAACTAAAAGCCCCATCTGCTACTGACCGAATGTATCACCGAATGGGCGAATGGACAGCTATGCCACCCACCCTGCTGGAAAAAGGGGTTCGACTACCACTCCACGCCTTCATCATCACCCTGTTAGGGTTTATTGGCATCGGCTTCGCCCAGCAGGTGCCAAACTCATATATCAATATCGTTGCTTTTATCTCCTTCTGCCACGAAGTCGGCGTTCCTCCCACTCTCAATTTCTTTTTCTCCTTATTTTCCCTAGGCAAATCCTGAGAACCTGGGTTTCGGGCTCTGAGCAAACAACAACCAAAACCAAACCAAAAAATTGAAAAATGATCCTTGATGGATGCCCCCTTGAGCAATAAAGAATGGCACAAGGATTGGCTCTTTGTTAGAGGGCCGGACACTCAAAAAATCCCCGATTGGGCAGCCTACGGTCTACCGAACGTCTCCATTGGTGAAACCCCTCCTCATCGAGTCATCAAGATAGTAAAATTGATCGAGAAATTGCCGATGACATAGTGGAGCTTCATCCTTTTGACCAAACTAGCCTGGCACTTCGACCACAAATGTAAGTTCTGAAACTATTCCCTTCCTTTTTAATAGAATCATATCTTTCAACTATCATCTCTCGTTCTGACCCACTTTCTGTATACAATATCCCTCACTAAGCCAACACTTGCAGAAAGGAAAGATCTCGAAGAATTCCTCACCGAAGAAACTTCCCAAAAATTTAATACCCCACTAATTACCGAAACCACTCCATTGGAGGTTATAACCGAAGGGCCCTCCACTTCCCGAACCAAACCAAAGTCAATTGCAAAGGCTCCCAAACCAACCACAATCCCTACCCCTCTCTTTAGACAAATTCCCTTGGATATGCCAAACTCGAAAAGGACCAAAATCCTTCAGGTTAAGAGAAGGCGTACTAAGGTCGTTCCCAAGACTTTTGAAGCACCCAAAACCACTTCATCTGTAGCCCTTAACACCTCAACCGAAAATATCCCAACCAACGAAGCCATTCTACCCAAAACTTCTGAACTAAGCCAAAGCCAAAAATGGAAAGAACCCGAAGACCCTACTACCTAACCACCAAATAAAAGGGCCAACACCGAAACATCCCCCGAACACTCGCCTTTACGCAACCCTTCTCCCCCAAACAACCTTCTCCCAACCGAACTCAAGAAAGTGAACATTCGACAACCCTCTGGCCAGAAGAGAATGAAGAATATCCACTCGACCTCTTCGATCACTTTGTCCTCCCAGCCGATGAGCCCTGATTTGAAGACATATCCACAATTAAACTTTTCTTCGCCGGAATCATGTACCAGGGTCAAGTAAGACCGTCTTAACCCATTCCACTCACATAAACATGATGGAATGATATTTTAACTCTAACCCAATCAATTCTGATTTCAGGCTACAGACATCTCCGAACGCCTTATCCGTCGATGAAAGGAGATTGAAAAGGAAGAAAAACAAACCAAGAAGGACAACGAGCAACTAAAGGCCACCTTTGAAAAAGAAAGAAGCCTTCACCAAAATACCTCTTTCTACTATGACAACCTTCAAGCTAACAATGCAAAATTGAAGGAAGAGGTTATAGAGGCAGACACTCGCTAAAGAGTCGCTTTCAAAAACTATGAGGCAATGCAGAAGGAGAACGACGAACTGAAGCATAACATCCAGATACTCAGTTTTAAGAACTGAGACTTGGCCAAGAAAGAGGAGAAATCTCACCAAATGTGCATCGCCTTAGAAAAGCAATTTGCAGAGTACAAGGCACTGGGACCACCCCTGACCGATGAGCTAAAAGCACAAATTTTTTAAGACTACCGACAGTCCCTAAAGTTCTAGACAGAAGAAATGCAGATGTTCGTAAAAGGCTACGAAACTGCCCGAAGCAAGGATAAAGAAAAGATCACTGCCACCAAACTCGATTTTTCCATTTTGGGCTCCTCCGAAGATGAAGTCGGTGATGACCCACTCCAATAGTTGTTCTTCTTCTTTTGTAAATCTGAACTTATTATCCTGATGTAATTTTAGATAAATTAATGAAAAATATTATCCATTCTAAAGAACTGAACATTTATTCCATTCATGTATTTTAAATAAAAAAGGGCTCGTTTGAAGAACTGAACACTCGTATGAATGAATACTCGTTTAAGAACTGAATACCTATTCGACACATAATAAAGAAGCTACCTTCGTTCGACAGAACTGAATAAATAGCAAAAGAATTCTTGTTTTGGGAAACTAAAAATTCATTCAAACAGATAATGAAAAGTATTCATTTCGGGGAACTGAATACAAGTATAAAAGTCATTCGTTTTAGAAAACTGAACACTCTTATACATAAAAAAAGATACTCATTCGGTAGAACTGAATATCCATATAAGCAATTAGAAGAAGGCATTCGTTTAAATAAACTGAATAACCTTGTAATTAATATTCGTTCTGAGGAACTAACTATCCCTTAAAGCATGAATAGATAATGATAGCATTCGTTTTTAAAAATTGAATACTTATTTTATTAATAACTTTGAAAGATTTCAGAGTCGAATTGAGAAATTACTTAGACTTGCTCTACTGGTAATATTTTTGAAGCTTGCATGCATGCCAAGTGTTCTTGACCTCTATTCCATCCATTGCCCGAAGCCAGCAAGTACCTAGCTTCAACACCTTAATGACCTCATAGGGTCCTTCCCAATTAGGCATCAGCTTCCCGAGATTTTGGGGCATAGAAGCCTCTACCTCCCGAAGAACCATATCCCCAACTCCAAACCTCCTAAGCTTCACCCTTTTATTATAATGTCTTACCAATCTCCTTTGGTAGGCTGGAAGCCTTACCAGAGCCGACTCCATACCCTCCTACAACAAATCCAAGTTGAGGCAAAGACCTTCATTATTGTATAGCTTCTTGAACTGACTGACTCAAAATAAAGTAGAACCAATCTCGACAGGAACTAGGGCATCATTTCTGTAAGCCAGTCTGAACGGTGAATCACACGTTGTCATCCTCGAAGCAGTTCGATAAGCCCATATCACACTAAGTAACTCTTTGGGCCATCTTCCCTTCACCTCATCAATCCTTCATTTTAGTCCATTCAGCAAAGTCCTGTTGGCGAATTCCACTTAACCATTTGACTGAGGATGGGCTACTGAAGTTTTTCGATGTTGGATACGCAAATCTTTCAAGAACTGTTCAAACTTAGAGCCCAAAAACTGTCTACCATTTTCTAAAACAACCATCATAGAAATCCTTAATCGAAAAACCACGAATTCCTTCAGAAACTTCTAGCATTCCTGCTCTGTGATCCGTCGAGGGGGCTTAGCTTCCACCCATTTTGTCATGTAATAAATCGCCACTATCACAAAACTAACGTGGCCCTTTGTTGGTTCAAAAAATCGATCACTAAACACGCATAAGTATACGCGGTCTAACAAGTAATACAGTGATAATAGAGTTGTCGAACCCACGAGGAACTGCTCCTAATATTAACCAAATATCGACTTTATATCACTTAAGTCTTATTCAAACAGATTAAATGAAAGATGTGTAATTAATCTAGTTAATTCTAATTATCAAAGCAAGTAAATGGATAACGATTGGTATCTAAGGCACTACAAGCTAAGATCATAACTTCACCCGACACTAGCATTTTGTCAAACACTTGGTGTGTTATGTTTCATTAAATATCCTAACTGTCTCTCTTTGGTCTTAGTGATCACAAAGGATTGTCGACCGAGAACTCACAAGTACTCATACGCCTCTTCTGAGGTATGTATGAGCATATCCTCTCTAAATCCACCCGAACGAGAATAGAACAGAGAAGAACATCCAAGCTAAGCGATAATCCTACACATTCCTATGCGAAGGAACCCTAACAAGGAATTAAAGCATAGGTTCTCAATAGGTCACACGTGGCATACAGTTATATTCCTATCTTATAGGAAAATTATGCAGTCCATTGGTATGGACAAATCATAAACACATGCCAACACATTATGGCCTCAATCTACAGTCCATTTCCCAATTTCTTATAGAATACCACAATCATTACTAATTCCTTAGCAAGAATTATTAAGCATAAATATGTTGAACCAAACCATATGGTGTCAACCAAAGAGATAAGATAATAAATTCAAATAGACAAAGGGTTCCATTATAATCTTAGAGCCAATATTCAGTTCATAGCTAATAAACTAAACAAAAGTATCAACAATAACAACATTTATGAGTACATAATCAAAGGAAAAACTAGAGAAGAATAAACTTTGTCGCAGTGTCTTCAATCTCCAAGAACTCCCTTCGATTCGCTTTCTGATCCATGTCGCTACGTTGCTCTTGAGCTCCAAGGAATCCCAATTCTAGGCCTAGTATATCTCCTAATTATATATACAAAGCTAAAGAGAAACTAAGCTACAACTATGCTAAGCTAAAAAGGAGAGGAGAAAGTTATGGAGTTACGCTCCGCAATGTCTCATTATGAGAAAAGGAGGCTGATCCCTTGATATATAAGTCTTTTCTCTTTCCTCTAGGTCATTCCCACTTGGTGCTGTCTAAAAATAGGGGCTGGCACTGCGGCGCCAGGATTAAGCCTTGGAACGGCGCTGTAGCGTCAGGTCAAGGACACTGGTCAATAAGTTGGCGCTGCGACGCTAGTCTTGTACTAGGAACCAGCGCTGCAGCGCCATTGCTGCAAAAATGACCTTTTTGCCCCTGAAAGCTGAAAATGACCTGTAAACTCCTACAAAACAAATATTAAGCAAAATAATTACAAAATAATATAAAGTAATAAGAACATGCATCTTCTTAAGTCTAAAAGTTATTGATTCGCGGGTATAAATCCCACTCATCAAATACCCTTAAACTTAAGACTTTGTTTATCCTCAAGCAAAAATATCATAATAAAAATATCAAAAGTAAATATAACTACAAATCACAACTAACTACTGTATACATACATTGCGGCCTCAAGGATAAGAATAACGATTTCAAAGTAGAAGCAAAGTCATAAATAAGGCTTTGATCAAACTTCTAGCTTAGACTGCTACTGATCCCAATCTGTGTGTGTGTGACTACCAACTATTCTAACTAATTATAAATCATAAACATAGACACTTACACAAAGGAAAATGCTAACTCAATATGCTCAAGCTACATCAAGACTTCAGAACAAGACACAAATACAAGAACATACCACCCGGTATTAGCATGAGAACGGCTAGACTTGACTTGTCCAAAATTCGGCTACCTAAGGCTGAGTTACCCACATAGTGAGTTTTCGATCAATGACTCCCAAGATAGAAGGCTTTAGGGCACTAGGCGTAAAACACCCCTAAGAATCTAATAACTCAAGTAACACTAGCCACGTAGCCAAACTATAATTTTTTATCTGTTATTTTTGTAAGTAATGCAACCTCAAGCATGATCGTGCAATGTCTAATCACATTAGGCTATTCAGAATTACCCGTGTAACGGGCTTTTGATCAATGACTCCCAAGCCAGATGGCTTTAGGGCACTAGATGTAGAACACCCCTAAGGATCTATTAACTCGAGAAACAAAATCCATGTAATCAAACTTAGTCAACTAAGGCTATCGATTTATTCTTCTTCTTTTTTTCTTTTTTTTATATATGTTATTAGACCATGAATGTATCCGAACTTGCATAAGAATCTAAATCTTACTACATCAACTCACTTAAGTTCGCAAGAGCTAATGCAAAAAAATTTCGTAAAAATTACCAATTAAGTCTATTTGAAACATAACTAATTATAACAGTTGGTACGTGCTCAATAGGGTAGACAGGATCAACAGCAGTATTAACTAAAAATTAATCTAAAAATCTCATTCATACTTGCTTGACCATTTTGACAAAGCCATAACACACATATCATTTGACACTGTGACGCCCCCAAATTCGGGTCCCTAAAACCTCGGACTTGGTACGTTACTATACTTAATCATCATACTCATTCTATAAACTAATGCAGAATATATAAACATAAATTATTTATTTCACATGATTCTATCACATTTTCCAAGGTCTATTAACCTTAACTTAATACATACCTTAAGTAATTTAAAAGGTTCACATATATGATTTACATCGGGTAACTAATAGTTACAGATGCATAATCATCTACTCTTGTAGTTCGCATTTGCCTCTATCTTTCTTCAAGCCATCGTGTTAATCTGAAATTTATTATCATGATATAGCAAGGGTGAACAACTACTTTGCCCAGCAAGTTTAAATACAACAAGGATATATCATGATTTAAAGAAAGAATAAGCTTTCAAGTTTTTAACAACATAATAATTGTGAAAGAGCATGAATCATAACTTTAATAATGGAATGACTGAATCAATAATGTTTAATGTCAACAAGGACCATGAACAATTTTAACTGAACCTTATGGTAATAAAGGTGATCAGCCTTTCATACTTGATGAACATATGCAACATGCACTAAGTGCGAATCAATAATCAGTATAGATGTGAATAATCAACAATAATTATTCACGAACATGGTTTGGAAATATAACTAAAGTTTGAGTTAGAGAACTTTCATGCACCGTCGATTACTGCTATGCAATCTAATTTACTCTCTTTATTGAAAGGACCTATCAGTTATAAGATTGATCTTTCAATGAGCATAACATACCTTATCCCATAATACTATTACTTTATAAGTAAACTATCTAACATTTAACCACATAGTCAAATATTAAATAATACCTTAATACTATACGTATTCACAAGTCTAACCCTAGCACACATCGAGTTTTTAATAGTATTTAATATAGTATACGGTGTGGTTTTCCACAAACAACCAATAAATTAGTTTCCGTCTTGTCTACACTATTTTCACAGCGAGTTAGATCGGTTGCTAACACGCATATACCTCCGCTTCCTGAAGGAATTGTTTAGCCCAGATACTATACATCAACTATTACAGAGTACGATTGTACTACTGTAGATTTAATACTTATAAGTTCTTATTATAACTTAATAATCTATTTATGATTTCAGCAAACTGAATACATTATTTCAGCAAGCTGAAAACAAGCTGTCTTCCCTTCCTGGCATTTCAGTTTCCATTTCAGCACCCTGAATTGTTCAATTCAGCAAGCTGAATTTCCGTTTTCACGAAAATACGAAATCATTTTATTATTTTTCTATCCTTTGGCCACACATATATACATATATCCCATACACAAAAATAATTTTTCTGAAATTTTTTAACTCCCTTTAGTATTTTTCAAAAATCCGTTTTTAGATCGTAGCTTAAGAAATTAGCTATCTCATGCTCTACTCCAGAAATTCCCAACTCTTGGAAGAATCTTACACACATTAACGTGATCTTTCAGTTTAAATTTTGTGACCATCGGAGTTATAGAACTCCGATTATAACAATTTTTGTCAGAAAAATCCAAATATTGAAATGACCATAACTCGGACAATTTATGTCGGAATGAGCTCATTTTTGGGCAGGAGCTACTTTATATCATATATTTTCATGTACCAAAAGATTGAAATTTATTGCATTAAATAAATTGCTGAAACTGCCTATAGCAGTTTTGGGCAGAATGCTTTTTGTCATTTTTTAGATTTGGCCTTCTTTGCTATAAACATTCCACACGAAAATATATAACTCCTTTTTTAGTGATTCCAGTTGGACCTGTTAGAAGACTCATAGATATAACTCCAAAAATTGACCACACTCTAAAATTCGAAATAGAATGAGAGATATGGTCGTTTAAATTTCATACTTCATTTTCACAAATATCTGATTTTCAATCCTTGGTGATTTTTAAGAAAACTTCTATATTCTCACTCATTTACCAGCATAATACCAACTAATACTTCATATACTCATAGATCTACCATGATCTGTAATCTATTTCATCAAACAATCACCAAACACAAGATTAAATACAATCAAGGGTAAGAAAAATTAGGTTTTTTAACTTTTGAAAAACCTAATTTCCATTTCTTAATTTAGATCCAACTTTTGATCCATTAAAGTGATAGATCTACACATAACATACTTATATACATGTAGACCTAAGCTTTTGGAACCTTAGATCTTCATTCCATCAAACAAATTAACTAGATGGAATAACAAGTTTAAACATAGTTAAATGTTATACCTTTCATTTGCTATCCTTCTTCTTCTTTCCACGATAGCTATGGAGCTTTGAAACTTTGAACAAAACTCTCTCTTCTCTCCCCTAAGGGCTGTCGCCCCTCTCCTCTTTCTCTCTTTACTTGTTTTGTTATCTACTAATGGAAATGGAAGATGAGAGAGAAATAAACTAAGTTTTGTTAGCTTGGTAAATTTGTGTGCTAGTAGATATATTTGCTATATCTAATCTACCAAGTTCTTACTCTTCCTCTCTCTCTTATCCCTCTAGAGGTTGTCGACCACCCCTTCTTTCTCTTTCTCCTTTCTATTTTGTTTTCTTTTTCTTTCTTTCTCTCTCTTAGCTTTTGATTTTCTTTAGCTATTAGGAGATAAAATAATAAAACAAGGAAACTTTTTATTAAGGATGAGAGGGCTATTTATATTAGAAAAGATATATGCATATATCATATGTATACATATATAAAATCTCCTAACATATCTCACCAAATCTCTCCATATCTATCCAATATCAGTTCTTTCTCTCTCATATCTTTAGCAAATCTAAGCATATCTAGGCATAAGATTTAATCACATGCTCCATTCCCTTCCTTGCTTGGGTTGGCTACTTGGGCCTTTCTTTGGCTCAAGTTTTGTTTTTTTAATTCCTCTTTTAACTTACTAAAGGTCCAATAAGCCCTCTCTCCCATTGGGCTAAGCTTGGGCTTTTATTTAATTTCTTTTGAGATTGTAATTTTTCTTAGTTTGCTTACTAATTAAAATGGACTTGGGCATCCATCTCCAATTAATTGCGACATTAGTATACTTGCCCTATATATCTAATATTGGGCTAGTTTAACAATTTAATTGCTCTTAAATAAAATTATCTGCAAGTCCAATGCTTAAATAAATAATTAGACTTGTTTAAATTACTTACCCTCCTTAGTCCATTAAATCTATTATCACTTAAACTAATGCTCATCATTATTGATATTTACATATTCTTATCAATCAATAATGTTATTTCAATTGCATAACCCAATTAGACTTGCCGTATTCAAGTATATTGAGTATGTAATTAGGATTTAATACCTTAAATTAATTTTATGGATTATTAAAATACGTAGGTTATAAAATTAATTAATTGAGATGTATGAAGTAAATCTCTTAGGGTTAGTATATATTTTTATATACTTAAATTCTCTCATATTATAACCCCTTAGGTTATTTAATTACCTTACCTAATATATATTAGGTTATATAACTTAATTCTTAATTCTCTTTATATACAAAATAAATGTATGCACATTATATAATGTATATTTATTTAATCAATTACATAATCCACATAAGTCATCACATATTCCACTCTTAACTCCAATTTTAACTTTTCTCTATAAAGTCAACTGTTGACTTTGACCAAAAAGTCAACCCTTACACATTTTGTGTTTATTGTCTTTTCTGACTAAACTTGACGTTCTGGACGCAATCGAGCAGTCCGTGCTTCAAAATTCTATATCTAACTCAAATTTTGAGTTTTAACTTACTCCCTTTTTCTTGCTAATCATATTAGCTAATGACTTTATACTTATTCATATTCTTATTTGTCAGTCAAGGCCAAAATTCAAGCTATGCTAATTACTATTATAGTTTTATCTTGATTCTCATATCCTTAACTTAATTCATCATTCCTCTTGCTAAAATATATAGAACCTTACTAAGTATATATATATATATATATATATATATATGATAAGGATCTTAGGCTCACCCAATTAAAAGCCCACCCAAACTCACCCCCCTTTAGCGACGGAACGAGCGACGGTTCGTCCGTCGTTATATATACAACCGTCGTCTATATGTTGTCCATCGCTATATGTTGTCCGTCGCTAAAAGCTAAGACGGCGGTTGTATATATAGCGACAGACCAAACCGTCGCCCGGTCCGTAGCTAAAAAGGGGGTGAGTTGGGTGAGCTTTTAGTTGGGTGAGCTTAAGATCCGGACCGTATATATATATATATTTCGATACATATACTTATCTTTGTTCAACCTCATAGCATCTCTTCATGTGAAATTTTATTTCCTTAATTAAATTTCCACATGTATTATTATAACATATCTTACACTATTCAGTTTACATCAAATTTATAGGTATCGTAGTACCTTATCCTTAACATTCCTTCAAATATATATAACTCCATTTATAGGGTTTTGAAATTTTGTAACCTATATTTTCTCTATTTTCATTCAAATAGTAACCCATATTTTCTCTATTTTCTTTCAAATAATAAACCATATAGGTTTTACTTAAAATTTTTAAATAAATCCTCGAATTCTCATCTAGGTTTTATTCTTTAACCTTTATTTTAATCATTTAAAATCTTATAAATTTTCGGGTTGTCACATTCTTCCCCCCTTATAAGGATTCCGTCCCCGGAATCACTATTGCACCATAAGTACATATAGCTAACCACTTCTTCTAAGAATTTCATTCTCGAAATTACAGTCTACAAATCTCTATTCCATTATTCATCAAAACTAGGTTTTGAACTTAACCTTTATCTAATTTCATGCTAAATTTAAAGAGTACATATTGCTTCCTTCTATGAGTAGCTCTTCTATCATCACATTCTTTCATGACTTCTCTCTAAGGAGTTAAAACTTTTCATATCATGCTGAGGGGACATATAGACCATGAACTCTCAGGTTTAACGGTATGTACCGCAACCAAATCTAAAACATGTTGTACTAGGTATGTTTACAATCAAAAAGAAGGCAAACTACCCAGTCGGGTACGTTAGGTGATCAGCCTATTGCACCTTAGGAACGACTATATGCGTTCTTAGATTGGAATATTTTATCCAATTAGTATATCCCCATTTTTTTCGGGGTTTTTCACCTCAGACTTAGCATCAGATTCCGCACCAAATCAATTTTGTTCGGGATAAATTCTCAAAGAGATACTTGGATTTTCATAAACATTTGTCTAGCTGAATTAATTAGCTTAGACGTATACCAATAATTTGAATATCAATCGAAACATGTGTCTGGCCAAATTTAATTGGCACTTACTTGTTTTTAAAATTTTGAAAGTTATTTTATGATATCATGATACCGCACTGTATTTACAGTCCGTTTGACGATTTCGTCATTTTGTGACTTTGTCATACTACATCGTACCATAGTAATTGAAGGTCATTAGATCACATCCAACACTAGGTAATTCTGCATTGATAACTCCATCATTTTTATCATCTCTGCATCAGGTTCCATGATGCATTGATGATATATAAAATACATTTTGATATCTCAAATCATTTTTGTCTAGCCAAAATAATTAGCGTAGACTCTTCTTTAAACAGTTCAAAACCATTGAAAAATCATTTTTGGGGTTATCATGCCGCAACCGATAACGATTTGTTAGTGGTTCAAAGTCCACTTCTACACACTTGTAACCATGTGTTGCTGATAACAAAATTCATTTATATTTTTGAAGGCACATCAGTGTGAATTTAGCTTGATGTCAAAATTTTCAAAGTCTAGCATAGCTAGAAGATTTGGAATACCTATGCTTCCATCATCAACTTGAATTTCTTTAATGATCCATTGCTTAATCATTCTATCTATTCTATCACCATTAAAAATTAACAATCCTCCATTCTTCATCCACAACTTTCTATACCCCAGTATAGTTCATCAAACATACCACACGTTATGAGTTCAGGAACTTTCCACAATAATATGAGTTTAGGAACTTATCATAGCAATACGTAGTTCAAGAACCAATCAGGAACTGTCCATACACTTAGGGGTTCAAAAACATACCATACAATTATGAGTCACAAACTTACCATAAGTATGAGTTTTAAGAACTCGTACCTATATTATATTCTCCACCTATCCAATATAATTATGATAAAAGAATCACCTTCTCGTCATAGGTATATCAATAGCGCGACACCTTCATTTCAATGATTATCAATGTGATAAACTAAGTAGTCGTTAAACCAAGCACAAAACCCCCGCCCATACAAAGGTTTGTATAACTCAACTATCACATGAGTCCTCAATCGAAATCCCACATAATCTTAGACTCCTTTTTGCTCAATACGAAATTCATTTAATCCGTATATCATCTTTTTCAACTCTTTTGAGTTTAACTCGTACTATTTCATAGTACCATATTCGTATAGCAATTCTGCTATAAAGTTTTTCAATCAATCGATTGATCATCTGTCCTCTTATGATCTCATCAAATCACGTTGTGACCATTTCTTATAATCGTGTTATATTACGATTCTTTTCTATCTTAGGATCGTTTTGTTTTACGATCTTCTTATCTTTCCCTTTAATCATATTATATGATTTAATTTAAGCTTTTCATTTTCATTACAAGATTCAGGTAACTCCAGATTCTTATCTTATAATTTTTCAAGACTCTTCTTTAAATCTTATTTAGCTTCTTCTTTACTTAATAATGACTTTACCAAATTCATCTCTTAGTATTTAAACTCTATTTGAGTTTATTCCTTATCCTCATCTCTGGGGTTATAGCCTAAGGTAACCCTACCTAAGGTTTATAACCAACAGCTCTGATACTAACCTGTGATGCCCCCAAATTCGGGTCCCTAGAACCTCGGACTTGGTACGTTACGGTACTTCATCATCATACCCATTCTATAAACTAATGCGAAATATATAAACATAAATTGTTTATTTCACATGATTCTATCACATTTTCCAAGGTCTATTAACCTTAACTGAATACATACCTTAAGTAATTTAAAAGGTTCACATATATGATTTACATCGGGTAACTAATAGTTATAGATGCATAATCATCTACTCTTGTAGTTCGCCTTTGCCTCTATCTTTTTTCAAGCCATCGTCTTAATCTAAAATTTGTTATAATGATATAGCAAGGGTGAGCAACTATTTTGCCCAGCAAGTTTAAATACAACAAGGATATATCATGATTTAACGAAAGAATAAGCTTTCAAGTTTTCAACAACATAATAATTGTAAAAGAGCATTAATCATAACTTCAATAATTGAATGACTGAATCAATAATATTTAATGTCAACAAGGACCATGAACAATTTTAACTGAACCTTATGATAATGTAGGTGATCGGCCTTTCATAACTGATGAACGTATGCAACATGCACTAAGTACGAATCAATAATCAGTATAGATGTGAATAATCAACAATAATTATTCACTAACATGGTTTGGAAATATAACTCAAATTTGAGTTAGAGAACTTTTTTGCACCGTCAATTACTGCTACGCAATCTAATTTAATCTCTTTATTGAAAAGACCTATCAATTATAAGATTGATCTTTCAATTAGCATAACATACCTTATCCCAAAATACTATTACTTTATAAGTAAACTATCTAACATTTAACCACATAGTCAAATATTAAATAATACCTTAACATTATACGTATTCACAAGTCTAACCCTAGCACACATCGAGTCTTTAATAGTATTTAATATAGTATAAGGTGTGATTTTCCACAAACAACCAATAAATTAGTTTCTGTTTCATATACACTATTTTCACAGCGAGTTAGATCGGTTGCTAATTCGTATATATCTCTGCTCCCTGAAGGAATTGTTTAGCCCAGATACTATACATCAACTATTACAGAATACGATTGTACTACGGTAGACTTAATACTTATAAGTTCTTATTATAACTTAATAATATGTTTATGATTTCAGTAAACTGAATACATTATTCTAGCAAGCTAAAAACAAGCTGTCTTTCCTTCCTGGCATTTCAGTTTCCATTTCAGCACCCTGAATTGTTCAATTCAGCAAGCTGAATTACCCTTTTTACGAAAATACAAAATCATCTTATTATTTTTCTATCCTTTGGCCACACATATATACATATATCCCATACACAAAAATAATTTTTCTGAAATTTTTTAACTCCCTTTAGTATTTTTCAAAAATCCGTTTTTAGATCATAGCTTAAGAAATTAGCTATCTCATGCTCTACTCCAAAAATTCCGAACTCTTGGAGGAATCTTACACGTATTAGCGTGATCTTCCAGTTTAAATTTCCAGACCATCGAAGTTATAGAACTCCGGTTATAGCGGTTTCGTCAAAATAATCCAAATATTGAAATGACCATAACTCGGTCAATTTAAGTCGGAATGAGCTCATTTTTGGACAGGAGCTAATTTATATCATATATTTTCAAGTCCCAAAATATTAGAATTTATTTCATTAAATAAGTTGTCGAAACTACCCCTAGCAATTTTGGACAGAATGTCTTTTGTCATTTTTCAAATTTGGCCTTCTTTGCTACAAACAGTCCCACAAAAATATATTAGTCCTTTTTCAGTGATTCCACTTGGATCTGTTAGAATACTCATAGATCTAACTCTAAAAATTAACCACACTCTAAAATTTGAAACAGGATGAGAGATATGGTCATTTGAATTTCATACTTCATTTTCACAAATATCTGATTTTTAATCCTTGGTGATTTTTAAGAAAACTTCCATATTCTCACTCATTTACCAACATAACCCATCATAATACCTACTAATACTTCATATACTCATAGATCTACCATGATCAATGATCTATTTCATCAAACAATCACCAAACACAAGATTAAACACAATCAAGGCTAAGAAAAATTAGGTTTTCTAACTTTTGAAAAACCTAGTTTCCATTTCTTAATTTAGATCCAACTTTTGATTCACAAAAGTGATAGATCTACACATAACATACTTATATACATGTAGATCTAAGGTTTTGGAACCTTAGATCTTCATTCCATTAAAACAAATTAACTAGAATGAATAACTAGTTTAAACATAGTTAAATGTTATACCCCCGCGAACGTTAAGCAAATGTCAGTGGATGCCCAACCAATATGTGTCAAACAGCCCAAGTTATGCCCAACAAAACCTAACTCTAAACAAAGATTTACCCAAACTGAATTTCAATGAATGACTCCAATTGAGTACCAAAAAGCAAGCTCAACTGAATCCCAGCAATTGTGTGCAGAAAAGAGCCAAAGATCATGGAAAAGTTCTCTGAGGTAATTTGTTGAGCACCTGGCGTGCGCTGCAAAAGCCCTATTCTGACAGCCCTTGTTTGAAACTGCTCTTTATCCAAATTTCCCTCAGTGGAAATTAATCAACTGAAGCACAATAATATCACAGCCCAACAGAAATCAAAAGTAAAACAAGATGAATTTCATTTGCCTTAGAGAAAAACCCCACATTACCTTAAGATTGCAGAAACCCTAGCTCTAAGATCAATTCTGATGATGAGATTGAAAAAAGTCAGATGCTTGAATTGATGCTAAATTGGGGGTTTAACTTGAGGTAAGGAAATGAGTTTTGGTAAATGGCTGGGTTGGGGGATGCTAGTGTCGAGTGGCTCTTATTGTGCTGTGTCGAGAGAAGGGGGCTAAGTGGCCTCAACTGCCGATTCTGCCTGTTTTAAAAAATAGAAATTTGCTACCGGCGCTGCGGTGCCGGTCTTTCTTCATTAATAGGTGTTGCAGCGCTGCTTATGAAGTGAGTTTGACATGCGCTGGCACTTCAGCGCTATATTTTCTTTGTAGAATGGCGCAGCAGCGCTGGGTATATAGGGAGTTGAGAGCTCTGCCGCTGCAGCGCTGAATTTTCTTTGAAGAGTGGCACTGCAGCGCTTGGTATGTATGGAGTTTGAGGAAGCATTTGGCGCGACAACGCCACTTGATAGGCTTTTTGCGGCGCTGCAGTGCTGACTGTAAAACCAAGGCTTGAAGACAGACGCTGCAGCACCAGTTCAAGAGTAAACTGTAGTGCTGCAGCGCTAGACATACAACTTGGAAAAAATTTTAATTTTCCTGCACCAGCAATGATCAACTTATTAGCACATATAGCCAACACTTAGCCTATAGAATTTTCTCCCAAAAGTTGTACACAAATCATCAAACTCAATAAAACTAAACGAAGAAGAATAAAAGCTATAAATAGATCAAAACGTACATTATACCAAAATGCTATCTTACTAAAGTAATACTGAGACATGTTGACAAGATAAAATCTACACTTGGAGTCAACGCAACCCAATACGATGCAATACTACAACACTCATACTAAATTAGTATAATATAGGAAAATAGATAATTAACCTACAAAAAGAAAGAAAACAGGAAAATGATACTGAATTGAAATTAGCACTTGGGTTGCCTCCCAAGAAGCGCTTGTTTTACAGTCGACGGCCAGACTCTACGTAGTTACTCTCAGTCTGGCTCATATGCAAAGACAACCATTTCATGCCACCTCTTTGTCTTTTCCTTAATTTTCATGGCGGACATGAACGATTGGCAAGCCACAAACTCTACTTCATCCACCTCTTTGTCTTTTCCTTAATTTTCATGGCGGACATGAACGATTGGCAAGCCTCAAACTCGACTTAATTAAATTAGAGAATTGTCATTCCATTAGCGTAATAAAATACGCACCGATTATAAAATTATTCATCATCAATTAACTTAATATCATCATACATGAATAAATTATTCCATAATAATTTCCATCAAATATTTACTTTATTTAATAAATATCTCAACTAAAATATTTATTTTACTCGATAATTATCTTAACTATTTATGAAATTCTCAATCAAATTACATTAACATATTACATTTATATGTAACACATTACCCTCTCATTTTATTAAAATAAATATATTTACATTAATTCACTATTTTAATTAAGTGAATTACTCTCATTATTTATAAAATTTAATTCATAACAATTATAGTGCCAACAAGGCATAATAATCAAATTATATTATTCAATAATATAACTTCCAACTTAATTAACTTAATTCCCTTTTCAAACAATTTCGTTTCCCTTCTTTAATAGTTAAAATAAATTAACTACTAAACCTCATTCCTCCAACCTATGAATATATATATATATATATATATATATATATATCTTCTATATTCACACCACATCATATACTCATATCCAAACTCAAAACATCTCGTAATAAGAATTTTATTTATTAAATTCTTATAATAATAAATTTTCGAAAATTCGGGTTGTCACATCCTTCCCTCCTTATAAGGATTCCGTCCTCGGAATCATCGAAACCCTACCTTACTCAGGTTTTCATTAAATCTCTTAAAAAACATTTATCGTTGAGTAACTTTAACGCATTACCTTAATATAGGTTTTATATATATATTCAACTACATTCAGTTCTTCAACGAATTCTAGGTTTTATTTCATAACCTTCATTTAAACACAATTTTGTTTCAAATATTATATATTCTCTAACTCGTTCATTTCCTTTCTAAGGATCATTACCATATACTTTACTCGTCGAAGACATATACTTCATAATTCACTATCTTATAAGTATTCGGGTTATCACATTCACTCATTCTTCTAAGAATTTCGTCCTCGAAATTTTTATTAATCTTCATTCATTCAATCTATCAAAGTAGATTTTACGTTAATTTTATTCACTAACTTGTTGTGTTCCACAACTATTTCTTTCTAGGGAATATCATTCTTGCCACCTTCACCTTCAGAATAATAAGAATCTTCCACAATTATTCAATAATTGGGAAGCGATATGAATAACAGGAATTTAAAAGATTCCAATTCATGCTGAGGGGTCATAAGACCTTGAACTCTTCTCCAGGTTTAATAGTGCATCACCACTATAAATCATCTTTAATAGAATGTTTAGCAATCACACAGACTGAAAACACTCTCTGCAAGTACTCTAGGTGATCAGCCTATCGTACCCCTACGTCGTGCACAACGTATTACATCTTAACATTGTAACGGCTATATGCGTTACTCTCGGAACCATTGTCTCCGATAACATGTACCCTTTTACAGGGTTGTTCACCTCAGCTTCTTAACATTTGAATCCTCACCAAAACAATTTGGTTTGGCATAGTTTGACAAAGAACGCTTGAATTTCATGAACATCTTTTAACATTCGTCTAGCTGAATAGAGTAGCATAGACTTCTAGCAATAACTAAGACATCAATCGGGATATATAAATATATATATCTTTAACCAACTCAAAATATATATATTTTTTCATTTAAAGAAACTAAAAGTAAATAAATCCCTTGTTCTTTTTATAGTTTAAGGAAACTAAAAATAAATGAATATTTTCATAATATCCTGATACCGTACCGTAATAATGGTACGTTGAGGATTTCGTCATTACATGACGTCGTTATACTACATCATACCATAGTGGGCTGATGATCATACGATCACAACCAACACTAGGTTTAACTGCATTGATAACTTCCTCGATTATTGTCTTTACACCATATCAAATAATGCATAGAACAAATAAAATACATTTTGAAAATTTAAAATTATTTTTGTCTAGCTGAAGCAATTAGCATAGACATGTGAATAATAGCACTATTTTTTTAAAAAATCATTGGTTCCATCATTTGATCCAATGTTTTTTTTTTAAAAAACAGAAGTGCAACATCAGCACGAAGTCAATAAATTTTAAAAATCTAGCAAAGCTAGGAGATTTAGAATATAAAACTTTCTCCATCAATTAAATATTTACTCCATCATTACTTAATCATTCTATCAACCTTAAACAACATCAATGCTTCCTACACCATAACCTTTCTATTCCCAGTATAGTTCATCAAACTTTCCACACTTTGAAAGTCAGGAACTTTCCACAATAATATGAGTTTAAGAACTTCCTAGTCAGACTATAGGCGTCCATTCGCTGAGGAGTTCCAAACATACCATATGATTACGAGTCATGAACTTACCATAAGCATGAGTTTTAAGAACTCGCACTTAATCCTAATAACATCTTACTAATCTTAATAGTCTCTAACTATCAAATATACACATGAGAAAAGAATCACCTTTTCACCACATATACATTGATAGCGCGACACCTACATTCCAATGATTATCAATGTGATAAACAAAGTGCAAGCACCAAACCCTCGCCCATACAAAGGTTTGTACAACTCAGCCATCACATGATTATTTAATTGAAATCCCACCTAACTCTATCTTGCTCATAACTTGCTCTATACTCGATACAGTTTCCTTGTATCTCATCATTTATAACTCTTCGTGAGTTAACCTCGTACTATATCATAGTACATTCTCGTTATAGCATCAAACTATAACTATTCAATCATTACTGACCATCTGTCTTTCAACTTTAAAAGATCACGTCGTGACCTTATTCTATAATCATCTCCCTTATGATTCTTTCTTATCTCATTATCGTTTTGTTTTAAAACTTCTTATCTTTACCTATCATCATGTCATATCATGACTTCATTATGATTAATCTTATAGACTTCGTCTATTCATCGTTATTCGTCATCTTTATTATTGGAGTTAGGTAACTCCTGATTCTCATCTTCATATCTCTTCAAGATTCTTCTTTGAATCTTCTTGTTTATTTATTAACTCTTCTTTTATGAATTTCTAACTTCGTTTATAAAGTTCAACCTTTTATTCGAGTTTTATTCCTCGTTATTCTTACCTTCTTCTTATAATATTTTTAGGACTTAACTCATCCTATACATCTATGTTTGTGAAAGGAATCACCTTTTCGTTATACGTAACTTAACTGCTCATTCTCTAAGGTCATAGCCTAAGGTACTCTTACCTAAGGTGTATAACCTATCAGCTCTGATACCAACTAACTCATCCTATACATCTACGTTTGTGAAAGGAATCACCTTTTCGTTATACGTAACTTAACTGCTCATTCTCTAAGGTCATAGCCTAAGGTACTTTTACCTAAGGTGTATAACCTATCAGCTCTGATACCAACTGTAACGACCCCAAAATTCATACAATACAACTCCCGACATCGGTCGTTAATAATAAATCCTTATTCAGACTTTACATCATTAATCAATGATACAATTACTAAAAATACGGAATATTTAAAAATTTTATATTATTCCTTCTTTATTTCCCTGAATCTCAACCTTTATCGTTACATAACTTTGATACAACTTTATTTTATGAATCGCTTCGTCAAAGTTATTATAAACTAAAATTTACAACCACGTTCAATAACCCTTATACATCGGTAAAAATTTAAACTTTACAACTCAACATCTGTTAACCACCATACATTATCAAATACATTATCTGAAGCCTTAAACAGGGTCCAAAGTAATAACAATTCAGCCAAAGTATATAAATCTGCACGCATTACATCTGATTCATTTCTTTCAAGTAGCACATAGCGTTACCTTGAATCCTTAACCTGCAAAAGTGATTATTTGCAAGAATGAGCTCGACAGCTCAGCAAGATCTAACAACTTTCATGCATGACATAGCACATAAATACATGTTCAACATACATCTCATAATAATTAAAGTAACATGGCATATATGCTTTACTTCACATAACAAATATAAAGATTGACTTCCTTACTCAATCAACATTCTTTAATCAATCAATGTAGTCATAAATTGACTTTAACATTTCATGCTAACAACATATATACAACATATCATGCTCTTTACAAAACAATTTATAACAGTTCATCATCAAATTCACGTAGAAAATAGGAACTGAAAGACTTGCCTTGATCGTTGTTTACCAATAACAGTTTAACAGCTTACAGATATCTGCACTTCACGTGCCCTACACAATTATATAATCATGCACATCAATTATCAGTCACATAGCAATGTATATTAGTTATAACGTAAACTTTACTCTACATCTCATAACCCTTCCTATTATCAATACACAATGTTCAATTTGATTGTGTTAACTATCGACTTATATTTCACTATAATTCTTTTTCGTAATATTCAAAATTCATCCAAGTGTTTAAGTCCTGCTAGGACTACCTATTGGTTTTATATTAACCACATTTCATATATTATAATATTCGTTTCATTAGAATCGAAACACTATTTAAGTTTATTACCACATTACACGGCGTTTCGACGTTTATACGTCACACGCCTAACTCGCCTCTTTTGAATGTGCTTTGCATGCTCCTATATTGGGTTACATTACTCTATAATGTTTCATTCTTATTAAAAACATAATATTAAACAAGGTCATACACACTCGTTACGGCATTGAGACGCTTGCACGTTCGTACGCCAAACTTGCCTATTCGAACGCCCAAACGACACGCATTTGTGCACGCTTAGCACGCCCAACCAAATTGTCTAATAGTCAAGGGTTAATGTTAAGTATCATTATAATACCTAATAGTCATATTATGAAAGTTAGAACATCATTTTATATGGTCGGGAGCATTACATGTGCATACGTGCATGCCCGACGGCCCCTGTTTGCCTCTAAAAATACATCAGTCCCAAAAATGACCATTTTGACGCTAGTTAACGACCTCAAATTGAAAAACTTAAAGAACAAAAGTTGTAGGTCTACTCGTGCTCGTTCTGGATCATCTTGAATCACCTCAATCCGAGTCCGTATGAAAACGTTATGGCCATTTTACCACAGGAGGTCAAAACAGTCCCGGACTGAATTTTCCTCCCGGCGCAACTGCGCCCAAAATAGCCTTGGGGGCAGCGCGGCTGCGCCCCTGGCAGCCTGTTACGTGATTTTTCTTTCCAGTTTGTGATTTTGGCGAATTTTATAACCCTTTCCTCCTTCCCATCTTCATAAATCAAGCTATACACATCCGATTGAGTCCGTTTTCGACTATATGGATTCGCGAAACACTGAACTACCCGTCTATATGATAATTATAACACTTCAAAAATATTAACAATTCCTTATACGCGTTCCAATTTAGTGTTCATGCTACTTTTTTATGTTTTACACATATTTAGCGAATTCATTCACCACGGATTCGTTATTCAACCAAATCGATCCGTTTAACTTCCGTTGTTTTTGTATTTCAACGTATTAACAACATCCATCATCAATTTACAGTTTATAGTATGAATTTAAAACTAATTTTGACTCCAAAACAGACCATGTAATATATATAAAAACTAAAACTCCAATTCTTCACTTTCAAACATGCTTTCATGAATTTGATATTTCAAAAATCATCTATACCAAAACATATAATTGATTATGTAATCCCAATACACATAAAACTAATTTCTCAACAAATTAACCATAGAACTTCAATTACAGAGAATTTGGAAAACAAAACTAAGAACTCGAAATTTAAACTAGATTGTTTACCTTTGATTAGCTAGATGATTAGAGAAACTTGATTAATCTTCTTCCTCTTCTTTGATTCTCAAAATTTTCTTCTCAATTTACAGAGAATTCTCTCAATTTCTCTATTCCTCTCTTCTGTGTTCTTAACCTTAGAAAAATAAATTACGTATATTCACTTAGCCCTCAGTTACACAAACCAAGAGTCTCAGCAGTTAGAAAATACAAAGGGTCTCTAGGCCATGTTTGGCTAGAACTCAAAATCCCTTTTTAATTTATTTTAATATTCCTCTGTTATATGGTACATTTGTCACACATAACCAAACCAATCTTATAATTTCATATTAAGTTACATTGGGTTTATTAATCACTTAATTTATTAAATCACTCCTTATCAACATAATAAATTTATTTAATAAATCATTCATCCTCTAATTTAATTATTTAATTAAATTAGAGCATTATCATTCCATTAGCGTAATAAAATACGCACCGATTATAAAATTATTCATCATCAATTTACTTAATATCATCATACATGAATAAATTATTCCATAATAATTTTCATCAAATATTTACTTTATTTAATAAATATCTCAACTAAAATATTTATTTTACTCGATAATTATCTTAACTATTTACGAAATTCTCAATCAAATTACATTAACATATTACATTTATATGTAACACATTACCCTCTCATTTTATTAAAATAAATAAATTTATATTAATTCACTATTTTAATTAAGTGAATTACTCTCATTATTTATGAAATTTAATTCATAACAATTATAGTGCCAACAAGGCATAATAATCAAATTATATTATTCAATAATATAACTTCCAACTTAATTAACTTAATTCCCTTTTCAAACAATTTCGTTTCCCTTCTTTAATAGTTAAAATAAATTAACTACTAAACCTCATTCCTCCAACCTATGAATATATATATATATATATATATATATATATATCTTTTATATTCACACCACATCATATACTTCACCACATCATATACTCATATCCAAACTTAAAACATCTCGTAATAAGAATTTTATTTATTAAATTCTTATAATAATAAATTTTCGAAAATTCGGGTTGTCACATCCTTCCCTCCTTATAAGGATTCCGTCCTCGGAATCATCGAAACCCTACCTTACTCAGGTTTTCATCAAATCTCTTAAAAAACATTTATCGTTGAGTAACTTTAACGCATTACCTTAATATAGGTTTTATATATATATTCAACTACATTCAGTTCTTCAACGAATTCTAGGTTTTATTTCATAACCTTCATTTAAACACAATTTTGTTTCAAATATTATATATTATCTAACTCGTTCATTTCCTTTCTAAGAATCATTACCATATACTTTACTCATCGAAGACATATACTTCATAATTCACTATCTTATAAGTATTCGGGTTATCACATTCACTCCTTCTTCTAAGAATTTCGTCCTCAAAATTTTTATTAATCTTCATTCATTCAATCTATCAAAGTAAATTTTACGTTAATTTTATTCACTAACTTGTTGTGTTCCACAACTATTTCTTTCTAGGGAATATCATTCTTGCCACCTTCACCTTCAGAATAATAAGAATCTTCCACAATTATTCAATAATTGGGAAGCGATATGAATAACAGGAATTTAAAAGATTCCAATTCATGCTGAGGGGTCATAAGACCTTGAACTCTTCTCCAGGTTTAATAGTGCATCACCACTGTAAACCATCTTTAACAGAATGTTTAGCAATCACACAAACTGAAAACACTCTCTGCAAGTACTCTAGGTGATCAGCCTATCGTACCCCTACGTCGTGCACAACGTATTACATCTTAACATTGTAACGGCTATATGCGTTACTCACGGAACCATTGTCTCCGATAACATGTACCCTTTTACAGCGTTGTTCACCTCAGCTTCTTAACATTTGAATCCTCACCAAAACAATTTGGTTTGGCATAGTTTGACAAAGAACGCTTGAATTTCATGAACATCTTTTAACATTCGTCTAGCTGAATAGAGTAGCATAGACTTCTAGCAATAACTAGGACATCAATCGGGATATATAAATATATATATCTTTAACCAACTCAAAATATATATATTTTTTCATTTAAAGAAACTAAAAGTAAATAAATCCCTTGTTCTTTTTATAGTTTAAGGAAACTAAAAATAAATGAATATTTTCATAATATCCTGATACCGTACCGTAATAATGGTACGTTGAGAATTTCGTCATTACATGACGTCGTTATACTACATCATACCATAGTGGGCTGATGATCATACGATCACAACCAACACTAGGTTTAACTGCATTGATAACTTCCTCGATTATTGTCTTTACACCATATCAAATAATGCATAGAACAAATAAAATACATTTTGAAAATTTAAAATTATTTTTGTCTAGCTGAAGCAATTAGCATAGACATGTGAATAATAGCACTATTTTTTAAAAAAATCATTGGTTCCATCATTTGATCCAATGTTTTTTTTTAAAAAACAGAAGTGCAACATCAGCACGAAGTCAATAAATTTTAAAAATCTAGCAAAGCTAGGAGATTTAGAATATAAAACTTTCTCCATCAATTAAATATTTACTCCATCATTACTTAATCATTCTATCAACCTTAAACAACATCAATGCTTCCTACACCATAACCTTTCTATTCCCAGTATAGTTCATCAAACTTTCCACACTTTGAAAGTCAGGAACTTTCCACAATAATATGAGTTTAAGAACTTCCTAGTCAGACTATAGGCGTCCATTCGCTGAGGAGTTCCAAACATACCATATGATTACGAGTCATGAACTTACCATAAGCATGAGTTTTAAGAACTCGCACTTAATCCTAATAACATCTTACTAATCTTAATAGTCTCTAACTATCAAATATACACATGAGAAAAGAATCACCTTTTCACCACATATACATTGATAGCGCGACACCTACATTCCAATGATTATCAATGTGATAAACAAAGTGCAAGCACCAAACCCTCGCCCATACAAAGGTTTGTACAACTCAGCCATCACATGATTATTTAATTGAAATCCCACCTAACTCTATCTTGCTCATAACTTGCTCTATACTCGATACAGTTTCCTTGTATCTCATCATTTATAACTCTTCGTGAGTTAACCTCGTACTATATCATAGTACATTCTCGTTATAGCATCAAACTATAACTATTCAATCATTACTGACCATCTGTCTTTCAACTTTAAAAGATCACGTCGTGACCTTATTCTATAATCATCTCCCTTATGATTCTTTCTTATCTCATTATCGTTTTGTTTTAAAACTTCTTATCTTTACCTATCATCATGTCATATCATGACTTCATTATGATTAATCTTATAGACTTCGTCTATTCATCGTTATTCGTCATCTTTATTATTGGAGTTAGGTAACTCCTGATTCTCATCTTCATATCTCTTCAAGATTCTTCTTTGAATCTTCTTGTTTATTTATTAACTCTTCTTTTATGAATTTCTAACTTCGTTTATAAAGTTCAACCTTTTATTCGAGTTTTATTCCTCGTTATTCTTACCTTCTTCTTATAATATTTTTAGGACTTAACTCATCCTATACATCTATGTTTGTGAAAGGAATCACCTTTTCGTTATACGTAACTTAACTGCTCATTCTCTAAGGTCATAGCCTAAGGTACTCTTACCTAAGGTGTATAACCTATCAGCTCTGATACCAACTAACTCATCCTATACATCTACGTTTGTGAAAGGAATCACCTTTTCGTTATACGTAACTTAACTGCTCATTCTCTAAGGTCATAGCCTAAGGTACTTTTACCTAAGGTGTATAACGTATCAGCTCTGATACCAACTGTAACGACCCCAAAATTCATACAATACAACTCTCGACATCGGTCGTTAACAATACATCCTTATTCAGACTTTACATCATTAATCAATGATACAATTACTAAAAATACGGAATATTAAAAACTTTTATATTATTCCTTCTTTATTTCCCTGAATCTCAACCTTTATCGTTACATAACTTTGATACAACTTTATTTTACGAATCGCTTCGTCAAAGTTATTATAAACTAAAATTTACAACCACGTTCAATAACCCTTATACATAGGTAAAAATTTAAACTTTACAACTCAACATCTGTTAACCACCATACATTATCAAATACATTATCTGAAGCCTTAAACAGGGTCCAAAGTAATAACAATTCAGCCAAAGTATATAAATCTGCACGCATTACATCTGATTCATTTCTTTCAAGTAGCACATAGCGTTACCTTGAATCCTTAACCTGCAAAAGTGATTATTTGCAAGAATGAGCTCGACAGCTCAGCAAGATCTAACAGCTTTCATGCATCACATAGCGCATAAATACATGTTCAACATACATCTCATAATAATTAAAGTAACACGGCATATATGTTTTACTTCACATAACAAATATAAAGATTGAGTTCCTTACTCAATCAACATTCTTTAATCAATCAATGTAGTCATAAATTGACTTTAACATTTCATGCTTACAACATATATACAACATATCATGCTCTTTACAAAACAATTTAAAATAGTTCATCATCAAATTCACGTAGAAAATAGGAATTGAAAGACTTTCCTTGATCGTTGTTTACCAATAACAGTTTAACAGCTTACAAATATCTGGACTTCACGTGCCCTACACAATTATATAATCATGCACATCAATTATCAGTCACATAGCAATGTATATTAGTTATAACGTAAACTTTACTCTACATCTCATAACCCTTCCTATTATCAATACACAATGTTCAATTTGATTGTGTTAACTATCGACTTATATTTCACTATAATTCTTTTTCGTAATATTTCATCCAAGTGTTTAAGTCCTGCTAGGACTACCTATTGGTTTTATATTAACCCCATTTCATATATTATAATATTTGTTTCATTAGAATCGAAATACTATTTAAGTTTATTACCACATTACACGGCATTTCGACGTTTATACGTCACACGCCTAACTCGCCTCTTTTGAATGTGCTTTGCATGCTCCTATATTGGGTTACATTACTCTATAATGTTTCATTCTTATTAAAAACATAATATTAAACAAGGTCATACACACTCGTTACGGCATTGAGATGCTTGCACGTTCGTACGCCAAACTTGCCTATTCGAACGCCCAAACGACACGCATTTGCGCACCCTTAGCACGCCCAACCGAATTGTCTAATACTCAAGGGTTAATGCTAAGTATCATTATAATACCTAATAGTCATGTTATGAAAGTTATAACATCATTTTACATGGTCGGGAGCATTACATGTGCATACGTGCATGCCCGACGCCCCCCGATTGCCTCCAAAAACACATCAGTCCCAAAAATGACCATTTTGACCCTAGTTAACGACCTCAAATTGAAAAACTTAAAGAACAAACGTTGTAGGTATACTCGTGCTCGTTCTGGATCATCTTGAATCACCTCAATCCGAGTCCGTATGAAAATGTTATGGCCATTTTACCACAGGAGGTCAAAACAGTCCCGGACTGAATTTTCCTCCCGGCGCAACTGCGCCCAAAATAGCCTTGGGGGCAGCGCAGCTGCGCCCCTGGCTGCCTGTTACGTGATTTTTCTTTCCTGTTTGTGGTTCTGGCGAATTTTATAACCCTTTCCTCCTTTCCATCTTCATAAATCAAGCTATACACATCCGATTGAGTCCGTTTTCGACTCTATGGATTCGTGAAACACTGAACTACCCGTCTATATGATAATTATAACACTTCTAAAATATTAACAATTCCTTATACGCGTTCCAATCTAGTGTTCATGCTACTTTTTCATATTTTACACATATTTAGCGAATTCATTCACCACGGATTCGTTATTCAACCAAATCGATCCGTTTAACTTCCGTTGTTTTTGTATTTCAACGTATTAACAACATCCATCATCAATTTACAGTTTATAGTATGAATTTAAAACTAATTTTGACTCCAAAACAGACCATGTAATATATATAAAAGCTAAAACTCCAATTCTTCACTTTCAAACATGTTTTCATGAATTTGATACTTCAAAAATCATCTATAGACAACATATAATAGATTATGTAATCCCAATACACATAAAACTAATTTCTCACCAAATTAACCGTAGAACTTCAATTATAGAGAATTTAGAAAACAAAACTAAGAACTCGAAATTTAAACTAGATTGTTTACCTTTTATTAGCTAGATGATTAGAGAAGCTTGATTAATCTTCTTCCTCTTCTTTGATTCTCAAAATTTTCTTCTCAATTTACAGAGAATTCTCTTAATTTCTCTATTCCTCTCTTCTGTGTTCTTAACCTTAGAAAAATAAATTACGTATATTCACTTAGCCCTCAGTTACACAAACCAAGAGTCTCAGCAGTTAGAAAATACAAAGGGTCTCTAGGCCATGTTTGGCTAGAACTCAAAATCCCTTTTTAATTTATTTTAATATTCCTCTATTATATGGTACATTTGTCACACATAACCAAACCAATCTTATAATTTCATATTAAGTTACATTGGGTTTATTAATCACTTAATTTATTAAATCACTCCTTATCAACATAATAAATTTATTTAATAAATCATTCATCCTTTAATTTAATTATTTAATTAAATTAGAGCATTGTCATTCCATTAGCGTAATAAAATGCGCACCGATTATAAAATTATTCATCATCAATTTACTTAATATCATCATACATGAATAAATTATTCCATAATAATTTTCATCAAATATTTACTTTATTTAATAAATATCTCAACTAAAATATTTATTTTACTCGATAATTATCTTAACTATTTACGAAATTCTCAATCAAATTACATTAACATATTACATTTATATGTAACACATTACCCTCTCATTTTATTAAAATAAATATATTTACATTAATTCACTATTTTAATTAAGTGAATTACTCTCATTATTTATGAAATTTAATTCATAACAATTATAGTGCCAACAAGGCATAATAATCAAATTATATTATTCAATAATATAACTTCCAACTTAATTAACTTAATTCCCTTTTCAAACAATTTCGTTTCCCTTCTTTAATAGTTAAAATAAATTAACTACTAAACCTCATTCCTCCAACCTATGAATATATATATATATATATATATATATATCTTCTATATTCACACCACATCATATACTCATATCCAAACTCAAAACATCTCGTAATAAGAATTTTATTTATTAAATTCTTATAATAATAAATTTTCAAAAATTTGGGTTGTCACACATCCTCATACTGCGGCGGAGATTGATATTCAAATTCTGTCAGGTAGGAAAAATTTTGATCACAATACTGCTCTTGACTATAGTCCCAAGAGTTTAGATACCCCTGACAGTCTGGATGATTGTAAGTCGGTTCGTCGTCAGCTTGATCCTGACAGTAAGCATTCTGAGTAGATTGACGCTCAAGATTATCACCGAATCTTGAGAGATTTACAATTTGTTCTTGCAAACGCTCAAGTATTCCTTCTGAACTCGGTTGTGTTGTCCTCTCAAAAGACCATTGATAGTTATGCTCATCCATATCTGAAAGGACTTAAAAACAAAAACATATTAAATACAAATATACAAGTTTAAAATAAGACAAAATTGATTGAAATCAATATTGGACAATATTAGAATAAATAGTTCCCCGACAACAGCGCCAAAAACTTGTTGGTTCAAAAATTCGATCACTAAACACGTGCAAGTATACGCGATCTAACAAGTAATACAGTGATAAGAGAGTTGTCAAACCCACGAGGAACTACTCCTAATATTAACCAAATATCGACTTTATATCGCTTAAGTCTTATTCAGATAGATTAAATAAAAGATGTGTAATTAATCTAGTTAATTATAATTATCAAAGCAAGGAAATAGATAACGATTGGTATATAAGGCACTACAAGCTAAGATCATAACTTCACCCCACACTAGCATTTTGTCAAACACTTGGTGTGCTATGTTTCATCAAATATCCTAACTGTCTCTCTTTGGTCTTAGTGGTCACGAAGGATTGTCGACCGGGAACTCACAAGTACTCATACGCCTCTTCCGAGGTATGTATGAGCATATCCTCTCTAAATCCACCCGAACGGGAATATAACAGAGAAGAGCATTCAAGCTAGGTGATAATCCTACACATTCTTATACGAATTAGCCCTAACAAGGAATTGAAGCATATGTTCTTAATAGGTCACACGTGGCATATCCCCCCACACTTATCTTTTGCTCGTCCTCGGGCAGAATAAAGATAAACTATAACACAAAAACAATTTAACTAAACACACTTAATCAAACTTGAGCCATGAGTTAACATGAACTTCAACATTGACCTCAAAGATTTAAAATAATAACCCTTGGGAAACTCCCTTGGGAAACTTCAAAACAATGTATCATCTGAAATCCAAATTTCTCTATCAATCTTAATTTATTCTCAACCCCTTGTGCGTGTGTGAATCCACCTGTATCAAACCAATTAGACTACAGAAAAATTTATGAAATCGATGACTTAAAGGAGACTAAAAAAACTCAACCATTTGTTCTCCCACCAATTTCGGTTAATCACCAGTAGATAACATTAAAGGATCAAAAGGCTTTTCTTTCTTTCTTATTTTTTTCTTCGATAAGTGCATTTTATGCTCCATCTTACCAGCGAGTGCATTTTATGCTCCATTTCGCATGTCACATGTTTATGAGTGAGTGCGTTTTACGCTCCATCTCATCCCACCACATGCATCATTTCTTTTCTCTTTTAATTTTTTTTTTCAAGCTTACAAACTTTGCCTAAATCATTTCCCTTTCTTAGATAATATCTCATACAAACTTCAAGTAATGATCAAACAAATGATAGAGTTCAAAATTTCTCCCCTAGATATTTAATCAGATAAATTTCTTCCAAGTCAGAACTAGGCCAAACAAATGGATATATGCTCAATAGTGAAGGGTCTCAAATAAAGTAGTGATCAACAAAGAAAACCAAATTTAGATTACCCAATGTCTATCAGTCCTCCCAGAAGTTATCACAAAGAAATCAAAATTTTATCATTGGTCAAAAATCAAAATCAAAATCAACTTACTGCTCAAGTGAGACATCCTAAAACTACCCCATTTTCATAGGAAACACGATTGCACTTAGCATGTGCAACAAGCCTTTAAACCCCAAGGTTACCCCCAAGTGGACGAGTTTTATCTTGTGAGGGTTTGCAGCGAATATACCCACAAAATTTCAATAAAATAATAATAATAATAATAATAATAATAATAATAATAATAATAATAATAATAATAATAATAATAATAATAAGTATCCAAAATCCATCCCCCACACTTGAAACTTACATTGTCCCCAATGTAAACTAAAATGCACAGAAAAAGTAAAGAGATACTCCCCTATGGGTTGCCTCCCATGCAGCGCCTTTGTTTATGGTGTTTGGCTCGACCCAACATTTCTTTTGAGTGAATTCGTGTAGGCCGGATCCTTCAAGGTCCACATTCTCCATTTTTTTTCTCGCGAACTCCCTAATAGAGATATGCAGTGGACTAGGAAGAGGCTTCAAATCCGGAATTTGTGCTTGCAAAACAGTGGGTAAAGACTTCTCATTAGAAATCGGCAATTCAGCATAAACAATGTTACCTGATTTTGGAGCGTCATGCAAAGCTGTTACAGTTGCTTGCAACTCGGTGCTCAATGTCAAATTTGCACTTGCTTCATCAATATTCTTACTAAGTGCACTTTCCAATTTATCCTTATAACAACCCCAAAATTCATACAATATAATTCTCATCCTCGATCGTTAGCAATATATCTTTAATCTATTTTTAAATCATTATTCGATATTAAAATCACTAAAAATGCGGAATATTTAAAATTTTTATAAACTTTCTTTCTATATTGCCCTGAATCGCAACCTTAACATTACAAATATTTGATTCAATTCTATTACATGAATCGCTACAACGAAAGGACTATACAAAGTCTTAAATCACTAATCAATATCTATTATACGTCGGATAGCTCAACTTACAACTTAACAATTAAGTTACAATGAAAACATCAACTACAATTTGAAATTTAACAAAATTAATATTCTTGAACATTGATCTCTATAAATCACTTAACACGTATCTTTACCTTGCATCCTTGACCTGCAAAAAAGGTTATTTGCAAGAGTGAGCTCGACAGCTCAGCAAGATCTAACAGTTTTCATGCATCACATAACACATAATTAACATGCTCAACATTAAAGTAACATGGCATACATGCTTTAATCACATAACAAATATAAAGATTGATTTCCTTACTCAATCAAAATTATTAAATCAATCAATGTAGTCATAAATTGACTTTAACATTTCATGCTTGCAACATATACAACATAGCATACTCTTTGCAATACAATTTAAAATAGTTCATAATATCATCAAGTTCACATAGAAAATAGGAACCGAAAGACTTGCCTTGATCGTTATTTACCAATAACAATTTAACAGCTTACAGATATCTGCACTTCACGTGCCCTATACAATTATATAATCATTCACATAAACTATTAGTCACATAGCAAAGCATATTAGTTGTAATGTAAACTTTACTCTACATCTCATAATCCTTCCTATTATCAATAAACAATGTTCAACTTGATTGTGTTAACTATCGACTTATATTTCACTATATTTCTTTTTCATAATATTCGAAATTTATTCAAGTGTTTAAGTCTTGCTAGGACTAATTATTGGTTTTATACTAACCCCATTTTATATCTTATAATGTTCATTTCATTAGAATCGAAACACTATTTAAGTGTATTACCACATTACACGGCGTTTCGACGTTTATACGTCACACGCCTAACTCGCCTCTTTTGCATGTGCTTTGCATGCTCCTAGATTGGGTTACATTACTCTATAATATTTCATTCTTATTAAAAATATAATATTAAACAAGGTCATACACACTCGTTGCGGCGATGAAACGCTTGCACGTCCGTATGCCAAACTTGCATATTCGAACGCTCAAACGACACGCATTTACGCACGCTTAGCACGCCCAACCGAATTGTCTAATAATCAAGGGTTAATGCTAAGTATCATGATAATACCTAATAGTCATGTTATGAAAGTTAGAACATCATTTTACATGGTTGGGAGCATTACTTGTGCATACGTGCATGCCCGACGCCCCCCGATTGCCTCCAAAAACACATCAGTCCCAAAAATGACCATTTTGACCCTAGCTAACGACCTTAAATTGAAAAACTTAAAGAACAAAAGTTGTAGTTCTACTCGTGCTAGTTTCGGATCATCTTGAATCACTTCAATCCGAGTCCGTATGAAAAGGTTATGGCCGTTTTACCACAAGATGTCAAAACAGTCCCGGACTAACTTTTCCTCCCGGCGCAGCTTGCGCCCCAACCAACCTTGGGGGCAGCGCAGCTGCACCCCTGGCAGTGTGTTACGTGACTTTTTCCTCCAGTATGTTGTTCTGGCGAATTTTCTAACCCTTTCCTCCTTCTAATCATCATAAATCAAGCTATACACATCCGATTGAGTCCGTTTTCGACTCTATGGATTCGTAATTCATAGAACTACACATCTACATGATAATTATATCACGTCAAAAACATTAACAATTCATTTTAAGGGTTCCAATTCAGTGTTCATGCTAATTCTTCATGTTTTACATATATTTAGCGAATTCAATCGCTACGAATTCGTTTTACATCCGTTTTGACTCGTTCAACTTAGGTTATTTTCATTTTTTTCGAGTACTATCATGATACATCATCAATTTTCATTCTAAAATTCAACCAAAACACATAAACCCATAAGAACACAAATTCTCCATTAGAAACTTGTTTTTACAATACTTTGATTTCTAAAAAATCGTTTATAGTATATATGTAAGGGATTACATCTATCAATTCATTCATAAAAACTCATGAACACGTTATGTATATATAATCATGTATATACCAATTTTCATAGCAGTTCAATTAACATAGAACTAACAATGAAAAATATAAAACAAACTCTTTAAAATACAAGGGTTCAAATTATACCCTTGATGCTTAGTGAGGAAGAAGATGGTGAGATTTAGCAATGACTCTCTCAAGGCTTTCCTCCTTTCCTCTTCTTCTTCTCTCTTCTTCTTCCTTCTTTTCTCTCTAACTCTAGGTTCTCTGTATTTCTTTCTAACACAGACTAACCCTTTTTGTCTTTCTAACTAACGTAGTTTTAACATATAACTAAAATGATATATATTATATGTATAATTATATAATATATAACTCCCAATATTTAATCTCCCCATTTAATATCATAATTGCAATTAATATAAAGAAGTTACAAATTTGAATTTTAAAAGCCCTAAGGCTTGTTTGGGCTTGTTTGGCAAAACAAGTTATTTTAAAAATAGATTTTTAGTAGTTAAGGCCATGTTTGGGTAAAACAGTTTTAAAACAAAAGTAAGGGTCTTGTTTGAGAAAAATCATTTAAAAACTCTTTTCTTTATTTTAATAAATCCTTTTAACACATACTTTAATGTTACCCTTTAATTAATTAAATCTTAACATTCTAATTTAATTAATTAAAAGTCTAACATCAATTAAACACATAAAATTATCACATAATTATAATTAATTGCTAATTATAATTGCATGTAACACTCATCACATTACTCATCTAATTTAATTATCTCAATTAAATTAGAACTATAACATAAAATTATTATATCAATTAAATTAAATACTAAATATTCATTTAATTAATATACTACACTTAATTACATTATTCCATAATAATCACATAATTATTTATTTAACTCAATAAATAATTCAATTAAAATATTTATTTACTCTAATAAATACGAAAATTAATATTTAAATTATCTTCACATAAATTCACATATTTCACCATATATGACACGTATTCACATACTCAAACTCAAAACATCAGATAATAAGAATTTTATTTCTTAATTTCTCATTTATAAATTCTAAAAATCTGGGATGTCACAATCCTTACCATCAAGTTCACCGATTTCCTGTGCTAAAGAGTCAATCATATTAATTGAATAAACAGATTTATCATTAGCGGGGTATTGCATGGTATCATAAATATTAAACTTAACAATTTTGCCATCAAATTCCATTGAAAGTGTACCGCTATGAACAACTATTTTAGTCTTTGATGTCTTTAAAAATGGTCTTCCTAACAAAATATGAGCATTTTGGTCACCATTTTTCATATCAAGCACATAAAAATCAGTAGGAAAGATCAAATTATTGACTTGCACAATGACATCCTCAACTACACCTTTGGGATAAACATTAGATCTGTCTACCAGCTGTATTACAATACCAGTTTTTCTCAAAGGTTCAAGTGATAGAGTAACATATATAGAATATGGCATGACATTTATGGAAGCTCCTAAGTCTAACATGGCTTTTTCAATTATAGTGCTACCTATCGTACACGGAATAGTGAACATACCCGAATCTTGGCACTTAGTAGGGAGTTTTCTTTGAATAACTGCTGAGACATTCTCCCCTACCTTACCTTTTCATATTTTTTCACTTCTTGTTTCCTCTTGTGTGTACACAGTTCTTTCAAAAATTTAGCATAACGAGGTACTTGTTTAATAGCATCTAACAATGGAATATTTAACTCGCATTTACGAAAAGTTTCATATAAATCTGAATTTTTCTCGTATTTTCTGTTTTCTGTTAAAGCAAGAGGGAAAGGAGGTACCGGTTTATATTCAGAGAGGGGGGAAATTTACGCTTAGGTTCATCCTTGTCACTCAGAACATTGTTGTCTACTTCTTTTTTTTCCTCATCTGCCTTGTCTTGATTTTGTGGTGTAGGCATTGTCTTTTCTGGAATTGTTATCTCTTTACCATTACTCAAAGTGATTGCACTTACATTTTCTTTTGGGTTCACCACTGTTTGAGAGGGTAATTTTCCAAAGCTTTACGCTTTCAATCGACTGATTGTAGTTGCCATTTGTCTCATCTGCGTACCCAAATTATGAATACTTGCCCTCGTTTCCTGTTAAAAATTTAAAGTGTTAGTGGCAAGTGTTTTAACAATATCTTCTAAAGATATACTAGGGTTAGAAGATTGGCCCTGTTGTTGTCTATTGGGATACAACGATTGGTAATGCTGCTGATTTGGAAAAGTTTGAGGTGCGGGTTGACTTGCTTGTGGATTCCCGTAGCTAAAGTTAGGATAATCCCTCCATCCAGGATTATATGTATTTGAATAGGGATCATATTTCCTTTGTGGTTGCCTAGGAAATCCTCATGCTGCATTTACCTGTTCAGCGGATTCCTCTTGGAGAGTTGGACACATATCTGTCGGACGTCCGACTACCGCACAAATTCTGAAAGCTTTTACATGTTGTGTGTTACCTGCACCCAGTTGACGAATAAGAGAAGTTAAACTTGCAATTTGTTGTTCAATAGAAGAAATTTGAACCTCACTAGTATTCCTAGGTGCAGAATCAAGTCTAGTGCCAAATTATTGAGAATTAGCTGCCATATTATTAATTAGGTTTCTTGCAGCCTCAGGAGTCTTATCCACCAACGCTCGACCACTAGCAGCGTCAATCATGCTTCTATCGGTGCAACTGAGACCTTCATAGAAATATTGGATGAGAAGTTGATCACTGATTTGGTGATGAGGGACAACTAGAACACAATCTCTTAAAATGTTCCCAATACTTATGTAAGGATTCTCCGTTGTTCTGCCTCACACCACAAATTGACTTTCGAATGTTGGCCACCCTTGAAGCTAGAAAATATTTCTCTAAAAATAATCTTTTAATCTCTTCCCATGTGGTGATACACCCAGAGGGTAGATAGTAAAGCCAATCCTTAGCTGAATCTTTCAGATAAAATGGAAAGGCTCTTAGCTTGATCTGTTCTTCGGTTACTCCGGTAGGTTTCATACTCGTGCATACCACATGAAATTCCTTCAAGTGTTTATGGGGATCTTCACCTGCCAAACCATGAAAAGAAGGTAGAAAATGTATTAGTCTAGAATTCAATTCAAAGTGCGTATTAGTATCAAGATTAGGGAAAGTTATGCATAAGGGTTGTTGGTTCAAATCAGGAGCCGAAAGCTCCTTCAGGGTTCGATTTGTTGCCATGACTTCCTTTTCTGCACGATTTTCTCGAGCTTCCTTCCTTAATCTGCGATTAGTTCTCTCTATTTCTGGATAACACTTTAAATCACCTTGATTAGTAGATCGAGTTTCGAGCATAAACAATCAAGGAAATTCAATTTACCTTTTAATAAAATAAAATAAAATAAAATAAGGATCACAAAATAATAAAAATAAACTAAAATCAGTCCCTGGCAACGGCGCCAAAATTTAGTGTGCTGTCACAGACAACCAAAAATAAAACCTTACTGCGAAATATAATTATGTAGTAGTGCAAGTAAAAGTCGATCCCACAGAGACTGATTAATCTATTTTTCTACTTTGCAATCCAAAAGAGGGGTTTTTTTTTAATATTGTTTAATTAAAATAAACTAATGTGTAAACTACTGTAACGAATTAAATCATGAGAACAAACCTTGGGTTAAGTCAACTTCCACCTTAGAAACATACACTGATCATTGACTCAAGTATACACAATTAATACTTTGAATATTCATCGTTAGAATCACTTCCATGTCTTTCCTTAATTTTAGTTAGATAGAAACAAGCGATCTAAATAACCCTATCTACTAAATCACTTCAGACAAGCGCTAAAAGTTTAATCTAGTAGAAGCTTTAAGAATCAAAAAAATCGATGAAGCTAAACAACACAAGCACAAGCAATTGCATTTAATTTAGTTGAATATTCTTCCTAAGATATAATAATCTCGTGATCTGCAGTCAATTATTAATCTTAGTTACTTCACAAATTAGAGTGATCAAACAATTACGGATTTGATGTCTAATTTAGCAGTAGATTTTAATGAATAATAAACTAGTGTGCACCTAGCAATTAAACAAATCAATCATATAATTCAAGCACAGAAGAATACTCAATACTCACAATATTAATTGAATAAATAAAATCAATTAGATCTCACAGTGTATTCATCCAAGGCTTCCGTCTCCTTAATCCAAGAACAAGAACTTAACTACACATAGCTATTGAATCACCAAAAGAATAAAGAGAGAAAAGTATTTTCTTAATGAATACAAGATATCTCTTTCTGTTTTCTTAGATCCCTTTTATAATGTATATTAGCCCTAACTATCATGCCCTAATTCTCTCATCATGTTGCCGAGTCCTATTCACGAACAGAAAGCAGCTGGTTGCTAGCGCCTCCCCGCCCCAGCGGGGATGCCTTCATAAAAGTCCAGCCCCAGCAGGTATACCCACCGTCCAGCCGGATCCAAGATATTCTAGTTTACACTTTGCCTAATATTTGTTATACTCTCCTTCACATGTGGCTTCTCATTCGTGGCTACTAATCAACCAACCTCTGGCCCACGTCATCATTCCTTTAATTGCATGGCTCCACATGACATTATTTTGCTTGTTGATTTCGTTAATGCTCTTGGAATGCATTGTCTTTAATTGAAACTATCAACTTCGTGGCCCCCATCTTACTATGAGTTGGATGAGCTGCTCTCTTAATTGAATCCAAACCGTGAGCTTCTTATTGCTTTACTCATTTCATGGCCTTGATTGTTCCTTTTGAGCCCATTTCTCTTCCTTTGCTTAATTGTACCTAAAATAACAAATATAAGATAAATAAATATACTTAGGTATAAAAAAGATATAAAAGATTAAGTATTAAGGAATAAAAATATAACATATTTCATTCTCATCAGTATACAGGTATATTACTATCCTATGGGCAAATTATGTTGTCCATTAGTACGTACAGACAAATCATAAACACATACCAACACATTATGGTCTCAATCTACAGTCCATTTCCCAATTTCTTATAGAATAACACAATCATTACTAATTCCTTAGCAAGAATCATTAAACATAAATATGTTGAACCAAACCATATGATGCCGACCAAAGAGATAAGATAATCAATTCAAATAGACAAAGGGTTCCATTATAATCTTAGTAGCCAATATTCAGTTCATAGCTAATAAACTAAACAAAAGTAGCAACAATAACAACATTTATGAGTACAGAATCAAAGGAAAAACTAGAGAAGAATAAACTCTGTCGTAGTGTCTTCAATCTTCAAGAACTCCCTTCGATTCGCTTTCTGATCTGTGTCCCTATATACGTCGCTCTTGAGCTCCAAGAAATCCCAATCCTAGCCCTAGTCTATCTCCTAATTATATATACAAAGCTAAATAGAAACTAAGCTATAACTATGCTAAGCTAAGAATGAGAGGAAAAAGTTATGGAGTTAAGCTCCACAATGTCTCATTATGAGAAGAGGAGGCTGATCCCTTGATTTATAAGTCTTTTCTCTTTCCTCTAGGTCATTCCCAATTGCTGCTATCTGAAAATAAGGGCTGGCGCTGCGGTGCCAGGATTAAGCATTGGAACGGCACTGCAGCGCCAGGTCAAGGGCACTGGTCAATAAGTTGGCGTTGCGGTGCCAAGCTTGTGCAGGAATGGGGTGCTGTAGCGCTGAGCATGGTGAGCTGGCAGAGGAGCAGCGCTGCAGCGCTAGTCTTGTACTAGGAACCGGCGTTGCAGCGCCAGTGCTGTAAAAATGACCTTTTTGCCCCTGAAAGCTGAAAATGACCTGTAAACTCCTGCAAAACAAATATTAAGCAAAATAATAACAAAAAAATATAAAAGAAATATAAAGTAATAAGAACATGCATCTTCTTAAGTCTAGAAGTAGTCGATTTGCTGGTATAAATCCCAATCATCACCCTTCGCCTTTGGTAACAGATCTAATATGTCAATCCCCCAAACAGCAAAGGGAATTGGGGATAAAACATATTACAACTCTTCGGGCATCTGGTGAGTAATAAGACTGTTAGCTGGACATTTGGGGCACTTCTATACATAGTCTGTTGCTTCCTTAAAAATTATAGGCCAATAGTATCCCTGCCGAAGCACTTTAGAGGCCAACTCTTTCGCTCCCATATGATCACCACAAATCTACTCATGAACCTTCTGAATAACATATTCAACCTCGAATGGAATAAGACACCTCAGCAAAGGAAAAGAATTCGATATAACTCCCCATCGATAAGCACTGTAAGACCCCAAATTTTATAAATAAGATTTAATTTTCTTTATATATTATTTTGAAATAGTAAGGTGTTGATTTGATAAATGTGATAAGTTATGGGTGAAATGTGCAAAGTTTACAAAGTAAGCAAGTGGTTATAAAATATTCATTGTGTCGTTGAATATTTGTTTGGTCGAAGAATATTCTTTTTGTCAGAGAATATTCGTACGACGGCGCAGTCATTGGTGGACCCCACAACGGAATGAATGTCGGATATAGAAAGCGACAGAAATAACCTTTTTATAAAAATAACGACAAAACTGTTACCGTTAGTACTGTTGAAATACCCGGTGGTTAAAATACAGTAATACGCGGTGTTGCACGGTAGCACACGGTACTGTACAGTATTTTGAATTATTGATTCTTACGTAGAAAGGCACTTACTCAATTATTATTACAGTAATTACTGTTCAATATTTTATATTATTGATTCAATAATTGCATAATATTTTATTGGTTCAATATTTGCTACGTTGATAGTTTATATCAATAAGTGCTACTTTGCTATTTTATATTATTGATTCAATAATTGTCATTGCACATTATTTCAAATGATCAAATCAATAATTCATATTATTTGAATAATATTATTAGATAGCATTATTGGCAATGTCTAAGGAAGTTCTGTCTAGGAAAGGGGTTGATTAATTGCGCGCCAGTAAGGAGAAATCCTTATCGGAAGGCCCCCTCTTTTCTGTGAATGACCTGGTTGTCAATATTGTAGTTCTGTAATATTATTTGTGAATAATTAATTTTTGATATATATGATAAGAAAATATTTATTCAATGTGAATTTAAACGGAGAAATTTTTAACATGTGACATTTGTTGAAAGTTTGCATTTTATCTTGTCCGATAAAATAATTCATTCAAATATATTATTATAATATTACATTATAGCAGTATGATTTTTATAATTTGAATGGTAACATTATTATAATAAATTCATGGTATAAAAGTTAAACGAGGTGGAAGAGTGCAAATTGAATTTGAACTCTTATGATGCAAACAATGATGTCATCGGAGCGATGAGGTAAGCAATGATGTCATCAGAGCGATGAGATAGGCAATGATGTCATAGATCGATGATGTCATAAATTATAGCAAAAAGACTATTTTACCCTTACTCTGCCGAGCCTATAAATAGAAGCTCATTTCTTCATTATTTCTCACCAATTCACTAAAGATATAGAGAGAGAAAGTATAGAGAGAATAAGAGAGAAAGAAGAAGAGTATTCTACTATTACACTAGTACCGTCTCTAAATTTTAAGGTAAGGGGTATTATTTCTTTTGTATTCATGAAGAGACTTATTTTCTTTCAATACTCGTAAGGGTTGTTATTCCATTCTTTATTATTCTGCTGGAATAACCTGCCTACGCAGACTACCGCATGCATGGTGAAATCCTGTTGTTATTCTATTCTTTATTATTCTGTGGGAATAACCTGTCTACGCGGACTACCGCATGCCTGGTGAATAACCCTTCGTATTCAGTTGTTATTAAATTATGGAAATAATCTGTCTAAACGGACTACCGCCAGACGGGTGAAAATTCAATTGCAGTTTCGTATATTGTTTCATTTCAGATTCCTAACTCTAAACTTACTACAGTAAGTATTGCTTCTATAATTCCTGAAATGATCAGATATTACTTGAGTTTTGCGCTTCATCTAATATTATTTCACTGAAATATTGGTCTGAACTTTCTTGTGAAATTTTTATCTTTTCATGTCGAGTTACTATTCATGAGTTACTATTCACAGAGTACTATTCACGGTAAAAAAATATTTTTTTCCTTCCAAATCATCTTTGATTGGATCCAGGTTTTGATCTTCATTCTTGAACTCTAGATAAATTCTCTAATATTTGTCCTTTATCTCACTGGATCCGTTATTCGTATTATTTTTCATCATCGTCAGTTCTAAATGGTGTTATAACTGAATATCTTTGGCCTGTAGTGCAAAGATGAATAATTACGTGATGAATATCTTTGGCCTGTAGTGCAAAGATGAATGATTACATGATGAATATCGTTGGCCCGTAGTGCAAAGATGGATATTTGATTCGAGATGTATATTGATTGATGTTACAGGGATAAAATATTGATGATGGACTTTTAAATCAAAGAAGATAGTAGACATCATTCTCTACTTAACTCTTCTAATGAATTGTTATTTCCGCTGCGAATATTGATCTAAACTTGTTGTCCATAATATTTTATCTGATTTATTGAAGGCTAACGATAATTTATTTTTCATTATCTTAGTCATAATATTCTTTACTGGGCTAGTTGAGCTCACCCTTTTCTTCTATTGTTCTCTTCAGGAAATGAGAATATCGCGGGTACTAGTCGGGGAATGGAGTGATGGTCCGAGTTAGAGCTGTAGAAGTCCTCACTATTTTTTTTATTTAAAATAGCGTGATAATAAATGTAATGAGGACTTAGTTTGAATGTTAATATTTTCTACATGTCTGTATTTACACTCACAGTTGTGTGGTCGTATTTTGCACGACCGTGTGATATGAAAGATTGTATTTGAATTTTGTTGAGTGTATTTGGCGACTCAAAATGGGTTGAGTATTGAACCTATTTTGGGGGCGTCACAAGCACGAAGTTCATACTCTTATATTTGATCTTCTTTGCCATCATCCGATCCGAAGGCAAGGCGCCATCAGCATGATAATCCAAGTAAGGCGTCATCAAATAATTCAATCGTTCCACACACATAACCACCGAATACTGAACACTTGGTTCATTCAAAATTTCCATGTAGACTGATCCACTAAACGTACTTGCATCTGTTGTAGCCAACCTTGCCAAAGCATCAGTTATTGTGTTGTTTGACCTATCAACTCCCTGAAAGGCGACCGAATTGAAGTAATGCAGCCAATCTTTAACTTCAGCAAGATACTTAACCATCCTTACCTCCGCGCCATATACTATCCTGATATTTGTTTAACAATTAGCTGAGAGTCGCTGAAAATTATCAACCTCTGCACCTCCAGGCTCTTCGCCAGCCGAAGACCTGCTAAGATCGCTTCGTACTTTACATCATTATTAGTTGTCTTAGACCCGAAGTAAATTACTTTTTATACCTTAAACCCATCTGGAATTGTCAGAATAATCCCTGCTCAACTGACATCCAAAGTCGAAGATCCATCTACATACAACGTCCATAGGGCCTGAGCCAGCTGAACATCTGTGATCATCTGAACTACCCCTTCTGATCGGTTAGCGCTGTTATCCGGTTCGAAAAATGAACATTCCACCATAAAGTCGACCAATGTCTGACCTTTTATTGCCGTTCAAGGACGATACTCCATGATAAATTGTGTCAACTCCATTGCCCACGCAGAAAGCCCACCCGAGACGTCTGTCTTTCTCAACACTTTCTTTAAGGGTTGATCAGGGTACACCACAATCAACTGACCCTGGAAGTATTGGCGTAGTTTACGACTAGCTATTATTAATTCATAGGCAAACTTCTCAAGATTCAAATACCTCGGTTCTGCATTCCAAAGAGCATGATTCACATAGTAAACCAGATGCTGCTTTCCCCCAATCTCTCGAACTAGAACAACTCTAACCGCTAAAGAACTGGCCGCCAAATACATATATAACGGTTCAAAAGGAACTAGTTTTACCAACAGAGGTGCCGAAGATAGATGCCTTTTAATCCCCTGAAAAGTATCTTTTCATTTTAAAGTCCATTGGAAGGTCTTCTCGTTCTTTGGCCCATTCAACATATCAAAAAAGGTAAACACATTTCTTTAGATTTGGACATGAACCTCCTCAAAGCTGCTATCCGACCTGATAAATGGCTTTTATAACCACTTATTCGGATAGTAACCAACTCATTCTGTTGCTTAAACTCAAGTATCGTTGTGCGTTTTATGTGTTTTTGCTTTGTTTTATGATTTTCAGGTTTAGAAACTCTCCGGGTGCAAATTGAGCTTAAAAGGGCAAAAGAACGCTTAAATGGGGCAAAGTACTGAAATAGGCTTAAAGCATGAAGATAGCATGGGTGAAGAAGCAATGAAGGTGATGCCGCGAGTCTAGAGGCCAAAAGGAGCAAGAATGGCCTTTGAAGCAAAAATGGGAAGGAAGTGCAATTCGAACATCATTTGGGTGGTTCACGTTCATTTCATGTTCTTGGATTGGAACTTGATTCATATTGTAGAGCATCTTATAAGCTTTTCGAAACATCTTGAATCATCCAAATCGGAGTTCGGAGGCGAGAGTTATGCCCCGTATACCAACGGACGTCAAACCTCACGGTTTTGAGTTTTCATGCACAGCTATCACTTGGAGCTCAATTTCAGCCCTCATCCATCTATTATTTCTCAATTCTGAAAGAATAAAAGTTGTAGAGCTCTTCGATAGCTTCGATTTAACAGGTGGCAGGCCTCGTAACTCCTCCCGGATCAAACGTTATTGCCGTTTTACCAAAGGACTCTGCAGCAGAAAATGCTTGGCGCGGGCGCGCGGATTGTAGGGCATTTTTGGGCGCGGTCGTGCCAATCTTCAGCTGTGCCAGACTTGAGTTTTCAATTGAACGGGACTTGGCTTTTGAATGGGATATAAGGGGGCTCGTTTGTGGCAAGAAAGAGCATGATATATTGGCCCTAAGCCCTAGTTCCTCTCTTCTCTTCCTTTACATCTTGTTTAGTCTAGATTAGGAGTAGATTAGAGAGTAGATTAGTGCTAGTTTAGTGTTAGTTAGTTAGATTCTAGGGTTTTGTTAGTGTGTGAAGATTGAAGCAAGAGGATTGACATCAAGGGTCCAAGCTTGGAGAAAGATTTGAAATCTCTATCCTTAATCTCTCTTTGTTATTACATTGTATATTTAGATGATGTTATTGAATCTTGTGGATAATATACTTGAGTTATTTATGGCTTAAGCTTATTTTGAGGTTCCAATGGAACCTTTTGAGTAGTTTACTTTGATATGCTTCCATGCTTGTCTCTTTGATTGTTATATGACTGTCTATTACGATTTGTGCTTGCATTGCTTAATTGATTCGCGACCAATTACTGTGATAACCTATGTGGACTTGAAAGACAAAGCGTAGGTTTAGATCTAATCGTAGTAACAGATGATTGTGCATTCACATAGCGTTGGATGTATGATTTGTGCTTAGGATAGACATATACCGAAGCGCCGTCCGTAGTCAATAGAGGACTTGACCTTAAACCCTATTTATTTGTAAACACCATAGGCATATAGGGGTTTAGATAATGTGGGTGTTCACGTGCATTCTATCATCTGTAGATTGCACGTGATATGGAGTAGGTGCATCGAAAGATGGCCTTCTCTCACGTTCGTGTTCTCGGCTAACTATCTTGACTATTAATTTGACCTAATTCGAAGTATGTCGATTTAGATGAATCTTTAGGGGAAATTGGAATCTCTTCTCTTCATTATCTGATTTTAACTCTAGAATTAATTAGTTTAAGTTAATTGCTTGCCTAGTTTAACTTAGTTTTAATTCATCCTCTTTATCATCCGTTTAAATAAGACTGAGATAATTATGTGCTAGTGGTTTGGTGTCTTTTATCCATTAATTCTCTGTGGGACGATATCTGTACTTACACTTTATTACAAAGTAAATCGGATGCTGCTTTCCCCCAATCTCTCGAACTAGAAAAACTCTAACCGCTAAAGAACTGGCCGCCAAATACATATATAACGGTTCAAAGGGAACTGGTTTTACCAAAAGAGGTGTCGAAGATAGATGCGTTTTAATCCCCTGAAAAGTATATTTTCATTTCAAAGTCCATTGGAAGGTCTTCTCGTTCTTTGGCCCATTCAACGTATCAAAAAAAGGTAAACACATTTCTTCGGATTTGGACATGAACCTCCTCAAAGCTGCTATCCGACCCGTCAGATGTTGAACATCCTTATACGACTGAGGAGACTTCATATCCAGACTGGCTTTGATCTTCTCCGGGTTCGCCCCTCTTCCCCTCTTGCTGATCAGATAACCTAGGAACTTCCCTGCTCTAAACCCGAAAGTGCACTTTGTAGAATTTAAACTGAGTTTGTAGTGCCTAACTGTCTAGAAGCAGTCTTCTAAATCATCTAGATGACCCCGAACTGAAATGATTTTAACAATTATGTCGTCCACATACACTTCCATATTGCGACCTAGCTGTATGTAAAATACATAGTTCATCATCCTCTAGTAAGTCGCTCCCACATTCAATAATCCAAAAGTTATCTTCTTGTAAACATACACCGCCCGATGAGTGATGAATGTTATTTTCGGAATATCCTCCTTATGCATCAAAATCTGATGATATCTCGAAAAAGTGTCCATAAAACTAAGCAAGGCATACCCCGAAGTAGCGTCGATGAGTTGGTCAATATGTGGGAGTGGATAGAAATCCTTTGGGCATGCTTTGTTCAAGTCCATGTAGTCAATGCAAACCCGCCACTTCTCGTTGTTTATGTACCAACACTACGTTTGCCAGCCACTCCGGGTAATCAATCTCAAAAATAAAGTTTGTTGCCCAAAGCTTTACTATCTTCTAATCAATTATCTTTTGCCTTTTTGCTGCGAAGACACTCCTTTTCTGCCTAACCGATTTTTTAGTTGGGTCCACGTGTAACCTGTGCACAGCCACCTTCTCTTCGACCCCGGGCATGTCACTAGGATCCCATGCGAATATGTCTACAAAACCCTGGAGCAACTCTACTAAGCTTGTTCAAACCGTTTCTTGTAGCCCCGATCCAATCTTAATTGTCTTGTCTTTCCTTCCTGATACCAATTCACCCTCTTCTGTTTCTTTGGCAGGTATGACTAGAGGTTCTGTACTACCTTTGCTAAATGGCTCGATCTCTATAGCCATAGTTTGCTTTTTCTTGCTAATCCCCACCCCCGAAGAGATCGATGAGTTTCTGTAACATCTTCTTGCCAAGTCGAGGTCCCCAGCTACCTCTCCAACTCCGTTCGACATAGAAAACTTGATCTTAAAATGTGGGATCAAAGTGATCGCCTGTAATGTTCTTAAGGTATTCCTTCCCAAAATGGCGTTATAGGAAGAATCTACATGAACCATAAAAAACCTGCACATAATCTCGACCTGTTGAGGAACCGTGCCGAAGACCACTTATAACTCAATAGTCCTTGTAACCCAAACTGGCTCGTTGTTGAAGTTGTATAAGGGTGGCCCCTAATCGATCTCCATCTTTCTTTCTTCTAAGTCCATCCTTTGATAAGCATGAGCATACAGAATATCCACCGAAGAGCCATTGTCTATCATCATCCTCTTCATATCCATCGAACCCACATGTGTCGTTATTACCAATGCCGCCTCATGTGGTTCGATCAGTTTTGAAGGGAAATCTTCATCTGTAAAGGAAATTATCGAGCTGGGATATGGTCTTTCACTCCTAATAGGCTGATTAGACACCGAGAGTACTACATCCAAAAATCCACGCCTCTTCTTCCCTGTAACCTTTTCGATCGACCCGTTTGCGATCACATCCACTACCCGGCGTACTTCCTGGGTCTGATCCTGAGGTTGGGTCTGGGTGGTAGGGTTTTGTATAGGGGCGATGTTCACTGGCTGTGTTCCCAAAGTGCCTCGACCCGCGATGTACTGAACCAATGCTCCGCTATGGACATTTTTCTCAATCAGATCCTTCAAACCCCAGCATGTCTCGGTGGAATGTCCAGCCGATCCGTGATAATCACAGTACTTGTTCATATTTCCTCTTATGGACTTCGTGCTGTCTTTGGAAATTTTAAAGTACGGCTTGTCCTTTATCTGCTCTAGGATGGTAGCTCGATACGTGTTCAGAGGGGTGTATATTTTGTTAACCCTCTGATTCGAGAAAGGCGGGCGTCCTCCTCCTGGACCACCATTGTTGTTATTGTACTTCTTCTATTGTTGTAACGCCCCCAATTTCGGGTCCCTTGAACCTCGGACCTGGTACATCACAGTACTACCTTCATCTACACTAGTAACTTATATCCAGTAGCGGATCTACTTGAGGGGCAGCATAAGCAGATGCCCCTGCTGGATTTTTTTTTAATAGATATAGGGGCAGAGCAAATATGTAAATCAATAAATTTAAGAGGGCAAATTAATAAAAGAACTAAATTTGGAGGGGGCAAAAAAAATTCATAAACTAATTCTAAATACAAGTACAAATATTAGAAGTACTTTTTATATAATTTTTGGTTTTGAATGTTCATCAGCGTGTGAACTGTGAAGGATTGTTTTATTCAAGTTTGATTTTTTTTTTTTTTGTTATTGATTTGGTTGACTGTGGTTACTGTTTGTTTGGCCTGATTGGGTTTTTATTTTTGGGTTGTTTGATCTTGAATTGAAAATGAGATCATTTTGGTTGAGTAGTTTATGTCTTTTATTGTGATAACTTACAATGATTTTGCCTTAATTTATAGTGGGAATGAAAAATGACTTTGAGCCCTTAGCAGCCCCTCATTTCTAGTTGTTATAATTACTTTAGTTTTATGCATCTAACTAATGGACCTGTATAATTTTTGGTGTTGAGTATAAATTTTGGATGATTTGTTTCTCTTATTTCTAGTAAAACTTATTTGAAACTTATAAAAATATACCAAAACTAGTTTAAGCTTTTAAATTAATTCATGATTTTGTTTGAATATAGAAAGTAATTTCGGTTTGAGGCTTTAAGCATTTGGAGAATCATTCAAATTGAACTATGACAAGTAACCAAAATAAGATTTTAAATTGTATCTAAATGTTTTTTATTTGAAATTCATTTTTTAGTTTGGATTATGAATATTTTATTGCAATTTGTAAACATTATTATGATTACTTAATATTATAATTAGTTCAAATTTTCTTTATTTAAATTCAACCAAAAAAATAATTAAATCTGCCCCTAGTAGAAAAAATTGATGGATCTGCCCCTGCTTACATCACATATAAAATCTTATAGACATAAATGTAATTGCAACATTATTAAAGTATGTCTCTATCTAATCCCATGTTTTAGTACCTTTACATATCTCTCTAAAATAATATTACAACGTAATATAAAATTTCAACATTTTATATGTCTCTATACGACTTAATGATCCTCCTCAACAATTAGATTACTCTTATCTTCTTCGAACCTTTCAGGTTCTTCTGTTAAAGCTGCAAAAAAATTTGAATTTTGCAAGGGTGAGCATTTAATTGTCTAGCAAGTATAAGCAATTGAATGGACAACAATCTCAACAATAGAATAATACTTTTTTGAAATGTTCAACAATTGAATAATAATTGTGAAGTAACTTAAATAATCAGGAATAAAAGATTTCCTTTACCTTAAACATCATTCATTAATCACATAATCTCAAAATTAACTACAGTTCAATTCTAGAACAATTCTTCTTCTAATTTAGCACATAAGTGATTAATATTGGCATAACACGTTCTTGAAAATAATGCTTAACAAGCACATCATTGCATGGAGTGTAATTATATCTACATTTACTCACATAAACACATTATTGCACTAAGTGCAATGTATACAAATACTTGACTAAAATTATTTGGTTTGGCACATTCAACTTCTCACAAGTAAAGAATTTATTTCAATTCAATGTCTTAACAATAAATATTCGACTGAAATAGCCCAACAATCGAGTTAGGTTGGATCAAATGGCAATAACTCCTTTTTTATAAATCTTTTCACATATTAGAATGAACTTCATATAACAAATGAAATTCAACAATCACATCATTGATTAAAGTACACATAATAATAGAAATTTGTACAATATTCAAAGTTGTGTAAGTTAGGAAACTTGTTTGTTCTACTGATTACCGCTAAGCAATCTAATTTAACTCCTTCTGAAAAGACCTATCATTAATAAAATTGATCTTTCAATTAGCATAACACATCTTGACTCAACACTACTACTTTATTCTAAATTATCTAACATTTAATCGCATAAGTAAACATTATATATTACCATAAACCATTAGTAATATTATCGTCCTTTGATAATATTGATATCATTTAATAATCATCTTAAACTCTCGTCTAATATTATTAATCATTTAATAATATTTTATTCACTTTCTAATATTATTAATCATTTAATAATATTTTAATCACTTACTAATATTATTAATTATTTAATAATATTTTAATTATTTACCAATATTATTAATTATTTAATTATATTTTAATCACTTAATAATATTATTAATCATTTAATAATATTTTAATCACTTACTAATATTATTAATCATTTAATAATATTTTAATCATTTTCAAATACTATTAATCATTTAATAATATTTTATTCATTTACTAATATTATTAATCATTTAAAATATTTTAATCATTTTCAAATATTATTAATTATTTAATAATATTTTATTTATTTACCAATATTATTAATTATTTAATAATATTTTAACTATTAACTAATATTATTAATCATTTAATAATATTTTATTCATTTACTAATATTATTAATTATTTAACAATATTTTAATCATTTAATAAATTTATAAACAACTCATTTTAATTGTTTAACTCTCTTTATTTAATTCATTTAACAACCATATCATGCCATGTTTATAAAATTTAGTTAAAAATGACCAAATTACCATCATATATTCTTAATACATCATCTTAATAATCATTAGTCAATAAAATCACATTAACAAATTTTGTGACTTAATATAACTTCATTTTCTCAATTATTTTTAACTCATTCATAGGCATTAAAAATACCTATTCAACTTATTATTTTTTTATATTCTGGAAAAAGTTAATATATAATATTTTATTCACAAAATAATTTTCTTGTAAGTTTCCAACTTCATTTCCTATTTTCAAATAGGTCATTTCTGTCCAAAACTACCACATTTATTAAAAACTTATCCTTTTATCCAAAAATTTCGAAATTTATGCAGTAGTCTTATATCATCATACACTGACTCCAATAAACATTTCAGAATTTTTTGAGCTATGGATTCCGAGTATAACAGTTTCTTTTAAAAATTGCATCTTCTTTGACGAACCATAACTTTGTCTAAAGAGATCTAAATAAGCTCATTTTTGGACAGCAACTAGATAACTTCTTATATTAATATATCACAGAAAACCAGAATTTTTAAAGCTCTCTAACTAGCCAAAACAGGCCACGAAAAAATCTATCCAGGGGGTTTAGGGCTTTTTTCAGCAGAAAATTATTTTGGTAGAAATCACGCTACGGTCGGCTCGCTTAATATTTTTCATTAATTCTAGTGGGTTTCATTAGATAACTCATAGATCTAACTCATGGCTTTGATGGGTCTCAAAACTAAGCTATGGTTCGAAAATGGCAACTGTCCAAATTGGACTGAAATTCTAGGGTTTCTCGGGTAAAAACTGTTTTTGTTTTTCTTTGCCATCAAAGCTCATCAACACATAAAATGAACATGTCTAACCATAAAACATCATCTAACATATAGATCTACTACCATAAGGTTTAAGAACATAGACTCATCATTTGATTTAAAAACAAACATAGAAATACACATAGATCTAACTAAGGTTTGGAGTTAAGGAAACTTTTAAACCTTTTTGATTTGGTTGAACTTTTCCTTCTACTCCCAAACTATGTAATGAAGCTTGAAGGCATGAACAAACACTCTTCTCCCTCCTTGAGGTTTCGACAGCCCCCTTCCCTCTCTCTCTCAAATAATTTTTGCTCTCTAGCTTTTGGTAACTTAGGAAGAGAAAATGAAGAATAACCTTTTCTACTAATGAGATGAGCTCTATTTATAGCTCAAAAATTATATACATATAACTTATAAATGTATACATATTATCATTACAAATCTCTGTTTTTCCTTGCTTTTTTACCTTTTATGTATCTCATATTTATTAGGCTAGATTTTTAAGGAACAAAGGCTAGTGGAGTGGGTGAGAAAACTTTGAAAAAATGAAATAAAATGAATTAATTCTCCAATGTGCTCCCTCCTCTATAGCCCGACTACTCCCCCTCCTATTTGCCCCATTTTTGATTTTCTTTAAATACTATATTTGCACATTTTATCATCTAGAAAGGTCGTCACAATTTGGGCTAGGGTTTGAGTCAAACCCTTTATTTATTTGGACTAATATTAAAATCATTTAGGCCACATTAGCTAACATATGCCCAACACATAAAATTCCTTACCCTTGATATTTAATTAGGGTTACTGAAAGTTCAATAATAATCTAGAAAGGGGGTTGAATAGATTATCACTGTTTAAAAAATTATCTTTGGCCTTTTTGAATTTTTAATGGATTAACTTACAGTGTTAGAAATTAATAAGCAGGTTAGTAAAAATTCAATCACACAATGCACAGATATTTACCTGGTTCACAACATACAGCTAGGGTATGTTGCTACGTCCAGTCTCAAGCTCCTCTCCAGGACTTGAGATCCTATTACTCCCTGTAATAAATACTCCTTTAACAGGCAGAGAAGCCTTTACAAAGTTTTATAGACAAGCTTATAACTATCCACAACTAACTATCTCGGACAACGAACTCCCAGCTCCTTCCTCAAGCTTAGTTGAATCTTCTTTAGAACTATTTTATGATTTGGTCTTGAAACAACAATCTCTTTGTTACCTCACAAGTACACTAGAGACCCAACTCCCAGCTAACCTCTCTAAGACTCTAGTCTTGGTCAAAGAATTTTTGTCTTTCTCACAAATACATAAAATAAACTAACTCTACCTTTTACCTTTTTACAAAAGTTTGTTTTAGTTTTTGCTTCTAAAGTAAGCAGATAAAGTTTAAAACAGATACTTCTCAAATAAGCAGATATAGATTTTGAGTATTTGATAAAAGTTTAAGACTTTTATGTGGTGTGCTTCTGTGTAAGCAGATATATAGATTTATGCATTTTTTATAAAGGTTTTCCTTTTCTTTAATAAATAATATTTTTCTATGATTAAAACAAATTTAGAAAAGAAGTTCACTTTAGAGTGTGTTTCTATGGTTTTTAAACAAATATAACTTTGAGTTTAAATAACCATATATACTTTCATATAATGCAGCAAATAATCTATGAATGAGTTTGTGAGTAATATACTCTTGATGACAGTTTATCAAGTATAGTAATTTAATTAATTTAAATAATATGTTAGTTCCTAGAGGGCACACAATAGATCTAGAAGGGGGGGTTGAATAGATCCTTTTGATTTCAAAGCCTTTTTCATTTTATTTTGTATTGCTAAGTGATTAGCATATGACAAAAATAAGAATCATTTCAAGCACAGCGGAATAAGTTAAAGATCCCCTTCATAGATATTTTGATAAGCATTGTTCTAGAGTTTGTGACAACCCAAAAATTTATAAGATCTTAAGTGATTAAAATAAAGGTTAATGAATAAAACCTAGATGAAAATTTAAGGATTTATTAAAAAAGTTTAAGTAAAACCTCTATAGTTTACTATTTGAATGAGAATAGAGAAAATATGGATTACAAAATTTTTAAAACCTAGAAATGGAGTAATATGTATTTGAATAAATATTAAGGATAAGGTACTACGATACCTATAAATTTGATGTGAACTAAATAGTGTAAGAAATTTTATTAAGGAAATTAAAAATGTAGATATTTATAATATATGTCTCAACCTATTAGGTTATCTTGTATGATTATGTGAGTGGTCATAACTTATTAAGCCAATTAGGTCTATTAAGTTAATACACTAGTGGAATATGTTTTAACTTATGTGTATTATGTATGTGATTAAATAAATATACATTGTATAGTGTGTATACATTTATTTTGTATATAAAGAGAATTAAGAATTAAGTTATGTAACCTAATACATATATTAGGTATGGCAATTAAATAACCTAAGTCATTATAATATGAGAGAATGCTAGTATTTAAAAATATATACTAACTATAAGATATTTATTTTATATATCTTAATTAATTAATTTTATAACCTAAGGAAATCAAGTCTAATTGGGTTATAAAAAATTAAAGATACCTGAGTAAGGATTTAAGTTACAAAGGAGATGAATGAAAATCCTAAAAAAATGATTAGGATAAGATAAAAATTAAAGATATGAAACTATGTGGAATTCATGGCCCAAGGGATTAATTTGCAAGCCCAAGAGAAATTAGTTAAAGCCCAATCCTTTAGCTCAATGGGAGAGAAGACATTTTGGGCCTTTAGTAAGCTAATTAAGGCATTGGGCTATAGCCAAAACAATTAGTTAGGAAACTCAAAAAGAATTAAAATAGCAAACCAAAAGTGTAAATATTTTTAAGGAAAATATGTGAAATGACCAAATTACCCTTAAAATTATTTATAAAATGACCAAAATACCCTCCAATCTATGTGAACTTAAATTGACCAATCAGAGAAGAGATGATGTAAGCATGATGCAAGCATGACATCATCCTTAAAGAAACACAAAGATGATGTCATCATGATGTCACCGAGGGACTAAAGTACAATTAATGAGGTACAAAAGTGTAATTAACTTAGGTACCAAGCTATAATAAGACAGGGCCAAACTGTAAAAAGTCGAACCCCTAACGTGCAATCATCAAAACTATATTTTCCTATAAATAGCAAGCCATTTCTCTTCATTTTTCAAAACAAAAAATAGAGTTCGAGAGAGAGGAGGAGGATTTCGGTTTCTATAGAGAGAGAAAAGTTTTTGGTGAGTTTCAAGATTGCAAATGATTAGTTAAAGTTTGCAACTTCAAGAGATATTTACTCTAGTGGTTATTATTTTCATTCTTCTTCGTATATTTAGTAAAAATATACTTTTATACGCAGTTATAATGCCCAAATTATTTTAAGTATATAGTACAAAAGTCCTATTTACAAGCAGTTATAATGTCCGATTTATTTCTCTTATAAAGTAGAAAATATACTTTTATAAGCAGTTGCTATGTTTGATTTTCTTCAAGTATTTAGTAAGAATATTCATGTTATAAGCAGTTATAATGCTGAAATTATCTTTAATAGAATAGTCGAATATTCATTTTATAAGCAGTTATAATGCTTAAATTATCTCAAATAGAATAGTCGACTATTCATTTTATAAAGCAGTTATAAAGCTCGATTTATTTCAAACATATTAAGCGAATATTCATTTTACAAACAGTTATAATGCTGAATTTATTTTAAATATAGTTGATAAATATTTATTTTGTAAACAATTATAATGCTGAAATTATTTGGTGTATAGTACAAGGAGTTTTATTTATAATTGGTTATATGATTTACTAGTTATAAATAAGAACTTATAAATAAAATAATAAGTGTTAAATCTAAAGTAGTACAGTCGTACTCTTTAATGGTTGATGTATAGTAGCTGGGCTAAACGATTCTTTTAGGGAGCAGAGGTATATAAGAATTAGCAACCGATCTAACTCACTATGAAAACAGTGTAGACAAGATGGAAACTAATTTGTTGGTTATTTGTGGGAAACCACTCAGCATACTGTACTGAATACTGTTCGAGACTCGATGTGTGCTAGGTTTAGACTTGTGAATACGTATGGTGTTTAGGTATTATCTAATATTTGACTATGTGATTAAATGTTAGATAGTTTACTTATAAAGTAATAGTATTATGAGATAAAGTATGTTATTCTAATTGAGAGATCAATCTTATTAATGATAGGTCTTGGTTTTAGAGATTAAATTAGATTGCGTAGCAGTAATCGACGGTTCAGGCAAGTTCCCTAACTCAAACTCGAGTTATTATTTTAAAAGCATAGTAGTGGATAATTATTGTTGATTATTCCACATCTAAGACTATTATTGAATATTCGCATTTAGTGCAAGTTTTCTCTAACTCAAACTTGAGTTATATTTTCAAAGCATGTTCGTGAATAATTATTGTTAATTATTCACATCCCTACTGATTATTGATTCGCACTTAGTGCATGTTGCATATGTTCATCAGGTATGAAAGACTGATCACCTTCATTACCCTAAGGTTTAGTTAAAGTTGTTCATGGTCCTTGTTGACATTAAACATTATTGGTTCAACCATTCATTTATTGAAATTCTAATTTATGCTCTTTCAAAATTATTATATTGTTGAAAATTCGAAAGCTTGTTCTTTCTTTCAATCATGATATATCCTTGTTGTATTTAAACTTGCTGAGCAAAGTCGTTTCTCACCCTTGCTATATGATGATAATAAATTTCAGATTAAGACAAAGGCTCGAAGAAAGAAAGGGACAAAGATGAACTACAAGAGTAAATTAGTATGCATCTATAACTATTAGTTATCCGATGTAAATCATATATGAGAACCTTTTAAGTTTTTAAAAATATGTATTCAGTTAAGGTTAATAGACCTTAGAAAATGTTATAGAATCTTGTGAAATAAACAATATATGTTTATATTTTTCGCATTAGTTTATAGAATATATATGAAGATGATGTATCGTGACGCACCATGTTCGAGGTTCTGGGGACCCAGATTTGGGGGCGCTACATTTGGTATCAGAGCTGTAGGTTGTAAACCTTAAGTAGGATTACCTTAGGCTATAACCGCATAGATGAGGATAAAGAATAAACTCAAATAGAGTTTAAGTAATAAAAGATGAATTCAAGAAATTCATTATTAAAATAAGAAGATCGTAAAACAAAATGATCCTAAGATAGGAAAGAATCGTAATATAACACGATTATAAGAAGAGATCACAACGTGATCTGATAAGGTCATAGGAGTATAGATGATCAATCGTTTGATTGAAAACTATATAGCAGAATTGCTGTACGACTATTGTACTATGAAATTGTACTATAAAAACTCAGGAAAGAGTTGTAGATGATGGGATACGGATTAAATGAAATTCATATTGAGTAAAGAAAATTTAGGATCATGTGGGATTTCAATTGAGGACTCATGTGATATAGTTTATCACATTGAACATCATTGAAATGTTAGTGTCACGTTATTCGCTATATGTATGTTGAGAAGGTGATTCTTTTCTCATGTGTATGACGGATAGGTAGAGAATATAAGATTAGGTGCGAGTTCTTAAAACTCATACTTATGGTAAGTTTCTGACTCATAATCTTATGGTATGTTTTTGAACCCCTAAGCATATGGACAGTTCCTGATTGGTTCTTGAACTACGTATTGCTAGGACAAGTTCCTAAACTCATATTATTGTGGAAAGTTCCTGAAATCATAATGTGTGATATGTTTGATGAACTATACTGGGGTATAGAAGAGTTATGGATGAAGAATGTAGGATTTATAAGTTTTATTGGTGATAGAATAGATATAATTATTAAGCAATTGATCATTAGAGGAATTGAAGTTGATGGTGAAAGCATAGGTATTATAAATCTTCTAGTTATGCTAGACTTCGAAATTTTTAAAATCAAGCTAAATTAGCACTGAAGTGCTTTTTCGAAATAAAATGAAATTTTGATATCCTCAAAACATGGTGACAGGGGTGTGGAGATGGACTTCGAGCCATTAACACATCGTTACCTGTTGCGGCATAATAACACCAAAAATGATTTTTCAATGGTTTTGCACTTTTTAAAGAAAAGTCTACGCTAATTATTTTGGCTAGACAAAAATGATTTGAGTTATCAAAATGTATTTTATATATCATTAATGCATCATTGAACCTGGTGCAAAGATGATAAAAACGATGGAGTCATCAATGAAGTATTACCTAGTGTCGGATGTGATCTAAGAATCGTCAGCCCACTATGGTATGATGTAATATAGCAAAGTCACAAAAATGACGAAATTCTCAAACTGACTGTAAATACAGTGCGGTATCATGACATCATAAAATAATTTTTAGTATTTTAAAGAAAAGTCAAGTGCCAATTAAATTTGGCTAGACACATATTTTGATTGATATTCGAATTATTGGTATACGTCTAAGCTAATTGATTCAGCTAGACAAATGTTTATGAAAATTCAAGTATCTCTTTGAGAATTTATCCCGAACCATATGTTTTGATTCGGACTCCAAGCTGAGTATTAACATCCCTAAATTGGGAAATATTTTTGCGTAAAATGTGGTTATGATGAACGCATACTGTCGTTCTAAGAACTAAGGTACCAGCATCGGTAGTTTACCTTCTTCGTGGTTGTAAACATACCTACTACAGCATGTTTTAGATTTGGTTACGGTGAATACCGATAAACCTAAGAGTTCATGGTCTATATGACCGCTCAACATGATATGAAAAGTTTTTAACTCCTTAGAGAGAAGTCTGGGTAGAATGTGATGATAGAATAGTTCCTCATAGAAGGAAGCCGTATATACTAATTAAATAAGAATGAAATCAAATAAAGGTTAAGTTGAAAACCTAGTTTTGGTGAATAAAAGGAGTAGGGGATAGTAGGCTATAATTTCGAGGATAAAATTCTTAGAAGAAGAAGTGAATGTGAAAACCCAAAAATTTATAAGATCTTAAATGATTAAAATAAAGGTTAATGAATAAAACCTAGATAAAAATTTGAGGATTTATTAAAAAAAATTAATTAAAACCTATATGGTTTACTATTTGAATAAAAATAGAGAAAATATGGGTTATAAAATTTCTAAACACTAGAAATGGAGCTATATGTATTTGAATAAATATTAAGGATAAGGTACTACGATACCTATAAATTTGATGTGAACTAAATAGTGTAAGAAATTTTATTAAGGAAATTAAAAATGTAGATATTTATTATATATGTCTCAACCTATTAGGTTATATTGTATGATTATGTGAGTGGTCATAACTTATTAAGCCAATTAGGTCTATGAAGTTAATACACTAGTGGAATATGTTTTGACTTATGTGTATTATGTATGTGACTAAATAAATATACATTGTATAGTGTGTATACATTTATTTTGTGTATAAAAAGAATTAAAAATTAAGTTATGTAACCTAATACATATATTAGGTATGGTAATTAAATAACCTAAGTGATTATAATATGAAAGAATGCTAGTATTTAAAAATATATACTAACCATAAGAAATTTATTTTATACATCTCAATTAATTAATTTATAACCTAAGAAAAACAAGTCTAATTGGGTTATAAAAAATTAAAGATACCTAAGTAAGGATTTAAGTTACAAAGGAGGGGAATGGAAACCCTAACTAAATGATTAGAGTAAGATAAAAATTAAAGATATGAAACTATGTGGAATTCATGGCCCAATCAAGGCATTAGGTCATAGCCCAAACAATTAGTTAGGAAGCTCAAAAAGAATTAAAATAGCAAACCCAAAGGGTAATTTTTTTAAGAAAAATATGTGAAATGACCAAATTACCCTTAAAATTATTTATGAAATGACCAAGATACCCTCCAATTCATGTGAACTTAAATCGACCAATCAGAGAAGAGATGATGTAAGCATGATGCAAGCATGACATCATCCTTAAAGAAACACAGATGATACAAGCATGACATCATCCTTAAAGAAACACAAAGATGATGTCACTGAGGGACTAAAGTGCAATTAATAAGGTACTAAAGTATAATTAACCTAGGTACCAAACTGTAATAAGCCGGGGCCAAACTGTAAAAAGTCGAGCCCCTATCGAAACAATATTTTCCTATAAATAGCAAGCCATTTCTCTTCATTTTTCAAAATAAAAAATAGAGTTAGAGGGAGAGGAGGATTTCGGCTTCTATAGAGAAAGAAAGAGAGAGGAAAGTTTTTGGTAAGTTTCAAGATTGCAAAAGATTAGTTAAAGCTTGCAACTTCAAGAGGTATTTACTTTAGTAGTTATTATTTTCGTTCTTCTTTGTATATTTAGTAAATATATAATTTTATACGCAGTTATAATGCCTAAATTATTTTAAGTATATAGTACAAAAGTCCTATTTACAAGCAGTTATAATGTCCGATTTATTTCTCTTATAAAGAAAAAAATATACTTTTATAAGCAGTTGCTATGTCCGATTTTCTTCAAGTATTTTGTAAGAATATTCATGTTATAAGCAGTTATAATGCTGAAATTATCTTAAATAGAATAGTCGAATATTCATTTTATAAACAATTATAATGATTAAATTATCTCAAATAGAATAGTTGACTATTCATTTTATAAAGCAGTTATAATGCTCGATTTATTTCAAACATATTAAACGAATATTCATTTTACAAACAGTTATAATGCTGAATTTATTTTAAATATAGTTGATGAATATTTATTTTGTAAACAATTATAATGCTGAAATTATTTAGTGTATAGTACAAGGAGTTTTATTTATAATTGGTTATATGATTTACTAGTTATAAATAAGAACTTATAAATAAAATAATAAGTGTTAAATCTAAAGTAGTACAGTCGTACTCTTTAATGGTTGATGTATAGTAGCTGGGCTAAACGATTCCTTTAGGGAGCAGAGGTATATACAAATTAGCAACCGATCTAACTCGCTATGAAAACAGTGTAGACAAGATGGAAACTAATTTGTTGGTTGTTTGTGGGAAACCACTCAGCATACTGTACTATATACTGTTAGAGACTTGATGTGTGCTAGGTTTAGACTTGTGAATACGTATGGTGTTTAGGTATTATCTAATATTTGACTATGTGATTAAATGTTAGATAGTTTACTTATAAAGTAATAGTATTGTGAGATAAAGTATGTTATGCTAATTGAGAGATCAATCTTATTAATGATAGGTCTTGGTATTAGAGATTAAATTAGATTACGTAGCAGTAATCGACGGTTCAGGCAAGTTTTCTAACTCAAACTCGAGTTAATATTTTAAAAGCATGGTAGTGGATAATTATTGTTGATTATTCCACATCTAAGACTATTATTGAATATTCGCATTTAGTGCAAGTTTTCTCTAACTCAAACTTGAGTTATATTTTCAAAACATGTTCGTGAACAATTATTGTTGATTATTCACATCCCTACTGATTTTTGATTCGCACTTAGTGCATGTTGCATATGTTCATCAGATATGAAAGGCTGATCACCTTCATTACCCTAAGGTTTAGTTAAAGTTGTTCATGGTCCTTGTTGACATTAGACATTATTGGTTCAGTCATTCATTTATTGAAATTCTAATTTATGCTCTTTCATAATTATTATATTATTGAAAATTCGAAAGCTTGTTCTTTCTTTCAATCATGATATATCCTTGTTATATTTAAACTTGCTGAGCAAAGTCGTTGCTCACCCTTGCTATATCATGATAATAAATTTCAGATTATGACAAAGGCTCGAAAAAAAAGGGACAAAGACGAACTACAAGAGTAGATTAGTATGCATCTATAACTTTTAGTTATCCGATGTAAATCATATATGAGAACCTTTTAAGTTTTTAAAGGTATGTATTCAGTTAAGGTTAATAGACCTTAGGAAATGTTATAGAATCTTGTAAAATAAACAATATATGTTTATATTTTCCGCCTTAGTTTATAGAATATATATGAAGATGATGTATCGTGATGCACCATATCCAAGGTTCTGGGGACCCGGATTTAGGGGCGCTACATTTGGTATCAGAGCTGTAGGTTATAAACCTTAGGTAGGGTTTTCTTAGGATATAACTGCATAGATGAGGATAAAGAATAAACTCAAATAGTGTTTAAGTAATAAGAGATGAATTCAAGAAATTCATTATTAAAATAAGAAGATCGTAAAACAAAATGACTAAAAGTAAATAACACAAGGGATTTTAAGTGGTTCAGAGACTCAAGCTCCTAATCCTCTCTTCTGCTTTAACAAGCAGGAATTCCACTAAGGAAAAGGGTAACTCTTGAATCACAAAGATTCCTTCAAGGCCAACAGACTTGGAACTTCAGTTCACTAAGAACTCTTCAAGTCCAGCAAACTTGGAAACTCTTGTACCCTATGGTACAGCAAGTCCAGCTGACTTGACTTTGATTTAGTCCCTCAGACAACGACCCCTCAGGCCCTAGCTACTTGTTGATGTTGTTGTTGGTGCTGAGCTGCTAAGATGACTTTAAGCTTGTTCATCCTTTGGTACTTAGTAGCTTGGTGTGATCCTCCTTGGATTCTGCATCAAGACTGGATCACCTTTGATGAACTGCTAAGATGTTCATGAAGCTCAACATCTTTGAGTACTTAGCAGTCTATCATTTCTTCATTGGTGCAGCTGATCTTTTGGTTGATGCTTGTCTTCATCTAATTTCAGCTTTGCACATTTTCACCACTTTAGGTCTGCTAAGTCTTTGCACTTCTGGTAGACTCTAGCTGGTTCTTAGCATTCCTTGAACATAAATTGACTTGTGTGCAGATCTGGTTCTGCATCTGTTTCTCTTCAGCTTAGGTTGTTCATGGTGAATCGTTGAGTGGCCCATTAGATCTGCTTTCTGGTCTACCACTCTTCCTCTTGTCTTCTTGGCCTTCTCGGTTCTCAGCTCAGATGCCAATCTGTTTGGCATTCTCATCTGTGTTGAATGAAGACTTCATCAGTTAAAGCTCTACTTTAAATCTGCGTCACTTCTACTCTTGTAGTCTCACTGCCACTGAGACATGTTCTGTTAAGCTCTGTAGAACTCGTAGAGTCAACAACTCTTCATCTTTTAAGCTTCAGCTGTTATATACTCCTTCATAAGCTTCCCATTGGAATATAACCATTGGAAGCTATTTGAATTACCTCAAAGATCCTAAGTTATTTGGTGCAGACTGCTGACTTGACATGACAGCACCTTTTTGACTTTTTTGACACAACAGTCTACTATTCCGCCAACCACTTCAGAGATATCACTTTTATGTGTCTAGATGGTAGTCACCTTTATTTCTCCTTTCTAATTCCTCAATTAGAACAATAGGAGTTGTCATTCTGCGTCGATGCTCTCAATCAGCAACGTTCGAATGTCAGTCTTTATATTGAGAAGTTGCCAAGGCTTCAATAATCAGATAACCGAACTCTATGATTCTTATGCAGATGACCATAAGCTAAATCGTAGTTTGTCTGTTGAATGTTGCTCGTTGATTGGTTGAGACAACACTACGATTCTGAGAGTGTTCTTTAGATTGACAATGTAGAACCTCTCTTCCTTCACTCGTGTAGTACTTCAATATTTCTGCTTGCCTTGACTTACATTAGGAACTGACAACTTGTCTAAACGCTTTGGCTTTTCTAGATTGCAAGAATCTTCTAATTAGTCATGCTCAGATCTCTCTACATTCTTCCCTGTGATCTCCCGTTCAATTTACATGATGAGGCTGAGCCATTGATAATCCTTTTCGTCTGTTTTATAGGTTGGCCAGTTCCACTGTATGTGCTTCATCAGTTCTTGCTGCTCATCAGGCAAGCACCATGATTATGGTTACACCCAAGATCGTTGTCTTCTGTTGGTTTGACAAATACTGCATTACTGACTTCGTTTAGTCAGTCACTTCATCTATTGTCTTCTAATATTTGCTTGTGGAAGACTTCTCCTGAATGGCTTCACTTCTCAATCAGGATGCTGATTGAGTTGGTGCTTCGAACTTTTGTTTGCTTGCAAGCCATTCAATGAGTGCTCTCTGGCTTTCTCCAGGTTGATTACATCTTGACTGCTCTGACCAGAGGCTTCATTCTTTGGATACTTCGGGAGTGCTCATTTGATGAGAATCGTTTTGTCTCTACGATTCTTCCTCGGCATTGTGAGCACTTGATAGACTTTGTCGAAGCCTTTGTTCTGCAGACTACGATCTTGCTTTGGTTCTGCAGACACTATGACTCCGAGAGCAGATCATATGACAGACTACGATTTCTGCCTTAACACTTATTGTCCTTTAACTGATCTGCTCAACTACGATTTTTGCCTCTTATACAATCTGCAGGCTCCACGACTTTGAGTGAAGCCTACGATTCTTAACTTGGCTCGACAAGCGCTTGATGGGCGCTTCGACAGGCTGTCTCCAAGATTCTGAACATGACATCCTCGACAGACTACGACTTCGAGAAAGTCCTTCTCGACACACCACGATCCTGCCTTGTCTCTCCTGGCAGACTACGAACTTCTACAGTGACTATCCTTACAGACTACGATTCTTCCTTAATAGACTCTGATTCTTCCTTGTCTCTCCTGGCAGACTACGAAGGCTGGTGCAGTGCTTGACGATCAGACAAGCCTATCTATTACATTACATAAGATCAACCTAATAAGCTTGATCTTTCTATATTCAGTCCTTGTACATCTTAATCTTTTGAAGGACTTAACAAACCTGTTTTATTCATGTAGGATCAACCTAACATAATTGATCATTTCATTCTAAGTCCTTGTGCATATGCCTATCATCTATTTAAGGACTTTACAGCTTTCATCAATGCAGACATATTTGCATATTCATTCATTAAGATCATAATCAAATCTTATATAAATAGGAATAACATTCTCATGCATATTCCTAACATAATACTTGAAGAAACTTGTTTCACCCACTTATATATATATTATATTATATTTGATCTATGTTGTGATAATTTGGCCACTTAAGATTTTAAAAACCGTTCAGATAATATTTTTTATTAAAAAATATATCCGAATATTGGTATCTAAGTACTGACTAAATTGTTCGTTTAACAAATTGATAATTATATAAATATTATGTAATATTTATATAATGTATCTATATCAATAAAAGGCCACTTGGGATTTTAAAGACTGTTTTGGAGAATTTCAGAAAAATTATTTCCGGATTGTATCGTTTTCTAAGTACTGACTTTTTACTTTGATATTAATAGGTGAAATATAGATATATATATATATATATATATATATATATATATGTGTGTGTGTAAAACAATTTATATTATGTATCTATATCAGTAAAAGGCCACTTAGGATTTTAAAGACCGTTCGAAGAATTTCAGAGAAATTACTTCCAGATTGTATCGGTATTTAAGTACTGACTTTTTACTTTGATATTGATATATATATATATATATATATATATATATATATAATGTGTATGGCAATTTGTATTTGAATATCTATATATATAAATAAGTATTAGATAATATGAGCATCAATAAATTAATAACTTATCTCAGATACTTTGACCAATTTTTCTCTTTCAAAATAGAATTAGAACTTTGAATAAAAGAGAGAGTGAAAGCTTAATTTGACATAATGTAGGCAAGAAGAGTAAGCTTTTCTGATTTCTAAATTGGTGAATTGAAATGAATGAAAAGTCTCCTATTTATAAGATTTTTGAAGTTAGGGCAAAAAGGTAATTTGGTAAACTGACCAATTTGTATTTGAATATCTATATATATAAATAAGTATGAGATAATATAAGCAGCAATAAATTAATAACTTATCTCAAATACTTTGACCAATTTTTCTCTTCCAAAATAGAATTAGAACTTTGAATAGAAGAGAGAGTGAAAGCTTAGTTTGACATAATATAGGCAAGGAGAGTAAGCTTTCTGATTTGTAAATTGGTGAATTGAAATGAATGAAATGCCTCCTATTTATAGGATTTTTGAAGCTAGGGCAAAAAGGTAATTTGGTAAACTAATTTTTAAATCAATGGTCCGGATTGCATGAAAAAAATTGAAAGGTCCGGATTAATTTTCTTTGGCTCACACGGATTGGGCATTTGTTAGCCCATGTTTTGCTTTAAAAAACTTTTCCCAAGTTTAGCACAAAAATAATGTTCATAACAATTGTGGTATCATGCATTCAAACATCTCACCAGACACGCACACATATGCACGACTCATATGCCCACCACACACATGCATAGCACACACGTATATATTCTATATATATAAATATATACTTAACATATATATATACGGATATATATATATAGAAATTTTCTTTTTGCCTATAAAAGATTTATAAAATCATTTCGAAAAAGAAATTAGAATCTCCTTTCCTTAAGAAATGTTATTATATGAATTCATTTCGTTAACACTTGATATTAGATTTATCAAGGTCTGAAAATAAATTCAAATGGAGTTTTGAAACAAAATATTTTTGGTCAAAATAAATAAAGTAATTAAAATTAATTTAATATTTTTAATCCTATAGAGAGGATTGTACCCTTTTGACCTATTTTCCTAATTGGTTATCATCAAAATATAATTATCAGATTTGGAGACCTATCAATCTCCCCCTTTTTGATGATGACAATAAGTAAAAATATTTTGGAATTTAGAACTCCCCCTTAATTCAAGACGCTCCCCCTTGGATCATGAATCGGTTTTTAAAAGTAAATTCAAATTTTTTTAAAAACCATCATGCAAACTATCAGACACTAAGATATATAGCAGTTTGTATCCATCATACTCATTACTGTCCATCTCATCAGTATATACTATTTAGTATATACACACAATCTGATATTTTTCTTCTCCCCCTTTGTCATTAACAAAAATGGAGGGGTAAAGAAAGACTAAGCACCTGTAGGAACCGTTAGCACAAGATTTTTACCTGCAGAGTCAGAATAGTAAGGAAACATAATAGATAAAGCTAAGTATTAATGGTTAGGTTAGTATATTATACATTCATCCCGAATAGTTAGTTAATATATAGATACATTCTTCCCAAATAGTTAGATGTCATCCAGAGAGATAAAGGAGAAATGCAAACCCAGTGTTGGAAGAGGAATATCTGGAGGGGTCTGATCAGTGTGATCGACCTGTGATAAACATGTTGTAGCTGTGAAGTGATAAGGAGGAATGGAGACCTTTTGGTGTTCCATCAACACAGACAACATATCTTGAAGACGATGCACAGATAATTGTAATGTTTCCATTTGATTCATCATAGCATGTTGATTTTTCAAAGACAGTTGGTGCAAACTATTTGATGTATCAATTTGTGATAGAAGGTTGAGATGTGATTCAACATGATCAGTGTTAGTTGGTTTGAAGCTGATGAAAGGTTTTGGAGGAAGATGCAGATGAGAGATAATGTTGCTATTTTGCACATGTTGGGCTTTATGATTATAAAATTGGATGCCAACATGTTTAAAAATTCGAGTCAACAGAAGACCAAATCCCAGACAGTTGTTATGATAGCAAAACTCAAAAGAGGACAGAATGAAGTATGACAGACTGTATGGCATACATTCATTTAAAACACATTTCATGAGCTCTATATCAAAGGGATGCAGAAACTTGTCATTTCTAACAGGCATAAAATTGTGTCGAATAATTTTTCCCAGAAATTGACATTCAGCAATGAAAAAATCAAGAGCAATTTTTCATGGATAGTCAAACAGATTTGCAGGTATACGTTGATTAGTAGTAACAGATAGATTGTGTTTAAAAATGAGAGTGTCACTGGTGGATACCCCTATAGGATGAGTGTATTCATTGATTTTTGGGTAATCAAACATGCAATTTCTGATATTCAAGGCATGTATAATGAGCAATTCATCAATGACATAATCCTGACCTTGTATGCAAGTATTAATGCAAGTCGAGAGGCCAGTTGAATCTCGAACAAAAGTCATATTTGTATAAAACTCAGCAATCCAACTTGGAAAGATTTATCTATCTTGAAAAGTAATCAGACATTCTCATCCTATATTGTTTATTTTTTCTAGCAAGTGTGGAAAATTATTGAAAGAGGTACCAACTCTAAGATTAAGATCATGTCTCATTTAACTATATTTAGCTTTAGCAGTAAAAGTGAGCAACATAGGAGGATAAATGTCAGGAAGAGGTTCATCATGCAAAATATTTTTCTTTCTTTTGGACGAGTAGACTGAAGTCATTTTGAATGTATAATGTATGCAGAAAGATGCAAGATACAAGACACAGAGACTACAGATAGATAAAGGTGAACATATATGCAGGCAGTATCACTTTCCTTTTATAGATAGAAAATATTGCTAATACCATCAGTTTAATCAATGGCAATAGCTCACAGGTATATGACATGACATACTTGTCAAAGCAAATAGTTCTCAAATAGATAGGTAGTAAATGTTGACAGAGAGAGTAAGCCATACTTCTTACTGCAGTAGATTTAGAGTTAACTCATAGTAATGAGTATAAAAGTTCAGATTTTAGAAACTGAACAAATAAAATATATATATATATATATATATAATAAAAATTACAGAGAGAAAGATCATTTATGACTGTCTTACTTAACTTAAATCTTTTAAATCATATATATTAAAGTTTTTGATCAAAGAGAAAAAGGGTGAACCAGATGTCCAATCATAAAATATAGATATTACAAAGAGATGCAGTTTATAGTCAGAACACATATGGTCTAAGATCAAGTGAAGAGATATGTTATCATTGCTCTAGCAGAAGATTTTAAACCATAGCAGGGATTCAGCAAGTCAGTGTTATATGCAACACATAACAATGATAGCATAGATGGTCAAATACAGTGAGATACAGAAATATTAAAAACAAATAAAATTGGAAAGTATCTCTATCAGCCAATGTCAATATCCAGAGGGATGATATCACCATTTAATACCAATAAAGCTTATCAGAGAGAGAGGTAGACAGATATTACGTGAGCGAGGCTGAGGTAAACGAGCTAAGTAGCTATACTTTAACATCAGTTGCTCCACAGTTTTTAGTAGGTATAGCAAGGAAGCATTCTCCCCTTTTTTTTAATCTCAGTAAACGTATTATTAGTAGATGTAGATACAGATACATACATGTATTATATATATATATATATATATATATATATATATACTAAAGCTTTTTAGTTACACAGATATATGTATATAGACAAAGAATGATCAATAAAGAGACTCATATATATATATATATATATATATATATATATTCTGGTAAAATAAGAACATATCTAGGATTTTAAAAAATTAATTTTGGAATTTAGGGTTTTGAAAATAGATATAATTTTTTAAAAAATGCTAGACATAGTAAATCAGTTAAAAACTCAGCAAATTTAGGGTTTGAATAAAAGATTCTAGACTTAAGGTTTTTCAAATATAAACACATAGACACAAACAATATGTCAGAAACTCAGTTGTTCTAGATACAGTTTGAACTATTGAACACAACAGGTCTGAATGAAGAAAATCAGCAGATCTAGGGTTTTGAAAATTGATTGAGCAAAGATTAAGAACAGATATACATATACACACAATAGAGCTGACCAAACTTGTAACGAAAACTCATAATAAATCAAGGGTTTAAAGACTTTGAACTCGTAAGAACACAGTAGCTCAGAAACGTAGCACATCTAAAGTTTATATATATATATATATATATATATATATATATATATAATTTTTTTAAAATAAATTGAAAAAGAATAGATCCAGAATAAAAATTTGAGAACATTAAAATGTAATGGTTCTAGTTTTTTTTATAAAAACAAATTCAGTATCAGAATCAGAACGAACATATTTAACAAAAAAATGACTCATGAAGCTCAGAAGCTCTGACTCAAGGGAATCAACACACACAACGTCAAAAATAGAATCGATTGAAAAGATGAAGATGATGATGTAGAATCATCTAATCGGAGTAAAATTTTCAAAAAACTCTTTTGATCGAACGATTTGAACTGAGAATTGAGAGAAAAAATTTTATGGTTTGACAGAGTTGAAAGAGTTTGAGAGAAAGAAGAGAAGAGACCGACAGAAGAGAGAGAAAGAAAAGAGAGAAATAAGAATAAATTAATATTTTAGGTATTTATATTTAGATTAATCAGATTGATCCGAAGGCTGAGAATCGATCTTGGATTTGATCAACGATCGAGATCAAATCGAGAATTTAAATCGACAAGTCTGACCGGTTGACCTTGATCCGACAGCTGAGATGGATTTATGCTTTCTTTTAATGATCGAACGGTTAGTAGCTTGAATCTAAGTGCTTCTTTGTGATTGGTCGAGGTGAGTGGACACAGATAGCATTTAAGATGACCATTGGATGAGTTTATGGATCAGTGGCTCAGATTAGGTCAGATATATAATTTTATATAAATATAATATATGTTATAAAATATAATTTTTTGATAACAATAACAATAATAAATACTAAAATATTTATACTAAAATTTATAAATTAATAATTTTAATTATTATGTATATATATATATATGTATATAATAAGAAATATTTATGATAGTAATAGAATATATATTTTACTAGATAAAGGTGCAATGAATGATAAGTAAAAATAATTAATATATATATAATAAATTTTTAATATAAAAACACATATCTACTGTACCCTTTTATAACCATTTTCTAACAAGAATTTACTTCGCCTCTCATATTATGCCCTAGGAGCTTGTTTTAGACCATATAAAGCATTGTGCAGTTTATACACATATTCAGGATGATCAAAATCTTCAAAGTCAAGGGGTTGTTTAACGTAAACTTCCTCCTCAATGACACCATTCAAAAAAGCAGATTTGATATCCATTTGAAATAGTTTAAAATCTTTATGGCATGCAAAAGCTAATAACATACGTATAGATTCAATTCTAGCAACAGGAGTATATTTCTCATTATAGTCAATTCCTTCAAGTTGATTGTACCCTTATGCAACTAATCTTGCTTTAATACGTATGACAGTTCCATTTTCATCTAACTTGTTACGGAAAACCCAACGAGTTCCAATAATAGAAGTTTATTTGGGTGTTGGAACTAATTCCCAGATTTTATTTCTGGTGAAATATTCAAGTTCATCCTGCATAGCTATTATCCAGTCTTCATCAAGCAAAGCATTTTTTATATTTTTAGTCTCAATTTAGGATAGAAAAGATAGATGACTGGCCATATTTTGTGCTTGTGATCTCGTAAGAATTCCTTTATCGATATCACCAATTACATTTTCTATCAGATGATTTCTAATGACATGTGATTCTTTGGGTAAGTCATTTAACTGAGGATTAGGATTTTCAAGAGGAATAATACTGACAGGTGAAGATGTATTATCTATTTTTAGTTCTTCCATATTTTTGAGAATGTCTTCAATGACTATATCATTTTCTACTAGCTCTTTGTATTTTGGAGGGGGTTTAGACTCATCAAAGGTTACATTCATTGACTCTTCAACGGCTAGAGTTCTTTTATTAAAAACTCTATATGCTTTACTATTTAGTGAATATCCCAGAAATATTCCTTCATCAGATTTGGGGTCAAATTTCACTAGATATTGTTTAGTATTTAAAATAAAACATTTACTCCCAAAAATACAAAAGTAATTTATTTTTGGAGTTCTTGTATAAAAACGTTCATAGGGAGTTTTGAGCAACATTGGTCTTAGCAAGTCTCGATTTAAAATATAACAGGATGTTGCAATTGATTCGGCCCAAAAATATTTAGGAAGACAGTATTCATTTAGCATAGTATCGGCCATTTCTTGTAAACTACAATTTTTTCTTTCAACTACACCGTTTGATTATGGTGTGTAAGGCGCATAAAAATTATGACTTATACCGTGCTCATCACAAAATATTATAAAATTAGAATTGTCAAATTCTCTACCATGATCAAACCGAATATAAACAATAGAGCTTTCCTGTTGATTCTGAATTTTATTACATAATGCAAAAAAGGAGTTTATCGCCTCATTTTTGAATTTCAAAAAATCAACCCACGTGAATCGTGAATAGTAATCAACTAGGACTAAAATATAGATAGCACCACCCATGCTATGTTTAGGGATAGGTCCTACTAAATCCATATGCAAGAGTTCTAGTGGTCGAGAGGTTAATACTGTGAGTTTAGGTTTGTGAGATACATGAATTTGTTTTCCTAATTCACAGGCTTCACAAATATGGTATTTTAGGAATTTTAGTTTTGGAAGACCACGGACATGTTCCTTAGAGGATATGTTATTAATCAATTTCATGCTAATGTGTCCTAATCTTCAATGCCAAAGCCATGGATCGTCATTGGCAGATACAAGACACACATTGTCCAGGTGTGAGTATATATCTAAATCACACGTGTACATATTTTGACTTCTAGGGCATAATAAAATTAATTTTCTAGTTTGATCAAATATTGAACAGTTATGACGATTAAAAGTTATTTTAAAACCACTATCACACAGTTGACTAATAGATAGAAGATTGTACCTGAGTCCTATGACTAATTGAACGTTAGAGATTGTTATGTGTTTATTATTCACATTTCCAATTCCAATAACTTTACCTTTGTTGTTATCTCTAAAGGTTATCTCATTACAGTCTGTAGCTTGTAGATTGCTCAATTTTATTTTGTTGTCTGTCATGTTTCTTGAACAACCGCTATCAAGGTACCATTTATTTTTACTAGAGTCAGCTGTGAGACATACCTGTAACATGTATTAAATTCAAAAACTGGTACCCTTTAATGAGAAGGGTCCTTTGGGTAAGTTTTCCATTTTGTATAAGGATCAATTGTATTTTCCTTTACAAAATCTGGTACAGGATAGTAATTTTTAGTAGACACACGTGTTCTATGGGTAGCACGTCTATAAGATGCATGATTTGCTCTATTATTGTAACTTGAAAGATTTTGATGAAAAATTCTAGATGATCTTTCATGAGAAAAAAATTCTCTTTTTGTGATAATAGGTGCAGTGTAACTTCTTTTTGGTAACCAAATCATTTTCCCTTTGTAGTTTCCATTTTTAGCAATACATGAGTAAACAGAATGACCATTTCTATTACAGTAAGAACATTTACTAAAGGGAGATGTATGACCTTCTTTTTCTTTACTTTAACATGATAGAGTCCTTTATCTTTTATCTTACTAGATTCTCTGATATATACTAATCCTTCTTTATTAAAACCACATTTTTGTTGACTGAGTGTAGGCACTCAAAATTTTGTTTCCCTATTACTAACCCTGTAGGAGGGCAAAACTGTCTTTTCAACTCAACCCCGGTCTCAATATTGGGCCATCAAATCAACCCCGATCTCAATATTGGGTCATCAAATCATCCCCAGTCTCAATACCGGGCCATCAGATCAACCCCGGTCTCAATATCGGGCACTAAGATCAACCCCGGTCTCACTATTGGGCCATCAAATCAACCTCGGTCTCAATACAGGGCCATCAAATCAACCCCTAAACCCCGATCTTAATATCGAGCCATCAGATCAACCTCGGTCTCAATATCAGGCCATCAATTCAACCCCAATCTCAATATCGAGACATAAATTCAACCCCGATCTCAATATCGGGCCATCAATTCAACCACGGTCTCAATCCAAGAGGTACAGGTCAGCCCCGGTCTCAACCAGGGAGGTACAGGTCAACCCCAGTCTTAACCCGGGAGGTACAGGTCAACCCCGATCTCAACCTGGGAGGTATAGGTCAGCCCCGGTCTCAACCGGGGAGGTACAGGTCAGCCTCGGTCTCAACCCGTGAGGTACAAGTGCGACGCCCCCAAATCCGGGACCGCCACTTGGTCTCTCGAATTCGGTTCGTCACGTGCTCATGGTAATACATCATAATAATAATACGACTAAATGTCGCATCGCACAGCGGAAAAATACACAACTAATATCGAATAAATTACATTTAAATAATATAATTATTCACGTCCAAAGGACTCGTAACTTAAACAGTGATTACATAGCTTAGACATATATTAAGTAATAATAACCTTAACTAGTACATAATATCATAACTTCTTTATTACAATCATAAAGTCCTACATAAACAAAGCTACTCAGTAGTCTTTCCCTTGCCCTTGTCGGTACTCGAGAGTCCGCACTGCTCGGCCTTAACTGAAATATTTTTAGGGAAAGCAAGAATGAGCACAAATTGCCCAGCAAGTAATATACAATAAGAGTTTGTAATATAATTCTCAATTCTCGAAAGGGTATAGAAAGGTTTGATAGTTCAAGGATAACAAGAATATCAACTATTTTCAATAACAGTCGCTAATGACAGAATAATATCAATGTAATTCAATAATAATTTAATTCAAGATTTCAAGATAACTGAATACTGAGCAGTCACTAAGGACTATGAACTTCCACAGGAATTGACAGTAATAAACTAAAAATCCAACAAAAACAAGTACAACAGGTGATCAGCCTAAAGTACCCTATGTTATGCATAACACTCAATCATACTAATGTGCGCCCGTCAGTTATCCGATAATTTTATTTTCCCTTCAAAGAAGGTTGTTCTTCTCAGTCAAATACGAGATCCCGCACTAATCAATTGGTTTGGATACCTTTTCAATAATATAAGTCTAGCCGAATCAAATGGCATAGACACTTTCACAATATTCAAGAACAATACCAAGTTCAACATGAATAATAGCTTTAATAAAATAAGAGTTCAAGTATGCTAATTCAATTTAAACGATTAAGTAAAGAAACTAGTTCGCAATATACAAGGATAGAATACTTGCATAAAGTAAATGCGTCGGTTAGGATACTTGCCTTATGCGTAGTTTATCCCCGTAAATTTAATCAACACTTTTTGAATCCTATCGTAATATAATTACTTATATATGATAACCATTAGACATATAGTTTAACATTATACCTCATCTCGTATATACGATTAACACATAAGCTAAGTCTTACCCTAGCTACACAGTTATATAGAATATAATTTCTATCCTTAACGTTCGTCCTTTTCAGTTTAAACACATTCTCAAATCATATAAGATCGCAACAATTAGCAAACATGCTCTCATATTATTAATATCACATAAGACCACAATCAATACTAAATATATTTCATTTTTAGCAAGTTATGGCATTCTCATAAGTTAACCGTCAAAATCGGGTTCAAGTAACATCATATAATATCACGTAGCATGTATACATGTTTAAGGGATACTTTCATGCTCGTTCAACCTTTTCACGTTCAATTTACATGCTATAGTTCTAAATCATGATTTCTAACGACTTAGGGTCATGCAACGTTATGAGTTCTCATAAGTTATCATGCTTGTCATGTAAACATGTGAAGTAATCATATAACTTGATTTAGACATGCTTGCAAGTAGTTATATCATATACATGTTACAACTTAGTTCATGCTTCACTTGTGCCTAACTTGCTTTCATGGTTTCTATCATGGTAGATATGTATTTTTGATACATTAGTGAGGTTAATGGGTACTATCCAATCATGTCCAAAATCATCAGAATTTAAAACTTCATGTAATATGTTAAGTGCACGTTCAAAAATTCATACTTTCGTTAGTAAGGTTTACTAATAAGGCATAGCATGTCCATGTTACATTATTAAACACGTATACACAAGTTATCATGTCCTTCATGCAATTCTAAACCGTACTAATATATATCAAAAGTCAGAATATAGATATGATACATACGTATCAAAGTTTACTTTAAGAATCATAAGTTCAATTTCAAACTACAAGTCCTTTCGTTAATCATTCATGCGAACATAATGAAACATGCTCATTTTAGTTCTACGTACCTATATATGTAGGTTACTCATACTATTATGCTTTATCTAAGTCAACTTAACATCCTAGCATTAACAATTTATAGCAAAAATTAGTAGTCTGTCTGCAGAGGCTTGCGCAGCTGCACTGCTCCTGGGTCTACACCCGGCGCAGCTGCGCCGTGTCCACTCCATACCAGTGAATTTCCTGCTTCGGCAGGACTTAGGCCAAATGCCAACTTTCTTTCACCAAAACAGTTTTAAACAACCATATTGTAATTCCAATATGTATATAAGTCTATATAACAACTTAACAAGCATTCTATATCCTAATTACACTCTAATTCAACATGATCAAGAATATAAGAATTCTAAGAAATTGCAGAAACAGAAAATGAAGAACGAGAAATGTAGTATACCTCTGTAAACAATTTAGCTTGTTGTTCAAAACACTGAAATCTCTCTCTCAATTCTAGAATGCTTAACACTGATATATATATATATACGCTCTCTAGTCTCACTTATCCAAAATTCTCAGCAAATGAATTAGGAAGAGGATGGGTTATATTTATAGAGAAAATGATATCCAGACATTGTTTTCTTCCATTGAATCAAACCCATGGATTGAAGAATTGCATGAAAGTTATGGGAGAATAGGTAATTGGTTGGTAAATCTCATCATCAAAACCACTCCCCATTGATCATGAGCCATTTAGATTGCTGAGTTTAAGGAGTAGAGAGTAGGCTAGCTTGGAGTTTTCACGTGTGAGGAAATGTGACTATCAATATGGGACAAGGTAAAGCAATCTCAGCATTTTACAAATCCCACATACTAAGGTTACATATATAAGTCTACTTAGGTTACAATGTAATGTCACAATGTATTTCCATGAATAAGTAACATTTTAATGTAGTAAATGTAATTTGTACATATATAATCCATGTACATTTTATCTTACCGGTATAGTTTAATCGGATATTAACACATTACACTGTATCCTTTATTATTAAATTCTACTAATCAACAATTATTTATCATATATTCATGATGTACTATTTTAACGTGCACTCACATACAATTGTCACATAAGCATCATAATGTATTATTTAGTCATGGTATATAGTTTCAATATGTACAATCATACAATATGGTTTAAATATACTTGCATGGTCACACATAAGTGTTTCTCTACATTATATACTATGGTTGTATTCCATATACTTTATATTATTAATTATTGCATGCTTATACATAACAATCAATATAATCTTATTATATTAATAACTTACTTATTTGCTTTATTACTCATAATGTCAAATAAATAAATTATTCATCTTATCGATTGATTATCATTAATATTAATTAATCCATTCCTCGTAATTATTAATAACATTTATTTAATAATCATAGGATTAATTATCACATGAATATAGATCTTATTATATTTATAAACATGTTGCGTATTATTATTATATTATTTGCAATAATAATAATCCACACATCATTAATTATCATTAATATTTTATAATAATTAATTAATATTCTACGATAACAATTAATAACAAGTAACAATTAATATAGATTAATTGTTCACTTATCATTATTAACATATCTCATCGCGGTGCCACACAAGGCTTCCCGAGTTTATTATAAACTCCACATTTTTCTCAATTATTATAATTATTCAATTTAATAGAATTGAGTTAATCCTTCTTATAACACAATATCATTTATATTAAATAAATTCTCATTTCCATTAATATATTTATTTAATAATATATGAAAATTCTCGGGTATTACATCCTCCTCCCCTTATAAAAATTCCGTCCTGGAATTGCTACAAGGTTACACGAATAGATGGGGATAGTCCCTCATCACCCAATCTTCTAACTCCCACGTTGCCTCCTCGACATCGTGGTTACGCCAAAGTACTTTTACAGACGAAATAATTTTATTTCTTAAGGTTTGCTCTTTCCTATCTAATATCTGGACAGGAATTTCTGCATACGCCAAGTTCTTCTCCACTTGAATGGGCTCGTAAGAAATAACGTGCTTGTAGTCGGCCTTGTACGATCGCAACACGAAAATGTGAAACACGTTGTGGATGTGCTCCAACTCGGGTGGTAACGCAACTTTGTATGCCACTTCGTCCACTCGCTTTAGTATCTCGAACGGTCCTATGAATCTCGGACTCAATTTTTCTTTCTTGCCGAAACGGATCTTTCCCTTCCATGGAGATACCTTCAAGAATACGAAACTGCCGACTTTGAAGTCTCGGCCCTGTCGATTCAAATCTGCATACTTTTTCTGGCGGTCTTGAGCTGCTACTAATCTAGCTCTTATCATTGTCACCACATCTTCGGTTTGTTGTACTAGCTCAGGTCCGAGTATTCATCGCTCCCCGACTTCGTCCCAACACAATGGCGTTCTGCACTTTCTCCCATAAAGAGCTTCGTACGGTGGCATGGCGATACTCGCATGGTAGCTATTATTATATGCGAATTCTACTAAGGGTAGGTGGTCATCCCAATTCCCCTTGAAATCCATCACGCAAGTTCTAAGCATGTCCTCCAGTGTTTATATTGTTCGCTCACTCTGTTCGTCTGTCTGAGGATGATAAGTCGTACTCAACCTCAACTGCATTCCCATTCTCTCTTGCAAACTCTTCCAAAAATTGGACGTGAAGCGCGGATCTCGATCAGAGACAATAAATACCGACACTCCATGTCGTGAGATAATCTCCTTTATGTATAGACCCGCTAACTGATTCAAACTGTAACGGATCTTGATCAATAGAAAATGTGCGGTCTTGGTAAGTCGATCCACGACAACCCAAATAGCATCATAACCTTTCTGTGTAACTGGAAGTCCTACCACGAAGTCCATCATAATATGCTCCCATTTCCACTCTGGTATTTCCAACGGTTGTAGTAAACCACTCGTCCGTTGATGCTCTACTTTAACGCGTTGGCAAGTCAAACATCTACTAACGCACTCTGCGACTTCCCGTTTCAAATTGGGCCACCAAAAATGTTGCCTTAGATCTCAGTACATCTTCGTGCCTCCCGGATGAACGAAATATGTTGTACTGTGTGCCTCGTGCAAAATCTCTTCCCTCAACTCGGTTACCGCTGGTACCCACACTCTTCCTTCGAATCTTAAGATACCGTCTTTATCCATTCAAAATTTCTCTTCCTCATTTTCTGTGATCCTCTTTCGGATTTTCTCACACTCTTCATCCTTTTCCTGGGCTTCCTTTACTCTATCCAACAATGTCGGATGAGCTTCCATTACAATTAACTTCTCACCAGACTTTTTTGGTCCTTTCACTTCTATCTCCAATTTCTCCATCTCTCTTATCAACTCTTACTGAGTCGTCAAATTAAACAACTTTTACCTTTCTTTTCTGCTCAGAGTGTCGGCAACCACGTTTGCCTTTCCCGGGTGATAAAGAATATCGCAGTCATAGTCTTTGATTAATTCTAACCACCTTCTCTGCCGCATGTTCAACTCCTTTTGTGTGAAGATATATTTCAGACTTTTGTGGTCCGTGTATATCTCACATTTTTCCCCATATAAATAATGCCTCCAAATCTTTAACGCAAAAACTATTGCCGCTAACTCTAAGTCGTGAGTAGGGTATCTTTTTTCGTAATCCTTCAATTGTCGTGATGCATACGCAATGACTTTGCCATGCTGCATAAGCACACAACCAAGTCCCATGTACGATGCATCACTATACACTACAAAATTTCCCGAATCATCTGGTAATGATAACACAGGTGCTTCGCTCAATCTTCTTTTCAATTCTTGAAAACTTTCTTCGCATTTATCGGTCTATACAAATTTCACCATCTTTCTAGTCAAATTGGTCAGTGGGGTTGCTATCTTAGAAAAATCTTGGATGAATCTTCAATAGTACCCAGCTAAACCTAAAAAGCTTCTCATCTCCGTCGGTAGTCTCGGTTGTTCCCAATTACTTACTGCTTCTACCTTTGCAGGGTCTACAGCGATTCCATTCTTATCCACCACGTGGCCTAAGAATTGAACCTTCTTCATCCAAAATTCGCACTTTGAAAATTTCGCATACATCTTCTCCTTCCTTAGTGCCTCCAAAACAATCTTTAGATGTTCGGCGTGTTCTTCCTCTGTCTTCGAGTAGATCAATATGTCGTCGATGAAAACTACCACGAATTTATCCAAGTATGGCTTGAAAACTCGATTTATCAAGTCCATAAATGCTGCCGGAGCATTAGTCAATCCAAATGACATTACCAAAAACTCGTAGTGTCCATAACGGGTTCGAAACGCAGTCTTTGGTATGTCCTCATCCCGTACCTTCAGTTGGTGATACCCTGTTCGTAGGTCGATCTTCGAGAAACATTTTGCTCCCTTCAGTTGATCAAACAGGTCGTCTATCCTCGGTAGCGGATATCGGTTCTTGATCGTTACTCTGTTCAATTCTCGATAATCGATACAGAGCCTCATCGATCTGTCCTTCTTCTTAACGAATAGTACTGGTGCTCCCCAAGGAGACACACTCGGTCGTATATAACCCTTATCCAATAATTCTTGCAATTGTATCATCAATTCCTTCATTTCTACTGGCGCCATACGGTATGGAGCTTTCGAAATCGGTGCAGTTCCTGGTGCTAAGTCTATTATGAATTTAATTTCTCTGTCTGGCGGAAGACCAGGCAGATCGTCCGGAAACACATCTTGAAATTCATTAACTATGGATATATCCTTAATTTCTACTCCCTTCTTTCGAGTATCAACGATGTAAGCTAGATAACCTACACATCCTTTCCTTAACAATTTCTTGGCCTGCATCATCGTAACGCAACACGATTGCTTAAGCGATGAGCTACCATAAAACACTACCTTAGACTTACTCGGAGTCTGAAGGTTCACACATTTGTTCTGACAGTCAATTATCACAGCATGGTTATACAACCAATCCATTCCCAGTATTACATCAAATTCTCCCAATCTAATAGGAATCAAGTCTACGCTCAGTTCATGTTCTCTAATGTTTGCGCGATAATTTCGATAAACGTATTCTACAGGGATTACTTCCTTATTCCCAACTTCTATGTTCAAAGGATTTTCTAATCGTTCTCGGGGTGTACTAAGTTTACTAGCAAATTCTTCAGATATAAAAGAACAGGTGGCACCCGAATCAAATAATACATAAGCATTTATATCATTGATTGGGATTATACCTGACACCACGTCCTTCGCAGCCACGGCGTCCTGGACGGTCATGTTAAAGGTTCTGGCAGTTGGGCGGTTGGATTGTGTCGGCCCGCTGATCATCAGCTTGTTGCCTCCTTGCTGATTACTACCCTCGCCACTTCCCTTCTTTGGGTAGTCCATAATTCGGTGCTCCGTCGAGCCACACGCAAAGCATCCTTGTATCTTCTTTGGTTTCGGACAGTTGGGCGAGATGTGCCCTTCCTGTCCGCAGTTGTAGCAAGTGTCACGTCCCTTCCAACACTCGCCCTGGTGATTCTTCCCACACTTTGGGCATCCTTCAGCCCTCTTCTTGAAACCTCCACGAAAATTCCCTGATTGATTATTGTTGTTTTTGTTGTTGTTGTTGTTATTCTCCCATTTTCTCTTTCCCAAGTTGCTTCCTCCGCTACTGCTTCCTCCCGTACGGTTCTCTCCTCCAGCATTCTTTCCTTTCTTCTCTTTATGATACAGACTTAAGGCCTCACTTCCACCTTCCGCAATGATTGCCTTCTCCAGTAATGTGGCAAAGGAATCAATTTGAAGAACTGATACCTTATTGAACAGCCACGGCTTCAGCCCTTGTTCGAATCTTCTCGCCTTCCTTTCCTCATCTCCAACTTGGTGTTCCGCAAATCGCGCTAATTCATTAAACTTAGCTGTGTACTGCGCCACCGTCATGTCACCTTGTTTTAGTTCTAAGAACTTCACCTCCATCCGATTCTTCATACTCTTCGGGAAGTAATTCTCGAAGAACAACGTCTTAAACTTATCCCAAGCTATTATCCCTTCTCCAGCTCTTTGTTGATTAGCCTCCCACCAGTAGTTCGCTTCTCCCCTCATCATGTACGTGGCAAATACCGTCTTCTGATCTTCGCCTACGAGAGCTATAGTGAAAAAATTTTCGATCTCCTTGATCCACGTTTGTGCGACGATTGGGTCGGTAGTTCCCTCGAACTTCGGGGGTCCTACACTCTTAAAGTCTTTGAAGGTTGTTACTGGCACAGCCTAAGGGTTTGGGCAAACGGGTTCATTGTTCCTTCCCCTTAAGGCTTCTCCTAACAAGTCTACCAGTTTCTGGATCGGGTCAACTTGTTCCCTCTCGTTATTAACAGATTCTTCGGGTGCAGTCAATCTATGTCTGGGCGGCATTATCTGCATCACAAATTTTTATTTTATTATTATTCAAGTATATTACTTAAGTATTTCTTTTAATACTAAAAGAATAAATTTATAACATGTTTCTGAAATAAACTTCATTTATATTCATATGTCAAATCGTTTAATTACATGATTTCCCTAGCATACTACTATAAATGTTATCACATATATCCCCTAATATCACAAAAGACGGGGAATATACCAACCTACTACCATACTACCCCTCTAACAAAAGATAACCCGGGGTTTACATCACTATCCCATACTTTACACAAAAAATTGGGATTACAACATAGTATATACAATACATAAAGATAAATTCTACTAAACTACCACTAGACCATTTAAGAAAATCTCATCACATCATCCCACGCTCCATAGCGCTCTTGTACTCCATCTGCGCTATATACGCAACCAGCTCTCGACTCAAGGTATGTAGAGTCTGTCCCTGTTCTTCCGGGTAGTGGTACACACCATCAATCACCCTCTCAAAAGCTGAACGGAACACATACCCCATCTTGTTCATTTTCCTCTTCTTACATTTGACCTCATCTTCCAGGTCATCTGCTCTCTCATAGGCAGCCCCCCACTTCTCCTCGAAGTGTATCCTATCCATCACTTCTAATTCCAACTGAGTGCAGAGTGCTTCCTTCTCAGTCTTCTCGCTCAAGTCTCTCTGTTCAACTTCTTCCAGCTTCCCTGCTATATCTACATTTCTCGCCATCGACCTGTGGAATAAGGTTCCCATCTAGATCCCTGCTTCCCTACGGTAAGCAATCTCTACCTCTAACTCCTACATGGCCAGCTTCCTCTGGTGGTCCTCGCCCCTCAGTTTCTGGAACTCAGACTCTCTCTCATAGGCCTCGGCCTCTAGCTCCTGGAATCTACAGTCTAACTCTAGGATACGCTCCTCATAAGCATCTGCTCCTCTACAGTAGCCTCATCAGAGTCCTCTACTGGCTTATCCTCCATCGGCTCCTCCTCTGGATCGAACTCTATCTCAATCTCGTCCTCGTCGTCAGACTCGAATGGTGCAACAGCCTGCACAGGCACAGCCTCTAAGGGTGCCTCGTATACTACATGTATATCCCTGGGCTCCTCCTTAGCCACTCTAGCGGGTACTCCCATATCTGCCATCTACAATCACAGTAACTTAAACAGTGATTACATAGCTTAGACATATCTTAAGCAAAAATAACCTTAACTAGTACATAATATCATAAGTTTTTTATTACAATCATAAAGTCCTACATAAACAAAGCTACTCAGTAGCCTTTCCCTTGCCCTTGTCGGTACTCGAGGGTCCGCACTGCTCGGCCTTAACTGAAATATTTTTAGGGAAAGCAAGAATGAGCACAAATTACTCAGCAAGTAATATACAATAAGAGTTTGTAATATAATTCTCAATTCTCGAAAGGGTATAGCAAGGTTTGATAGTTCAAGGATAATAAGAATATCAATAGTTTTCAATAACAGTCGCTAATGACAGAATAATATCACTGTGATTCAATAATAATTCAATTCAATATTTCAAGATAACTGAATACTGAGCAGTCACTAAGGACTATGAACTTCCACAGGAATTGACAGTAATAAACTAAAAATCCAACAAAAATAAGTACAACAGGTGATCAGCCTAAAGTACCCTATGTTATGCATAACACTCAATCATACTAATGTGCACGCGTCGATTCTCTGACAATTTTATTTTCCCTTCAAAGAAGGTTGTTCTTCTCAGTCAAATACGAGATCCCGCACTAATCAATTGGTTTGGGTACCTTTTCAATAATATAAGTCTAGCCGAATCAAATGGCATAGACACTTTCACAATATTCAAGAACAATACCAACTTCAACATTAATAATAGCTTTAATGAAATAAGAGTTCAAGTATGCTAATTCAATTCAAACGATTAAGTAAAGAAACTAGTTCTCAATATACAATGATAAAATACTTGCATAAAGTAAATGCGTCGGTTAGGATACTTGCCTTATGCGTAGTTTATCCCCGTAAATTTAATCAACACTTTTTGAATCCTATCGTAATATAATTACGTATATATGATATCCATTAGTCATATAGTTTAACATTATACCTCATCTCGTATATACGATTAACACATAAGCTAAGTCTTAACCTAGCTACACAGTTATATAGAATATAATTTCTATCCTTAACGTTCCTCCTTTTCAGTTTAAACACATTCTCATATCATATAAGATAGCAACAATTAGCAAACATGCTCTCATTTTATTAATATCACATAAGACCACAATCAATACTAAATATATTTTATTTTTAGCAAGTTATGGCATTCTCATAAGTTAACCGTCAAAATCGGGTTCAAGTAACATCATATAATATCACTTAGCATGTATACATGTTTAAGGGATACTTTCATGCTTGTTCAACCTTTTCACGTTCAATTTACATGATATAGTTCTAAATCATGGTTTCTAACGACTTAGGGTCATGCAACTTTATGAGTTCTCATAAGCTATCATGCTTGTCATGTAAACATATGAAGTGATCATATAACTTGATTTAGACATGCTTGCAAGTAGTTATATCATATACATGTTACAACTTAGTTCATGCTTCACTTATGCCTAACTTGCTTTCATGGCTTCTATCATAGTAGATATGTATGGTTGATACATTAGTGAGGTTAAATCCAATCATGTCCAAAATTATCATAATTTAAAACTCCATGAAATATGTTAAGTGCGCGTTCAAAAACTCATACTTTCGTTAGTAAGGTTTACTAATAAGGCATAGCATGTCCATGTTACATTATTAAACATGTAAACACAAGTCATCTTGTCCTTCATGCAATTCTAAACCGTACTAATATATATCTAAAGTCAGAATATAGATATGATACATACGTATCAAAGTTTACTTTAAGAATCATAAGTTCAATTTCAAACTACAAGTCCTTTCGTTAATCATTCATGCGAACATAATGAAATATGCTCATTTTAGTTCTACGTACCTATATATGTAGGTTACTCATACTATTATGCTTTATCTAAGTCAACTTAACATCCTAGCATTAATAATTTATAGCAAAAATTAGTAGTCTGTCGGCAGAGGTTGGCACAGCTGCGCTGCTCATGGTTATAAACCCGGCGCAGCTGCGCCGTGTCCAGTCCATACCTGTGAATTTCCTGCTTCTGCAGGACTTAGGCCAAATGCCAACTTTCTTTCACCAAAACAGTTTTAAACAACCATATTATAATTCCAACATGTATATAAGTCCATATAACAACTTAACAAGCATTCTATATCCTAATTACACTCTAATTCAACATGATCAAGAATATAAGAATTCTAAGAAATTGCAGAAACAGAAAATGAAGAACGAGAAATGTAGTATACCTCTGTAAACAATTTAGCTTGTTGTTCAAAACACTGAAATCTCTCTCTCAATTCTAGAATGCTTAACACTGATATATATATATATATACGCTCTCTAGTCTCACTTATCCAAAATTCTCAGCAAATGAATTAGGAAGAGGATGGGTTATATTTATAGAGAAAATGATATCCAGACATTGTTTTCTTCCATTGAATCAAACCCATGGATTGAAGAATTGCATGAAAGTTATGGGCGAATAGGTAATTGGTTGGTAAATCTCATCATCAAAACCACTCCCCATTGATCATGAGCCATTTAGATTGCTGAGTTTAAGGAGTAGAGAGTAGGCTAGCTTGGAGTTTTCACGTGTGAGGAAATGTGACTATCAATATGGGACAAGGTAAAGCAATCTCAGCATTTTACAAATCCCACATACTAAGGTTACATATATAAGTCTACTTAGGTTACAATGTAATGTCACAATGTATTTCCAAGAATAAGTAACATTTCAATGTAGTAAATGTAATTTGTACATATATAATCCATGTACATTTTATCTTACCGGTATAGTTTAATCGGATATTAACACATTACACTGTATCCTTTATTATTAAATTCTACTAATCAACAATTGTTTATCATATATTCATGATGTACTATTTTAACGTACACTCACATACAATTGTCACATAAGCATCATAATGTATTATTTAGTCATGGTATATAGTTTCAATATGTAAAATCATACAATATGGTTTAAATATACTTGCATGGTCACACATAAGTGTTTCTCTACATTATATACTATGGTTGTATTCCATATACTTTATATTATTAATTATTGCATGCTTGTACATAACAATCAATAAAATCTTATTATATTAATAACTTACTTATTTGCTTTATTACTCATAATGTCAAATAAATAAATTATTCATCTTATCGATTGATTATCATTAATATTAATTAATTCATTCCTCGTAATTATTAATAACACTTATTTAATAATCATAGGATTAATTATCACATGAATATAGATCTTATTATATTTATAAACACGTTGCGTATTATTATTATATTATTTGCAATAATAATAATCCACACATCATTAATTATCATTAATATTTTATAACAATTAATTAATATTCTACGATAACAATTAACAATTAATATAGATTAATTGTTCACTTATCATTATTAACATATCTCATCGCGGTGCCACACAAGGCTTCTCGAGTTTATTATAAACTCCACATTTTCCTCAATTATTATAATTATTCAATTTAATAGAATTGAGTTAATCCTTCTTATAACACAATATCATTTATATTAAATAAATTCTCATTTCCATTAATATATTTATTTAATAATATATGAAAATTCTTGGGTATTACAACAGGTCAACCCCGGTCTCAACCCAGGAGGTACAGGCTAGCCCCGGTCTAACCCGAGAGGTACAGGCTAGCCCCTGTCTCAACCTGGGAGGTACAGGTCAGCCCCGATCACAACCCGGGAAGAACAGGTTAACCCCGGTCTCAACCCGGGAAGTACAGGTCAACCTTGGTCTCAACCTGGGAGGTACATGTCAGCCTCGGTCTCAACCTGAAAAGTACAGGTCATCCCCGGTCTTAACCCGGGAAGTACCAGTCAACCCTGGTCTCAACCCGGGAGGTACAGGTCAGCCCTGGTCTCAATCCGGGAGGTACAGTTCATCCCCGGTCTCAACCCGGGGGTCAGGTCGAGCTCCGATCATAACCCGGGTGGCCAACTCAACTCTGGAGACTACCCCGAAGCCTTACATCATATCCAGAGACAAACCTGAAAGAACCAAGTCAGCCTCACTGACAACCATAAGGACAAACAGAATCAATTGGGATCCAAATCTCGGAGACAACCCCGGGAAGTCAGCCGAAGGCCATACCAGCACTAAAGGCAACCCCGGGAGGGGAAAAATGGTCATCTTACCAACTTAAAGTCGATTCTATCAAACTCGAGCCGAATTAATGCCACCAAGGTCAGAAAGAACCATAACAATGATCCCGAGTGGAAATAGCGCAAGACAGCTCAACGGACAAACTATAAGGAATCAAAGACCTAGTTATGAACCTGTCTTTTTGGACTCAAAAAAGGTTTTCTCCCATTTCATTGCGACACTCTCGACGAGGGCTTTCCGAAAAGGTATTGCACGCCTCAAACGGACGCTCCAATCAAAAGTTAGAAAGTTTCGAATTTGACATCGCATTGCTCGGATTGCACGTACTTTGATGGAACGGGATCCACCACGTGGGCCCTGCCGTATGGAGCCACAACTCTACCTACGGATGCCGCGGGTAGAGCTGCTTCTCCTGGGTCTATATATATGAGTGCACCCCCAGCTCATTTGATAATCGAAAAATGCTCTGAACCTCTGCCCGTTTGATTTCTCAGCCATATTCTTGTCCTCCAAACCTAAATTTTTTCACTTTAACACGTAGATACACCCACATACTACCACATACCAAAAATTAACTGGTAGAAACGGACCTTTAAAGCCTACGATCTGACAAAAAGCCCGTGTAGCAGCCCATTATGAGTATTTTTACGATCAGAAAGTTCTTATTACTTCATTGCACTTTTATACACTTGCACGTTAAGTTTCACTTTCTGAATATGCCCGGAACTCAGTTCCATGGCCGTTTTTGCTTATGTTTTGTACATTTTAGTACATAAACGCACTTTCTGACATTTCTACAACTCGGATTGTCGATCTGTCACTTCTAACAACTTAATATATATATATATATATATATATATATATATCTTGTTTTTAGCAACTTCGCCGGACTGGGTTATCTTCCCAGTCCAGGTTTGGCTTTTTAGTGTGAATATTTAACTGTATATATACTAACTTTTCAATTTTGTCAAGCCCGGATGTCAAATTCGAGGTAGTTTACTACTTTTATATATACAACTATATATATATAAATTTTTCTGACTTATTTGGGCCTGGATTTATACTTCGTGGCCTTTTTAATACTTTAATATTTATATATATTAACTATATATATTATTATTTACATTCCAGTTTGGCCTGGATCATTATGTGGCCTTTTTACTACTTTTATACATTTATATATTTACATTTATATATTAACATTCTATTCAGCCTGGATCATTCTGTGGCTTTTATAAAGCTTTTATAAATATATATAAGTTTCCATTCCAGTTTAGGACTCGGAGTGAAAACCCACCGCCCTTTATCATTTTTATATATATATATATTTATATTTTGTCCAGCCTAGATCATTCTGTGGCTTTTATATAGCTTTTATAAATATATATATATATATATATATATATATATATATATATATATATATATATATTTCCATTCCAGTTCGGGCCTCGGAGTGAAAATCCACCGCCCTTTACCGCTTTTATATATATATATATATATATCCATTCCAGTCTGGGCACCAGAGTGAAAACTCATCGCCCTTTATAGCTTTTGTATATATATATAATTATATATTTATATATATATATTGCTTTACTAATTTTGATTAAATTGTTGCTTTAAATATTCATTTGATATGAATCGGCACTGACATTTCTGTAGACTGACTAGACTTCTTTAAATCTCGCCAACTCTAGCTTTCAAACAATTCAAAATAGGTCCAGACAGAACCGGGAAGCTAGAATGGCTGAGATTTATTCAAATCTAGTATTTTTCTAGTTTTAGTTATGAAAGCAACCTCGCGTCCCTTAGATTGCTATCTAGTGGGAACGAGACGCTTCGGCCATGTGCGAACCAGGATTTACTGATGAATCCTTGTTCTGGCGACATCTGGATGTAAATATATATTTTTGTACATATTTAAGCGATGCAGGTTTTATTGGCTTCCCTATGTGAGCCTAGGAATCGTGGAATTCATGATCAAACTGATCAAAATCTGATTCCCACGATGGACAAACTCCACTTTACAGATGTACCCTGCCAGTTTTTCTGTAAATCGTACATCTGAAAGACCTTAAAATGGTTATCCAGGTTTAAGGTCTCAACATAGTGAAAATATAGTTTGTCGTGTCAGAGTTCCTCTAATGGCTATCATGCCCATGAGGAGACCGACACTTGTATATATGTTTATGGTCGAGGATGCTTCGCAGCCCGATAATCACCATTCAAATTGAGCCATAAGTCTAAAAAGATAAAACAAAACTATTGACATGCTTCAATTCCTATGTTAGCGTAAGGGTTTGAAAACCAGCCTTTCAAAACATCATTTTAATAATCTTGTCTAAATAAGAGACTTTTGCAAATCAAATCAAACTCTTCATATATAGGTTCAACGAAGCTTGTCCATGCTTTCAATCAATCAAGCATAGGCCTAATTTCTTCCAGTATTCACACACACATTACAGATTTAGAAGGAAAATATTAAAAAGATGCGGTACCGTATTTTTACGGGAGTTGTGGGGTGCCTAACACCTTCCCCACACTTAACCAAGCCCCCAAACTCAAAACTTCGATTTCAAAGATCAAGTTTTGATAGTGTCCAGCAATTGAGCCTCTTTTCAAACAAAACTCGGTTGAGTTGGTACAACCATTTCAAATCTACCAACTAGCGACTCTGTAAAATGTTCAAATCATCGACATGATACATGTTGGCCTTTTCCTAAAAAATCCTTCAAAACCTTTTTCACAATAAAAAGAGTAAGGGTAAACAAAACTTAGGAAGAGAGAAAGATCCAGATTTGACCCGACCCGAATTTTTCAACTGACGTCGACACTGAGCATAACATCAAGATTTTCTTTTCTTTTTGTAAATTTAATGACTGTTGAGATTAAGTCATCACGTTCTATAGTCAACATTCTAATTTGATTCATTAAAGTGGATTCTTCATTTTGCTTTCCTTCCTCTTAATTTAGTGTCTGAGAATCTTCTATAAGCACAGCAAGAGTTGAATTTTCAACTTCAAGATTTTCAATAGAAATAATATGTATTGAATTTTCTATTTCAAGATTTCTATTTATTTTTCTTAATTTTTCTAGTTCTTCTTTTAATGCAAGATTTCCTGAAGAATCATTTTTTAGTTTCACATTTTCTTCTTTTAAGGTTTCATTAAGTATAATTAAATTTTAAATTTTCTATTTCAAGATTTCTATTTGTTTTAATTAATTTTTCTAATGAAATTTTCAATTTAATAAAGTCTTCTTTAATAATTTCATTATCTTCATATAGATAATTATATGCTTCTTGTAATTCATGATGTTCTTCATTTATATTTTCTAAGTTATGTGTGATAAATGAAGTGCTAGGTAATTGATGTTCTGAATTTACCACAGATCTTGGTGATAATTCATTGTCTGCCATTAAACATAAATTTGTGATTTCGTCGGTTAGTTCTGCAGGTCCTTCTTCATCACTTAGATCCCAACCTTCCTCAGCTACTAGAACTTTGTTGTTGGTTAGCTTTGGACAATACTTTTTGAAGTGTCCTGGTTGGTTGCATTCAAAATATGTATTTGAATTTTCATTTGCACCAGCATTTCTGAAGTTGCTGTTGGTAGCTATGAAATTTCCTCTTGGTATTTTTGGCTTGAAGACTTGCTTGTTTCTGAAGTTGTTGAAGTTGTTTGTTTTCTTAAAGCCTTTGCAATATCTCTTTGCTTTGTTTTGGATTACTCTCCTGAGTTGTCTTGATAATAAAGCAACTTCGTTATTATCTAGACTCAAGAGTTCTTCATACAATTCCTTATCATCACTTTCTTGATCAACTAGTAAAGCTTTGAAAGCGATTCCTTTCTTTTTGAGATCTGTATTCGATCCTGCTTTTTTGACTAGCATGTCGACTTCGTGGGCACGAAGATTTCTAATAAGGCTATCAAGAGGATATGCAAATAGATCTTGCATTTCCTTGATGGCCGTAACTTTTATTTTCTATACAGATGGAAGGGCTTTGAGAATTCTTCTATTTTTCTCATTTATTATGTAAGCTTTTTCCAGTTGTTCTAGCTCATCAATGATTCTAGAAAAATGTGTTTCTATAACAATGATTTTCTCACCTTCTTCTAACTTGAAGCTTTCATACTCTTGGATTAGAGCATCTTTTCTGGTTTCTTTGATATAACTGGTTCCTTCATAGGTTACAATCAGTTTTTCCCAGATTTCTTTAGCATTCTTGTAGTTGCAAACTCTTTTGTATTCTTTTTCTATAAGAGCACTGGTTAGCACTTGTTCAGCTTTGGAGGCTATATTCATAATATTTTCATCCTCGGTGGTTAATTCTCCAGTATCTTTTTCGACAATCTTTTCATCTTCAATTTTTGTGGGAATTCTTACATCTCGTTCTATTACTAGCCGGATTTTGATTCCTTGTGATTCGGCATAGATTTTGAATCTATTTTTTCAGGTGGCAAAGTTTGTGCCATCAAATAGTGGAGGTCTGGTCATTGGCAGTCCTTCTCCGCAACCAGTAGTATTTGTGTAGGCCATAGATGGATCTACTCTTAGGTATGCATGTAATCACTTAACAAACAAGTTAAAAAGCACCGCTCTGATACCAATTGAAAGTCCAATAATAATCTAGAAGGGGGGGTTGAATAGATTATCACTGTTTAAAAAATTATCTTTGGCCTTTTTGAATTTTTAGTGGATTAACTTACAGTGTTAGATATTAATAAGTAGGTTAGTAAAAATTCAATCACACAATGCACAAATATTTATTTGGTTCACAACATACAGCTAGGGTATGTTGCTACGTCCAGTCTCAAGCTCCTCTCCAGGACTAGAGATCCTATTACTCACTGTAATAAATACTCCTTTAATAGGCGGAGAAGCCTTTACAAAGTTTTATAGACAAACTTACAACTATCCACAATTAACTATCTCAGACAGCGAACTCTCAGCTCCTTCCTCAAGCTTAGTTGAATCTTCCTTTAGAACTATTCTATGATTTGGTCTTGAAACAACAATCTCTTCCTTACCTCACAAGTACACTAGAGACCCAACTCCCAGCTGACCGCTCTAAGACTCTGGTCTTGGTCAAAGAATTTTTGTCTTTCTCACAAATATATAAAATAAACTAACTCTACCTTTTCCTTTTTATAAAAGTTTGTTTTAGTTTTTTCTTCTAAAGTAAGCAAATAAAGTTTAAAATAGATACTTCTCAAATAAGCAGATATAAATTTTGAGTATTTGATAAAAGTTCAAGACTTTTATGTAGTGTGCTTCTGTGTAAGAAGATATATAGATTTATGCACTTTTTATAAAGATTTTTCTTTTCTTTAATAAAGAATATTTTTCTATGGTTAAAACAGATTTAGAAAATGATTCCTCTTTTTAGAGTGTGTTTCTATGGTTTTTAAACAAATAAAACTTTGAGTTTAAATAACCATATAAACTTTCATATAATGTAGCAAATAATCTATGAATGAGTTTGTGAGTAATATACTCTTGATGACAGTTTATCAAGTATAATAATTTGATCAATTTAAATAATACTTGAAGAAACTTGTTTCACCCACTTATATATATTATATTATATTTGATCTATGTTGTGAAAATTTGGCCACTTAGAATTTCAAAGACCGTTCAGATAATATTTTTTGTTAAGAAATATCTCCAAATATCGGTATCTAAGTACTGACTACAACTTGATAGTTATATAAATATTATGTAATATTTATATAATGTATCTATATCAGTAAAAGGCCACTTAGGATTTTAAAGACCGTTCGAAGAATTTCAGAGAAATTACTTTCGAATTGTATCGGTATCTAAGTACTGGCTTTTTACTTTGATATTGATAGATGAAATATAGATATATATAGATGTGCACAATAATTTATATTATGTATCTATATCAGTAAAAGGTCACTTAGGATTTTAAAGACCGTTCGGAGAATTTCAGAGAAATTACTTCTAAGTTGTATCGGTATCTAAGTACCGACTTTTTACTTTGATAGATATGTGTGTGTGTGTGTGTGTGTGTGTGTGTGGCAATTTGTATTTGAATATCTATATATATAAATAAGTATGAGATAACATGAGCAGCAATAAATTAATAACTTATCTCAGATACTTTGACCAATTTTTCTCTTCCAAAATAGAATTAGAACTTTGAATAGAAGAGAGAGTGAAAGCTTAATTTGACAGAATGTAGGCAAAGAAAGTAAGCTTTTCTGATTTGTAAATTGGTGAATTAAAATGAATGAAAAGCCTCCTATTTATAGGATTTTTGAAGTTAGGACAAAAAGGTAATTTGGTAAACTGAATTTGAAATCAATAGTCCGAATTGCATGATAAAAAATTAAAGGGACCAGATTAATTTTCTTTAGCTCACACGGATTGGGCATTTATTAGCAGCCCATATTTTTCTTTAAAAAACTTTTCCTAAGTTTAGCCCAAAAATAATGTTCATAACAATTTTGGTATCATGCATTCAAACATCTCACCAGACAAGCGCACATATGCACGGCTCATATGACCACCACACATATGCACAACACACACGTATATTATATATATATATATATATATATATATATATATATATATATATATATATACGGATATATATATATATATATTTACTTATTTTTGCCCATAAAAGATTTATAAAATTCTTTTGAAAAAGATATAGGAATCTCCTTGCCTTAGGAAATGTTACTATATGAATTCATTTCGTTAACACTTGATATTAGATTTATCAAGGTAGAAAAATAAATTCAAATGGGGTTTTGAAACAAAATATTTTTGGTCAAGATAAATAAGGTAATTAAAATTAATTTAATATTTTTAATCCTATAGAGAGGATTCTACCCTTTTGACCTATTTTTCTAATTTGTTATCATCAAAATATAATTACCAGATTTGGAGACCTATCAGTTACTAGTACATTTACTTTGGACTTTAATTAATTACTATAATTGGTTTAATTATATAACCCAATTAAATTTACTTTAATTAGGTTAAACTATTAAATAAGCTGATATAATAAATTAAATCTCCTAGGTTAGTTGTGACACTCTCAAATCCGGGTACTTCGTTTCCACAAGATTTGGTGTTCACTTTCTAAATAAAACATGCATCTACCCCATAATAAATAATTACAAAGTAGATTACAACCTTCATAATTACTTAAATAAAAATCATCTTCCTTATAAAATGATTACAACCTTGTCCAAAATAAATCTCAGGGTTATCTAACCTTAACATAACAAATAAGTACGAAAATAAAATATTATGAACTAAGTTTTGTTACAATCAAAATTGAAGACAACAAGTCTTTACTTGCTCATCTTTCCTTTCCCTTTACTTGTTGACAATACTTCAACATTCTCGGCTTTAACTACAAGGGGTTATAAAATGTGCAGGAGTGAGCAAACAAAAGCTCACTTGAAATATAACAATGATATGACATAACTGAATAACTTCAAAAAAGGTTTGAATAACTTTATTTTTGTCAAAATAAAGAATTGAATAATAATTCTTTCATCATATTTAAAATTCGAATATAGAATTTATCTGAGGGTCATACGACCTTGAACTATGTCCTAGGTTAGAAATATTTCTATTTAAAACCTTTAACAGTCATTGAGGCTATGGACCTTTAACTCGTACTTAGGGGGATCAGCCCTTCGTACCATGTATTGTGCATAAACATTCAACGCTTTCGCGTAGTAACCTCCCCTAATAAATAGGGTTGTTCATCTCAGTGTTTGAATACAAGTCCGCACCAAAGAAAGTTTGGTTTGGATAAGCTTAAAGGAAATTTGGAGTTTCAACTATCATCAACTAAGGAGTAGTTGAATCGACTCATAATACTTTATCAGTTCGATAATATAAGAACTATGAACCAATTATAAGATATAACAATAGACTTCATAATAAGTATGCATGCTTTAGAAATAACTTAAAGCAATTGAAAGATTAAGTAGATCTTGCTTGAACAATTAAGTCAAGATCGCAATACTTCAATAATACTTCAATACTTGTGTATTATGAATAGTAGAATACATCATAACTTGTACAATACATAACAAGTTAAGAATTAGAAATAAACTTGCATAATATAATGAGCAAGATTAGAGAACTTGCACAATGAAAAGATTCAATGAGAAAGCTCGCATAAACGTAAAAGAAAGGTCTTAGGAAACTTGCTTAACGTAAAAGAATAAGGATTAGAACACTTGCCTCAAGCGCAAGCTACACTTTATAATTACAAACCACATCCATAATTACTCTACATATTACATTGTTTTTATAATATCAATTAGTACACGATTGTTACGTTAACATCGTTGAACTTCTTACTTAAGTTCAACTCATAACATGGTTTACAACATAAGTTGCTAACTAGCCACATACGTGAGTCTATACTCAAAACATACACTTCACAAGCTTATAACGCTTTAAACTATCAGGCGTACCTTATGAAAGCAATACACACGTACACATATAATATATTCATATAAGACTTCAAGTCATCTTAAACATATCAAAAGTATGTTATCTCATTGTCTATTACACTTAACAAGTCATCAATATACATTAGCTAAATAAACACTGCACAAAAACTCAACGAAGCATAAAACAAAAATTCGGACAGCAGGTTGCCCCGCTGGGGCGGGTCCTCTCAGGCTACTACCTAAGATTTTCCCCCACCTAAGGTTCATAACCTACTGCTTTGATACCAATTTGTGACACCCCCAAATCCGGGTACTCCGTTTCCACAAGATTTGGTGTTCACTTTCTAAATAAAACATGCATCTACCCCATAATAAATAATTACAAAGTAGATTACAACCTCCATAATTACTTAAATAAAAATCATCTTCCTTATAAAAGGATTACAACCTTGTCCAAAATAAATCCCAGGGTTATCTAACCTTAACATAACAAATAAGTGCGGAAATAAAATATTATGAACTAAGTCTTATTATAATCAAAATTGAAGACAACAAGTCTTTACTTGCTCATCTTTCCTTTCTCTTTACTTGTTGACGGTACGTCAACATTCTCTACTTTAACTGCATGGGGTTATAAAATGTGCAGGAGTGAGCAAACAAAAGCTCACTTGAAATATAACAATGATATGACATAACTGAATAACTTCAAAAAGGGTTTGAATAACTTTACTTTCGTCAAAATAAAGAATTGAATAATAATTCTTTCATCATATTTAAAATTCGACTATAGAATTTATCTGAGGGTCATACGACCTTGAACTATGTCCTAGGTTATAAATATTTTTATTTAAAACATTTAACAGTCATTGAGACTATGGACCTTTAACTCGTACTTAGGGGGATCAACCCTTCGTACCATGTATTGTGCACAAACATTCAATGCTTTCGCGTAGTAACCGCCCCTAATAAATAGGGTTGTTCATCTTAGTATTTGAATACAAGTCCGCACCAAAGAAAGTTTGGTTTGGATAAGCTTAAAGGAAATTTAGAGTTTCAACTATCATCAACTAAGGAGTAGTTGAATCGACTCACAATACTTTATCAGTTCAATAATATAAGAACTATGAACCAATTATAAGATATAACAATAGACTTCATAATAAGTATGCATGCTTTAGAAATAACTTAAAGCAATTGAAAGATTAAGTAGATCTTGCTTGAACAATTAAGTCAAGATCGCAATACTTCAATAATACTTCAATACTTGTGCATTATGAATATTAGAATACAACATAACTTGTACAATACATAACAAGTAAAGAATCAGAATTAAACTTGCATGATATAATGAGCAAGGGTTAGAGAACTTGCACAATGAAAAGATTCAATGAGAAAGCTCGCATAAACGTAAAAGAAAGGTCTTAGGAAACTTACTTAACGTAAAAGAATAAGGATTAAAAAACTTGCCCCAAGCGCAAACTACACTTTATAATTACAAACCACTTCTACAATTATCCTACATATTACATTATTTTTATAATATCAATTAGTACACGATTGTTATGTTAACATCGTTGAACTTCTTACTTAAGTTCAACTCATAACACGGTTTACAACATAAGTTGCTAACTAGCCACATACGTGAGTCTATACTCACAACATACACTTCACAAGCTTATAACGCTTCAAACTATCAGGCGTACCTTATGAAAGTAATACACACATACACATATAATATATTTATATAAGACTTCAAGTCATCTTAAAAATATCAAAAGTATGTTATCTCATTGTCTATTACACTTAACAAGTCATTAATATACGTTAGCTAAACAAACACTGCACAAAAACTCAACAAAGCACAAAACAAAAATTCGAACAGCAAGTTGCCCCACTGGGGCGGGTCCTCTCAGGCTAAAAGCCCCTCTAGGGGTGGGGCCCACTACTTGTGGGTTCCCCCAACTCGCGAAAGGCAAAGAAATAAGCCAATTTGGCTTATTTCTTTACACCAAAATCCGATTTTTCTCAACATGATGTACATGAAACTTATTGAAAACAAAATTTTAGACTCTTAGCATGATTATAACATACAAAATCATTATAACACATAATCAAAACACAGTTTTCATGATTTTTGAAGAAAATGACATTCTTAAGCGTTCTTGACGAAAATTACTACTGTGAATTCATTTTTAAATCAAATCATGAAATTTCAATTGTGTTAACTCTATTTCTTAACATATTAACATAATCCATGATCAATTTAAACAATAATTGACAAACACATACCAATTTTGATGATTTTAAGACTATTTTCAAAATAAGCTCACAGTAAATTACTATGAACATGATTTCTTCATGTTTATCGTAATTACGTGGATTGAATTGCTAAAACAACTATATAACTCATATATAAGCATATATATATATATATATATATATACATCACATATATACATCATGATCAAGTAATTTACACAAAAAAAATATTATTACTGAGAAGTTTTTTTATAAAAAATATGGAATACGTAAAACACAATATAGAAAAGATTTAACATAGAGATTATACCCTTTCTAGCTTGGATTAGGAGGAAAGATGAAGATGATGATGGTGTGTTTGCTTCCTTTTGCTTTCTCAAAGCTTTCTTCTTTCTCTTATTCCTTTCCTCTCTATCTTTTCTCTCTATTTTGTTCTTTCTTTCTCTAACAGACTAACTTTTCTAAACTAACGTATATTATAGATATATAATATACATATAACATATATAACATTTATGTAACTTATAATATTAATGTAGCTAATAAGTATTATACTAATTAAATATACTAACTACTACTTAATTATACAAGTTACAAAATTTTGAATTTAAAAAGCCCTAAGGCCATGTTTGGCAAAATAACATTATTTTTAAAACAGATTAATAGTAATTAAGGCCATGTTTGGTAAAACGGGTTTAAAACAAAAGTAAGGACCTTGTTTGGTAAAATTAATTTAAAACCCTTTTCAATTCTTTTAATAAATCTTTTACCCCATAGTTTAAATGCTACACTTTATTTAATTAAATTGTAACCTTTAAATTTAATTAAATACAAGCTATCATTTATTAATTAATTAAAATTGCACATAATACTAAATTGCTACATAATTATAATTCCCTTATTAATTATAATTCATGTAACAAATTAGTAAATCATTATAAACACTTAGCACATAGTATTGCTCTAATTTAAATATTCTCAATTAAATTAGAATTATGCTACATCATTACTTACACATCAATTTAATTAATTCGATTGCACTTAATTAAATTACTCCACAACAATCACACAATTTATTTATTTAGCTCAATAAATAAATCAAATCAAATAATTATTTAATTCAATAAATATTTATAATTAATATATAAAATTCTCATTCGTTACATTAGTCCACTAGTATTAAATCCTTGGACTCTCTCCCAATTAGCTTTGCATTAGGGCTTGACAACTAGGTTTACTTAATTAATGTCTTCTGTTTACTCACTTATCCATTTAATTATTGGGCAAAGGTCCAAAAATGCCCCTGACTTTTTTTTCGATGTCCCACTTACACCCTAAACTTATTTTTTGTCCAAAAGTACACTTAACGTTTTAATTTTTGGGTCAACCGTGCCCCTGCTGTTAACGGAGGTGCCAACTAGACTAACTTTATTTACACGTGAACATTATTTGGTGACTAGGCAGACACAGAGGTAGAACAAAAGTTATGCTCATCATCAACCTTCAAACTTTCAGATCTAAAACTTTCAGATGATTCATGTGACGCCCCCAAATCCACGTTCCTTCGAAACCTCGAATTCGATGCAGTCACGATACTACTATCGCCAAACTATTACATCTTTTATTCATTACTAAAAGAATATAACTTGCTTTATTACAATTTAGAATATAAATTCTATTTATATCTAAGAACTCGTCTATACATCACATTCGATGTTACTAAAATGCGAAATAATTTAAACTTTTCAATATCCTTTGAATAAAATCTTTTTATTAATTCCATAATTTAAATCCATTACATTTTCCTGAATCAAACTATATCATGATTCACTCTATTCAAATTTCTGTATAATCGCATACATCTTAACTTAATATCCTTTATGTATTATCTAATACATCTTTACAGTACGACAAGCATTAAACCTCGTAAACAAATATCAAGTACAACTACTAGAACCTAAACATGGTTCTAGTAATAATCTAAACAGTATTCTTCATTGCGATACTATCTATCTTTATCAATCAAGAAGCACGAAGTCTTTATCGTAAGTCCTTAACCTGCAAAAGTGGTTATTTGCAAGAGTGATCTCGACAGCTCAGCAACTCTAACAGTTTTCATGCATCACATAACATATAATATTATACACAGTCCATGCATTTATAATCAATTTATATTCACTAAGCATGTTACTTCTCACATAACAAGCATATCATCAAAGATCAACTTTCAATCTCATACATATCTCATATACAGTTCATATATAAGTTCACATCATCATAGCATAATATAATTCAACTAACAGTTATTGAATTCATATATCAAATAGGAACTGAAAGACTTACCTGATTCGTAGTTTAACAACTACGACTTAACTTCTTATAAATATCTGCACTTCGTGTAATCCTACACAGTTATATTAATCATAGAGATCACACCCATCAGTTATACACTTCCATACATTCTCAATATAATAATAAGTATTACATTGTTGTCTAACTTGGTTCTTAGAACCTTCGTCTCACATTCTTATCGTATTCCTAGAATAACTATGTAAGTATACGTATACTTTAACCATACGTACTTACTAACATTCTTCATATACACATGCCTGTCTACCACTAATCTATTTACATATAGCTAGTGTAATCCATCTTTTGAGTTAATCATTCTCATATATCATTACTAACACATAAGACCATATCAAAGCAAATATACTCTATTAATCGTCGAAATTGGATTCAAGTATTAACATATGGTCCTACATAGCATGTATGCACATTAAAGGATACTTTCATGCTCGTTTAACCTTTTTACGTTCAATTTACATGATATAGGTTCTAAGTTAATACCTAGGAAAAAAAAAACTTAAGTCCATTCAAGGCTATAAAGTCATAAAGTCTAACATGCTCGCTTTTTAAACATATGGGGTATTCATATGCTTTGTATTAGGCATACTCATGAATAATTATATCACATTTATGCAACTAACACCGTTTTGTTTTGAAAACATGCTTCGTTTATGCTTCATTTGAATCACAACACCTAATCATGGTATATATACATGTTGGATACATAATCGAGTCTACGAGTACTATCAAACATGTTTACAAATATCAGAATTCAAATCTCAATATACATGTCAAGACTCACGTGCAAAACGTATACTTTCACTAGTAAACCTTACTAATAGGGTCTAATACGTCCATGCTATCTAGATTCATGTGTTAACATGTTCAACACGCATTTCTAAGTCATCTAAACATGCTCGCAAAATCAGAATGTATTCATGACATTTACGGGCCAAGGTTCACCTTTGAAACTAACATTTTCGTTAGAATTATTTACTAACGAGGTCCGGCATGCTCATGTTATACTATGAAACATATATTCGTAAGTTAATACGCTTCTCATGCATTCCTAAATCATATAGTCATGCTTGAAAAATCAGAATGTCGACATGGTTCGGATAAGTCAATTTCGTTTACAAAACTTTACTTTTGGAAATTATAATCGTCCGTTAATTATGCATATAATCATAGTAGAACATGCTCATATTATGTCTACATATCCATATATATAATTTATTCATGCTATTATACTTGTTCTAAGGTAGTACTATACGTTCGCACTTAACAGCATTGAAGCAGGAAAACAAAATCAGAACAGGCTGCTGGCGCAGCTGCGCAGCGCCTGGGAGTAAACCCGGCGCAGCTGCACCGTGTGCAGTTCCTCTCTAAAGTCTTCCTGCTTTGGCAGGTTTTAGCCCATATCACCAAATTACTTATCGAATTTGATTCCAGACAAGCTACTAGCCATACTAACATATATATCTGCCCACATATCAACTAACAAACAATTCTTGATCACATTATCATGAATTTCATACATAATTCAAGAATTTAGAAATCTTAGAAATTGCAGAAAACATGAATTAAAGAACATGAGGTGTTATACCTCTGCTAATGTGTATCAAGCTTGCTGAAATCTTCGACTCAAAATGTTGCTATATTACTAATGCAATCTTACTTTAATATGCTCTCAATATCACTTAAGCAAAAATCTCAGCAATGAATTATAGAAGAATAGAAGCTTATTTATAGAAGAATGAGTATACAGTTAATGCCATAATCCATCAAATTGAACCAACGGGAGAATGAATTGCATGGTAGTTAAGAAGGAGTTGGTAGATGGTAGTTGAAATCAATCATGAAAATCACTCCCCATTGATCATTGCCATCTATTTTGCTGAGTTTGAGGATGTAGGGAATAGGATAGCTTGGAGTACATCACGTGTAGAGAATGAGACTCTCAAATAGGGACAAGGCTTAATAAACTCAGCATTGTATTCCTTTGTGCAACATACATATGTATATTACATATATTCCTACATTAATGTATAATGGCACACTTAAGTTATATCCCTTTGGACATTATAATTCACATTAGGCTTACTTAATATAGACACATTAATATGAGTCATATGTACATATACACAAACACATATGTACACCCTAATGTATCCACCCATCTCATATTGTCACATACCTCATGATGTATTCTATTAAATTAAATTATTGAAATCCTTATCATGTTACATAAGCGATAATATTATGTAACTCACGTAATGAAATTAATCTTACGATATAGTCTATACATAGTCACATTAATGCGTCACCTTGCATTCTATAATATAGTTTATATATAACTGTATGGTCACACTTAAGTGTTGCACTACACTTTGTATAACACATGTGTCATTACTATATGTTATACTCTTAATAATCACATCCTTTGCATATATCAACTAGTTGAGCAATTATAATCATATTAATAATTTACTCGCTTATATATTATTATACTCAATGACAGTTAATTAATTAATAAAATATTAATTAATTCATCCCTCATCAATCAATGTAATTATTAATCTTTATAACAATTAATTAACAATTATATGGTTAATTATCACATTAAATAAATATAAATCTTATTATATTTATAACAAATATACTTATTATCATGCTATCACTCGCAATAATAATAATTCAACATACCATCAAATAATTACTAGGTACTAGTATATTGTCCATAATAATAAATAATATTATAAGACAATATATCTCATTCCTCATCAGTACAATTCCGATTATATCTATAATCAATTTCCTTATTATTATACTATCACTAGTTATAATAATAAACCAACATATTATTATAATAACAATTAATATAGATTAATTATTTAATTAATGATTCTTCCGTCCTTGAATTAATCAATTCATTACCGAATCTGTTATCGTGCCACACAAGGCATATCTCACAAGCTTACACTAAACTTATTCTCATTCTCGACACTTATTTATTTCCACCACATCACTCACCCACCACATGTTCAATATACTTAGGACTATTAAGCCATAGGGTTCACATATATATATATATATATATATATATATATTACGAATAGAAATATTTAAATATTCTATATAACCTTTACGGTAATATAATAACTCAAGTTATTAAAATAACTTAGTTTCCTTCTATAAATTAAACTCCCTTGAAAAATACATTAGAAATTATGTATTTTGCCATAACATAAATGTTATGTTTTCTCCGAATAAAGACATTCATTATTAGAAAATAATTTACTTATTGACTCATGATATTATTCTTAATATAATATCAAATAACTATATGTACGACACATGTACATATATTATATATAGAAAATAGATAATAAGTTTATTATCTATTATAATAAATTATTTCCATAAATTTATTTACATATAGCAAATACGTTTTAATATATTTACCATTATAATTAATCATACCTATTACCTCATACAAAAACATATAAGGTAATATTATTATTCAAAAATAATATTTCCTCCTTTTATTAAAATAATTCAATATTAGAATTTATTTTAATATCCTTTATTAGAAATATATAATATTTATTTCTCTTTCTTTTCTATAAATTGTCCTCAAAATAATTTCTTACAATATTAAATATTCATTTAAAGATATAATGATTTCCATCCTCTTTTAATAACGTATATATATTTAACGTTATTCGCACATTAGACTTTCTCACATATTACCACTCTAAGTAATATATATAAAAAGTATCAACTATAATTACATATTCAACACACTTATTAATTCACTCATTTACTTAAGTAAATTAAATACTGTACTATATTATCATAGTTAATTAAGGTTCAATACTCACATTATATTATTCCCTAATATAACTCCCAACTTAATATTTATTCTTATTAGTTAATTCCTTAACTACCTCATGCTTCACCATCCAAACCTATTCACGGATAGCTTAAGTGCTATTAATAACCTATATAATAAACATACTAGTTATTAATACACATACACAAGAATATGGTGATTATACATTAAGGATATTTAATGTCACCAACTTACTATGATAAAAATAATCCTATGAATTATTTAATATCGATAGAAAATTTTATCCGCTTCCTTTATCTCAACTGAATCTTCTCTACGCTAAATAACAAATATATATTAATAGTATATTTATAAATCACAAAAACACATATTACATAGTCTATATTATCCTATATAATATAATACCACATACCTCATGTCACATATATATATACTCTTATTCGAACCCATCTCACACTTTAAGAATTTTATTTATTAAATCCTTATTTAATAATAGCTAAAAATTCGGGTTCTTACAAATCACAATCTTGAAGCACAATCTCACTCCCCCACTCATAATCATCAGCTCGACCACCAAACCCTCGTATCTTCCCCTCTTGGTGAGAGAAATTCAACCACGGTCCAGTCAATCCCACTCCTCTCCGGGGCCTAATCGTCTACAACTACTACCATGATATTCTGATTAAGGATGTCGTCGTAATAGCCTAGAGCCTCAGGGGCGTAGCCTCCTTCATCTCTGTCGTCCACGACGTAGCCTCTGAAGAACCCACCCACCATGATCTGGTCCTCAAATGGGTCCACGCATGCGACCTGTAACGATTGAGATTTTATATATTAAATTTTAATATTTATTGAGTGAATAAATATTTTATTTAATTTATTTGTTGAGATAAATAAATAAATTATGCGATTGTGTGGACTGATTTAATTAAGAGTAATATTTAATTAAATTGAGATGTAGCATAATTCTAATTTAGTTGAGAATAATTCAATTAGAATTAATGTTATGTGCTAAGTGTTACTAATAATTTATTACATAAATTATGTTTAATAAAGGAGTTACAATTGTGTAACAGTTTGGTATTATGTGTTTTTATTAATTAATGGGTGTTAGTTTTTATTTAATTAAATTAGAATGTTGTAATTTAATTAAATACGTGTAGTATTTAATCTATTGATTTAAAAAGTTATTAAAAGAATGGAAAAGGGTTTTAAGTGGTTTTACCAAACAATGCCCTTGTACTTGTTTAATCTTATTTTTTCAAACAAGGCCTTAAGCTCAAAAAGTAGTTTTAAAAATAATTTGTTTTGGCCAAACAAGCCTTAGGGCTTTTCAAATTCAAAAGTTTGTAACCTACCTAATTAATAAGAGTTAGTATATGTAATAATTATTAGGAGTTACATATTTTATGTATTACATGTATTATATGTTATATGTATGTACTACAAGATAAGTTAGTACTTAAGTTTATTCTAGCCTAAGTCTAAAATAAGAGAAGAGAAGAGAGAATTATCAGAGAAGAAGTAGAGGAAGAAGAAGAAGAATGGAAACCTTGAGAAAACCAGAGAAAAGCTTTCATCATCTCCATCTCTCTCTTAATTCAACCTAGAAAGGTATCATACTAACCCTTATACTCAATTAAGAAGTTCTGTATTTAGTCTTTGTAAAATTAGGTTTTCATGATTATGAATTTATATGTATATATGGTGTTCATATGTTTTCATATGTAATTGTATACCATGAAAGAATTTTCAAAATACAATTGTTGTAAAAATAAGTTTTAAAATCATGTTCTTCTATATTTTCATAGTTTTAGAATTCTATATGTAAAAATCTTTTGGTGAAACTTCATAATTTTGATATATGTATGGGATGTGTATGTGTATATATATATATATGCTTACATGAGATTTTTTATAGTTGTTTAAGAGTTTCAATTCACAAAGATATGATGAACATGATAAAATCATGTTCATAGTGTTTGATTATGAAGTTATATTGAAAATTGTTCTTTAATCTTTGATATGAGCATGAGTTATGTGTAATATGGGTTATATTATGATGTAATATGAGTTATATGGTTGTTCTAGCAATTCAATCCATGTAATTTTGATAAACAAGAGGAATTTTGTTCATAACTATTTTCTGTGAACTAATTTATGAAAAATGGCTTTTGAAACTACCAAATTGATGTTTGATTTTGGGTTGTTGTTAAAATTGATCATGTATTATGTTAGTATGTTAAGAATAGAAGTTATTACAATTGGAATTACTTGAATTGATTGAAAAACGATTTCGTAATAGCAATTTTTGTCAAGAACGCTTGATTTTGTAGTTTTCTTCAAAAATCATGAAATCTTGGGTTTGATTATGTGTTATATAGATTTTATATGTTATGATCATGTTAATGAGTTTAAAATATTGTTTGTATCAAGTTTCATGTTTATCATGTTGGGAAAAATCAAATTCGGTGTGAAGGAATAAGCCAAATTGGCTTATTTCTCTACCAGTTAGCGAGCCAGGACCCTCACCAGGGGGTGACCTGCCCCAGCGGGTGTATTACCCTTGTGGGACCCTCCCCAGCGGGTTAGGTTGCTGTCCGAAAAATTTGGTTTTTGGTTTTTGAGTTTTCATGCCCCGTTTGTTTAGCTAACTTATTTCTATGACGTGATAAGTGAAATAGCTAATAAGATAACATGTTTTTGATGTGTCTAAGATGGATTGAAGTTTTATATGAATGTGTTACATGTGTGTGGGTGTGTTACTTTCTTAAGATACACAACACAATTGATAGCGTTATAAGCTTACGAATGTATGCCGTGAGTATAGACTCACGTACTTGACTAGTTAGCAACCAATGTGGTAAATTACATTGTGAGTTGGACTTGGATATGAAGTTCGATGGTTTAAATATTGTAGTTGGATACTAATAGATGTTTTGAACGTAACGTATATGTGTAGGGTAATTGTGAAAGTGGTTATAGTTATTAAAGTGTAGCTTGCGCTTGAGGCAAGTTTCCTATCTCTAAACTTATTATTGTGCAAGTTTTCTAATCCTTATTCTCATACGTTAAGCAAGTTTCCATTTCGAACTTGTGGTTTACTTTGTACAAGCTTTGTTGTATTCTAATATTCTTATTGTACAAGTATTGAAATATTGTTGAAGCATTGTGATCTTGACTTAGTTGTTCAAGCAAGATCTACTTATTCTTTCAGTTGCTTTGAGTTACTTCTAAAGCATGCCTATCTATTATGTAAATTTGTTCTATATCTTGCAATTGGTTCATAATTCTTATATTATCGAACGGTTAAAGTACTATAAGTCGATTCAACTACTCCTAGTTGATGATAGTTGAAACTCTAAAGTTCCCTTATCTATCCAAACCAAACTTTCTTTGGTGCGGACTTGTATTCAAATACTAAGATAGAACAACCCTAATTACTAGGGGACATTTATACGAAAGCGTTAAGATGGTTGTGCATAATTCATGGTACAAAGGGTTGATCCCCCTGAGTACGAGTTAAAGGTCCACAGTCTTATTGACTGTTAAAGGTTTAAATAGAAATATTTATAACTTAGGACATTGTTCAAGGTCATATGACCCTCAGATAGATTCTATATTCGAACTTTAAAGATGATGAAAGAATTATTATTCAATTTTTATTTTGATGAAAGTAAAGTTATTCAAACTCTTTTGAAACTATTCATACATGTCATATCACTGTTAAAATTTCAAGTGAGCTTTTGTTTGCTCACTCTTGCATGTTTTACCACCACTTGCAGTTGAGACAAAGAATGTTGACCTACCGTCAACATGTAAAGGAAAAGGAAAGATGAACAAGTGAAGGCTTGTTGTTTCAAGTTTTTATTGTAATAAGACTTAGTCGATTATGTTATATTTTTTTTTCGCATTTATTGTTTGATGTTAAGGTTAGTTAACCCTGGAATTTTATTGGCAACTTGTAATCCTTTTTAAAGAAATATTTTTATTAAGGTTTTATAAAGGTTGTAATTTACTTTGCAAGTCTTTATATTTGGGTAGATGTATGTTTTAATTAGAAAGTGAACACCAAATCATGTGAAAACGAAGTACTCGGATTTGGGGGTGTCACACGACCCAATTACCTTCTCTGATATACCCCAATCAAGAAGTCCAAACAAACTATACACCTCGCTGGCGTAATTAATCGAGTCCTCCGATCACTGGGCCAACAGCGAAAGTTCGGGTCTTGACATCCAACCGTTTGTACCGTAATGGGTATGAACATGTTACATTTCTACTCAATTATAGTGTTTTTTTCGGGTTTATTGTTTCATTCTGGGTTCTGGGTTCTATTAGATTCTGCAATCTGAGGGTGGGTTCGTCGTTAATTTGGGAAATAGGCTGTGGTTGATTAGAATTTTTGTTGATTAATTTCTTTGTTTCACTTTTGCCTCCTAGGTGTTGTAAGATCTTTGATATCTGATGATGGGATGGTAACAGAGTGACAAAGCTCAGATTTTGCTTTTATTCATACTTTCTTGATGTGGGTGCATCTGCACTTTAGATTTTGCTCAAGATGGTTATAATCCTATTAGTAAGCTGCACAATGAGTTGGATCTCGTGGATGGGGCCTGATTGTTTTGCTCAAGATCTTATTCCATTCGTTTTGCTCAAGATCTTGTTCATTGTCACTAAGATAAATAATCCAGTAAATGATATTGTCTGTTCATCAATAAATAATCCACCTGGTGACTCATCCACACCACTTATAGGGAACTCCTTGCTTCCCGCTGATGAATCATCATCTCATTGTGTAGAATGGAATGCAGTCTACAAATCTCTCTGAAGGTGGTATGATGCTTGACTATGATGGTCCTAATTATGAAGATATGGAGTTTGAATCCAAACCTATTTCTCGTTTACAGAGTTGTTGGAATCTGATGATGGTGGCGGGCAGTTAGATGGAGTTGATCCATCTGGGGCTATTATTGAGGGTTTGGAGAATTCATCCATAATTTTACGGGATGGTAATCCTGAAACACATGGAATTGGTATTAATCAGCAAAAACATACAGATTCTTTGCAACAAGCTGTTCATGTTGTGTCGTGTCGGATATGCTCTCGCATAGAACCAAGCCCTGATCGTTCTTGCGAAATATGTGGGTTATGGATGCACAGCTATTGCTCACCATTGGCTGAGGAGTCATGTGGGCAGGTGGGCTGGAGGTGTTGCAACTGCCGAGAGTGGCGGTAGTTGATGTCCTTATATTAGCTTTTGGATTTGTCTGCTTATTCCACAAGGTAAATCTTTTGTTTTGGGTCGGCGACTGATTTGGGTTGTCGGAACTCGTAGATGGGGCTTGATTGTTTTCTTATTCCACAAGATGTTCATGTTTTCATTTTGGGTCGGTGATTGTTTTGGGTCGGCTTGTTCTTCTAATTTTCTTGCTTGGATTTCAGATTCTTCTTGTTGTTTCTCTATTTTTGGAGGAGAGAGAAAAGTAGTTAAAGAGGAAGGCGCTGACCTCTGTGTATGCCTAATAAGCAAATAATGTACACGTGTAAACAGAGTTAGTCCAGTTGGTACCTCCGTTGACAGCAGGGGCACGGTTGACCCAAAAATTAAAACGTTAAGTGTACTTTTAGAAGAAAAAAAATTAGTTTTGGGTGTAAGTGGGACATCGGAGAAAAGGTCAGGGGCATTTTTGGACCTTTGCCCTTTAATTGTTCATTTGACTTCTGAAAATCAACTTTTTCATGCTTACAATTGATTCCTACTAAAATTGACATTCTCTAAGTCATTAACATATCCATTTCTTCAAATTCATCTCTAAATTCCAAGTTTGACTTTTCTCCATAAAAGTCAACCGTTAACTTTGACCAAAAAGTCAACCCTGACACATTTTTGTGTTTACAGTCTTTTCTTACTAAACTTGACATTCTGAATTCAACCGAGCAGTCCGAGCTTCAAAATTCTATTCCGAACTCCAAGTTTAAGTTTTATCTTGCTTCCTTTTATTGTTAATCATACTAGCCAATTACTTATTGATTATTATTTATTTCATTTATAATTTAAGGCCAACATTCAAGCTATGCTAATTCATAACAAAGTTTTATCTTGATTCTCATATCCTTAACTCAATTAATCATGTTAGTTATTACATTTTTTCCCACTTACAAGAATTGCATTCCGGAATCACTACTACCGTAATGTTCTAGTTTAGTTTACTGATAAACGCTTACACAATTTCCTTCATCGTTTAACTTTATCGAATTACCTTAACATAGGTATTACTTTACTACCTCTTTCCTTTATCCTTTGCTATCCAATTCATGGACATAAATCTATTCTTAGCCCAAGTCTTATCGAACATGCTTCTTTCTTCATTTTCTCATTTCTTACTCTTCAATATTTCTATCATTCACATTTAATTCTCTCTACATTCTTTCAAATATCAAACCGTATAGGTTCTTCTTAAAAATTTTAATCATTCCTCTACTTTCAATCTAGGTTTTATTCTTTAACCTTTATTTAATCATTCAAGATCTTATTTATAAGTCTTATGAATTTTTGGGATATCATAGTTGCCCATCTGACTTGTTATTATTATCACACTTCGAGTAGTTACCCTTCTTTTTCTCTTTTGGCTTTTCAAATGTGCTTTGCTTCAGACTGCTCATCGCCTCTTCCACCACGATGAAGCCTTCGACCTTGTCAAATGCTTTGGCCAAATCTTTCGGATGTTTGAACATTAGGTCTTTCACCAACTTCTTTGATTTTACAATGTCCAAAACATTCTGAAACAAGCCAAGAGCCTGAATGATCGTTCAAATCTACCACCTGTCCGATCACCTCCCGAAACCTCTTCACATACTAGCCTAGAGTCTCGTTCGAGTATTGTCTGATCTGAGCTAAGGATCCGGTTGGCTTACCCCTTCTCTTATTACTGTCGAACCGGGCATGAAACTTATCGCAGAATCCTTTCCAGGATGAAACTGAGTTCGGAGCCAGTGTGACTTTCCCAAATCCGGGTCCCTTCGAACCTCGGATCCGATCCGTCACGATAATACTATCGTCAAACTATTACATCTTTTATTCATTAGTAAAAGAATATAACTTCGCTTTATTACAAATTAAAATATAAATTCTTTCTATATCCAAGATCTTGTATAATGACCCCAAACCTTTTATAAGTTTCAAATCTCGGTCATATACCATCCCTGTCTATACATCATATTCAATGTTACAAAAATACGGAATAACTTAAACTTTTCTATCTCCTTGAATAAAATCTTTTATTTATTTCATAATCTTAAATCAATTACATAAGGATTCACTTTATTCAAATTACTGTATAAAATCTTACATCTCAATTCGAAACCCTCTATGTATCACATAGTACAACCTTACAATCTTAACATGTATAAAACATCATAATCTACTATCGTATACATCTTCTAGAACCTAAGCATGGTTCAAAAGCATGTATTTAAATAAACAGTAATCAGCTTGCAATACTAACGAACTCTATCACGTAGCACGTAACTTTTATCGTGAGTCCTTAACCTGCAAAAGTGGTTATTTGCAAGAGTGAGCTCGACAGCTCAGCAATTCTAACAGTTTTCATGCATCACATAGCATATAATAACATACTCAGTTCATGCATTCATAATCAATTAATATTTACTACGCATGTTACTTCTCACATAACAGGCATAGAGATTAACTTCACAAGTATATCATCAAAGATCAACTTTCAATCTCAAACATATCTCATATACATTTCATATATATAAGTCAACATCATCAGGGCATAATGCAATTCAACTAACAGTTATCGACTTCATATAGTAAATAAGAACTGAAAGACTTGTCTGGTTCGTAGTTTAACAACTACGACTTAACTGCTTATAGATATCTGCACTTCGTGTAAATCCTACATAGTTATATAATCATGGATTCACATTCGTCAGTTATACATATCCATACATCTTCAATGTAATAACAACTGTTACATTGTTTTCAAACTTAGTTCTTAGAACCTTCATTTCACTTTCTTATCATACTCTTATAATAGATAGGTATGTATAGGTATACCTTAACCATTCTTAATACCAACATTCATATACATTTATCACACACTTAACTATCTATGCGTTCGACATATATCTAAAACTCATGGATATATGATCTATATTATCCTTAAGTTTCTCAAACCTTAACGGAATTATACCTTCGGGTTTTATATCACAATTACATCAATCAACACTCGACATATCATTTAGACTCTGTTTCATAACTCATGATAACAATGTAAGCTTACTACAAGGTTCAGATTACATTTTAAAAACAATCAGGCAGCAATGCCCTGTGGCGCAGTTGCGCTGCAATTAGCCTTGGGATGGGCGCAGCTGCACCCTTCCCTAGTCAGTCCAAAATTGGGTTTTGTTTTCTGGTTCTACTTTGGTCTTCTAGCATGCATAGGTACTGACACTTGACATGCTAAACACCCTTCAATACACATGCTCACATACATCTAATCTATTTACATATAGCTAGTGTATTATATCTTTAAAACTTGCTCATATAGTGCATGTCACATCTACTAATGGGGTACACATACCAATCATGACTAGAGGCATATAAGTCCTATCATGCTTGTACATAAAGTCAGAATGCAAGTAACTCAATGTTCAATCATCTCACTTTCAAAGCTTTCTAAGTTTTATTTTCAAAATCATTGTCATGCTTAACTAATCATGCAAGGCTACTTGAATCATATGTCATACTTGTTTGTACATGTTTCTACACATGTTTACAAGGTTAAAGTATAACCACTCCATGTTTATAAAACCTAGTTTGCAAAACTATCAGAGTTTGCCTTTGAAATCGTTTTAAACCAAATCAAAGCAATTTAGCACATGCAAGACAACCTTGAACCACTCCTCATGCTTATGCATACTCATAACTCACAACATGTATGTGTAAAAATATCATAACTTAAATACCACTAGTTTCATCAACTTCGTTTTCAAAACCCCTTTGTTTCTTTTAGAAATATACATTTAAGTATACCAAAACAATTCATATGATGCAAAGGGACTTTAAGCTATATGTTATACTGATTTTCATGCATAACTAGACCACACTCACATGCTTGGAAAGTCGGAATGTGAACCTCATATGCATATGTTAAGTTTGTTTTAAAAACTCTAACTTTTATTTAGTAATTATAGACTAACATAATCAACTATGCTCATGCTATGTCAATGTACTCATATATACATTTTAATCATGTTTCTCATGATATATCTAAGCCAAACTTTCATGCACGAACGTTATAGCAAAACAGCAATTAGAATCTGGTTTTGGGTACAGGAACAGCTGCGCTGCACCCAAGAATAAATTGGGCGCAGCTGCGCCACTTCCCGACCAGAACCAGAAATGCTTTCTACTTCAGCAGATTGCAAACCCAACACAAAATTTCTTCACGAAATATGCTCAATTCATGTTATATTGTATTCCTAACATGCTTACTAACTTATATAACAAGTTCACAACAATCCTTAATCCAACTAATATGAAATTCATGCTTTAATCAAGATTTTAGCAATTTCAATAAATGAAGAACACAAAGGAATTATACCTCTGTTAAGGCTCAAATGATTTGCTAAGCTTGTTAAATTGGACTTCCTTCAATCTCAGAATCTCACCACTAATATATGTATTCACTCTCAAATCACTCTATAATAACTTAGTCTCAGCAAAAATGAAAACAAGAAAGGGAAGAAGCTTTATTTATAGACAATGTATTACCCGGACAATGTAATTTCTCTCCAAATTAAACCAATGGGGAGAAGAATAGCACATAGGATTGAGAAGAGTTGGTAGGAGGGACACTATTGCACCTACCCCCTTCATCATCACCATCATTACCATTCACTGAGTTTGAGGAAATGAGGAACTAGATTAGGCCAATGGCCTATCTCGATTATTGATGAATTGGGACACAAATTTTGGGACAAGCTCTAATACTCAGCAAATTGGTAAAATAAATACAACACTTAGGTTATATTATATATACACCCACACATAAAAAGTATGCCCTTATATATAATAATGTACTTCAAGTACATAATTTAGTTAATATTTTAATTGGGCTATTTATAAAATAGTTGGGTATTATTATCCCACTATTTTCAAATATATTCAAATGCTATAATGATAATTAATATAATTATTTATTAATTCACCATTTAATAATTAAACATCCAATTGATTTAACTCTATTATTTCTGTCATACAAGACATAATTATGTGAACGTTAGAAACTAACGGTCCACAAGTTTACAATAATATTATTCTCAATATTACATCTTATAATATGTTCATGATGTAATATCACTAGATCTCTTATTTACATGATCTCTAATTATAGTCAATCTATTACCCTCCTATGGACAATACCCAAGGGTCAAAGAAGAGTTGGTGGCTAACTCCACCAACTACTACTATTCATGGTACTTCCTCATCATTTCCCCCACATGGCTCTAGCTTGAACTTCATCATGGTATAAGAATTAGTAATTGAACTAACAAACTCTACACACCAATGCATGGCCTTTAATTATAGCCAAGCTATTACCCTCCTATAGTCATTACCCAAAGGGCAAGGAAGAGTTGGTGGCTCCCACCAACTACTATTCATTATACTAGACATTTAGTTAACCATCATTGCTCTCACATGGGCTAACTTGCAAGCTTATATCTAATAACCATATGATATGATAGGGTGTAAGAACCCGAATTTTCAGATATTATTAATTAAGGATTTAATAAATAAAATTCTTAAGGTATGAGATGGATTCGAATAAGAATATATATGTGTGATACGAGGTATGTAGTATTGTGTTACATAGGGTAATATGAACTATGTAATATGTGATTTTGTGATTTATAAATATATTATTAATATATATTTATTATTTATTATAGAGATGAATTAGCAAGAAGATGGATAAGATTTATCTATTCGGTATTAAATAATTTATATAATTATTTATCATAGTAAGATTGGTGACATTAAATATATTTGATAATCACCATCTTCTGGAGTATATGTATGTTGTTGAAGAGAGAGAGAATAGAACCAATATATCTTTAGATAAACATTGGTTAGTGAATTACTAGTTGATTTAATATACCACGAGAAGTGAACATTAACGGAATATACATATGTGTTATATATATATATCTTGAATTATGTGGAAGGAATTAGATATATATATATGAGAACCTTATAGGGGAATAGAGTTTGAACTTATAATTTAAACTTTGAATCATTTGAAGGAGGTAATAAAATATGTTGGTTAACCGATGTAGCAAGATAGCACATTAAAAAGCATGTTCAAGTATTTAAGAATTGAGATTATGGTTCTGCTATAGCAGAACTTGTCTGCCTATGAACTTGAGGTGGCGCAGCTGCGCCACTTCCAAGCTTATGACCAGCGCAGCTGCGCCGGTCTGTAGAAAATTCTGAGAGTTGTGTAATCTGAACTTGGGAATATGTATATTAGTAATTAAAATGTGGGTCATGAATGGGTTAAGTTAGCAAAGCATGATTTGAATGAGAAATTAATTAACTCGGAATAAATATTGGTTAATTAAGTGATATTATGGAATATTATATTATAAAACCTTGTGTGGCAGTGGTGAGATAGTAATTTGAATAAATAAGTTAATTCACTCAAATAAAATGGTGAATTAAGGATTATGTGTTGTATAAAGAAAATGAAAGAGATATGTTAATTAATATTTGATATTTTTTTATATTACATAGTATTGTAATATATAATAATATTTAAAAGATAAGTGATTAATAAAAGAAGAGAACCAATATAGTTATAATTAATTATTAGTTAGAGATTGATGCATTAAGTTAATACTTTATGTGGTGGTTAACTGAAAACGTGTTGGGACAATTTATGGAAGAAAAGAATTGGGGAATTATATTGGTATTGTACATACTAATTATTTTAAAGAAAAATGATTATTTTAAATAAGGATGTTATGAGTACAAGTTCATAATATATAATCATTTAAGGGAATTAAATGTTAAGGTAAAGTGTGACACAAACTTTATATTAAATAAATATTAAAATAATGGGAATTGGAAAAAAAAAAGCCAAACGTGGCCTAGACCCCTAATATTTTATTGTAGAGATAATGAGCTTGAGTTATATAACTCTAGTAAATGAGATAAATGAGCCTTGTGCGGCCTGAGTATTAAAGTTAAACCAAACTGAAGGTTTAACCGGAATTATTAAAAGATAATTAATGGAAAGATAATAGATGATTGATAATAATCATTATGATATTTATGTGTGATATGAAGTAATGAGTTGAAAGTACTCAACTAAATTATATTTAGCCCAATTAAAATATTATTTGGACTAGTCCAAATGTACATGAATTATATGATATGGGTACATATTAGATCCCTAATTTTCATATTATAGTAACAATTGTACATTAAAATTTCATTTTTGGGAATTAAAGAAACCAAACTAAGTATTATTAACCAAAATGCTGAGGATTTAGAAGCTTGCCCCAATATCAGTGTCTCTCATTATAACTGCCGTATGAATAGGCCATTGGCCTATCCTATTCCTTCTTCACTAAGTAGTAGAGCTGATGATGGCTAGAGGGATGGAGGAAGATGGGGTAGTTCACCAACCCTTCTCAATCCACTGGCTTCTTCTTCTTCCCCTTGGATTAATTCATTGTGCAAAGCTATGGACTGAGTACTAAATTCTCTATAAATAGAGCTCCTTCTTTCCTTTTCCCGTTTGTTGAGTTGTCTGAGGAAACTAAGCTATAGAGAGTTAGTAGAATTGGAGAATTGAGAGCAATGGCAGGATTGAGGAGCTATGGTTAGCCAATTCCAAGCATTCAAGAGGTATAATTCTTAAACCAATTCCAAGTTCTAGTTATACTCTCTCAAAATACTTTCTCTATGATTAGAGATTGGATAGATGAAATGTGTGTAGATTATATGTTTACACTCTTGAGTATGATTAAGCTGTTTTATAGATTATACAATCAATTTTAGAGTAATTGAATCCATAAGAATATGTTAAAGAGATGGGTTTGAGTTTGGTAGTAATATATTGCTTTGGTTTGATTTGGAGTCAAAATTAGTGGCAAAGTCACTCTATAAATGGTAAAATTTATGATGGATTATGTTAGCCCTCTGAGAAACGAAAAGAACGCAAGTTAAACGAACCAATTTGGTTTAGAAACGAATTCGTAGTGAATGATTTCGCTAAACTTTTCAAAACATGAAAACTGAGTATGAATATGAGTTTTGGATTAATATTTGGGTTAGTTAATGTTTATGTTAATTGTTGGGTATTTGGTATGTTGTAGTTTTATGAGTTATAAACCCATAGAATTGAAAACGGACTAATTTGGATGAGTATAACTCATGTTATGAAAATCGGAAGGGGTAGGGGTCTGTAAAATCGCGAACAACAGAACCTGAGGGGCTGTTCTACCTCCCAGGGCGCAGCTGCGCTGCCCCCAAGGCCATTTGGGGCGCAGCTGCGCCGGGCATCAGTGATTGGTGAACTGCTTTGACCTGCTGTAGTAAATTAGGCATAACTTTTTCATACGAACTCCGATTGAGGTGATTCAAGATGATCCGGAACGAGGACGAATAGACCTACAACTTTTGTTCTTTAAGTTTTTCAATTTGAGGTCTTTAGGAAGGGTCAAAATAGTCATTTTTGTGACTATTACGTAATCGAATGCAATCGAAGGGCGTCAAACGAGCACATACGCAAGTATAGTGCTCCCGACGATGGAATATGTTATTCTAAGTGATAAAACATGAATATGCATGATACTAGACATGACATATAAGATTTCCTTGCTTATAATGGAATGTTTTAGCATGACTTAGTATGTGTTTTGAAAAGAAACTTGGAGTTTTGAAAACGAATATTGACGAACCTTGAGTCTTTGAAGTTATGATATTTTAACACATACATATTGTTGAGTTATGAGTATACCTAAGCATGAGAAGTGATTTAAAGTTGCTTTACTTATTATCAACTTACAATAGCTTAGTTGAAAATGATTTCTAAAGAAAACTTGAAACTTTGAGAACGAACTTAAAGTAACTTGTGTACTTAAAGTTCTAAACGTGATAACATACCTACATGGCTTAGTTAGCTATGAAATGAGATTAAAAGTTGCACTTAGTTGCTTTAGCTTGTCCTAGAATTACTTTTAAAAGTGAACTTGAACGCCTTATGCCTCTAGACATGAAGAATATATTTATCATCTAGCTAAGCATGAATTGGACCTTTCAAGTGTAGTTTAAAATACGTTTTCAAATAATGAGCTATGAGAAGCATGCTACTAGAAGCTTATTAGAACCAATATATGGTTTAAAAGCTCATAATATTGAATCTTGTCAAAGAAAGTTGTTAAGACTTATTGATTGAAATAAATCATTATGGAGCTAAGTAGATTGAATATGAACTTGAAAATAGATCACAACCTACTTGAGGTATGCTTACAATACGTATTAGAATACGTGTTATGCTATAATTTATAATGGAGAAATCAAAAGGCCTAATCTGGTCTGGACAGGGAGCTGCGCAGCTGCGCCCCTCCCAGGTCTAAATGTGGCACAGCTGCGCCACAGGGCAATTTTGCCTTATTATTTTAATTGCAGTCTGAACCTTGTGGTAGGCTTGCATTGTTATCCTAAGTTATAAAACAGAGTCTAACTAATGACATGAGTATTAATTGATGTAATGGTGATATTAAACCCGAAATTGATAAATTTTCCTAGGGTTTGCAAAACACAAGGACAGTGTGATTATATATTTTTGAGTCGAATACATAGATAGTTAAGTGTGTTAATATTGATATTGAGCATGGTTAAGATATAACTGTACGTACCTAACGATACTAAGCATATGATAAGAAAGTAAGACGAAGGTTCTAAGAACCAAGTTAGACAACAATGTAACATTTATTATTACATTGAGAATGTGTGGATACATATAATTGATGAGTGTGATCTCTATGGTTAATATAACTGTGTAGGGTTACACGAAGCGCAAATATCTTAAGCAGTTAAGTCGTAGTTGTTAAACTACGAATCAGGCAAGTCTTTCAGTTCCTATTTGATATATGAATTCAATAACTGTTAGTTGAATTATATTATGCTGTGATAATGTGAACTTATATATGAACTGTATATGAGATATAAATGAGATTGAAAGTTGATCTTTGATGATATACTTGTTATGTGAAAATTAACATGCGTAGTAAATATAAATTATTTATAAATGCATGAACTGAGTATAATGTTGTATGCTATGTGATGCATGAAAACTGTTAGAATTGCTGAGCTGTCAAGCTCACTCTTGCAAATAACCACTTTTGCAGGTTAAGGACTTACGATAAAGACTTCGTGCTTCTTGATTGATAAAGATAGATAGTATCACAATGGAGAATACTGATTAGATTATTACTCGAACCATGTCTAGGTTCTAGTAGTTGTACTTGATATTTGTTTACGAGGTTTAATGCTTGTCGTACTATAAAGATGTATTAGATAATACATAGAGGATATCGAGTTGAGTTGTAAACCTTCATACGGTAGTTCTAATAGAATGAATCATAGTATATAGTTGATTCAAGGATTGTATTTGATTCAAAGTTATGAAATCAATAAAAAGATTTTATTCAAAGGATATTGAAAAGTTTAAATTATTCCGCATTTTAGTAACATCGAATATGATGTATAGACGAGATCTTGGATATAAATAGAAATTATATTCTAAATTATAATAAAGCAAGTTATATTCTTTTAGTAATGAATAAAAGATGTAATAGTTTGGCGATAGTAGTATCGTGACTGCACCGAATCAGAGGTTTCGAAGGAACGTGGATTTGGGGGCGTCACAGGTTGGTATCAAAGCTGTAGGTTATAAACCTTAGGTAAGTGTACCTTAGACTATAACCTGAGAGAGTGAAAGATAAGATTAAAATATATCTAAATGAAGATTCAAAGAAGAATCTTGAAATATCTAGAGAATGAGAATCAGGAGTTTCCTAACTCCGGTAATGAAAATGTGAAGACGATGTCTATAATATGAATATGACAAGGATAGTGAGAATAAACTCGGATGGAGTTTAGTTGATAGTAGGGAAAGAACCCTGAGGTAAAGCGATGATCACGACGTGATCAGATTGAACTGTGAAATGATAGATAGTCTGTAATGACTAAGTGTGTATAGCTTGATGCTATGAGAGAATGTACTATAAAAAGTACGAGAAGAACTCATGAGGAGTTGTATGTGATGAAACGTAGAAAGCTAGTAATGAGCAAGTGATATAGTAAGATAGATTTAAGTGTTGGACTTCCATTGAGGACTCATGTAACGGCTTAGTTGTACAAACTTTTGTATGGGCAGGAGTTTTGTGCTTGCGCTAAGTGCATCACATTGATAATCGTTGGAATGTTAGTGTCGCGGTATCATTATACATATGGCGGAATGGTGATTCTTTCCTAATGTTTATTTTGATAGATAGAGATTTCTAAGATATAATTATATAATATTAAGTTTAGGTGCGAGTTCTTAAGACTCATGCCTATGACAAGTTCGTGACTCATAATCGTATGATGGGACCCCTCAGCGAATGGACGAATTTGGTCTGACTAGGATAAGTCTCTCAGCCCATATGATTGTGGTAAGTTCCTGAACTTCCATGGTGTGGTAAGTTGGTGAACTGTACTGAGAATAGATATATTATATAAGAGTTTTGGAATAGTGAGCATTGATGGAGTAAGAGATTGGAGTTGATGGAGAAATTTGGATTTTTCTAAATCTTCTAGCTACGCTAGATTTTCAAAATTTATTGACTTCGTGCTAGTGTTTGCACTTTGGTTTTCTTGAGAAAAACATTGGGTCGGGTGACTAAACCAATGAGTTTTAAAAACAACACCGTTATTCGTATGTCTAAGCTATTTGTTTCGGCCAAGACAAAAATAATTTGAAAATCTTTCAAAATGTATTTTGACCATGTGCATCATTTGATATGATGTAGAATGGTAAACGATGGAGTCATCAATGCAATCAGACCTAGTGTATGTTGTGATCGAAAGATCGTCAGCCCACTATGGTATGATGTAATATGACAAAGTCATAAAATGGCGAAATCCTCAACGTACTACTAATCTAGTATGGTATCATGACGTCATAAAAGAATTTTTGGTTTTCTTGTAAATTATGAAGAAGGTCAATTAAGTTGGCTAAATTATTTCGATTGATGTCCGAATTGTTGATGAGAGTCTAAGCTATTTGATTCGGCTAGGCGACTATTGAAAAGTGATTATAGAATTCAAGCATTCTTGTGTATTTATGCCAAACCGGATTGCTCTGGTGCGGATTTAGATGTTGAAAAGCTGAGGTGAACAACCCTATAAAGGGGACATGTTTTCGGGGACAATGGTTCCGAACGTAACGCATATAGTCGTTACAAAACACTACGTTGCGGCCCAACGTAGTGGTACAATAGGCTGGCCACCTAGAGTACGCGTGGAGGGTGTTTTCAGTCTTTGTGATTGATAAACACTCTGGTTTGCAGTGTGAAGAATTGTGTTGAAGCATTAGTAAACCTGGAGAAAAGTTCACGGTCTTGTGACCCCTCAGCATAAATTGGAATCTGAGTTATCCATACTACTTCCCGATTATTGAAAAATCACGGAAGATTCTTATTCTTTTAAAGGATGAATGTAGTAAGTAGAATGTTCCTTAGAAAGGAGAATGTGGTAGAATGCAAGTGAGCAAGTTATAATAAAACTTCTGAAAAGAGAATGAATAAAAATTATTCAAGAGAATATGTAATAATCGGAATAGCACCGAGTAGAGGAAGTTTCGGTGATTCCGAGGACGGAATCCTTATAAGGGGGAGAGGATGTAAGAACCCGAATTTTCAGATATTATTAATTAAGGATTTAATAAATAAAATTCTTAAGGTATGAGATGGATTCGAATAAGAATATATATGTGTGATACGAGGTATGTAGTATTGTGTTACATAGGGTAATATGAACTATGTAATATGTGATTTTGTGATTTATAAATATATTATTAATATATATTTATTATTTATTATAGAGATGAATTAGCAAGAAGATGGATAAGATTTATCTATTCGGTATTAAATAATTTATATAATTATTTATCATAGTAAGATTGGTGACATTAAATATATTTGATAATCACCATCTTCTGGAGTATATGTATGTTGTTGAAGAGAGAGAGAATAGAACCAATATATCTTTAGATAAACATTGGTTAGTGAATTACTAGTTGATTTAATATACCACGAGAAGTGAACATTAACGGAATATACATATGTGTTATATATATATATATATCTTGAATTATGTGGAAGGAATTAGATATATATATGAGAACCTTATAGGGGAATAGAGTTTGAACTTATAATTTAAACTTTGAATCATTTGAAGGAGGTAATAAAATATGTTGGTTAACCGATGTAGCAAGATAGCACATTAAAAAGCATGTTCAAGTATTTAAGAATTGAGATTATGGTTCTGCTATAGCAGAACTTGTCTGCCTATGAACTTGAGGTGGCGCAGCTGCGCCACTTCCAAGCTTATGACCAGCGCAGCTGCGCCGGTCTGTAGAAAATTCTGAGAGTTGTGTAATCTGAACTTGGGAATATGTATATTAGTAATTAAAATGTGGGTCATGAATGGGTTAAGTTAGCAAAGCATGATTTGAATGAGAAATTAATTAACTCGGAATAAATATTGGTTAATTAAGTGATATTATGGAATATTATATTATAAAACCTTGTGTGGCAGTGGTGAGATAGTAATTTGAATAAATAAGTTAATTCACTCAAATAAAATGGTGAATTAAGGATTATGTGTTGTATAAAGAAAATGAAAGAGATATGTTAATTAATATTTGATATTTTTTTATATTACATAGTATTGTAATATATAATAATATTTAAAAGATAAGTGATTAATAAAAGAAGAGAACCAATATAGTTATAATTAATTATTAGTTAGAGATTGATGCATTAAGTTAATACTTTATGTGGTGGTTAACTGAAAACGTGTTGGGACAATTTATGGAAGAAAAGAATTGGGGAATTATATTGGTATTGTACATACTAATTATTTTAAAGAAAAATGATTATTTTAAATAAGGATGTTATGAGTACAAGTTCATAATATATAATCATTTAAGGGAATTAAATGTTAAGGTAAAGTGTGACACAAACTTTATATTAAATAAATATTAAAATAATGGGAATTGGAAAAAAAAAAGCCAAACGTGGCCTAGACCCCTAATATTTTATTGTAGAGATAATGAGCTTGAGTTATATAACTCTAGTAAATGAGATAAATGAGCCTTGTGCGGCCTGAGTATTAAAGTTAAACCAAACTGAAGGTTTAACCGGAATTATTAAAAGATAATTAATGGAAAGATAATAGATGATTGATAATAATCATTATGATATTTATGTGTGATATGAAGTAATGAGTTGAAAGTACTCAACTAAATTATATTTAGCCCAATTAAAATATTATTTGGACTAGTCCAAATGTACATGAATTATATGATATGGGTACATATTAGATCCCTAATTTTCATATTATAGTAACAATTGTACATTAAAATTTCATTTTTGGGAATTAAAGAAACCAAACTAAGTATTATTAACCAAAATGCTGAGGATTTAGAAGCTTGCCCCAATATCAGTGTCTCTCATTATAACTGCCGTATGAATAGGCCATTGGCCTATCCTATTCCTTCTTCACTAAGTAGTAGAGCTGATGATGGCTAGAGGGATGGAGGAAGATGGGGTAGTTCACCAACCCTTCTCAATCCACTGGCTTCTTCTTCTTCCCCTTGGATTAATTCATTGTGCAAAGCTATGGACTGAGTACTAAATTCTCTATAAATAGAGCTCCTTCTTTCCTTTTCCCGTTTGTTGAGTTGTCTGAGGAAACTAAGCTATAGAGAGTTAGTAGAATTGGAGAATTGAGAGCAATGGCAGGATTGAGGAGCTATGGTTAGCCAATTCCAAGCATTCAAGAGGTATAATTCTTAAACCAATTCCAAGTTCTAGTTATACTCTCTCAAAATACTTTCTCTATGATTAGAGATTGGATAGATGAAATGTGTGTAGATTATATGTTTACACTCTTGAGTATGATTAAGCTGTTTTATAGATTATACAATCAATTTTAGAGTAATTGAATCCATAAGAATATGTTAAAGAGATGGGTTTGAGTTTGGTAGTAATATATTGCTTTGGTTTGATTTGGAGTCAAAATTAGTGGCAAAGTCACTCTATAAATGGTAAAATTTATGATGGATTATGTTAGCCCTCTGAGAAACGAAAAGAACGCAAGTTAAACGAACCAATTTGGTTTAGAAACGAATTCGTAGTGAATGATTTCGCTAAACTTTTCAAAACATGAAAACTGAGTATGAATATGAGTTTTGGATTAATATTTGGGTTAGTTAATGTTTATGTTAATTGTTGGGTATTTGGTATGTTGTAGTTTTATGAGTTATAAACCCATAGAATTGAAAACGGACTAATTTGGATGAGTATAACTCATGTTATGAAAATCGGAAGGGGTAGGGGTCTGTAAAATCGCGAACAACAGAACCTGAGGGGCTGTTCTACCTCCCAGGGCGCAGCTGCGCTGCCCCCAAGGCCATTTGGGGCGCAGCTGCGCCGGGCATCAGTGATTGGTGGACTGCTTTGACCTGCTGTAGTAAATTAGGCATAACGTTTTCATACGAACTCCGATTGAGGTGATTCAAGATGATCCGGAACGAGGACGAATAGACCTACAACTTTTGTTCTTTAAGTTTTTCAATTTGAGGTCGTTAGGAAGGGTCAAAATAGTCATTTTTGTGACTATTACGTAATCGAATGCAATCGAAGGGCGTCAAACGAGCACATACGCAAGTATAGTGCTCCCGACGATGGAATATGTTATTCTAAGTGATAAAACATGAATATGCATGATACTAGACATGACATATAAGATTTCCTTGCTTATAATGGAATGTTTTAGCATGACTTAGTATGTGTTTTGAAAAGAAACTTGGAGTTTTGAAAACGAATATTGACGAACCTTGAGTCTTTGAAGTTATGATATTTTAACACATACATATTGTTGAGTTATGAGTATACCTAAGCATGAGAAGTGATTTAAAGTTGCTTTACTTATTATCAACTTACAATAGCTTAGTTGAAAATGATTTCTAAAGAAAACTTGAAACTTTGAGAACGAACTTAAAGTAACTTGTGTACTTAAAGTTCTAAACGTGATAACATACCTACATGGCTTAGTTAGCTATGAAATGAGATTAAAAGTTGCACTTAGTTGCTTTAGCTTGTCCTAGAATTACTTTTAAAAGTGAACTTGAACGCCTTATGCCTCTAGACATGAAGAATATATTTATCATCTAGCTAAGCATGAATTGGACCTTTCAAGTGTAGTTTAAAATACGTTTTCAAATAATGAGCTATGAGAAGCATGCTACTAGAAGCTTATTAGAACCAATATATGGTTTAAAAGCTCATAATATTGAATCTTGTCAAAGAAAGTTGTTAAGACTTATTGATTGAAATAAATCATTATGGAGCTAAGTAGATTGAATATGAACTTGAAAATAGATCACAACCTACTTGAGGTATGCTTACAATACGTATTAGAATACGTGTTATGCTATAATTTATAATGGAGAAATCAAAAGGCCTAATCTGGTCTGGACAGGGAGCTGCGCAGCTGCGCCCCTCCCAGGTCTAAATGTGGCACAGCTGCGCCACAGGGCAATTTTGCCTTATTATTTTAATTGCAGTCTGAACCTTGTGGTAGGCTTGCATTGTTATCCTAAGTTATAAAACAGAGTCTAACTAATGACATGAGTATTAATTGATGTAATGGTGATATTAAACCCGAAATTGATAAATTTTCCTAGGGTTTGCAAAACACAAGGACAGTGTGATTATATATTTTTGAGTCGAATACATAGATAGTTAAGTGTGTTAATATTGATATTGAGCATGGTTAAGATATAACTGTACGTACCTAACGATACTAAGCATATGATAAGAAAGTAAGACGAAGGTTCTAAGAACCAAGTTAGACAACAATGTAACATTTATTATTACATTGAGAATGTGTGGATACATATAACTGATGAGTGTGATCTCTATGGTTAATATAACTGTGTAGGGTTACACGAAGCGCAAATATCTTAAGCAGTTAAGTCGTAGTTGTTAAACTACGAATCAGGCAAGTCTTTCAGTTCCTATTTGATATATGAATTCAATAACTGTTAGTTGAATTATATTATGCTGTGATAATGTGAACTTATATATGAACTGTATATGAGATATAAATGAGATTGAAAGTTGATCTTTGATGATATACTTGTTATGTGAAAATTAACATGCGTAGTAAATATAAATTATTTATAAATGCATGAACTGAGTATAATGTTGTATGCTATGTGATGCATGAAAACTGTTAGAATTGCTGAGCTGTCAAGCTCACTCTTGCAAATAACCACTTTTGCAGGTTAAGGACTTACGATAAAGACTTCGTGCTTCTTGATTGATAAAGATAGATAGTATCACAATGGAGAATACTGATTAGATTATTACTCGAACCATGTCTAGGTTCTAGTAGTTGTACTTGATATTTGTTTACGAGGTTTAATGCTTGTCGTACTATAAAGATGTATTAGATAATACATAGAGGATATCGAGTTGAGTTGTAAACCTTCATACGGTAGTTCTAATAGAATGAATCATAGTATATAGTTGATTCAAGGATTGTATTTGATTCAAAGTTATGAAATCAATAAAAAGATTTTATTCAAAGGATATTGAAAAGTTTAAATTATTTCGCATTTTAGTAACATCGAATATGATGTATAGACGAGATCTTGGATATAAATAGAAATTATATTCTAAATTATAATAAAGCAAGTTATATTCTTTTAGTAATGAATAAAAGATGTAATAGTTTGGCGATAGTAGTATCGTGACTGCACCGAATCAGAGGTTTCGAAGGAACGTGGATTTGGGGGCGTCACATAGGGTCATACATACACCCAATCATATAATCATATAATCCATGTACATTTGATAATACCAAATATAATTTGATTAAGTATTGTCGCACCTAATTATTATAAACTTTATTATTTCAATTATACTTAACCATTGAAATAATTACTAACAACAATTATTTATTTATTATCCTTCATAAAGTATAAATTAATGTACCACACATAACACATTGTCACATAGGTCCATTTATATGACTCATTTTACTTTACCATATAGTTTCCTATATTATATAGTTACCTTGAAGTGTCAAACTTCATTTCATATAGATGTAGTTATAACATATAATTACATATCATTTCCCATAGAAATTAATTCACATAATAATACTAATTAATTCCTTTAATTATTCATCCATTAAATTATTTAATGAATGTCTATTCCATCACTTCGCCACACTAGGCATACCTCACAAGCTCAATATTAAGTTAATCCTCAAATTCTCATCTAGGTTTTATTCTTTAACCTTTATTTTAATCATTTAAAATCTTATATATTTTTGGGTTATCACAGCCAGCGTCATCATCCACTGCCGAGCATCCTTCTTCAGGGTCGTCATAAACATCTGACACTTGGCCGCATCAGAATAGTTGTAGTAATTCATCAGCCAATCATATGCCTGGTTGTGCTCGTACGGATCTCCCAAACCATCGTAACTCTTTATGTGAGGGGCCTTTTTGTTCGGATCAGCCTTTTCCCGAACGATCTCTGGGGAGAACTGTGACACCCCCGAATCTGGGTCCTCTGACCCCGGTCCGGTCGTCACGAAACAATACTAAACATCCACCTTTAAACAACATATGATAACTAAAATGCAGAATATAATAAACGTATGTCGTTCATTCAAAAGGTGTTACTAGTCCCAAGATTCGATAACCTTAATACATCAATACAAACATACCCTAGAATAAACATTAGGGTTCATATTACATTAACAGTAATTACACTAGACATAAAGATAAAATCTGCTCCTTGCAAACCATCCTAAATCTTTCCTTTACCCTTGTCCTTCCCTGAGGGCTCGGGCTTAACTGCAATATAAGTCATGATATAGTAAGAATGAGCAACAAGTTTGCTCAGCAAGTTTAGATACAATAATAAAGGATATATCATGATGAATGGAAAAATATCTGACAACGATTTCAACAAAATGAATATATTAAAGATTCAACAATATGAATATTAGAACGATTCAATAATATGAATATCTGAACGATTCAACAATATGAATATCTGAACGAATCAGTACGAATAATAGAATGATTCAATAATATGAATATTTGTAAGGTTCAACAACCTGCATGATTCAACACTATGAACATCTGAACAACTTAACAATATGAATATTAAAAACAAAGATAATAATTGCCTTTAGAATGACTGATAGTCGAGTAGACTCTGAACTATAACTTTCCAATAGATTCAATAGCTAATTGACCCTTTTTAGAATTACTGGCTTCTGGCTACAGAAACTTAGTACCTCGAGGAGATCAGCCCCGGGCACAACGTGAATATGCATAACACTTAAATCTGCTTACTCGTATCATATATATTAGATACCTGGGCACACTCCTACATATGAGGGGTGTTCTGTTCCGTCTAAGAATCCTTACCATCAATTGGTTTGGATAGCTTCAAAGAAAACTTCATACACTAGTCTGACCGAGCAAAGGTTCAGACTCTTACTGACATGGTTCAAGAAATTTAAAATCTTGAATAATGTACAAGTCCAAGACTGTACGAGCTCAAATGCATTAGGTGCGGACATCAATAATATCAATGTGGAATAATTGATAAGTAATTAAACCACTAAATAACATGCTTGGAAATAAAGTTCAAGCAATTAAGTAAACAACTTTTGATTCAACAATAACCTACTCAATATAATATGAGAAGGATAAAGAACTTGCACAAAGTGAAGTTTAGCTTTTGCACAATATAGGAATTTGTGGAAGTTCGGGGAACTTGAACAATACTCAACGTGTGAAGTTCGGGGAACTTGCACAATACTCAACGTGTGAAGTTCGGGGAACTTGCACAATACTCAAAATGTGAAGTTCAGGGAACTTGCACGATAATAGATTCCTTGCATAAAATAAATGCATAGGCTTAGACACTTACAACATCAAAGAATGAAATTCAGGGAATTTCACCATAATAGATCCCTTGCATAAAGTAAATGCATAGGTTAGGACATTTGCTTACAACGTTCTTTGAGTAAAGTAAACACAAAGATAAGATACTTGCACAATATACGAGTTTGTATAAGTTTAGAGAACTTGCATAATAAAGAAATGAAGTTCGGGAATTTGCAAAATAACCAAAGTGTGAAGTTCGGGGAACTTTCACAATAACCAAAGTGTGAAGTTCAGGGAACTTTCACAATACTCAAAATGTGAAGTTCGGAGAACTTTTACAATACTCAAAATGTGAAGTTCGGGGAACTTTCACAATACAATAATAACCTGCTCAAAACAACATGAGAAGGATAGGAACTTGCACAAATCAGGTGAAGTTTAGAATCTCGCTTACTCGATTCATTGAATAAAGTAGTGCAAGAATTTAGAATACTTGCATTCAATATAACAATCAACTGAAGTTAGGAAATTTGCAATATAATAATACCTTGCTCAATATAAATTTGAGTAAGATAGGGAACTTGCACAAATAATAAGTGTAAGTCAGGGAACTTGCAAATAATACAATAACGGGTTCAAAAGAACTTGCACAATCAAAGAGTGAAGTTCGGAAACTTGCCTGTTTGCTCAGCTACAAATAAATTCTAGCTTTAATAAAACTGCGTTGGAATGACCTAGCATTAACAAGTCGGCCTCTCCAATTAGTATATATAAACTAATATAAGTTCACACATACAAGACTCTAGTCATTATATAATTCTATCACATAGTTCACGTAAGTCAATCTAATCCTGTCTTAGATTTAATAATTTTAGATTGTCTAGTTCATAAGCATCAAAATAGGCTTGAAACACATATTACTTTAAGTTACTAATATAAATCAACACACATGTTTATCAAGTTTATCTAACTCAAGTTCAAAAGCTAATATATTCATTCTATGTCCACTTCAAGACCACATGTTTGTATGTCGGATATTCACATACTTTAAACAATATAAGTTCATGCTTCAAGATTGGTTACTAAAGTCATGTTATTACATAACAAGGTCAAACAATACTTAAGTAGTTATGCTTGTGCGTATACTACAAGTGTACACTTTAATCGTCATAACTCATGCCTTAAGAATCCACTTTCTATGAGTATGCGTGCATAGTTGAAATCTGTGTTTAACTAAGTGCGGTTCATGTTAATATGTCTATAGGCATAATGACATCCTAATAAACATCCTTCCATGCACACAACATGACTCACATGGTATTTAACTTTCAAATCTTAAGTTCTCTTTTGAAATAGTTAAAATCTTGCAATCGTGCATGCTAGTGTGTTCAACACTTTAAACGTACATATATAGACCATACGGTCAGGTTCATAAAATTAGAATTTATATCTCAATGTAACATGCCAAGTCCATGTTCAATGCTCACGTTTCGTTAGTAAGTTTTCCCTAATGAGGTCTAACATGACCGTGCACATTTTTAAACATGTATATACCAATTATCATGTTCTTCATGTCTATCTAGGTCATACTAACATGCTCGTTAAATTAGAATGCATACACAATATCTACATGTTAAAGTTCACCTTTGAAACTTATATGTTTCGCTAGAAATGTTCAATAGTGGGGTTCACATGCTCATATTCTATTATGAAACCCGTATACCAAAGTCAACATACCTCCCATACAATTCTAAGTCATACTATCATGCTTGCAAGGTCAGAATACTATCATGGCAAGTATACATATTGAGTTTGTTTCCATATTCGAAGTTAGTTTATGAAACGCTAAGTTTATTTCAAACTATAATTACTTGTGCAACTATTAGTGAAACATGCTTACATTGCCTCAATACATCCATATATATATATCACTCATGCTAGTATGCTTAATCCAAACTAGTACCATAAGTTAGCATGAGCAGAAAGTAAAACAGAAAGCAAAACTGCAGACAGGCACTGGCGCAGCTGCGCCTCTGGCCAGTGCAACACTGGCGCAGCTGCGCAGGCTGGCGGCCAGGCCTGAGGCAGTGCAATTTTCGGCAGACTATAAACCCAACTCAAATTTTCCAACGAAATTTATCCCAGCCACCATGCAATACATTTCTAACATGGTAGTAAACTATCATAGCATCTAATAAGCATACTCAAATAAATCAAAGCATGCTCAATTCAAGAATCAAAGAATTAGAATTTTACAGACTTTGAACAAAGAATGGGAGTATACCTCTGTAATTGCTTAAATTGAGTTTACTGCTATAATGATCCTTACAATGCTGCTATCATACTCTCCCAATAATATGAAAATCTCAGCAAATGAATGAAGGAGAAGGGAAGAGTTCTTATATAGCCAATTTCTTACCCGGTTCCAAGCTTTGTTCACCAAATCAAAACAAAGGATTGCTAGATTACATAATGGATAAGAAGAAGTTGGTGAGAGTTGGTGAGAGTGGGTGGAACTCATCATAAATCCCACTCCCCTTATAATGATTATGGCTAGCTTGGATGAATTTGAGAAGAAGAAGATAGAGTAGCATAGCATGTGGGTTCACGTGTATGAGAAATAAGAGAGCAATTGGGCACATAATATGGGACAACCAATTCTCAGCAAATGGAAGCAACTTGGATGCAATATACTACATTATTATTCTATATATACCATGCTTACTTAGGCTATATCATGTATACACATTTTATTTCATGTAAATACTTAGGCTATAATTAAATTAAAGTCACAATTTCAATGAGCAATTAATAATATGATGCATCAAGTAAGGTATATGCATATATTCCATGTACATTATCTATTAACACCAATTATAAGGTAATTGGGTATTATTATAATAATAACTGTTATTATAATAATTATAATAACTTATTGAAATCATTTATCAATTAATAATGTTATTGATATAATATAAAGTAATAGGGTGTTCATTAAAATTCTACCCACACATATTATGTTACATAAGTCATACTATTATGTCATTCATATAATGAAATTACTCTTACCATATAGTCAATATATATAACGTATAGTCATATTGACATGCCACCTTGCATTATATAATATAAGGGTAATCCACCATATATTATAGGTTTACGTATCACATGCTTGTATAAAATAATTAATCAATTAACCAAGTAAATATAATATTATTATATTTATTAGTTCTCTTACTCATTAATTATTATTTATTCATAATAATTATAAATCAATACATAATTAATTAATTACTCCCAATTCATTAATTATTATTTACTCATAATAATTATAAATCAACAACAATAATAATTTCATACGTTATCAATTAATTACTCAAATATAAATAATTAATCACGATTAAATCTCTACACTATATTCAAGAAATTTAAATATATAATTTACTAACACTCTTATTAATATTCTGATATAAAAGTCTCAGGGTTAATCTACTAATTTAAATAACTATTAGTGATTCCCTTTAATAAAAATCCTAGCATTTATTAGCATAGGTTAAATCACATAAGCACATAACCACATAAGGTTTAAATAAGTTTGAAAAATTAACTCTCAAAAATTTTAAATTACAGATAAAACTAATAAGAAGCTTAAAATTCCTGGTCGTTACAAGAACGGTGATGATGAATTTGTCGTGTTCTCCTTCTCTTGCTTGACTTCGGCTAACTGCTTCTGTAGGTCTTCAAGTTTTTTGGCTAACGCCTCTACTCCATTAATCCTGGGAGACAATTCTCTCATATCCCATCTTCTTCGATCTGGAGAAGGATCCCGCCTCATTCGGTCAGACCTTCCTCTACCTTCAGAGCTTGCCTCTCTAGAGCGACTTCAGTGCCTACTTCCTGTTTGTCAAGACCGTCCGGACGATGGGTTCTAGACTGGTTCCCTGGAGAACACTCCCACGAATGACCTCGGCCCCTGCTTCTTTCCCAAGAGCGACGTCGTAGCCTGCTCTCGGTCTGCCGAGAATCGTCTGGACGATGTGTCCTGGACTGATTCCCTGGCGACTGCTCCGGCCTTCGAATGCAACTAGAAGCACCTTCCTCTCCTCCGATCAAGAGCACCATCTGTTGATCAATCTTTTTTCGTTGAAGGAGCAAAGATTTCATAGCGTCGTCTGTCTCATGTGCTTTTTTGACCAAGATCAACCTCCTCTCATCTCGGCCATCCTCCAACGGACGTGTTCCGGACGGAGTGTCCCTGACATGGTCTTTAGCTTTCGTTTCCTTACTGGCTGTTGAGAACAGTCTCCGCCTGACATCTCCGCCGTGAGTTTTCTTTTGTCCCACTAACTGACTATGGGGTCCAAGCCGGTCCTGGATGCTTTTGGATGGGCCCAACCTGTCTTTAACTGATCCTCTCGACTGAGCAGACCCTGTCGACCATTGACTTCCCATATCCAGAAAACGTCTTAGTGTTCACCATGATTCTAACTAAAACTCATGTGTGATTGAAAAATTACATAACACTAGAAAGCCCTCCTTCTAGTGCCAATGTTAACGACAAGATTCGTCCACGTGCCTCAATCACCAAGAACGCGTCAAATCCTGCACAGAAACGAAGTCACACACGAAACTGAATGGCTTGGGCAGTCGGGGGATAGCTCTGGTGTGAAGAATAAGTACATGCTGAATAAGATTTAACAATGGAGGCTTAATGCTCTAGTACTGGAAAATAATAATGAATGTATTGTCTTAGAATCAGGGTATAGCCTTGTATTTATAGTGATCACACCACCTCCTCCAAGTCCTTCCCCGTATAGAATAGGATTCCTCATTAGGTAAGATACCTTAATAGGATAAAACAAATCTCCTTAAAGAAAGGAAGTCGAATCATATCCTGACACTTTCTTTAGGAGTTAGAAATTAAATGCAATTAGGAATATTTTAATCCTTAGAATACTCAACTGCCCAAACAGGTTCCTACGTAGGGTTAAATACCTCCACGTAGACTTTGACCCACCATTTAATTCGGTCTTAAATAATTATGTCCCAATAATATGCAAAAGTAATATAGTAATAGTGTAATTTAAAAATAAAAATATTTTCCCATCCATTCCCTCTTTCTAAACTCACAAACAAGAAAAATATAATTAAAATCTCATCACTTCCATTCCTTTCTAAAACTCACAAACATTCACTAAAGAAAATTATAATCACTTTTGCACCAGAGCAGACACTTCCTATTCTTTCATTTTTAAAGGATTAATAATTCCTCCTTGTCCTACAAAGATTTTCACATATTTCCAACTGCATATTGCACGAAATTAAGAGGTGCATTACAAGTCTATAACGAGGTAGAACGAGCTACAACAACTTTACAAATATTTCAAGACTGCACATTCAAAGCGCTACATAACAAGTCTGTTGGGGCCCGAATATTTGAGGACCAAGACTGGATTTGGGCTTGGCCTCAGTTGGGCTATGGTTGGGCCATAGTTGGGTCTGGTTGGACCATGTTGGGATATAACTCCTAGTTATATGGCAATTCTACTTATGGGAAGAAGAGTCAGACATTGATTGGACTTCCTATAGCTTGGGAAATTTAATACTATCCTGTTATGAAAAGGATACACGGGAGAACCCTAATCTAATATGAAGATGGATTCTAGCATGGATGTGAGGAACTATAAATATATGGCTTGACTATTCACAAGGTGCACTTACACAATATTATTATTTTCCAGCAATAGAGTAAATTACCTCCATTGTTAACCTCGTCTGCCTGTACTTACTCTCACACCGGAGCTATCCCCCGGCGGCCCAAGCCATCAAGCTTTTCGGTGTTCACCCATTTTGTGCAGGATTAGACGCGCTTTGGTGATTGGAGCTCGTGGACAAATCTTGGCGTTAACATTGGCGCTAGAAGGAGGGCTTCAATCACAACCAGCAGATCACCACGTCAGGAAACATGGTGAATAGCAAGACAGCGTCAGGTAGGGGACAGCCGTCGGCAGCAGTGTCCACCCAACAGAAGGTGTCGGTGAACGACAGATTGGGGTCGTCGAGCATCCATACACGACTGGGCCCTCAAACTAATTCTATCGATTCCCAAGTAGGAGGTCATCCCGGAGCCCAACGGAAGCTGTTCCATACAGCCAGCAAGGATTGGAGGAGGGTGGGAGACACACCACCTCGAACCCAACTCCAGGAGGATCAGAGAGCAACTCTAGCCCAAAAAGCAAGGGAGATAGAGGAGACAGAGTAGGCACTGAATATCCTCCTGATGCAGAAGGAAGAGCTCGCCAAGCAGATGGTGCATATAGTCGAGCAAGAGGACGAGGCCTCTAGCCACCCTCGCAACAAAGACCGGAGGAGGTCTCTAGACAGACAACCCAGGGGAAGACATGCTAATACAAGGAGAATCGAGAGTAGGCTTCGAAGTCGCTTTCGCGATAGGAGCAGATCTGGAGGTCGTCGGACCGAGGGGCATTCGAGAGCACATCGCTACAACAGCCCCTGACACGAAGAGCGAAGGAATAGAAGCCACTCACGAGAGGGCCATTCTGGAGACAACGGTCGCAGAGATCAAAGGTGAGTAAGCCCCCATGGGAAAGAGTCTCACAGGAAAGCGCCTCACCTGAAGGTCGAACCATCAATGCAGAAGCCGAAGGGCAAGCGCCAGGATAGCCATCGGTTGGATCGGGATAGAGGTCACAGAAGTCCCTCCCGGACCTGTCGGGAGGATGAGAGAGAGTGCAATAACCACTGGGATCAGAGGGATCAGAGGGAAAGAATATCTCTGAGGAAGAATTCAAACCCAGCCCTTGCAGGGATCGAGATGCTGACAAAGAAGCTAGAGGACATGCAGAAGCAGTTGATAGAGGCTCAGCAGGTGAAAGTGAGCTCAGGGAAGAAGGCTTCACCGTTCTCGGTAGATATCCTCCTGGAAAAGGCAGATCTCATGAAGAAGCTGCCATACATGGAAAGTTATGATGGGCCGGGCGACCCGTACGAGCACCATCAGATGTATGATAGATTGATGGATCATTATAACTATACTGATGCGACAAAGTGCAATACTTTCATCACAACCTTGAGAAAGGACGCCCCGACAATGGATGATGGCATTGGCTCCGAACACGGTCTTGTCATGGGAGGAGCTGTGCGACAAGTTCCATACTCGATTCGAGAGCAACAGAAGAAAAGGAAAGCCAATGAGATCATTGGCCCAGGTCAGACATCATTCTAATGAGACGCTGAGTCAGTACATGAAAAGATTCAGAGAGGCAGTAGGTCAAGGTGACAGACCTGAATGACTTACAGGCGGTAGGGCTCTTCCAGAATGGGCTAGATCTGGTGAAATTCAAGAAATTGATGAAAAAACTGATGTTCAACCATCCGAAAAGCTTAGCCGAAGCATTCAAGAAAGCAGAAAGCTTCATCGTGATGGAAGAAGCCATGGAAAGCCTAAAGCGGGGGTCCACAAAGAAGCCTAAAGATAAAGAGAAGGAAAAGGGCAAATCTGATGGAAACTTAAAGCGGTATGGGAATGACAGATTGGACAACAACCAGAAGAGGTACAACGACAGCAACAGGAATTTGGGGGGAGGCCGCTCGGCCCCAAAGGAAAGGGTGAATAGAGTTTACACCCAACTCAACGCCAGCCGAAACACAGTTCTGGAACACATGAAGAAACCTGCCTGGCTATCAGTTGCCTTCAGATAGCATCAGACTCGGTGCAAGATATTCCAACCTGTTTTGTGACTACCATGAAGCAGCGGGGCATTATACAGAGGATTATTGGGGCCTAAGGGAACTGATAAAGAGGAAAGTGCAACACTGCAATCTGATCCAATTCGTGTCTGGAAGGGAAGCCCCGAAGGCACAGTAGACGAATAATGCTCCAGCTCAAACTGACCAGCAACCACAGCAGAACCAGACTCAGGGGGCTCGCCATGTGGTGGACGTTATCACTGGCGGTATGATGGGAAAGCTCTTTGATAAGAAGCGGCGTGGCTATTTGAACTCGGTGATGTTAGTGGGTGACCAACCTGCTTGACGAGAAAGACCTTACACGGGTTCGGTCATATCCTTCATGGATGAAGACTTCCCCACAGAACCGATCGAACCGCATAAAGGAGCACTGGTGATCACAACACAAATGGGCTCGATAGACATGAAAAGGATGATGATAAACAACGGGTCTTCGATGGATATCCTATATGCTCATGCCTATTAAAGGATGAACCTAGATGGGAGGAAGATGGAGATCAGACAAGAGTCTCCACTATACGGCTTCAGCAATGAGCCAATTAAAGTTGCTGGAACAATTGAGCTGCCAGTGATCTTCGGGACAGCTCCCCGGCAAGTGGAAATCATGTGCCGGTTCTATGTGGTGCATGTAGATTCGACTTACAACGCCATTTTGGGAAGGCCTACTCTGACGGCCCTCCAGGCAGTGACCTCTATACCCCACTTCAAGATCAAATTTCCTACTCAGCATGGGGTCAGAGAAGTGGTAGGAGACCTTGATCTGGCAAGGAGGTGCTACCGAAACTCACTTATAACCTCTGAGGTAGGGGTCAGCCAGCAGAAGTAGACCATGGCGATAGAGATCGAGCCCTTCACAGAGAGCAGCCAGGAGCCATCAGTCATGCCAGCAGGGGAGACAGAGGAGATAGAGCTGGTACCAGGGAAGCCAGATAAAATAGTGAAAATTGGGACAGGGTTGCCAGAACCCTTTCAAACCCACCTGGTGGAGTTACTGTAGAGCTATGCAGACGTCTTCGTATAGGTCCTCAATGACATGTCAGGGGTAGATCTGAAGGTTGTCGAGCACAGACTACACGTGGATCCAGCGAAGAAACCAGTTCGGCAGAAGAGGAGGATCTTCACCCTGGAGAGGCAAAGGATAATTGATGAGGAGATAGCAAAGCTGCTGGCAGCAAATTTTATCTTTGAGATAGACTACCCAGAGTGGATGGCGAACGTAGTACTGGTTCAGAAGCAGAATGGGAAGTGGCGAGTATGCATCGACTACACAGATTTGAATATAGCATACCCAAAAGACTTCTATCCTCTGCCACATATTGATTAGCTCATCGATGCGACTTCGGGATATGCACTGCTCAGTCTCATAGACGCGTTTTCGGGGTATCATCAGATCTCCATGTGTAAGGAGGATATACCGAAGACAACCTTCATCACGCATCAGTCAGTATATGCCTACAAGAAGATGACGTTCGAATTGTTGAACGCGGGGGCCACCTACCAGAGGATGATAAACTACGACTTTCGGAACAAGTTGAGGAAGAGTACTGGAACTATATGTGAATGACATGATCGTGAAGAGCATGACAGTCCGAGGCCATCTGGACGATATGGAGAATTACTTTCAGACAGTTCGGCACTACAACTTGAGGCTGAACCCTACAAAGTGTACCTTCGGATTGGGAGCAGGGAAATTCTTGGGGTACATGATCAGCCAAAGAGGGATAGAGGTGAACCCGAAAAAGATCAAGGCTATATTGGACATGAAGTCTCCCCAATCGTACAAGGATGTTCAGCGTATGACTGGTCGAATTGCAGCTATGAGGAGGTTCATGTCCAAATCAGCAGAGAGGTGTCTGCCATTTTTTGATACTTTGAAAGGGCCGAAGAACGCGAAGAGCTTCCAGTGGACAGCAAAATGTGAAGACGTTTTTCAAAAAATAAAGAGGTATTTGTCTTTGGCACCTTTGATGGTGAAACCAGTTCCTACAGAGTCGTTGTACTTGTATTTGGCGGCAAGTTCGTTGGCAGTATGAGCTGTGTTGGTGCGGGAGATCGGGCATAAGCAGCACCCGATTTATTACATAAACCACTCCCTCAGGGACGCAAAAACAAGGTACCCGAACCTGGAAAAATTTGCCTATGCCTTAGTGATAGCTAGCAGGAAGCTTCGTCAATATTTCCAGGGTCGATTGATAGTGGTATATACGGATCAGCCGTTAAAGAAGGTCTTGGGCCGGCCAGAGGTCTCAGGAAGGTTAGCAGCATGGACCATGGAGTTGTCCCAATTTATTATGGAGTACCACCCCCGAACAGCCATCAAAGGGTAAGCTTTAGCGAATTTTGTGGTGGAGTGTCCATTCTCCAAAGCGGAAGACAACATGGAACAAACCGAAGGGACAAAACGGGTAGTGGCAGTTGTTCAGCCGGGACAGAACTCTTGGACACTGTACACAGACGGGTCGACTACATCGGATGTTAGCGGGGCAGGCATCATTTTGACCAGCCTCGAAGGGTTCAAGGTTCAGCGGGCGATCAGATTCGGATTCAAGGCCACGAACAATGAGGCCGAATACGAAGCAGTTCTGGCAGGGCTTCGATTAGCGAAAAGTCTTGAGGTGCAGAGGTTGGTTATCTTCAGTGACTCACAGCTGGTCGTTAAGTAGATCTCATGGGAATATGAGGCTTGTGGGACCAGAATGGTTAAGTACTTGGCAGAAACAAAGGATCAGCTGCAGATGTTTGAGTCCTTTGAATTTCAAGGGGTAGACCGATCAAACAACACGATAGCCGACGCACTGGCGAGGTTGGCTACAACTGAGGCAAGCACATTTAGTGGGTCGGTCTACTTAGAGATTTTGAACAAATCAAGTGTTCAGCATGATGAGGTGATGTGCCTGGAACGATCAGCAAGCTGGATGGCTCCATATCTGGACTATCTAGCGGACGGTATACTGCTTTCGAATAGACTGCTAGCAAGGAAGATAAAGCATAGAAGTGAGAATTTTGTGCTGATTGATGGAGATCTCTATCGAAGGGCATACTCTTCTACACTATTGAAATGCTTGATTCTGTCTGAAGTTGAATACGCACTTCAGGAAGTTCATGAGGGGATATATGGAGATCATATGGCAGCGAAGTCGTTGGCTTATAAGGTGGTTCGGCAAGGATATTACTGGCCTATGATCTTCAAGGAAGCAACTAATTATATGAAAAAATGTTCGAAATGCCAGCTGAACAGTCCATTCACTCATCAGTCGCCGGAGGAGTTATACTCGGTATTATCACCCATTCCTTTTGCAATATGGGGGGTTGACATACTGGGCCCGTTATCGAAGGCTAAGAGGCAAGTTGGCTTCGTCATTGTTTCTATTGACTACATGACTAAGTGGGTGGAGGCCAAGCCACTTAAGCTTATTACAGAACAAGAGTGCTTGAAATTTCTGAAGGAGTGTGTTGTGTTCCGGTTCGGCATACCTATGGCGGTGGTTTCGGATAATGGCCAACAGTTCGTGGGATCAAAGTTCAAAGCATTCTTAGCAGAACTCGGCATACAGCATAGGAAGACTTCGGTAGCACATCCTCAGTCGAATGGGCAAGTTGAGGTTACGAACATAACTCTGCTAAATGGGATAAAGAGAAGGCTTGATGAAGCAAAAGGAAGATGGCCTGAAGAATTGCTCAATGTCCTATGGGCCTATCGAACCATACCTCGGTCCACTACTGGCGAATCTCCATTTCGATTGGCCTATGGTACAGACGCTCTAGTGCCAGTGGAAATCGGTTCCACTTCTCTTCGGGTCAGCCAATATAAGGAGGTGTTTAACGAAGATGGGCTTCGGGCCAACCTAGACTTACTGGAAGAGGTCAGGGAAGCTGCCCTGGTGAGGCTCATTGCATACCAGCGAAGGGTGGCTAAGTACTACAATAAAGGTGTAAAGTTCTGGAGGTTCGAGGTCAGGGATTTTGTCCTTCAGGAGGTGGAAGCTCTTATGCCTTAGAATCAGGGGAAATTAATGCCGAGCTGGGAAGGGCCATATGAGATCATCGAGGTACTGAAGCCTGGCACCTATCGGCTTCGAACAATGGATGGGTCAGACATCCAGAATACTTGGCATGCGGGCAGACTCAGGAAATACTTCCTGTAGGGAGGTATCTTCAGTAGGGCAGAATCCAATGGAGTAGGATTTCCAGTAGAGCAGAAGTCAGAGTAAAGCGTCTGTAATAGCGTCAGGAGTTATCAATAAAAGAAGCCTTTTTTCTCTAACAAGTGTTGTTCTATGTGTTCATTCTATATATGTTCGACCCGCGAACCAGATCTGTGTTATAAGGTGGGGTTCCTTCGCCTCTTTGGAGCAACGTGAACATTATTGGTCAAACATGTTCGGCTCTCGGAGCGTCTGAAGGTCGACGTAGTATAAGGTTAGATTCCTTCGTCTCTGCATAGCGAAGTGTGATTTGTTGAACCCGTTTGGCTCTCGGAGAGAACGAGGTTGCCTGTTATAAGGTGGGGTTCCTTCACCTCTTCGGAGCGACGCGAACATTATTGGCCAAACCTGTTCGGCTCTCAGAGCGTCTGAAGGTCGGCGTAGTATAAGATTGGATTCCTTCGTCTCTGCGTAGCGAAGTGTGATTGGTTGAACCCGTTTTGCTCTCGAAGAGAACGGGGTTGCTTGTTATAAGGTGGGGTTCCTTCACCTCTTAGGAGCGACGCAAACATTATTGGTCAAACCTGTTCGACTCTCGGAGAGAACAAGGTTGTCAGTTATATGGTTGGATTTATTTAGCCCTGGGGGGCATAAAAGTAATTTTGTGCTTTAATTGCTTGTGATTATTGAATGATATATATGCTTGACGTAAATGCAGTTCGGGAAACAAAGTAAAAAGATAGATATTTTTTCATTGATATTTTAACAAGTTACAGGAAATTTTAGATTTTTGTACAAATACTCCTAATCTGAAGTGGAAGGATCATCATTTGTGTCCTCTTCGGAATCAGAAGTATCAAACAGAGCTGGGTTGACATAAGCCTTAAGCATCATGGCTTTGCCTTTGGTTCGGCAGGCTTCATATCCTTCAGAATACATTTTAAGTATCTCTGCGTTCAGCTCAGCAGATTCCCGATACTCCTTGACAATCTGAAGCCAAAGATCTTCAGTAAGGGTTGGCCCTGATGCCTTTAGCTCAGAGATTTCTTTCTCAGGGGCAGTGCATGATTGGCAAGCATCTTCTTCCTGCTTCTTCAGGTCTGAATTTTCCTGTTGAAGGGTGAGGATGCTTTGATTCAGCTACAGGATCAAAAATTGGTCAGCTTTAGATTTTTCCTGTAGGGTTTGACATTTGGCGTCGGTTAGGGCAGGCATGTTCTATATGTTTCGTATTCTCAGCCCGAAGTGTAGAAGCTTTATTCTGAAGTTGAGTGTTGAGGCGATTTATTCTGGCATGGGCAGTTTGTTCCTACTGAAGAGCTACTTGAAGACCCTCCACCTCTTCTGCCAGCCTTTTGGACTCAACTTCACTCTCTTTCCACTTTTCGGCAACCCAACCCCATATAGCGTTAGTCTGACAAGAAGATCGGAAGTTAAGAAGAAAATAGTACAGTATGAAAGAGTTATGTTATATTAAAAAAGGAAAGAGGAGGATTACCTTGCCCTGTTGAAGGAGGCCATCGATGATTAGGTTGTGGTATGGTATATCCTTGAATCGATCTTCATCGGCAGGGAGGACGAAGCTCTTGTAGGCCTCGATGGGATTTTTTTGGGGTTGTGGGAGAAGAATGACTTTCAGATTGGTTCAATTGGTGGAGGCGGACTTAGTTGTTGGGATGAAGAAGGTGGCTCTTTGGTCTGTGGTTCTTTAATTGGCGAATCAGAGGTGTTATCTTCGGGGATTTTGTGTTTAGGACTCTTGCTGGGTGAAGGGTTTGGGTTGGCTTCGGAGGAAGGGGCGGTTGTTTTGGGAGAAGGGACTCTGAGCTCTTCGAAATTTAGAGGGTTTACCTTGGCTCTTTTTGTTTTGAAGCGAAGAATTTTTGCACGATCTTCCGCTGGCAAGTCGCTGATATTTTTCGGGATGACCAGGGGAGGATCGACTTTTCTTTTAGAAGACTTTTTTGAAGCCCTCATCTTATGCCAAACCTTTGTAGAGGCTTCTGGGCTGGCGGTTTCGGCAGAGATGTCTTCAATGTTGGGTATGGTGGAGGTTTGGGCTTCGGTGGATGGGTTTGAATCAGTGGTGACTTCGGTGGCTTTGACAGGGCTTTTGCCTGAAAGGTACTCATCCAAATCACGACGCTCGATGTCGGTAGGTTTGATGAGGGATACTGCATTGTTAAAAAGATTAGTAGGGTCAGCAAAGTATGAGTATGTATTGGTAATTCAGGAGGTAGAGTTCGGAAACTTACATTGGTGATTGTAGAGCCATGCTTGTTTGGTGAGGATGTTATAGCTCCATTTTGTCCGTGGCATCTTCTCGATTACTCTAGCGATCTCTAGTGCTCGATCAGTGGAGATGTCACCGAAAGGGGGGTTGGATCGTTTGTGGGATGCTCAGCCCGGCAGTTTGGAGGTTTCGGGTCCTCGGGCGAAGAACCACTCTTCATGCCATCCTTTGTTGCTTGAGGGAGTATTCATCAGAGAGCGTTTCTCTATCTTAGCGTTCGATTTGTTCGCTATTTTACTAAAGGATTTGAAGCCGGGTTCGCGGGACTTGGCTAGCTGGAACAGAGAGAAGAACATGTCTACGGAAGGTTGCACTTCGGCTTCGTGGCAGAAGGCAATGAAGGCAATGATGCTAATGTATGAGTTCGGCACCAGCTGGCTGAAGCCGATACCGACGAACCCGAGGAGGGTTAGGAGGAAAGTATGGAGGGGGAACCAGACTCCCTTCTCCATCAGGGTCAGGGGCACGACGATCCATCCGTTGTTCTAGTGGAACATTCAGTCGGATGTTGAGGGGGCTCTCAGGGAGTGGGTGGTCAGGATTTGGTAGGCTTAGCGGATGGTTTCCATGTCTTCCTCTTTAAGCTTTGAGGGGGTGTTGGCATAAGGGAATTTGGTCTCGTCAGAATATTGGCGTTGAGCCTTTTCGGTGTCAGTCTCAGTCGGAATGGTGGATACTGTGGTGGAATTGGTGGTGACTGCAGTAGGGAGGATGGTTTGAGCAGTAGAGGAGGTAGTGAGGTACAGTTGGGGCCGGAATAGATGAAAGGGGGATGACGGTAATAGGGGCGGTGGTGCTGAGGTCAGAGCCGTGAGAGTTGGAGGGGGATGCCATTGTTGGAGCTTCAAAATCTTGAGAGAGATGGGTAGATATTTTTGCCGGAGGAGGAGAAGATATGAAAATATTTTGAAAACGGTAGGGGAAATGATTGTGATGTTTGGGGGTTTTGTTGTGTCTTTTTGGAGGCTGTTCCTGAATCCCCAGGGGCGGCACATTAATGAAAGAAATGATGGGGCACGTGAGGAGTTGAAGGGTTTTAATCTTGGGGGGCTGTTTGAGTTGCTCCGGTGTCATGGATATGGGATGCTGAGGAATGATTGGATGGGCCATGAGAGGTGGACCGATGCCAGATCGTTTGTTCCTTGGGCTGGGCTCGGTCAGAGAGTCTCAGTTCTTGGGCTTATTCACAGATGGGTTGGATATTTTGTATGGCTGGGCTATAGTTTGTATACTCTTCTATCAAACGTTCCGTTTAATGAAAGATTGGGGAGCAATGTTGGGGCCCGAATATTTGAGGACCAAGACTCGGTTTGGGCTTGGCATCGGTTGTGCTATAGTTGGGTCCTGGTTGGGTCCGATTGGACCATGTTGGGATATAACTCCTAGTTATATGGAGATTCTACTTATGGGAAGAAGAGTCAGACATTGATTGGACTTCCTATACCTTGGAAGATTTAATATTATCCTGTTATGAAAAGGATACACGGGGGAACCCTAATCCAATATAAAGATGGATTCTAGTATGGATGTGAGGAACTATAAATATATGGCTTGACTATTCACAAGGTACACTTACACAATATTATTATTTTCCAACAATAAAGTAAATTACCTCAATTGTTAACCTCATCAGCCTGTACTTACTCTCACACCGGAGCTATCACCCGGCGGCCCAAGCCGTCAAACTTTTCGGTGTTCGCCTGTTTTGTGCAGAATTAGACGCGCTTTGGTGATTGGAGCGCTTGAACGAATCTTAGCGTTAACAAAGTCTATAACAATCTAGATTGAGCTATAACAGTTTTACAGATATTTTATATTATCTAAAGTAACTTTTTAAAATAAAACATGTCATTTATTACATTAATATGTAAGAGTAATAGTGTAGTTTAAAAATAAAAATATTTTTCTTTCATTCCCTATTTTTAAACTAACAAACATGGAAAAATATAATTAAAATCTCATCCCTTTCATTCTTTTTTAAAATTGACAAACATTACTAAAAAAAATTATAATCACTTCCCATCATTTTCCATACATTCCCCTCTTATACTTCCTCTGTCCATCCCATCCCTCCAAAGCAAGAACCTAACATAAATGACACAGCACATGAACTAATCTCCTCGCATCAAACTAGATGATATTAAAGTTGCAATAGATAGACAAGTGACAGTAATGCGCCAAGATATTTCATTTGATTGTCAAGACTCGATTATTCTGTTCTGGTGCAGAACATGATTAATGAGATGAAAATGGTCACATATATCTACCAAAACTGCAGTGTTATTTTAGTTAGGTGATGGTCAAAATGAGGCAGATGAGATATAACTAAAAACCACTAAGATTTACAAATTTCCACACAGAATCGTCCCCGCACAGATTAGCAGAAGTACCTAATAAACATAGCAAAGAACAAAGAATTCTACATAGAATTTTCAAAATTGTCATCGTTGTACCTGCATTTAACAATGATGTTGACTGCCGGAGCCAATAGACTGGAACTCAACAAAGTAAATAACCTACAAATGACTCGCCAAGATGGTGCAGCAAGGAAGAAATGAAGAAGATCACTATGAACTACACAAGCTTCTATTTGAAAACTCAGCAAATTTATAACATATAAGATATTATTTCCCCTTATGATAATTCATTTGTATCGAGAAAACACTGTTTGCAAGTAGGGTGAAATGAAGATGATGTGAAGTGGCGCGACCTTCATGATCCAGCTGCAGCAGGTATAGAAATGAAGAATTATGCCAAAAAAAGGTATTTTTAAATAATTTTCACAAAATAGTTCATAAATATAAAGCTCAAAGGCTCAAAGCCCAAAAGCATCAATGCCCTAAATGAAAGAAACTAAAAAGATAATGTAGTGTTACAACAGTTTGGTCCACCAGCAGTAATGAATTGCAGAACTCAAGCACGCATGCCAGAAAGGGTTTCCACAAAATCCTCACCAAAAGGGAAAATACTTGCCCATAAAAAGGAGAGAGAGAGAGAAATTTACAATAACAAGTGATACCTTGGCCATGTTTAAGAGCAGCCATTCTATCTGTCTGCATATACATAATAAAGTACATCATTTTCAATCTTACAACTAGCTGGATAATTATATCTGTCAATTCATGTTTGCCAAGCTTTCCATGAGCTTGCAGGCATTGTGGAAGCATAAATACAATTTTTGGTTCATTTTGGCAGGCAAAAAAGCTAGTAAAAAATCAGGCCAAACAAAAGAATGATGCTAAATATACAGGAACTTGAGTAGTTCGCCTATCATATAGGGCTATGTCCAGGACCCCAAGACAAACTTTACTAGAATGAAGAGATTACAAGAATATGAATTTCATTCTTACAAACGTAAGGCAATCAAATCACAAAGAAAACCCTAGGCCAAGGATCCAAATCACAACTTGAAACAGAATACTAAGAAAACCTTAGGCCAAAACACACTTTCTATTGATATGATTATCCTAGAACCACCAAAAAAATACATCCTAGAACCAAAAAAATACGACACATAATCGAGTCGTCCAAAAATCCATTCCAACCAAAATCTGTTGTCCACATAAGGGGTACTCCTCTCTTAACTATGTTCAACTCATTGTACTTGTATAGAACCTTATTCCTAAAAGGAAACTTCTTAAATGATAAGATCTTCAAAAAAAAATGATCCAACAGAATTTAGTAAAATAAGGTAATGTGCACCATATAATATAATATAACATATGGTCAGCATACAAAAACACAGGCAGCAAATTGCTATACATGTGTCTTCCTTAAGAAAGCCCTGAGAATTGAGATGCTTATGATATTCTGTGAAAAAAACAACCATAACTTACACTTTAGCCTGCATATATCACAAAGTAAGAAAATACTGCCTCCACCCTGAAAACAGTAACATTTTCTTAATACTATCATACAGGATATTTTTGGCGTCAACGGGTGCAGGTTTTGAATTTTGAAATGATACAGCACATAAAACCATCTCTATAGGTACCTTCACTGAAAGTTTGTAATTTATCATACAACAATGCAGTAAAAAGATGAACTACCATCTAATGACTGAAAAAATATCATTGATCTAGATCTCTCAAAACTATAAAACTCCATATAGCTAAAAGCAACAGACAAAATGTGAAACAACTATAAAAAAAATAGCAAGAAATTGTGAAAACAATTAATCTTGATAAACATTAAAAAAAAAATTATGACAAGTTCAAATACAAAAATTGAACAAAAGCAACCACGTAGCACAATCCACATGATAAAAGGTCAGTGTATCTCTGGTTATGTTTTAATTCTCTTAGAGCCCCTTTATCAGCAAGCTATACTTGATAAAATCTTTTCTGTTAAATTGAATGAACTAGAGGGGGTGAGAGTATAAAGCTTATTCCAATGTATCCAATCAAAGTCAAGGAAAAGACAGATTCTTATAACTAAGCAATGCATATAAATGTTCACTTTGCAAGTGTTGTGGCAATATCTGTATTAGATACAGCAAAGTCATTCTATATAATCTAACAAAGAAACAAGAAACTGAAAATTAAAATGGAGAAGGGTAAAAAGTAAGGACTCAGAATAGTAACCATATTAATCGAGATGTTAAGATTGTTATTGAAACACTAACTGTAATAATTTACAGCACTCAAACTACAACACCCGCCAAGGGTTTGGTTATATAGATGGACCAGAAAAAGCGAAAATGAAATCAATGAGGAACTAAAATGAAAAGGCCTTTTGCCAATTGTGTACAGATACATGCTCATATAGTCAAACAAGCATTCATAAATGACTCTATTTAGTTTCAGATCCATTTTCAACACCTAGACCATACAAAACACCTGCATATTTCTCCGCTGAGGCACTAAAGTAGTCATCTTTCAGCTTTTTGAATGTGCAAGAGGTAAGCAAACTATCCGAACCTGCCTGATGACAAACACCATACCTCTTAACCTCCAAGATCTCTGCAATCTTGTTCAATCCACCATGAAGACCGTTACAGAACCTTGTCATGTGCTTGATATCATACACCACAGGAAAATACATATTGATCAATTCAAAGAACCCCGCTTGCATATCGGGTAAATCTCGACAAGTCAATAACTTAAGCAAGTACCCAAAATCATACGTACTGTGAAACGTCACCCATTGCACATCATCATTCAAAACAATACCTGACGACATCAAAAGCTCCCCAAACCTATTCACATCAATACCCATTTCACTATTCTTCTTGAAATCAATCCCAGATTGCCTCAACAACTCAATAGAATCATAAGCAAAAATATCTTCACTTATATTAAACTCCCGAAAATTAAACTGCCAAACACAATGCTTATCAGTCCCACAAGTGGGCAAATTCCCATTCTTGTCCGAAAAAGTGAGCCCCAACTGAATCAACTTCAACATATCAACATTATCTTTCAAAGTCTGATAGTTAAAATCATTAATATACTTAAAATTCGCCAAGGGTCGAAGTACAACACCAGGAAACTCAGTATCCATCGCAATATACGGAAAATCATCAACAATTTCACGAATTAAAGCAAATTCTTCCTCAAGATTATCATTCCAAACATCTCTAATTTCAATAGAATCCCCTTCTGGCAACACGGACATGATTCTTGCCAACTATTCAAACAATTTTATGAAAAACAAATTGATGGGTCCTGTTCAGTTCAACTAGATCTGCAGTAATCAACAAGAAAAACAAAATGAAAACCCGTGATTTTAACATAAAGTTTATGCTTTTTTTCTAAACTAATTACACTGTTCAAACCCATTCAAATTTCCAACTAGTTAAAGTTAAAGACAGAGATATTAATCAAAAGGGTAACAGGATCTGACCTTGAATTTGAGAAATTCAGGGCTCAAGTGAACAGATCTTCAACTTGAGAACAGTTGTTCCAAGAGCGCTCGGAGAGAGAAAAAACTTTTTAGAGAGAAGGGTAGGGGATGGGCTGACTTCTAATATGGGGGAGAGAGAAAGAAAAGCAAATGGCGTATATGCATCTTGGTCAAAAAACGACTTAGTTTTATGGATAGTGAACGTCGACGTTTTAAAGGATTTGCTCTTGTTGTTTGCTGCCAGGATTGACCTGGTAATGAAAATTGGAAAGTACGGATTTTTGGAGTTTCCATTTCTTAATCAACTTTACTAGGTATGTAAACCAAAAAAATGTAATACAATAAATAAAAAAAAGGCTAAATACACTTCTGACGCTCGAAGTACGACTCTTTTTACACTTATGATTTTAATATTTAAAATTTTACATTAGCATACTCTAACTACACTTAAGTAAACAAAAGTGACCCTAAATCCATTTTCGGCGAAAAAAATTGCTTGAGTGCTGACGTGTCAACGTGAAAGCCGTATTTTTATAATTTTCAACGTATTTCAACGTATTTTACCATTAAAAAAATTTAATACATGTATATACTTATTAAATTCGTATACATGTATATACTTATTAAATTCGTATACTTATATTAAATTCGTATAATTTGATTATAAAATTATAAATACAATTTAAAATTATAAAAAATTATAAATATAATTTAAAATTATTAAAAAATATTAAAAAAAAATTAAAAACATTAGAAATAAATTAAAGATATTTCAATACAATTTAAGAGTAGATTAACAAAAAAAACTATTAAAAAAATAGCCACAAAAATTATACCTAAATTGATAAAACATTTGGACTCTCTAAATTATACCCAAATTGATAAAACCTAAAAAATTATAAAAACAAATTAAAAACATTAGGAAACAAATTAAAGATATTTGAATACAAATTAAGAGTTGATTAACAAAAACACAAAAAACAAATTAATTACCTACCCTATGTCCTCGTACCTCGAACAGAAGCTGGACAAAAGATTCAAGCTCATCCGATTCTAGAATATTCACAGAGAATTCTTGAAAGAAAATGGAGATTCAGTCTGTGCGGTCGTTATAAACACTAAGATTGGGGTTGATTCGAAGCTGATTGAGTCGTTGCCCAGGTTAGATATTGTGTCGAGTTACAGTGTGGGTTTGGATAAAATCGATTTAGGGAAATGTAGGGAGAAAGGAATTAGGGTTACGAATACCCCTGACGTGCTTACAAACGACGTAGCTGATTTAGCTATTGGGCTTGCGTTAGCCACCCTGAGGAAGATTTGTGTATCTGATACCTTTGTCAAAAACGGCTTGTGGAAGAATGGTAACTTTCAGTTGACTTCTAAGGTTTTTTAGTCTCTATGTTTTTGTCTATATCTCTCTCTTACACAGTCACTAGTATAGCTGTTTCTCTGTCAATGTTGCTTCTTTTTGAAGTTTTGATAATATAATTTTGGAAATTGGTTTTTATTGTGTGGGTGCTGACGTTGCAGATGTAATCATGATGCTTGAATTGGAGATTTGTGACGAAGTAAACTAGGGTTTCGAGAGTGTAGAGATTGCAATTTTTGGATCGATAAGCGGTTTCGATGGCGCAGGGGAAGGTAGTGCCGAATTGAAACTCGTCGCCAACTCGGACAATTTGGTCCAGTTTATCCCGGACGGTGAAGTCTCTCAGAGCCGAGAGTGGATCCATAGGAGAGAGAAGTTAGGTCACTAACAATGGAGTGGTGTTGTATATTTTCTTCAGTATTTACTTGGATTTCATTGGAGATTTGGATTTTAAGAAATTATTTATTCGAAATTGGGGATCTGGGGAGCTTTCATTAGCTTATGTGTTTTGTTTATGTTTGTTTAAAAATTTCTAAGTTTTATCAATTTGGGTATAATTTATGTTGCTATTTTGTTTTTTGTGTTTTTATAATCTACTCTTAATTTGTATTCAAATATCTTTAATTTGTTTCCTAATGTTTTTAATTTGTTTTTATAAATTTTTAGGTTTTATCAATTTGTATATAATTTAGAGAGTCCAAATGTTTTATCAATTTGGGTATATGTTTTGTGGCTATTTTTTTAAATTTTTTTTGTTAATCTACTCTTAAATTGTATTGAAATATCTTTAATTTGTTTCTAATGTTTTTAATTTGTTTTTATAATTTTATTTATAATTTTAAATTATATTTATAATTTTATAATCGAATTATACGGATTTAATATAAGTATACGAATTTAATAAGTATATGCATGTATAAAAAAATTTTAATGGTAAAATACGCTGAAATATGTTAAAAATTATAAAAATACAACTTTCACGTTGACACATTAGCACTCAGGCAATATTTTTTTTGCCGGAAATGGATTTAGGGTCACTTTTGTTTACTTAAATGTACTTGGAGTATGCTAATGTAAAGTTTTAAACAATTAGGGTCATAAATGTAAAAGGGGTCATACTTCGAGAGACATTAGTGTATTTAGCCCATAAAAAAATTATATTTACTTTAAAATTATGGTAATGGGGGGTTTGGCAAAATAGAGTGTGTGGTGCCCTTAGATAAAATATTTTTAAATTTAAAATTTTTAATAAAAAATAAATAATTTAAATAATTTTTGATTATTCAATCATAGAAGTGTTTTTAAGATAAAATTATACGAAAGATGTTTAACTTTTAAACAATTTAAGGATTCGTTTGTATGCAAAAGTGTTTTCTGTCAAATGCATAAATTTTATTTTATTGCTTCTTTGTGCACTATTTTAGTTAAAAAAATATCTAATTGTTAAAAATAATTTTAAACCTTATTTGTCGCAATTTATTTGAAGTGTTTATTCGTCTATCCGCTTCTGAAACGTTATTATGCATTTAAAGTTTTAAATACGCTTGAGTGTATCGTTTCTTTTGTTGTGGCTGATTTGTAGGCTTAATGATACTTCAACTTCTCTTGAATTGTTTTCAGAAGAAAAAAAAAGTTCCAAACGCACTTAAGAGTGCGTTTGATACATGTTATCTTAGTGGTAATCTCATATTGCCAGTAACATGAGTTTGTCATACTTGTGAATTATGTTTGGTATACACAGACAGAACCACTAAAGTTTTAAGATTTTTACATGAAATGAATACTAGATGACCAAAACAACCGTGGTAGTCTACTGGTCATCTTGGAAAAAAACAACAATGCTACGATCACATAAAAAATCTCACATAATGATTACATACACACACATGCATATTGTGAACCCTCGCCTGACATGTGGAACCCACAATATATATGTGTGTGTATGTGAATATTATGTGAGATTATTTATGTAATAGTAGTATTATTTGGAAAAAAACTAGACTAAAACTAACACTTATATTGTAACTATTTATCAATGAGTATTGATCAACAACCTTTATAAGTTTATTTTATTATTTACGTTATTGACTTAAAGTAATTAGTTAACTTGAGTTTAATGAGTTAATATATTATAACTTTTAAGTTTATAAAATTATTTAAAAAATTAATATATTTATAAAATGTTATTCAATTAATATATTGAGTAATATATTGATTTTTTTGGGTGATAAACTAATTAAATACTGAATTACATTTGTCGAAAAATTCTTGGGTAAATTATTTTACATATATAAGTACAGCGGCACATAGATAAAAGATGAATATTGTGAAAAACATGTATATTAAAATTGAATTAAATGGTGACAAACACTCACAATAATCATTATCAATAATCACGTAACGTCTATCAAACAAAAAATTGACAAATATATGATCAATTCTTATTTAAGGATTTTATTCGCATACTATTTCATATATTTACATATAATAGGAGGATCAAAGACATACCCTTGAAGCGTGATTAACCTTTGATGTGAAAAACCTCTTGCTATTCCTTTAACCCAACGACGTCTCCGAACTACGTTCGAGAACAGAACACTGTCTCACCGTTCGTAACAATTATGGGTTTGGTAGCGCTCTGTATTGGCCAACTGAATTAATGAATCGTATATTAATTGATTGATCGAATATAGGTATTTAATACGTATGGGAGTGGTTGAACCACTTCCCTACGTCCTCACGATCTCACCACGTTAAGTCGTGTGGGAGGTCAGTTAACAAATCCATTGGGTCAGACCCTCCATGGGTGATCCATTTGGATACCCAATATCCAACACTTTATTTTCAATAGTCTTAATTTTATAAAGGGCGATACTAGAAA